>OU862907.1:25349881-27749881 GCA_917880885.1 Limnephilus marmoratus | reverse complement strand
ACCGCTATTAAAAATCTTATTCTCTATATTATTAACAAAAATATCTGCAATCAAAGGGCTCGTACTACTACCCATCGCTAAGCCATCTTTTTGTTTAAATATTGTATTATTAAATTGAAAGTAATTCTGTTTAAAAATAACTTCGAATAGAAAAATTAGATCATTAATTAAGCCTTTCGGCAAATTCGACGAATTTAACAAATTATTAATAATAGTTTTATTTTCTTATATTTATCAAATATTTAAAGCTTATTCGAATTATAGTCCCGTTAAAACTGTGTTCTGTTTCAGGTACATTTACTTGAGTTTGAACCAATTACGCTACCGCAGCAGTTCCATGGATCTACTAAATCCTGATACTGTTACCATAAAGAAGGAACCAGGGTCCCAGGAAGAAGGCGGAGATGAAATGCCATATACGGATGTAGATTTAGATCTCCCAGATGTAAAGAAGGAATTTTCGCAATTTGCGGAGAGTTCTGAAACAGCCAGTTAGTTTTGCATAACATATACACTTTGGATACATTTTCTTTAAATCTGTTGGATTGAATTTTTGATAAATGTTGGATGTGAACATTATAGATGTAGTAGCTGAAAATGAATTTTAATTTTTTTAAATATTTCAATTTTTTGTATGAAGATTTTTTATTTAGGGGGCTCCTCCCGAGACTGAAAAATCTTCATCCAAGATAATGAAATTAATAAAGAAAATCATTTTCCGCTTTAACAACATAAATAATATCATATTTTTCAATTTTTACACTATAAATCACGAAAAGCCTAGAACCGCACCTGTTCTGATTCCATGTCTATTTTAAAATGTCGTATATACAGCACATATGCTTGCCTTATTCACAACGTCCTCTCTTCCGTGCGTATGTTTATTTGGTATTTATCTTAAAATGTGTCTTTGCAGGCAACTGCCATTGAGAGACCACTAGACTTGAACCCGTGTCCTTCTGATTGCCGGTCAGCTGCTCTCCCAATTAAGCTATGGCGGCTTATCTTGTACCCGCCAAATGATTCAATATATACTAGTGTTTCATTTAACAATTACTGCTTAGTATATTTTTTCCACCTGAAAACAACCAACTTTATTTTTGCGAGAGAGTCATTGTTAGTGTTAAAATCCCTCGCTAGGTGGCTTCGAGACAAATTATGTCTTCATTTATTGGGGAAATACTTAAACTTGTCAAATATTAATTATTATTTTTATTGTTAAACTAACGTTTTTAAGACAAGATTTTTATGCATAGCACAAAGGGTAACAATTATTATAAGCAATAATTATCAGCCTGAAACACTCATAGAGTATAATTATCAGCCTGAAACACTCATTTATGAGTGTTTCAGGCTGATAATTCTTCTTCTTCAATGGCGCTACAGCCCATTTCGAGCCTTGGCCTCCTTCAAAATAAGCCTCCACCGCCCTCTGTCCTCGGCCGTCGTCTTCCAATCTGCAACATGGAGTAATCCTCTTGCATCCTTCCTGACATCATCCTCCCATCTCAGTCTAGGTCTGCCCGCCTTTCGTTTAACAGGCTGATAATTATTGCTTATAATAATTGTTACCCTTTGTGCTATGCATAAAAATCTTGTCTTAAAAACGTTAGTTTAACAATAAAAATAATAACTTTCCCTTTGGTTTCCCTTGCACTAAGTGAAAAGGTTTTATTAATTGATGTAGAATGACGTTATTGATACGAATCATTTAAGTGCATTATATTGTTTAGGTTTAGTAAACATACTAAGTAGTGGGGAATAAATAATTTTCCTTTGTTAATAAGCGTTATGTTGGGGTCATTCGTTCGTTTATTGAAGCTAATTGTTCAAGCAAATTTAATCTAAGACCCTTTCGTTCTATGTGTAATTGTTTTGGCTGGTTGTTTTTAAGTGGAGCGTGATTATTCACTAAGAGATGTTCTGCGAATTTTGAAGAGACTTCTAAAATGCTTGCAGAACTAGATAATAACATTATCAAATTTAATTTTAATTAAATTTCCAAAAATTTATATGGAGTTCTACGAATTAAGCACAAAAACAATTAAATAAAAATGTAAATTAAATTTTGTTCTCCTGTGACATTTATTTTTCAACTAATAAATTAATATATATGTTTGCTTTGGTCAGTAAGGTTCAGGTGAGAGTTGGGCGGTTACTCGGCTTAGTGACTAGTTACGATATTTTTTGAGTTTACGTGAATATTATATATAAAATATTGCATGCCAGTGATCAATGTACATATTATTATTTTGGTTTTTCAGGTAACATTAATTCGGAAGCCGTTACCTTTAAGGTGGAACCAGGACCCCACGAAGAAGATAAAGGCGGATTTCCTTCTATGGAAATTGTTCCTGACCTGCCGGATGATAAAAAGGAATGCTCAGAAAGCTTTGGAAGAATTAACCAGACAGCAGGTATAACTGATTTTCATTGTAAGATTCAACATTTCATGCTATCCTATTTTTTTAATGTTTTTATGAAGTTTACTGTCCTTTAATTTATTAATCTATATATTATTACAAAATTCTTTTTGAACTTTACTTATCGGTATTTTTTTTTTAAATTCGTTGACAGATCTGAAGAGCCATCACGTGGAAAAACGATTCTCTTGCTCCCGTTGTAACTACTCCTGCTCTCACAAGACGAATTTAGAAAAGCACTTGTGTATCCATACTGGAAAAAAAACCTTTCCGTGTTCCGCCTGCAACTATTCATGTTCTCGCGAGGGAGATTTAAAGAAACACATGATCACTCACAGTGGACAAAAACCTTTTTCATGTTACGAATGCAACTTCTCAAGTTCTCATGAGAGCAGTTTGACGAGGCACATGCTAACTCACAGTGGAGAAAAACTTTATTCATGTTCCGAGTGCACCTATTCATGTTCTTTAAAACACAATCTGAAGAGCCACATGCTGACTCACAGTGGAGAAAAATCGTTTTCATGTTCCGAGTGCAATTATTCATGTTCTCGAAAGAGCAATCTGACGGACCACAAACTGACTCACAGTAGGGTTAAAGCTTTTTCATGTTCTGAGTGCAACTATTCATGTTCTCGAAAGAGCCATCTAACGAGCCACACGCTGACCCACAGTCGAGAAAAATCGTTTTCATGTTCCATGTGCAACTATTCATGTTATCGAAAGAGCAATCTGACGGACCACATGCTGAGTCACAGCGGAGAAAAACCTTTTTCATGTTCTGAGTGCAACTATTCATGTTCTCGAAAGAGCTATCTAACGAAACACACGCTGACTCACAGTCGAGAAAAACCTTTTTCATGTTCTGAGTGCAACTATTCATGTTCTCGAAAGAGCTATCTAACGACACACATGCTGACTCACAGAAGAGGTAAACGTTTTTCATGTTCTTAGTGTAACTATTCATGTTCTCTCAAAAGCCATCTAACGAGACACACGCTAACTCACAGTCCTGAAAAACTGTTTTCATGTTCTGAGTGCAACTATTTATGTTCTCAAAAGAGCCATCTGACGACGCACATGCTGACTCACAGCAGAGTAAAACGTTTTTCATGTTCTGAGTGCAATTATTCATGTTTTAAAAAGAGCCATCTAACAAGCCACACGTTAACTCACAGTGGAGAAAAATCGTTTTCATGTTCCGTGTGCAACTATTTATATTATCGAAAGAGCAATCTGACGGAACACATGCTGACTCACAGTGGAGAAAAACCTTTTTCATGTTCTGAGTGCAACTATTCATGTTCTCGAAAGAGCCATCTAACGAGCCACACGCTGACTCACAGTCGAGAAAAACTGTTTTCATGTTCTGAGTGCAACTATATATGTTCTCAAAAGAGCCATCTGATGACGCACATGCTGACTCACAGTAAAAAAAACGTTTTTCATGTTACGAGTGCAACTATTCATGTTCTCTTAAGGGAAATCTGAAGAGCCACATGCTGACTCACAGTGGAAAAAAACCTTTTACATGTTCCGAATGCAAGTATTCATGTTCTCGCAAGGGAGATTTTAAGAAACACATGCTCACTCACGATGGCGAAAACCTTTTACATATTCCGTTTGAAATTATTCATGTTCTCTAAATATTCATGTTCAACAATAACATTACTTGTAACTGCTGTCAAACTTTTGCTCTTCCACTATTTTTTATTAAAATAACAAAATTACAATCAATTTTATAAGTTATAATTGCTAAAACATTATACTAAGCAACAATGTCAACGCGTTCAAACTCTAAGTCTGGCAGTAACCTAAATACTGAACTTCTACAACTTTTGGATAACAAGTTTGAAGACTTCAAAATTCACTTTCTAGAGAAAACATTTGAAGAATTCAAAAACAACATAGTCGAAGTCATAAAAAATGAATTTAAAGAGGAAATAAATGAGCTAAAAAAAAAGTGTTCCAATTGGAAAAACAAATTGATAACAATGACCAGTTTAATCGTTCAAATAATGTCATTATAAGTGGTATCCCCGAAACAAATAACGAAAATGTGTATGACATTCTCTCCAAGATTGGAGCCACAGCTGGATACAATATAACCCGACAAGATGTGGATTTCGCTAGCAGGATTGCCCCCAGGACAAACCATGATGCAAAAAATGGAAAACCCAGGAACATTGTCGTCAAATTAACGCGCAGATACCTAAAGGATGAACTTATAGCTGGAATAAGAAAGAGGAGAGGGATGCTTGCTTCCGATTTACAACTTCCTGGAACCAGTAAAATATACATTAACGACCATCTAACCCCAAAAAACCAATTTCTGTTGAAGCAATGTCGTGATATAAAAATAGCTGGTAAAATTCGTTTTTGCTGGGTAAGAAACTGTAAAATTTTCACTCGTGTTAGCGATTCAACCCCTATAATATTAATTACAGACCAAGAGGATGTCAACAAACTTTCAAAATTGAAATCAACACAAAACGAACCAACCAGATCTGCCGTCCCTTTATGAAATTAAAATTAGTTAATAACTTTCCCCACACAAGTTACTTACAAGTTAATCTTTTGGAAAGATGGAATTACCTTAATTATATGCACAATATCTCCATTGTAGTAACTAACGAATCATCAGAATGTTTAAAATGTCACAAAAAACTGTTACAATCTTTTGAACAAAATTATTCTGTGAAACAACAACAAAATATGACTTACACGATTAATCATTATTCTCATGAAGTACCACTACCTGTTAAATACAAAAAACTATCGCAACCTATTAGAAATAATTGTAATATACCATTCTTTTGTGCAACTGTTATATGCTTATCATCATGTTTACGTTTCTATAACCTAGATCTGTCAAAATTAATTACACCTGATACCATAGATCTGTCAAAATTGATTACTCCTGATACCATAAACAAAATCATGTACCACAAACAAACCAAATATTATGTATGTGTTCATAATTGCCCCCTTTCAAAGCAAAATTATTTACTTTACAATAAATTATTTTCATATCAATTTTACAAAAAAATGTATTTAATTATGCTTAATATATACTTTCAAAATGAATTCTAAGAAAACAGCAATAACATTTTATTATCAAAATGTACGTGGTTTAAAAAGTAAATTAACTGATTTATATTACGAAGTGCTCAGTTGTAATTATGATTTAATTTGTTTTACAGAAACATGGTTAGACTCCACAATCTTTGACCATGAAATAGTAGACGATCGTTATAATATATATAGACGCGATAGGGACATATCAAGTTCCTTTAAAAAATCAGGTGGTGGAGTTCTAATAGCCATAAAGAAAGAAATGACATCTTTTTCAGTCTCAGCACACAGCTCAAAATCTACAGAAGATTTATGGATTAAATTTAAATTAAATGAAACATCCAGACAATCCATTAACTTATGTTTGGCGTATTTGCCTCCAGATATACCGATCGAAAATCTCACAGATTTTTTCGAAAAGTGTCATACGACATATAATAACTTATCATCAGACGATATCACAATAATAATGGGTGATTTTAATGTCCCATCTATTCAATACTCACCAAATGTCAATGTAACGCACACCAGACCAGTCTTACATAATAGCCAAAAATCGATATCTCTACTAGACTTTCAAAATTTGACTGGACTTAATCAATTCAATCACGTAACTAACAACATAGATCGAATTTTAGATTTAGTGTTTTCAAACCATAACCTTAACATTCAAATTGCTTCACATGTGCTATCCAAAATTGACCCTTATCATCCTCCTATTGAATTCGATCTTTTGATGTCCAAATATAGACCCCTACCCACTAATCCAGATCACATCAAATATAACTTCAAAAAAACGGATTACATCAAATGCAATGAAATGTTATCACTTAATAACTGGGACGATCTTAACACGCTGAATTGTAATGACTCCCTACTACATTTTTATAACTTGTTATGGCTATCAATTGAAAAACACACTCCTCGCTTAAGAATCAGGAATAATAAGTTTCCAATTTGGTTTAGCAGTGTTCTGATCCACCAACTCAGAGAAAAAGAAAAGTTTAGAAAGAAATGGAAAAAATACAAAAATCAATGTGACTACGACAGTTTTTCTATCTTGAGGGCTAGAGTAAAAGTATCCATACGTACATGCCTTAAAGCCCATGTAAATTCAATAGAAAATTCTCTCCCTAACAGTATCAAAAATCTTTCAACCCTCATTAATTCAAAAAGAATTTCTAATTCTCTCCCCAAAATCATGCATCTCCATGACAAATCAGCAACAAATGGAGAAGATACATGTGAACTGTTATCTACTTACTTCTCTTCTGTTTTTAGCTCACCATCCAATTCTAAAAGTGACTCTAAACTTTCTTCCCCACTCTATAATTACCCACTGTCTCAAATCAAAATAACTTTAGACGAGGTCAAAGAGAAATTGAACACTCTTGATATCAATAAGGGTTCCGGCCCAGATGGAATTCCTCCACTATTTATTTGAAATTGTGCAGATCAGCTTGCAGTACCATTACACAAAATATTCATCAAAAGTCTGAAAGATGGGGTATTTCCGGATCTGTGGAAGGTTGCCCACGTCATTCCAATCCATAAATCTGGCAGTAAAAATGATGTAACAAACTACCGTCCTATCAGCCTTTTATCTTATTTTGGCAAAATATTCGAGTCCATTGTATACAAAACCATCTTTAACCATGTAAAACATATACTTAGTCCTTTCCAACATGGCTTTGTAGCTAAAAGATCCACAAATACTAATTTACTCGAGTATATGGACTTTCTATGTCAATCGATGAATAATAAAACACAGGTTGATGCCGTGTACACCGATTTCAGTAAGGCCTTTGACAAAGTTAGTCACTCTATCTTAATGAATAAACTGGATAAAATCGGCATTCACGGAAATCTGCTTCGTTGGTTAGAATCATATTTATCACATAGAAGTCAATTAGTTACTGTCAACGGTTTTAACTCTTCCCCAATATTAGTTACGTCGGGCGTACCACAAGGATCTCACCTTGGACCCTTACTTTTCTTAATCTTTATTAACGACCTTACATACAAACTCCGATGTAATTTTTCTCTATATGCTGATGACCTCAAATTATATAAAGCAATTAAATCTATGAAAGATTGTGAACTCTTACAACAAGACCTTAACACAATATCTACCTGGTGTGTCGACAATGAAATGGAACTGAATATAGCTAAGTGCAAAGTTATAAATTTCACGAAGAACACCAACAAAACTCTGTATTCATATAGCATATGTGGTCACAATCTAGAAACAGTTGAATCAATAAAAGATTTAGGAATTATATTTGACAACAAACTAACATTCAATCAACACATTGAATACATTGTGTGTAAATCAAATAAATTACTTGGTTTTATTGTAAGATCAACCAAACTATTTAAGAATTCTAACAGTCTAATAATTCTATTTAATTCCTTAATCCGAAGTGTTCTTGAGTACGGGTCAACAGTCTGGAATCCACATTATATTACACAGATATCTAGACTCGAATCAGTCCAAAGAAAATTTACACGGATTTTGTCTTACCGATCAGGTGTCTATCATCTTCTAGACGGGTACGAACAAAGACTTAGACATTTTAAATTAGAAAGTCTGGTTAAAAGACGAAACATAAATGACCTCTTAATGCTATATAATATTGTGAATAATCGTGTAGACAGTAACTTAGTCAACCAAATTAAGTTATTCGCCAGGCCCAAATCTACCAGAAACCTAAACATATTCTGGACTGAAATTTTTACCAATAATATTGGATATTTTAATCCTATGTCCAGAATATGTCGATCATACAACGATCTTGTTAAAATACACACTTTCATAGATATTTTTCTAAATAATGTAACATGTTTCAAAAATTATCTCCACGATTTGTGCACCTAAAAAAAATAAAAAATAAATTGTTGTTTTATTACATCTCAGGAAATACTTCATATATATTGTATACTTATAATGTATTTCAATTTTGTATTTAGTTTTTTTTGTTTTTAAAGTTATGTATAAATAATACTTGCATTGTTTTTCATGTGTTTGCTTCTGTAAAAATTCAAATGTGATTACTGCAGACACATAAGTCTAGGGATATTTATATTTGTATTTTAATTTAGTTTATTTAACCCACAAAAATGTTTTATAAATATCCTGTTTGTGTCTCAAATAAATAAATAAATAAATAAATAAATAAATAAAGGGAGATGATCTGATGAGTCACTTGCGGACTCACATTGGTGAACAACTTTTTTTATGTTTCAACTCCAGCTCTTCGTCTTAAAGTGATATATGAAGAACAATAGACGCTTTCACACTATAAAATAAGCTTTTACCTTATTCGTCTAAATTAATGCATTTTTTCGAAGAGACCTTCTGCATGAGAATCAATTTTTTGTTCATTCATATTATTTGATCTTTAAAAAATCAGGTTTTATTTTAAAATCGCTTCTTTGTGAGAGTCCCGAAATTCTCGTAATAGTCAATTTAGTCACACGGAACCGTCAGTTTCTCAGAATTTTGTGGCTTATGGCATGCAACTCAAATGCAAAGCTTCACTCAGTATACGGTGAATCGGCAACTTGTTATTTAATTTATCGTTATATTGCGAACGCAAAACGGGTTCAAATTAAATCTGTATGCGGTAAATTAAAACTACACGCAGAACATTTATTTTTATTTTTTCTATTTATTTACATTTAAACCCGCTAAACTACTTATGTAGTTTGTCAGCAGGTACATAATGACAACATTGGTACATTTTCAAACATTGTATACATATAATTTTATAATCTTGATGCTAAATATCAATTGAATAGATTATTTAAATTACGGAAATAGTATATACATGTTAGATGGTTGAAATGAAAATGGTTTTTCTTTGATTCGTGCAGTACATAAATAGTCTGCAACTAGAATTTTATAATTGCACTTCGAATAAGAGAATGCTTTCCTCAAAATGTGTCAGCAGATGAATCCATAACTGGAATTTTACATTTTGAACACAAAACTGATTTAAATCAAATCTATATCCGGTGATTTAAAACTACACTCAGAACATTAAAATGGTTTCTCTTGGATTCTGGCAGCACATACATGGTCTGCAACTTGAATTTTATGACTGCACTTCTATGACGACCTTTTTATCAAGTTTATTATGTAAGCACTTGCATACTGCTCACTAACAACGTTTGCAGGGACATTGGAGGTCTAGATTCGTTCTAAACTAAATGTAGCTTCGTTCTTTCAAAAAAATTAGAGCCCTTGTGAGAGCCTTGGATGAGTAACCATATGTTACTTATACCAGGGCGGGTAACCTCCAATGCATTTCGAATAAGAGAATGTTTGCCTTCGAAATATTACAACAGAAATTTTTCATTATGAGCTGGGTTAAATTAAATCTTTGTGAGGCAAATTAAAACTACACTCAGATAAAACGATTTTTCTTTATTCTGGCAGCACATACATAATCTGCAACTATTAGTATAGGATCCCTAGAACAACGACCTTCACCGAGATGTTTATTTGATGAAACGTATTTTATATTTAATTTAATATGTCAATAAATGTATTGCATATGGGTTGCCTAACAAATTTTAGTCCAGGGTATGATTAACTAATAATTAAAAAAAAAAAACTTAAAACATCTCACCGGTTTGAGTGAATGTGTGCGACTGAGAGGTCCCAACCAGCCATCCCATGCGACAGAAGAGGGCACAGCATAGCAGAAGTCCGTCCATTTAAAGAGAGTGCGCATGCTATTTTTTCTTGAAAATGAAAAGGTTATCAAATCAAATCAAATCAAAAAATATTTATTGTAAAATAAAAATTACAAAAGGTGTAGCTTATGGGTAGACCCCATTTCTTCCAGCTAACCACATTTATTTAATTACAATGTTTATATAATATTATTTGTTTTATTAAAATTACAATGTTTATACAGATAAAATAACAATATACCAATTTAAAAAAAAAATACAAATATATATACCAATAAAAATAGGCATTTCATTTACGTGAGGTATTCACTCAACGTGTAGTGACATTTATTAACAAGGAAAGTGTTTAGTGACGATTTGAATTTGTGTGTATCTTGTATTTGTTTAATGTTATGTAGAAGGTTGTTATATACTTTAATGGCCATGTAGTATGGTCCTTTTTGGAATATTGTTTTGTTTGCTTTTGGTATTAATAGGTTTTCTGTGAGCCTTGTAGCGTATTTATGTGTTGAGTTTTTTAGTGGGAACTTGTCTATAGATGATCGCACTAACATGCATAACTCCATTATATATTTGTCTGTGACTGTCAGAATTTTCAGATTTTTAAACATAGGTCTACATGAATCTAAACGACCAGAGTTTGTAATTTTTCTTATGCATCTCTTTTGTATGATGATAGATGATAGATATTTGGTTAGCGATAGACTCGTATATGCTGTGCATCATTTTGGAGTAGTTTATTTTTAAAATAGAGGAATAGTTATTAAATGGTTGTTTAAATCAATTAATTATTCATGTGTGTATTATTTTGATACCATCGTGTTCATAATGAAATAATCTTTAATTTCATTTAATTTTTAATTCAATAATCAAACCGGTGAAATGTTTAATTTTTTTTTTAATTATTAATTAATCATACCCTGGACTAAAATTTGTTAGGCAACCCATATGCAATATATTTATTGACATATTAAATCAAATATTAAATAAGTTTCATCAAATGAACATCTCGGTGAAGGTCGTTGTTCTAGGTTCTAGGGATCTTAGACTATATAATTTTATAACTGACGCCGAATAAGGGAATGTTTTCCTTCGAAATGTGTCAGCAGATGAATTGCACGACTGGATTCTGATCACATAACTGGTTTTAAATTTAGAGTGAATCTATTCACCGCACTCATTTGGTATTATTTATTAATAAACTTCGTATCGCCTTCAAGTTACAACTCGGACTGACTGAATCATAAATAAACCAAACCACACAAGATTGATAACTTCGGGCTTTTGAAGGGGGCAATTTTTGACAATATTTCACCAGCAATAATATGAAGATTTTTTTTCAATGGGGAATTGTGACGTCACACACCATAGATGAGTATAGAGTAAACAACAACAAAAAGGTGCGACCATTGACAGTATAAGTTACAAATAAATAATAAACAAAAAAACATGAAAAATGGACGGTCTTATTAATTGAGGATCAACTAAAACAAAAACTGTGAATAGATCTATTTACATGGGCAATTTTTTCTCGAGATCGACTCATAAAGCACTCGCGATCGACCGGTCAATTGCGATCGACCGTTTGAGCACCCCTGATCTAGAGTAAGTGACTAGAGCGGAGAGGGTGGTATTTTTTCATGGCCTCCACAATCTGACGGCCTCTGTGGTCGAGAGGTAAGGCTCTCGCCTCGCAATCCAAAGGTCACGGGTTCGAAACCCGGCGTGCACAAATATATTTTATTTGATTCATTTATAAAAACTGTCAAAACTACATTCAGTGCAAGAAAAATTACCGCAAAAAACCGTAAAAGAATCAGAAACCATTAAAAAACCAGGAACCGTGAAAGAACCAGAATTTGTAAATGGACCGCAAGAGAAATAATTTATATATAACGCCACAATAAACACTTTCGAAACTTGGCATTCAAGGGAACCTATTATTCTGGTTCAAATGTTACTTATTAAGGCGTCAGTTAACTGTCTGTTTATATTTATCTTACACATTTGAAGCTACCAGTGGCATACCACAAGGTTCGCACCTCGGTCCTATACTTTATATATATATATTTTTAATGAACATATTCACCCATGTTCTTATTTTAATGTTTGCAGGTGATACGAAGTTATATAGAATTATTGATACTATTGAGGACAGTTTATCCCTACAATCTATTCTTAATTGCTTTTCCGATTGGTGTTTTATAAATAAATTAACTCTCAATGTAAAAAAAATGTCAAGTTATGAGATTCCACAGGACAAAAAACCCATTGTTGTTCACTTACTTCCTCAATGATCACAATTTCGTAGGATTTTAAAGATATGAAAACTGTCAAACTACTTTACACTTCTCTTCTAGAATTTAATTCCACCATTTGGAATCCATGTTACAGTACACATGAATATTCCCTTGAGCGTGTCCAACATAAATTCTTACGTCACATTATTTTTAAATTGGGAATATTAATTGAAAATATATTTCTTTAGCATGTTTATTCAGTTTTTTTTTTTTAAATTTTACAATATTTATCTTACAAAACTGATCAATCAGTTTCATTGTAAGAAATCTCTCATTTTTCCTATTTACTCAATGCTATTATAATTTTGGTTTTACATAGTAATTACTAAGTATAGTACTTACTTATAATACTTAATATATTTAAAATACTACATAGTAATTATTAAATATATTATTAATATTAATTTCTAATTATTATAATTATAATGTTTATGATTACAGTGTATGATAGTAATTTCCAGGTATTTGATCAATATTCGATAAACAATATAATTTTATTTCATGTTCTTAGGAGATAGAACGATTTAACTTTTGTTTTGATTTTTGAATAAGAGATGTCTCATTTTTAATATTTTCAGGTAATGCGTTAAATACTTTTGGAATTTTATGCCTCTTTGTTCTATCACCGTATACATTTTGAGATTTATTAATAATAAACATTTGTGCTTCTCTATGCCTAGTAGGGTAGTTGTGGTTTACAGGTTTTTGAATTCAGTATTCCAGAATTCATCTAGCGTTAATTGGTATTCTACCTTATTTTGTAGGTATATACTGTATATAGAGAACATTACACAAGGAGAAAAAAAATTGTAATCGCCTTCACATAATTGAACTTTTTTTTTTGCCTGATATCAATTTTAGGAAACGGATTTGTAACTCGTCTTTTTATTTAAGTGCGTTTTGTATGTTAATCCGTAACTATTTATTCCGTATCCTATAATTGATTCTGCTAATGCGTTGTTTATGCAGTATAATATATTTTTATAGTTCTTAAGGTGGTAAAATTTCCCTAAAATGGATCTTAATCTATTACATACATTTTCAATATGATAATATGACCAGTTAAAATTGACATCTATTGTAAGACCAAGGTATGTATATTGGTACACTTTTTCTATATTTGGGCAATTACACTGCTGGGATTGGTTTCTTGTGTGTGAACAATTATATGAATGACTTTATATGCAATTGCTTATCCTGACAACTTGCATATGGTGAGTGTATAAGCATGTATTTGGTTTTTTGCGTTCATAATAATGCCATTGTCGTGTGATCATTTAATTATATTATTTTGGTCCGTTTGTAAAATTTTCTCAATTTTTTGTGGATTTTTTTCAGCATGTATAATGCAAGTATCGTCTGCAAACATGTAACATTTACAACGTTTTATTACGTTTGGTAAACTGTTTACTTGCATTATATAACATGTCGGCCGCGATATCGACCCTGTTGCTACACCAGTGTTTGCCAACATTTCATCACTTAAAATTCCGTCTATTTTAACTTTAATTATTTTATTAAACAGATAATTTTTAAACAAATTATTTAAAGGACCTCTAATACTTTGCCCTTATTAATGTTTCATGGTCCAATGTGTCAAAGGCCTTTTTAAATTCTATAAAAATTATACCAACATTATATTTTTCATTTAAATGACAAATTATATGGTCAGTGAATTTAGAAAGTAATTGGGTAGTACTTTTTTCTTTTTGAAATCCGTACTGTGTGGGATTTATGATTCTATTTTGTGGTCCTTGTGGTTTCCTGATTTATATATAGGTCTGATGATGGATGTTTTAAGTTCGTCAGGCGTGATACTTTTACTTACACAAAGGTTCATTAATTTAGTCAGTATTGGGATTATATTATCAGCAATTAACTTCAGGTCCTTAATTCTTATTTGGTCATTGCCTTCTGATTTTTTAACGTCCATATCATTAATTATTGTTTTAACATCTTTTTGTGATACCTACAGGTTAAAATCTCATTGACATAATAGCAGGAGTTGTATACGTGTCACGATCTAGGAATTTTGTAGTACAATTATGTCTTTTATTTCATTTACGAATGTTGTAGCAAATTTATCGCATAAAAAATGTGTCTCCTTGACATCCCATATGTTGAAGGATTATTTTATCTAGATTATGTTTAGGTTTTCCTATTAGATTATTTATTTCGTCCCAGAGTTTCCTCGGATTGCCGTTTAAGCTATTTATTACGTTTTTATGAAATGTCTTTTTAGCAATATTAATATGTTTGTTTGTTTTGTTTCTATATCGCGTATATTCTAAACGAAACACCGGGTTATTTGGGCTATTCTTGCATTTTCAGTAAAGATAATCTCTTTTTTTAACCATGTTCTTAATTTCTTATTTTTAAATGATTTTTCTTTTTCGAGGACGCATACATATTATCAAAAATATTTTTTAAATTATAGTATAGTTCTGAGGGACATTCAGTTTGTAATAATTTTCCCCAATTTACTAGTTTTAATTTAGAATATACCAATTTAATATCAATAATTTCACTTTTTTATTTAAATCCTTTGTAAGTACCTCTTTTCCTATTGTAACTCCTGTTATATAATGGTCGGATATTTTGTTAGTCACAATACATGGAAATACGGTGTTAATACGGTTACGAATTGCAATATGGTCAATACATGAATAAACATTTTTTCCGTTTAAAATTTCATCCCGGGTCACATCTTATATTACATTTTCTAAACCATTTTTACTGAGTAGATTTTGATATTCTGTAATTACACTATTTTTGGTATCCAACAAATTCAAGTTAATGTCACCACAATACAAGTAGTTTGAATCAGATGAAGTCAATTCTTATAATTGTTTTAGTTCCTTCAAATGTATATTCTTGATGCTGCTCGGCGGACGATATACTGCAAGTATTTTCTTTATTTGTTTTTGGGGTGTTATGCCGTGTTGCGCTACCTCCTTCTTTAGCCAACGTTTCGGACATCGTTGCAGTGTCCATCATCAGGGCAGATCCGGCAGATCCGGTAGATGTGTGAAAGAAGGAGGTAGCGCAACACGGCATAACACCCCAAAAACAAATAACGAAATGCTTTTGGCCGTGAAAATCTTAAAACTTACCTTCTGCAAGTATATTTATGATACCTTGAAAAACGGTGGTGATTTCTCCAGATATTGTCTGGCAGCTTTAAAAAGATTTTTTTTTTTTCTTAAGAGTATGATGGTTTTTTAAGTACATGATTAATCCCCCTCCTCTTCTATTCTTTCGAGTATTTGCAATAGAGATGAAGTTTGGTATATTGAACAAAGGTATTATTTCGCTTTTAATATTTATTTCCGTTTGAAAAATTGCATCTACAAACTGTAGAACGTCATTAATTTGTGCAATAAATGAATTAAAATTATTTTACGATGATCTTATATTTAAATGAATAGCCAAAATTACTTCTCCCTGTTACGTCTACTGGGACTTGATACATTAAAAGAAAGAAGAATTTGTTCTGATTTATTTTATTTATTTAAATTTGTTAATAACTTGTTGAACTCTCCTGAACTTCTTTCGTTAACATGTTTTCATGTACCGAGTAGATCAGTTCGTCACAAGTTACCTTAGCATTGTAACAATACAGGATCTAATGCTGAATTATATGCTATAATAAATCGCCTGCATATACTTGGTAACAAATATGTTGTTGATGATGTTTTGGTAAGGATTGTTGTAGGTAGAATTTGTATAATGGAGTCCGCTAGACTTTGTTCAGCGATCCGCGTGGTGGTTATACTTACTTCTCTATCTGACACTTCTTCTACACTTCTTTATCTGACTCCACTGGGTTACCAAATGTACCGTGATATTAAAATTGAAAGAAATATTTAATACTGAAGTTAAGGTTTATTAGATTTTGTAAAACACGACAAGTATTAAATTCAGAAGATTTATAGGAAACGACACTCTAACATACAGCCACACGGCGGGTAGTCGAAAAACGAATGATCTTAGGTACCTTTGTCAAACGGAAGGAATGCAAGCTCCCGTCAGCTGGGTTGCCAGCGTATATAACCCAATTATTTGGCTGTTGAGTATCGTTCTCTACATACCTCCCGCCCAGTTTTTTAACGATGAAAAAAGAGAAATACTTAAATGAGATATATAAGAGCGATAGTTAAATGTATAAACTAGAATTGTTTTTAAATTTTTTAAAACGAATAAAAATTATCTTCAATTGTTTACTTTATTTATTAACTCAACATGTTTATGGAGTTTTATTGTAATTAAAAAAAAAACTAGACTGGGTATTTATAGTTATCATCCAGAGTGGACCTATTATTATTTTTATTTTAAAGTTATGCAAATAATTATTAAATGACTAATAACATTTATATGCTTCAGTAAACACTTGGAAAGAATTATGACAACATAAGTATTAAAGTTTGAACAACATGTTCATGCAGTGCCAGTTGAAAACGATAGCAAAAAAATTAAAATATTTATTAACTTAAATATGTGTAAAGGTTTTATTAAAATCTAAATATTTGAAATGACTCAACGAAAACAATAAGAGGTTCCTAACTAGGAGCATGCTTCAACTAGTTGTTAATAGGTGAGTATACATTTTTGGCAAAAATATTTTTTATTTACAAAAGTTTTTGTTTGAATTTTTATAATAATGGTAGGTAGTTATGAAACCAAAATATCTAAGTTTCCTATAAGCTAATTAATATATTAAAGTTATTAAAAAACCAAAAGGAACATTTATGTGTACATTATACAATTAGCCATGTATTTAAAATAAGGCGGTCAACCGTCCCGCATTCTGCGGGACCGCCCCGCATTGACGGTTGTAGTCCCGCATTGAAATATTTAATGAAATAGTCCCGCAAATCGTCTAAAGCGTCCCGCATTCCTATGTTTTTGTAATATTGTCTATGGTAGACAAATAATCTTTCTCAGTGTTAATGGGCCGTTTTCTGAGTAATTCCAAAATATCCACGAGATGGCAGCACGGTGTTTAGCGGTCCTCCTGTCATCTAATTTGTGGACCAAATCTATGGACTGACGCACTGACGTCTTTCAATGATTGATCTGTCATTTCGATATTCGCAATTTGTTTTCCGACAAGTTTAGCCAAACAAAGTTTGCTCGATTTGTAAGTAAAATGCACAAAAAGTAAGATGCTGCTCTGAGCCACAGACCGTGCTTCTCAACGGCCTCGACGCTGCTCGACGCTAAGCAGGCTCTCAACGACGATGGACTCCTTATCGTAGCGCTGGTTCTGCCCTTCAAACCATACGTTGAATGTAAGATATGGATTTTATTATACCTCTAATACTTTAACCAGGGATTTAACCGGTCTTTTAAATGTGATCAATTTTAAATAAGTGGTACTATGGCACCCTCAATCAGGGTTTGTTGTGAGGCTGAACTGAATGGGGGAGGAAAGAATATGGGAAATGTGGAGGCTGGGAAATGCCTGGCTATTCACACCTGGTCACCTAACACAACTATTGCCATTTCAAGCAATGTATCCCTTCTAAATGGTGGTTTCTCACCGGCTGTTTAAGGAAGGGCCTTAAAGAATGGATTTTTAATAAACATCTTGAAAAGACCACTATTAAATAAGGGAGGAGAGGGAAATATTGCATGAGAACAAGTCGAATGCTGCTGTCATCTACTGTGGATGGATGTTCCGCTCTTGTCCGGCGAATTTCTTGCTGGTGAACCGATACCAAAGGGATCTCATCAATTTATTAACATTATCTGCTACGTGTATCGCCTAGATCTAAATAACCAGACAGTTACCAATTTCCGCCAGACTCAAAAGCTGCTGTTTTGTTACTCTTAATTTTTCATTATTTTTGACATAGGTAAAAGCAAAGCTTAAATCTCAAAGCATAAAGCTCGAGGCAAAAATCTAATCGCTTAATATTCAAGCTTAAACTCGAAGCTTAATCTTTAATTTCTCCCAACTATGTCTAGGGTATTGCACTGGTCATCTTCTCTCGGATTCCTTGTACTATTCAATTATAATTTTCAGACGAAGACCACATGGCGAAGGAGCGTCTGCCCATCCGAGGCCACACATTCGATGAGCGCGTGGAATCCTTCATCAGCTACTGCGCCACCACCTTGGGGCTCCAGGTCATGCAATAGTCACGCTTGCCCTAACTCTGCGAGGGGGACTTCAACCAGTCCTACCACTGGCTGAATGACTCCATCTTCATCATCAAAAAGGACCCAAATGTCCCCAAAACCACGGCTGAATAGAAGTTTTAATAGGTTTACTTATATTACCTCTCACCTTTGTATTTTGATATCCCTCATCTGTGAAATAGATTATATTTCTATTGAACGTTTACAAATAAAATTTTAGCATAGGAAAAATCAATGGTTTATCAAGTAAATAAATGTTAATTAATGTTGTATAGTATGGGGGTTGCGAGATTTTTTCGATTAGTTACCCCAAAATAAATATGTGTCAAAATACGTAGTGTGCAATGCTATTTATTACCCCTCTGAGACTTGAAATTGAGAAAAAACTGACTTATTTATTCTACACCAGTTGCATAGGTATTTAATATGCTAATCTTATTTTAACAGGTTGACTGTTCACAAAGTTGCTCACGCGTTGACCGATGCTATCACAACTATATAATATTAGAATGTAAAAAAATAAATGCCAAAACAATAAATAATTTATGTATAATGTTAATTATTTGTTGTACTGATATGTTCTTATATGTTTGTAAATGTTTTACGACACATTTATATTATGTCTGTAATCTTGTTCTTTTCATACCTCGAGAAATAAAAGAAAGTTTTATTTATTTATTTATATATTTGTTAAATTATTTTGTGTTATTTAGTACAATTAATCAACAATATTTTTTAACCATGGCAGTAGCTGTCGTGCAAGGCTGCAGAAAACCATGTCAAAACTGCAGCAACTCACTCTTTATTTTAATAAAACAAATATAATAATGATCTTGCACAACAAATTAACCCTTTAGCTGCTAACAAAACCACTGAGGTTATTGAGAGAAATTTAATAGATGTAAATAAAATGCAATTCCTTGAACCCACCTCGGAACCGGAAGTTTTAAATGTTATTAGTTCACTGAGAGGTGGCTCAGCGCCGGGATATGATGGAATAACAGTAGAAATCATAAAAAATCTTAGAGACTTTCTAAAAATACCTATCGTGCATATCATTAATTTAAGTTTTTCTGTTGGAAGATTTCCAAATAATTACAAAAAAACTCTAATTAGTCCGATCTTTAAATCTGGCAACCCAGAGGAAATGACTAACTACCGGCCAATATCTCTGACATCTAACATTTCTAAAATAATTGAAAAAATAGTTAAAAAGAGACTTTTCCTATTTCTAGAAGAAAAAAAAATTCTGCATTCTAACCAATATGGATTTAGACCTAAACTAGGGACTCATGATGCCATTGCAAAATTGACTTCTCTAATTATGGGGAATTTAGATAGACGACGGAAGTGTCTGGGAATATTTATCGATCTAAAAAAGGCTTTTGATAGTGTGTCGCATTCTAGGCTGATCGCTAAGCTAGAGAAAATTGGACTGGAAGACAAAGCTTTATCTTGGTTCCAGAGTTACTTAAAAAATAGAGAACAATACGTTAAACTAAATAATTCATTAAGTGAACCCTTGACCTCTGAATATGGAATTCCACAAGGCACGGTAATCGGGCCTATACTTTTCCTTATATATGTCAATGACATGTTCAGTCTCCCTCTTAATGGAAATGTCATCTCATATGCGGATGACACAGTCATCATAATCGAAGGAATAACATGGACAGGAGTGAATACAGCTGCGAATGCTGACATTAACATATTGAAGGAATGGTTTGATGATAACTTACTCAGTCTTAATGTAGAAAAAACATCATATATACCTTTTTACCTTACTGATCCTGCAACTGACTTCGATATTAGAGTGATAGTGCACAGTCGTTCGTGTAAAGGAGGAGAATGTAACGATAATTGTAAAATCCTTAAGAAAACCACAGATGTCAAATATCTAGGGATCACTATAGAAAGTAACATGAAATTTAAGAAACATGTCGAAAACTGTGTGAAAAGAATTAGAAAACTTACTTACATTTTTATACGTTTAAGAAATATCCTAAGTCATTCAAATATTAAAATGGTTTACTTTGCTTTTGTGCAGTCAGTATTGCAGTACGGCATAATCGCATGGGGAAGCATCTATAAGAATAATCTTTATCCGATAGTAACAACACAAAAAATGATCATCAAAGTTATTATTAAAAAACCAAGAATTTTCCCAACTAGCGAACTTTTTGAAAAATTTAAGGTCCTACCGGTTTCAAAACTATTTCAAAAAAGCGCTATTTTAACAGTTTTTAAAGAATCTGAAGTGTCCTCAATACGAAGTATAAGACCTAGAACATGTGGGAACGTATATGTACCTAGATGCAACACGACAGCTGCGCAGCACCATTATGAATATTTAGGCCCAAAGCTATATAACGAATTACCCAATGCAATAAAAAGTGAGAAAAACTATCATAAATTTAAAAAAAAACTCGCATTGTATTTTTACAGATAAGCAAGAGATTATCTTATTGGTATCGATGATTTTCAGATATAATCTGTTGCCTATTATATGTATTTTTCTAATTGTAAAATTTTTTGTAATATCTTACAGTATTTTATTTTCATTTTTGTAAAGTTATAAATATAAGTACTTAGACTAGCTCCCCAATTAGACCCGAGAATATTTCTCTACTAATTGGGTAACCATAAAACCTTATAGTGTAACATAATGTAACATATTATTATATTATTATTGTAAACATTTACTTTTTTTCTAAATAAAAAAAAAAAAAAAAAAAAAAAAAATCTTTTCGTTATTTGTTTTTGGGGTGTTATGCCGTGTTGCGCTACCTCGTTCTTTAGCCAACGTTTCGGACAGCGTTGCAATGTTGCAGTGATCCGGTAGATCTGCCCTGATGATGGACACTCCAACGCTTTCCGAAACGTTGGCTAAAGAAGGAGGTAGCGCAACACGGCATAACACCCCAAAAACAAATAACGAAAATACTTTTGGCCGTGAAAATCTTAAAACGTATCACAATAATGATCGTTTATTTCAGAATGTTGTGCAATGCAATACATTCCATATTTTGAAATAGTTCAAACATTGACAAAATAACAATGCATTCATACATAGAATGGAACAGAAAATAAATGAAAAATATAGTATATAATAACAAATCCAAAAAAATATGCAAATATCCGTTCATGGGGGATATTTGACAGGCTCCCATTTCCAGAAGGGCATCAGGGGGGACTCCATCTCCATCCAGGCAACCATGGAAGTGATGATGGTATTCTTCGACTTGCGTAGTCTGCGCCATAAGCTTCCCCTGCGGTGGAACAAAAGTTTATTTTAATATAAACGTTCAGTTAACTTTTCCTTTTTATTATCTATCTGAGTGTCTGTATCTAGAGTCGGTCTGTCACACGGAGTATCAAAAGGCAATATGACTTCCACTGCCAAGTCTTCCAGATTCACAGGTAACACCGCTTCATCTCGTGGTTTTGGTTTTGTAGAATTCATATATATTTTTTCACGTATCAGACACCTCCCCTGTCTGTTTCTTAATTCTAAATTACCTACTTCTACTTTTATCCAGGGAAATATAGGAACTACACCTTTCGGCAGCTTTTGCCTGTACAGTACATCTGAAAATAAAATTAGGCTCATACTTACATGATATAAAATACGAAACGGTCTATGTTGAAATAATAATAATTTGTCATTCTATGACAAATGTTTCTTTACGTGTTCATTAAACTATACTAGTACTCTCTATATTATATTGGGGATTCAATTATAGTAAGATATTAATTGAATGAGTCAAGTACTTACTGTTATAGTTAATATTATTGAATACATAATCTGTGTCCCTGAAATGAGCTTTACAGGCAACAGAGTCGGTACCCATTTGGAATGCCTAATTGAATGAATCCATTTCGCTTTCAAGTCTTTCAATCTTTGGGAAACTCGTGTCCACCCCTATTTCTACACATCGGAATACTACAACTGGTTGACGGCATTATTATAATATTTAAAAACACTAAATTGCGTCAAACGGCCTAAAAAATGTATGGGATCTGACAGTTAAATAAAATAGTTGGACCGCTAGAACATTAGCGAACCTAGCGGCCAAAATCGTGCGAAAACGGCCCATTCTATTTTAATAATTTCCGTTCATCTGTGGTTAAGTCGATGACAATATTTGTCCCTAGAAAAGGCCCGAAGATGTCGATCTAGGGATTGGTTTATTTAGGTAAGCCAAAGAGCGCCAGTGTAGTATTGAATTGATAACCCGTATTTGTCATTTAAATCAAATCAAATAATTTGTTTACCATGCCGCCGACCGCGAAAAAGTTGTAATTCACTGAATTTCAAAAAGAATTTCCTTTCTTGCAAAAGTTTTAATCTTCATGTTTTGAGTATAGTTTTAATGCGCCGCATACAGATATTCTTATTTATAAATAACCAGTTTTGTGTTCAGAATGTTAAATTCCAGTTGGATTCATCTGATGATATATTTCGACTGAAAAAATCCTCTTTTTCAAAGTGCACTTATAAAATTCTAGTTGCAGTTGTATGTGCTGCCAGAATCAAAGAATAGCCATTTTCATGTTCTGAGTGCAGTTTTAATGCGCCGCATATAGATTTAATTTAAACCAGTTTTGTGTTCACAATGTAAAATTTTAACTGGATTCATCTGATGACATATTTCGAAGGAAAACATTCTCTTATTCGAAGTGCAGGTATACGATTTTAGTTACGGACTATGCAGTAGCGTAGCGAGGGAGTGGGGGGGGGGGGTGGACCGCCCCGGGTGCCACCCGACGGGGGGTTGAAAAAATTATGAAGGATATTGTCACAAAAATATTGAATACGGTGTTATTTCCGTTCCTGACGTTCTTATGATAAACGAAAATAGCCTATTTCTGAAATTCTCTAGCCAACCCCCCCCCCCCCTCCCTAGGACGGACCAATTTTTTACACATTTGTGAAGTTGAAAATGAGGGGGGGGGGGGTGACACCACGTTATCCGCCCCGGATGCCACCCTTACCTAGCTACGCCACTGGGACTATGTGTGTGCTGCCAGAATCAAAGAGAAACTATTTTCATGTTTTGAGTGTAGTTTTAACGATACAGATTTAATTTAAACCAGCTTTGTGTTCAGAATGTAAAGTTTGTGTTGTGGATTCATCTGATGAAACATTTCTTTTATTTGAAGTGCAGTCATTAATTCTAGTTGCAAACTATGTATGTGCTGGTAGAATCAAAGAGAAACCAATTTCATGTTGTGATTGTAGTATATATGAGCCAAATTCTTGAATTCCGAGAAAGAAAATTTGTACCGTACCCCCCCCCCCCCCTTTCCCCTTGTCGACACCACACGCCACTGTGTCCCGCATTGATATATTACAAAGTTGGCCGCCTTAATTTAATAGAGTATAGAAATATGTTGAAATGATTATACAGTGAAGTAATATTAGGTACCAATGTAATACTTCATATTTCTATATTATAATAAATATGTTACATCACATTTGTGATACAAAATAATACCTCACATCACTCTGAATGTGGAAAATTTTCAGTTTAATTTTTAACTATTATTTATAATAAAGTAAATACATGTAAGAAATTACACTAATTTTTTAATGTACTGTTACATAATTTAAAATTTAATACAACAAAACAACTATAGGCGGATTTAGGGGGGGGGGGGCACGGGGGCACGTGCCCCCCCCCCCCAGACGGTATTTTTATGTACTATGTAGATTCCATCATAGAAATTAAAGATGTTACTTAGAAACTAAAACTGTCTTTATTAAACATTTAATTTTTCGACACTTTCATAAATCTTCCTATACATACTTGAACTTGTAGAAATAAACTTGAAGCATGATACTTCAAGTTTATTTCTAACGGTAATTGTTGTTTTTTTGCCCGTCCGCCCCTTGTGCCCGCCCAGAAAAAAAATCTAACACTAATTGGTGATATTTTTGCCCGTCCGCCCCTTGTGCCCCCCTCCTCCCAGAAAAAAATCCGAACAATAATTGTTGATTTTTTTGCCCGTCCGCCCATTGGCGTAGCTAGCGTGGGTGGCACCCGGGGCGGAAAACGTGATGTCACCCCCCCCCCTTCCCCACCCCACCCCTTTTAAAATTTACTTTGAGAAATTCAAAACGCAAATTTCGACCTCCTTAAATATAAAAACATTACTAGCTAGTCAAATGTGTAAACAAAAATTTCGCAATCATCAAAATCAAAACATTTTTAAAAACACTAATGGAATAACAACTTTTTCAACAATCAATAGGTAATAATTCCCTTCACGATTTCCCGTCAATCCCGTGTACGAAAGAAATGGGAATGACACAGGTGATAAGTGAGGAATATTTCAGGGGAATCCCCCACAAAGCAATAGTAAGAGCTGGGAACGAAAATAAAACATCAAATTTTTTTGGAAATCCCGACCGACCGAGCCATAGAGCTACAAATAACAGAGTTCCAGGTCGAGTCTGCAATTCTTAAATGCTGCAAATTTCTGAAGAAAATCATTTTCTGGCACGAAAATATCATTTTAACAACCCATTCTTAAGTTAAAACCAGTTTTTTGTTCGAAGTGTAAAGATAAAATTTCAATCGTAAGATAGTAAAGGTGTGAGTCCCCAGCTTTAATTATTAATGCATGCAATACACGAAAAAGGTTTTACTCCGATCTTTGTAGCACATATTCTTTAACTTTCAAATTTTGCACGTGGAACTCGAAAATGGTTTCCTTTGAAATTTCATTTGTAACTCTGTTCATCTGCGGACCCATTTCGAAGGAAACCATACCCGAGTTCTACTATTGCAAGATATTCCTCGAATCGCAGGATATGAAAGTTTCCGACTATGTGCTACAAATATCGGAGGAAAACCATTTTCATGTTATGGGTGTAGTTTTAATTTATTTTTTTATTTGTCATAATATCTAACATTTTTAAATACAATTCAGCAATGTCGGCCTCACTGGGTAGCTCACCTGTGCTGAGGCCTCCATTTTATAAAATAAAAATTAAAACATATTACTTTAAAAATAATATTAAAATAACGCGGCATAAGAAAAAAAAAGAATGCTAAAATTAAATTAAAAATAAAGATTTATAATATAGGTAAAATGTTTTTTTAATGATGTGTTTTATTTTTTTTTGTGTGTTACATGTATGTGTTTTATTCTTTTTATGTTATGAGATTTTGGAAATATTGTCTTTTTTGTTCTTTAATCCAATTTCAATTAAAACGAGTTAACGAAAACAGATTCAATCTTAAATTGAAACCAGTTTTGAGATGTGCTTAAAATTTGAGTCGCACACCGTACGCTCCAAAATTCGAAAGAAAACCATTTGCTTGTTCCGTGTGTAACTTTTATTCAAGCTTTTGAATTCTCACACAGACTCACTCTTAACTTAAATCTGGAAAAAATGTGAGATTAGTATAGGCCGGGTCAACGAATAAATACACCGTCAAGACGCTATACTCACGTAACGTCGCCAATCAAAAATCTGATTTAAGGATTACTAGTTTATCGATTATACTTGTACATAGAATTACATTTTTAAAAATATACAGTATATTTATTTTTAGTAACTCAAACTAGATTTTAGATAATACCCAACCTTATACTGGATAAAGTTATTTATGTATTATGATTTACAGCGCTAGTAATGCGAAGGTGACCTCTTATCCAAAGAATCGGCAAATGATCGAAATCTGAGGGTGATCTTACATTTGGTAGACGAATTACCTTAGCTTGCGAAACTACCCCAGTGTAAGCAGCTAATCGTTTGGTGTAAATACTGTCGGCAGTTTACTTGGTAAACGGTGTAAATAGCGCTTCGTCGACAAATTAAAAACGCATATTTCGAATTCATAAAAAACGTTCTCTGAAAACCTCCAAATTACTTATTATTCCTTAAATAATATAATACAGAAAAAAAAAACATTTTTTTCGGGAATACCCGATCAAACAAGCTAAATAACAGTTAGTGTTCAAGCGTAAAATATTTTTTGCAGCAATTTTGAACTTTCGTAAGTTTTTCTCCACGTTCGAGTGAAACCCCCACTCGGGTAGCACCCAGGCGGTCCGCCCCCCCCCCCCTTGCTACGCCACTGCGTCCGCCCCTTGTGCCCCCCCCAGAAAAAAATCCTGTTATGAAAATAAGTACGGCGAATATTTTTTTATTTTTGTCTATGGTTTCTTTTAACAACCACACTTTGAGTGCAACAGGTTGGTAGGAATGATTTCCGTTTTTGTGTTGGCTTCACTTTCCGGTAGGGCCTCCTCAGGGCAGGGAGACCTTACCGGGACGTGACAGCGCCATGTTTTAAGTTTTTAAAAGAATAATTGTGAAACGATCGCGGGATGACGGTTTGTCGGAATATTTTTACCAATCTGGAATTTTAAAGATCAAGGATCAATCTTGAGTGAATGCCGTGGTGGCTTCCGTGTTAAAAAGTCGCGATTCATGATGTACGCGCATGTGATATTATAGCCTGTCGGCATTAAATTGACTAATCCGTTAGCGACACGCGAATCCTCGCTCGCTCCGCGACCAAAGCCCGTTAAATTACGAATATAAGGATTTTAGTTGGGACTAGCCTGTTATTTGCGTCCCGCTCACTTTGCCACGTTGACTGGTACCGAACTTCCCTTGGGTAAGGGCCATAAATGAACCAATCCTACGGACTACCTGGACCAACAATCGTGACGGGCCCTCTTGGACTTGGGCCGGCTACGCCCTGGCGGGCTTTGACGAGATCCTGCAGCACCCGTGGACTGGAGGCCTTGGGATGGCTCCGTCCAGATGTCTCCGAAGAACTTCGCCGTCGGCCATCCTTATGCACGTCAGTGAGATTTAGTTAGGATTAGTAGCTTATTAACGGTCTGAACCTGGGGTGAGTCTTAACACGTAACTTAATCACCATAATTTTGTCCCAAAATTCAAATATAGATGTTATACTGTTATTTTCATAACGCAACTCTTTTATTTAAAGTTTCCCGTCATACCCTGTGTCATTGCAATTTAAAGTATTGTGCCCATGCTCCTTGAAAAGAGATCTCATTTGCTCTACGGATGGATTTCGTCCCCCCAACATATCTTGTTACCAAAGTGACAAGATTTGGCGCGTAGCTGGGAAGCTACAAAGTTGAATGGACGATTGCAAATGGATTGCATCACCTTCCTCATTAAAAACTCACCTGCATACCACAAAAACATAATGTTACAATATGTTACAAACCGGGCCGTGTTTCGCCGGTAACAATCCTTATAGTAAATATTGATTTTTTTGCCCGTCCGCCCCTTTGGCCCCCCCCAGAAAAAAATCCTGGATCCGCCCATGAAAACAACTGTCATGTTTGCATAGAAGTTGATCAATTATTTGATCATTTTACGATACTAAATTTTATTATATTTAAATGCACACACAAGAATTGTTTTTGTTTTCCTGTTTTTAGAAAGCGAATAAAATTATCTTCAATTGTTTACTGGAGCGCATTTATCAACTGTACATACCAATGGAGTTTATTATTATCAAAAGGAACTAGACTGGGTATGGATCGTCCAGAGTAGATCTATTATTTTCTAAAAATTATTGCAATTAATTATTAATTGACTAATAGCATTTAGTCGCTTCCATAAACAATTGAAAAGAATTAGTACATAGTATTCATATAAAGATTCAACTCAGTGTTCAGTCAGATGGTGAGTATCATTTTAAAATACATCTGAGTGACCATGGTTAAAATTACCAAAGGTAAAAACATTTTCACTGTGCCTGATTTGATAAAAGTTTTAATGTTTAAGTTGAATTTAGAATTGTTTTACATATGACATTTTTGGTAGTTAAAAGTTTTTTTAACAAATTGGTTCCTTAGATTCATGGAATATTACATTGAATAGTTTATATCATATTTAGATCGTACATTTATGTGCATCTAACATTATATACTTCATGCATTTGTTAGCATGGAATAAAAAATACATCTCAAGAAAATACCTGGAAAATTACTTCATGTTATATCATGGTAGGTATATCTTTTTATGATAACATTTGAAAAGGTTTTTCATGTTTTCACATTTTTATGAAAAAATATGAAAATATTTTAAATGTTTTTATATTTTTATGAAAATATTAGAATTTTTTAATGCTTCTACAGGTACATGGGTGGTCTACGTCATACGTTTATTAGTACGGAAAGAGCAGTACAACATTTATCTATAAACATGAAAAAATATGCTTCACGTTTTGACGGGTGTGGGAAAGGTCATCAGTCATCACACAACTATCAAAACATGGTAATACAATAAAATAATGGAGAAGGCAGTGCATCGTACCTTCTACACATATTTTTTAAATTCTCATACTGATTAAGTAAGGCAACAGTACATCATATTTTCATAGGTATGTGGAATGACACATCCAATCACATCCAACAAATAAACATACATGGTGAAATCATGTTTCTTAGACATGAGGCTTTAAGAATAATCATTCCTCAAGACATGATTATTGAATAAATCAAGAATGACGATAGTCAAATAAACCTAGAGTTCAATTTCTATTAAAAATTGCAGTCTCTGATTATTTTCTGTTATGGTGAAATCATGTTCAATGCACATGGAGTTTTGAAAATAACCTTTCCTCAATACAAAGGTTATCAAATATACAAAAAAATAACAATAGTTAAATAAACTTAGAGTTCAACTTCCATCAAAAGTTGATGGCTCTAGTTATTTGTAGTTACAGTAATTTTAACAATGTTAGATACTAGGTTTATATGTTAATATATTCCATATTGGGAACATGTTCAATATAGAATATATTAAGATTGTGTTACACAATAATTATACAAACCTCTAAGAAGTTATTTTTAGCATAAGTTGTATAAGTATTGTGAAAAGCGATTATAGCTGGATAAGAAGGTTTCATTGATTGATATACAATGTTTTATGTTTGCTTAAAAGTAGGTACATGATGGTACATGATTTTGAAAAATGAAAAATTTTCATTGGTTAAATGGTTTATCACTTTGATGACCGATATTTATTGTTTAAAACAAATAATAGTACTAGAGCTCAAAATTTGTTTCAAAATTGTAGTCTTTAGTATCAGTAATTTTACAAATAAACGGTTTAAGATAATATAAGCTTTGTATATGCTTTTTTAAAAAATATTATTTTTGGTAGTCATTTTTAATTTGATATGGGATCTGTAGGAAGGAAAAGAATTAATTATATCTAATTTTGCCAATTATTTGCTTTCCGACCGGTATCGATCGCCAAAATGGACTCTACGACCAGATCTTGTTCTTTTTATTTCTAGGAGTGGTTCCTTGACAGGGGTGGAAACTGGTCCATTATCTTCTACAGGTATGAAGGCTGGTTTTAACCTATCTATGGAAACACGTTTATTCTTGCCTTTTACGTTGATGACAAACGTTTTCTCATCGCGTTCCTCCACTTTATAAGGTCCTTCGTAAGGGATTTTAAAGGGGCCTTCTTCCACTGTCTGTTCTAAGAAAGACATGGGTAGTTAGAGATAAGTCTTTATGTACAAAGCATTTCCTTGATCCATGGGCGGTGGTAGGTGTTGGCTTGATGTTTTCAAATTTTCTCTGAAGTCGACCTACGTAAGTGTCGGGTTCTTCTTTAGGTGTTTCGGTGAAGAAATCACATGGTAATCTTAATGTTCTACCATATGTGAGTTCAGCCGGGGAACATTTTAGGTCTTCGCGAACAGTAGATCTCAATCCGAGTAGTATGAGCGGAAGAGTCTCCAACCAGTTCGGGTCACCGCTTGCTCTAAGAGCGGCTTTCAGAGTACGGTGCCATCTCTCTATTAAGCCGTTGGCTTGTGGGTGGTATGCCGTAGTCCTTGTATGTTTTATTCCCAATTTTTCCGCCAGTTTCTAAAAAAGAAAGCTTTCAAATTGACGGCCCTGGTCTGTAGTTATCGTCTCCGGGGTCCCGTGACGAGCTATCCAGTGTTTCATCAGTGCATTTGCGACTGTTTCTGCAGACATGTCTTTCAATGGTACTGCTTCAGGCCAACGGGTGAATCTGTCGATCATTGTCAACAGGTATTGGTATCCGTTGCATGCTGGAAGAGGTCCAACTAAATCGATATGTACGTTGCGAAAGCGGTCTTCTGGTAAGACATAAGCTGATGGTGGAGCTACTGTATGTTTTGAGACTTTCGCTTTTTGGCAAGGGATACAGTTTTTAACGAAAAATTTTATGTCTTTCGCCATTTTGGGCCACACAAACCTCAACTTCACTGAATTTGTTGTTCTGAGTATGCCTGGATGACAGACATTGTGCACGCTTTCTATTACCTCGGTTTGCATGGAATCTGGAATGAAAGGTCGGACATGACCAGTTGATATATCACACCATAACGATTTGTCTGTGCCAGGTATCACCATTTGGCGTAGGGAGAGGCCGGTGTCATCTTTTGCCTTAATTAGATCGTCAGTTTGACACTGCGCTTCTGCCATTCTCCCATAGTCAATTGTAGTGGGACAGTTTATCTCTTCGATCCGAGACAGGGTATCCGCTACTACATTCTCCAGTCCAGAGATATGCCTAATATCAGTTGAAAATTGTGCGATGAAGTCCAGCTGTCTTTCCTGTCGTCGAGAGCTGGAGGCTCGTTTCTTGTGAAAGGCATAGGTGATCGGCTTATGGTCAGTATATATACTAAAATTACGTCCTTCGACGCTATTGCGGAAATATTTTACGGCTTCGTAAACACCTGTTAGTTCGCGGTCGAATGTGCTGTAATTCCGCTGAGCTGAAGTGAATTTTTTAGAGAAAAATCCGAGTGGCTCCCACGTGTCGCCGTTTGACTGTTGTGAAAAGGCTCCGATCGCTGTATCGATAGCGTCTACCATGATAGCGATTTTAGCGTTGGGATTCGTATGAGCTAGTAGCGCTGCATTTGCAAGATGATTTTTGCAATCCTCGAATGCTGCTGTTAATTCTGAGCTCCATGGAAGTACTCGTTTGTCGTTATTTTCCATCCGGCTATACAGTCAAATAATTTCGCCTGGGTGTGGATAGCATTAGGAAGGAACTTCCGGTAGTAATTAAGCATACCTAAAAAACGGCGCAGACCTTTCGCGGTTTTAGGTAGTGGAAATTCGGTTATTGCTTTTACTTTCTCTTTAATAGGGGTCATTCCCATTGCGGTAATTGTATGCCCCAAAAAATTTACGGCTGAGGCACCAAATTGACATTTTTGGATGTTAATGATAAGACCATTTTCAGCTAGGCGTTTGAATAAAATTTCTAAGTGTCTTTGTTGTTCTTCTTCACTTGAGGATGCAATTAGTATGTCGTCAAGATATACGAAACAAAAATCCAGATGCCTGGTGATGGCGTGCATAAAGCGTTGGAAACTTTGTGCCGCGTTGGATAACCCGAATTGCATGGTGGTAAACTTGTACAATCCGAACGGTGTGATGATAGCCGTTTTCGGTATATCCTCAGGTTCCACGGGTATCTGGTGGTACGCCCGCGCTAAATCGATGGTTGAGAATATTTTTGCTGTTGATAGTTTGTGGGTGAAGTCGTGGAGCTGCGGGATCGGATATTTGTCCGGAACGGTCTTCGCGTTCAAACGCCTATAGTCTCCACATGGACGCCATTCACCGTTAGGCCGTTAACCATATGCAACGGACTGGCCCAGTTGCTCTTGGAAGGTCGGCATATTCCCTGTTCCATCATAAATTTGAATTCGCGTTTGGCCGCTTCGAGAAGTGCTGGATCTAACCTGCGCGCACGTTCGGTTACAAGAGGGCCTTTTGTTTCAATACAATGTGTCACTGTATGCTTGATTCCTGTTGTCTCCATGTTAGGCCGCGTCAAACTTGGGTATTTAAAGAGGATATCTCGATACTTCAGAGAGTTAGAAATTTTTGAAATGCCTGAAGTGATTCCTTTGTATTTCGAGCCTCGAATCAGCAATCCTGTAGACGAGTCCGTGATCGCTGCCTTTTTTAAATTGAAGTTGTGCGGAAAATCGGCTCCCAGAATAGCTCTTGATACATCTGCCACTATAAACTTCCACTTCATTGTCATGTCACTGATTTGTAATGTTTCTAATAATGTTCTTGTTATTGCTCGCAGACACAGATGGCGTTAAATAAAAAAGAAAATAAATAAATAAAGGTTATAGTGAAATTTGCTTATTTAACTGATCTGGTATGCACTGGACACAATAATTTGATTTATTTCATTTATATATTTTAATTTTCACTGTCTTGATTTAAGAATCTAGAGGGAAATATTTTTATGTGGGTTGATTATGTTACACTTTATAATAAATGTCAAATGTCACAGTTTGAATGATGTTTTTGAATAGATCAATTAGAACAGATTCGTGTATTTTTTAATAGGAACGGCTGGATGATTATACGTAGGATGAAGCACAGTTTATTTATTACCGTTAAACCGATTATTATGATTTATTTTACCTTTAACGAGTTGAACTGTGAACTCTGGTAGGCAGTTTTTTGTTTTTGTTTCAAAACACTATTAAGATACTAACGGGCGTTAAAATTGAGGATGTAAGATTACACGACGATAGCGCGTAAAAAACTACACTGTATTTCACAAACTGAAGTGATCCACTTAACTTTTTTACTACACTTTTGATTAAATTAGTGTTGGAGCATTCAAATAGGCGTCTGACGTTTATTCTGTTTACGTACATTCAGTTGTTTAATTTGTCTTGTAAGTGTGAGTACTTGTTTTTGAAGTTCTAGAAGTATCGAATTCTCAGGTTCTTCAGCTCGCGATGTGCTTGGTCGATTGTTACGGTCAACCGCGGTACATTCGGTTGCCTGGTATACATCTATAATTTTGTCCGCCGCTGAAGCAAGTTGTTCGAGATCGTTGTCTGGCAGTGCGGACAGTATCGCCTGGATATGCTGTGGGAATCTCTGCAACCATAGTGTTCTGACGATGGTACTCTTTGCCAAAGCGGGTCCCGCTAACTCCAGCATGTGCCCTAGTAGACCAGTTGGTTTTCGGTCCTCCAACTGGATGCCTGTGAGGAGTCGAGTTAGTCGCTTCTCCTCCGAGTCCTGAAGACGTTCGATGAGGGCAGTCTTGACGCGTACATACTTTTCTTGGGCTGGTGGATTAATTATTATGTCGCTTATTATCTGCAGGGTGTCAGGATCAAGAGCGGCAATTACGACATTGTATTTGGTAAAGTGCCGTCTTTTATCCGAGAATTCACGAACTGTGCCTCGGCCTGGGCCAACCAGAGAGCAATATTGGTCTTCCAACAGCTTGGTAAGCGTACTGACACGTGTTGCACGTCCGATGCTGGTCTGCTGTTTTCTTCCATGCTTTGCTGAGTTTGCCGCTTGGAATTGTGGGAGGATCAGTAGCGCTTGATCCGCTGGCGTTTCCTTCGTTGGTTACGATGAGATTACTTGAGTTTGATTCGTTGGTATTTTCTTCTTTATTTTCCTTTTCGATAGTAATCATTTCCCAATTTGGTCAGAACAATTCGCAGCCGATATGGCAAATACGTATGGCAAACTTTCAAAGGAAGAGTGAATGTATGAAATAATTGTTTTTGGAAAAAATTCGGTTTGTGGGGGAAATTCGTAAAAAATAATTTTAATTTTTTTTAATACTAATTATGGGCCGGAAAAACCGAATCTGAAAGAATTAGGCGGCGGAAAGCAATATTAACTGAGTTACACGACTTTAAAATTTTTTATACACATACAGGAAAATAGACATTTTGGATGCATTCTGATTCCTACAAAATCAAACTAATAGTTATTTTTATACTAACTTTGGGCCGGGGAATCCGAATCTGAAAGAATTAGGCGGCGGCAAGCAATATTAACTGAATTAAACGACTTTAAAATTTTCTATACACACGCACATGAAAATATTCATTTCTGAAGCTGAATTTGACACATTCAGTACAAAATCATAGATAAACAAGAAATCTAGAAAAACATGTGCCAGCAGTGTTACCAGCTCTCAAAAATATTAATCCCTATATCATGGTTTGTGCCCCTTTATACCGCCTGCTCGCGTCAATTTAAAAAAACAGCCTACGTTTTCAAGTAGTTTAGCGTCTACGCTAGGTTTGTGTAACATGGTTTGTGCCCCTTTATACCGCCTGCTCGCGTCAATTTAAAAAAACAGCCTACGTTTTCAAGTAGTTTAGCGGCTACGCTAGGTTTGTGTAACATGGTTTGTGCCCCTTTATACCGCCTGCTCGCGTCAATTTAAAAAAACAGCCTACGTTTTCAAGTAGTTTAGCGGCTACGCTAGGTTTGTGTAACATGGTTTGTGCCCCTTTATACCGCCTGCTCGCGTCAATTTAAAAAAACAGCCTACGTTTTCAAGTAGTTTAGCGGCTACGCTAGGTTTGTGTAACATGGTTTGTGCCCCTTTATACCGCCTGCTCGCGTCAATTTAAAAAAACAGCCTACGTTTTCAAGTAGTTTAGCGGCTACGCTAGGTTTGTGTAACATGGTTTGTGCCCCTTTATACCGCCTGCTCACGTCCCTAACCTAACCTAACGCTAGATTTGTGTAACATGGTTTGTGCCCCTTTATACCGCCTGCTCGCGTCAATTTTAAAAAACATCCCTGTTTTCAAGTAGTTTAACGGCTACGCTAGGTTTGTGTAACATGGTTTGTGATACAAAAGTGAGTAAAATTTATTAAAAATAAGTACTTAAAATATAAACATTTTATTTTACGTTATTGATATTACTGGTTAATGGCAACACTTAATTTTGTGTGGTAAAAACATCTATGTTATCTTGTTTTCTATGGTCTTTGTACTACGTATGTCAAATCAAAATCAGCTTCCGAAATGAATATTTTCATGCGTGTGTATGGAAAATTTTAAAGTCGTGTAATTCAGTTAATATTGTTTGCCGCCGCCTAATTCTTTCAGATTCGGATTCCCCGGCCCATAGTTAGTATAAAAATAACTAGTTTGATTTTGTAGGAATCAGAATGCTTACAAAATGACTATTTTCCTGTGCGTGTATAAAAAAATTTTAAAGTCGTGTAACTCAGTTAATATTGGTTTCCGCCGCCTAATTCTTTCAGATTCGGATTCCCCGACCCAAAATTAGTATAAAAATAACAAGTTTTATTTTTTAGGAATTTCCCGCATAAACCGAACTTTAGCCTTGTTTTTTAATTTATTACCCATATAAATTTAAAAATTATTTCTAAAAGTGTTTGTTGAAAATTGTTAATGTTTTTATTTAAAAAGTTAAAATTTTTGAAATTTGTTAAAAATTTTATTAAAAGTTTAAAAATAACTGAAATTTTTAATATTTTACTTTAGATGATGCGAGAAAGTATTCAGTTAAGATTAAGATGACAATATCATCCGTAGGATTAAAATCTTAATATTATTTATAAAATTTATTACTCGAGCAAAAATATATATAAAAATCTCCAAAAATCATGAAATTTAATATTTTCGCCAAAATGAAAAGTACTAAACTTTAACAATATTATTGAAATACTCTAAATGATGATAATTTATTTGAAGGTAGTTACATTTTCGAGATGCAATTGGATTACATGAGCTCTGCAGATTTTTCAAAGGAAACACATTTAAGTTGTAACATATTGTGTACGCATCAATTAATGTAACAATTTTCTAAAAATGCTGGAAAAAAATAATTAGATTAATGAAAAACTTTTTTAAAACTTTCACGTGTCTGATGTGTCGTCTTTTTCATGAGATCGGTTCTCTGCTCTCCACTGCGCTGCCAGTCTGCCCCGCGAGGTTCGCGCCGGTGTGTATCGGCCTTTACCCCGAACTGCTGCTTCTTAGCGGCAATGTGATTCCGCCTTAACTGCCCACCGTGTGATTCTAGCGGGTGTATGGATTGCTCAGGATTCGTTTTCCCGTCTCCCGATTCGGTCTCCCGACGGCTGCTGTATGCGAGATTTCCATCTCATCCCACGTGTGTAACGTGGTCACCAATTTGGTAAGGATTGTTGTAGGTAGAATTTGTATAATGGCGTCCGCTAGACTTTGTTCAGCGATCCGCGTGGTGCTTATACTTACTTCTTTATCTGACCCCACTGGGTTAAAATTGAAAGAAATATTTAATACTGAAGTTAAGGTTTATTAGATTTTGTAAAACACGACAAGTATTAAATTCTGAAGATTTATAGGGAACGACACTCTAACATACAGCCACACGTCGGGTAGTCGAAAAATGAATGATCTTAGGTACCTTTGTCGAACGGAAGGAATGCAAGCTCCCGTCAGCTGGGTTGCCAGCGTATGTAACCCAATTATTCGGCTGTTGAGTATTTATTTATTAATCTTAAGTTAGCTCACATCTTTGTGTGTGCTAATATTTTATAAAGATATAAACATTTACATTGGTTGTCAAACATAATCACTCTTTAAATATTACACACAAATAAAGACATTAATAATTGAGGTAGACATATTTTCGTAATTCTTTTCTATCTCAGTAATTTCATTCGGGATGTTGTTATACAGTTGGACGGCCTGGTACATCAGAGATTTCTGGGTGCTTGATTTTTTTCTTGTCGGCAGTCTAATTTGTTTTTAATTTCTTGTCCCGTGACCGTGTATTTCGTTATTATAATGTATTTTTCTTTTTAGTTCCTTAGACATCATCCCCATGTTAATTTTATGTAAAAAAATAAGTACATTCAAATACACAGTTTGCTTCACCGTCAACATATTTAGCTCTTTTAGCATGTCTCGTATTCGTGTGTATATGTTGCGCTTAAGTATTATTCACATTGCTTTATTTTGCAGTACTTGCATTTTTTTCATTTTCTCTTCATTGCAGAGAAAAAGAATACTTGAACAGTAATTAAAATGTGGTGATATAATTGTATTATATATTATCTGGCATGTTTCTTTATTTACTTTGTTTCTGATTCTACCAAGAAATGATATTTTTTTTGCAATTTTTTTAATTGTGTAATCTGCATTTTTTGAGAAGTTCAATTTTGAGTCTATGATGACACCAAGATATTTAATTTCTTCCACTTTTTTTATGATTTCTCCATTTACAGAAACCTTTGGTTCACCATGCTTATTTGTTCTACCTATATGCATGTATTTTGTCTTATTTACATTTAGTTTCAATTTATTTAATTTGAGCCATTTTGACAAAGTTTCTAAGTCACTATTTATCTTTTTGATTGCTTTCTCATAATTATCTTCTGCAATATAAATCAGTGCGTCGTCTGCAAACAGTCTTATTTTGCGATGTTTCAGTATTTTTACCATATCATTTATGTAGAGTATAAACAATATCGGACCCAATACCGATCCTTGCGGTACCCCCAGCATATTTTCAATGGGTTTTGATACATTGTTTCTTATCTTTGTTGTTTGTTGTCTGTTGCTTAAATAATTTTTAAACCTTTCCAATTCTTTCCCTTTTATTCCACATTTTTTTAATTTTTTAATAACTCTTTTTCTATCTATTGTTTCAAAAGCTCTTTGAAAATCTAAAAACACCGCAACAGTATACAAGTTTTTATCTATATCTTCCTTCCAAATTCCTTCCTTCTCAATTTTTTTGATGAAATATTCATTTTTTGTATCGTTCTCTACAATGTGATAAATATTGAAAGATTATCTATATACAAACATTATTTAATTAAAGCTCTTTGTCGGCGCTACTCAGTTAGATTATTATCTTATATACTTGGAATGTTTATATTCTTCATCAATATTTATTTCTGGAATTTTTAAATTTATTACTACGTACTTTACTTAGTAATTTTTTAGTTCATAATATCTTGTACACAATCATGTATATGAGATTTTCTTTTTCTTCATGTTGCGTGTAAAGGTTGATTCACTTGCTCAGTGAGAAAATGACAGCAGCCGGGATTAAAATAACTGTTGCTACAGGGGATGCTGATGGCACTATTGTGAGGTGTGGGTTGGATGAAGCTGCTCTACATTCAAATGTAGCAATAGTTGGGGAGGATGTGGACTTGTTAGTTCTCCTCATTGGATTGGCACCACCATCAATCAATATATATTTCATGAAGCCGGGCCGTGGGAATGTGGAGACCAAATTGTTTTCGGTGCGACAACTTCAACAGCTTCCAATCCCCAAAACGATTCTCCTTCTCCATAGCTTCTCGGGATGCGACACCACCTCGGCGATTTATGGAAAGAGTAAAGTGGGAATCGCTAAGCTCTTCACAGAAAATCCTGGCCTCACCCAAGACATTTCACCAATATTCTCTGATCCCTCAGCAACTCCCTTTCAACCCACGCTCACTTCCTCAGGGTCTTCGGGCGATACGCCCCCATCTCCCACTTACTGATCGTCGAGGCACCACCGGGATGTCGGCTTAGGGGCGCGGTATCTGAACCTCGTATCCGGCCCGCCTGATCACCGACTAACTTTCAGCAGGACTGCCGGGCGATCCGCGCTGTAGCACCTCCGTCTGCGGATCTACTGTCTACCATGATTGCTATTTCATTGTTTGAAATTTGCTTAGTGCTTTATTTACATAAATATGTTAGGGTAGGCATACTGCCTACATATTGTTTTCTTTATTGTTATTTCATCCCCTTACCTAAAAAAGGTCCAGGTAAGATTTTATTTATAATTACTAACAACTGTACATAGTAGCACTTGCATACAAGGGCGGATTTAGGGGGGGGCACGTGCCCCCCCCAGAAAGTATTTTTTTGTACTGTGGAGATTCCATCACAGTACAAAAAACTGTCTCTATCAAATATTTGCCTTGATCTTTTGCCGATGCACGACTGGGTGTGGGATGAGCTGCGGTTGCCGCAAAGCAGGGATTGCCTGCTCCAGTGCCTGCGGCTGCCTCGGCTCATGTATGAACGGAGCCCCCGTCGAAGACAACATTGATGATGATGAAAGTTTAGATTTCGACGAAATTTAATGTTCAAGGCACATCCTTAAGCAGTAATTATTTGATTTTTCAACAATAAGCATTTCATTTTTACCGACAAACATTTCATTTTTAAAAATTAAAACAGTTTTTTTTTAATTTTACATATTCCCCTATCCTTAAGCATTGATCCTAACAAAAAAGTTTAAAGAACCTTTTTTGTAGAGAATTTTATGTAAATAATTTAGTACCTAAAAACTTTTTCGCCAGAGGCACTGCAAGGGCGGATCCAGGGGGTGGGTCATGGGGGTCATGACCCCCCCCTGGGCTGGGTCCAGGACCTAGGTGGACCTACTTTTTACTTGTATCTATTATTATCAAAATCAAATTATAACTTCTTATGACTTGACCACGACTGTGTGACCCCCCCCTGGCGCTATGTGACCCCCCCCCCCTGGCGCCAAAGCTGGATCCGCCCTTGAGAGGCAGTAGTTTTCGAGTTATTAACGAAAAACTGAAAAAAGGGACCTTTAGACCCCCCCCACCCCCTTAGCTCCACCCCCTACCATCAGTACTTTTAGTATTTTGTTAAGGACACCTTCCCCTACAACTGTGCCAAAATTGGCTTCTACATGAATTATTTCCTCTATTTTTCCTTCGTTGCCTGGGCTATATGGCTTGCCCAAAGGCAATGTATTAGGCCCACTTCTCTTTCTAATATACATTAACTCTTTATGTAATTTGAATACTGGTGGCACTATAATATCTTTTGCTGATGACACGGTTATCGTATTTGAAGGTGAAAATTTGAATTCAACCTTTGAAAAAGCAAACTATGGCATAAATGTAGTAAAACACTGGTTGGATCCCAAACTCCTCACTCTTAATATTGTTAATACAAAACACTTACTTTTTTCTATACGGAAACCAAACCTCTCTCCCAAAACTGTCTCAAACTTACCATACATTCATGTTCACAAAACCCTAACATGCCTACATCACTTAACAAAAGTTGCTCATGCGATGACCTAAAAATATCAAACGAAATGACGTACTTAGGGGTTATTATTGACGATCAACTGCGTTGGGAGACACACATCAATTCTACAACAAAAAGGCTTCGCAAATTATGCTACATTTTCTACTTTCTCAGATCTATTCTTAACCTACAAACACTGAGATGTACTTACTTTGCACTTTTTCAATCAATTGCTTCATATGGTATAGTGGAATGGGGAGGGTGTGCAATGTCAATTCTTCATCCCATAGTCTTAATTCAAAAACTTTTGTTAAGGATAAATGCAACACACCCATCGGAGCTACTTTAAAAAAAATTCACAGTGTTAGACATTCGACAATCATACATAAAGACAATTCTCATATTCTTATCGAAAAATGATTAGATGAAAAAAACACAAAAAAAATCACACTCGGTACTCGTCTCACCTAAAATGCATAATTCCTACAACGAAAACAACTTTCGCACAGCGACAGTTCTCTTATATTGTCCTCAAAATGTTCAATTCATTGAGTATTGATACTAGGAAATCAAAAACTGACAAACTTTATACCAGAAATGTACAGGCTTGGTTATATGCAAAGGGGAGGAACTACTTTAAGGAATGCCTGAAATCAACAAATTAAGTAAATTTTCTTTATTAGGTATTATTTTTTTTAAGATTTGAATCTTTGGATAATTAAAATCTTTGGATAATTAATTATAATAATAATTAATTATCCAATTTATATTTGGATGACTTATTTTCAACATCTCCACAGGAAGAATCATTCATTTTGTGGAGATGTTGAAAATAAGTCATCCAAATATACCTAAATAATATTATTTATATTTGGATGACTTATTTTCAACATCTCCACAGTAAGAATCATTCATTTTGTGGAGATGTTGAAAATAAGTCATCCAAATATACCTAAATAATAATATTTATATTTGGATGACTTATTTTCAACATCTCCACAGGAAGAATCATTCATTTAATTATCTACTAGTCATGTATTTATGTACCTATTTTATTTAACCCTCGACCCGTCGCGTGGGGTCTTTAAAAGCCCAGGTTTTACAGAAACGCTAATTATGTTCATTTTAAATGTTCCCACTGATTTCTTACTTTAGGTTGCTTCCTAAAAGGGACTATACTTGACGCAAGCGCCGAGAAAATTTAGTTTGCGCATGTGCGATGTGAGATACAGACTTGTGTTTCGGCGTGAGGCTAAAAAAATAACAAAATACCATGAAAAATCAAGTTTATGTTTTTTTGTATTGTATTTTGTTGATTTTTTTTTTTTTTTTTACAGTGAATACCGCACAAGAATCTCAACTGCTCCCCTCTGGAGCCAGTGAGACTATGGCATCCCCAATTGAGGTATGCTGTGAGGCTGAAGGTAGTGGGGAGGGGAAGGAGGCGGGGAAGAGGAAGGTTGGGAAGTACCTGGCTATTCAGATCTGGTCACTAAACACGGCTAAAGCCATTTTCAAGCAACGTTTCAATTCTGAATGGTGGTCTTACACCAGGGCGATACTGATAGTATCTTCCACTCTGGAACATGCCGCAAATATACTATATATTATTTTAAATGAATTAATTGTGAAATAACACAAATTAATCAAATAAAATTTATTTGCGCATGCCGGGTTCGAACCCGCGACCTCCGGATTGTGAGTCAAGAGTCTTACCCACTGGACTACGGAGGTCGTCATAATAATAAGTCTATATCAACTTCAAATAGTTATGAGTTTGATGGAAATTGGTTAGATTTTTTTTTTAATTTTCTATTTAAAAATATGATTGAAATTTCAAAAAAATGTTCCTTGTTGATTTTTAAGCTCTTGCATTGAAAATAAATAACAAATTTTTAATATTTCTTTTTATTTCAAAGCAATCATTATCACCTGACTGTAATCAGTTAAAATAACATATAAAATGTATGCTACAACAGCAATTTAACCATATTTATTTTTGGGGTCCTAAGCGACCCCACGCGACAACTCGCGTTACAAAAAAGGCGCGACGGGCGGAGGGTTAAGCTAAACAGCAGCCTTCAATAAGAATGGTTTATTGCTAATAATATTTAAATATTATTATTTATTTTATTTTTTTATTATTTCACAAATGTTTACATGATACATTTTTGCCATTTTTTAACTACGATACTAGACTATTGCCCGTGTTGTGGAAGTCATACATGAAATATTATTTTATATTAACAGATAATAAAATATTAGAAGAGGAAAAAAAACATATTAAGGGATAAATAAAACTAAAAACAGATAAAAATATAAGAATTAAGAGTAAGCTATGAAATAAAGAATAAAAAGAAAATTTAATGTTGATTAAAATAAACATTGGTAAGTATTATCCTTCTTGAGATAAATATATAAATAAAATTTGGTAAGTATTCTTCTGAACGAGAGTACATGTTTGCAGTCACTTTTGGTATTCTTTCCATGAAAGAAATTGGAAAGAGTGTTAGAGAAAGTAATTTTTTTTGTTTTTTTTTTTAATGTAATAAAAATTATTATTTTTTTAATATAATATTATTTGGATGACTTATTTTCAACATCTTCACAAGAAGAGTCATTCTTTAAAATTTATACTTATCATGTCTACAATAAGAGTGGTTTATTGCTTATTCTAACTCAGAAACCACTTACAGAATTCGTTATTACCAAAAAACATTGTACCTAACTAAACTATATATTAACCAATAACAATTCTTACATTTATATAATTATATATTCATAATTCGATTACCATAATACGGACATGTGCCTAGCGTGGTAGTCGAATCACCTGTAAAAACTAATTAAAAAGTTATATCATGTATAAAGGGAAAAAAAAACTTTCCTTACACTGGAAGCTATAATTAGTTACCTTGTCATCAGGTCAATCTTGTTGGTGGGGTTGTTTTAATTTGCATCGCGCATAAAGTGCTGGCATCGCAAAGGAAGTCTTTCTTCTTTTTAATGGAGTCTAACCGTATTAATCACGGCAGTGGCATTGCCTTTGTCGGCTGGCAGAACCAACATTTCCTCATTGGCGTGCAATTCTTAGAGAAGTGAAGCTGGCAGCACGGTATAGCTTCTACATACATTAGCACATACTTTCACCAATATCATGTCCTTATCTGCCCTGATGATGGACACTGTAACGCAGTCCGAAACATCGGCTAAAGATGGAGGTAGCGCATCACGGCATAACACTTCAAAAATAAATAACGAAAATACTTTTGGCCTCAACGTAAAATCATACCAGCAGAGGTTTCTTCCTCCCTTTCAAGAAAATGAATAGTTGCACTCGGAATACGAAAAAAGTTTTTTTCTACTGTGAGTCAGTATGTGCCTCGTCAGATGTTGCTTTCGAGAAAATGAACGGTTGCACTCGAAACAAGAAAAAGGTTTTTCTCCACTGTGAGTCAGCATGTGGCTAGTCAGACTACTTTTATGACTAAATGAATAGTTGCACTCGGAACATGAAAAAGGTTTTTCTCCACTGTGAGTTATCATATGTTTCGTCAGACTGCCCTTATGTGTACATAGATAATTACACTCGGAACAAGAAAAAAGTTTTCCTCCACTGTGAATCAGCATGTGATTCGTCAGTTTGCTCTTACGCGTACATGAATAGTTACACTCGGAACAAGAAAAAGGTTTTTCTCCACTGTGATTCATTATGTGTTCATTCAAATGTCTCTTTTGCGAACATGTGTAGCTGCAGACGGAACACGAAAAGGGTTTTTTCACACTGTGTGTCAGCATGTGATTCTTCAAAGTACCCTTTTGAGAACATGAGTAGTTGCAGACGGAACAGGGAAAAGGTTTTTCTCCACTGTGAGTCAGCATATGGAACCTCAGTTGGCCCTTTTGAGAACATGAATAGCTGCACTCGGAACACGAAAAAGGTTTAAGGCTACTGTGGGTCAGCATATGTCTCGTCACATGCGACTTATAAGTACTTGCATAACTGCACTGGGAACATAAAAAAGGTTTTTCTCCACTGTGAGTCATCATGTGACTCGTCAGCATGCCCTTCCGAGTACATGAATACTTACACTCAGAACAAGAAAAAGGTTTTTCTCCACTGTGGGTCATCATGTGAATCTTCAGACTGCCCTTTAGACTGAATGAATATTTACACTCGGAACAAGAAAAGGGTTTTTCTCCACTGTGAGTCATCATGTGAATTTTCAGACTGCCCTTTTGAGTAAATGAATTGTTACACTCGGAACAAGAAAAAGGTTTTTCTCCACTGTGAATCAGCATGTGACTCGTCAGTTTGCTCTTATGCGTACATGAATAGCTACACTCGGAACAAGAAAAAGGTTTTTCTCCCCTGTGAGTCAGCACGTGGATCGTCAGAGTGCTCTTTTGCGAACATGAATAGTTGCACTTGGAACAAGAAAAAGGTTTTTCTCCACTGTGGGTACCCAAGTGCCTTATAAAATTGGTATTTTTAGAGCAAGAATAGTTACAATGGGAGCAGGAGAATAGTTTTTCCATATGATGCCGCTTCAAATCTGTCAACAAATTGAAAAATACTCGTTATATGTTTGATGAAGGGTCCGCAAAATGTATTATTATAACTAAATTAAGATAAATAAATTAAAGACGGGAAATTCATGAAAAACATTAAAAGGGGTTTTCGTGAATTGCTATAAATAGTATAAATCTTACAAAGAAAAATCAGTTGTACCTGCTTTCTGGGTAATACTTGCAAAGCGTTCCAAACATTCCTTTTTAACATTCGGTAGGTCAATATCCATTCCCATGTAAGGAAATCTCCCTTCATCTACTTCTGGGTGTCTAAATTCCGCCTTAATAGTAACAGTCTGCACATTGATGTCACCTGGTAAAAGAAAACAACAGAACGTACATTGATCTCTTGCATACGAAAGTGTTATATTTTGTTTCCATTAGGAAAAAAATATTATCGACTATTCTACATTCCGCCATCCTCTGGCGTTCAATTACACAAAGACCACTACCTCGAAGTTAAAACAATTCTATGAAAATATCCCGGCGCCACTTTACTTCTGACGGGAGACTACAATCTGCCTATTTAGTAGTGTAGTAGTCATTCCCATCATTGTAATATATCATTGAAGAAGTAGATAACAATAATAATAATCTTAACGAAAATTCGAAAGAGAACAAAACACAGAAAAATAGAAAAAGGTAATGGTTGCAACTGGAAATACTTTCATTCTAAAAACCCTAATTATTTTTTCCATATTATGGAGAAAAGAATTAATAGGACATAGTATTGTAAATTCTAAACATTTTTAGTATGAGATTGACAAGTATGACGCTTTGACAGAAGATGGCAATAGCGAAATTGGTTAACACGCACGTCCCGGTTAGACGAGGTTTGGGTTCGAGTCCCAGTTGCGATCATTATCATTTTCTATTTTTCTGTGTCTTGTTCTCTTACATATTTTCGTTTAGATTATTATTGTTATCTTCTTCTTCAATGATGTATTTGAATCTTCTTTGATATGTATTTTTCACTTTAAATTATGTATTAAGAACCCACATATTAATACTTTATGTTATATCCCATCTGCAGTTCAAAAACTGATTTTTATGTCTCTTTTATTATTAACCGTTAACATTATCCTTTAAGCCTATGCTGAACTAAATGCACTAAATAAATAAAAAAATGTACAAATATTGAAACTTGAGGAATCAGGAAATTAATGTAAGCAATATAAGTTAAGAGTGTAGTAGTATGATATTTACCTGCAAAGATACATAACATATTAATATAAAAAATACAACATAATTTTTAAGGTTGTTGTAGCTGAAAATGCATTTATTTTTTGTTTTTTGAAGAAATTTTTCAGTCTGGGTAGGCACGTCCTACCTAAAAAAAATGGTACCAAAAATTGGAACTTTGGGAAAAATGACACTCTTTTCAGCTACAACAACATCAATAATTTCGATTTTTTTAATCCCAGTTCATAATCTAGCTCATCGAAAAGTCACGGATCATCACTATTTTGGAACATCCTTTTTTTAATTGAACATCCTACATGTTTTACATGATCAATATAACAGATGCATAGAATATGTATCCGATGAATATATTATAATATGCAACAGAAGCAACTAACTGTCTGTCTGAGTTTTCTCCCCATATTGCAAACATTCCTTCTTTACATCTGGGATGTCGAAATCTATATCCGTAGAGGACATTTCACCTCCACCTTCTTCCTGGGAACCTGGTTCCTTCTTGATGATAATAGTCTCTGGATTTAGTAGATCCATGGGCCTGCTGTGGTAGCGTTTGTTAATATTTGGTTCAAACCAAACCACGTTTACCTGAAACAGAATAGTTAAAACGGAAATCTATTTCGAACGAGTTTTAAATATTTGGTTTCGCTGGGAATATTCTGCCAAAACATTGAAGACGTATATAAAAGATTATTTAGAAATAAGGGTTAAATTATTGGGAGTGTATTTTGACCTTGAAGATAACATTTGAAAACGGTTGAGAGAATCGTCATCAATCGAGGGAAAACTTATGTTTACAGAATTCATCTCTAAAGATAAACCGTATTACCCTTTTTACATTAGATCCACACAGGATGTTCCCAGGAAAAATCTATCAGGACCTAAGTCACCTTTGAGAATGCTGTATGGAGGGACTTTTAAAGGAGAGAAAAGGGTATGACAGATGGGTAGGAACCTAGGATTAATGGGTCCAGCCTGTCCAGGAGTGACGAAAGTATGAATGCATCCCTCCCACTACGGTGCAAGCTGATGAATCGATAGAGTCCGGCTGGAAAGGTCAAAGAGTTTCCCTCAACCAGCCTCTCTAGATCCAGCTCGGGGCAAAGGCATTCGACGCCAAGAAATAGACAAACCTCACTCCATGAACTTGAGCACCCCTGCAAACTCACAAAACGTAAAGAACCACTTGGGATGACCGATGTCAAGGTGTTGGTTATCCAAAAAGGGCTTCAAGGGGCGGCGGTACCCGTACCAACCTTAAAAAATGTATAGGATTTCCTTATATTGGATTCGCCATCCTATTTTTAACTGAATAAAGAAAATCCATGTTTTATAATATGAGTAAGTTTTTTAATAGAAACAATTTAAAATACCGTAATCTGACAATATTATTCAGAGACGTGTATTCAACAACCGGCTGTGATAATGTTATTTGGGCTTTTGTACATGACAACTGATTTATACAATACGCGATATGAGTGATAATGGATACACGATAGTATAAAATAATATTAGTTTGTTAATATGACTGACGGAGATTGGAATTAGAAGAAGAAAGTGTGAGCAGATGTTGTCGAATGTAAACATTAATCCTAGATTGTTGCTGTCTCTCAATAATACTGCTCAAATCAAACTAAAAAGTAGCAAATTGATTATTTCACAAAAGCACTGACCTAAAAATAGATAGACGTCAAACTGATAGTTTAAACGTTCCTCAACAAAACGTCAAATGGATTCCTTAACTTGAGTGTACTATTTGGTGTAAGTTAAGTTTGTTCGCGTTAGAAATAGCGCAGTTGAGCATTTGAGCGTGCCATAGTGTTAATAATTGTTAATAAAATAACACAAATTGAAAAAAGTGATCGCCCAGTTTTATTTGGAATAACGGCCGCAACCAACATAATTAGCGATTAATATAATATAATAAGTGTCAGACTTACCATGAACTATCACAAGTATGGAATGAAAATGAGTTAAACAGAGTTTGGAACAGCATGAAACGACTGGCGATGAAGAAAGCATCTGTTGGCATCTGTCAACAAAATTTAAAGGTTATGCAAAGACAATAATGTAGTCATAGACTATTATTGTAATTTCCACAAATCTAGCCTTTTGGGCTTATGACAATTTCATTCCAATTGCGTCTTGTGTAATTTAATAGAACTGGCGGATCTTGAACTGTGGAAAATAGGTGACCTTGAGAAAAAAACAGCTAGAATAAAGTAATCAAAATAAAATAAAATACGTCATCTTTCCAACTGATAATCAATCAAGATGTGCAAGCGAATCTAATTTTCCACAACAGTTGTTGACAGTCTACCGTGAGCAGCTGCTAACCCTGTTTAATTGTATTAGGGAACCACCTCTGGGCCGGAGCCCAAAATACCTTAACCAGAGTTTCTGGTAATATGACCGAACAAGCACGGCGAGAAAAAAGTCCGGAAGTAATATAACAGATGTACGTTAGCGCCTAGGAATTAATAATTACTAGATTTCTTCAAGAAAACCGAATCTGTAATCAATTCTTCATAACTTTTAGCGATATTTTATCATACCGGCGGAGTTATTCACGATTTAAATATTCTATGACGTCACCGTTCGGCCATCGGTAATAATAAACATTTTTATTGCACTTATTTAAAACGATAATAAGAATCATTTAATGAAGAATGTAAACTTGAAACATTTTATTTCATACATATTTATCGGTATCCCAAGTTTTGAAAAATACCCTATTGAGCTCTATAACCGTACTCGTATACCTATGCATACACAATTCACAATTAAATATACAAGTTCTAAATTCTATTCCAAAATGTTACAATTATTATTTTCTATGGCTAAATTTCGGTTTAGGGGCGAAATTCCTAGAAAATCAAACTAATTATTTTTATACTAATTTGGGGTCGGGGAATCCGAATCTGAAAGAATTAGGCGGGGGCAAGCAATATTAACTGAATTAAACGACTTTAAAATTTTTTATACACTCATAGGAAAAATAGCCATTTTGGAAGCATTTTGTTTCCTAGAAAATCAAACTAGTTATTTTTATACTAACTATGGGCCGGGGAATCCGAATCTGAAAGAATTAGGCGGCGGCAAGCAATATTTACTGAATTAAACGACTTTAAAATTTTCTATACACACAATATTCATTTCGGAAGCTGGTTCTGACACACGCAGTACAAAATCATAGAAAACAAGATAACATAGATGTTTTTACCACACAAAATTAAGTGTTGCCATTAATATCAATAACGTAAAATAACATGTTTATATTTTAAGTACTTATTTTTTATAAATTTTACTCACTTTTGTATCACAAACCATGTTACACAAACCTAGCGTAGCCGCTAAACTATTTGAAAACAGGGATGTTTTTTAAAATTGACGCGAGCAGGCGGTATAAAGGGGCACAAACCATGTTACACAAACCTAGCGTAGCCGCTAAACTATTTGAAAACGTAGGCTGTTTTTTTAAATTGACGCGAGCAGGCGGTATAAAGGGGCACAAACCATGTTACACAAACCTAGCGTAGCCGCTAAACTACTTGAAAACGTAGGCTGTTTTTTTAAATTGACGCGAGCAGGCGGTATAAAGGGGCACAAACCATGTTACACAAACCTAGCGTAGCCGCTAAACTACTTGAAAACGTAGGCTGTTTTTTTAAATTGACGCGAGCAGGCGGTATAAAGGGGCACAAACCATGTTACACAAACCTAGCGTAGCCGCTAAACTACTTGAAAACGTAGGCTGTTTTTTTAAATTGACGCGAGCAGGCGGTATAAAGGGGCACAAACATTGTTACACAAACCTAGCGTAGCCGCTAAACTACTTGAAAACGTAGGCTGTTTTTTTAAATTGTCGCGAGCAGGCGGTATAAAGGGGCACAAACCATGTTACACAAACCTAGCGTAGCCGCTAAACTACTTGAAAACGTAGGCTGTTTTTTTAAATTGACGCGAGCAGGCGGTACAAAGGGGCACAAACCATGTTACACAAACCTATGGGCTCTTATATGACCCGCGTATTCGCCAGGAACCTTTGGAGACATTAGACGAGTTTGACAGGGATACAACGGACGAAATAAACTTGTTCGATTTATAAGGTATGTTCGATGATATTATTGTTTAATGGCAACACTTAATTTTGTGTGGTAAAAATATCTATGTTGTTTTTTCTATGGTTTTCGTACCTCGTGTGTCAGAATGTTGTCTATTTTCATGTTTGTGGTGTGTGTGTATTGAAAATTTTAAAGTCGTTTAATTCAGTAAATATTGCTTGCCGCCGCCTAATTCTTTCAGATTCGGATTCCCCGGCCCATAATTAGTATAAAAATAACTAGTTTGATTTTCTAGGAAACAAAATGCTTCCAAAATGGCTATTTTTCCTATGAGTGTATAAAAATTTTTAAAGTCGTTTAATTCAGTTAATATTGCTTGCCCCCGCCTAATTCTTCCAGATTCGGATTCCCCGACCCCAATCTAGTATAAAAATAATTAGTTTGATTTTCTAGGAATTTCGCCCCTAAAACGTTATATGAATAGATTGACTCGCCATAGTTAGTCTTATATACTCACAATATAATGTGGAATGTAAGGAACACTCTTTTGTTTTCAGCGAGTTTCAGTATTATTTCTTCATTCAAAAGTTTATTCCTGTGCGATAAGTATAGACAATCAAATAATGTGTGCGTGTATGAATGACATGGATAAATGAGCGGGCGGTGAAGCAATTCACCGTCACTTTTTGGTGGAACGTTCGCTGTCTCCTTTTCTTGAAGCCCACTAGAATAAAAGGTCCGGCTGCCTGTCGGAGTTTGATATATTTTTTTATTTTTTTTATTGAAACATATAAACAAAAGTTACAATTTTACAATATAATATATACATCAATATTTCAATCACTCTCCTAATAAAGCAGCTGCTTGTGTTTAGGAGAGGACAACTAAAAAAAAATTACATCTGTTTAAATTAAAACAAAAAATATTGGTAATTTAACAAAAAAATATTAGTGATTTTATGATAAAATACAGATAAAAGTAATAAAAATATAGGTTAGTTAATAAATGATTTAAAGTAAAGGCAAAAACATATATCTGAATATGCAATACATATTTCTAAATATTATAATATACCTACAATAAGTTAAATTTATGAGGTGGTACTAGAATATTTTAATTTAATTTTTTTTTTATATTTTTCATAGCTTTCTTCCGATCGTATATCAAGGGGTAATTTATTAAATAATTTTATACCCTTGAATGTATAGTGATGCTGTGCTGTTGTGGTTCGCACTAGTGGCACGGTTAATCCTCCAACAGATATTATTCTTTTGCTTATATTTAATTGTGGTAAATTATTTTTACTAAAGATCTTTATGTATTTGTAACAGTGCAATTTTGTCATAAATTTTTTCAAGTGGGGGAACCGGAAAATCTTGAAAAACATTTATAGTTGGATAGTAACAGGGCTTTTTTAGGGTGATTTTTATTAATATTTTTTGAATTGTTTCCAATGGGAGAGTTGCTTTGTATGCACCCCCCAAGCCACGATTCCATATTGTAGTACAGAATGCGCAAGTGCATAATAAATATCTTTTAGTATTTTTAATGATACAGTATTTCTTAATCTAAAAAATATATAGATCAGTTTTCTCATTCTGTCTACTGTGGAATTTATTTGACTTTTCCATTTGATGTTATTATCGATAATTATTCCAAGATATTTTATTTCTTCTTTACTACTAATGTATATACAGTTTGAGTTACAGGGTGCGATTTTAAGAAGGCAATTTCTTTCGTGAATTTTTATGCTTAGATTTTTATTTGAGATATTCCCTGTTAGACTATAAGGTATAAAATGGGTTTTCTCAACATTTAGTGTCAATAAGTTTTCGTCAAACCATATTTTTACGATATTTATTGCATTATTAGCTAATATTTCGACCTCATTCCAAGAATTTCCTTCAATAGTTATAACTGTATCATCTGCATATGATATAATGTTTCCAATGATTGGGAGTTCAAAAAGTTCATTAACATATAATATGAATAGTAAAGGTCCTAAAACAGTTCCTTGTGGAATTCCAAAATCTATATTTTCTATTTCACTTAGTTCGTTGTTTACTTTTACCTGTTGAGTTCTTTGATAGAGATAGCTTTTTAACCATGATTTAGCTTTACCAGTTATTCCTATATTATTTAGTTTATTAATTAATTTTGAATGTGAGACACTATCAACAGCTTTACGGAGGTCAATGAATATACTTTTAAGCATTTTTTGCCTCTATCTAATGTTTTGTAAATAAGCTTAGTTAATTCTGCAATTGCGTCTTGTGTGCTAAGTTTATCTGTGAAACCGTATTGACTAGGGTTAATACATTTTTGGTTATCTGTATAATCAGTAATTTGTTTTTTTATTACTTTTTCGTGTATTTTTGCAATGTTGGATAATAAGGATATTGGGCGGTAATTGTTTACTTCTTTTGAATCTCCGGATTTATATACTGGGATTATAATGGCTTTTTTGTAGTTTGACGGGAATATTCCATATTTAGTGCTTACGTTAATTATATGCGTAATCGGTTTGGTCAGGAAATTGCAGTATTTTTTCAAGATTTCTGTAGTTATACCGTCGTATCCTGGTGCACTACCATTTTTTAGTGATTGTATTATGTTTTCAATATTTTTTTCTGTAGTCGGTTTAAAAATAGAAAGATTGTTATTTGTTATTTTATCTTCATGAATATCATCAGGTTGATAATTTTGATCAATTTTATATGCAAGTTTTTGACCGACGGTAGCGAAAAATTTGTTGAAAATATTTGCGCACGTTCTTGGTTCACGGATAGCATTTATATTAGTTCCATTATTGTTTATGACATTTATTGTAGACTTATTTTTATTATTTTTATTCATTATTTCATTTATAGTGTTCCATGTTTTTTTTAGGGTTTTCCTTTGTGAGGATTATTTTCTCCCTGTAATATTTCTCTTTTGTGTCTTTGATAATTTTAATGAGCTTGTTCCGGAATATTTTGTATTCATTTTTTACTTGACTATTGGTAGGGCTTTTTTTGTATGTATGAAGAGTTTTTCTTTTTTTCCGGATAGATATGAGTAATCCTTGCGTAATCCATGGTTTGATTTTCCTTAATTTAGAACTATATTGATTATTTATAAATGTTGTACAGTCTGCGATATGAGCATTTAAAGTTTCTTCAGAGAAGTTTGCGCACATGTCTGGGTTTTGGCAATTTAGTATTGAGGACCAAGATTCGTTACGTAATTTATTATTTAATTTTAAGTTGTTTAGTTTGGAAATTATGTTAGTATTTTTTCTAGAGTCATTTAATCCTGAGTTTTTATTTAGATCTGTTAGAAATATGGCAATGTAAATCGTGAATCTTAGGTTGGCTACAACGTAGCTGTTAATATTGATAAGTTGTCAATACTGCAATGTACTCCCTTGTCTATTACTCTCTTGTGTACTTTTCCAATGGTGAATAAAGAGTTAACATTATTACTGCATAAACTGGAGGATTTCATTTATAACAATCACAGGTTATGGGCCCAGATCCCCAGATTCGCTAATCTGTTGATAAAGTTTAAGTACGCACTGTGAAACCTGAAGAGATTATCGCACGAACCACTTGGGAGACAAAAGATGCTAAAGCTCAGACGTTACTGGTTACGAGAATGTCGGAAGACGTTATGCTACATATCATATCATGCACAACGTCGGCTGCAATGTGGAGAAAGCTTCTAAGTGTATATGAACAAAAGTCAGAAACCAGCATCCATATTATCCAACAAAGATTTTTTCAGTATAAATATGATAAAAACATCGAAATGTCAGTATTTCTGTCTAAAATTCAAGAGATGCAAAGTCAGTTGAAACAAATGGGCGAGAAAGTATCGGATAAATTTATAATAACCAAAGTATTAATGAGCTTGCCGGATGAATATAAACATTTTATATCGGCGTGGGAATCGGCGCCTGACGACAAACAAACGTTCGATAATTTAATTGCCAGATTATTAATTGAAGAAGAAAGAGTGAAAGAGAGAAGATATGAAATACAAGAAACTTTATCCTCGTCGGCGTTTGTAGCTAAAAGAAATCTGAAGTGTTACAAATGTGGAAAAGCCGGACATTTTCAAACTCAGTGCAGAAGTAATCGAGACAATGAGAAAAAGTTGAACGAGCAAAAATGCTTTTACTGTGGAAAATTCGGACATTTTAAGGCACAGTGTCGTTTTCAAAAGTCAAAGGAAAATAATCAAAGCGCTACTAATAAGAAGACAAGTAATGCGTTTGTAGTGTCGAATTCAGCGTATAAAAATTATGAACAATCAAAGTTTTTAATTGACTCTGGAGCGAGCGAGCACATATGTTTCGACCGCACATTATTTTCATCATTTTCAAGTATTTCTCAAAAGTCCGTAATTGTTGGCAATGGAGCAATCGTTAGTGTTTTGGGTTGCGGACAGATGGAGGTACAAGTCTATAACGGCAGTGAATGGATAAATACAACAATAAACAATGTTTTGTTTGTTCCGGATCTAAAGACAAATTTATTCTCTGTAAACCGCGCAGCTGATCGCGGGTACACTGTTGTGACGAATGACAGTTCGTGTTTATTCTATAAAAATGGCGTTGTTTGTGCGATAGCCAGTCGAGTTGACAGTTCATACTATTTGGATTTTCGTTTCAAATGCGAGGTCGCAAGTGTTGCTAAAACTATGAAAAATGACCTATATGAGTGGCACGAGAAATTAGCACATCAAAACTTTGATTATGTGAAGAAAGCATTGCAGAAAAATAACATTGAGATAAAACAAACTGACGTACCCCAATGTGAGAGTTGCTTGAAAGGAAAGATACATCATCTACCATTTAAGAGAAGTGAGCATGTCAGCACAAAAACATGTGAAATAATTCATGGCGATACGTGCGGACCCATGGAAGAAAAATCAATTGGCGGGTCGAGATATTTTGTCATTCTAAAGGATGACTTTTCTAACTTTAGAAGTGTGTATTACGTTGAAGCAAAACACGAGATTAAGCGCTGTTTGGAGGATTTTATAAATAAAGCCTAAAATACTACTGGAAACAAAGTCAAGATATTTCGGAGTGACAATGGGCTGGAATTCATAAATAGAGAAGTAAAGGAAATATGTTCTAAGCATGGGATAACCCGTCAGACTACTGTGCCCTATACTCCTGAACAAAATGGGAAAGCTGAGAGGGAAAATAGAACCCTAGTCGAAGCGGCACGAACAATGCTACACGCGAAGAATTTACCTAAGAAATTGTGGGCAGAAGCGGTAAATACTGCTGCTTTTGTCTTGAATAGAACGGGGAAAGGAAAAGAAGGAAAATCTCCATACGAAATATGGACAAATAGGAGCTTTGATGTTCATCATCTGAAGGCGTTTGGTTCACCAGTGTATGCACATATCCCAAAAGAGAAAAGAAGGAAATGGGATAAGAAGGGAGAGAAGGGTTTGATGGTAGGTTATGCTGAAAACGTCAAAGGCTATAGAATTTACTTCCCTAAGAAAAATAGCGTAGATGTAAAGAGAGATGTCATTTTCTTAAGTCAAGAGGAATCAGAGGAAAATAAGGTTGTGACGGACCTGAATACTCAAAGTTTGTTGGGGTCAGAAGAAACAGTGGAAGAACAAAAGGTTGCTGAATGTGAGGAAACTCAAGTTACCCAAAATGACAGTCGTACAAGTCTCAGTGAAAACAGTTCTTTATGCGAAAGTGAAAGCCAAACTGAATACGAGCCATACAGTGATGAACTATCAGACTTAGATGAAACATTGTTACCTCAAAATGAAAGAAGCAAGCGAGTGAGGAAACCGACAACATTCTATCAATGTCAAAATGTTTTAAGTGAAGCAAATGAGCCAGTGACATACAAAGAAGCTATGGAAAGAAGCGATGCGAATAGATGGAAAGAGGCAATAATTAGAGAATTACAAACTTTAGAAGAGAATAATACTTGGGATTTGTGTAATGCACCAGCACACGAAAAGGTTGTAAGTAGCAAGTGGGTTTTTAAGCTTAAAGGAAATGGTAATGAAAAGCAATATAAGGCTAGGCTAGTTGCAAGGGGGTTTGAGCAAAATGGTTATTTTGATTTAAGTGACATTTACGCTCCTGTGGCTAAATTATCAACATTTAGAATTTTTGTAGCAATAGCGACTAAATTAAATTTGCCTATATATCAAATGGACGTAATAGGTGCGTTTTTGTATGGGGATATAGACAAAGAAGTCTATATTAGATTACCAGAAGGGGCTTATTCTGAGGGAAATAATATTGTAAAACTAAATAAATCACTCTACGGTTTAAAGAGTTCCCCAAAGTGTTGGAACATAAAATTCAATTCTGTAGTAAATAGAGAGGGTTTTGTTAAGTCTAACTGTGACTCATGTTTATATTTAAGGTATTATGGAAATGAGAAAATGTTTATTTTACTTTATGTCGATGATATTTTAATTTTTGGTACAAATGAGAAAGATATTTCTGAATTTAAGGGTATATTATGTAAAGAGTTTAAAATGAAGGACTTGGGGCTAATATCAAATTTCCTAGGTATAAATGTAAAACAAAATTTGAAAACGGGTATTACAGAACTAGATCAAAGAGAATATTTGGAAAATGTTTTAAAAAGATTCAACATGCAAAATTGTAAGCCTATGTCAACCCCTATGGACCCTAATTTTAACACTAAAATATTTTTAAAAGACAGTATTGATGTAGACAAAAGTATTCAGAATTTGTGCAGACAAATGATAGGATGTCTAATGTATGCTGCATCAGGTACCAGGCCTGATTTATGTTTTCCGGTGTCTATGTTAAGTAGGTATCAAACCTGTGCTAACAATGAGCTATTAAGTGCATTAAAGAGAGTGTTAAGATATGTAATGTATAGTCTGAATTATAAGTTAATTTATAAATGTAATGAAATGATTTTGGAAGGGTATTGCGACGCTGACTGGGGTGGTGATGTCAAGGACAGAAAATCCACTTCTGGATATATAATTTTGATTTATAATTGTCTTGTCGTATGGAGTTCAAAGAAGCAGGCTGCTGTTTCTTTGTCATCCACAGAATCAGAATATGTATCTATGAGCATGACTGCTAGTGAAGTGTCATGGATTATAAATCTGCTAACTGAACTGGATATTAAAAATGTTTGCCCTGTAAATATATTTTGTGACAATCAGTCGGCATTAATAAATGCAAATACAGATGCTATAAAGCGATTAAAACATGTAGATATTCGCTACCATTTTGTTAAAGAATTAGTTAGAGAAAATAAGATTTGTGTTAGATATATTAACACAAATATGCAACCAGCAGACATATTAACAAAAGCTTTAAGCAGAGAGTTGATTGTAAAACATTTAAATAAGTGTGGTGTCATGAGCTCAACTTTTGTAAAAAAAAAAAGGTATTAATTATTATTAGTTTAACTGTATTTACATTGAGAAGGGGTGTTAGAAATATGGCAATGTAAATCGTGAATCTTAGGTTGGCTACAACGTAGCTGTTAATATTGATAAGTTGTCAATACTGCAATGTACTCCCTTGTCTATTACTCTCTTGTGTACCTTTCCAATCGTGAATAAAGAGTTAACATTATTACTGCATAAACTGGAGGATTTCATTTATAACAATCACAAGATCAAAAATAAAAATATTTGTATGGTGATCAGTTATATCATTTTTCCATATAATAGATTTAATTTTTTCTGTGTGTTTAATATTGCTCCATATGTGGTCCAGGCATGATGGCGATTGGTTTGCAAATTCTCTTGTGAAATTATTTACACATGACATAAAGTTCATTTCATTCATAGCATTTATATAATCTATTTTATTTTTACCGTGGTTATTTGGACCAATATTAATATTTAAATCACCTATTACGATACAATTTAGATGGTTTTTGTTACATAGTATTTTTTTATTATTATTTTTTTAAATTTATTTATTTTTGTACATACAATAATGACATTACATTTTTCAGATACATTTTTTATATAATGTGATTCACCTTTTTTTAGAGCATGCTCGTGTAAAAAAGGTGGAGCAGCGTGTGTGAAAAACTATTTAACATATTTTTTTAGAATTATAATATATAATTTTATATATTTTTATATATATATATACATATATGTACATATATATATACGCATATATATATATACACATATATATTCAAAACAAGATATATGAAATAGAATAGAAAAAAAGAAAACAGTATATAAAAAGAAGAGGAAGAGGAAGAGAGAAAAGAATATAAAAGTAAATGGATTTCCAAAATCAATTGTCGAGAGACATTCTATTGTATTATTAAATTGAATTATTGTAATTTTTTATTTTTTTATTAGTTTTTATATACATATACATGTAATATAATCATTAGTAATTACATTTTCAGGTTACCAACGGATTAAACTCAAATAATTAAATACTAACATGCAACATTGATTAGAAACAGTATAAACATATATATGTATATAATATATAACCTTTACGAGAGTGTAACTACTCGTGTGTAAAGGGAAGAGAAAAGTATATATATGTGAAATATGCTAATGATTTAGTGTTTTTATAGAACTTTTGCATTTTTTATAATTAATTTCCAATCTTAAGTTAAGGGGTAACTGGTTAAACCACTTGACTCCAAAATATTTATAAAAGTGTTGGGCTGTAGTGGTATTACAACGCGGGATAGTTAAAGTGCCAAGAATACTTAGTATTTTGCTGTTTGAAATAGATAATGAGTTATCATTGTTGAAACAATCTTTGTGGATTTGTAAAAGTGTAATTTTTTTATAAATATTGTGTAGTGAAAGGCAGTGGCGTAGCTAGCACGGGTGGCACCCGGGGCGGAAAACCTGGTGTCACCCCCCCCCCCTCCCCCCATTAAAGTTTACTTTGAGAAATTTAAAACGCAAATTTCGACCTCCTTAAATATAAAAACATTACTAGCTAGTCAAATGTGTAAACAAAACAACCAAATTTTTTGGAAATCCTGACCGACCGAGCCATAGAGCTACAAATAACAGAGTTCAGAGTGGAGTCTTCAATTCTAATAGGCTGCAAAATTCTGAAGAAAATCATTTGCTGACATGAAAACATCATTTTAACAACCAATAATAAAGTTAAAACCACTTTTGTGTTCTGAGTGTAACGATAAAATTTCAATTGTGAAATAGTAAAGGTATAGGTCCTCAGCTTTAATTATTAATGCACGCAGACATGAAAATGGTTTTCCTCCGATCTTTCTGCGGACCCTTTTCGAAGGAAAGCATTCCCGAGTTCCACTATTGCAAGATATTCCCCGAGTTGCAAGATATGAATGTTTCAGATGACGTGCTGCAAATACCGGAGGAAAACCATTTTCATGTTATGGGTGTAGTTTTAACTAAAAACGAGTTACCGAATACAGATTCAACCTTAAATTTCAACTAGTTTTGAATTAATAATTAATAAGGTTCAATAATATTTTTTTTCAATTTTAATTTTAGCCGGTAGACTCTTACCAGATTAATTCTTAAGTTAAAACAAGTCTTGTATTCAGAATTTCAAAAAAATATCCAGATGAGGATGCATGTACTGACGCATTTCGAAGGAAACCATTCTCATTTTCCAAATGCAGTTAAAAAAATCAAGTTGCATACTATGTGGTGCAAAAATCTGAGGAAAACCATTTTTGAGTTCTGGATGCAGTTTTGAACCTGGAGAAACGCAAACAGAAAGTTAAAACCAGTTTTGTTCTCCAAATGCAGGATAAATTTCAAAACCGTTCTGAAGTTTCGAGTGGAGTCTTCAATTCTAATATGCTGCAAAATTCTGGGGAAAATCATTTGCTGGCGTGAAAATAAAATTTTAACAACCCATTCTTACGTTAAAACCAGTTTTGTGTTCAGAGTGTAACGATAAAATTTCAATTGTAAGATAGTAAAAGTGTGAGTCCACAGCTTTAATTATTAATGCACGCATTACACGAAAATGGTTTTACTCCGATCTTTGTAGCACAAATTCTTCAACTTTCAAATCTTGCACGTGGAACTCGAAAATGGTTTCCTTTGAAATTTCATTTGTAACTCTGTTCAGCTGCGGACCCATTTCGAAGGAAACCATTCCCGAGTTCTATTATTGCAAGATATTCCCCGAGTTGCAAGATATGAAAGCTTCAGACTATGTACTGCAAACATCGGAGGAAAACCATTTACATGTTATGGGTGTAGTTTTAATTAAAACGAGTTACCGAATACAGATTCAATGTTAAATTGAAACTAGTTTTGAGACGTGCTTAAAATTTGAGTTGCACACCGTACGCTCCAAAATTCGAAAGAAAATCATTTGCTTGTTTTTTTTATCATCAACTTTTATTCAAGCTTTTAGATTCTCACACGGACTGACTCTTAACTTAAATCTGGAAAAAATGTGAGGTTAGTATAGGCCGGGTCAACCAATAAATATACCGTCAAGACGCCATACTCACGTAACGTCGCCAATCAAAAAACTTTTTATTTTTCAAAATTAGGACTAAGGCAAAAATCTGATTTAAGGATTACCTACTAGTTTATCGATTATACTTATACATTAAAATATGCAGTATCTTTTTTTTTAGTAACTAAAACTAGATTTTGGATAATACCCAACCTAATATTGGATAAAATAATTTAGGTATTATGATTTACAGCGCTAGTAATGCGAAGGTGACCTCTTATCCAAAGAATCGACAACTGATCTAAATCTGAGGGTGCTCTTACATTTGGTAGACGAATTACCTTAGTTTGCGAAACTACCCCAGTGTAAGCAGCTAATCGTTTGGTGTAAATACTGTCGGAAGTTGACTTGGTAATATGTGTAAATAGCGCTTCTTCCACAAAATCAAAACGCATATTTCGAATTCATAAAAAACATTTTCTGAAAACCTCCAATTTATTATTATTCTTTATTTATTTATTCATGTACACAAAACAATATAATAAAGAAAAAAAAAACATAGAGATGATTGATCATTTTTTTTCAATCAGTTATCAATCGATTCTGGTATACCTAATTGCATTCAAGTTTTGCGTCTATTAGAAAAGTGAACTATCAAAAATCCACTTATCTTGTTTATTTAAAATGATCTTTCAGCACTAATAAAAACCTAATAGAATAACTAATTAAACTAACTAAACTAATTAAACTAACTAACTAAACTAATTAAACTAACTAACTAAAAATTACAACAATACTCTTTAGCAGTGCAAACGTCAAATATTCGTCTCCAGTCTAAATAATAAACAAAAACTTAATTACAGCAAATCTGAACCTAAAACTTATACGCAATATTGTGTAGTGCAAATATTAGTGAAATAAAGTGTTAAAACCTCCAAGTTTAGTGTACCAGCAAAGGAAAAACACAATAATTAAACACAAGCTCTGACAGTTAAAGTACCTATACGAACTACATACTTGAAACTTGGGACAGTGAAGGTCAACCAGTGGTTCTAAAATATAGCTTAATAATTTATTCAACAAAAAATTATATAAACTGAAAAACGTATCTTTAATACCACAATGGATATCCAGTCATTCATATCAAACGCAGAAAAGGCAGTCAATGCTATCAACAAAGTTCTTCTTGACCCTGGCAACAAATTTAATAAGGACCAAATAGCAAAAATTACTCCGATAGCATGTGAAATATTATCGTCAATCGGCAGCATGTCGATAGCGGTAGCCACCAAAACTGGCACCTTGGAAGGTGAACTGAGGGCCTATAAAGAAATTCAAAAAAACATACCACCCCAAAACAATTTCAAAATTTGTGAGGCTATCAATGAAATTAACGAAATTAATGAGAGGTCAAAAAACATAATTTTGTGCAACATGCCCGAAAGCACGAAGGTAGCAGTTACAGACAAAATTATGGAAGATCAAACTGCAGTAACAGAAATAATTTCCAAAATTGACACACCTGCAATAAACAACATTGTAAAAATGTATCGATTTGGTAAATATAACAGTAATAAACCAAGACCTATAAAAATCCATTTCGATAATTCCCAGACAGCAAGAACACCACAAGGAAAAAAACATATCTTAAAGGACAACCTACGCATTTACTCTGACTCGATCCCAGTACAGCAAAAGCATCTAACGGACCTACGAGTAGAACTAGAGAAACGAAAAGCTAATGGTGAGACAGACATAACAATTAAATACGTAAATTCGTCTCCCAAAATCGTCAACATTCATCCAAAAAACTGAGTACTATGAAAATATATTATCAAAACGTCCGTGGATTACGAACTAAATTAAACGAACTACGTTCTACCATATCTACACACCACTATGACGTATATGTATTGACAGAAACTTGGCTCGACTCAGAAATAAAATCAACAGAACTAGGACGTAACAACTACAAAATCTTTCGCTGCGATAGAAACTCTAAATCCAGTTCCAAAACAAGGGGCGGCGGAGTGCTAATTGCAATTAAAAAAAAATTGTTATCAAGAAAACTCAAAACAAAAAATAATACACTCGAACAACTATTTATACAAATTGATACCACCGTAGAAAAGATAATAATTGCAACTGTGTACACACCGCCACTATCTGATGCTCTAATCTACCGAAGCCACAGCGAAGACGTTGAAGATCTACTATACAAATACCCTAACTCTAAAATTATTATTCTTGGGGATTACAACCTCCCTAACCTGAAATGGAAATCAAGTGATAGTGGCTTCATTGTAAATGAGGGCGAAAATGATCGTGCACGTGAGATTTTGGATATGACAAATTTTTTAAATCTTTTCCAACATAACTTTATATACAATGCAAATAATCGCTTACTAGATCTAGCAATATCAAATTATCCTAAATTGGTCATTGACAAATGTAATGATCCTCTCTTACCTGTTGATAACCACCACCCCCCTCTTTATATTAAGCTAAATGTGTGTAGCGTCAAACCAAAACACGTTGAAGAGACTCTCAACTACAAACGTGCAGATTTTGAATCTATAAATTATCATCTTTCCCGTATCGACTGGTCTTTTTTATCGGACGTGAATACTGACAAATCCTTAGATAATTTATATTCAATATTGTCTAGCACCATAAAATCATATGTACCACTATATACTCCTAAAAAACATACATATCCAACTTATTTCTCACCAGAACTAAAAGCCTCACTTCAACAAAAAAAAAAAAACTTTATAAAAAATTCAAAGAAACTCGATCGATGATCGACTATGCAATTTTCAGTGAAACTAGAAAACAATGCAAAGATCTTTCTAAAATCTGTTATAAAACATATATAAACTCTATCGAAAACACAGCTTTGCACTCAAGTAATCTCTCGAAATTTATCAAAACACTAAACAACGACAGCACAGACTATCCACCACAAATGCATATGGACGACAAATGTGCTAACAGCACACAAGATATCGTAAATCTTTTCTCAGATTTCTTTAAAAATGTTTATGATAAGGAAACACCAGAGGAAAAAATTCCTTCATACACATTTAACAAAACCATACATTTAACAGACTGCTACATAACAGAAGAATCTTGCAAAAAAAACTATGTTCCTTAGACATTAACATATCTGCAGGCCCAGACTCCATCCCGCCAATTTTCCTAAAACATTGCTCGTCTGTATTGTCTAAACCACTAACCATTCTATTTAACCAGCTACTATCTTCTGGACATTTTCCTGTCTACTGGAAATCCAGCTATATTATCCCAATACTTAAAAAAGGCGATGAGACTGACATTTCAAACTATCGACCTATATGCATACAATCTGTATTACCCAAAATCTTTGAATCTCTAGTTCTTGATGAAATATATCCCACGTTAACAGAGATAATAAATGACAAACAACATGGCTTCATTAGAGGTAGATCAACTTCAACAAACTTATTACTCTTTCAAAACTACATATTGGAGTCTTTTTCTAAAATCAAACAAGTTGACTGTATATATACTGATTTCTCGAAGGCTTTTGATAAAGTGTCCCACAAAATACTGATCCGAAAACTTCATGCTCTGGGAATCAGAGCAAATATGTTGAGCTGGCTAAGTAGTTATGTATCAGGTAGAACTTTATTTGTAAAAATAAAATCTTTTATATCTAAACCATTTTCCGCCACTAGTGGAGTACCGCAAGGTAGTCATCTTGGCCCAATTCTATTTCTTGTTTTTATAAACGACATAGTCAACTGCTTTAAAGACGTCAAAGTATTGCTTTTCGCTGATGACATTAAATTATATAAAGAGATAACTATCCTTAATCACTGTGAAATTCTTCAATCCAATATAGACATGCTAAAAATTTGGTGCTCACAAAACAATCTATATTTAAATGTAGAAAAATGCAAAACTTTGACCTTTTCCAGAAAAAAAACATCACTGTTTTTCGAATATTCAATAAATAAAATAAAATTAGAAAGAGTATCGGAAATGCGGGATCTTGGCATAATAATGGATGAGAAACTAGACTTCACGGTTCACATTCAACAAACTGCAAATAAGGGTATGAAAACATTAGGATTTGTATTAAGAACAATTAAAAACTTTGAATCGTTACAAATCATTAAACTACTGTACACATCCCTTGTTAGAAGCCTAATAGAATATAACTCCATAGTCTAGTCGCCCTTCTACAAAATTCATATTCATACCATTGAAAGAATTCAAAGAAAATTTCTACGTTTTGTAAATTTTAAACTTAACATCCCTTTAGAGCACATAAATTACCCGTCGTTCCTCCGCAGTGCCGCTCGTCAACCGGTGTGTCATGAGATTTTACACGCGATTTTGACCCTTATGTATAAAGAAAGTGTATGAAGAACACGGTCAGAATCGCTTGCTCTATTATCGCTCTTTACCATAGAGAAAACCGCAATTAGATTGATGACTCCATATAATTTATATTAATGATTTACCGGAGCGCGGGAGCGTGCGCAGTTCTTGCGCATGCGCGGGAAAAATTCTTTGGTTTTGAACTTTGACCTTTCTATGTACGAAATTTCTCAAGGACGCTGTCAGAATCGCGGGACATTGGGTGTCATGGCTGCCGCTTTTTGCGAACGCTAATTGGTTACAACCAACCCCATTTACTCGCGGCATTCCACGAGTGAATACTTTAAATATTCCAACATTAGAAAACAGACGAAAAATAAACGACCTAACCTTTTTATTAAAATTATTAAACTCTAAATTCGACAGTTGTGAACTCCTGCAATTAATAAATTTACACGTACCAACACGAACAACTAGACAAACATTTACATTTTATACACGTACATCTCATTCGAACTATGATTTACATTCTCCAATACAACGTTTGCATAGTCTTGGTAACAAATACTTAAACAATCTGGATGTATTTGACAATAATTTGAACTTAGCAAACTTCAAACGCCATATGTGCCAACTATTTATTTCTACCTATCCCATAAACTAATGTGAACAACAATTTTAAACATTACCTGCTTTATGTCAACTCATATATTTTATGGACTATATTTTGTTTCTTATATTTTATGATACGTGTATTTTGTTAACGCAAATATTTTATGTAACCTAAATGTTTATTTTTTTTTAATCCTTATATTTTATGTAATCTATATTTTGTTTTTAACAAATATTATGTATTGTATTTTGTAAACACATTCTTTTCACTGTAATTAAAAAAATGTACTGCATTCATATTATGTAAAAGCCCTATGGGCGTTTAAATAAATAAATAAAATAAATAAATAAATAAATAAATAAATAAATAAATAAATAAATAAATAAATAACAACTTTTTCACTAATTCAAGTCAGTCAATAGATAACAATTCACTTCACGAGTTTACGTTTAGGATAAAAATAACATAATAACATTAAGAAAATAGAATGACACAAGGAATATTTCAGGGAAATCCCCGACTGAGCAACACTTCGAGCTAGGAAAGAAAATAAAAATAATAAAATATTTTTTCGGGAATCCCCGACCAAACGAGCCATAGAGCTAAATAACAGTCAGTGTTCAAGCGTAAAATATTTTTTGCGGCAATTTTCCACTTTCGTAAGTTTTTCTCCACGTCCGAGTGTCACCCCCCTTCGGGTGGCACCCGGGGCGGTCCGCCCCCCCCGCCCCCCCCTCGCCACGCTACTGGTGAAAGGACTTTAAATTCTTGAAATAATCTTATGGTGGGGAAATCATATGGTTTTTTTAGAATTATTTTTATTAATAATTTTTGGATGATTTCTAAAGGCATGAGAGAAGTTTTGAATGCACCACCCCAACCAAGAATTCCATATTGTAATACAGATTGGATCAATGAGAAATAGATAGTTCTTAATAGTTTAAAATTTAATATGTTTCGTATTCTAAGAAAAATGTACATTAATTTTCTTAATCTTTCTACAGTTGCATTGATTTGTATTTTCCACTTTAAATTGCTATCTATAATTACACCGAGGTATTTTATGTTAGTTTTAACAGTGAGAACAGAGCAGTCAGGTTTACATAAATTTGTGTTTCTATTGCAATTGTATGAATGTATACTTATCTTTAAATTTTCAGGGAATGCATGTTTATTAATGGTGAACGGTATTACAAAGGTTTTTTCCGTATTAAGTGACAGCAAGTTTGAATCGAACCATTTTTTTAGGATGTTTAAGTCTAATTCTGCTGTTTTCTGGGTTTCATTCCAAGTTAAACCCTCAGTTAGAATTGCTGTGTCGTCTGCATATGAAATGAGTTTAGATTTGATGTTAAGTTTAAACATATCGTTGACATAAATGATAAAAAGAATTGGCCCCAGTACAGTTCCCTGCGGGATGCCAAAATTCGTGGTCTGAGAATCGCTCATAAGGCCCTTTAATTTAACAAATTGCTCTCTATTAAATAGATAATTTTCGATCCAAGTTAAAGCATTGTCAGTTATACCAATTTTCGTTAGTTTAGAGATAAGGTTAGAGTGCGATATACTGTCAAATGCTTTTCTTAAGTCAACAAATGTTCCAATACATTTTTTTTTACTATCTAAAGATTTATATATTTTAGATGTTAAATCAACGATAGCATCTCGAGTGCTCAAATTTTCTCTAAAACCATATTGATGTGCATTTAATATATTATTTTCTTTCACAAATTTAAATATTTGTTTTTTTACAACTTTTTCAAATATTTTTGCAATGTTTGAAGTAAGAGAAATTGGCCTATAGTTACTGCTTAGACAGGGGTCCCCAGATTTAAAAATTGGGGTAATAATAGTTTTTTTGTAATTTAAGGGAAAGTTGCCATTAACAAAACTTGTATTTATGATGTGTGCCAAAGGTTTGCAAAGTGAGTCAGAATTTCTTTTAAGTATTTCTACAGAAATATTGTCATTTTAATTTTTGAATTTCCTTTTAATTCATTAATAGTATCTTTGATTTCATCAGAGTTAGTTCGTTGAAATTGTGTTAGGGTGTTACAAGGAATGGAAGGTGTTGGTAGATTATAATTATCATTATCTCTGTTTTTTTATTTTAATTGCTAATTTTTCACCAACTACTGACCCAAAATAATTGTTTAAGATATTTGCACATTTCAATGGATCTGTATTGACATTGTAAATTGTGTTATCAATATCTGAGATTTTATTTATATTTGAATTTTTAGGTTTTTTATTGATCATTTCATTAATAGTTTGCCACACCTTTTTATTGTTGTTACCAGCAATATTGATTTTATCTTTATAGAAATCTTCTTCTGTTTTCCGGATTATGTAACATAATTTATTTCTAAAATTTATAAAATATTCGCGTAGTTTATTGTTTTCAGGAAACTTTTTTAGCTCTTTATAAATTTTTTCTTTATGCCTAATTGATATGATAATTCCATGTGTAATCCACGGTTTTAATTTTTTAAATTTAGTCTTTGGAAAGTTTGTTACAATGGAAGAAGAGGATTGGATATGCTTATTCAATGTCAATTCAAAATTCCGTGAACATAAATCGGTATTGTTAGATGATAGTACAGTTTCCCAAATTTCATTTTCAAGATGTTGTTGTAATTTTTCATAATTAATTAGAGTTTTTGGTAAGTTATAGCGACAATAATTATTCTTATTTATTTTATCAGTTTTAATAGCTACAATGCATGTGTGATGATCAGTAATATTATTTTTCCAAATAACAGATTTTATTTTATCAGTTTCATTAGTATTGCACCAAATATGGTCAATACAAGATGGCCTTTGTCCAAAACATTCTCTTGTATATTTTTTTATACATGGTTTGAAATTGAGTTCTGATAAAGTGTTAATATATTCAGTTTTTTTCCTTATTACTGTTGTTTTCGAAATCATCAGATATGTCGATATTAATATCTCCTGCAATAAATGCATTTTGAAACCGGTTTGTATTTATAAAAGTTTTTAGGTTTTCGGTAAAATTAATAATGCTTGAGCTGTGAGTTCTATATAATGCAATTATATCATAAAAAATATTTTTTATATTGATTTTAATATGTAGACAATTAACAAGTTCGATAAATATTTCATTAACAGAAACATCGTTATAAATACATTTTACAAAAACAACTATTCCACTATTTTGATTAATGTTGTAAGATGTAACAAAGTATTTGTATCCCGGTATATTATAAGTACTTGAGTTGGGACTAATTCTGGCTTCAGACAATACGATACAATCAGGTTTAAGGGCCAGCTCATTCAATTCTAGTGTAAAATGATCAAAAATTTTATAGATGCTTCGAATATTTAAGTGAAGGATTGTTAATGATTTAAGAGGGTCTATTTCTGATAGTGAGTTATTACATTCGAAACTGGATAGACAGATATTTTCTGAAACAATGAAAGACGAGTCTATATCTTCAAATAGTGAGTTAGTCATGAAAGTATATTAGGTATATATTTTAATAGAATATTGACATTGATATTATTGTGTTTCAATAATTTGTTCCAAAAATTGCGGGGATTTTTACATAGATTTTTCGCAAATTTATAGCTATCGAAAATTTGTTTGATAAACTGACCCATAATAATTGTATTCGATAGTAATAAAATAACTTACAACAATAACGATGCGCTCGGATTACACTCACTTTTGCGAAATTAGTATAAAATGTATAGATTTGGTGTATATTATACCGGTGTAATAAAACTAACCCTTTGCGGGCGAGTTTATCGAAGTATTTCTTTAAGCAGGGGTGGGGAACCTGTTTAGAGTCGCGGGCCATTTGGATGTCCATACTTTAACCCGCGGGCCGCACTCCGATTTCCGTGTTGGGGGGGGAGGGGGATTCGAATCAAAGAACTGGTTTTACTAAAACTAATAAAAAAATAGTTACGTAACTGCCAACACTCTTTAATTATAGCTACACTCAGAACACGCAAATGGATTTCCCAAAATTCTGGCTGCACATAGTCTGCAACCAGAATTTTATAACTGCACTTTGAACACGAGAATGGTTGCCGTGTTTCCATCAAAATGCATCAGCAGATGAAACCACAACTGAAATTTTTCGTTGCATTATTCTGAACACGGAACAAGTTTCAATTTAGATTAAATTTGCATGCGGGGAATTAAAACTACACTCAGAACATGAAAATGGCTTTCTTCTAATTCTGGTAGCAACTACGAAACTAGAATTTTATAAATGCACTTCCAACATATGTAAGAAATGCGTTAGCAAATAAAATCACACCTGATGCGTTGCATTGTTAACTCATAACTGGTTTTAATTACAGGTTGAATCGAATCTGTATGCGGGGAATTAAAACTATACTCAGAACGTGAAATTGCTTTCCTTCAAAACTGGCAGCCCATATGCAACAACAAATTTATAACTGCACTTCACACCGAGAATGGTTTCTTACGAAACGCGTTAGCCAGATAAAACCCCACCTGGAATATTTTCGTTGCATTCTAAACACAGAACTGGTTTTAATAAGAAAGTGAGTTTGTACGCGGGGAATGAAAACTCCACTCAGAACATGAAAATGGGTTTCCTCCAATTCTGGCAGAAAAAAGTACGCAACAAAAATTTTATAAATGCACTTCTAACACGAGGAATGCGTCAAAAATGAAACCCCACCTGGAATTTTTTCGTTGCGTTCTAAACACAGAACTGGTTTCAGTTATAGGGTGAATCTGTATGTGGAGACTTAAAACTACCGAGTATAGCCATTTCACTGAGTACATGAAAATGGCTTTTGTCTAATACTGGCAGCACAAAAGCAACTAGAATTTTATAAATGCACTTCAAAAACGAGAACGGGTTTCTACGAAATGCGTAAGCGACGAAATCACACATGGAATTTTTTTATTGCATTTTGAACACAAAACTGGTTTTTCCGTCAGAGCGAATTGGATTGTGAGCCCCCAGCTTTAATTAATACTGCACCTAGAACTCCAAAATGGTTTTACCTTCGAAATGCGTTAGGGTTGGCAGATGAATCCGCAACAGGAATTTGCATTGAACACAAGATCGGTTTTACCTTTAGAATGAATCTGCAGAGTCCACCAGTCACTAATAAATTAAATTGTTCCCTGATCACGTGAATGTTTTTTTTACATTTTGTAGCATATTTATTGTCCGCAATATAATTTTATATGTATTTAACTAATTACAATAAATTACATGTAATGATTTTTTTATGCCAGAAGTGTGGCAATTATTATGGCATTAATGTTTGTGTTATATACAAAATATTAAGGGACATGCTTGACTTAATACAACCAGTGATTCCTGACTTTATTTGGGGAGATTGTTATATCTAGCTTTTAGTTCATCATCGCTTTATAATTGAATAATTTCGTGTGCTGCAGTAATCTGGATGTGCCTGAATGTGTCTGGATAATCTGGATGTAACCATCGAATGTGCCTGATAATTTAGGCATATTCGATGGTTCGACGTTGAACGGTGTAACAAATGTCTTTAAATCGTTCATTAAATGCCTTACTTAATTTCACGCACTCACCAGCGTATTCAAACGATGTAGAAGGCTTTTGTCCTTGCAGTGTTGGAAAATGCGTCGTATTATTAATTTCAAGTTACTTTCCACAGCCTTAATTTAGTTTCAAATGATTTCACGTTTCACTCAGCTTCAACTTTTCTTTTCTTCGTAGTTGTCATTAATAGGGTTTTATTGATTGACAATTTTTTTTCACTATGCTTCCGCAACGACGACTACAAAATAATGTTAATGACAGATTGCCTAAGATTCCTCTCCGAATAGAGTTGCCATCAATTCTGAAATATCGGGACTGTCCCGTACAAGAAAATTAAAAGTTCCGATGGAAATTCAATATCGTTTCACAATAACAAATTAAAATAAAAATAAAATGCGAGGTTTTATCACGTTTTTCTTTGTAACTAAATTACTTGCTAGTAACGATTTTGTAATAACATCTTAAAAAATCATCTGAAACACCGCAAAAAAACTATGCCCTTTTGTGTAATTTTTTGTGATTCTTTCAGCAGGCCGCACCAAAAGTGCCCGCGGGCCGCAGGTTCCCCACCCCTCTTTAAAGTATTGTTTTTGTTTTCGTTTGAATTGTTAATAATACTATACATCATTAATCGTAGTCAATGCGATCTCTCGCAATTTTCAGCATCTTGTTTCGATAGTTGCACAAAGTACTGTTGGCCGTGTGGTCTGTAGGGTTTTTTTCTCCATATTTAGTGTTTTGTCTGATGCAGTTTACACACGCTGGGGTTGTATTTTCTCTTTCCGGGCATTTTGAAAGGATGTGGTCGCCTGTGCAGTGTGGGCAAATTGGAGGGTTGGTTCGATGTAGACATCTTTTAGCCGTATGCATAAACATACAGCAATGAAAACATTGCGTCAGAGGGCTGCAGTCGTCAATTTTTACTCGTTGAAACTGTATATTTAGTTTACCGAGTGCTAGAAGATTTTTTCGCATTTTCCCACTAGTTTCTATGATGTAGTTAGTGAATAGGCGCTGTTTTTCATTTATGTTTGTGTTCTTTATCTCCGCTATTAATGTGATTTTGTTGTCTTCACTTTCCTTGTAGACATCTTCAATTTCTTCGTTCTGGGTAATTATTCCGCAAACTATTTCTTCCTCAGTAAGATTGGATTTTAATCCTTTTATTATTATTTTAGGTCTTCTTTTTTGTACTTCATTTACCACCAGTTCATTTTTTAGTTTTTTTAATTCATCAGTTAGGATATTTGCATATTCCTTTTTAGGACACGATATTATTATTTTTTTCTTCTTTTGTTTTTCTTAATCCGTTTATTCCTATCTTTAGGTTGTTTAATTTTATTTCCTTTTTAGTTATATTTTCAATTTCTTCGGCTTTTGCATTATTTTTAGTTGACGATATAATGATTGAGAATCTCTCTTCTTGAGGCATAACTTTGGTTGTTGATACTACTTGGGCATAGGATGGTGTTATTGCGGTTTTCATAATTTTTTCAATATTTCCACCAATTGATCGTTTTTTTTTCAATAAGTTTTTCTTGTAAATGTATTTGTTCTTGCATTATTAGTATTGTAGATTTTATTTCATTATCGAGATCCAATATAATTTTTTCCATGTTGGTTTTAGTTTTAGAGTCCTTGACTGTTTGTATCTTTTGTACTTCGTTTTTCAGCGTGTTTATTAGATCTTCTTTCGCCATGAAAGGGTTACGGTTGCAAGTGCGAATATAATACCGCGGTAACGTGCTCCCGTTGCAAGCGTTAGAACACTACTGTTTTAATTCTTCTATAAATATAGGTACATCAGAGCTGTGTGTTCGATATATTGCGATTATATTGAATGGCATGTTATTCAAAACAAAATTAAATGACAAACAGTTTGCGTTGCATATGTGTATTTCGGTAATATTGATGTCAGTAAATTTTTCTTTAGCGTATATTACAATTCCACTATTTTTATTAATCTGATAATTTGTATTGTAATTTTTGTAGTTTGGGATGATTGGTATATTTATGTTTGCATGTATGTGCGCCTCGGATAGTATTATGAAATCAGGTTGTGAACATAATGTATTTAGGGATACCAGAAATTCATCCATGTTTCTATTTATACTTCTTATGTTTAGGTGTAAGATTGTTAGTCTATTTATTGTACTGTTATAGATCTTATTGCATTCACTGACTGATTCACATACGTATTCTTCTATTTTTAGATTTATATCAATTTCACTTAAGTTAAAATTTTCCATTGCAGTTATTTAGGTGTGATAAAATATGTATATATAATTCTACGAGTAAATGAATAAGTAATAATGCTCATAATTTGTGTCACGGTATTCTTGCTCGATTTCAGTTCATATCTGGAATTGTAGGTGATTTTTTCTATAAGATTTATTTTATGTTTAGATAATACTCGGAGACATAGTGAGTGTTTGTTTAATTGGCAGCAAAAATTAATTTGATTCGCTTTTCTTTTGATAATGATTTCAAAATAAAATAGAGTATGTATGAATATATCAATAGTACAAGTGAACATATACTGTAGAGATTTATTGCATATAGAATATTGGCAGCGTGATACATATATCAATAGTACATACAATTTAAATAGTACAATAGTACATAGTACATATATACACATATCAATAGTACAAGTGAACATATACTGTAGAGATTTATTGCATATAGAATATTGACAGCGTGATACATATATCAGTAGTACATTCAATTTCAATAGTAGGTACAATAGTACATAGTACATACATACATATATCAATAGTACAAGTAAACATACTATACTGTAGAGATTTATTGCATATATAATATTGGCAGCGTGATACATGGGTTAGTAATGTATATAATAACAATTTTGAAATAATATATCTATAATTAGACTTTAGTAGTCTGTAATTTACTAGCCTTCTGTACACGCAACTGTGTATTGGTATTGTATTATCTATTTTCTGGTAGAAATATAGAAATGTAGAATGTTGATGTAATGTGATGTAAAAAGAAACATAAAAATGTAGTATGTAGAAATGTGTTATCATGAGGAAAATATTCAGGTTTTTTATCATCAATATAGAGAATGATTTAAATTTTTTAGTTTTAAATACATATATACTGATTTTATAGTATGTAGAATGATGAAAGATATGACGTTTTTTCAATGTGTAGACTATAGAATTATTATTTTTTATATCTTGTGGATATTCCGAAATACATACGTAAATGTAAGACATTGAGAACAGACATGAGATATTTTTGTAGACATCTTTAAAATTTATAACAATATTCCAATTTTTGTTGCGAAAGAGCAAGTATTTTTTTGTAATATTGACAGTTAGTTTGATTATGGACATTTTTATAAAAAAAATTAGTATCATTTTTGAATATATCTTAGGATTTTCAGTTTTAATAGTAAGTATACTTGTTTCGTAAAATGCAGATTGATAAGAAACATCATGTTTTTTAAAAGCATATGTCATAGCATTACTAATTTTGTTAGCTTTTAAATTTTTGATTGTGCAAGTACATACATAATATATTGACAATAATAAACATGAGTCACTATGTAAACTATACCTTGAATCCAAATTAGTATTCAATTTTCTGTTGTGCAAATGCCAGCATTTTTTTATAATACATACAGTTGGTTTTATCAGTCGCATTGTGATTGGTAGGAAATGACAGTTGAAATATGTCATTTTGAAAAGTGCAGTTTGCACACTTCGGTTGATTTGTTGTAGCATGACATTCTTTGTAGAGGTGAGCAGATCCACAGTGCGAGCAGGAAGGCAAGTTATTTTTCTCTTTCTGGTTACAATTTCTTGATGTATGTCCATAGCGTAGACAAAAGTAGCATTGTACTACTGGGATGGCGTCGTCAACCGTAACTCGCTGGTAGCCAATTTTTATTTTTTCTTTATTTAATAGAATCTTCCTGGTTTTGCTACCTACTTCTACTATATAGTTAGCAGTGTCATTGTATTTGTTTTTAATTATTGCTTTTATGTTAAATATAGAATTTTTTTCTATTTCTTGCGTTACAATTTTGATGTCCTCATTTAAAGATATCGTCAGCAAAATCTTCTTTGATATAGTCGTTGAAAATTCCCTTGAATATCATTGTTGTTTTTTTTTTGTTAATTCTTTGCAATCGATATCATGTAGATCCTTAGAAATTAAAGTTTGTAGTTTTTTAGCATCTTCTTTTTTAACACAATCGATTACAATTCGATTTTGGGAGATATGTCGAGCTATACAATAAATACAATAGGGCAACGACAGTTTTCAAATGGTGGCGATTGTCATCAATACTTGTTGGAACTACTGATTTATGTGTTGTTTTACCGCAAGCAAACAAATAGACAAAGTGTTTAGGCTGATTAGTCTACTTTACAACAGTAAAGTTTACTTAGCAACAGAAATTTGGCATTTGCGCATCCAGAGCCTTTACTTTAGTAGGGCTTGAATTTTCTCTAATAACGTGTAAAACCGCGAGCGGGAAACATGAAAATTAATTGTAATATTTGAGTATTTCTCAAAATAAATGTACGTAACGAAAAGGTTGTTACGAAATATTGTTACGAAATAGTCCTAAGATGTAACTAAATAGTAAACATAAAGCTTGTTATATACAAAACAAAAAATTTTAATTTATTTTTTATTTTAAAAAAAAAATTGTCTTTTTTAAATGTACGTAATAATCCTTTACTTTTTTATTTATTGTATTACTTTACTACAAACATACATAAACTCACGACCCAAATACTTGTTGTATCTATTGCAAGGGTTTAAAATAATAATTAATGAGTATTAATTAATGTTTTTTTAAATAAAATTATCAGCTTCCAAATTTTAAGTACCTAACACAATATTCAACTAATCTGGAGAAACTAAAGAACAGGCACTGTTTAAAACAATTAAAACTTTATTAATTTGAATCACTATCGAAATAGCTATTTTTAATTTGTGTATTTACAATTCCGTTTGTAGCTACTTTTTTTAGTACTTTCTTTTCTCTGGGATCTATTTTATTAAACTCTGTCTTTAAAGAATCAAATTCTTTATTATGTCTTTAAAGAATTAAATTTAGCAAAATTAGCAATTTTTTAACCTTCTCTTTTTCAGCCATGGATACATTTGGTAAAGTTTCTTCTAAGAAACTTCTAATAATCTTTAATTAAATGAAGACAATATTAGCGAAACTCAATCGAAAATCTGAGACAGAAAAATCAGAAAAGATATTGGCTCCGCTGGGACACGAATCCAGGACCCTTTGCTTACATGGCAAGAGCTCTACCGATTGAGCTACGGAACCCATATGAAATTCGGTCACTTTTAACTGTATCATACTTCGACTAAGAACTACCAACAATATCTTCATTTTCTTAAGGCACATATTATTGGCTGCTATCTTTACATATGATTGCAAGATTCAACTCGAACTAAATGCAATCTAGATAGTGTCTGGATAATTTTTTTATCCATTTTATTTTTAATACGCGACATCTATTGACTTTTCTGCAAGTCTAGGATGAATAATTAATTTGAGATTTTACTCATAAAGTTTAAAAAAATTAAAATAAATCTTCTAAGAGGCTTTTTGCCTTCCGGCATTGGTTTTTGGGGGCATTTCATTCCTAAAATTCCAAAAGTAATCCTATACCCTATATCCTATATAATATATATATATATATTTTTTTTTTTTATTTACATAAGATTTTATAAAAGCTTGAGGCACTAATTCATAAAAATGCTTTCAATTTGAAAGGGACAACTTACATACTTACAGACACACTTCCAATATAGTATTCTTAACCTGAGAATTTAAAGAAATATGGAAAAATAACGCTGGACCACATGATACCTAATTGCTTAAATATGTTACTTACCGAAATTAAAACATGTACAAATGGTAAAACAAATATTATGTTGAAGACTAGGCTGGCCGAAAGAAATAATTTATATAAGACTCTGACACAAAAAAATTCTAACTGCATAATAAAGTAAAATAAGTTTATTTATATCTTCAAAGTAAAAGCACCCATTGACAAACTACTTAAAATAGTTTATTGGGACTTTTCTTTTTTCGATAAAATATTTTTATTTTTTTCTGTCATATTGTATTACTATGTCTTTATAATAAATAAAATAAAAATCAGGTTGTAACTGTATACACTCAGCTTTATATTTTACTTTTTCGTTACGTTACGAAATTCCTAATAAAAGTTACGAAATTGTAAGAAGAATTAGACAAAATGGGGTTATAAAAAATCAATGTTTTGATAAAATTTAAAACTGTAAATATGTAAGCTTAGCAATGTTCATACCGCACGTATTACAAAAAGATGATTAAAAAAAGACTTACCGTTTTGTGAAAAAAGGCTTTAATATTTCCTGTTACGAAATTGTAGTCCCTCTAACTCTAAAGAAACACGTTGTTACTGATTTAAACAATTAATGTTATGGCGGAGACGTCAGACCAACAACTAACCAGAAAGAAGCTAGTGGTGCCCTTGTAAAATTTAACAAATGGGTTCAGAAATTACGGTGGAAGTAGAAATAAAACGCAACTAAAGAGTAGTAACTAAAAAGTAAATGACTGTGGGTACTCAAGGTGTCGGCTGATAGTTTAATGAAGAAAACGAGTTTGCGTGTAAAATAAGCCTTTAATAAGTTCCCACAATAATTGCAATACACATACACAATTGTAACACGGTCACGTAACGGTGATAAATACTACAAACGGATTTACGCACTGGGTCAAGGTTGATCGCGGATAGACGAGGCAACTGCTCCGTGGTAAGTTGAATGAATACTGAATTTTCGCTGTTCTAGGCGTCCTTTTATATGGCCCGACGAGTAGAGTATTAGTAGTAAATCGTCACTTCGGCTAGTCACTGGAAGGCACTAGAACCTGTGCATTTCAAGCGTACAATGGTTCGTTCCTTTTCTGGAATGTGCGCTAGGTAGGTAAATCCACGCCTCTGTCTCGGCGAAGTAGGTATTTACCTACACTCAGTTGTGCATCGATCATGCCCGGCGGCAGTCGAACGCTCTAGTAATTTCGCTCGCATACAATTGAACACCGGCGACGCCTCTGGAAATATCGATACGTTTCGGGCGTAATCCAACACGTGACGTAGCAACAATGCTTGGTTGCTACAGGACTCCCTCCCCAGACAACGCAGACATGGCTGCGGTGGAAAGAGGAATAGTCAGATACCGAGGTGATCGGGAAATCGAACCCGCCTTCCAGAACGAGTGGTTGTGTGTGTCCGATCCTGACTGCCATCGAACAACGGAATGGTTGGTTGTGATGTGGCGGCTGGTGACTCTGATGCGGTTTGCGAGTGTGATGTGAATCTCTCAAGATCTTGAGCAATGTATGCTGGTTTGAGGCGGTCGATGCTCACGGTGATTTCCTTCCCTTTTACCAGTATGGTATATGTTCGTTCGTGCCGACGAATGACTTTATGAGGGCCGCTGTAGGGTTGTTGAAGCGGGCTCTTGACTGTGTCGTCCCTCAGAAAGACGTGAGAAGCTGTGGGAAGATTTTGGAAAACGAAATGATGTCCATCACCATGGCGGGTACCTTCAACTGGTCTCAGCTCGTTGAAATGTTTCCTTAGTTCCTTGAGGAAACTTCCAGTATCGTCGTTGACATTAGGTCGTGCTTTACATAGGAATTCGCCGGGTAATCGGAGCGGTTCGCCGTATACTAGCTCGGCTGAGGTTGTAGCGAGATCATCTCTCCAAGCTGCTCTGATTCCCATGAGTACGGTGGGAAGTGTTTCCGTCCAACGGTTATTCTGATGGCACTTGATCGCTGCCTTCAGTTGACGATGAAATCGTTCCACCATGCCATTTGCTGCGGGGTGGTATGCAGTTGTATGGATTTGCGTCGTGCCTGCCAGGAAATTCAACTGCCTGAACAGCCTCGACTCAAATTGTCTCCCTTGGTCCGTAGTAATGCGGAGTGGAGTGCCGAATCTTGTTATCCAGCCCTTGTAGAAAGCACGCGCCACTGTTTCAGCCTCTTGGTCTGGGATCGGGAATGCCTCTGGCCATCTCGTGAATCTGTCTACGCACGTGAGACAGTATTGGCATCCTTCTGAAGAAGGCATGACGATTATGTCGATGTAGACGTGCTCGAATCTAGCGGAGGGTCTGGGAAAGGCTCCCAGGGGTGCTGACACGTGCCGTGTAATCTTGCTTCGTTGGCATTGAAGGCAATTGCGTGCGAGCTTAATAGTCTCAGCTTTAATGGCCGGCCAGACATAACGTTGAGTTATGAGCTTAACCGTGGCCTTAATTCCTGGGTGAGCCAGCTGATGGACCGCATTGAATGCCGCAGGTCTGAACTTCTTCGTGACGAAGGGTCTGGCTATGGTAGTTGAGACGTCACAGTAGAGATGCGCGTCAGTACCCGGAATATTAATCTTTTTAAGTTGTAGGCTAGAACTTCCCTGCAAGTGTTGTTCCAGTTCAGGGTCGCACATCTGGTCAGCTGCCAGCGCTGCGTAGTCCAGAGGAGTATCTATCGTCTCGACCCTGAAGAGAGCATCCGCGACGATGTTGTCTTTTCCGGAGACGTGTCGGATGTCAGTTGTGAACTGGCTGATATAGTCCAGATGGCGGAATTGCCTTGGTTAGCATTTGTCTGCTTTTTGTTGGAAGGCGAACGTGATAGGCTTATGGTCTGTAAATATGGTGAACGACCTGCCTTCCACCATATGGCGAAAGTATTTCACAGCGAGATAGATGGCTAGTAGTTCTCTGTCGTATGCGCCATATTTCTTTTCAGCTGCCGAAAACTTCTTCGAAAAGAATGCTAGAGGCTCCCAGTGACCTGCGACGAATTGGTGGAGTGCGGCACCGGCTGTAGTATCAGACGCGTCGCTGACGATAGAGAGTGGGGCGTCGCACTTCGGGTGAACGAGCAGGGTTGCCTGGGCCAGAGCTTCCTTGCACTTGCTGAAAGCTTTTACTGTTTCGGCAGTCCAAGACACGAGTTGTTTGCCTTTTTGGTTCCCTTTTAGGAGGTCATTCAGTGGAGCTTGTGTCCTCGCAGCGTTGGGGATGAATCTCCTGTAAAAATTTATAGCTCCCAGGAAACGGCGGAGATCCTTGATGGAAGCTGGTTGGCTGGTTGGCTGTTTGGCAGTTGTTGATGGCCTCCACTTTATCTGGGAGGGGTGAAGTGCCAGCGTCAGACACCAGGTATCCTAGGAATTTGACCTTAGTCAGGCCGAAATGGCATTTGGCGGCGTTGATGACAACACCATATTCCTGCAGGCGCTGGAATAATATCTTGAGGTGGGCTAGGTGCTCTTCCTCTGACGTTGAGGCAATAAGGATGTCGTCTATGTAGGCGTAACAGAAATCTAAGCCTCTGGTAACCTCGTCCATGAAGCGTTGGAAGGTCTGGGCTGCGTTGCGGAGGCCGAAAGACATCACCGGAAATTCGAAGAGTCCGAATGGCGTAGTGATTGCTGTTTTCGGAATGTCCTCGGGAGCCACAGGGATTTGATTATATGCCCGCACCAGATCAATCGTTGAGAAGATCTTGGTGCCGCTCAGTGCCTGTGCAAAATCTTGGATGTGGCGTACGGGGTATCTGTCCGGAATAGTTCTGGCGTTCAATCTTCTATAATCGCCACATGGTCTCCACTGGTCATCCTTCTTGGGTACCATGTGCAAGGGAGATGCCCAAGAGCTCTCGGAAGGTCGAGCGATTCCGAGACGGACCATGGCCTCGAAATCCTTCTTGGCGCGTTTTAACTTGTCAGGAGCAAGGCGTCGTGGGCGTTCGACTGTTGGAGGTCCTGGCGTGGTGTTAATATGGTGCAGTATTGCGTGACGAACTTCCCTCCTGGCACCGTCAGGGCGAGTGATGTCAGGAAACTGTTGAAGAAGCTTATGATACGGGGACGTTCCTGTGACCGTCTTAATGGAAGCGATCTTGTTGTCGCTTCGTTTTCCCGTGATGGTCAAATTCGTCACCTGGTCCAGCAGCCGTTTATTTCGGACATCCACCAGTAGCTCGTACTTGGCGAGAAAGTCTGCCCCGATGATTGGCCTGGAGACGTCTGCAATGACGAAGCTCCAAGTAAAGTCGCGTCGCAATCCCAGATCCAGGTTGAGCGTTAGGCTGCCATAAGTAGCGATTGTGCTGCCATTTGCTGCTGCCAGTTCGTATGTCGCTTTAGTGGGGCGTCCCTGGACAAGGCGTCGTGGGAAAACGCAGAGATCTGCGCCGGTGTCTATAAGAAATTGGGTACGGGTTACCCTGTCGGTAACAAAAAGGCGACTGACTTGGTTGGGGCTGGCGCTGGTCGCCATCAGTTTGGGCCCCGCGCGTTTTCCTGTTGGAAGTTGCAGGGTTTGGTGCACTTGCTTTCCTTCGTCCCATACTTCCAGTGGTACCAGCATGTGCCCTCGGGCTGACGACCTCTGGACCGACTGCGGGAACGATTGTTCCAACGATGCGGTGTGGCGCTCCTCCTACGCTGGCCAGAGCGTAGTGTCGAAACTTCACGCCTCAAGGTAGCGAGCTCTTGTTGGAGAGGCTGCATTAACCGCTCCATCTATGTAACCAATGAGTCTTCGGACGATGGAACAGCCACTGAGTTAACTGCCGGTCTACCAGCGTAGTCTGCTATGGCGTCTGCCAGGCTGGCCACCTTGTCAAGCGGAGTATCCTGCTGTGTAGCCAGGACCACCTGCATACTTCTAGGAAGACGACCCATCCATAGGGTTCTCAAAACCTCATCGGGCACAGCGCTGCCAGCGAGGGTGCGCAGGTGTCTCAAGAATTGGGAGGGTTTACGGTCTCCGATCTCTTCATGTTCCAGAAGTCTCCTTGTCTTCTGCTCCTGCGTGGAGCTGAGGCGTCTGGTTAATTCGTATTTTAATAGTGCATATGCACCGACCTCAGGGGGCTTCACAATGATGTCCCGGACTTCTTGGGCGTGGGCGGGATCCAAGGCTCCGAGAATGAAACCAAATTTTGTGGCATCCACGGTCACTCCTGCTGCCTCGAAGCTGCGCTCCACCATAGCGAACCATAATTCTGGGTCATTAGGGCAAAAAGGCGGAATGCGTACTGCCACTCGGTTGACCTCAGGCGGTGGGTTCCTGATGTTGGGTTGCTGGTTACTGGTCGATGGTTGCTTGTTGCTGCTTATTGGTTGCTGGCTGTCCTCAGATGTTCCGCTCGCAAGAGACATGATGATGATTGGTGTGCGAAATTTATCACCGAAGAGTTTATTTCTTGCGCGACGTGCTCGCGGTAGACGTACTTGCACGCGTCGTGCTCACTGTCGAATTGTCCGTGCACTTCGAAGGTCACTAATGATCACGTCGGGGTCACCAATGTGGGTACTCAAGGTGTCGGCTGATAGTTTAATGAAGAAAACGAGTTTGCGTGTAAAATAAGCCTTTAATAAGTTCCCACAATAATTGCAATACACATACACAATTGTAACACGGTCACGTAACGGTGATAAATACTACAAACGGATTTACGCACTGGGTCAAGGTTGATCGCGGATAGACGAGGCAACTGCTCCGTGGTAAGTTGAATGAATACTGAATTTTCGCTGTTCTAGGCGTCCTTTTATATGGCCCGACGAGTAGAGTATTAGTAGTAAATCGTCACTTCGGCTAGTCACTGGAAGGCACTAGAACCTGTGCATTTCAAGCGTACAATGGTTCGTTCCTTTTCTGGAATGTGCGCTAGGTAGGTAAATCCACGCCTCTGTCTCGGCGAAGTATGTATTTACCTACACTCAGTTGTGCATCGACCATGCCCGGCGGCAGTCGAACGCTCTAGTAATTTCGCTCGCATACAATTGAACACCGGCGACGCCTCTGGAAATATCGATACGTTTCGGGCGTAATCCAACACGTGACGTAGCAACAATGCGTGGTTGCTACATGACTATGTCTCATTTTCATTTTTGTGCATAAATTATTAATTTACTATGAAACCCCATAAAAAATTACTTTGTACAGAAACTACGTTTAATTAAGACCCTAAAACTTACAAAAATTCATATATTATAACGTTATTATCGCATTTTATGAAGTATAAACACATGAAATAGGTAGGGTGACAATTTTATTTCGTATGAAAGGTAAAAATCGTTATTTTTTTAAATATATATATATTTGCGAATTAACACGATTGTAATGTTTATTATTCGTTATTTTAAAGCCTAATATTTATTCTACAAAATGGTGCATATTTTTTTTGTGTGATTAATTAAAAACAGGTGTAATTTTTGAACTGTTTCTAGGCACACTTTATTTTTCCAAAATGTACACTTTTTTTGAGAAATACTCATTTATAATAATCGATAACATTAAGTAATTTGCGTGTATTTACAAATGAAATGTTATTCATTCGCCTTAACTATTATTTGCCATGTAATTGAAACATTTTTCATCACACAGGAGGGCATTTTGGCACTTTTTAAAATGCAATTTACTTACTTACTGGTAAGTGCTGGTAAGACGCAACCATACTCGACGCGTACCAGTTTAGTACTAAAGTACTAGATATCGAGATCGTTGCAATTGCCTTGTTCTTGTCTTCCCACTTTTGAGATTTCTACCCCTCGTCTAATAGTATGTAACGTTAGGTATAGGCTACATCGGTATGGCGTAGATTTTTCAAGATATTGCGACAATTCGGCGTCATTACATGGTCAACCTCAAAATGACATTTAGATTGTAGGAAACTAATATACTTAGGTACTAAAACAGTCACCAAACTGTTTTGTTGCAATCGGTGTTTATTGAATAATGATATCTTTGTACGGAAGTTTCTAATTTTAGCGCTGATAACTGATAGGTAGCTGATAATTTTAGCGCTGCTTGGCCGCAGCCACCACACGATCGGCCTTGGTGTGGAACTACCATTAGGTACATGACACAAAGACAAATCTTATCGCTAAAACTGTAAGAATCTCTTCCACAACAAAACTTTTTTGATGTAATTGTTTACGTAATTATTTACTTAGATAAAATAAAATAATACCTATATAAAATTTTAGGGTTTAGGTGGTGTAATAATCGAAATTCACCATAAATCTTTCCTGATAAATGAATAACTTACTGTTAAAATATCTACCTACGAAATCTGTGTTTTCTCCGTGATGTAGTATCTCTCCCTCATCAGATCTCATCTTGACGTCTATGCAATTATTTACGTAAACAACCTCAAGTGTTTTGTGCGTAGACACGTCTTCACCGAAGAACGCTAGACAAAATGTGTGTGGCATGTGAGAATGTTTCAACAAACGGAGGAGACGGAATTTTTTTTTTGTAATAATGTTCAAGCGAGTGTTCAAGTTCATGGTCGGAGAGACCCCGCTTTAAGTAATCATTCGTGCTTTATATTCTGTTTTTCTCATTTTTGGTAATTTTTCTCAAAATTGTATCCCCTGTATAAAGAACAGTATAGGTATATAAATAAACGTTTTAAAAATAAAATTTTCATCGAGAATGTGTTTGACAATATTTTGTCTCGCCATAAAAAATCATAATTTTCTTCTAATTAATTTTACTTTTGAAGCAGAAAAAAACAATCAATCGAAAAAAGTGCGTCTAGGCGGTATTCAAACGAATCGAAATGACAATAGACATCGCACCCATATTCATGAAAGGAAGACAGCCTGAAAACAGCCCATTATTATCAACAAAAGAATCTTCCTTCGGATTTGCACCTTTGGTTCCCCGTTTCTTTCAGCTTTGAAGCTTATCCTGATTGATGTGGCAATATTCCCGCGGGAAATGTCCGGTGCTTACTTTTAAGATTATTTCCTTAATCTTCCGTTGTCTATGGTTATGTCCAATGTCAATTTTCGGCGTCCTTTTACTTCCTAACCTAGAATCCTTCACACGCAATGATCAGGTTCCGCCGTTCGAAGTAATATTTTGTAAAAACTACACAATAATTATTGTATTAAATGTATTCAATTTGAGATTATTTCATTAACCACAACAATTTCATCACAAAGATCTTAAAATTCAAACACTTCTTTTCTAGTGACGTTTGTTCAACGCTTTGGAATTGATCGCCGCGCTTCTCCTTGTAAGTAAGTTCTTCTTATATTGACTATGTAAAACTTAAGTTCCTTAATATGTGCTTGTTTATTGTGAGAATATTTCGCTTTCATTGATTGATCAGTTTTTACAGCCTTCGCGACATCAATGGTTTAATGCTAAAAGATTAAATGTCAACATTTTCGATTTTTAGTAAATGCAGTTTAAAGTTTCAATAAATTATTTTAAGTGCATTTAGTTCATCTGAATAGTTCAATGCACTTTTATTTTTATCTTCTTTACATTATCAATGACGTTGTAAATAATAATATATACTTACGTATGTATTGTCGCCATTATGGTTGACATTTGTCACATGAGAACGGGTCGTTTCTTCGACTCGTTCTTGTGTTCAACAGCTCGGCTGTGGAATTATTTGCCGGCCTCTGTGTTTCCTCCTTCCTACAACATGGGTCTCTTCAAGACCAATGTTCATTCCTTCCTCTCCTCAAAAAGACCCTCCACACAGCATCCCAGATGACATAGGCCCTGAGGGAAATTATTTTCCTCAGGGCCTCCTGTGTGGAGTTAATGTAAAAAAAAAAATATCTTACAAACTCAAGACAGAATTTGGCCGGTAAGAAACACGCTTGTGTTTTCAGTAAATTCTTAATTGATGCCAAGATTTGCTCACTCGCTTACCCTAAGACAAATACTGAATGCTATATGAGACGACCTAGATTGTGCTTTTTCTCTAATGGTGCTAACATTCTTCAGGAAACAATCGATTTATTGAATTTTTTTGTAATACTAAATAATTTGCGTGTATTTACGAATTGAATGTTATTCTTTGGCTTTTACTAGTGTTTGCCGTACAGTGGAAACATTTTTTCGTCTTACAAGAGGGCATTTTTGCGCTTTTTTAATGCTATTTTACTGGAGGCGTCTACTAATATCTACAGGAATTCTGAAACTGAATTTCAAAAACTGAAAAAATCGAACTAATATCTATGAGAATCAAAGTGTTGACGAATATCTACAGCTCAATCTATTGACTAATATCTATGGGAACCAAAGTGTTGACGAATATCTACAGCACTGGCAGAGGTTGGATTTGCAATTATGTATAGCATATTGGAATAACGTAATATTGCGTATGCAGTTTAAAAAACTTAATTTATGTAAGTATGTACGTAAAAATCCCTAATATCGGACTATTGGACACATTTAGCTGATTAGTCCAACCTACGATCTGTAGATATTAGTTCAACCTACTCTCTGTAGATATTAGTCAACACTCTGAAGTTCGTAGATATTAGTTCAACATATGAGCTGTAGATATTCGTCAGACATACAGGCTGTAGATATTAGTATCTGGAGTCTATTTTACTTACATAATAGACCTTACGCGACGCGTGGTAGTTGAGCACTATAACTACGAATTCGAGTTCAATGTTTCAAAAAAATTTCCCCAAATTACCCCGTTTTTGGCTTAATACTTTTGAGATTTCCACCACGCATTATATATTATATATATTTCTCATTGTATATTATGTTTTATTTAATAATAAAGAATAGACGTTAGAGATTTTTCTAGTCAATGAATCTATTGAACGGTAGAATGAAGTCAATCTGAATGGTCCAACGTCAACTAAAATTCGTAGAACTCCATTTAATTTAAAAAAATTGAATAATAAATAAATTTTAAAATGTTGTGAAAAGTTCTGCAAGTATTTAAGTATGTATTTTTGTTACGGTTGTTTCGGTTTAAAAGACCACTTTCAAACTGTGGTTACCCCACTTAAGACGCTTTATTTATACCATTTGAAATGTCTATTTTTGAAGGTGACTAAATTTTTTTTTTTACCTGTTAAACCAATTTGCTAGACATTAAAGTAAACCAAAACAGCTGTAAAAAAAATACATACTAAAATACTTGCAGAACTTGATATAACATTATCAAATTAAATTTTTAAAAAAATCCGTTTGATAGATTCTCCTAGCTTAACGAACGGATTGAAATCTTTAGAGCGCAAGCGTGTCGGGTGGTGTCTTTGTTCTACCGGTATTTCAATGAAAGATGCTCCGAGGAACTAGCGTCATTGATTTCTTCGGCACCGGTGCACAATCGGGAAACATGCCAAATGCGAGCCCAAAATTTTTTTTTTTAATTTTTAAGAAGAAAGACAAACATTTCCGGGTTACGAATAACCCGACAATATTTGAAAATCTCCTACTACCACCACAGTAAGCCGAAAATGTTGCGTGAGTCGTGATGGAGGACTTAGCCAGCCGAGGAATTGAACATGGAATGCCTGAGTGGGGACCCACACGCGATGCCCACTCAACAACAAACCGGTCAATTGTCATTTGTATGCAGTTGAAAAAAGCCTAGGATTTATTATTTTTTTATGTGAATACCGCACGAGTCCCAACTGCTCCCGTCTGGATCGAGTGAGCCATCCCCAATTATAAGTAGTATGTTGTGAATATGAAAGTAGCTGGAAGGGGAAAGGAGAGGTGGGTATTCAGATCTAGTCACCAAACATTTCAAGCAATGTTTCAATTCTGAATGGTGGTCTCACACCAGGGCGATTCTGAGAGTACCTTCCACTCTGGAAACAACGTTTTGTTGCCGTAAATATACTATACAACTATACATTATTTTATATTTTTTAATTGTGAAATAACACAAAATGGAATCATAAATTATCTGCGCATGCCGGGATTAGAACCCGCGACTTCCGTATTTTTATTCGAGATCCTTCTCCCCGACCACGGGGCCGTCAAATGTTACGTAATGTAAGACTAGATTTTGCCCCCGGCTTCGCTCGCGCCACTCGCCCCCCCCCCCCAAACAGCTCGCGTGCCATCTATTAAAACGTAACAATCAGACACACGCAGTCTCGCATTTATAATATTAGTGTAGATTAGTATAATTTTAACTATCAAAGGGATTTCCATAGCAACCTAAACAAATATCAAAATGACAGCACACGTCAAACAATTACTTGGCGACGCTTTGCCTTTCGTCCGGATAATAAACGTATAATAAATAATTTCATAACGCCAGAGCTTACAAATATATATATCCTATAGTACACAAATAATGTATCTTTCTATTAGTCAATTACTGAATGAATTTGTAAAGTCCATTCAGTATATTTTGCGTGAAAGAGTAACAAACATCCATACAATCTTTCGCCTTTATAATATTAGTTGAATATGCTGATTTTACATGCGATATGAATATAATACCCCAGCCGGGAGTACTCCGGTTCTGGTGCGACGGGTAGTTCAGGTGGCACTGTTTTGTTAGGAATTGGAAGACACGTGCTCTGTGATTAGGATGGAGATTGTAGTATGGACCAGTATACATGGCGACCCGATATGCCAATGTTGGAATTTAGGATAAGTTGGACTTGATTAATTGATTGAACGTTGGTTTTCGTTTCTCCCGTTCCGTTTCCATTTGCTTCCCGATTCTTCTTTCTTCTTTCTCCTCTCTTCGTGCTTCGTGATCTTTTTAATTTTGAAGTCTAAGATTATCCGAAGAGAGTTTACAAGTCTCCTGGAGGGACATCTGTGCACAAACACGTGTCTCCCGATGCTGTCGACTGGCTATATAAACTCAGACAATCCCAAATTACCTATAAAAGTAAAATGAAATAATTAATAAAATTTCAAAGAACTGTAATTTGGGGTAAGAGCAAGTATAAATTTATAATTGCTGCGAGCATTTTACATCAAACAATAACGCGAGGTAAAAACAAGGCCGTTTCACAGAATTTTCATTTGCCAATTCCAATGAACACTTGTGTTTCCAATATGTAAGACATGCGTTATGACAGTTGGTTTGGGCTTAAGGCTCTGCAACCGGCCCGAAAAGAAGAAGACGGAGAGATACGAAATTACGAATGTTAGAGGAGAGCGCTAACATTTACAGCGACAGAGACCGTAGGGAGTGTGGCGAACCCATCGCTCAGGGAGTGGAAAACACAAACCTGCAATAGCCATCCCAAGCCAAGGTGTGAGCTACCGTGCTCAGGCTGAATGTCCTGGGGAACAGCGTCACGAACGGTGCCTCCGAAAAACAAGGTCGCATCTCGGAGTATTTAGACCTCACTCCAGCACTCAGGGCTCTGCTGGAGTGGACCTTCTATTTCCCTGGTAACTTGTGGGACAAAAAAATTGGACCATTCGAAAACTAGGGGCCTTTTGGGAACCTAGGAGTGCTGAGGCCACCTCTGTGGATTTCCTTCCTGGGGCCGTAGGAGGAACTAAGAGGAGAAACCGTGGAGAGGTGAGCTGAGGCCACCTCCATGAACTCTTCCCTTGTGGGGCCTTCAAGGAACCAAGGGGAAGGGCACCCTTCCAGCACGGGGCCTTTGTGGAACCAAGGAGGAGTGAAGTGGAGAGCTGATGTCCTCTTCCCATGTGGGGCCTTCGAGGAACCATGTAGGAGTGAAGAGGAGAAATGAGGTCATCTTGGTGAACTCTTCCTCTGTGGGGCCTTAAAGGAACCAAGGAGGAGAGATGAAGTTCTCTTCCCTCCTGGGGCCCTCGGGGAACCAAGGTGGAGTGGACTCTTCCCTTGTGGGGCCTTTAGAGAACCAAGGGGAGGTGGACTCTCCGTCGTGAAGCCTTCGGGGAACTAAGGAGTGGAGAGGTGAAGCCCTCTTCCGTCGTGGGGCCTTCAGGGAACCAAGGAGGAGTGAAGAGGGGAAATGAGACCTGGGAAGACACATTGTAGGACCAGAAGATATAGCTTCATTTCGAATGACAATCCTGGTGAACTTTATAAAAGGGACTGGATTTACTGTCAAAGGAATGACGTAAAATGGGAGATAGTACAATGGGTCTATGGCCTAAGTGCTCACGGGAACTATATATATGTAAACCGTCTCCGATTATTTAAAAAAAAAAAAAAAAATACAGCGACAAAATCGATGCGAAAATGTTTAACACTGTGAATTTTTTCATACATATAACTTGTAAAATAACTGAATCAAACGTGTTAATAATAATTTTTGGAGCATACTTTGCGATTTTTTTCTATCGAGGGAATTTTATACAATTTGCGTTTCGGCGCGGGCAAAGTCTAGGTATTATTTCCAAGAATAACATACATTTTTTAAGAGCTTTAAAACTTACCGTGTTTAAGAGAAATATGCAATAAATCGGTACAAATCCGGGTTGCGGGCCCTTAACATATTATTAGCAATACAAGCAACTTATTACCATCACATTTGCAGAATGATTTTCGTTTTCCAAAATGAAAAGCAAGGGACAATCAGGGCGATGACTGTACGTAGCGTTAACAATAATGGATCATAGACATGAAGAAACATATTTAACGATTATATTATTTTCGTCGACAGGTGCTGTTGCAAAATGAAATATTCCAAGCGACAAAGGGAATAAAGGTACTTATTATCCTGACCGAAGCACGTTTTGGAGACATTTTGTAGATGTGTTCAACTTCAATTCAACTTCATTATTACAATTCTTTTTTATTTACGTCGGGAAAGATTCATTAAATTTCCATTTTCATACGAAGCTCAAAATTTTCCTTGCAAAATGATCTTTGCCGCCATTATGGATATTTAGTAAGAATTGAAGTTTGCAAAACTCTCATTTTTTTTCATGAGCTCCACACAGGAGGCCCTGGGAAAATAATTTCTCTCAGGGCCTATGCCATCCTTAGGGATGCTGTGTGGAGGGTTTTTTAAGGAAACAAATGAGAGGAGATTTCTGGGTAGGAAGAGGGTTTAAGGGGTGGGTAGGAACCTGGGGTTCGGTGTGTCCTGGTCAACAGCCTCCCACTGCGGTGCAAGGTAATGTTTCGATAGAGTATGGCTGGAGAATTCAAAGACTCCCTTAACCATTCTCCTTCGAACTGGCCTGCCAGGCAGTTGGTGGGCAGATGCATCCGCCACCAAGACCTAAACAAATCTCACTCCGTGAACCCGGGCACCCCTGCTAAATCACCAAACGTAGCGAACCACTTGGGGTGACCTATGGCAGAGGTGTTGGTTATCCAATAAAGGTTCCTGGGCGGCGGTACCCATTCCCGCCTCCCAAATATAAATTGAATCTAAATACGCATACATTACCTATTTTACCTAAACTAAGAACTTAAGAGGAATATAAACGCTAGAAATATTTCGAATCTCATGCCTGCAAAATTTTAAAATCGAGCGTCTTTTTGCACGAGGCTAGTAAGCGAAAAAGTGGTTTTTATTTATTTTGTGCATAATTTTATAAGAACGAAAAAAAGTTAGAACATAGATAAAGTCAAAAATAGTCTTAGCCGTAAAGGGGTATTTTTTAAAAATTGTTACTTACATTACTTCATAGTTAAGTCATGAGAAAACATTTTTTTAGTGGTTTACGCCAATATTTTTTGTTACGTAAATAATAATTTTATTGTAATTCCAATACATAGATAAAGTAGTTAAAGCTTCAATTTATCCGTAGCATATTTTTTGATGTTCATACTGTAAGCCGATTCGTCGTAAAGATTAATCAAAATAGTATCTAAATAGGATTTCACGTATATATTCATCTTAACAATCTCTTCGGTTGTGTAAATAGTCGTTTCTTATAGCTAATGTAAAAAAATGTAATTTTTATAATCTGTACCTGAAAGTATGTGATCTAGTAAATTATTATCAAGATCCTAAGAGCGCCATATGGATATTATTTAATAGGAGATTTCGAACTTTGATTGTAAAAATGGAATTTTAAACGTCATTTACCTTCTCCCCTGTCGTAAATAGTTGTTTGTTGTAGTAATAAATTTGGAACGAAGTAATATTTTCATAATTTGTGTTTATTAAAAGTGCTGCGGTCAGGTTAATAAGTCGTTTGCACAAATTATCTTTTTACGTTCTTACTTTTTTCATGTTATTTGATTTTTGGTTGTAAAAGTTATCGGAGACTTTGGATTTGATGGCAATATGCTTGACCAAACTGAACATTTTTTTGTTTATCAAGAGTTGTAGCAAATATCTTTTACGGCTGTATGCTGCTACATGTATTTAGTAGCTTTTTCCCGCGGCTTCGCTCGCATGGTATTAGGGAATTTCCACTTAGCCTCCTCCACCTTCCTCTCCCCACTTCACTCCCCCCATCAATCCCCCTCCCCCTCCACCCACCCCTTCCTCCACTCCTGCCTCCTCCACCCACCCCTCGCCCACCCCACACCCTCCCCAGTCCACATCCCCCTACCTTCCTCCACCCCTCCTCCTTCCCTTCCTTCCCTCCCCCCTCTTCCACTTTACTCCGCCTCCTCCACCTTCCCTCTCTCCACTCCACTCCCCCATCAACTCCCTCCCCCTCTCCCTCCACCCATCATTCATCTCACCCCCCTCAACCTCCTTCCCCTCACCCCCTCCCCCAACACCCCCTCCCCCCTCCCCACTCCCCCCACTCACATCTCGCATTCCACACATTCATTCCCGATACATTCAGTTTTCAAGCTGCTCGCATGCCATCTATTATAATTTCTTATAAAAATTATATAATGCCAGAACTCAACGGTAGTTTTATACAAAAAAAAGAATTATCCAATTGGTTTCAGTCGTTTGGGTTTATGCGCATACATACATTTCGGTGATTCATTTTTAGAGATAGTTATTAGTACGAATTATTATTCTTCTTTTTATATTCTACCAAAAAATCCAGTACCGCAGTTTTATACTTAAAAATGCGATACCTGTTTTTCCAATAACAATAATTCTTGTGTGATAGAAAGTGTCAAAATTTGAGAATGACATTTTGCAAAACAAAGATTCTTAAATAAAAATTCTATTTTAGAAAATATTTAAATCAGCGAATTTATTTGAAGTACCTACTTCCCTAATAATTTAAATCAATTAAAGAATTATAGATATCTTACTGATTATCTTATTATCTTTCGAAAAAATTGCCATAGATGGCACGATTGTGCCACCTGTGGCAATTTTTTCGTACAAACTTCGTAATGTCAGAGCTCTGAGCTATAGCCTATATGTTTATATTATTGTAAAGTTTCATTAAAATCCATTCAATTTTTTAATTAATTTTAATAATTTTAACATCAAAGGAATATCCATAGTAGGTATCCTAATCTAAAAAAAACATTGTTTCCAAGGCGACAATTGGCGTTTGTAATAAATCGATTTTGTTAGCGACAGAAAACGTATGATAAATATTTTCAAATATGAATAGATTTTAAAAATTCTTTCACTAATACAAAGCTACATTATTTGCGAGATCTATAGGTTATATATGTTGGTAAGCTCTGGCGTTATGAATAATCTCTGGCGATATGAAATTATTTATCATACGTTTTCTGTCGCTAACCAAATCGATTTATTTCAAACGCCAATTGTCGCCTTGGAAACAATGTTTTTTTTAAATTAGGTTACAATGGACATCCCTTTGATGTTAAGATTCAAATATGTATAAAATACTAATTCCTACTTTACTGGATGGATTTTAATGAAACTTTACAATAATATAAACATATATTCTATAGCTCAGAGCTCTGACAGTAGGAAATTTGTATGAAAAAATAGTTACTTGTATACCTAGCATATTGCGTAAATCAGTTATGTACTTCTTCTTAAGCCCTGCACTGAATAACATAAAAATAACATTAGCGGAACTGGTTGTTGTAAACACGACCCAAATAATATTGGCAGCATACCGTATTTAAAATGCATTCATTAAAATACTCACATTACATTAACATGTTGAACGCGGAATGGCGGATCTAAAATAAGTTAATACCGGTTTATCTTTAGAGATAGATATTGTGTAACTTGTATCGAGTTAGGCTGCTATTAATGGCGATTCTCTCACCCTTTTTCAAATGTCAAATGCGAGCTTAAAATATTGTCACAATAATTATTATATCCTTATTTCAAAATATGAGTCATGTTTAAGACTTCAATATTTGGCAAAATATTTCAAGCAAAACCAAATCTTCAAAACTTACGCGAAATAAATGTCCTTTATAAAAATGTTCTGTTTCAGGATTTTTTTTGACTTGAACCAATCATCAAACGCTACAACAGCAGTGTAATGGATCTACTAAATCCTGAGACTATTTCTATCAAGAAGGAACCAGGTCCCCAGGAAGAAGGCGGAGGTGTAATGCTGTATACGGATAAAGATTTCGACCTCCAAGATGTAAAGATGGAATGTTTTCAATATGCGGAGATAACTCAGACAGCCAGTTAGTTACATTGAATATATTTAAAAATGTGGCATGTTTAATTTTTTTATTTATTTATAAAACATGCCATAAATTTAATTTGGAATTATTAACTTAAATGTATTACTCGCAATAAGTTCCTGATTCCTCAAGTATTTACCTGTTTTTATTTGGGACATGTTATCAGTTACACGTTACAGTTACGTAAATATTGATGGAAATAAAAACATTTTCATTGACTTCTTCAAGAGCAGGGTCCTTCTTGAAGCGTTGGCAACTGATGCGGACATCTGGTGTCATTCTTTTATCTTAAAGTTCGTATCCAAACCCACGCCTAAATACATACGTTAAATGAGTGGGTTTTAAATCTTTCAAATTTATAGTTTTTTTTTAAGACTAGTTTTATGTCAATTATTGTAGTGTATAAATGTACTACACTACATTCAAAGAACATTACTTTTATCAATGTTCGTATTGTCATTTTGTTTTTGCAGGCAGCACTAATGTGGAGACAGTGGCCATCAAAGAGCATCTTGGATCCCGAGACGAAGATGAAGGGAGTTTTCCATTAATGGAAATTGACATAGACTTGTCGGATGTTAAGAAAGAATGCTTAGAACGCGTCGAAATGAACCAGACAACAGGTATAACCTATTTTCATTGAATGAACATTATCTGGTATCCATTTTTTCAACTTATCGCGGAAAATAAATCTTAATGAGCTTTTTTTATTCGTATTCTCTTTCAATTTTGTCGACAGATCTGAAGACGCATCTTGTGGATAAACGATTCTTTTGTCCTCAATGTGACTACTCTTGCTATCATAGGAATGATTTTGTAAGTCACCGTCTAACCCATACTGGAGTTAAACCCTATTCTTGTACCGAGTGCCACCATTCATGTTCTCAAAAGAGCAGTTTAACGATCCACATGCTAACTCACAATAAAGAAAAACCTTTTTCTTGTTCCGAGTGCAACTATTTATGTTCTATAAAAGGCAGTCTCACTAGGCACAAGCTGACTCACAGTGAAGAAAAACCTTTTTCTTGTTCCGAGTGCAACTATTCATGTTCTCGAAAGGGCAGTCTGACCATCCACATGCTGACTCACAGTGGAGAAAAACCTTTTTCTTGTTCCGATTGCAACTATTCATGTTCTCAAAAGGGCAGTCTGGCCAGGCACATGCTGACTCACAGTGGAAAAAAACCTTTTTCATGTTCCGACTGCAACTATTCATGTTCTCAAAAGGGCAATCTGACCATCCACATGCTGACTCACAGTGGAGAAAAACCTTTTTCTTGTTCCGAGTGCAACTATTCATGTTCTCTAAAGAGCAATCTCACGAAGCACAAGCTGACTCACAGTGGAAAAAAACCTTTTTCTTGTTCCGAGTGCAACTATTTATGTTCTATAAAAAGCAGTCTCACTAGGCACAAGCTAATTCATAGTGGAAAAAAACCTTTTTCTTGTTCCGAGTGCAACTATTCATGTTCTCTAAAGAGCAGTCTCACGAAGCACAAGCTGACTCACAGTGGAGAAAAACCTTTTTCTTGTTCCGAGTGCAACTATTCATGTTCTCAAAAGGGCAGTCTGACTATCCACAAGCTGATTCACAGTGGAGAAAAACCTTTTTCTTGTTCCGAGTGCAACTATTCATGTTCTCAAAAGAGCAAACTCACGAGGCACAAGCTGACTCACAGTGGAGAAAAACCTTTTTCTTGTTCCGAGTGCAACTATTCATGTTCTCAAAAGGCCAGTCTCACGAGGCACAAGCTGATTCACAGTGGAGAAAAACCTTTTTCTTGTTCCGAGTGCAACTATTCATGTTCTCAAAAGGTCAGTCTTAGGATCCACATGCTGACTCACAGTGGAGAAGAACCATTTTCTTGTTCCGAGTGCAACTATTCATGTTCTCAAAAGCGCAGTCTTACGATCCACATGCTTACTCACAGTGGAAAAAACCTTTTTCATGTTCCGAGTGCAATTATTCGTGTTCTCGAAAGGGCAGTCTGACCATCCACATGCTGACTCACAGTTGAGAAAAACCTTTTTCTTGTTCTGAGTGCAACTATTCATGTTCTCGAAAGGGCAGTCTGACCATCCACATGCTGACTCACAGTGGAGAAAAACCTTTTTCTTGTGCCGCGTGCAACTATTCATGTCTGACCATGCACTTGCTGTGTCACAGTGGAGAGAAACCTTTATCTTGTTCCGAGTGCAACTATTCATGTTCTCAAAAGGGCAGTCTACCGATCCACATGCTGACTCGCAGTGGACAAAAACTTTTTTCTTGTCCCGAGTGCAACTATTCATGTTCTCGAAAGGGCAGTCTAACCATCCACATGCTGACTCACAGCGGAGAAAAACCTTTTTCTTGTTCCGAGTGCAACTATTTATGTTCTCTTAAAGGCAGTCTCACTAGGCACAAGCTAATTCACAGTGGAGAAAAACCTTTTTCTTGTTCCGAGTGCAACTTTTTAACTTATTCATGTTCTCTAAAGAGCAATCTCACGAAGCACAAGCTGACTCACAGTGGAGAAAAACCTTTTTCTTGTTCCAAGGACAACTATGTATCTTCTCGAAAGGGCAGTCTATCGATCCACAAGCTGATTCACAGTGAAGAAAAACTTTTTTTTTTGTTCCGAGTGCAACTAATCATGTTCTCATAAGGGCAACCTGACGACCCACATGCTGACACACTGTTGATAAAAAACTTTATTGTGATCTAAGTGCAGCAATTGGTCTTCTCAAATGAGAGATTTTTCGTATTTTGTCTGCTATTGTGCCTTTTGTTGAAGTTACTTTAACGAAGTTACGCTAGTCGCCGGTACGAAGCAACCGAGACAGGAACTGGTTTAAAAATAGCATGTTCCTTGAATCCACCTTCATCTTGTGATCTTTAGTCACCGGTTCAGAATATCCGAGACATGCAATGGTGTCGTATGCAGTATATAACTGTTAGATACAACTGAGTATTACCGTCAAACTTTACATATTCGGAGCGATACTGCAAGTTCATTTAATCATAGTACCTACTTATATTTGCTTGGGGCACGTCCCCATGCGAGCTGCCGACGGAATTGGCGACTTCTTTTTACGAATTCTAGAATTAGAAACGGAACTACAATAGTTAAAGCGAATGTAGCCATATAAAGGTGTAAAACAAAATGGTTTTCTACGAGCTGGTATTGTAGTATACTTCGAACTGGTTTTCTGCGTTTAGCTTTGATATAGGCGTCAATTTCCGGATACCAAGACCTACGCCGACGAAGTATTGACTAGGTCGTAACGTTTTTATTTTTTTATGAAGTCGGATTTTGCCTTTTTTTAATTTATCAAAGTCAACTTTAATGGGGGGCTGTTTAATAATTTTGGTCGTGAAAATCTAAAAACGCATCCACAGAATGTGGTTGTTTAATTTTAAGTAGTATTTAAGTGAATTTTATTCCGAATCCTTGTCAGAAAATCCCGAATCACAATAATTGCGAATCCTTGTCAGAATATCCTGAATCACAATTTTCCGAATCCTTGTCAGAATATCCTGAATCACAATACTTCGGCTAAATATACTATTTTTTATTCTTACTGGGTAGGGTTAAGCCTATATATTTTTTTTATTTAAAGATTTAGTAATAACTCAATTAATGAAACTAGTACTTAGTGTATTTCTTTTTTATTCTTATTTTATTAAATGAACCTTTAGTTTAATTCTAGGTCATTTTGTTGGTGGTTATTTTGAGTCTTCACTTTTTTTCCTTTTATTGTGTGTTTTGAATAATCACGTTTTACTAAATATAACTTTCTTTAAATTCGTTAAGTTTTAATTCGGATCGTTTCTATTTATGTTATTTGTAAAATCAACCAAAATGTGTTTAGAATGTTAATTTTTTTAACATTTATTATAATATTATGTGAGAAATTTTATTCTATTTCTAATTTAATGTTTCTTTTCTTTTTTCTTTTTACGCGATTTATATTATATAAACGGTTAATTAGTTTATGCAGTGTGGTTTAGGGGATATTAATTATTTACAATTATTCGGATAATATGGTCATCATTTGACTAAGGCATTTATACGTTTTAGTCATAAGTCTTAGATATAAGTTACTAGCTATAAGTCTTAGTTGTAAGTCACTGGTTATAATTGTAAATCTTACTTGTAAGCCAGTTATATTCATTCTTTTATGTATGTATTTGTTCAGCGCTCTTGAGGTGATTTTTCATTACAACGGCACTTTATAAATTTACCAACTAATTTTATTGTAACTAGTATTATCATCTCGTTCACCAAGGAGCCAGATGAAGATCATCGTAGATCAGTGATCACAGGGTGGTTTATTGCATCTGGTAAACAGCAAACAATCAACTTCTTTGTTTGAGATTGGGCTTAGTGTTCACACTGTACGTATAAATAAAATAACATGGATTTAGGGTCTATTCTGAAGGATCAATCTCGTACTCTAAATTTTCCATAACTGGCGTCATGAGTAGTATTCCTTTATACAGCGGACTGAACAATAAGCCACTATTATTAACATATATGAATGCAAGGCTGGGACTAGCTACCAGCATAGACTTTATGTTTGTTCCGTCAGCAAGTCAGTAACAAGGTGAAAGAAGAGTGGCGTACGGCGAGCAGTGAAGGCGGCTAGTCGGCGATGGTCTGCAGACTGGTACGCCGATTTAACATTCTAAGTAGCTTCATTATGTTTCATAATCGGTTAATCCGTTATTAAATATTTTTCGCCACTTGTAATTGTAGCAACTGGCGCTGTTAGAATTAAGCATGATTATGAATTAAACTTTTGGATAGTTAGGAACTCTACAACTTTATGCGGACGATACAGTAAGTTTTTACAATAAACTGAACCTAGCGGAGTTTGAAACGGAAATGAATGCTGATGTTTTTAAACTCACGAGCTGGTTAAGAATAAACAAACTATTTTTGAACGTAAAAATAACTCATTTTATACTTTATGGCAACAAGAAAAATTCAGCCTCAATATTAAAGTTGGAGATTACTGCCTGAAAAGAAAATACCACAAAATATTTCGGCCTGATCGTAGATTCCCAACTCTCGTGGGAACTACACATAAACCATGAAGGAGAAAATTACCCACATAACCGGAGTAATATATATACTCCTAGGATTACTACCCATTCCATTGCCAATATCATTAGCATTGTATCTGGAGATTTGCCTTAAAGAAATTGATAGCTGAACTGCAGGTGATTCAAAACCGAGCTTTCAGAAATGTTTCTGGACTTCCATGGGACACCCATGCCAGAAACATTTATTCAGTTTCCGTTATTCGTCCTATCACAGTCCTTCGTAAACATGAAATCACTAGCACCATCCTGCAAACTACTCAATCAAGCCGGTGATATGTAATTATAAGTATGTATCTACTATTAAAACAATTTTACTGTTTGGATAATGTATCTAGAATTATTGTAATTAGTTGCTAAAAACAATACAAAATTTAACTTATTTGAAGAACGGAGTATCACTTGGAAACTGAGTTATAAGTAGTTATTCTTGAGATTAGATTAGTCGGAAACTTTTTTTTTTTGAGATTATCTTTAAAATATTTTTTAATTGGATTTTATCATTAATTTTTCTAATTTCATCCGGTAATCGGTTGACAATAAGTCTTGATAAGTATAATAATTTTGTGCGAAGGAAGTGTTTAATTTTGGGCATGAAAAAATATATTTATGTCTAGTACGGTTTTCAGTTATAAATTGATATTTTCTTTTTCTTTTATAATTTGAATCAATGCATTTCTATTGTATAGATCTTTGAAACATGCGACTTGGAATTCCTTAAATAATTGATCCGTTGGGTAATCAGAAGGTTTTTTTTAATATGATTTTAATTATTAGCCTCTGCACAACTTCAATTGGGGAAAGATTAGTTTTGTATTTCTCTCTCTGTAAATCTCTGAACTATGTTGCCTGTACCTACATTATATAATTCGCTTCCAGATATATACAAGGGAATCCAGCAAAATAAAAAAATCAGAGTAATGCTTTAAAAGAATATTTTTTATGTATGTTAAGGATGAAACGTTGTAATTTTCTTGTCATGTTCAATTGTCTTGTTTCTTTTCTCTTCTTTTCTTTTCCATTAAGTTGTAATCATCCATATCTGTATAACCTTGTTCCCTTTTTCCTTTATTGTTTTCCATTGCTGTTTATTCTACTCAACCTGTCTTTAATTTTTCTTCTATATTGTATGTGAATCTTATATTTTAATATCCGAATTCTTATGTAAAATTTTAACTATTTCCTCCCACCCATGATTTGTATGTTCCTCCTGTCCTAAAATGAGTTCTGTAACTCATCGGGATTGCTCTAGCAAGAAATAAAAACAATAAATAAAAAAAAATATTCCAGTAACAAAAACCTCAATGACCCAGTCACAGTTTTCTTTCCTTGCTCCGAAGATCTTTAATAATTTACCAATTGAAATAAATACAGTAGACTAATATCACACTTTCAGGAAGGCGATTTGGGACTTTCAGATGAGTGAATGTGACAGTGCCAGTGGCCTGTTTCTTGGAAAAAAAAAATTAGAGTAATGCTGGAAAATAATATTTTTTAAGGATGTAATTACTTTTATGGATGAAACTATGTAATTTTATTGTCATGTTTAATTGTCTTGTTTCTTTTTCTCTCCTTTTCTTTTACCGTCGAACGGGGTGACTATGTGCCTCGCAGGTGACAATGTGCAATGAAGCAGTTGTTTTGACTTTTGACGAATTCCCGTTTAATCTGTGGTTATGTTCACATTTTTATGGTCTAAACGTATTTTTTATGCTTTAACGATATTTTGGGACATTTGTTATTATTAACTGACCTGGTATCACTGAACACGAAATATTTTGATAGAAGTTTTGAAGTGAATAGTCGAGTTTTGTTGTATGTGGATAACTTTTGGTAGTGCAATAAAAACTATTGCAGGTGGCGTTATCAAGGTATGTTTGAGTAATAGTACAGTTAATTGTTGTCTAAATGCACTAAATATCAAAACTAAACGTCTTGCTATGGTGGCACAAAACCTTAGACAAATAAAAATATAAACTACGCATGTGAAAAAGTGCCACCACCATACTGATAGTATTGTCACATATCATATCGGCACATAAGATTCAGAAAAAGAAAATGACAAGATTAACACAAGTACAGAGATGGAAATCGAAGAAAATCAAGTCGAATACGAGAATAACATTTACCCTGGAAAAATAATTAGAATATTAAATGACTTGGCGTGGAAATGGCCCAAACCCGCAGACATAATTTGGTATCATCATTCCAAAATAAGACAAGTCATCAAGGAACCAATACCAATTTCTAAGAGGGGTCTTTTTAAACTTTCCTCGTCTTAACGATAAGCGATAGGTATTTTTGTTTTTTTTTTTTAATTCTTAAGTTCGTAATCTTAATAAATCTAATTTTCTTTTACTAAATGTTTCATTTCACCAACATATTTCTATTACTACAAGCAAGTAAACAACATTTTATACATTCTTTAATCGAAAAACAATAGCATAAATAATTCGCCAAAGTACTAAAATTTCTACCACTGATATTTTATTTTTTTCCATGGCAACTCTGTTTTTTTTATTTTCTCGTTAATTATAATAGATCAGTGATATTTATCAAAATAATCTTATAACTAAATGGTCAGAGAGCTAGGGTGAATTTTTTGTGTTGGCGTAGGGCTCATAATATTTTTTGTATTATCAAAAAACCTTGAAAAGTGGCACATAGTCAGTATAGTCACCCCGTTCGACGGTACATTTAGTTGTAATCATCCATATTTGTATTTCCTTGTTCGTTTTTTCTTTAATTGTTCTCTATTGTTGTTTGTTCTTCTCAACCTGTTTTTATTTTTCGTCTATATTGTATGTGAAACTTATATTTTAATATCTAAATTCCTATGTAAAATTGTAACTATTTTCTACCGCCCATGAATAATTGTATCTTTCTTCTGTCCTAAAATGAGTTTGTAACTCATCGGGATTGCTCAAACAAGAAATAAATACAATGTCAATCTTTGATTTTTCAATCTATGATTTTCAATCTGTTTCAATCTATGATTTTTCTGCACGTCATTTATTCTCAAGATCGCCAAGTCCCACATTCAACAGGCTGAAGAATCTACTAGCCTTAAAGTACCTATTTTATATACACGGATTGCCAACGGGTCGATCGGAGGCACGGGTCCGGCCAAGGACTCGAACCAAATAGAACCTGTACCCGCACAAGAACTCGAACCCGTAGCTGGACAAGAACCCGCACAAGTGTTGCGCGTATCATCTTGTGTGATTTTCAAATGCCGATAAATACCACACTTTCTTGAAGAGAGGGGTGATCATTATCAGCAAATGTGTGATTTAGACTGGCAATGTGATTTAGCATTTTTAGCAGATTTTACCGGAAAACTGAGCACATTACGAGGCAAGAATAAATCATTAACAGAAATTATGAATACTGTTTCACCATTCCATAGTCAAACAGCGTCTATGATAGTCGACATCAAAAAGAAAAAAATTCGAAAATTTCTGAAAAAATATGGAAAAAAACATTACCTACCAATTTAATAATTAATTTCATTCCCGACAAGTCTAGTGGGTACACAGCAGAAATTAAGGCAGTGAAACAAGACTTCGAAAAACGCTTTAGTGATTTCCAAAAAAATTGAGAAGTTGGTGGAATTCATTAGTTTTTTTTTTCTATTTTTTTATTTTAATTTTTTTTTAATTTCTATTCTTGAACATACACATACAAAATACAAATTATTACATCAGTTTACATAGATATTAAGTTTTATAATAAGAAAAAAAAAAATGTTAATCATCCGTAACTGTATGTATATAGGTAAGTACCTAGTAGTATTTTGTGAACACCTCACTAGGCGAACCTGTGCTGAGGTGTTCCCATGTTTGGGAATAAATGCTATTCTGTCAACATAAGTAGAAACATCGTATCCTCCTTGATATTGTCAAGAAAGTTATCCGATACGTTATAAGATTTTCACGGCCAAAAGCATTTTCAGTATTTGTTTTTGGGGTGTTATGCCGTGTTGCGCTAATAATAATAACGTAGTATTTATATAGCGCAGTTTTGTGATATTTCACTTCAAGTGCGCTAACTCCTTCTTTAGCCAACGTTTCGGACACTGCAACGATATCCGAAATGTTTGCTAAAGAAGGAGATAGCGCAACACGGCATAACACCCCAAAAACAAATAATGAAAATTATCAGTTATCCGTTTAACAATTCCAATGATCGCAGTATATTTATGAAATGGCTTAAAAAAATTTAGGTACTTATCAAATGGACCACATGATATTCAGTGGCGTATCGTGGGTGTCAGCCGCCCGGGGCGGAGGGAAATTTCGCCGCCCCCCTATTTAGGTTCTTCAACAGCAGTCTTTCAGGCGCCGGGGGAGGGGGGGTGTAGAAATTGAAAAGAAAAATGGTATCCATGTAATAGGATTTCCCATCTCGAATTTTTACATTGTGTTAAAAACACAAGGCAGGTTTTAACTACACACGAAACAGTCAATTTCAAAGAATTTTGCAGCATTTAGCATGCACCTCAAATGTGAAGCTTCCCTCGGTACACGATAAATCTGCAATTTGTTATTTCATTTATATTCTGAACACAAAACTGGTTTAAATTAAATCTGTATGGGGTGAATTATATACACTCAGAATGTGAACATTGTTTTTTTTTATTCTTGCAGCACCTACGTTGTTTGCAACTATAATTGTATCACTGCACTTCGAATAAGAGAATTTTTTCAGTTGAAACGTGTCAGCTGATGAATCCACAACTGGAATTTTACATTCTGAACACAAAACTGGTTTTAAATTGAGCTAAAAATCTGTTAGCGAGTCTCTCTCAGTTTTAATTTACTCTAATAATGTGCGTATGGTTTTCCTTCGAATTACAGATTTATTATAATTTTGAAGAATGGTTTGAAACAAAATTTTTAACTCCACTCGAAATAACGGTTTTCGTCCTAATTTTGTACTTTTAACACATGGATGGTTTGATGATCCATCGAAACACGTCATACATGATTATATAAATTTTGGGAGGCGGTTATGGTATACCGCCGCCCCGGAAACCAATTATAGGATTACCAACACCTCTGCCATAGGTCACCCCAAGTGGTTTGCTACTTTTGATGACTAAACTAGGATGCCCGGGTTCATGGGTGAGGAGTGAGGTTTGTCCGGATCTTGGCGGCGTATACGTCTGCCCACCAACTGCGTATCAGGCCGGATTGGGAGAGACTGATTGAAAAAGACCTGTAGACCTCTCCAGCAGGACTCTCGGAACATCGCCTGACCCGCAGTGGGAGGGATTGATTCCTACCCACCTCTCATACTGTTTTCCTTCCTACAACTTCCTCCCCCCTCTTTCCCTAAAAAGACCTTTCACACAGCATCCCCAAAGATGACATAAGCGCTGTGGGGAATTATTTAATTATTTCCCTCAGGGCCACTTAATAGTTCCTCCCGGTGGGGGGGGGGGCACCCCCTTAAAATAGTAGGAAAACCAAACGCATATTATGAGCGTAATACTAAGCAAGCAGATTCGCTCTTAATTTTGTTTTGTGGTCAGAATGTAAAAGTGTGGATTCATCTACTGACTCATTTCGAAAGAAAACATTCTCTTATTCGAAGTGATGTTTTAAAATTCTAGTTGCAGACTATATATGTGCTGCCAGAATCAAACAAAAACCATTTTATGTTCTGAGTGTAGTTTTAAATCGTCACTAACATTTTCGTAATCCATGTACCGGATCTGCCCTGATGATGGACACTGCAACGATATCCGAAACATTGGCTAAAGAAGGAGGTAGAGCAACACGGCATAACACCCCAAAAACAAATCACGAAAATGCTTTTGGCCGTGAAAATCTTAAAACGTATCCGTCACTAACATATTTAATTTAAACCAGTTTTGTGTTCAGAATTTAACGATATATTAAAATAGCAGGTTGCAGATTTATCGTATACCGAGCAGGGGCACTCCATATAGGCACATAAGCACTGCCTACCCTACCGTATTTGTAACACATAAGCATGTAAATAAAATAATAATTTATTAAATAATTGCTAAAAATAAATACACACTTTAAAAAATAAGCGCGAAAAAGCTGACCAACCGAAACTACGCGAGCGCCTCATCAAATGGCATACTACAAACGTGGCATAAACTGTAACTGGAAACTACACGCGCGCCCTCCGACTGCCTCACTAAATTGCGGTCTAAGCAGGAATTATTTCTGCTTGGAGTTAACTTCATACAAGATATAATATCAATGTTTACAAAATGCACATAGCATAGAGTAGAATTGTCGTTTTGAATTTGCTTCTACGAAGTTTTTTTGTTAGTATTGGGCAGTGCTTTCTGGAACAAACTTAGCAAATGGCAATCAGTGACGACGGTGACATCTGTTGTAATCTATTTCTATCAACTAGTTGTCTTACCAGCAGCAAGTACACTTAGCGAAAACTTGTACGAAGGGAGTTATTTTTAGTAAGTTTTTTTTTTAATTTATTTGAATCGTTTCAGCGGTTTTCCTACTGCCTACCCTGATCAAAAACTCTGTGCACGCCACTGGTACCGATTGAAGCTTTACATTTAAGTAGGTAGCGTACCAAATACTGCAATTTTGAGAAATTGACTGTTCCGTGCGTAACTATTATTTGGGGGATGCAAAATCAATCTTAAGCTAAAACCTGCCTTGAATTCTCAACTCAGCAAAAAATTCGAGATGCAAAATTACATCTCGAATTTTTTACAATGTATTATTATAATATTACATGGATGCCATTCTCGATTTCCGAGAGCAGTTACAAATTTGTACCTCCCTTCCACAAAATAGGTCTCTTTAAGACCCCCCCCCCCCCACCAGCGCTTGAAAATCTGCGGTTGAAGTACCCAATTAAGGGGGCCGTGAAATTTTCCTCCACCGTGGGCAGCTGAAACCCACGCTACGCCACTGGGTAGATCGCATAGAGTTTCGGCAGTGAACGGTAGATCTTTTGTCTAATTAAGTTGGCCACCCCTGATATATAGGTACAACGTACAACATAGATTAGACAAGAGTAGACCATAGTCTACTCTTGTCAAAACTATTAGCTTTAGGAATACATGGTGATTTGTACCGATGGCTAGTCTCCTACCTTGACAAACGTTCCCAGATAATAGCAGTGAATGGTTTTAATTCTGAAATTGTCAATGTACCTTCAGGTGTCCCCCAAGGGTCTCATCTGGAACCATTGCTTTTCTCTATATTTATCAATGACATTGTAAAATGCTTTAAGCATTCTAAAGTTTTGCTCTTTGCTGATGACATGAAAATATTTCTTTCTATCAACTCTATTTCTGACTGCTATAAACTTCAAGAAGATCTTAATAGACTTAATAATTATTGTACTGTCAACTATCTCCATTTGAATACCGACAAATGTTACGTTATTACCTTTACAAAAAACCAAAAAACAATCGAACATGATTATCATATTACAGTCAAGCACTTAAAAAACTCAATCAAATTCGAGACCTCGGTGTTCTTATTGACAAACTTTCGTTAAAGGCACATGTGGATATTATTGTTAAGAAATCCATGAGAATGTTAGGATTTTTAATCCGTATTGGAAAAGAGTTCACCAATATCCATACCCTCAAAATATTATATTACTCCTATGTTCGAAGTCATCTTGAAAAAACTTCATATAACAACATAAATAATATTAAAACATTTCTTTAGAAAAACTTAGAAAATACTCCCGACCTAATTTGCATACTTATTCAAAATTATCAACAGTATTACTGACACACCTGTTTTGTTACAACTCGTCCAGTTCAGCATCCCTCCCCGTAGACTCCGAAATAATTAATTGCTATTGCTCAATCAACATTCTACTAATTATGGAAACCATTCTCCTTTATCCAGAACGTCGATATTTGTCAACTCAAGTCAAACCTAAATGATTTCGACAGTCGATTCGCAATGTGTAATTTTTAGAGCCTTTTAAACCTTATTCATGCTTTGACTTGTAGTTATCATCTAAAATGTAATTTTATATTATATATTATCAGTGCCCTTCACCCTTCATTTATATGAACTCTCCTTTCACTGGCCTCAGTTTCTTACTCGTATTATTATTATTATATTGAATGGACTACTTGTCCGTAAATAAATATAAAAATAACTTCAAATATCACAAATAATGTTTCATATACTTATTATTACAGATTTCCCTTAAAATATGAAGAGATGTGCAAGAAATGGGTCCTTGCTACCAAACGTAAGAATTGTCGCACGATCTCGAAGTTGAATTTCACGGGGGTGAACAGGCCCGGACTGGGACCATTTGGGGCCCTCCGCTAAAACCTGCAAAGGGGCCCCCTAACGTGGGATGGGGGGGGGGGGGCGGAGAAAACGGGGGGTCCGGGGGCCTCCCCCGGATAATTTTTGAAAATTGGGTGCTTGAAAACAATGAAAACGCGTTTCTGCGCTATATTGGCACCTATAAAGAAGAAGAAATTCAGATAGGTTTTTATACGAATACTATGATTTTCGACTTTTGTTGACTTTATTATTTATTGAAATAAGAAATTCACAGTATTTTTAGGATAGGTACCACAACACTACTAAACACATGCTGTAGAACTGCCAATAATTATAACGGAGTTCAAAATAAAGGGCAGGATTTTATTCACACCAAAGCATTAATGAATTATGTCAAAATTATTTGTGTAGTAAAAATAATGACAAACGGATTTTAGGGATTAGAAAAATAATACTAGCATTTAAAAATTCCTATCTTTATCTGGGCATAATCTATTATAACAACCTCCCATTAAAATTAAAAACCATCGAAAATATGCAGGAATTTAGGCCCAAATTAAAAAATTACCTTAAACTGCTATAAAAGTCCCAAATATGTTTACTTTGAATCTTAAAGTCTGCTATTTTATAAATCATTTATTCCTTCTTTTTCTTTCATTTCTTAGTTTCTATATCTCTGAGTCTACTATTGTATAAATCTTGCGTTCTTTCTTACGTATCCTTTACTTACTTATTAAAATAATTTTTGTTACTAACTTACATGATTCTTTCATTTATAATGATTTTTTAATTTATATTATGATTTTTTTAAACTCTTCAGGATTTTTATTTTTAAATTTATACAAGATTTTTTAACCTACCTATTATTTACAATAGCCGTTATTACTTATTACTAACTTACACGATCATTAATTTACCAATTGAGCTAGAACTCCCTCACCAAACACAAGAGCATTGTCTCTTTATGGTGAGGAAAGGCATTTTTTTATTTTTTTTTGTTAACCTTCACTATGTAACTATGTAAATATGTAAATATGTAACTGATGTAACTTTATTTGTATTTTTAATAAGCATTGCCAATAATTTTTTTTTTATTTATTTTTAAATCATGTGTGTTTAACAGTTTACAATGTTGTGTACTAGATAGAAGGGGCTTAACTTAACTAAAATGATTCGACATTTTGCTCCCCTAGTCCCTAGCCCTAAAGTAACAGTTTCTTTGTAAGCAACTCACTTGTTAAAGCTATTTCATCTATTATTTTATTTTGGTCCAAATTATAAAATAAATCCCTCTCAACATTAATAAAAAGCAGACAGGACATATGGTCTTGGCCTAAGGACGACAGAAGTCGATTTTTGACGGTTTTAAGTTTAGAAAAAACTCGTTCACATGTGACTTGGGTACAAGGTATGGTAAGTATAAATTTATATACAAATATACAGGTTGGTAAACAGTCCAGATTGAGTAAGTTCAAACAGAACAGAAAAAGCACATGTCACTGTGCATGCACATGTACATGTGCACTGGAAACATTGTCTATTTTCAGAGCAGTAAGTGTCAGAAATTGTTTCCGCTGCCGTTGGGTCCAAATCGTCTTCTTCGTCACTGCATCTGTCTCCGAAGTTCTCAGTGGACTCTGCCGTTATGAAGTTGCTGTATATTTGTGCAAACTGTCGCAGCTCTATCAACAGCCGACTTCTTTCAATTTTACACAGTTTAGAAACACTGTGCAGAGCTTCTGTGGGAAATGTTTGGAGTTTCAAGATAAAGTCAAACTTTTTGGGGTCCAACCAAGAGCAATCCTGTAAAACGTCTTTGTTTGCTCAAAATCTTTCTTCAATACCCATCCTCGCACAGTCTAAAATATCAAAATATACAATTTTGTATTGTTGAACTGTTGAAAAATAGAGTCAGTTTCATCTTTTGATTTTTCACCGGGTATTAATTTTTTTCTTTGACGTTCTTTTTTAAAGTCCAATTCTAACTCGACGTCAATATTTTCGTCTAGCTTAAGATTAACTGCACTTACATAGGCTTTTGTGATCAGCTGATCTAAACAAACATTAAATATTATATTAAATATTGAAAATATAAACAAACATTACCAAGAACACAAAATAACTACTAACAAGACAAAAACTTTTTTTTTGGACATTTTGTGGGGCCCCTTCGGGGCCCCCTCGCGCCGGGGGCCCTCCGCGATCGTGGACCTGCGGACCTGGCCAGTCCGGGCCTGGGGGTGAAGACCTCCATGAAACGCAGATAATTCGAAAAACTTCAGAGAAATTTGCACTATTAAGGTTAAAGACTTAGACTTACGCAAGAAGATTTTCATCAGCAAATCTAAATAATAATAAAGCAAGCTTTAGGCAGAAATTACATAAATTTATTTTATTTAATAATGTATAAAAAAATTGTCTGTATATATAAGTTATATAAATTTTTTGTCTGTCTATAAGTTGTATAAAATTTTTGTCTGTATATAAGTTGAATAAATTTTTTGTCTGTAAATAAGTTGTACACATTTTTTGTCAGTATATAAGTTGTATAAAATTTTTGTCTGTAACTTTTTGCTGTATAAATGTTTGTTGTATCGTTGTATTTGTTGTTGTATAAATGAAGTTGTGCAATTTTTTTTTATTATTATTTTTACACTATATTATGTACGACTGTTATTTTTTCTTTTGTTTGTCGATAAATTTACTGATTGTTAGTTAATGGCGCATGATGTTCCCAAAGTAAATATTGTAATTTTTAAAGAAATAAAAATGATACAGCTATTAAATCTTGTAGTTTTGTTTCTGTTTCTCAGCAATTTGTGTTACCTACCCTACCTACACCAGTGTTACTGATCTAAGACTAAGATTATCACAATAGTTATAAAACAAAGTACAACTGTAGACTTGTGAAGTCCTGCGGAGCTATTCTCTAAAAAAAGTGAGGTGAGATGAACTCACGTGAAATGGGCTGTCAGATTTGTGCATAGATTTGTGCAATTTTGTGTAATTTTCTATGGTTTTCAAAACGTCAATTTCCTTTTCAATGCTAACTTCGTCGGTTTTAAGTGGTTTAAAATACGAAATACTGTAAGAATGCATGATTATTTATCCACTAATGTATGTTTAAAGTTGTATACCAAGGATTTGACGTTTGCAAAATTTCGTAACAATTCAAATTCGCATGAATTAGGTAGTTTGTCAAAATTAACCTAAAAATCTATTTTTTTGTACGTAAATAGTTGTTTCTTCTACTAATTTTTGAAATGAAGTGTAATTTCCATAATCTTTGCCTAAAAGTGCGGCGGTTAGCGGTTTTTTCGTCCCCAAATATTCAATTGTTCTACAGATGTAGATTTGCCATCGAGATATGTATTAAGCTCCTATTTCTTCAACAGATGTCTAGTAGGAGCCGTGCGACGAGCGGGCAGCTGGAGATGACGATTAGTCGGCTGGAAGAGAGACCGACAATGACTTCGGGGCGGCAGCAGGGAAACGATGGCCGCATCAATAACGAATTGGCGTGGTCTTCCCTGGCGGTCGACCTGAATGCTATGAAGCTCGGGTGCACGAAGAGTGGCGACAAGTGGCAATAGGTATGCACTCGTTATATTATTACCACTATTATGTTTCTATGGAGGTGTCTACTAATATCTACAGGAATTCCAAAAACTGAAATAATATCTATGAGAACCAAAGTGTTGACAAATATCTACAGCTCAAACTGTTGACTAATATCTATGAGAACCAAAGTGTTGACGAATATCTACAGCACTGGCAGTGGTTGGATTTGCAATTATGTATAGCATATTGGAATAACGTAATTTTGCGTATGCAGTTTAAAAAACTTAATTTATGTAAGTATGTATGTAAAAATCCCTAATATTGGACACATTTAGCTGATTAGTCCAACCTACGCTCTGTAGATATTGGTTCAACCTACGCTCTGTAGATATTAGTCAACACTGGGACCGTCGTAGATATTCGTCCGACCTTAGCTCTGTAGATATTAGTCAACACTCTGAAGTTCGTAGATATTAGTTCAACATATGAGCTGTAGATATTCGTCCGACATACAGGCTGTAGATATTAGTATCTGGAGTCGTTTCTATTATTGCAACGAGGTACGGACTGCAATTGGATTACGGATTGAAATAAAAAAAATTATATTTATATTCTTTATTGATATAATTTGAATTTTATTATATTTTCTGTAGTACAAAAATGTCTCTTTATTTCAGACGTGGAGGGATCAGAGAAATGGCGTAAAAAAAAAGCATCTGGCTTGCGATCGGAGATGATGAAGAGCGGAGGTGGCCCCAGCCAGGCACAACCCTTGACTCCGTTGGAAGAAAGGATCCTGGCCATCATTGCGGCCGAGGCAGTATATGGACGTACTGCCACGGAGTCCGTACCTGTAAGTTAACTAATTATTACTGTCATAGTATACATGAGTATTTTACCATCCTCTTGATAGCTTACCCATAGGCCATAGGAATATGTATATTTTAGAATTCCAATTTAAGATTTATTTCCTTATAAAGTCGGAGCTTACTATTCTACACCTACTCGAACTTGAGAACGGTGACTACAAATCGGATAAGTTAGCCAAGTTTTCTACCTATAGCGAAGTATTTATTCATTATTTATTAGTATACATTATCCTACGGATAAGCTATCAAGAGGATGGTGAAATACCCCCTAAGTAAGTTATTATCATCTCTTAAGCTTAATAATATAGTTATATTATTATGAAAATCGTGTTGACATAAAAGTGTAGCTGGAGAATATGTTGTAAATAGACTGAGTTGTTTGGCGGTCCGTTCTCTCTGCCTACCCCTGCGGTGAAATGACTTGATGTTTAGACAATTAGTAAATTACCAACGGTTCCCGCTTTTAGTTGCAAATTGTTTAGAACTTCATTGTTGATATCATTCATCGACATGCAATATAAAAATACTATGTGACCCGGTCACACGTTGCTGTGGCTAACGAAACACAACGCCATTACCCAACCTTTATAACGAACGCCATCATTAATTTGGATACATATCAAATCCACACCGCCCGCTTGCCACCCGCTCCCTTTATATACTATATTATTACAGCACCCTTGAGGTGATTTTTCACAAAAACGGCGATATACAAATTATCCAATTACCAATTAAAACAAAACCCTGATGCCTAAACCTACCTCATGAATCACTCTATATATTGGTGAAAACCTCATGAAAACCCATTGCGTAGTTTAAAAGATCTAAGCGTACAGACAGCAGGAGCGACTTTGCTTTATACTGTGTAATAGATAACTGCTTGTGGTATATTTGATGCAGCTTTCAAAGAGAATACAAGGGTGTGCATTGCTCAGATACAAGATAAGCTAATACCTTTCGACTGTTGTTGCAGATTGATTTCATAGTGGAAACAAGTACACCACCATCATCACCACTACCGGAGGTGGAACACTTGCTACAACTGGAAGTGGAGTACGTAGCCCCATGTCCCGTAGAGGCAGTCCCGCTTGCAACTAACCGTAAGTACTAAAGCACTGAAATACTAAGTAGTGGAGAGTGTTTTCAAATACTATAAAATGGTATGTGACAAATATTAAACATTGGGCGCGTGTAGTACAAACATAGTACAAATGTTGGGCGCGTGTTTGGCGTGTTTCCCGACAATGCACCGGTGCCGAGGGGATCAATGACGCTAGTTCCTCTTCCATTGTAATACCGATAGAACAAGGACAGTTTTCCCACCTGACGCCTGTGCTCTAAAGATTGCAGTCCGTCTGTTAAGATGGGAGAACCTATCAAACAGACCGCCCGTTTCTGCAAGGGTCAAGGGTTTTTTTTAGGTATTTTGGAGCTCCAGACCAGAGGTGGCTGCCAAATTCAACCGTGGGGCGCACTTGCGATTTGTACAGGGTTAGCAGTTGTGTACTATTAAAGTATCTACGTGCCCTGTACAGTATGCCCAGTTTCTGAGAGGACAACTTAACTCTGGTTTCGATGGAGCCCCCGTATTTCAAATACCCTTACGGGCATTTGAAAGAGGGACTGCCTCATCGGTGCTTGGAACATGGGACGACGTTAACTTGCTCCATTTCCAGTGATGATGATGATGGTGGAGTCCTCGATTCCAATAGGAAGTGAATCTACAATAACCGTCAAAAGGAATTAGCTTTTCTCATATCAGCAAGAGATGATAATAACTTCTAAACTTTGCAAAAAAAAAACAAAATAACTTTGTAAAAATGTATTAAGTCATTGTAAAAGTGTAATTTTTACAATGATATGAGAAAAGCTAATTCCTTTTGACGGTTGTTGTAGTTTCATTTCCTATTGGAATCGAGGACTCCGCCATCATCATCATCACTGGAAATGGAGCCAGTTAACGTCGTCCCATGTTCCAAGCACTGATGAGGAGGTCCCTCTTTCAAATGCCCGTAAGGGTATTTGAAATATGGGGGCTCCATCGAAACCAGAGTTAAGTTGGCCTTTCAGAAACTGGGCATACTGTACAGGGCCCGCAGATACTTTAATAGTAACAACTGCTAACCCTGCACAAATCGCAAGTGCACCCCACAGTTGAATTTGGCAGCCACCTCTGGTCTGGAGCTCCAAAATACCTGAAAAAAAACCCTCGACTCTTGCAGAAACATGCGGCCTGTTTGATAGATTCTCCCATCTTAACAGACGGACTGCAATCTTTAGAGCATAGGCGTCAGGTGGGAAAGCTGTCCTTGTTCTATCGGTATTACAATGGAAGAGGAACTAGCGTCATTGATCGCCTCGGCACCGGTGCATAGTTGGGAAACACGCGCCCAACATTTATACACGGTTGTCATTAGTCACATGAGAACGGGTCGTTTCTATGCTCGGCTGTGGAACGATTTGCCGGCCTCTGTTTCCTCCCTCCTACAACATGGGTCTCTTCAAGACCCTTGTTCACTCCTTCCTTTCCTCAATAAGACCCTCCACACAGCGTCTTCAAAGATGACATATGCCCTGAGGGAAATTATTTTCCTCGGGGCCTCCTGTGTGGAGTTAATGTAAAAAAAAGTACTTTAGCACCGAAATAATAAATAGTAATGAGAGTTTGGAAATAATTTAAAAAAATGCTTAGAGACAAATAACAAATGTTAAAGTAATTAATTATTGATTATTTTGTTTCAGCTAATAGAAAAGTTCTCCACAGAAGAGTGTTTCCTGTTGGTTGAGGAAAGTAGAGTGGCGAGCGAGGCGAGGGGAGAGGCAAGAGAGGAAAGGTGGCTTTTTCTATAAGAGGTGGGAGAAGAGAGAGGAGAAGGACCTCCGCCTGGAGGAGAATAGATGGCTGACAATGCAGTTAATTTTAAAGAAGTGTTTGCTTATCTTTGAAAGAATTTGTAGATTCATGCTACACACATCTGTGTATCGCAAACGGCTGTTAGTAAGGGAACGTACCCATGCTACGTGACCAATTTTTTGCAATTTTCAACCCCCCCCCCCCCCCGGTGACCAAAATCCTAAGCAAACCGCCGCTCATTTGTACCAAGCGTGACATTTTGAAGACCCCCCCCCCCTCCGAAGAGGTCACGTAGTTTGTAGTTTGGGTTCTCTCCCTAAACATACAACGAAATAAAGTTAAACAAAGGGTATGTTTTAGTAAAAAATATATTTTGTTGCAAATCCCAAAAATGGTGTACAGTGTGTGTGTGTGATTCTGAAACAAATAAAATATACCTCATTAGTTGTATAATATATTATGTACTGTTATTTATTTTAGTCCGTACGTGATAACGCCAATATTAAATGCAGTTCCCGGCAGGCGCAGCTCGTCCTAAAGTGCACTCGTGCACCGAACCGCCAACAAAAATTAAACAACATTTTGCAGCTCATCGTATTACATAATATTTTTAATTATTAAATTAATTAAATGATTATTTTAAATTTAAAAAAAAAAATGAATTCCTAAAAATACATGAATTTGGTAGAGAATAATAAATTATCATGTCCCAAAGCATTGCTTCCCGCGCGCAAGTTATATCGCCTAGGAACCGAGGTAGATACATACCATTCTACGCGTTTCAGCAAAGCGCCCGTTTGAGAATTATCATTTGTATGAAGCCCCCAGCAACATCTCCAGACCGTCAAAATACAAAATCGTAGCGAAAAAATGGTGACTGCCGTGCGCTGCGCGGTTGACGGAAATGCCCGAGGAATTCCGAAGTGAATCGTTCCAGCGAAATGACCATTCGTAGTAGGGTTTGAATAGGATAGTAATTATATTTTTCTCTTGTAAAATGTAACGATGAGTCAACGGGTCAGCGGGTGCGATAATATTATCTTGATGGATAGGGAACCGATTTGATATTGTCATTATTAGTTTTTGGGACCTTTTGTTTGTGCATTTTTGTCACATATGTATTGCAAAATTCACTCAGTAACGGGGTTTACTATCGCGCGGGGGGCGCGCCAAAAAGAAACGTTTACTGCGTGTTGTTATTGTGTTATTATTCGATAGATATCGCTGATTTAAATTTCCTTGCCTTTTTAAAATTAAAAGTTATATAATAATAAATATAGACTATATTAAGAATGTATGAACCATGAAAATAAAAGCAGAATTATAGCCTATGGCCCGCCAAAACTACATTTAATTATCAACCAAGATAGTAAATCCGCAAAGAAAACTTTTACATAAAATTATAGTAATAATAAATGGATAATTTGTATAGCGCCGTTTTTTTTGTGAATAATCACCTCAAGGGCACTGTACGAGTTATGAGTTTTACTAGGCTTTGTCTAATTTTATTTTTTATTTATTTACCTACTTTTGTTTTAATTTTTGATGAATTACTCGGTGAACCACCAAAAAGTGAAGGCACCGGCCGCGCCTGGTTCCCGGTTCGCAGGAATCCACATATACAGAATATACATTGCAAGGCCCGGAAATGCATTGAGCATTACTTTAGTCTTTTTTTTATATGAATACTGCACAAGAATCCCGAACAGCTCCCGTCTGGATCCAGTGAGACTATGGCATCCCCAATTGGGGTATGTCGTGAAGCTGAAGGTAGCGGGGAAGGGAAGAAGATGGGGAAGAGGAAGGTGGGCTAGTACCTGGCTATTCAGATCTGGTCACCAAACACTGCTAAAGCCATTTCAAGCAACGTTTCATTCTGAACAGTGGTCTTACACCAGGGCGATACTGAGAGTATCTTCCACTCTGGAACATGCCGCAAATATACTATATATTATTTTTAATTAATTAATTGTGAAAGGGGTAATCAATCCAATAAAATTTATTTGCGCACGCCGAGTTCGAACCTGCGACCTTCGGATTGTGAGTCAAGAGTCTTACCTAAGGACCACGCTAACACTCGGGACACACCTAAGAAGCTGTGTACTCAAGCATCGGGTACTTCATTATACTCCCCTGATGAATATTAAAATTATAAATGCCAGAATCAGCAGACTTGTGTGTCGAAGATAATTTGAGGCGAATTGCTGAAGGACTCCATGCAGATGACGACAACCTTGATGATAACAAGGTCAAATTGCTAGGTGTAGGATTGTCACCAATTTATATAAAAATGTATAAGCGCATTTTTATAAATTTATCCTAATTAATCAAAATAAATTCATCTTTCAAAGGTTGCAAATATTCATTTAAAATTACCTGCATTATCAGCCGCCTGTCTACTCTCCTTTAGGCTGAGCTTCCTCTCTTTTCTCTCTCTCTCTCTCTCTCTCTCTCTCTCTCTATCTATCTCTCTCTCTCGCCTCTCTTCTTGCCTCTCCTCTCTTCTTCTTGCCTCTCCCTCTCTTCTCCTGCCTCTCTTCCAGGCAGAGCCGCTTTTCCTCTCTTGCCTCGCCCCTCACCTCTCTCTGCTTTCCTCTAACAATATCAAAAGCTCTTCTACGGAGAGCGCCTTTCTATTCGCTGAAACAAAATAGTCAATAAATATTTTAACGTTTGTTATTTGTCACATACCATTTTATAGTATTTGAAAACACTCTCCACTAATTAGTATTTCAGTGCTTTAGTACTTACGGTTAGTTGCAAGCGGGACTGCCTCTACGGGACATGGGGCTACGTACTCCACTTCCAGTTGTAGCAAGTGTTCCACCTCCGGTAGTGGTGATGATGGTGGTGTACTTGTTTCCACTATGAAATCAATCTGCAACAACAGTCGAAAGGTATTAGCTTATCTTGTATCTGAGCAATGCACACCCTTGTATTCTCTTTGAAAGCTGCATCAAATATACCACAAGCAGTTATCTATTACACAGTATAAAGCAAAGTCGCTCCTGCTGTCTGTACGCTTAGATCTTTTAAACTACGCAATGGGTTTTCATGAGGTTTTCACCAATATATAGAGTGATTCATGAGGTAGGTTTAGGCATCAGGGTTTTGTTTTAATTGGTAATTGGATAATTTGTATATCGCCGTTTTTGTGAAAAATCACCTCAAGGGTGCTGTAATAATATAGTATATAAAGGGAGCGGGTGGCAAGCGGGCGGTGTGGATTTGATATGTATCCAAATTAATGATGGCGTTCGTTATAAAGGTTGGGTAATGGCGTTGTGTTTCGTTAGCCACAGCAACGTGTGACCGGGTCACATAGTATTTTTATATTGCATGTCGATGAATGATATCAACAATGAAGTTCTAAACAATTTGCAACTAAAAGCGGGAACCGTTGGTAATTTACTAATTGTCTAAACATCAAGTCATTTCACCGCAGGGGTAGGCAGAGAGAACGGACCGCCAAACAACTCAGTCTATTTACAACATATTCTCCAGCTACACTTTTATGTCAACACGATTTTCATAATAATATAACTATATTATTAAGCTTAAGAGATGATAATAACTTACTTAGGGGGTATTTCACCATCCTCTTGATAGCTTATCCGTAGGATAATGTATACTAATAAATAATGAATAAATACTTCGCTATAGGTAGAAAACTTGGCTAACTTATCCGATTTGTAGTCACCGTTCTCAAGTTCGAGTAGGTGTAGAATAGTAAGCTCCGACTTTATAAGGAAATAAATCTTAAATTGGAATTCTAAAATATACATATTCCTATGGCCTATGGGTAAGCTATCAAGAGGATGGTGAAATACTCATGTATACTATGACAGTAATAATTAGTTAACTTACAGGTACGGACTCCGTGGCAGTACGTCCATATACTGCCTCGGCCGCAATGATGGCCAGGATCCTTTCCTCCAACGGAGTCAAGGGTTGTGCCTGGCTGGGGCCACCTCCGCTCTTCATCATCTCCGATCGCAAGCCAGATGCTTTTTTTTGACGCCATTTCTCTGATCCCTCCACGTCTGAAATAAAGAGACATTTTTGTACTACAGAAAATATAATAAAATTCAAATTATATCAATGTAATAAAATTCAAATTATATAATAATAGAAACGACTCCAGATACTAATATCTACAGCCTGTATGTCGGACGAATATCTACAGCTCATATGTTGAACTAATATCTACGAACTTCAGAGTGTTGACTAATATCTACAGAGCTAAGGTCGGACGAATATCTACGACGGTCCCAGTGTTGACTAATATCTACAGAGCGTAGGTTGAACTAATATCTACAGAGCGTAGGTTGGACTAATCAGCTAAATGTGTCCAATATTAGGGATTTTTACATACATACTTACATAAATTAAGTTTTTTAAACTGCATACGCAAAATTACGTTATTCCAATATGCTATACATAATTGCAAATCCAACCACTGCCAGTGCTGTAGATATTCGTCAACACTTTGGTTCTCCTAGATATTAGTCAACAGTTTGAGCTGTAGATATTTGTCAACACTTCGGTTCTCATAGATATTATTTCAGTTTTTGGGATTCCTGTAGATATTAGTAGACACCTCCATAGAAACATAATAGTGGTAATAATATAATGAGTGCATACCTATTGCCACTTGTCGCCACTCTTCGTGCACCCGAGCTTCATAGCATTCAGGTCGACCGCCAGGGAAGCCCACGCCAATTCGTTATTGATGCGGCCATCGTTTCCCTGCTGCCGCCCCGAAGTCATTGTCGGTCTCTCTTCCAGCCGACTAATCATCATCTCCAGCTGCCCGCTCGTCGCACGGCTCCTACTAGACATCTGTTGAAGAAATAGGAGCTTAATACATATCTCGATGGCAAATCTACATCTGTAGAACAATTGAATATTTGGGGACGAAAAAACCGCTAACCGCCGCACTTTTAGGCAAAGATTATGGAAATTACACTTCATTTCAAAAATTAGTAGAAGAAACAACTATTTACGTACAAAAAAATAGATTTTTAGGTTAATTTTGACAAACTACCTAATTCATGCGAATTTGAATTGTTACGAAATTTTGCAAACGTCAAATCCTTGGTATACAACTTTAAACATACATTAGTGGATAAATAATCATGCATTCTTACAGTATTTCGTATTTTAAACCACTTAAAACCGACCAAGTTAGCATTGAAAAGGAAATTGACGTTTTGAAAACCATAGAAAATTACACAAAATTGCACAAATCTATGCACAAATCTGACAGCCCATTTCACGTGAGTTCATCTCACCTCACTTTTTTTTAGAGAATAGCTCCACTGATTGATGTTGCAATATTACCGCTGGAAATGACCGGTGCTTACTTTTGAGCCTATTTTCATTAATCTTGCTTTGTCTATGGTTATGTCAAACGTCAATTTTTGGCGTCCCTTTAGTTAGGTTCCTAACCTTGAAAGCTTCACACGCAGTGGTTGTGGTTGATCTTCCGCACCGTTCGAAGTAATATTGTGTATAAACTACACAATAAGTATTGTGTTAAATGTATTCATTGTGAGATTATTTCAATTACCATAACAATTTTATCAGAAAGATCTTAAAATTCAAGCACTTCTTTTCTAGCGACGTTTGTTCAACGCTCTGGAATTGATCGCCGCCCTTCGCCTTGTATTATGTAAGAAAGTTCTTCCTATTTTGACTATGTAAAACTTGAGTTACCTAATTGGTGATTGTTTATTGTGAGAATATTTCGCTTGGCGCTTCATTGATCAGTTTTTACAGCAATCGAGACGTCTTAATGCTAAAAGGTTTAATGTCAAATTATCGATTTTTGGCAAATGCAGTTCAATGCTTTCAGGGGTTTGGCACTGTGAAAATCTCTAGACATAAACGAAAATATTTACAATAGATATATAATTTTTACATATTTAGTGCATTTCGTTCTTCTCAATAGTTAAAATCTTTTTTATTCTTTATATGTTATTACTGTTCCCATTTAAGAATTTAGAATTGAAGTTTGACATTATTTTTATTCAGTGAGTCTATTGAAGGAGCGGTGGAATTAACTAAATCAAAAAGGACTGATTTCAATTAAAATTTGGATTGGAACAGAAATCCGTTTTAAAGATTCTCCTATCTTAATAAATGGATTGCGATATTAAGAGCGCAAGCGTCGAGTGGGAATGCTGTCCTTGTTCTACTGGTATTTCAATGAAAGATGCTCCGACGAACTACGTCATTGATTCCTTCGGCACCGGTGCACATTCGGGAGATAGGCCAAATGCGAGCCCAAGATTTGTATACGGTTGAAATTTTTCAAACGAGGACGGGCCGTTTCTACGACTAGACCATTGTTAACTCCTTCCTAGACTCAAAAAGACCCTCCACTCAGCCTTCCCAAAGGTGGCGTAGGCCCTGGGGGAAATTATTTTCGTTTGGGTCTCCTGTGTAAAGATAATGTTAAATACAAAAGTTATTGAATAAAGCCAAGGCTTTATTTTTTTATGTGAATGCCGCACGAGTCCCAACTGCTCCCTGAGAGTCCCAACTGTCCAGTGAGACTATTCCCAATTCTGGGTATTTTGTGAATCTGAAGGTAGCTGGGAAAAGAAAGAGATGGGGAAGAGGAAGGTAGGGAATTACCTGGCTTAGAACGATTAGAACGCGCGACCTACGGATTGCTAGTCGAGATCCTTATCCCCGACCACGGGGGCCGTCAAATGATACGTTTTGTAAGATATGCCGATTTTATATGCGATACGAATGTACCACCCAGCCAGGATTTCTCCGGTTCCGGTGCGACAGATAGGTCAAGTGGCACTGTTTTGTTAGGACTGACTAGGAAAACATGGCCTATGATTAGGAAGGAGTTAGTCAGTTAATCGGTCAGTGGCTGAGTGGGCATCGCGTTTGGGTTCCACCCGGGCGTCGCGTGTTTGATTCCTCGGCTGGCTAAGTCCTACATCACTACTCAAGAAATATTTTCAGTTTCGTGTGGTGGTAGTAGGAGGTTTTTAAAATTGTTGGGTTATTGGTAGCCCGGGAATCTTTATTTTATATTTTTAAATACAAAAAAAGTGTGGTTTGACCAGTACACATGGCAACCTTATATGCCAATATTGGAATTTAAGACGAGTTGGAATAAATAATGGTTTGAACGTTGGTTTTCGTTTCTCCCGTTCCGCTTTCATTTGCTTCCTGATTCTACATGCTTGTGATTTTGTGATTTTTTAAAAAGTCTAAGATTATCCGAAGAGAGTGTAGAACTAAATATAATATACCAGACGATTTGCACACACGAAGGTATTTCATAGAAGAATGTCTACATCATAAATCTCCTAGAAGGACATCTGTGCAGAAACATGTGACTTCCGATACCGTCGACCCCCTATACATATTGTAGTGTATTATATATATGTAGGTATACAATGTTCATTCACACTAAATTGAAAGAGTACAACATAAGTTTTTAAGGCATATAAATTTTAAATTAAAAATTCCAATAGAAAATTTAAATTATAATTATTTAATGCAATTGCTTAAATTACCCGAATTGTCACAGCGAAGAAAAATCTGTGATGTTTTATTATTATTTAAAATCATCAACGGATATTTGGATAGCCCTGAACTTGTGAACTTGATAAATTATCAAGTACCTAACAATTACAACACCAGACTCCATGCACCATTTAACGTAGTTGCTTCTCGAGATTGCATCGTGTGGGGAATGAAACTTGCTCTGTCGATATATTTTTTTATAAAAACATCGCTTCCTTCAAAAAGCATATATGTATGCAGATGCAAAAATCCTTAAATGTTCCAGATTGTTAACAGTAACAAATTTAATACTTACTGCCCTGTAACTACTTTTATAGTACCTACTTACTTCTTTATACATATATGTAATTGCTGTGTACCTTTTATTTTATTTTTTCCTGATAATAACAAACTAACTTAAAATTCCTTAAATGTTTCACATTGTGAACAGTAACAAACTTAATACCCACTGCTCTGTAACTACATTCATGATAACTACATCCATAGTACCAACTTACTTATTTATAATATATTATAATAAAACAAATATAAAACTTTAATCCACTTAATTTTATTCGACCGTAACCGGTTTCAGCTCGTCAAAGCCATCTTCAGACTTATTTATATATGTAATTACTGTGTACCTTTTATTTTTTTCCTTTTCATGATAATAACAAACATACGTACATTAATGATAGCAAGAAAATTACCTACTTTTATATTAATTGTTAAAAATGTTTTACACCACTGCAATACCAGTATGCTTCGAGTATATTTGGAATCACACTTTGTGTGATATTGTGACAATAATTATTGAATCTAATGTAGCGTGAGCCCAAATACGAATCCGCTGGTTGAACTCCTTTGTAAACAATTACTGATTCCTACTTATGTTAGGCCTACTTATATCTTTCTAGCTCTGTTTATCATTTTATGTACTATATACTTATGATACTGCATACTTGTTATAATGCTCCTGTACAATTTATTTTATATGTAAAAGCCATCAAGGCGTAAACAAACAAATAAATAAATAAATAAGTATACTCGCACACCGCGCTCGTTCGGGAAGGTTCGGGATTCCGGAATTTCACGAACGAGCACAGTGCAATGTCCGGAAGTGCTGGCCGGCAACGCTCAGATCTATTCAGAGAGCTCTGGTAAACAGTCGCTACAAAATACAATATTACGCCCGACCATTATAATTCACAATAAACTACAAGAAGAACTTACGTTGTAATCATTACATTGTGCTCTAGTGAGCCATAGATTAAAAGAACATTACACATACACATATAAACTCAGATCCCACTATGACATCGACCTAGATACTTCCCTCTGAAAGTAAAATTAAATAAAATTTCAAAAAAACTATTGTTTGGAGTAACTCGAAGTTGCACGAAGTGCCTACACGAAGTGCCTCTCTACACTACTCGGTTAACTTCAGTTCGCTTCAATACGTCGTCGTGAGTACATGTGCGTGCTAGTAATTAGTTTTTATCTGTAAAAAATACAACAAATTAAAAAAATATATATTTTGTATCAATTTATTTATTTATTTCCTGTAGTTCACTTCAGTTTAATTTACTAAACTAACCTAATTCTATTCCGGTGCATTGCAATTATCCACCATCTTCTTTTCCTCTTTTTTTTTACAAATATGCACATATTTATTTATTTGTTTTAAGAATATTTTGCATTGTTTAGTTTTTTTTGTGTTATTTCATCCGCTATGCTAGGGATATCCCTGTGTTATGGCCGGTGAAGTTTACAGATTGGAAATTATACATTTGTAATGGTTGATAAATTAAATTATAAGTTGTACAAATTATTAAATTGCAAAATTTTATAATAATAATAATTATTAATAAAAATAGCATATTGTAAATAATAAGTTGATAATAATAGTTATCACATGTAAGTAATAGTAATTAAATTATTTGTTTAATTAAGGAATTAAGGAACATTGTTGACTGGTCAGTGGTTGAGTGGGCATAGCGCTTAGGTCCCACCCGAGCGTCGCGTGTTCGATTTCTCGGCTGGCTAAGTGTACGGCCTGAGTGGTTAGCGTTCGGCGTGGCGTTCAGCGGGGCGGTGGAGCGGTCAAGAGCGTGCTCACCGAGTGGCCCGATCCCCCCACTCAGGACGGTGCCACAGTATTTGAATTACGGTACTATGCAAAAACAAGTGTTTGACATGAACGCCGCACGCTCCGCCCCGCCCCACGCTCGATTTGAGCGTGCACTCAGGCCGTACACTAAGTCTTCGAAGTAAGTGGTAGGAGATTTTCAAACATTTTTGGGTTGTTCGTAACCCGGGAATGTTTGTCTTTCTTATATCAAAAAAAAAATTGTTTCGAATCATCATTTCTATTGTGATAAATGTTTTTTGAAAGTGTGGGGTTGGGTTACAGTTTTTAAGTTCTCAGGTAGAAGGTTAAATGTTTTAGGAGCTAGGTACAGTGGCGTAGCGTGGGGGGGGGGGGGGGGGGCGGCCCGCCCCGGGCGGCACTTTTAAGGGGGACGGCACTTTTAATTTTCACAAATTTTCACAATAAATAATAACATAATCTTGGAAAAATTTAAACCGTTTCAAATCATTATTTGAACATGTTCTAAGATCCTTTCGTTTACGAATCCAACTCTTTTTTTTTAATTTATTAAAAATATCAATAACTATATTTTTTAAGCTGCAAATTTCGCAATTCGTAGGAAAACCGTATACATATTATGAGAGTAATACTAATTAAGGCTAATAACTCGCAAACACTCTTAATTAAAATCAGAATTGTGTTCAGAATGTATTAACGACTGAATTTCAGTTGTGTTTTCATCTGCTGATACATTTCGAAAGAGACCATTATTTTATTCGAAGTGCAGTTATAAAATTCTAGTTGTAGATTATGTATGTGCTGCCAGAATCAAAGATAAACCATTTTAATTTTCTGAGTGTAGTTTTAATTCGGCAAATACAGATTAAATTTGACCTGTCTTATCACAGGAGACGCAAATTATCCCATACATTTAATTTTAAAATAAAATTGTGAAATTATGTCCCACGCATTTAATTTTAAATAAATTTGTGATTGCGATAAAAAGTTAAGATACAGTTTTATAACATTTTTTTTAAGAAAAAGAATCTGTATTTAAAATTTTAAGTTTATTCTATTTTAGGTACTTTAATTCGAATATTCGCAGGCGTATATTTTTGAGCTAATTCACAATTCCAATATGAAAATTTTAATGTTTAGAAACAGTAAAGTTCTAATAAGCACGTCGAAAAAATTACTTTATCTAGATTTTAGAACAGTTTTGTTTTAATAAAAAGGAACATTGCATGGGAAGAACCGGAAATGTTGTGCGCAAACATTGACAGGCAAAAGTTTATAGATATTTTTTTCTTATTATTCGAAGGGTTAAACCAGTTTTCAGGATGTAAAATTCCATTTGAGAATTCATCTGCTGACATAATTCAAAGGAAAACATTATCTTATTCGAAGTTCAGTTATTAAATTCTAGTTGCAGACTCTGTATGTGCTGCCAGAATCAAAGAATAACCATATTCGTGTTCTGAGTGTACTTTTAATTCGCCGCATACTGACTTAATTCAAACCAATTTTGTGTTGAGAATGTAAATTTCCAGTTGTGGATTCATCTGTTGACACATTTCGAAGGAAAACATCCTCTTGTTCGAAGTTCAGTTATAAAATTCTATTTGCAGACTATGTATGTGCTGCCAGAATAAAAAAAAAACATTTTTATGTTCTGAGTGTAGTTTTAATACACCGCATACAAACTGGTTTTGTATTGTTTTGTTTTTTTTGTGTTTTTGTTTTGTTTTTTATTTGTTTTGAATACAACGATAAATTAAATAACGAGTTGTAGATTCATTCTGCATCGAGTGAAGTACATGTGAGATACGTAATGCTGTAAAATTCTGAGAAATTGATTGTTGCGTGTGTAACTATTGTTTGGGGACTCTAACGCAGTATCAATCAATGAACTTTTGAGTAGAATTTATATACATGATTTTTGTTGAAAGAATACTCGTCAAATGTGATTATTAAAAAAATCCGGCTCGTGCATACACAACCCCCCCCCCCCCGCTTGAAATACCTAAATAAAGGGGCGGCGAAATTTTCATCCGCCCAGGTGTTCTGAGTGTAGGTTTAATTCACCTCAAACAGATTTAATTAAAACCAGTTTTGTGTTCAGAATGTAAATGCTGGCAGAATCAATGAAAAACCATTTTAATGTTTTGAGTGTAGTTTTAATTCACCGCGTACAGATTTAATTAAAACCAGTTTTATGTTTCGAATGTAATTGCCGGCAGAATTAAAGAAAAACCATTTTCATGTTCTGAGTGTAGCTTTAATTCACCACATACAGATGTAATTAAAATTAGTTTTGGGTTCAGAATATAAGTGCCGCTAGAATCAACGAAAAACCATTTTTATGTTCTGAGTGTAGTTTTGATAAACCGCATATTTATTTTAATTTAAACCAGTTTTGTGTTATCAATATATCAATAAGTTGCCGATTCATCGTGTACCGAGTGAAGCTTTGCATTTGAGTTGCATTCCATACGTATGCGTGATGAAGATGCGAAATTCTATTACAGGCATACCATTTTCGATTTCTGAGAGCAGTTATATATAAATTTGTAGTAGAATTTATAAGCATGATTTTATTGGAAGAGTACTCGGCACATAGGATTATAAAAATTAGCATAAAAAATAGGATATCAACCCCCCCCCCCCGGTCAGCGCTTGAAAATCTGCGGAAAAATTACCTATAGAAGTTAGGGGGGGGGGGGGGCGGCAAAATTTTCCTCCGCTAGGGCTAGGTATATGAAATGTCTTCGAGCTGACGTGGTATGTAGTGTAGGTACTGTTCATTATAATACGCGAGCGTGCACATTGCAACCGCAGCAGCTACTTGAAGTTCTTGAACGTCATGACGTGCGAGTCGTGACGGTACCACCGCGCGAATGAGCTTCTTGCGAAGTTGAACGAGTGTGTAGCGACGTACTTCTGACTTCGGTCAACTTTCACGAATACTTCGTCGAGGAACTTCGCGAGTTGTGTGGAGCTAGGGTTGGGCTCATCAGGCAACGAAGAGTTTTAAACTTTTTTATCATGTTAGCTGCGATAAATTTATAGTTCGGGGCTTTCACATTACCCAACAACTTAATCACAACTTCTTCAAATGATATCCAAGCCTCCTTTTCCTTCTCATTCGTCGTTGCTTCAAAGTTTGAATCGAACATCACTTTACGGATATCAGACCCGATGAAAATCCCTTTTAGCTTAGCTTCTGATAAATGAGGAAATTTTTCACACAAATATTTAAAACAATCACCATCTTTAGACAAAGCTTTCACGAATTGTTTCATTAAGCCCAACTTTATGTGCAGTGGTGCTAGAAGAATCTTCTTGGGGTCAACTAAAGTTTCAAATAAAATGTTTTATACGCCAGGTGACAAAGCTTTTCTTAAGGGCCATTACTGTTTTTCAGACCAATGTTGATCCCTTGCTTTGCTGTGCCACTAATTTATAAAACAAAGAAAGTTTGTGTATAACCTTTTTTCGACCAAGAAGCATGGAGAAAACTTTTAAATCCCCACACAGCATCCAACTATGAGTTGCATAGTTAATTTTCTCCAAAATTATATTAAGATTTTCATAAGTTTCCTTCATATGAACTGAATGTGCCACAGGCACTGAAGCATAAATATTCTCATTATTTAATAATACACCTTTTAAACTTTTTTCGATGGGTCTATAAAAAGTCTCCAATCTTCTTTTTTTATATTCAATGCCAAATTAAATCATTAAAGTGTCAATATCATGGCATTAAACCACATACTCGTCCTGACAAAAAAATTGAATAAACTGTTCATGTCTTGTTCTGTAATGGCAAATAGATGTTCCAGGTTCCAATAAATGTTTTCTTTTAGAACCAAGCAATTCTGCTTTTTCCTTAGTCAAACCCAAATCTCTCACTAAATCATTTAACTCAGTTTGTGCAACTAACCGTGGTTTTAAATTGTCTGGAGTACGTTGGAAATCGTCATCAGTCGGTTGATTTTGACTAGATTTGGGACAAGACTGTAAAACGTTATTTCGTAAATATTTTATTTCATTGCCAACCCGATTACATTGGAATATGTTGCCTACTTAAAAATGTTTGAGAAATTAAACATATTTCTTGTACATTTCGCTTTAACTATATGTGTTAGGGAATTCATGTAATATGTTGAGAGCTTTTATTCCTTTCTATTAATTTATAAATAAAAGATTTGTAGCAAAGTTTTTTTAACAAAGAAACGACATTTATGTTTTTTTATATCACTTTCCTTTGAATGGTTTCTTCTAACAAAACTCATATTTTTTTAGAATAAAATAATAGAACAATAAAACAAGTGACAATTGATAATTGCATTCTAACCGACTATAGCATTCAAATTTAAAGGGAATGTATATATATATTTTTTTAAATGAGAAAACTCTCTTTTTATAACTTTTTTAGGTTATTCCCATCAATGTAATATATCACTGAAGAAGAAGATAACAATAATATCTAAACAAAAATAAGAAAGAAAACAAAAGACAGAAAAATAGAAAAAAAACAATGGTCGCAACTGGGACTCGAACCCAGACCTCTAGTCAAACCAGGACGTGCGCGTTAACCAATTTCGCCATTGCTCCCTTCTGTCAAGCCGTCATAATTGATAAACACTGAAGAAGAAGATAGCAATAATAATCTAAACACAAATATGAAAGAAAACAAGAGACAGAAAAACAGAAATAAACAATGGTCGCAACTGGGACTTGAATCCAGACCTCTCGTCTAACCAGGACGTGCGCGTTAACCAATTTCGCTATTACTCCTTTCTGTCAAGCCGTCATAATTTGTCGCGCACGCCCCGGTTAGACGAGAGGTCTGGGTTCGAGTCCCAGTTGCTACCATTGTTTTTTTTTCTATGTCTTGTTCTCTTTCATATTTTCGTTTAGATTATTATTATAATCTTCTTCTTCGGCAATATATTTTCTTTACATTCATTTAACGTTTTGTTCGAGGAATTTTTAAACTATTTTATTTAAGTCATCTTAATTTTGGTTTAGTGTTCCTACGGAAAAATGAAATTGCTACTTTACTTGAGCAATATTTAGGTAAGACAACAACTGTCTACTGTTAGTATACGATAGCGTGTACTTACATTTTATACTTTGACTTCAACAATATGTAGGCGAGATATCAACAGTCTACTGTTAGTATACGATAGCGTGTACTTAAATTTTCTACTTTTTGAGCAATATCTAGGTGAGACAACAACAGCCTACCGTCAGTATAATATAGCGTGTACTTACATTTTATACTTTGACTTCAGCAAAATGTAGGCGAGACAAAAACAGTCTACTGTTAGTATACGATAGCGTGTACTTACATTTTCTACTTTTTGAGCAATATTTAGGTGAGACAACAACAGCCTACTGTTAGTATACGATACGATAACGTGTACTTACATTTTCTACTTTGACTTGAGCAATATTTAGGCGAGACAACAACAGTCTACTGTTAGTATACGATAGCTTGTACTTACATTTTCTACTTCTAATTCCAGAAATTTGACAACATAATTAACAACAGCATGTAATGGTATTTAATTATTGTTTTTTGGCATTTTATTCGCATCAACTTCTCTACAGTAACAGCAGATACTTTGCATTTGGCCATTTTATTGATTTTATTGTTTTTATATTTATTATATTTGCAGCCTTCATGACAGATATTTACATAATCATCACCTGCTTAGATTGCTTCTTTACGAAACATACTCGAAACATACATACATAAAATACGCATCATACTCGAATTATCAGAACTCACAATCTCCTATACAATATATTAACAAAATACTGATTAACAACACCGTAATTTACACTTTCTATTTTTACTTTTTGTTTGCTGACTTTTCGCAAAAGAACTACGGGTTCACCACTACACATCATAGTAAATTTAAACATAATTATATTTCAGTTACCTTCGGATAAGTGCAATGATTCTAGTATTAGCGTTAATATGAATATAATTCGAAATCTGGAGAATTTAAACAACTATACCTGAGACTCATATAATCTAAAAATCATACACCAGAATATTAGAAGCATATCGAATCTCGACGACTTTACAATTTTTCTTGATCTATTTAATTCCTCTTTTGATGTTATAATATTAACTGAATGCTGATTAAAGTAATAGTACACCGTAAAATCAATCCACAATTACTCTAAATATCACACCGCAACCAACCTCAATAAATCTAGTGGAATTGTTATCTACATCAAGGACGGAATTAAAGCTCAATTAGAGGAAATTCCTTTAGCACAATCAAACTGTATGAAAATAGTATTGAATAATAACATATGCACATACGTGTTTTGTGACCAGATCTGAATAGCCAGGTACTTCCCAACCTTCCTCTTCCCCACCTCCTTCCCCTCCCCGCTACCTTCAGCCTCACAACATACCCCAATTGGGGATGCCATAGTCTCACTGGCTCCAGACGGGAGCAGTTGAGATTCTTGTGCGGTATTTATTCACTGTAAAAAAAAAAATGCATATTTGCCATTTACATATCTCCTTCCTTCATCAGTATTGACCCCTTCCTGTTTTCATTGCAATCAATTTTAAACAATGCTAAAAAATTTGAACAGCAAATTATTATGGGAGATTTAAACATTAATACTATCCCTGATTACCACCGTCAATCAATCGATTATCTATGTCTACTTGCGGAAAATGGTTTCACACAGACTATTAACAGCTTTACTCGTGAACAGGGCTCGAGTAAATCTTGTCTTGATCACATCAATGTGAAAAATATTAACTTTATTGACACTTTTGTTATACACTCAACTATTTCAGACCACTATTCAACATCTCTTTGTCTTAAAAACAAGCCTCCCACTTCTTCGAAAATTAAATACGTTGCTAAAACTAATTTCAATAATTTAATTGAGGACTTGAGCGCAGAAAACTGGCTAAATGTTCTAGATCAATCAGATACTGACTTAGCAATGAAAGAATTTATTACCAAACTACACGAGTATATATCAAAACACACAAGTAATATAACCGTATCTAATAAACAAATTAAATTCACACCATGGATCACCCTGGGTCTAGTTAAATCGATTCACAGAAGAAATCATCTTCATGAAAAGGCAAAAACATATCCTGAGAATTTGGTATTACAATGTTATTATAAAAAGTATAGGAATTTGTGTAAGAAATTAATGACATCGGCGAAAGAAAATTATTATAGGAAACTCATTTACGAAAACAACTGCAATCCAAAACGTTTTTGGGATACCTTTCGCAACATATCCAAATCCAAAATCAATAAATCTTCAGAAATTAAATCGCTATACATTAACACATCAAACTCTGAAGTCCCCAAAGATATGGCAAACTTTGCAAACTGCTACATTTCATCTGTGGGAGACACACTTGCTAAAAAAATTCTCGATAAGTGTAAGAAATCAGAAACCGCTCTCGCCAATTTAACTATCCCTAATATCGGTCACAAAATATACTCAATCACAACTCACAACGTCATCTAACGAAGTCATGAAGATAATTGACGACCTTAAGTCATCAAAAGCATGTGGTCCCGATAAGATTTCATCAAATCTTCTAAAAATCATTAAAGTTTACATAGCCTTACCGATTGGGTTTATTGCGAATCTAAGCTTTAAATCAGGGAAATTCCCTAACCATTTAAAGCAGTCAATCGTCATTTTACTGCATAAAAGTGGGGACAAATCACTGATACATAATTACCGGCCTGTTTCCCTGCTCAACTGTCTCAAAAATTTTGGAGAAAATTGTAAAGAACCGTCTCATCCATTATCTAGAAAATAACAACATCCCTTCTAGTAGACAATTCGGCTTTCGCAAAGGTTTAAGCACTGAAAACGCCATCGCTAATTTGACAAAAAACATCTCTAATAATCTAGATAAAGGTAGTAAATGCATTGCACTTTTTTTAGATCTAGCTAAAGCATTTGACACTATCTCGCACAAAATTCTGCTGAATAAACTACAGCGAATTGGGATACAGGGTCAAATTTTCAAGTGGTTCGTTAGTTACCTAGAAAACAGGAGCCAAAGAGTGGATATCAACGGTACTCTAAGTGATCCAGCCAATATTAACCCATTCATGACGAAGGTTCCATATGGAACTCGAAAAAGTTTTGGCATTCATTTAGTCACATCATGCCGATATGTTAAAATAGTGGTGCCAATTACAGTTTGACATAGTCTACAGGCATGTATGAAAACGTTTGTCTTGGTTGCGTTCTGTTCGTTTGTGTGTGCCGACGTGGACAGACGTGTCTTTATTGAGTTAGAAAAAAAGTGCAATTTTTTCAAAATTTCAAAACAAGTGAAGTAAGTATTCCATTAAATTTATATAGTAGATTTAATTTTTTTCTCCAAAACTGAATATGATTTGTAGAGAATGAAATTCTCTGCCTATTTACAAACATTTTGTTAGAAAAATAATCATTATTATATTAAAATGAGTACTGTGAATTAAAGGTTTTGATTTGTGGTTCCATATGGATCTTTCGGCAGATCTCACTATACATAAAATGTAATTTTTCAAAGATTTCATTGTTTTTTCGCGTGTTTTAGGGGTTTGACTGATGAAGATGTGATGTTATTGCTTGAAGAACAATTGGATACGAATTTGGATGATGATGAAGTAGTGGATGTGTTTGTGGAGCCGCCAATTGAGAGTGACTTGTCCGGAGCAGATTCAGCTGATGAAGATGACGGCGGAATAATTGCCAATATCTCTGGAGCACAATTATTTTCTAATTGCCAAATTGTTAGGCGTCGTCGACACTAAACGGGAAAAGGTACGTCCGATTCTGATCTAGAGAACCCTGATCTAGAGTTCTAGAGCATTTAGGAGATGTGCCCTTGGACTCAGCTTGCGGTGACCTCGACTTATGAGCGTAGGGAGTGTGACGAACCCATCGCTCAGGGAGTGGAAACACAAACCTGCAATAGATCCCAAGCCAAGGTGTGTGCTACCGTGCTCAGGCTGAATGTCATGTCACGGTGTCACGAACGGTGCCTCCGAGAAACAGGGTCACATTTCGGAGTATTTTGACCTTACTCCAGCACTTCGGGCTCTTCTGGTGTGGACCTTCTATTTCCCTGGTCACTCGTGGACAAAAAATTGGACCATTCAAAACTAGGGGCCTTTGGAAAAATTAGGAGTGCTGAGGCCACCTCTCTGGACTTTCTTCACGGGGCCTGCAGGATAAACTAGGAGGAGAAGCCGTAGAGAGGAGAGCTGAGGTCAATTCCACGACCTCTCCTCTTGTGGGTCCTTCAGGGAACCAAGAGGAAGTGCACTCTGCCGGGGTGGGGCCTTCGGGAAACCAAGGAGGAGTGAAGTGGAGAGATGATATCCTCTTCCCATGTGGGGCCTTCAGGAAACCGCGTAGGAGTGAAGAGGAGAAATGAGGCTACCTATATGAGCTCTTCCCTGGTGGGGCCTTTAGAGAACCACGGAGGAGTGAAGATGAAGTCTTCTTCCCTCCTGGGGTCCTCGGGGAACCAAGGTGGAGTGGACTCTTCCCTTGTAAGGCCTTTAAGGAACCAAAGGGAGGAGAACTCTCCGTTGTGGAGCCTTCGGGGAACTAAGAAGTGGAGAGGAGAGATGAAGCTTTCTTCCCTCGTGGGGCCTTCAGGGAACCAAAAAACCTCCTTTTGGGCGGAACTGATAGAATGGACCACGTTGTATGGTTGGACTATGCGTGAAATGCTTCGAGGGTTACCTCAATAAATAAGTTTGTTCAATATTTTGCTTTATGTAGAATAAAGTTGAAAAAAATAAATTTCCGACTAGTTATTTGCCGAAGGTGCCATATGGAACTCACCCTTCTCTATCTTCCTGGGGGGTGAAGAAACCATTTTTTTAAATTCTGAGAAAAATGTCCATTTTCTACCTCCAAAATCAACCCCCCTGTGAAATTACAGCACAAAATTCGAGAAAAAAATTGTTCGTCATGAATGGGTTAAATATGGCGTACCGCAAGGAAGTACTCTAGGTCCCATATTGTTTAATGTTTATATAAATGACTTATGTAATACTTCCTTTGCAGACCACATTATTACATTTGCTGACGATACAGTAATTTTATTTGAAGGCAAAACCTGGAATGAGTCTTGCAGTAAAGCTGAATTTAGCATAAACAAAGTTAAACAGTGGCTAGATAGTAATCTCCTCACTCTAAACTCGGATAAAACGAAATTCATCTGCTTCAGTTCAACTCAAGCGGGTCAACCACAAGAAATCCTAAACATTAGAATACACCATTGCAATAACATTATTACATGTAAATGCAATACCTTAGGATGTGTGGACAATATAAGATACCTAGGAATTATCATTGATAAATTTCTGAGATGGGACAAATATATAGCATTTACTTCCACAAAGGTCAGGAAACTTACACATCTGTTTATAGCAATAAGAAATATTCTATGCGTAAATGATTTGAAATGAATTTACTTTGCAATGTGTAATTCCATATTAGACTATGCTTCCTTAGGTTGGGGCGGTTGTGCTAAAACTATACTCGATCCCTTAGCTAAATCCCAGAAATCGCTTTTAAGAGTCATACTGAAAAAACCTTTCAGGTACCCCAGCGATTCATTGTTCGCAGAGTTTCGTGTTCTTGATGTAAGACAATTATACATGAGGAAAATCATATTACATACTCAGAAACAGAGGCACCACTACGCTTCCGTAAACCACTGTCATAATACAAGACATGCAAAAAAAACCTAATAGTTCCGCCCACCACTTCCTCATCTTTAGCACAGAGACAATTCTCATACTTAGGCCCTAAATTGCTCAATCTCATACCTGATGCATGAAAAGCAAAGAGTACTAATATTCTGCGTATACAGGTAAATAATTGGCTTCTGGTCTTGGGGAGAGCTGAATGCGAGGATATGCTAAATAAAAGTAATTGAATTTTAATTTTTGTTTTTCTTTACATTTTAATTTATATTGGTATTATATTAGCATTAAAGTAACTGTATTTTTACATAAAGTAAGTTTGAAAATTGCTCAATTCTTCGTGATATTTTTCCTTAAAGGAAAAGTTCCTTCTTTACTTTCAGTTTTTTATTTTTCATTTTCTTGTTTTATCTATTAACATTTCTTTAGTTTATTATGTCAACTAAACAATAGTTAATAAATGTCGTGGTATAACTGAAAGTATACTAGTTTATGAATATATATCTGTATTATTTTACCAACAGAATTTCTTCATTCATTTTCATTTTTCTTGTTTTATCTATTAATATTTCTTAAGTTTATTATGTCAGCTAAACAATAGTAAAAAATGTCGTGGTATAACTTAAAGTATTCTAGAATATGAATATACATATGTATTATTTTACCAACAGAATAGTCAACACTATAACTTACTATAATTTACATGTAAAAACATCATCTTGGAATGTCCTAAAACGGGCAATTGCCTAGTTGGGCATTTTAAATTCATTATATTGTATTATGTTATATTTACAAACAAACAATAAATAAAATAAATAAATAAACTAAGACACGCCAGTCGTTGAAATATCCATTGTTGCTTGTATCGCAGGTTGAATAAATCAATTGTCTGCTTCTTAAGTCCTGCATTCAGTAACACAAGTAACATTGGCGGAGCTGATTGTTGTAAACACATCCGTAAATAATATTGGCAGCATACTGTTTTTAAATTGATTAAAATACTAACATCATATTTACAAGTATTTTCGATTTTCTGTTAAAAGCGGAATGGCAGATCCAAAATAAGGTAATACAGGTTTTCCTTTATAGATAGATATTATAAACGTTGTATTGAATTAGGCCACTATTAAACGTTGTATTGAATTACGCCACTATTAAAAATTATCTTTTCAGACAGTCGTATCCATAAGTTTAAAAATAAAGCAAATTCTCCAAACTTTCAAAATAAATATTAACTCAACTCTGGCATTAATATTCTTATAAATATAAATGTAAAACCAACAGTGATGAGGGTAGCAAAGGTAAAGTCATGCATCGTCCAATGTTTTAAATATAATGTTCTCCACGACACTCCACGTGCAAAGTCGTATCTTCCCCAAGCATAAACTTTCTAATAAAGTGTGTTTTATAGGAAGTGTCCTGCAGGTAAGTATGTTTCTGTATCTATTTGTAAATAATAAAATTAGATAGAGCCTAAGATTCAGAATAAATTGTAAAGCGCCCTTGAGGTGATTTTTCACAAAAAACGGCGCTCTACAAATTATCCAATTATAATTATTATTATTGATGGCAATTCTCTCAACTGTTTACATATATAGAATGCGAGTTTAAAATAAAGTCCCAATAATTATTATTTCGAATTTGAGTTATGAGAAAAAATTCGGATTATGGGGGATGGTCCAAAAAAAAAAATTTTTTTTTTTTATACTAATTATGGGTCGGAAAATCCGAATCTGAAAGAATTAGGCGGCGCGGCGGCAAGCAATATTAACTGAGTTACACGACTTTAAAATTTTGTATACACACACAGGAAAATAGTCATTTTGGAAACATTTTGATTCCTAGAAAATCAAACTAGTTATTTTTATACTAACTATAGGCCGGGGAATCCGAATCTGAAAGAATTAGGCGGCGGCAAGCAATATTAACTGAATTACACGACCTTAAAATTTTCTAAACACACACACATGAAAATAATCATTTCGGAAGCATTTTGACACACGAAGTACGAAGATCATAGAAAAACAAGAAATGTACAAAAACATGTGCCGGCAGTGTTACCAGCTCTCAAAAATATTTATCCCTATATCAATAACGTAAATCTCAACGGCCGTATTCTTAAACCAAAAGTATGAAAATTCGTAGTCTTAAAAATGCGTAACCTAACCTAACCTAACGCTGGGTTTGTGTAACATGGTTTGTGCCCCTTTATATCGCCTGCTCGCGTCCCTAACCTAACCTAACGCTAGGTTTGTGATACATGGTTTGTGCCCCTTTATACCGCCTGCTCGTGTATCGGCAAAAAAAACATCCCTGTTTTCAAGTAGTTTAGCGGCTACGCTAGGTTTGTGTAACATGGTTTGTGCCCCTTTATACCGCCTGCTTGCGTCACGGCAAAAAAACATCCCTGTTTTCAAGTAGTTTAGCGGCTACGCTAGGTTTGTGTAACATGGTTTGTGCCCCTTTATACCGCCTACTCGCGTCACGGCTAAAAAACATCCCTGTTTTCAAGTAGTTTAGCGGCTACGCTAGGTTTGTGTAACATGGTTTGTGCCCCTTTATACCGCCTGCTCGCGTCACAGCAATAAAACATCCCTGTTTTCAAGTTGTTTAACGGCTACGCTAGGTTTGTGTAACATGGTTTGTGCCCCTTTATACCGCCTGCTCGCGTCACGGCAAAAAAACATCCCTGTTTTCAAGTAGTTTAGCAGCTACGATGGGTTTATGTAACATGGTTTGTGATACAAAAGTGAGTAAAATTTATAAAAAATAAGTACTTAAAATATAAACATGTTATTTTACGTTATTGATATTACTGCTAATGGCAACACTTAATTTTGTGTGGTAAAAACATCTATGTTATCTTGTTTTTCTATGATCTTCATACTTCGTGTGTCAAAATGCTTCCGAAATGACTATTTTCATGTGTGTGTGTATAGAAAATTTTAAAGTCGTGTAATTCAGTTAATATTGCTTACCGCCGCCTAATTCTGTCAGATTCGGATTCCCCGGCCCATAGTTAGTATAAAAATAACTAGTTTGATTTTCTAGGAATCAGAATGCTTCCAAAATGACTATTTTCCTGTGTGTGTATAAAAATTTTTAAAGTCGTGTAACTCAGTTAATATTGCTTGCCGCCGCCTAATTCTTTCAGATTCGGATTTTCCAGCCCATAATTAGTATAAAAAAAAATTTTTTTTTTTTGGACCATCCCCCATAATCCGAATTTTTTCCCATAACTCAAATTCGAAATAATAATTATTGGGACTTTATTTTAAACTCGCATTCTATATATGTAAACAGTTGAGAGAATTGCCATCAATAATAATAATTATAATTGGATAATTTGTAGAGCGCCTACAAATAGATACAGAAACATACTTACCTGCAGGACACCTCCTATAAAACACACTTTATTAGAAAGTTTATGCTTGGGGAAGATACGACTTTGCACGTGGAGTGTCGTGGAGAACATTATATTTAAAACATTGGGCGATGCATGACTTTACCTTTGCTACCCTCATCACTGTTGGTTTTACATTTATATTTATAAGAATATTAATGCCAGAGTTGAGTTAATATTTATTTTGAAAGTTTGGAGAATTTGCTTTATTTTTAAACTTATGGATACGACTGTCTGAAAAGATAATTTTTAATAGTGGCGTAATTCAATACAACGTTTAATAGTGGCCTAATTCAATACAATGTTTATAATATCTATCTATAAAGGAAAACCTGTATTACCTTATTTTGGATCTGCCATTCTGCTTTTAACAGAAAATCGAAAATACTTGTAAATATGATGTTAGTATTTTAATCAATTTAAAAACAGTATGCTGCGAATATTATTTACGGATGTGTTTACAACAATCAGCTCCGCCAATGTTACTTGTGTTACTGAATGCAGGACTTAAGAAGCAGACAATTGATAGATTCGGATTCCCCGACCCAAAATTAGTATAAAAATAACTAGTTTTATTTTTTAGGAATTTCCCCCATAAACCGAACTTTAGCCTAGTTATGTATACTACTTCACTTGTTTTGGCAAAATTTTCCGAGCAAACCCAAATATTCAAAGCTCATGCGAATTAAATTTCCATTTAATTTTTTTTTTTTTTATTTCTCAGGAATTTTCGTTTTGGTTTGAACCAATTACCTGCCGCTACCACAGCTGTGCCATGGATCTACTTAATCCTGATACTGTTTCCATTAAGACGGAACCAGGGTCCCAGGAAGAAGGCGGAGGTGTAATGCTGTATACGGATAAAGATTTTGACCTCCAAGATGTAAAGAAGGAATGTTTTCAATATGCGGAGATTACTCAGACAGCCAGTTAGTTACATTGAATATATTAAAAAATGTGGCATGTTTAATATTTAAATTATTTATAAAACATGCCACATTTTTAATTTGGAATAATTAACATAAATGTATTACTCACACCAAGTTCCTGATTCCTCAAGTATTTACCTGTTTTTATTTGGGACATGCTATCAGTTACACGTTACAGTTACGTAAATATTTATGGAAATAAAAACCTTTTCATTGACTTCTTCAAGAGCGGGGTCCTTCTTGAAGCGTTGGCAACTGATGCAGACATCTGGTGTCATTCTTTTATCTTAAAGTTCGTATCCAAATCCACGCCTATATACATTTGTTTAATGATTGGGTTTTAAATCTTTCAAATTTATAGATTTTTTTTATAAAGTCTAGTTGAATGTAAATTATTGTAGTGTATGAATGTAGTACACTACAATAAAAAAAAACAGTACAAGTATCAATGTTCGTATTGTCATTTCGGTTTTGCAGGCAGCACTAATGAAGAGACAGTTGCCATCAAGGAGGATCTTGGATCCCGAGAAGAAGATGAAGGGAGTTTTCCATTTATGGAAATTGACATGGACCTGTCGGATGTTAAGAAAGAATGCTTAGAACGCATCGAAATGAACCAGACAACAGGTAAAACCTATTTTCATTGTAAGAACATTATCTGGTATCCATTTTTTCAACTTATCGCGGAAAATAAATCTTAATGGGCCTGTTTTATTCATATTATTTTTCAAATTTGTCGACAGATCTGAAGACGCATCCTGTGGATAAACGATTCTTTTGTTCTCAATGTGACTACTTTTGCTATCATAGAAATGACTTTGTAATTCACCGTCGCATCCATACTGGAGTTAAACCCTTTTCTTGTTCCGAGTGCAGCTATTCTTGTTCTCAAAAAGGCAGTCTGACCATCCATATGCTGACTCACAGTGGAGAAAAACCGTTTTCTTGTTCCGAGTGCAACTATTCATGTTCTAAAAAGGACAGTCTAACGATCCACATGCTGACTCACAGTGGAGAAAATCCTTTTTCTTGTTACGAGTGCAACTATTCATGTTCTCTAAAGAGCAAACTCACGAGGCACAATCTGACTCACAGTGGAGAAAAACCTTTTTCTTGTTCCGAGTGCAACTATTCATGTTCTGAAAAGAGCAAACTTACGAGGCACAAGCTGACTCACAGTGGAGAAAAACCTTTTTCTTGTTCCGAGTGCAACTATTCATGTTCTCTAAAGAGCAGTCTCACGAAGCACAAGCTGACTCACAGTGGAGAAAAACCATTTTCTTGTTCCGAGTGCAACTATTCATGTTCTCAGAAGGGCAATCTGACGAGCCACATGCTGACTCACAGTGGAGAAAAACCTTTTTCTTGTTCCGAGTGCAACTATTCATGTTCTCTAAAGAGCAGTCTCACGAAGCACAAGCTGACTCACAGTGGAGAAAAACCTTTTTCTTGTTCCGAGTGCAACTATTCATGTTCACGAAAGGATTTTCTAACGTTCCATAAGCTGACTCACAGTGGAGAAAAACCTTTTTCTTGTTCCGAGTGCAACTATTCATGTTCTCAAAAGCGCAGTCTAAAGATCCACATGCTGACTCACAGTGGAGAAAAACCTTTTTCTTGTTCCGAGTGCAACTATTCATGTTCTCAAAAGAGCAATCTCACAAAGCACAAGCTGACTCACAGTGAAGAAAAACCTTTTTCTTGTTCCGAGTGCAACTATTCATTTTCTCAAAAGAGCAATCTCACGAGGCACAAGCTCACTCACAGTGGAGAAAAACCTTTTTCTTGTTCCGAGTGCAACTATTCATGTTATCGAAAGGGCGATCTCATGAGGCACAAGCTGACTCACAGTGGAGAAAAACCTTTTTCTTGTTCCGAGTGCAACTATTCATGTTATCGAAAGGGCGATCTCATGAGGCACAAGCTGACTCACAGTGGAGAAAAACCTTTTTCTTGTTCCCAGTGCAACTATTCATGTTCTGAAAAGAGCAGTCTCACGAGGCACAAGCTGACTCACAGTGGAGAAAAACCTTTTTCTTGTTCCGAGTGCAACTATTCATGTTCTCAAAGGGGCAGTCTGACCATGCACTTTCTGAGTCACAGTGGAGAAAAACCTTTTTCTTGTTCCGAGTGCAACTATTCATGTTATCGAAAGGGCGATCTCACGAGGCACATGCTGACTCACAGTGGAGAAAAACCTTTTTCTTGTTCCGAGTGCAACTATTCATGTTCTCAAAGGGGCAGTCTGACCATGCACTTTCTGAGTCACAGTGGAGAAAAACCTTTTTCTTGTTCCGAGTGCAACTATTCATGTTCTCAAAAGGGCAATCTGACGAGCCACATGCTGACTCACTGTTGATAAAAACCTTTATTGTGATCTAAGTGCAGCAATTCGTCTTCTCAATGAGAGATTTGAATATTGTTGCAGAATAAACTTTTTTGTATTTTGTCTGTTATTGCGCCTTTTGTCGATAACAAAGTTACGCAAGTCACCGGTACGAAGCAACCGATACAGGAACTGGTTCAAAAATAGCATGTTCCTTGAATCCACTGTCATCTAGTGATCTCTAGTCACCGGTATAGAATAACCGAGACATGCAATGGCATCGTATGCAGTATATAACTGTTTGATATAACTGATTATTACGGTTCACGACGAGTTCATCGAAAACCTTTTCATCGAAAATCAATTCATCGAAAACCAATTCATCGAATGATCAATTCATCGAAAAAATATATTTTGTTGATATTTGAGAGAAATGCAGAGTGGACCGAGAAGTTAAAAAAGCATTGGTCAATAAAAGTTGACAATAAATTTATATACCTTGTTATAAAAAAAAGTGATAATAAAACTTTGGACAAGGAAACTAATTTACATAAAAGATTAATTAGTAAAATGGTTTTCATAAACAAATATGAATGTGTTAACTATAAAACGGAAATCGAGAACCTTAGAAATTTTTATAAAAGTATAATTAAAAATACCTACCTATATAGTTTTTTGTATTATGACATATGATTGGATTGATTTTGAAATTATAATTTGATTCATTTTTATTTACAGTTGGTAATTTTATAATATTAAAATTTAACATATAATGTGCTCATGCATTCTCTAATAGTATATATATATATATATCTTTATTAGTTTTATTACATAAAGTATAAATCAAAGTCGCTCCCGCTGTCTGTACGCTTATATCTTTTAAACTACGCAACAGATTTTCACACGGTTTTCACCAATAGATAAAGTGATTTATGAGAAAGGTTTAGGTATATAATTTGTCAAGGTTTTGTGTAAATTGGTGAACACAGCGAGCAGCGGGCTGGCAAGCGGGTAGTGTGGATTTGACATTTATGCAAATTAACAGATGGCATTGGTAGTAAAGGTTGGGTAATGGCGTTATTAAAGTAGATGGCGTTGTGTTGACTTAACAGTGGGGCCCAGGTTCATGGGGTGAGGTCTGTTGGGGTCTTGGCTGCAGATGCTTTTTTGCAACCTCAGTATTTCAAACATAAATATATCTGGTTTAAAAATCGTTTTGGTTACATTAAAAAAAAGAAGCACGACAACAAGTATTTAAAAATGATATAATTAAACAGGCGGTTAATAAGATATCAATGGATAACGTCATAATTATTATGTACAGTCCATGCGGGATGCAGCGAGAGCCGAAAGCGCGGCCCTTCGTTTTATTAGCTCTGTTACATCGGCCATATATCACGTGCCGTCCGAGTGTGCCACGCGCCACGCCACCTCGTAGAAAAGCGCGGCCCTTCGTTTTATTAACTCTGTTACATCGGCCATATATCACGTGCCGTCCGAGTGTGCCACGCGCCACGCCATCTCGTAGAAAAGCGCGGCCCTTCGTTTTATTAACTCTGTTACATCGGCCATATATCACGTGCCGTCCGAGTGTGCCACGCGCCACGCCACCTCGTAGAAAAGCGCGGCCCTTCGTTTTATTAACTCTGTTACATCGGCCATATATCACGTGCCGTCCGAGTGTGCCACGCGCCACGCCACCTCGTAGAAAAGCGCGGCCCTTCGTTTTATTAACTCTGTTACATCGGCCATATATCACGTGCCGTCCGAGTGTGCCACGCGCCACGCCACCTCGTAGAAAAGCGCGGCCCGGGGACAGTCCGTTTGAACAATGCTTTTACAGCGTGTCAATTTACAAAATATATTTCTGCAATGAAAGGGGTGTTTACGCATTTAATTATTTTTTATTAAAATACATTTTTTATAAATAATTACATTTATTGCATAACATATTATAAGTTAACATATGTTACGCAATTAATATAATTATTAGTAAAAAATAATTATTATGCAACAAATATAATTATTTTCTATCAATATGTAATTATATTTATTGCGTAACATAATACACGTTTATTCTCAGGTAAATTAATGTTTAAATTTAAGTTTATCGGTATAATTATTCTGTAAACTGTCATTCCTATTTGTTTTATTTTAGGGAAATCAACACAGGTTAGGTACCTACATAAATCAGTTAAGTATAAAATTGAATTTAATCACAAAAAGCAATTACATATAGATTTCCCCGTGGGTAATTATTACACATGTTTAATAAGAAGCAAATACCGACTTTGTTATGTGACATTATTAGATGCGGGAATGGGTACCGCCGCCCCGGGAACCTTCATTGGATAACCAACACCTCTGCCATAGGTCACCCCAAGTGGTTTGCTACGTTTAGTGATTTAGCAAGGGTGCCCGGGTTCATGGGGTGAGGTTTGTCTAGGTCTTGGAGGCGGATGACCAGGACGCACTGAATCCCAGATTCCTACCCACCCCTTTAACCCTTTTTCTTCCCAGAACTCTCCTCACCTTCCTTTCCTTAAAAAAACCCTCCACACAGCATCCCAAAAGATGACATAGGCCCTGTGGGAAAGTACGTGGATTTTATTACAAAGCTATTGCCGGGTTGTCCGCCCCCCGCAGAGCCTAGCAGCAAAAACTGTTAGTTAGGTACTAACTAACTACCTAACCATCACGCCGTTTTGCGGCAGGGGTAGGCAGAGAGGACGGACCGCCAAACGACTCGCTCTTGGCACACATTCATTGCCTCGTTCACATTCATACATCGTCTCATACATGCTCTTCTATTATTCTGACTCTTGACATGGCCCGACTCAAGTATCTGATTCACTTGGTCGTGCCATGTCTTTGAGCGTCCTCGACTTCTTCTGCCTCTTCTTCACATTTGCATAATTTATTCTCTATACATTTCTTTCCTCGTTCATTCGCTTCACATGCCCAAACCACCGGACCGTCCCTTTCTTAATCTTACACATCACGCTTACATCGGCCTTGCATTCTTTGCGGATCTCCACATTTCTCACACGATCGCACATGGTTTTACCACGCATTGGCCTCAGGGATCTCATTTCTACCGCATTCAGTCTACTTTTATCCTTCCTCTGCCAGTTCTATGCCTCACTGCCACACATCAGGGTAGGTACCAGCACTCCGTTATGGACGGCTAGTTTGGCTTCTTTTGACAGTTTTTTGTTGGTGCCAACGGCGTTCAGTCCTCCATTTATAGAGTTACCTGCATTCACCCTTCTTTCAATATTTTTAACAACCTTCTCATCTCTCGTAACTGCTAGTTACTGCTTCTAAAAATGCAGTGGGAGGGATAGATTCGATGACCCTCAAACTCCTACCCACCCCTTATAAATTTCACCTTCCCAGATCTTTTTCTTCCTCCTTTCATAAAAAGACCCTCATCATAGCATCCTCAAAGATAACATTGGTCCCAAAGGGAATTATTTTCCCCAGGTCCTCCTGTGTTAAAAAAATCATTTCTAAATAATAAAAAAATGTATTTTACGCTTATATTTTTTCTAAAGTACACCAAAAACACAATTATTTTTCTGCTCAAAGAACGATAGGAAACGTTCCAATTTCACAAATGCATTTTTTGGGAATACTTAATGAAAAATTATTTGTTCTTTTCCCCATCTCCTTCCCCATCTCCTTCCCCCTCCCGACTTGCTTCAGCTTCACAACATTATACGTATCCCAATTGGCTCCAGGCGGTTGGGAGCAGTTGTGACTCTTATGTTTGTAGGTATTTACACAAAAATCAGAGTGTTCGATTCACACGCGATAGAAGAGAAACCTTCGGAAAACTTAAGTTAACAAGAGTGGGGAGGCTACCGAAGTACTGCACAAAGAGGAGACCGATTATACTTTCTCATTTTCTCGCAAGCTAACTCCTATAAATGGAGTTGTCTGTCTCTTTTTAATGTCGCTATTTTTTATAAAATATATATTATATGTTGTCCTACGAAAAGCTTCGGTTTCGTTGTTCGGTAATAACATGATGCTCGTAGTACATAGAGTTATACTATATATCTTTGTCCTAGTATAATATTGCTTCATGTTCCAGAGTTTTTTTAAATGTGAATACCGCACAAGAGTCCCACCTGCTCCCGCCTGGAGCCAGTGAGACTATGGCATCCCCAATTGGGTTATGTTGTGAGGCTGGAGGTAAGTGGGGAGGGGAAGGAGATAGGTAGAGGAAGGTGGGGAAGTACCTAGCTATTCAGATCTAGTAACAAAACGACTAAAGTCATATCAAATTAGCTTAAGGGTTTGGGTACCGCCGTCCCGGGAACCATTTATTGGATAACAAAGACCCTTACAAAGGCCACTCTAAGTGTTTCGCTATGTTTGGTGACTTAGCAGAGGACCAAGGGGGTGAGGTTTGTCCGGATCTTGGCGGCTGATGCTTCTGCCCACCAACTCCGTGGCATGCCGGATCGGGACAGACTGATGGAGACAGACCTTTTTACCTCTCCAGCAGACTCTCTCGGTACATCGCCTTGTATCGCAGTGGGAGGGACAGATTCATACATACGCAGCTGGTGAGCAGACACATCCGCCACCAAGACCCGGACAAACCCCATCCTATGAATTCGGACACCCTGCAAAGTCAGCTTACGTAGCGAATCACCTGGGGTAACCCATTGTGGAATTGTTGGTTATCCAATAATTGGTTCACGGGGCGGCGCTACCCATATCCGCCAAAGGTATGAGGGGTGGGTAGGAATCTGGAGGTCAGTGGGTCCAGAAGTGACGGACGTGTGGACCCATCCCTGTCAATGTCCTGCTGGAGAGGCCAAATGGTCTCCTTTAACCAGTCTCTCCCGAACCGGCCTGCCACGCTGTAGTGAAAAAACTAGACAAACCTCACTCATGAATCCGGCCAACCTTGCTTAGTCACCAAATGTAGCGAACCCTTCGACCAAGTATACCCTACGACGTAGGGTATACCCCTACGTCAATGAGCGAACCACTTGAGGTGACCTATGGCAGAGGCGTTGTCAATAAATGGTTCCCTGGGCGGCGGTACCCACACCCGCCTCCCAAATTGAGTATACATAAATTTATATCTAAATGAAAACAGAAATCTGTTTTGAACGTACCAAATAATATTTTCTCTGAATTCCTAGGTCACCCCAAAGTAGTTCGCTACGTTTGGTTACTTAGCAGGGGTGCACGGGATCATATGGTGAGGTTTGTCTAGGTATTGGTGACGGATGTATGTGCTCAACTGGTGCGTGGCAGACCGGATCGGGATAGACTAGTTCGTAGAGACCTTTTGACCACTACATCCGGACTCTCTCGACCCGTCACCTTGAAACGCAGTGGGAGAGATGAATTCATACGTCCATCACTCCTGGACAAATTGAGCCGCCCCGGGAACCATTTATTGGATAACCAACACCTCTGCCGAGGGTCACCTCGAGTGGTTTGCTTTGTTTGATGACTTAGTCGGGGTACCCCGGTTTATGGGGTGAGGGTTGTTCGGGTCTCGGCAGCTGATGCGTCTACCCACCAGCTGTCCCACCACCAGGAGTCCTTTTGACTTCTCCAGCCATACACTCTCGAAACATCGCCTTGAATTGCAGTGGGGGGGGATGAATTCACACGTCCGTCACTCCTGGACGCACTGATCCCCAGATTCCTACCCAACCCTAATACCTACCTACCCTTTTCCTTCCCAGAATTTCTTTTCCTTCCTTTCCTAAAAAACCGCTCCACACAGCATTCCCAAAGATGACATAGGCCTCGAAGGGAATAATTTTCTCCTCAGGGCCCCCTGTATGGAGCTAATGTAAAAAAAATTTCGTTCCCAGAACTTCCGTTCCTTCTGTTCCACAAAAAGACCCTCCACACAGCATCCCCAAAGATGACTTTGTCACTAAGGGATTTTTTCTCAGGTATGGAGCTAACGTAAGAACAAATACAAATTAACAAATAATTATTAAAATTACTAAAAATATTTCAAATTACTTTTGAAACGTAGATATAAGATATAATGGAATCACTAAGTTACGCGAGATCAAAAATACTACGAAGAACAAATAATTACTTATGCGGATTGCTTAGGTAGGTAGATACATGCACGGCTCGCGCATACGATTTCCGAATAGTAATATTCGCCGATATCCGGTAAGCTTCATTGCCATATCTCCTTTATTTCTATTATCCTACGTGTCAAACTATGTGATGTACCTACCTAACAAAAAGGCTAAAATTAAAAAATATGTAAGTACCTATTAAAAATGATAAAAATGCATTTTTTTTTTTTTTTTTTTTAATTTTCTTTATTCATTTTGTTTATTATAGGATTTTTTTACATGGTATTTCGACTACCAAGCTAGGCAAATGCCCGTATTATGGTAGTCGAGATTCATTAGATGTTATATTAAGTATATAATATTAATAATCATCCATATACATATATGTAGATGGAAGTACAAACATATAGCATACATATTAAGGAAAATATTCATACTAGTACATGATCACATACAGGAAAGGAGTTAAACTAGGTGAATCTTGTATAAATAAAAATAAAATAGAATAACAAATAAAAATAAAAGTAACAAATAATAATATTTAAAGGATAATAGAAATAAAAAATAATTATTTCAAGATTGATGAAATTTTACGCACTTGACCATCAAAACGACTCCCACAATCACTCTCTCCCGATCCGGCCTGCCAGGCAGCTGGTGAGCAGACGCATCCGCCGCCAAGTCCACTTGGGGTGAACTATGACAGGGGGTATTGGTTTCCCGGGGCGGTACCCACACCCGCCTCTCAAATTGAATTGAACTAGGTACCTAGGTAGGTAGGTAATAAACGAAATAAAGTAATAGTTGGTAAGTACCTACCTACCTAGGCAGGTAGGTAGAAGTATCCCAAATTCAAAAACAAAAGGCATTCTGAAACAATAGAGCAACATCCATAGATACCTACCTATGTAAGTTCAAAATTCGACTAGAACAACATTACATAATATTTCTAGAACGAACTTGCCGCGTCGGGCACGTGTTGATAATATGATCATGAGGTAGGGCTGTCAATACTGCAATTTATTTAATTTATTTTCTCAGAATTTACGTAAAACACAAATAAGGAATGACAAATGAACAGAACACTTCATAAATGAATTATGTGGTTGTAATTTATTTATTTATTTATTTATACTGGGTTTTTACAGAAGTTTACACTTGCGTGAGAACTATCCAGTTATAAAAACTCAGTTATTTCACAATTATAAAAATTTACAATTACATATAATTACAAATACAAATACAATCAAATACAGATACATACAATTACAAAAAACAAAAACATCACAAATAAAAATACATAATTATAAACAAGGTCACTCGAGTTACACATTACAATGAGTGTTAAGGGACATATGAAATACGCGAGGCATGCATAGAGAGACAATTCATACAATATAAATAGTTAGTTATTATTATTTTTTTTTAACAGCGCCAGAACTTTTTTTTTGAACCCGTACAAATTATCAACGAAAATATCCACTTCAGCACACTCTATCTTGTTATATAGTCGACAAATCTGGGTCAGAGGGCTAAAGTATGCGATATTATTTTTAAATATATTCATGTGAAAAATGTTATGGCGTCTTAAACAATGGGAATTGGGGACATTTATTTCAATACTGCTAAGACATAATTTAGTATCAAGGTGGCCGTGAATAATTTTATGTAAACATATTAGATCAGTCAATTGCCTTCTAGTTTTAAGTGAATCAATCTTGAAGTAATCACGACGTACGTCGTATGATCTGAGATGGTCATGTAGTCCACATTTGAAGGATAACATTCTAAGTAATTTTTTTTGAACTGATTCTACAATGTCTTCATATTTGCAGTAATGTGGATTCTAGATAGTGCTTCCATATTCAAGTTTACTTCTGATTAAGGCATTGTAAAGAGTTAGAATTGATTGAGGATCTTTGAAAGGTTTACATATTCTGTGAATGAATCCTATCATTTTTAATGATTTGCACTTAATGTCGTTAATATGTACCTACATCAAATATGAATTTAGAATCAAGAGTGATCCCTAGATCCCTTATTGAAGACACTTTTTTGAGAATTATATTATTGATAACATAAGAAAACTCCTTTATTATTCTATTTCTAGTGAAATTTATAATGTAACATTTATCAACATTTAAGTGCATATCATTGACAGTACACCAGTTATTGAGTGTGTCGAGGTCATTTTGAAGCAGTTGATGATCGGAAACAGACTTAATTTTACGAAAAATTTTAAGATCATCAGCGAAAAAAGCATAATCACAGTTTAATTTCGAGCCAAGGTCGTTTATGAATATAAGAAAAAGCAGGGGGCCAAGATTTGAACCCTGTGGTACACCAGAAGTTACTACTATAGGGGATGATTTATATCCATTAATAAGAACTAATTGAGTTCTGTTATACAAATATGATTTTACCCAGCGTAACAGGTCTCCATGTATTCCAATTTGTTCAAGTTTTTTTTGTAAGATGGAGTGGTTAACTTTATCAAAGGCTTTTTGGAAATCAGTATAAATTGTATCTACTTGTAATCTTTCATTAAAAGAATTACATTAAAGTCATGGAACATCTGCGGTGAACCTCTCAGACGCTCCATTAGTTGGCCGCCCCTACGGAGGCGTTGCAATTTTATGGCGAAATACAATAAAAGCCATTCTGATTGACTGTAGAGATCCACGAATCACGGCTATTGAACTGGAGTCAGCAAATGGAACTCTCCTTATAGTCACGGTTTATATGCCGACCAATTCAGCTGAGAACTTACCGGAATTCGCAGACTGTCTGGGAAAAATACACGCCATTATTGAGGAACAAAACAGCTCCAACTCCATGATTATAGGAGATTTCAACGCGGATCCGAGGTCACTTTTTGGCCGTGAACTTGCACAGTTCTGTATAGAAAATAGCTATACATACACTGATATTGTGCATTTAAGCTCTGATACATTTACTTATGTAAGTGACGCCCACGGAACCACCAGATGGCTTGATCACTGTATTATGACACAGGGGTTGAATCGCGCAGTGAGGAGCGTAAAAATCACAGCCGATGCGACGTGGTCAGATCATCTCCCACTAACTGTGGAAATAGATCTAAATCTAACCCCCATTATTTCCAACAGACAGAATCGATCAAAGGATTTTGGAAAATGGACGGCGAAATCCGAAAATGATATTAAAACTTACAACGCCCTTGCCAATAAACTATTGTTAAAAATGAAACCCCCAGATGCCGTAAGATGTCAAAGACTTAACTGTGATAACGAAACTCATAAACTTGAACTAGATTCTCTCTACGGTAATATTGTCCATATACTAAGAAACTCCGCCATAAAAGCATTCAGAAGGAAAGAACCCAAAAAAATGTATGAAATTGTTCCTGGGTGGAATAATGAAGTCTCCACTTTGTACCGCCATTCAAGACATGCATTCCTCTGCTGGGTTCAAGCCGGAAGGTCTATGGAAGGCCGTTTCGCAGACGAAAGGAAAACTAGTAAGAAATCTTTTAAAATTGCTCTCCGAAAATGTCAACACTCGGAAAACAAAGCACGAATGGATAGCATAGCTACGTCTATGCATAACAAAGATTTCAGAAAGTTTTGGCAAAAAACTTCAACTGTGCTGAAAGCCAAGAGCAAAGTTCCACTATGCGTCAACAACATTATGGGTGATGAAAACATAGCCAACGAATTTAGAGACTTTTTCTCTTTAAGCGAGGATCAAGGAGATACCACGAAACCTTCGATAATGACATGCCCGCCTGCGGCCAATGATGACCTGGTCATGAATGTTACTCATGAAATGATTGAAAGCGCAATTAAGCAAACCGCCCATGGTAAAAGTCCAGGATACGACGCCATTGGTATTGAGCATATAAAATACGCAGGAGATCAACTTCATACTATTCTAGCCGCCCTGTACTCAAGCCTCCTAAGACACTATATATGAGATATGAGCAAAACTATTATCGTACCAATCCTGAAATCCAATCAGCTGGATGCATTGGTATTAGGAAATTACCGACCGATTTCCTTGGTGACAATGCTTTCGAGACTATTTGAAAAAATCTTATTCGCACTAGTCAAAGAGAAACTATTTACCCTTGATAACCAATTCGGCTTCAAGAGCGCCTCATCAACCGATATGGCCATTTATGGAGTAAAACAAACAATAGCCTACTAAAAAAAAAGAAAAACCACAGTCTATGGGTGTTTTCTTGACTTAAGCAAGGCGTTTGATCGTGTTTCCCATCAATTATTATGGGAAAAACTCATAAAGCGAGATGTTCCAGCAGCAGTGGTCAATATGCTGGCTATTTGGTACGGACAACAGGAAAATCACATTCAATGGGCAGGAGCTTCTTCAAGACCTTTATTCCTTAAGAGCGGAGTCAGGCAAGGGGGAAATATGTCTCCGACTCTATTTAATGTGTACATTAACGACCTCTTACAAGAGTTGAACGATACACGAATCGGTTGTCATATCTGTGGACAAGCAGGGCTGGGCAGTATTTGAAATACTTGTAATTGAAATACGTATTTGAAATACAAATACGTATTTTGTATTTGTATTTCAATTACTTCCTAAAAATGTATTTTGTAATTGGTATTTCAATTACCTGGGGCTGGGGTATTTTGTAATTTGTATTTCAAATACTTATGGCTTCAAAATACATTTTCAAATACATTTAGCGATCTTTATAATGATAATGAAAAATAAACTGACATAGATAATACGTAGACTAAAAACGCTAGAATCCAGAGCTATATGTTATGTGTGTTAATATTTAGAGTTGGCAACACGTCCTGTGCTATAATAGCACAGGACGTGTAATTTTCTTTATTCATTTTGTTTATTATAGGATTTTTTTACATGGTATTTCGACTACCAAGCTAGGCAAATGCCCGTATTATGGTAGTCGAGATTCATTAGATGTTATATTAAGTATATAATATTAATAATCATCCATATACATATATGTAGATGGAAGTACAAACATATAGCATACATATTAAGGAAAATATTCATACTAGTACATGATCACATACAGGAAAGGAGTTAAACTAAGTGAATCTTGTATAAATAAAAATAAAATAGAATAACAAATAAAAATAAAAGTAACAAATAATAATATTTAAAGGATAATAGAAATAAAAAATAATTATTTCAAGATTGATGAAATTTTACGCACTTGACCATCAAAACGACTCCCACAATCACTCTCTCCCGATCCGGCCTGCCAGGCAGCTGGTGAGCAGACGCATCCGCCGCCAAGTCCACTTGGGGTGAACTATGACAGGGGGTATTGGTTTCCCGGGGCGGTACCCACACCCGCCTCTCAAATTGAATTGAACTAGGTACCTAGGTAGGTAGGTAATAAACGAAATAAAGTAATAGTTGGTAAGTACCTACCTACCTAGGCAGGTAGGTAGAAGTATCCCAAATTCAAAAACAAAAGGCATTCTGAAACAATAGAGCAACATCCATAGATACCTACCTATGTAAGTTCAAAATTCGACTAGAACAACATTACATAATATTTCTAGAACGAACTTGCCGCGTCGGGCACGTGTTGATAATATGATCATGAGGTAGGGCTGTCAATACTGCAATTTATTTAATTTATTTTCTCAGAATTTACGTAAAACACAAATAAGGAATGACAAATGAACAGAACACTTCATAAATGAATTATGTGGTTGTAATTTATTTATTTATTTATTTATACTGGGTTTTTACAGAAGTTTACACTTGCGTGAGAACTATCCAGTTATAAAAACTCAGTTATTTCACAATTATAAAAATTTACAATTACATATAATTACAAATACAAATACAATCAAATACAGATACATACAATTACAAAAAACAAAAACATCACAAATAAAAATACATAATTATAAACAAGGTCACTCGAGTTACACATTACAATGAGTGTTAAGGGACATATGAAATACGCGAGGCATGCATAGAGAGACAATTCATACAATATAAATAGTTAGTTATTATTATTTTTTTTTAACAGCGCCAGAACTTTTTTTTTGAACCCGTACAAATTATCAACGAAAATATCCACTTCAGCACACTCTATCTTGTTATATAGTCGACAAATCTGGGTCAGAGGGCTAAAGTATGCGATATTATTTTTAAATATATTCATGTGAAAAATGTTATGGCGTCTTAAACAATGGGAATTGGGGACATTTATTTCAATACTGCTAAGACATAATTTAGTATCAAGGTGGCCGTGAATAATTTTATGTAAACATATTAGATCAGTCAATTGCCTTCTAGTTTTAAGTGAATCAATCTTGAAGTAATCACGACGTACGTCGTATGATCTGAGATGGTCATGTAGTCCACATTTGAAGGATAACATTCTAAGTAATTTTTTTTGAACTGATTCTACAATGTCTTCATATTTGCAGTAATGTGGATTCTAGATAGTGCTTCCATATTCAAGTTTACTTCTGATTAAGGCATTGTAAAGAGTTAGAATTGATTGAGGATCTTTGAAAGGTTTACATATTCTGTGAATGAATCCTATCATTTTTAATGATTTGCACTTAATGTCGTTAATATGTACCTACATCAAATATGAATTTAGAATCAAGAGTGATCCCTAGATCCCTTATTGAAGACACTTTTTTGAGAATTATATTATTGATAACATAAGAAAACTCCTTTATTATTCTATTTCTAGTGAAATTTATAATGTAACATTTATCAACATTTAAGTGCATATCATTGACAGTACACCAGTTATTGAGTGTGTCGAGGTCATTTTGAAGCAGTTGATGATCGGAAACAGACTTAATTTTACGAAAAATTTTAAGATCATCAGCGAAAAAAGCATAATCACAGTTTAATTTCGAGCCAAGGTCGTTTATGAATATAAGAAAAAGCAGGGGGCCAAGATTTGAACCCTGTGGTACACCAGAAGTTACTACTATAGGGGATGATTTATATCCATTAATAAGAACTAATTGAGTTCTGTTATACAAATATGATTTCACCCAGCGTAACAGGTCTCCATGTATTCCAATTTGTTCAAGTTTTTTTTGTAAGATGGAGTGGTTAACTTTATCAAAGGCTTTTTGGAAATCAGTATAAATTGTATCTACTTGTAATCTTTCATTAAAAGAATTACACACATAATTACAAAATTCCAAAAGATTTGAGTTGATTGATCTTTGAGGAACAAACCCATGTTGCCTAGTACAGAGAAGGGGCTTAAAATGTGAAAAAATATTTTTATATATCAGACTTTCAAAAACCTTGGCAAAACAGGATAGTATACTAATTGGCCTATAATTTTTTATTAAAGATTGGTCTCCCGATTTTAATACTGGTACCACATTAGCTTCTTTCCACAGATCAGGAAAAGTTTCCGTGGTTAGGGATGCATTAAAAATGATAAAAAGCGGTAAACATAAAGAGTCTGCACAGCAAGTGACAAAGAAAGGAGGAATATTATCTGGACCTGAACCCTTACTGGAATCTATTTTACTCAAAAAACATTTTATTTCATCTGCACTAATATGTATTTTACCCAAATTGCTTTGATTGTGTTCAGATATGTTTGGCATTGAATCATTAGAAGATGTTTCCGACTTGGTATAAACGGATGAAAAATATTTAGAGAAAATGTTTGCTATGTGTTCACCGTCATTTGAGGAAATATCGTCAAGATGCATTACTTTAGGAATACAATTAGTTTTTCGTAATGATTTTGAGTATGACCAGAATACCTTTATGTTATCTTGCAGACCACTTTCGACAGAGTTGATGTATGATTTATAACACTCGCTTTGTATTTTTTTTGTAAGTTTCCTTAAATTGGAGAATTCTCTATAATCAGACTCGTTACCATTTTTTTTTACCTTAAGTCTAACTTTGTTTTTTTTTTTAAGAAGTGCAATCAATTGCTGATTAAACCAGACAGGATATTGATTTTTTGATTTAGTTCCATATTTTTTTAAATATTTGTCAATTATTTCCCATAATTTTTCATAAAATACGATTACCATGCAATTCACATTTTTATTTTTAAAAAGAGTTATCCAATCAACAGACAATAGATCCTGTCGACATTCATCAAAGTTTCCCTTCCTAAAATTGTATTTTGAATCACTTCTATTAATTTCTAAGAATTGATCTTTATTTTGTTTCACTATAATTTCAAATGACGGGTGATATTGATCCAAATTGGTTAATCCTGGTGCTATATATATATCAATGTTAACTTTATCAGAAAAAACCAGATCCAATAAATTTTCTATAGTACATAATTGAATTGATACAAATTGCAAATTGAAGAGAGGTTGACAAGACTGTGTGCTTTCATGCTTTTATAATTGGAAGGGGAAAGTACATTATTTTTGAAAGAATTGTCAGGTAACCATTTGATTTCGGATAAATTAAAATCACCTATAAAAATAAACTGCGAATTGGGAATTGAGTACTTTAAATACAGATCCTGTAATTTTTCAATCTGGTTGCAATACTTGTCAACAGTTACACAAGGAGGAATATAAAGGACGCAAATATAAATGAGCGAGTTGGAATGAGAATTGGACTTGATCATAATCCACAAATCCTCATTTTCACTCTCCCACTCAGTTTTTCTCGACACAAGAAGTTTTTTAGAAACGGCGGCTACAACTCCGCCACCTTCTTTAGACACAGAATTGGTTGACTCACGATCTCTTCTAAATATTACATATCTGTCATCAAACACTTCTTCACTAAATACCGTTGAGTTTACCCATGTTTCGGAAAAACAAATAATGTCATAGTTATTAATTAAAATATTATTGCGTACACTTACAGTCTTTGTTCGAATACCCCTCACATTTTGATAGTATATATTTAATGCATCAACAGCAAGTGCCTCGCCATCTATTTCGGTATGCTTAGACGCCATAGTCGATGGTGGAAAGATCCTTCAATAATGCGGCTTTATAGGCCGGGCAATCCTTATCTCCGGTGGGGTGGGCACGGGAAGCTGCAGGCTTTCCGAAACGCGCGCATGTGGCGCAACTGGGTGCTGCAGCAGTAGCGGGGCAGGCCTCACGGGCGTGTCCTTCTACACCGCAGTGGGAACATTTCATTTTTTCTTTGCAGAACTTGTGTGAATGTCCTATCATTTGGCAATTCAGACAAACGGTAAGTCCCACAAAGTCACGCACACCGCAAACGGTCCAGTCCACGAATACTCGTCCTTGTTGTACCAGCGCATGACGAATGTTAGCGGGTACCAGGTAAACTCATGACATCATTGCATTACAGGAAACCTGGCTGTTACCTACAGACTTGGGATATCTGTCGTCAATACATCCAGAATTTCTCAGTCATGGAACATCTGCGGTGAACCTCTCAGACGCTCCATTAGTTGGCCGCCCCTACGGAGGCGTTGCAATTTTATGGCGAAATACAATAAAAGCCATTCTGATTGACTGTAGAGATCCACGAATCACGGCTATTGAACTGGAGTCAGCAAATGGAACTCTCCTTATAGTCACGGTTTATATGCCGACCAATTCAGCTGAGAACTTACCGGAATTCGCAGACTGTCTGGGAAAAATACACGCCATTATTGAGGAACAAAACAGCTCCAACTCCATGATTATAGGAGATTTCAACGCGGATCCGAGGTCACTTTTTGGCCGTGAACTTGCACAGTTCTGTATAGAAAATAGCTATACATACACTGATATTGTGCATTTAAGCTCTGATACATTTACTTATGTAAGTGACGCCCACGGAACCACCAGATGGCTTGATCACTGTATTATGACACAGGGGTTGAATCGCGCAGTGAGGAGCGTAAAAATCACAGCCGATGCGACGTGGTCAGATCATCTCCCACTAACTGTGGAAATAGATCTAAATCTAACCCCCATTATTTCCAACAGACAGAATCGATCAAAGGATTTTGGAAAATGGACGGCGAAATCCGAAAATGATATTAAAACTTACAACGCCCTTGCCAATAAACTATTGTTAAAAATGAAACCCCCAGATGCCGTAAGATGTCAAAGACTTAACTGTGATAACGAAACTCATAAACTTGAACTAGATTCTCTCTACGGTAATATTGTCCATATACTAAGAAACTCCGCCATAAAAGCATTCAGAAGGAAAGAACCCAAAAAAATGTATGAAATTGTTCCTGGGTGGAATAATGAAGTCTCCACTTTGTACCGCCATTCAAGACATGCATTCCTCTGCTGGGTTCAAGCCGGAAGGTCTACGGAAGGCCGTTTTGCAGACGAAAGGAAAACTAGTAAGAAATCTTTTAAAATTGCTCTCCGAAAATGTCAACACTCGGAAAACAAAGTACGAATGGATAGCATAGCTACGTCTATGCATAACAAAGATTTCAGAAAGTTTTGGCAAAAAACTTCAACTGTGCTGAAAGCCAAGAGCAAAGTTCCACTATGCGTCAACAACATTATGGGTGATGAAAACATAGCCAACGAATTTAGAGACTTTTTCTCTTTAAGCGAGGATCAAGGAGATACCACGAAACCTTCGTTAATGACATGCCCGCCTGCGGCCAATCAACCTGGTCATGAATGTTACTCATGAAATGATTGAAAGCGCAATTAAGCAAACCGCCCATGGTAAAAGTCCAGGATACGACGCCATTGGTATTGAGCATATAAAATACGCAGGAGATCAACTTCATACTATTCTAGCCGCCCTGTACTCAAGCCTCCTAAGACACTATATATATGAGATATGAGCAAAACTATTATCGTACCAATCCTGAAATCCAATCAGCTGGATGCATTGGTATTAGGAAATTACCGACCGATTTCCTTGGTGACAATGCTTTCGAGACTATTTGAAAAAATCTTATTCGCACTAGTCAAAGAGAAACTATTTACCCTTGATAACCAATTCGGCTTCAAGAGCGCCTCATCAACCGATATGGCCATTTATGGAGTAAAACAAACAATAGCCTACTAAAAAAAAAGAAAAACCACAGTCTATGGGTGTTTTCTTGACTTAAGCAAGGCGTTTGATCGTGTTTCCCATCAATTATTATGGGAAAAACTCATAAAGCGAGATGTTCCAGCAGCAGTGGTCAATATGCTGGCTATTTGGTACGGACAACAGGAAAATCACATTCAATGGGCAGGAGCTTCTTCAAGACCTTTATTCCTTAAGAGCGGAGTCAGGCAAGGGGGAAATATGTCTCCGACTCTATTTAATGTGTACATTAACGACCTCTTACAAGAGTTGAACGATACACGAATCGGTTGTCATATCTGTGGACAAGCAGGGCTGGGCAGTATTTGAAATACTTGTAATTGAAATACGTATTTGAAATACAAATACGTATTTTGTATTTGTATTTCAATTACTTCCTAAAAATGTATTTTGTAATTGGTATTTCAATTACCTGGGGCTGGGGTATTTTGTAATTTGTATTTCAAATACTTATGGCTTCAAAATACATTTTCAAATACATTTAGCGATCTTTATAATGATAATGAAAAATAAACTGACATAGATAATACGTAGACTAAAAACGCTAGAATCCAGAGCTATATGTTATGTGTGTTAATATTTAGAGTTGGCAACACGTCCTGTGCTATAATAGCACTGTTATTGTACATTTTCTATCATATTTGTATCATATTATGTAATGCTTGTCATTGCTTTGTATTGTACTTTTTTGTGTCATAGTATTAGATCAAGCACTATAGGAATAATTTGACTGAATACTAGACTATTTTTAAGTTAATTACAGTAGAGCGCACTTGAAGTGAAATAACTAGTGTCCGACCGAAACAGGATTTTCTAGTTTCGGCCGAAACCGAAACCGAAACTTTTTTAGACAGGTTAAAAATCTATTGTTTACTGAAATTCGGCTTATTTTTTACACTTATATTCACTATTAAAGTAAGGACCTCATAAATTGAGCATTATAATTTTAATTGCGTTTACAATCACAACATTTTTTTTCATTAACTCCACATGAGAGACCCTGGGGAAAATAATTTCCCTCAGGGCGTATGTCATCTTTGAAGATGCTGTATGGAGGGTATTTTTGGGGAGAGGAAGGTGGGAGGAAACATAGAGGCCGGGTTCCACAGCCGAGCTGTTGAACTCAAGAATGAGTCATAAAAACGACCCGTTCTCATGTGACTAATGTCAACCGTGTACATATGTTATGTTATATGTTATATGTATATATGCATATATGCTATATGTTTGGCATGTTCCCCGACTACGCGCTAGTGCCGAGGGGATCAATGGCGCTATTTCCTCAGAGTATCTTCCATTGTATTACCGGTAGAACAAGGACAAGATCGCAATCCGTTTGTGTTAGGAGAATCTATCAATTGGACCACCGGTTTCTGCACAGAGTCGAGGGTTTTTTTTTTTAAGGTATTTTGGGGCTCCAGACCAGAGGTGGCTGCCAAATTCAATAGTGGAGCGCAGTTGCGGTTTGTACAGTGTTAGCAGTTGTGTACTATTAAAGTATCTGCGGGTCCTGTACAGTACGCCCAGTTTCTGAGAGTAAAACCTCTGGCTTCGATGGAGCCCCCATACCTGAGCTGGTCACTTAGAATTACTGCCTCCGTTCACGGAGATACTTACAACGGAGAGCCTTCACCAAGCACATCAAAGGAGGGACTGTTCGGAAGATCGCTTCCGTTGAAGGAGACTAGATTTAAATTTTTATTTACACTTGTTAAATGAAATAAATAAAAATTATTGAAGTTTGTGATCACATAAACTCACAATAAAAGCACGCCGGACCGGCCAGCGAACTCAGTTGATGATGGTGGATGACACACGAGCCACGAACTCACCCGAAGTCAGTCAAACGGCACGCGATAATTCACAAATGCAGAGTTTCGGTGCGGCCGAAGGTTCGGCAGATTTTCTGCCGAAACCGAAACTGATGCCGAAACTAGACTTTTTTACCGAACCTTGCCGAAACCGAAACCGAACCTTCGGTCGGTCACTAGAAATAACACAAAATAGCGCTATAATGTCGTGTTATAATAATAATATATTATTATTATATTACCTAACACCTGAGTCCATTACCACAAATTTTACAAGTGAAGCGGAGATGAGATGTGTCTTTTGAGCAATATGATTGGTCAATTTTTTCACGTCTCTGTTTCACTCTGCTCAACATTGCTTCTATGGAAACGCACCCTTAGATAAGGGCATTTACGACAATTTGCAACCAAGGGTTCTACCAAGACTAAATGTATTTTGTATTTTGTAATTTGTATTTTGTATTTGAAAGAAAAAAATGGTTAAAATACTGTATTTTGTATTTCAAATACACGACTTGAAAGTATTTTGTATTTCGTATTTTAAATACATGCGAAAAATTATTTTGTAATTTGTATTTCAATTACAGCAAAGCATGTATTTTGCCCAGCCCTGTGGACAAGGAAGTAACAACATTAATTACGCCGATGACATGGTGCTGCTTGCACCTTCGATTAAAGCGATGAGACGACTTGTGCAAATATGCGAAGAGTACGCAAACTCTCATAACCTGTTGTACAATTCTAAAAAGTCAGTCATCGTCGCTTTCAAACACAATAAGGAGCCATCACATATTCCTCCAATATATCTAGAAGGAAATGAACTGCTTGTGGCCTCACAGGTTAAGTATCTGGGATATATCCTAACCGAAGACATGAAGGATATAGAAGAGATGGAACGACAAAGAAGAGCAATTAACATACGGGCCGGAATGCTCTCAAGGCGGTTCTACCACTGTAGCGAAAATGTCAGAAAATTACTATTCAAGACATACTGTACTGCCCTGTATACGTCTGAATTGTGGACACAATACCCAGCAGCGCAGTGGGACAAACTGAGGGTGTGCTACAATAATGCACATAGGCAACTACCGAGGTTCTGTAGTGCCTCCACGATGTTCACCGAGGGGAGGGTGCACTCATTCTCAGCCTTACTTCGCCACCGACTAGCCAGCTTCTGGAGCAGGATACGGACTTCAACCAATATCATTGTCGTGGCTGCATCCGAGTGGCTCAGTTCCCCATTAAATGAGCGATGGATGCAGATGATGAGGCGACCTCCATGATGGACGATCCAAAAATATCTTTTTATCTTTTTATTTTTAATTCTGTCTGCTTATTATTTATTTTAATTTTATGCTTATTTTTGTTATTTGTATTTTTCATTTTATGTTTTAATTAGGTACATACCTAATATTTAAACATTTTTTTTCTTTTATAGTTGTTTATGTAATATGGCAGACTGGGATTGCACTACCCTCCCAGTCCTGCTGGAATAAAAACTTAAATAAATAAAATCATGATATTTATTGAACTGTGTTTAAGAGTCGGTTCTCCCAAATCAGAATTTGTGATTCGGTTCTTTGTACAATTTATACTTTCAAATCTTCCCTGCAGAGGTTCCATAATTCCATTCAAATAAACGAAGAAATTAATGTTTCGCATTAGTGCCATCTGTTAACATGACTGCAAACTAACACTATTTTTTTAAATATTCAGTAGTTATATTAAATATTTTGTCAGTAGTGCCCATTTACAAAAAGGGCGTGTAACATATGGCAGCATTTAGTTCGCTTTGTGCTTCGCATTTTGCGCTTTTTTTGTCTATAGTCTTGAGGGCGTTTAATTTTTCAAAACATAACCCAGTTCCAGCTACTTTAGAAGGAATGCATTGCGGACTTTATTTTTTTAAATCTAATCAGCTATCCGAATACAAAAAACATATATACCTTATAGATCGTTTTAGGACAGCGTACAAACAAATGTGAAAAATTTAAAATCATACATTTACTTACAAGCAAAGTTTCTGACGTCACAAGCTGCACGTGTTCCAACTCCAACATATCAGGGTTGTATTTCATCATCATTGGCCCGCGGGTATTTTTTTTCAATATTTTTTTTTTGCTATAAAAAAAAAACTCCCGTCTTTCAGTAATTTATTTTGATGCGTTCTATGTTGCTATATTAATTACGTGTTTCTTTTTGTTGAAAAAACACATCTTACAAAATCGAAAGAGATACATATTTATTATATTAACTCTTGAGCAATTTTGAAACGTTACTTAATAGATATTACCACCGCAACGACGATTATCTATATTTTAATTTGTCAGTACTTAAATGAAAAAATATCGATTAACGATAGAGACACATATACCTTTTTTTATTACTTACTGAGCACTCCCATACACGTCACAGATTACTAACCACCCCTAACACCTTTTCCTTCCCAGAACTTCCTCTCCTACCTTTTATAAAAAGTACCCTCCACAAAGATGATATAGGACTGAGGGGGATCATTTTATTCAGGGCCTCTTGTGTGGAGTCAATGAAAAAAAATGTATTTAAAATAACAACTAAATTAATTAAGATTTTTCTTATAAGGCTATCTATACAGGATTTCCGGGGATAAAGTGTACAAACTTCGGAAGGAGATTTTACATGACGGTAGAAGTAAAAATGACAACTTTTTTTCGAAACTTCAATGTTTTTTTCCCTAATAAAAATATTTTTCCGTAGAGGAATATACTTTTTTATAAGCAAACAATTCAACTTTTTTACCCGAAAACTACCTAAAAACGTTAGAAAAAAATATTTACCTCTTTTACTTGTACTATCATGTAGAATCACCTTCCTTGCACACTTTACCTCCGGACGCCTTGTATAAAAAATTATAATATGTATTCATCATCACCATTCAGAATCTTAATGACGTAAGTAAATAAGTCGTGTATACAAATTGCAAGGGTTGTGTACCGCCTTAAGAAGAGAAGACTTATAAGAAGACTTTTTGTAATTATTTATTTATTAATTCAAACAATTAAATAATAAAGAGTAATACAACATGCATCATAAAATTACATTCCAACATTTTTTTATGATGCACTCTTGCGAAAAAGCAGTTTCTGTATTTATGTGTGGAGGGGACATTATTTATTCACATAGGTAAGAATTTTTTGTTACTACAAGTGCTATTTGTAGTAGTTAAAGTTATCAGTGAACTTTCAATTTAATTTTGAACTTTATTGGTTATAATTTACGATCTACTTTTAACTTCTCTAAATCGTATTTGTCTAAATTGTCAAATATAATTTAATCACTCTATCAAATTATAGACGTCAGCGACAACAGGTACATTAATGTGTTCATTCAACATGAAATTGGGTGTAATTAATGAAACTGGGTATAATATTAATATTAATATTGAAATATATATATTGAATATATAAAATAAATAAAAAATTAAAATGGAGTTCTACAAATTAAACTTGATAAAAATCAATAAAGAAACTGGGTTATATGAAAAGGGACAACCTGGTAACAATGCTTGACGTGTGTGCCATATGATGAAGACCGTGATGCAATACAAACATAAAAAAAACTATAACACTTATATTAGCACCGAAATCAATGTTTATGTTTTCATTTTATTTTATTTTTATTAATCATTAACGCTCTTATGGGCTTTTACATACATTAACATTTTTTATGTTTTAGTGCATACAGGTGTGTTTAGATGACAAAGAAAGTATAATAGGTTTTACACATGGTACACAGAAGTAAAGATGGTAGGTAAAGAGTATAGCATTATACAATAAAGAGACAGAAAAAAACAGTTTTAGACATGCACATAGCATAATATGTGTAGGAATGTACTTAATATATATAAATCGATATCCATTTTAATGCAGCTTTTGATTTTCTAGGTTGGATAAAAATTATACATTCGAAGGAGGAGAAGAAAAATGCATCATCGACACTTTATTCTTTATCAACCAACTGCAATCCGTATCGGACCATTCTCCTTTTGGATGCAGATTGTGAAAAATTGTTGTCAAATCTGAGCCCAGCTTTGGCATTAAGTCCAAAATAATGTTTATTTATTTTATTTATTTATTTATTTTATTTATTTAATTTAATATTATAACATATAATACAATATAAGATATGGGTAGTCCCACAAAGCTGTGACAGATCAGCTTGTCTGTAGGTTCTACCATTAAATATTATTACATAACACACATTAGTCTAGGTTACAATATTAATACCTAATATAAGATTTACTACAGATAAATATGTTGTTCATTTATTAACCACTTTTTTGTCAGTTTATGGCAGGGTTCCTCATTGTTTTTAAAATTAATGTTTTGATGTAATATGTTGTAAATCAAGGGTATCATATATTCGAGCGTTTTGCTACCATACTTATTTGATATTCGTGGTATTTTTAGGCCTTTGTTTTCAGTAAATCTTGTTGTGTGACTATGCACCAATAAATTTTTGTACCTGCTTTCTCCCGAATTATCCATAATTATAATGTACTAGAGAAGCCCTTTAATTGGAAGTAGGCCCTCAGACCCATACAGTAATTTTAAGTTGTTTCTTTGTTTGTAAATGCTAGGTTTAACAATTTTTTTAATTATAGCAGTCTGTAAATTTTAAATGTATTTAATATTAATTTTACTCGAGTGTCCCCAAGTTCGAATTCCATATCTAAGTATGGATTCGACCATAGACTGGTATATAAGTTTGAGAGTGCATCGAGGCAACACAAATTTTAATTTATAAAAATTACTCGCCAAACATCGGAGCTGGTTACAAATTTTGATCACTTGTTTATCCCATTTAAAGTTATTATCTACGATTATGCCAAGGTAAGTGTATTCATTTGTAAAATCAATTTTTTCACAGTAGCAAGTGTTATCAATTTTTTTATGTATACATTCAAAATTATGAGCAGTTATTTTAGGTAAATTCCACATTTCAAGCTTGGTGATCTTATGTACATACATTTAGTTTTTTTGACATTAATTATTAGTCCTACATCATGAGACCATTTGAGTAGCTCGTTAAAGTCACTTTGCAATTCTTTCATAGCTATTTCCGGGTTTTCATTTGATACAACTAGTGCAGTATCATCTGCAAAAATGAATCTACGGGCTATTTTAAAAAGTTTAGACAAGGCAATGACATATATAATGTATAATTTAGGGCCTAAAATTGACCCTTGGGGTACTCCTGATTTGATAAATCTAAAATTACTCATTTCATTCAAAATCTTAACATACATTTTTCTATTTGTTAAATAGTTTTTGAAAAATGATAGTAGTTTACCACGGATTCCTATGATTTCAAGTACCTTGATTAATTGTGTGTGGCTGAGTGTATCGAAAGCTTTTGAGAAATCAATAAATAATACCAGTACATGTTTTCTAGAATTAAGCTGTGAATTTATATAATTAGAAAATTTTTCGAGAAGTTTATCACAGCTTTTTTTTTTTGGAAGCCATACTGACATTCATCAATAATGCCCAATTTATTTAAATATTTATCCAAATTTATCGATATATATTTTTCTAAGATTTTTTCTAATGCGGGTAACAATGAAATGGGCCTATAATTATTTATTACGGTGTGATCTCCATTTTTATAAATGGGCCTTATGATGCTGCATTTTAGTTCAGCTGGAATGATGCTTGTGTCAATAATTCTGTTTATTAGGTGGGTAATCATAGAACTAAGTAATTTTACATGTTTTTTTAGATCATACATGTGAATTAGATCCACGCCCGGCGTCTTGGAGTTTTTCATTCGTCCGATAATGCATTCAGTTTGTTTCGCATTAGCTCTTGGTAGGTACATTGAATGTTGCAAATGTTCTTGATTGCATTCAGACGCTCGAACGTTGCATTCGTGTAATAACTGATTTACACCCTCGTCAAAGAAATTTGCAAAATTTTCTACCGTCACATCCGCCGCTTGAGAATTTAAGAAATATTTAGATATGATTTCGTCACAATCGGATTTTTTCTTCCTTCCTAATATTTGATTTACTTCATTCCATGTTTTTTTAATTTCTTTGAAGCAATGATTAAATTTGTTATTATAATATTTTTTTTTTGTGTTTAATATTTTTTTATTGAGTTTATTTCTGTATTTCTTGTATTCGATTTCATATAATTTATTGTTAGGGACGTTTTTCCATTTTCTCCATAGTGTGTCTCGTAGTTGTATATTTTCAATGAGGTTATAATTTATCCAGCCTTTTTGGTTATTACGATGTTTATTTGTATTTGATTTAATTATGGTACTTTTTTCGTAAATATATTTAAATTTAGATTTAATTTCTTCATATATTAAGTTAGGTTCCGTTATGTTTAGTATTTCATTCCAATTTGTGATTTCAATCAGTAGATCCACTTTTTTTCCGATATTACAGTATATTTCGTAAGGTGCGATTTATTGGAGGTACCTATCTCATTAGTAGAGAAACGAATCGTGGTCGCAATAAGGTAATGGTCCGCTATAATAGTTTCACATACGCATGAGCTGATTTCATTTGTCTCTCTCTCTCTTACATAGATATGATCTAGACATGTAGCCGTTACGTAGTTTGTCAGTACGGCTTCACGCGTCACATCATAAATACATTTTAAAAATCCAAATTTAGCCATCATGTTTTCGTATTGCATTACAATTGATTCCTGAAAATTTAATAAATTTATGTTCGTATCCCCGAGAACGATAACAGATTCTTTAATTTCGATATTTCCCAATATAGCTTCCAACTCTTCGAGAAATAATTTTTTATTTGAATTAGGTGGTCTGTATATTGCCAGTATATGTATACGTGTATGTTTATTTACAGAAATAGTTCCGTAAACACATTCAAAATTTGTTGGCATTATGTTAATTTGTTCAAACGTAAGGTGATCTTTTACGTATATAATAATCCCGCCTCCCGATCTGTTTTTTCGACAAAAGTAATGAGAGCTAAATCCCGATATTGTGTATAGATTTATATCATTTTGATTTATCGACGTTTCGCAAATCGTAATTATATCAATATTACTTAGAGAGCTAGAGATAACGAGAAGAAAAGTTTCCCAATATTTTGATAAAGATCTAATATTCAAGTGGATTGCAGTTAAATTATTATTTCCTGATACATTTTTTTTATAATCCAGTTATCAAAACTTCGCGTGCGTTCATAATCGATTTCAGAGATGTCAAATTCTCCGTTTAAATCGCCATAATATTGAATAATATTTTAAAATGCAGCAGTAATTTATAAACACGTATAAGGATTTAATTAAACATAAAATATATGTAGATATTATTATAGTAGTGAGCCTTTCCAGTACGCATTGTTCAAGATTTATTTCAAAGCTAGGTAAATTTAATAATTGGCACATGTTAAAGGCGACTATAATATCCTCTACATATATGAGTAAATGAGTATATAGTAGCATCAGTATAAAATTCAGTGTGCTGTTGTTAACACTTTGGTAATAGGACAATACATTTAAAAATATATTTAGCGGTAATTTTTGCATGGATATGAAGTGTTTGTACTTGAGAAGTAAAATATGAATATTGTTATTTTTAATAGAAGGTGATAAAAAGTAGTAATATAAAATTTTAGTTATTAACATTATTATAATTAATATGTATATGTTTTTAAGTACTAACATACCTAATCATATTCTATACGACTTTGGGCAATATGCATCATCTTTTTGAAGTAGGTACAGTTTGAATTATTTGCTTTATGGTTAGTATTTAGGTTCATCTTGAGGTTTTTAGTTTGAAGGATACAATTGCTGCACTTTTCTTCTTCATTTTTATTTGGGCATTCCTTCCATTCATGGTCTTTTGCGCAATGTAAGCACGTTGCACTTTTTTCTTTGTTGAAGCATTTGATTGCCGTATGTCCAAACTTAAGGCAATGGTAACACTGCGTGATTGGAATTGCATCTTCTACACGTACTCTGTTGAATCCTATATTGATTTTTTCCCTTTCGATGAGGTGCGTCCTTAATTGTCCGCTTGTTTCCAGTATGTAGTTGGTAAGTCCATTTAGGTTTTTCGGTTTGAACATCTTGATTAATTTTATCGTATTTTTTGGTCATTTTCCACGATATCCTTTATACCCTCATTTTGAGTTTTTAGGGCCTCAATTATTTCTTCTTCTGTCAGATCTGCCTGTACATTTCTTACGAAAATTTTGGGGTTTTTCTTTTTTAATTCTTCGGCAACCATATTTTTTTTGAGCAGTTTATTTATTTCATCCGTCAATTTTTCTGCGTGGACTTTAGTAGGGCAAGATATTATCAGTTTATTTTGAGCGGCTTTGCGAACTCCATTTACCGCAATACCTAAATTTGCTATTTTTATTTTTTTGACGATTTGATCTTTTATCGCGTCTGATGTCATATTCGTGTTTTCACTTTTAATAATCAATGAATATTTCGATTCCGGTATTTCTTTTAGTCGACTTGCATAGGTTTTTTTTTCCATATAACTCACATTTTCAATTTTTTTTTCTAATTTTTCTATTAGTTTGTTTTGCAGGGAAGCGATCTCGTTTTGAAATGAAATTTTTTCGAGCATCCATTTTTCTTCTAGAAGTTTAATGTTTGTTTCTAGATTAGTTTTGGCCTTGGAGTCTTGTTTGGTCGATATATTTGAGATTTCAATTTTTATATTCTCTATTAGTTGCAGCACGTCCATAATGGGTTGGGTTTTAGTGACCGCGGTCACCTCACTCGCGGCAATGCTAGTAGCGGTGTAACAATAAAACCTCTAATATTGTAAAGACGAAATTTTTAGACACGTCCACACACAACCGAAGTGGGCGGGCGAATGAGTTAATAATTACTATTTATATTAAATACACATTTCACCATTAAAATAAGAGGGAGGCCACTGTCTTTATCTGATTTTTAAAAATCGTGTAAAGCAGTGAATTTATAATGGCCTCTATTATTTATATATACAAAAAAGTTCCTGGTCGCAATGGCAGAAACGTATCCCTTTTTTATAACAGCCGCTCCAACACCAGCTACTTACAAAATGAATTCATACATCGAGCCTGCCACTATCATAACACACACCTCACATATACAGACATCTTCAATATAACTTTCAACAAACACTATTAGATAAATGTAATGCATCACAACACACCACTTAACATCCATATTTATTGTATTATTTATCAGATTTCTTTTCCTAATTTGCAATATATTTACATATTCCCTAATTACAAACATATCATCCTTATACTCCTATAAGATCATAAGTTTACCCTTTATTGTGTTTTTCTATATTCTTATCATGCATATTTAAGTATTTAGCTCCTCTTAACTATTTTTTTTTCGTTTTTCTTTATGTTTTTCCCGTCTAAACTAAAAAAAAAAAAATTGTCAGCGAAAACATGTTTTTAGGCTTACTGTTTTATTTTAGCAGTCTTTTTTTATGTATCTTTGTAAAGCCGTTTGTTTTCCAAATAAATATATTATTATAATATTCAAACGTAAAACAATCAATGTAGGTATGTATGTTTACTTGATCGTTTGCCTATGTACACATATATACGTACGTTTGTTCCTTTTGAGATTCTAAACCATTCATCCGACGGCGACGAACATTTGGGGATTTGAAGTGCATGTACCGGCGATGGTTTCCATACATAATAGTGAGCTCTGGCGTCATGAAATTAAGTGTTGCTAAACCATTTATCCGATTGCGATGAAACATTGGGGATTTGATGTGCGCATGGGCGCGATGGTTTCTACATATTAAAGTGAGCTCTGGCGTTACGAAAGTATAGCGTCATGAAAGTATAAACGTTAATGAGTTGTTGTGCGCACGCTCGCGATGGTTTCTATATACACTGGTGAGCTCTGGCATTATGAAATTTGTATAAAAAAATTGAAATGGGTGCCACGCAAACTGTTAACTGATTGTATTGGGACATTGGGACTGAATGTATGGAACGCGGAAGGGGAGTTCGCGGGACGGGTCAATTCAATTCAATTTTTTATTATTTCAAAAACATTACAAAATTTAAAATTTTAATGCGTTTTAAAAATACATTTGTAGCAGTATTATATTAAACATAAATATAAATGGTTAGCAAAAAAAAAACTATACGAGCATCAATTGAGCTTGCCTTTTAAAGGCAGCTTCACTGACGCTAAATATGTCGATATCCGAATTAATTCTGTTCAACAGCAAGATTGCTCTCCCGACCGGCATGACCATTGGCAAGTTAGTCCTGCATGCCGGAAGATAGAACAGCCTATGCTGTCGATGGCGAGATAACCATCTGGAATATAAAAATGAATGTTCTCCAAGATAGCTGAGTTTTCAAACCTTCCGCGAATCAATCTGAAGAAATGCGTAGCAATGTGTACATCCCTTCTGACACGTAGATAAGGTTCATTCCGAGCATACCCAAAAGAAAGTCGGTAGGATAGAGCCACGGGTAATAGCCGTACTCCCTCATGTACAGAAATCCCAGAAATTTTTTCTGAACTCTCTCCAACATGAGGGAATATTTTTCTTGGTGCGGACTCCAAATTATCGACCCACTTTCAAGTCTACTCCTTACTAAGGAATTGAATAGAATTATGAGAACCCGGGTGTCTTTAAAATTCCTTGCAGTACGCAGAACAAAGCCCAGCATTCTCAATGAAGTGCTACAAGACATCTGAATATGAGTATGAAATGTCAGCCTACTATCAAACATGATTCCAAGGTCCTTCATGGTGGAGACACGTTTTAGACTTCGGGCGTCCATCGTATACCGGTAATACCAGGTATGACACGCCCTAGTGAATGACAAAATTAAACATTTAGTTATATTGAACTCAATCCGATTTCTTTTACTCCAGTCAATAATTCTATCAATATCTGATTGAAGTCGATTGCAGTCCTCTAGAGTTAGTATTTCTAAGAATAGTTTCAGGTCATCAGCAAAAAGAAGAAACCTGGAGTGCAGAATTACTTCTGAAATATCATTAATAAATATGGAAAAAAGGAGTGGGCCTAAATTAGAACCTTGGGGTACTCCTGATCGTACAAAAAATAGAATAGACTGGAATAGTCCATAAGATACAAACTGTTTCCTGTCTGCAAGATAGCTAGCAAAAAAGGTGAGTAGTCTCATGGAGAATCCTATTTCAGCCAGCTTATTGAGTAAGACGTCGTGATTAACAGTATCGAAGGCCTTTGAAAAGTCGTTATACGAACAATCTACCTGATGGCCTTTATCTAAAGATTTTGATACGTAATCAGTAAACACCAATAAGTTGGTTTCTGTAGATCGACCTTTTCTAAATCCGTGCTGTTCTGAAATTAAGTACGGCTCCACTTGTGGCAGTGTGTATTTATGAATAATCGATTCGAACAGTTTGGCCGGTGCAGATAGTATTGCTACTGGCCTAAAATTTTCTACAGAGGTCTTTGTACCGCTTTTATAAATCGAACAAATCTTTGAAATTTTCCAGGAATCAGGAAATACACCGGTTTCCAGGGAAAGATTAAATAAGAAACTAAGTGGCTTTTTTAAAAACTCGGCACAACCTTTAAGGAAGAATACTGGAAGAAAATCTGGACCAAGTGAGTATGTATTTTTCATTTTTCTAATGGAATTTTCTATATCTGATTCATCAATTTTATTAATATCGATATTCTGGGCTCCCTTTATATTAAACTTTGCAGCAATATTTGTATTTAGTAATGGAGACTCATTACTATACACGGATTGGAAGTGTGTTGCAAAAGCGTTAGCTATGTCTACTCCACGAACTTCCCGATCATAATGCGTCATGGTGTCTTGAATACCACCATCTTTTCTCAGTGATTTGACGTAGTCCCAAAACATGTTTGGATCATGCTTGATATCGTGTTCAATGGAATTTACATATAATTGGAAAGCAGTGCGTATATTGCGCTTAACCACGGCTCTATGCACACTGAACAAATCATAGTCACCTCGACAGCCGGTAGCCTTCCATTTTTTATGGAGAGCATGTTTCTTCCTAATGCTCGCGGTGGTATCTTGACAGAACCACTACGGATATCGACGACCACCTCTACTGAGAGGTTTCCTAGAGAAACAGGCATCAAAAATAGTGTAAATACAAGCATAAAAATGATGTACCGCCTCATTTATAGTGCTAAAATTGTACAGTTCTTGCCAATCTAGTTGGCTCATCATATTGTACAGTTCATAAACATCGCCCTGCCCAAAATTCCATCCACGCAAAGCATTCATGTCATTTTTTGGAATGTTTGTAATTTTAATGTTTTTTTTGCATGGAAAAATAAATTCTAGTGCGGGGTGATGTTTATCTTCGGTAACAAGGGGAGAATCGCAATGAATAACATTTATGGATATGTTGCATAAAATTAAATCTAAAACTCTTAAGTTTATGTTTTGAATGTTATTATATTGGGAGAGACCAAAAACGGCGCATAGAAAATTAAGGTCGTTTTCCGTTTCTACGGAACCTCTTGCGGAGTGCATATTGAAATCTCTGAGAACAATAACATTCTTTCCACCAATAACATCTACATTTCGTTGTATTGTATCAAAAAATAATGTATATGTTTCAAAGTGAGATGCAGGTGGAAAATAAACTATACATATAAAAGTTACACACGATTTGTATGTAATTTTGACCCACAAGTCCTCGTTGACAGTTTCCAGAGCAGGTAAGTGCTCTACCTTAATAAGGCCATTCGCAATCTTTACGGCTAATATACAGCCTCCTCCCTGTCTACGGCCACTTCCACTGTCTCTGTCTTTTCTAAATACTTTGAAGCTGTCATCGAAGAGCTCTGGGTTGAACACACTTGAGTTTAGCCACGTCTCAGTGAGTCCAATTACATCATAATTGTTTATTAAAACATTAGAGTAAAATGGGTGAAGCGGGACAGGGGAATGGGGATATGGAAGGTGGAGAAGGCAGAGAAGGAATGCTCGAGGGGAAGGAGACGTGGGAGAGGACACCCAGGGAGAAACAATTTCTTTATTAAATTGGATTGCAACACATGCCGGGAACTCGCTAGTAACTAAATAACCAACTAACCATCACGCCGTTTCCCCGCAGGGGTAGGCAGAGAAGACGGACCGCCAAACAACCCGGTCTTGGCACACACTCCTTGCATTGTTCACATTCATACATCGTCTCATAGATGCTCTTCTATTATTACGACTCTTGACATGGCCCGACTCAAGTATCTGATTCACTTGGTCGTGCCATGTCTTTCTCGGGCGTCCCCGACTTCTTGTTCCATTCATATTTGCGTCAAATATTCTCCTTAGATTCCTTTCCTCGTGCATTCGCTCTACATGCCCAAACCATCGGAGCGTTCCTTTCTTAATCTTACTCATTACGCTTATATCAGCCTTGCATTCTTTGCGGATCTCCACGTTTCTCACACTATCATACATGGTTTTACCACACATACGCCTCAGGCATCTCATTTTTACAGCATTCAGTCTACTTTCATCCTTCCTCTACCAGTTCCATACCTCACTGCCATACATAAAGGTACGTACCAGTGCTCCGCTGGTATAATATAAAATACAAATAAGTTAAGTAGCACATATCTGAACCAGATATTTGTCAAACCTTTTGATTAAAATAATAATTATCCTACCAATATATTAACAGCAAGATGGGGAGTCCTACACAAGCAATTATTTTCCTAGCTGCGGTACATTCGAATATCTAAATTTAACATTGAACAATTTTCATATATGCAATGCGACTCACTGGCTGTTAGTAAGGCTGACGAAGAAGTCTCGGCTGCAGATATTCCCTTTTTACACCAGTGACATCAATATCTTTATCCGTATACGACATTTCATCCCCGCTTTCTCCCTGGGACTCCAGTTCTGTCTTGATGAAAACACTTTCTAGGTTTGGAAGATCCATGGTACTACTGTGATAAGGATCTGTTATATGATGGTAGTTGGCATCGGCTAAAAAAATAATAAAAACTTTAATTTTTCTTTTTACATGAACTCCACACAACAGCCCAGAGAAAATTTATTTCCCTCAAGGCCTATATCATATATGTGGATGGAGTGTGGAAGGTCTTTTTGAGGAAAGGAATGAGTGAACTGGTTCTTGGAGAGACCCATTGGTAGAAGGACGATAATTCGTTCCACAGCCGAGCTGCTGAACTCAAGAACGAGTCGTGGAAACGACCCTGAAGAGGAAGGAGATGGGGGAGAGGAAGGTGGGGAAGTACCTGGCTATTTAGATCTCATTACCCCATCTGAACCCTCGTACTGAGCTGGTCACTTAGAGTTTCACTAAGAGTAATATCAATGGAGGGCCTTTTCAGAAGAAAGCTTCCGTTGAAGGTGACAGTATTTTTATTTCGATCCCTTTTAAACGTAATCAGACACGATTGGGTCTTTGAAATCTTAAATTCCATGAGGTTCTTCATACCACAAGAGGAAATACTCTTAAGGTAACCTTCCATTTATTGCTTCAAAGCCCTCCGATGCGTTGGAGTGTTTGCCCTTTGGGGGCTTCTTAAACAAAAAAAATCACGGACTGTATTGTCATACGCGTAACAACGAATTGATGCACACGACAAAAGGTCATTGATGTGCAACAAAGTCGGAGACAGAACCGATTTCCGTTGAACGCCAGCGTTTATCGAATGAGAGGAAGAGGTGAAACCATTAGCAACCTTCTGAATCGACCTCTCCTTCAAATAGTCTGCATTCAATGGACATAAGGATGCGGAAATTCCGGAAGAAAGCAGTTTGCAGATAAGACCCGATCAAAGGTCTTGTAAATATCCAGTGCAACCGTTTGAGTATCACCGAAACATTCCAGTCACCGCCCTCAAACATGTGTCATATACGTGAGAAGATTACGTCACCAGCGGTTCCACCGAAATTCGTATTGACGGTCGTTGATTTAATTGTTTTTCTCGAGGTGAGTAAAATAAAAATATCAACTTTCTTTTTTTGGGCAGTTTTTCGTTAAACACTCATTCCATCAACTTGGGCAGAACTGATGTGATCGCGGGCGGTAGTTGGCCGGGTTGAAGCGGTCACCTTAAATAAAAGCCTCGGCTAAACTAAAATAAAGCTTACTTACGGATCTTTGGCCTCATTAAAATGACAAGGCAAATGTTCAGATGTTGAGCAGACAGTCAAAAGTTTGACAATATTAAATTATTACCTTGTTCCCAAATCAAGAATGCCAGCGCTGGTGCCGAACCAAGCCACTATCCATAGATATTTAGATATTGTTTGTTTGATAGTTTGTTTGACAGTTTGTAAAAATGAAGTCACAAGGTTCACTCGGATGATGATTTACTCGATGAAATGTTCCATTCTCGTTTCACCGAGTGTTCAGACGGTTCCTTCGAAGGAAGAGTTCACTCGACATTCTCGCTACGAAGTCGTCGAGAGTAGTCGCGGCCGCATTGGAATTCGTCCGGCGCTGACGGCTATGTTCGGGAATATTTACGATTTCAATTGACATTTCCGATAACGTGGAACTAAATTACGAGAAATTGGCGATTCTTGTAAACAGTAAATAAATTTCAGCACCATAAAATGAACATATGGTTAAATAATAACCTGAAAACTGATATCTACCAGTATTTTTTGCACCATGAAAATATTTTTATTCCAAAATAGGCCTCGGCTTGCAATAAAATCCATATAAATGGAATATTTATTAACGTATCCAAAAACTAAAAACTGTTTTGGAAAGGTGATGAAATATGCTTTCAAAATTTATTATTAGAAATAACCACGTAATTTTTTAAAAAGAATAATTTTTAATGTAAGCTTTTAAAAGTTTAAAAAATGGCTCTACTTGCTTTTATTCTAACTAAAATTACTGGTAACAAAAAAATATATAAAAACACACACTTATTTTATTAGAAAAATAAATTATAAACGTTTCTGTCACCTCACTTTTTTGTCGTTTCATACAAAAATAATTCATAAAAAATTCACAATGTTTCATTTTTTTTTTTTCAAATTCGATCAGAAACTTTGGTTCCATAGAAGTGAACATTCGTATTCTTTTGTGGTTAATTGTTATATTGAATATATAGAACATTATTTTCTCTTTTCAATACCGTTTAGATCATATTTTTCACTATGATAGTAAGGGAGAAACAACGATTTCTATGAGACGTGTAGGAGTTATTTCAAAAAGCGAACTAAACGTAGCATTTTGACGTTTAAGCCGCTCCGGCTACTCGTCCTCATTTCGCCAGAACATTTCGGCCGACTGATTTGCGAGTGAAAGACTGTTCACTTGAGTGTTCACACACGTCATTCGCGTCACGTGATGTTAAATTCCGGTTGCGAGTGAACAGTGCCGAAGGAAGCATTCCAACATTGTTGGAATGCTTCATTCGGCACTGTCTCTATTCACTTTCGTGTTCACACGGTTCATTTCGAGGGAAAGAGACGGAATGAAATCACGAAATGAACGATAAATGAAGGGGTGTTCAGACATCTAATATAACCGCTAGCAGGTATCTGTTGAATCGCGAGCGCTTATGTTTCGAGCCGTTCACACGGCGCAGATAAAATATTTCTTCCTATGGTAGGAGAGGGGGTCAGTTGAATTAGCGAGCGGCCACGGAGTGCGCATTTTTTGTACTAAATCTATGAACTTGACTTCTGTCACCCACCGGTCTTGGCAGCTCCGTAATTAAAATGACCCCCTCTCCTGTTTTCGTCGGAGTGGGGGGCGCTTAACTGTTGGCATATCGCCTCAGGAGCGGTTACGGCATAAGATGTGCATTGTCTATGGTTGATGTGCGCATAAAGCGCTCAGGTGTGAACGGTCTGAAGGGATTGTATGGAGAGCGATATGTGGCGTGCTATGATCTTTTATATTTATATGCTCAATGTGAACGAGCTATAACCGGTGCTGCCAGTAACTAGATAATATTAACTAGATGTCTAAATAAATACAAAATTATTAGTTCCTACTATTGTTGACGAGTTTTTATAAAGGCCCGTCTCTTGCGAGCTACGCCATTAACTTTACCGTGACAATCCCCCAAACATCATTATTGACATGATAAATATAGACAATTTTTGTTGTGTTTCGAGCTTTCCATACGCGATGGAAAACATTCCAAATTCCAATCCCGGGTGAAGCGGGAAGGCAGCGGGGGCCGGCTGGGGGGGATTAGTTCATTTTTTTCACAGGAGCCGCGCGATGCGGTCATTTTTGGAGAATAAACCGACCGATAATAACATGGACATATTAATATATCTGGACCTGCCCTAAGTGATAAAAGCGTATTATTTCCCCCTCCCCATAACGGTTCCGTAGAGCCGGCTGGGCTTACGAGAGCCTCGCTTGAATCTAAAAAATAATAAGAAGAAAAATAATAGAATAAACCGATCGGTTTTTGAGGTTATGTGCTATGAGTGAGCTTAAATAATTACGAGTTTAAAATATTATTATATACATTAATATATATAATAATAAATATATTTGTTAATAAAATTATAATATAAAATTAAAAATAAAATTAAAATTTAAGCATATTAGATTTGTCAAAGAATTTGTATAGGTATAAAAATGCAAAAATCAGTAATTTTAAATACATGTAGGATTACAAAAGATTTTTTAAATATTTATATTGAGGGATCAGTAGGATTTATAGGTTCAATTAGAAATGCCACAGAGCCGAACCCTCTGATGTGAAAATATCTGGAGTCGGTGAATTATATTCCCATTTAGTCTCTAGTAGGTTGACATGTTGTTCTTGTATTGTTTTGTATTTATAATACTTATATAGTGCAATTGCATAGCGTGGATTCACTAGATGATTATTTGGGGAAGTGTATGAAAGGGTTTAGTTTTTCCTTCTTTTTTTTTTTGGGGGGAAAATTTAACCCGGACATTTAAATCTGGTGCGTAATAAAAAGTGTTAACATAATTATTCTGTTTAAATCAAGAAACGCCTGGAATACTCTCCGCGTAATATATTTTTGTACAGCGCCCATGAAGTGATTTTACACAAAAAAGGAAAATTTCATAAACAGCCGTATATTGTTATTATTATATTTATGGCTTTTTGGTCTTGTCGGGACCGAAATATCTTTCACATCAGAACTCGACGTTTTTATGACGTCTACGTAAATATTAATTTTAATTGGTACATTAGGTTCTGCAATAATCGATATTAGTCGGAAATCTTTCCTGATAAATAAATATCTATTAAAATATCTCTATTTTCTCACTGATGTAGCGCGATTGACCGCGATTGATTGACCGCGCGAACTTCGCCCCAATCTTTCAACAGTGTTTCAACATACGGAGGAGATGGAAAACAAAAAATGTTGACAGTAATATCAAAGCAATAAGGAAGTTGAGTCCATTTTTTTATTTATCAATGTTCACATTCAAACATAAATACTGTTTTTTTTTTTAAAAAAGTTCGTTTTCATACTTAAATTAAGTCTCAAAGTTTAAATTTTATTAATCCCGCCAAAACGACTGGTAAGAGGCGAGGTGTATGTGTGACGTCATTTGACTCACATTAAACACATTGCTTTGGGCATTTTGTATGAAGATTTTTTTAATTCTTCTATAAGGAATTCCAGTAATTTTTGTTGTCAATGTTAACCGTCTATCAGAATTAATTGTATTAAAAAATATATATATTGATCAGGATTTCATAGTTAAATTAATTAAATATAGTTAAATAAAGTCTGAATTTGTGTTTTTCCCGCCACCTGAACTTCCCTGCACGGTATTATGAAGTGACAGCTGTTTGTCGAAAGAGAGATACGCTTTACAAAATGGGTAAATATGTTGTGACAGAATGCGATTCAAGGAAACAAACACACAATAAATCAAGCGGAATTACTTTCCACACGGAAGTTTATTATTTACATATTCATATTTAATTAAAAAACGCAGAACTTTGAAATATAAAATGTCAAATACTATATCATAAATATACTAACCCCTAGATCGATATCTTCGGGCCTTTTGCTTCTAAGCAGTTTGGTCATCACTGTCACCAACTTAACCAAAAATAAAATGGTCCACCATAGACAATAAACAAATAACATACATGAAGTTCAAGGCCATTTATCACCATAGAGAATATGATCGCACTCGACCTTCTTCATTCATTCATTAGCCAAATAAATTATTTAAAAATAAAAATGCTTGAAAGCAGAAAAATGTTTTAGTTTCCCCAAGAAAACAACGTTCCATCTGACAAAGCCTGAGGGAATGAGTATTACATAATATTTACAGCTCATTCTCTCAGCAGGGAGCTTTGTCAGATGGAAACCTGTTATCCTGAGGAAATCAAAAAATCAAGCGTTAGTAAAAAACCTAAAATACTTGAAATATGAACTCCTTATAAAAGGAAAACATTTTCAAATAATGATTCTGGTTTTCTACAACGAATTTCCATTTTTCTGCTTGAAAAATGAGAACTCAGGAGTACATGTTTAAATACTTTTTATATTTTTAGAAAGACAATCAATAATAGCACATAAAAACACTGGTTCGGTGAATTCGATGAATTGATAAATGGTTTGAAAAAGACTATCGACACTGGAAAGGAAACATGGCTAAAGCGTCATACAGCTGTGACATTAAAGATTAACGTACACAATAAGCTGTACTGTTTGTTTACGTATGTTCATCTTTAATGTCACATCTATATGGCGCTTTAGCCATTTTCCTTTCTAGCAGTCACCGTACATATCTTAGTTCTTGTAGAATGAAATAAAAAATCTGCATATTCTAAATTTCCTTTCAACCGAAATTAAACAGAGTATACCTTCATCGAGGACCCATTTCAGCCATCTCACAGTAAAAACCGCATCACGTGTTCTGAAAAAAATATATCACATTAAAAAAGTTTGTGAACATAATATATAATATTTTTCCCTTGCGATGACATACTTTGTTTTTCACAAGGGAAAAATATTCTCCCTTCTGTTAATATGAAGAACGAAAAACCACGTAAGATCGTTGGAGATCCGCAAAAAATGCAAGGCTGATGTAAGCGTAATGAGTAAGATTGAGAAAGAAACCCTCAGATGGTTTGGGCATGAAAAGCGAATGTACAATGAATGGAAGAAGTATATATAACGCAGATGTGAGTGGTAGTGAAGTGCCAAGTCTTCCTCGGGGACACTAGAGGAAGACTTGGCACGATCAAGTGAATAATTGCTTGCTTGCGTGGGGCACGTCAAGAGTCAGAATAATAGAATAGTATGTATAAATGTGAATGAGGCAAGGAATGTATGCCAAGACCGAGTTGTTTGGCGGTCCGTCCTCTTTGAATGCCCTGCGGGAAAACAGCATGACAATTAGTTACTTAAAGCATTATTAATTTTACTTGCCAAATGCTAAGGTCTGCCAAACAATGTTATAAGGTGTTCCTAATGTAAAGCTTCAAAATCATCCAAAGTCTGGAACATTATCTGAAACAAGATTTGTGAAACATTAACCACTCGGACCCATAAGCTTGTTTTAACGATAATATAACATTAACAGACATATATGTATGACGTACGAGGCGTACGTAACTTATTAGTAAAATTGAAAGCATATTTTATCAATACAAACACATGTCATTTAACCTCAAATAGGTTTAAAGATAAATCAAGCTGAATGTTAATGTCGTATGTAATTACCTGATTTCTGGATCAATTGCGGACAAACTTTAACCATTTTTCCACCTCTGTAATTCGTGTAAACGATTTTTGGATGAAATATGCCCATCGGCGATGTCAACAATACAAATTCAAATACGAATTCATGTTCGTTTGACAATCGTATGATGCAATTTGACGTTAAAGTTAGACCTATCTATAATTAAGCTTTATCTACAAGAATTTGGTCCGCTCCTGTCAGTTCCAAGGTCAAAGCCGAGATTAACGCCCCTGGTTTGAGTCAAAGAAATTCCATAGAAACAGATCAAATGAAGTAAATAATCACAAGTCACCTAGTTCCTAGTTGTTTTGATTTTCAGCCACTGTAGTGCAGAGCGTTCATTCTCCGTGCGACGACTAATCAAGAATTACATGCGCTGTCATCTATGTGCATGCTGCGTCGAGGGTCGTTTTAGGAAAAGGAAGGAGAGGAAGTTGTGGAAAGGAAAAAGGTATGCGGGGTGGGTGGGAATCTGCGGTCAATGTCTTCGTGTGTGAAGAACGTATGAATCCATCACATCATCATCCAATGCTGCGCAAGGCGATGGATCGAGAGAGTCCAGCTAGAGAGGTCTAGGTTTGATTTATTTAGCCCACCACGCAGTAGGTGGGCAAAACCATGGCTGGTCTCTGTAATTTCACATCAGCCACTAACTTGCGTAATCCTATAACATTTTGATAATTCACCATAAACTTATTTACTAGGTTATTATTCTTGTGTGATATTAACCGTTTTTTGTAACTAGTGGAACACCATTAAGCTGCATCTCGAAAATTTTAGAGCTGGAGTTTACATACTTTATCGTTAAATTGGTTTCGCCATTATTTTTCCTGGACTCCAGTTCTTCGCGGAGAGTTATTAGTTGCCACCGTTGTTGGAGATTTTGATCATTTCCGGCTTTAATTCAATCTTTGAATCTTTTATTGTTTTTAGAATCGTCCGGGCTAATTGAAGATCTTTAAGTTCCAATTTGATAGGTCTTATTTTACCAGTAACTTTCTTTGCTCCTAATCTGTGGATTTTAATATCTTGAGTATTAATTGAAATGTCTATGTTTTTAAGAGCTGTAGATACCCTGTGAGATCTGACACACTCTCCGGGATATTGAAGAGAATGACATTATTTGCTCGCATCTTTCTCTCTTCGATTTCTGTCAGTACGTCACACATATTAGATGGTGGAATTTGGGAGTTAACTTCTGATGACAAAGTTTGAGGTATGCTTTTAAAGGCTGATAATTACTTTCTATATATACCTAAATATTTTGTTGACGAGTACTTTCTTCACTGTCAGTCGTTTCATCCTGTTCCAATCGCTAATTCTACTTAATATCCCTTACTTCGTTTCGTAGAGTTAAATTTATCATTCCATACTTGTGATAGTTATTGGTGACTAAGTACTTATTTATTAATCACGCTATTCATTTGGTAGCGGCTGACAGCCGAACTGATCGACACCTGTTCTTTCATTTGAGCTAAAGCAGGCTCACATGCACAATTGCGCTGTGTCTAACACAAACTAGCTTACCCTACCAACGCTTATCAGTACTCCTTCATGTGTAAGGAATTCATTTTAGGTTTTTTCGAGGAACATTTAAACCATCAATAGAAGTCTACCTAATTTTGGATTAGTGTTTCTGTGGAAAAATAAAATTGCTACTTTGACTTGATCATTAGTAGAGTGCGACAGCAACAGTCTGTGGTTAATATACCATAGCATCTTTTCGCACTTTCTTCTTCTAATCCCAGAAATTTGACAAAATAGACGTCAGTCGTAGTAACATCCATTGTTACTTGTATACCTAGCTTATTGTGTAAATCCGTTGTATACTTCTTCTTAAGCCCTGCACTCAATAACACAAATAACATTAGCGGAACTGGTTATTGTAAACAAGTCCCTAAATGATATTGGCTGCATACCATTTTTAAAATGCATTCATAAAAATACTTACATTACATTAACATGTTAAAAGCGGAATGGCGGATCCAAAATACGATAACACCGGTTTATCTTAAGAGATATATATTGTGTACATTGTATCGAGTTAGGCTGCTATTGATGGCGATTCTCTCCACCTTTTTCAAATGACTAATGTGAGCTTAAAATATTGTCACAATAATTATTATATCCTTATTTCAAAATATGAGTTATGCTTACGACTTCAATATTTGGCAAAATGTTTCAAGCAAAATCAAATATTCAAAACTCACGCGAAATAAATTTCCTTTATAAAAATGTTCTGTTTCAGGATTTTTTTTGACTTGAACCAATCATCAAATGCTACCACAGCAGGGCCATGGATCTACTAAATCCTGATACTGTTTCTATCAAGACGGAACCAGGGCCCCAGGAAGAAGGCGGAGGTGTAATGCTGTATGCAGATATAGATTTTGGCCTCCGAGATGTAAAGAAGGAATGTTTTCAATATGCGGAGATTACTCAGACAGCCAGTTAGTTATATTGAATATACTAAAAAATGTTGCATGTTTAATTTTTAAAATATTTAAAAAAAAATGCTACTTTTATAATTTGGAATTATTAACTTGAATGTATTAATTAATAAGTTCCTGATTCCTCAAGTATTTACCTGTTTTTATTTGGGACATGTTATCAGTCACGTTACAGTTATGTAAATATTGATGGAAATAAAGGGTTCATCTTGAAGCATTGACAATTGATGCGGACATCTGGTGTCATTCTTTTATCTTAAATTTTGCATCCAAATCCACGCCTTTATACATATGTTAAATGATTGGGTTTTAAATCTTTCAAATTTATAGATTTTTTTTATAAAGTCTCGTTGTATGTAAATTATTGTAGTGTACGAATGTAGATTCAAAGAACGTTACAATTATCAATAATCGTATTGTCATTTTGGTTTTGCAGGCAGCACTATTGTGGAGACAGTGGCCATCAAGGAGGATCTTGGATCTCGAGAAGGAGATGAAGGGAGTTTTCCATTTATGGAAATTGACATGGACCTGTCGGATGTTAAGAAAGAATGCTTAAAACGCGTCGAAATGAACCAGACAACAGGTGAAACCTATTTTCCATTTTCTCCACCATTTTTTCAACTTATTGCGGAAAATAAATCTCAATGAGCCTTTTTTATTCATATTCTTTTTCAAATTTGTCGACAGATCTGAAGACGCATCCTGTGGATAAACGATTATTTTGTCCTCAATGTGACTACTCTTGCTATCATAGGAATGATTTTGTAAGTCACCGTATAACCCATACTGGAGTTAAACCCTTTTCTTGTTCCGAGTGTAACTATTCATGTTCTCGAAAGGGTATTCTGACTGTCCACATGCTGACTCACAGTGGAGAAAAACCTTTTTCTTGTTCCGAGTGCAACTATTCATGTTCTCAAAAGGGCAGTCTGACCAACCACATGTTGACTCACAGTGGAGAAAAACCTTTTTCTTGTACTGAGTGCAACTATTCATGTTCTCGAAAGGGCGTTCTCACGAGGCACATGCTGACTCACAGTGGAGAAAAACCTTTCTCTTGTTCCGAGTGCAACTATTCATGTTCTCAAAAGGGCATTCTGACCAACCACATGCTGACTCACAGTGGAGAAAAACCTTTTTCTTGTACTGAGTGCAACTATTCATGTTCTCGAAAGGGCGTTCTCACGAGGCACAAGCTGACTCACAGTGGAGAAAAACCTTTTTCTTGTTCCGAGTGTAACTATTCATGTTCTCGAAAGGGTCGTCTGACCATCCACATGCTGACTCACAGTGGAGAAAAACCTTTTTCTTGTTCCGAGTGCAACTATTCATGTTCTCAAAAGGGCGATCTCATGAGGCACAAGCTGACTTACAGTGGAGAAAAACCTTTCTCTTGTTCCGAGTGCAACTATTCATGTTCTCGAAAGGGCAGTCTGACCAACCACATGCTGACTCACAGTGGAGAAAAACCTTTTTCTTGTACTGAGTGCAACTATTCATGTTCTCGAAAGGGTAGTCTGACCATCCACATGCTGACTCACAGTGGAGAAAAACCTTTTTCTTGTTCCGAGTGCAACTATTCATGTTATCGAAAGGACGTTCTCACAAGTCATAAGCTGACTCACAGTGGAGAAAAACCTTTTTCTTGTTCCGAGTGCAACTATTCATGGTCTCAAAAGGGAGATCTCACGAGGCACAAGCTGACTCACAGTGGAGAAAAACCTTTTTCTTGTTCCGAGTGTAACTATTCATGTTCTAGAATGGGTAGTCTGACCATCCACATGCTGACTCACAGTGGAGAAAAACCTTTCTCTTGTTCCGAGTGCAACTATTCATGTTCCCAAAAGGGCAGTCTGACCAACCACATGCTGACTCACAGTGGAGAAAAACCTTTTTCTTGTACTGAGTGCAACTATTCATGTTCTCGAAAGGGCGTTCTCGCGAGGCACAAGCTGACTCACAGTGGAGAAAAACCTTTTTCTTGTTCCGAGTGCAACTATTCATGTTATCGAAAGGACGTTCTCACAAGTCATAAGCTGACTCACAGTGGAGAAAAACCTTTTTCTTGTTCCGAGTGCAACTATTCATGTTCTCAAAAGGGCGATCTCACGAGGCACAAGCTGACTCACAGTGGAGAAAAACCTTTTTCTTGTTCCGAGTGCAACTATTCATGTTCTCGAAAGGGTAGTCTGACCATCCACATGCTGACTCACAGTGGAGAAAAACCTTTTTCGTGTTCCGAGTGCAACTATTCATGTTATCAAAAGAGAGATCTCACGAGGCACAGGCTGACTCACAGTAGAGAAAAACCTTTTTCTTGTTCCGAGTGCAACTATTCATGTTCTCGAAAGGGTATTCTGACCATCCACATGCTGACTCACAGTGGAGAAAAACCTTATTTTTGTTCCGAATGCAACTATTCATGTTCTCACAAGGGCAGTCTAACGATCCACAAGCTGACTCACAGTGAATAAAAACCTTTTTCTTGTTCCTAGTGCAACTATTCATGTTCTCGAATTGTATATATATATATATATATATATATGTTGTATATGTATATATACATGTTCTCTCAGATTGTGATAAAGCGTGTTGATGTTATCATCATCCCGCTTTGTTGTAAATGATGAATTAATACTTTTAGGTTACGATCTACGTTTCCAGTTTTAGTTTATGTTTAGCCATGGTGAATGTTTTTCATAATTTAAAGTTTATTACTTATGTTATTTTGAGGTTATGTATAATCTAGGGTAGTGTAGTGTAGGGTAGTGTGTTTTAATTAAAACACTAACTAAGCTGACTCACAGTGGAGAAAAACCTTTTTCTTGTACTGAGTGCAACTATTCATAATCTCGAAAGGGCAGTCTGACCATCCACATGCTGACTCACAGTGGAGAAAAACCTTTTTCTTGTTCCGAGTGCAACTATTCATGTTCTTAAAAGAGCAATCTCACGAAGCATAAGCTGACTCACAGTGGAGAAAAACCTTTTTCTTGTTCCGAGTGCAACTATTCATGTTCTCGAAAGGGTATTCTGACCATCCACATGCTGACTCACAGTGGAGAAAAACCTTATTTTTGTTCCGAGTGCAACTATTCATGTTCTCACAAGGGCGGTCTAACGATCCACAAGCTGACTCACAGTGAATGAAAACCTTTTTCTTGTTCCTAGTGCAACTATTCATGTTCTCGAATTTGTTTATTTGTTTATTAGGACATACACAGTACATAAGTTTACAAGTTATAAGGAATGTTAAATAAAGTAATTACATGATTTAGTACCTATTACGTAAGTCCGTATAATATCTGGGATAATACGCCTGGGATTTGAACAGTTCTTAAAACTTAACTAATGAACGAAATAGAAGAATAATATAAAGGAAAATTGTATACAAAGATAAAAGAACAGCTTCGGCGTACATCATTGTAAAATAATTCCAATTAATAAATTATCATTCTACCTTTAACGCAGGAGAATGTGTTTTTGCACAGTTTTGTTAGTCATAAGTATAATTTGTTAATTGTAAATAGTAATATATGCCTAAGTATTTCACTGCTAATACCAGTGCCATGCTGTAATGTTTGACGTAATAGTGTCGATCACTTGAGTTATGATTGCACACCTATTAACAGTGTCAGTCATCTGAAGTACATGATTGAGCACCAATTTATATCTTTGTTTGTCCGAGAAATTTTGACACTTTGCTTACGTAGTAAGAGAAATTTTGATGGAAGCCATTTTTGGTTGTTACCTTGGTCTTATTTCTTGAGCAAGCAATGTTCATACGAAGAGTATATGATAGGTATTTCTTGTATTTGTTCTGTTTACAATCAAGATTACTGATGACATTAATATATCTGATAAATAGGTATTTTGGAAAATGTCAACCCTAATTTAACTACTTTTGACAGATAGGTATTTCTCCGGAATTTAAAACCTCATCTAAAATACTTGACAGTTAGGTATTTAGTAATGTAAACCCTACACTGACCACTTTGTACATCAATTTTTATAATTGAATATAAAAAATAATAATAAACATATTTAAGTCTAGCTATATTGTTAGTTGTTAAGATGTATTGTTTTAGGTCTTTAGCTTAGTCAGACATTTAGTTTAATATAAATAAAGGGAGAAGAGAGAGAAAAAATTAGGTAATCTTTTTATTTGGTTCTTTATTTTTTCCATTAATAATATCCATGTGATTTTTTTTTCCCATCTTCTTCAAAGATCTCAAAAGTGGGAGCTTGAGTCCTCCGTACTCACAAGTGTTTCTGAGAGATTGACTCCCTTTGTGTGAGTAAGTGTTTTCCAATCTCATTTTGGAGATGAAAAAGTAGAGATTCCATTCTCATTAAAATAAAATTAAAATAAATATATGAAATAGTTATAATAATAAATATAAAATTATAAAAAAAAAATATATAAACAAATAGGTAGTGTAACTCCAATCTGCGTATTGGTTTTCTTTTTGGGGTGTCCTTGTTATTGTGAATATATATGTATAATTGTTTTGTTTTTTTTTTGTTATTTTCTGTGTCATTTTCTTTGATGTTTTAATTATTTTTTGCTCCTTATGTACAAGTGCAGGAGAAGAGAGATATTTCATATTGTTTCGGTATAATTTTACTTCACTCTGCGGCGTAAAATTTCTGGGGGAAGCGGGGAATTGTAACGTTATTATTTTCTTGGTAGTTATTCAGTAGGTACCTACTTGCTCGGAAGGAGTATTATTAATTTCGGGTGCCGTTGAAACGATTGATAACAAATTCAAATTGCCGGAACGTTGTTCGTTTGTTTTTTTGGTTTGAAAAAAAAAACGATTAGAAGGGCGACGTCATGACATAACGATGGATTGGTCGGAAGTTTTATTTTGTAAAAAGTTTTGGTACTCCTAAATGATTGTGTTAAATTTTCAATATTATGCGTGTAACAGACGTGATGCCTTTACGAGACTGTTAAATAGTACCGGGTCGCGGTACATGCAGGATGTTGATTGTTTTTTCGAGGCGAGGAAGACTTTTATTGTGATGATCACGAGATATCGAGTTACCTATGTAATATTACAATCTAATAGAAGTGTTTATGATATCTGTGTGCCTGGTACCTAAGGTTGGTGTTCTTGTGCTTAGAACTGAGATTCTTGTGCCACGTACAATCCAATATCACCGAGGACAACTTTGGTGAAGACTGCAGGCACTTCTTAAATCACATTTACAGTCTAGAACTGCGGTTTATATCCTTTCAATGCTCAGAGATGGCCATCGGACGCATTGTGACGCCTTTGTGGATGGACTGGAATCTGTGGGTGGACTGCTTCACGGAGTCATGGATGTGCGAAGCGGCAGCTCTGGGGCTCTTCTCCAGCTATCTGGAGCCCTTGTCGCTGAGGTTAGAAGAGGTGCGCCATATTAACCATCGCAAGCTACGAATGATCATTTGGAGTGGATTCTACTAAAATAACTGAATTATCTCTCTCTCTCTTTCTACACCTTTCTTTATGAGTTTACAAAGGTATTTATGTAGATTATGTTATAATAGATTATGTTTTTTTGCTTGTCAATAATAACAAGTTCATTTTGTTTTATGTGAGTTCTTTTATTTACATCAGATAGTAGCTTTCTTTTTATCCCACGCAGGACCCTGAGATGATGATGAGAGCTCATGCATACGGAATTTCTCTGCTAACTGAGAAAGGTACGTGTCAATATGTTGGGCACGCGTTTGGTGTGTTTCCCGACTATGCACCGGTGCCGAAGGGATCAATGATGCTAGTTCCTTGGAGCATCTTCCATTGAAATACCGGTAGAACAAGGATAGCATTCCCACCCGACGCCTGTGCCCTAAAGATTGCAATCCGTCTGTTAAAATGGGAGAATTTATCAAACGGATCGCCCGTTTCTGCACAGAATCGAGGGTATTTTTCAGATATTTTGACTGTAATGCTGTTCAAATCAACGTCATCGTTTAAAAATTAAAGGTGTACCTAACACTGCATAAAAGAATAAGTACAACAGAATATTTATAGTTAAAAATGAAAGAGTTGAGGCAACAATCAAATTATATTATAAAATAATAAAAACAGAACATGAGACTCTAACAAAATAATATTTAATACTTCAGGGTCGTGTTTTTTAGTCCTTAGAAAAAGTAACTAAATAGGTAGTTTAAAAAAATCTAATAAATGAATTGATAGCTTGTTGTGATTTAAAAATGATCTCAAGATGTTAAAATTACTAAAGGGCGCCAGTTCAATAGAACAATATATTAAATGGTAAATCAAGAAACTCAAAACTAACAGAAGTTATAGCTCACAGCTCACAGGTAAAGACGATTCACCGAAGTATGTGCCTTCCTACGTTGAGACAGACTCCCGGAATCTCCGGCTGCTAGCTTGGAACTCTCAAGAAAAATTCTCTTGTTCCTAGTATCTTTTGGCCAACAAACGAAAATCTGTATTCGAATTGCTCGTAGAATAATTTCAATTAGGAATTCAAATTTCAATTTGAATTGATACGTAGCAACCTAGTTATTGGGTGATTATTAATGGGTGCTTACTTCATCGAGTGAATATTTGGCCAGTATAAATCCAAACTGTTACACGATGGAGCCCCCATATCTGAGCTGGTCACTTACGGCCGTTGTGTCCAATCTAATGATCAACGGCTGAGCCGAAATCTCGACTCAACTCTGCTCAAATGCCCAAAAACGTTTTGCCCAAAGCACTTGATCGCCATACCACACTCAAATTTAATTCAGCTAAACTCGCAAAGACCTACTTATAAAAACTGACAACAGAGCGAAAATTTACGCGATCGATCTGTCAAATGTCATATGTGTCATCAGTTCACGCTCTTGTCGGTTCTTGATTTGGTTTTTTCAATTTGAATTATGGATATATTGAATATAGTAGATATAGTGGAATGGGCAGATATGCTTGATGATAATATCGGGTTACATAGGCGGCGACAAGATGCAGATATAAATTTTAATGAAATATTTAAGTGATGGAGAATTTTATAACCGTTTTCGTGTTTTACATATGTCTTGAGTCAAATAGAATATGACTTGACTTACGCAAGCGAAAGGTAAAGTTTTGGCTTATTCGAGTGTCATTTTTGCAATAACATGTGGAATATATTTAGCACTTATCAGGTCTGAAAACCTTTTATCTAATGTTATCATGCTTTGTTTATTTCTTTTTTAGAAACTGCCCAATTGTGCTATGCAATCAATTGCTTGTTGCTGTACGTTTCTATGCAACTGGAAGTTTTCACATCACAAATGGAGACAATAGGTGCAATTGATTGTACACACATCAAAATTCAATTCATGGGTAAGCGCCAAACAAGCGCTGTGTGTTGGTTTTATCTGCATATTGTACAGTACCAATTAAGTATCGTGTTAACCTAAGGCGGCCAACTTTATAAAATATCAATACGGGACAGTAGGTGTCAACGGGGGGGGGGGGGGGGGGGGGTTGAATTTTATTTTTTTATTATTTCAACTCTGTCTATCAATTATTTCACATAATTGATAGACAGAGTATTCAAATAAATATTATTCATGAATTCTACCACAAATTTATAACTGCTATCTCGGAAATCGAGAATGATGTCCATGTAATAGGATGAATGTGCAACTTATTATTTAATTGGATGTTATATTCTGAACCCAAAACTAATTTAAATTAAATCTGTATGCGGCGAATTAAAACCACAATCAGAACATGAAAATGGTTTCTCTTTAATTCTGGCAATACATTCATAGTAATCAACTAGAATTTTATACCTGCACTTAGAATAAGTCTAGTTTCCTGCATTTAAATGTAGAGTCGTTGTATAAAAAAAATCGGGTCATTGTGAGAGCCCTGAAGGAGTAACTACCTGTTACTTATACTAAGGCGGGTATGTGGTGGATAACCTCCAATGCACTAAGAATAAGATAATGTTTTCCTTCGAAATTCATCAGCAGATGAATCCACAGCAGAAATTTTTCATTCTGAATACAAAGGTGGTTTAAATTAAATCTGTATGCGGTGAATTAAAACTACAATCAGAACATTTATTATAATGTTGTGGAATTAAAATGGTTTCTCTTTGATTTTGGCAGCACTTATATAGTCTGAAACTAGAATTTTATAACTGCACTTCGAATAAGAGAATAATTTCCTTCGAAATATGTCAGCAGACGAAATTTTACATTCTGAACTTGCAACTTAAATGTAAATCTTCAGTCGGTACAGGATGAATCTTCAACTTGTTATTTAATGTATCGTTATATTCTGAACTCAAGGGTGTTTTAAATTAAATCTGTATGCGGTGAATTAAAACTACAATCAGGACATTAAAATGGTTTCTCTTTGATTCTGGCGGCACTTACATAGTCTGCAACTAGAAACTGGTGGGGTCCCTTCTAATGCACTTCGAATAAGAGAATATTTTCCTTCGAAATATGTCAGAAGACAAATCCAACTAGAATTTTAACATTCTGAACACAAAACTGGTTTAAATTAAATCTGTATGCGGCGAATTAAAACTACATTCAGAATGAATGTTAACACTTTTGCCAAAAAGGAAATTCTTTTTGCAATTCTTCACTGAACTCACAACACCGCTTTTTCGCGGTCGGCATGGTCAAGGAATTATTTGATTTGAATTGAGTGATAAATATTAGTTTTAAATATTACGTGTCACGGCGTGCACTAATTCGTAAACAAAACAACTCAATTAATACTACTACACTGGCGCTCTTGGACTCTTGCTTGTTACGTAAATAAACCAATCCCTAGATCGATATCTTCGGGCCTTTTCCAAGGACAAATTATGTCTTGAACTTAACCAAATGGCTTAAATGGACTAAAGATAGAAAAAGTTTATTTGACTACCATAGACAGTATTTAAAAAAATATAGAAATGCGGGACACGCGGGACGCTTTAGACGTTTTGCGGGACTATTTTTGTAAATATTGCAATGCGGGACTACAACTGCAAATGCGGGACGGTTGGCCGCCTTATGTTAACCATCTGCTTTCTCCCAAAGGTGGACCAGAAGCTGAAACATTCTGAAATAGGAAGGGCTACTTCTCTATTAATGTGCAGACCATTTCGGATGCTAAAATGAGGATAAGGGACATCGTAGCGAGATGGCCAGGAGCTAGGTACACATGACTCCCTTATATTTCAAGGCTGCTGAGATAAAGTAAGGCGGCCAACCGTCCCGCATTTGCAGTTGTTGTCCCGCATTGCAATATTTACAAAAATAGTCTCGCAAATCGTCTAAAGACTGTCTATGGTAGTCAAATAAATTTCTTCTATCTTTAGTCTATTTAAGCCATTTGGTTAAGTTCAAGACAAAATTTGTCACTGGACTTTTCCAGGGACAAATTTATCGAAACTCGAAGATATCGATCTAGGGAATGGTTTATTTACGTAACAAGCAAGAGTCCAAGAGCGCCAGTATAGTAGTAGTGATTGAGTTGTTTTGTTTACGAATTAGTGCACGCCGTTACACGTAATATTTATAACCCATATTTATCACTCAATTCAAATCAAATAATTTCTTGACCATGCCTACCCCGAAAAACGGCGTTGTGAGTGCAGTGAAGAATTGCAAAAAGAATTTCCTTTTAGGCAAAAGTGTTAACATTCATTTCTGAATGTAGTTTTAATTCGCCCCATACAGATTTAATTCGAACCAGTTTAGTGCTCAAAATGTAAAATTCTAAAGTTGAATTCGTCTTCTAACATATTTCGAAGGAAAATATTATCTTATTCGAATTAAATTAGAAGGAACCCCACCAGTTTCCAGTAAGGAAAATATTCTCTTTTCGAATTGCATTTATAAAATTCTAGTTGCAGACTATGTAAGTGCCGCCAGAAATAAAGATAAACCATTTTGATGTTCTGAGTGTAGTTTTAATTCGCCGCATACACATTTAATTTAAAACACCCTTGTGTTCAGAATATAACGATACATTAAATAAAAAGTTGCAAATTCATCCTGTACCGACTGAAGCTTTACATTTAAGTTGCAAGTTCAGAATGTAAAATTTCGTCTGCTGACATCTTTCGAAGAAAAATATTGTCTTATTTAAAGTGCAGTAATAAAATTCTAGGTGCAGACCATGTATGTGCTGCCAGAATCAAAGAAAAACCATATTCATGTTCTTAGTGTAGTCTTATTTCGCTACATACATATTTAATGTAAACCAGTTATGCGTTCAGAATGTAAAATTCCAGTTGGATTCGTCTGCTGACATATTTCGAAGGATATTATTCTCTTATTCGAAGTGCAGTTATAAAATTCTAGTTTCAGACTATGTAAGTGCTGCCAGAATCAAAGAGAAACCATTTTAATGTTCTGATTGTAGTTTTAATTCACCGCATACAGATTTAATTTAAACCACCTTTGTATTCAGAATGTAAAATTTCTGCTGTGGATTCATCTGCTGATGCATTTCGAAGGAAAACATTATCTTATTCTAAGTGCATTGGACGTTATCCACCACATACCCGCCTTAGTATTAGTATCAGATAGTTACTCCTTCAGGGCTCTCACAATGACCCGATTTTTTTTATAGAACGACTCAACATTTAAATGCAGGAAGCTAGACTTATTCTAGTGGAGGTATAAAATTCTAGTTAAATACTATGAATGTATCGCCAGAATTTAAGAGAAAACCATTTTCATGTTCTGAGTGTAGTTTTAATTTGCCGCATACAGGTTTAATTTAAACTAGTTTTGGGTTTAGAAAATAACAACCAATTAAATAATAAGTTGCATAATCATCCTTACATGGACATCATTCTCGATTTCCGAGATAGCAGTTATAAATTTGGTGGTAGGATTCATGAACAAGATTTATTTGAATACTCTGTCTATCAATTATGTGAAAAAAGTGAGGTCGTAATAAAAAATAAAAAAAGATTTCCACCCCCCCCCCCCCCGTAGACACCCACTGTCCCGCATTGATATTTATAAAGTTGGCCGCCTTAAGATAAAGCAATGTTCGAAACCGGGCAGTACTTAAATGGAGCACTTCTTGGAGATAGTGGATATCCATTAAAAGTATATTTAATGTTTAAATATTCAAATACATTTTTGTATAACATAACTTTAAAAGGAATGTGTATTTTTAATAATATTTAATAGGTAAATGAGAGTGTATTTGGGAAGCATGTTTATGATAATTGAGAAGGTGGTCAAGATATTGAAAGAAGGGTAAGTGCAGGTGACTCGATTAATGGTAGACTGAATGTGCTTTGCGCTAACTCTCTAAAACTTCCAAACTCTTCTCCCACTAGCTAATTCGGAGAGTCATTTGTCATGTTTTAGTTGGTTTTCGGTCATTCACTGATCCATAGAGTTGGGAAATGGAAGGATAGGTACATTTATAAATTAAACAATTTCTTGCTATACAAATGTCTTGTTTATTGCAGTAAATGAATCCAGGCTACTAGAAAAAGCTTTACTCTCTGTGTGGATGATTTGGCAGTTGATTTACTGATTTTAAATCTATTTTTGCTACCATCTCTCTCTAAACTGTCAAACAATGAAAATGCATGGAGTTTTGTTAGTTTTAATTAAATATTCAGTACTCGACGTAAAATATCTTACGAGGTTGAACTTTCAGGAAATTATAAAAAAAAAAACAAAGAAAAAAAGTTTTGAATTAAGGTTTTTTGAATCTAAACTCTTAACGTTAACCTTTGATAAAACCACAGAAAAAACATCCATATAAAGATTCAGCATTCAAAAACTAGACAGAAAGTTACAAGTTTTACATAAAAAATAAAATGGTTTACAGTTCATAGGAACATAGTATAATTAATCAACAGTAAGTAGCAACACCAATACACCGGATCGACCAATCACAGGCATCCGGAACGTTGGTGTTGGCAGCTCTCCATGCCTTTAAGGAGCGCACGTAGTGGATTATCCTTGTTCCTTGTTCATCTTGTTCTCAGATGCTCCAGCTGAACGTGGATTTACTTGATTTTAAAGACATTCTGCAAAATAAAACAATATAACATTATTACAAACGTATGTTTTATTTCAGAATATCTGGTGACACCATATTGAAATCCGGAAACACCCGACCAGCACAACTACAACACAAAACATATTAAAACCATAAATGTGGTAGAAAGGCAGTATGGATTGTCGAAAAGACGATTTCCGGTCTTATTCAATGGCCTACGACTGAACCTCGACACCACGATGGCAGTTATAGTCGCATGTGGAGTTCTTCATAACATATGCATCAATTAAATTATCGTAAATTTAGATATATCGCACGACTGTACTTCACGCAATAAAGATAATTACCTAAATATGATGGCTGAAATGAACTACGTACCGTGTATAAAGTCTCACACTAGAAACGTCAATAGACAACGCCCATCGTGCATCGATCACATTTTCACTAACATTAAGGATATTAATAATATAAACCCTGGCATTATAAAAACCTCAATCACCGACCATTACATGACTTTGCTATATTACAATTCATCTCAGGCGACAGATCAAAATAACGTACAGAATGCTAATAATAATAAAGATATAACTGTCGTTAATATCGAAACTCTAAAAAGTAAATTGTCCTCTGAATTAAGGTTGGATATATTCCGAAATAATGACGTCAACGAATGCTGTAAAATGTTTGAAAATAAATTATCCAATTATATAAATGATTAAAAAAAATTATTCATAAAGGAAACTCAGCAAAATATCGTAAAATCAAACCGTGGATAACACATGGACTTGTTGTATCTATCAAACATAAAGAATGGCTTTACAAAGAAACTAAAAAAAACCATTGGACATAAATTTAAATAATCATTTTAAAGAATACAAAAATAAATTAGCTTCTCTTATAAAAAACACTAAAGAAAAATATTATAAAGATAAACTTGATGACTCAGGAAACGACAGTAAGAGAGTTTGGACAATAATAAACGAAATCTTGGAAAATAAGCAGAAAACTAAAAATAACACCATAAAGAGTATAATACAAAACAATAATATAATAAATTTTCTCGAGGAACCTGAAAAAGGAGCAAATGCATTCAACGATTTCTTTGCAAATGTTGGAAAGAATCTAGCCGAAAAAATTTCAGTTAAAAAAAAAAAAATATTTTTTGAAAAATTCCTAATACAGAAAATAAACTAGAACTTTTCGAACCAACCAATCCTTTTGAAATTGTACAAACTATATCAAAAATTCGAGGCGGTTCTGCTCCAGGATCTGACGGCCTTTCTGTAAAAATACTAAAAAACATTAAAAATTATATCTCTACACCAATCTCTCATATAATAAATAATAGCTTCAAGACAGGAGTTTTCCCGAACATATACAAAAAAGCAATAATCACGCCAATATTTAAAGCCGGTAATCTGGAGGACGTTTCCAATTATCGACCCATTTCACTCTTATCTAATATATCAAAATTTTTTGAAAAAATTGCTAAAAAAAGACTAACTGCATTCATAAAAAAAATTCAACCATCAATAAAAATCAATATGGATTCACAGAGGGAAAAAGTACCCAAGACGCCATCGCTAAAATTTCATCTAGTATTCAAAGTACCCTGGACAGATCAAATAAATGTATAGGAATTTTCATCGACTTAAAGAAAGCATTTGACAGCATTTCCCATGAAAAACTTGCTTTAAAATTAAAAGATAACGGCATTGACCACAAAGCCCTCAAATGGATAGTAAGCTACTTAACAGAGAGACCTCAAATAGTAAAATTAAATCGGTCGTTTAGTACACCTCTCACAAGTACATTTGGCATCCCTCAAGGTACCGTCCTCGGACCATTATTATTTCTAATATACGTGAATGACATTTTCCGACAGGAAATTAAAGGTGAATTAATCTCTTATGCTGATGACACGGTACTGTTAATAAAATGTCAAACATGGGAACTAGTTAACGAAATGGCAAATGAAGATATTAATATCTTAAAATCATGGTTTGATGGTAACTTACTCACACTTAATGCTAAAAAAACGACATAATATGTCTTATTTTCCTTGCAGAAAATACCTGATCATGATCATAAAGTTAATATTGTATCAAAAATCACCTCAAGGGCGCTGTACAATTTATTAGGAATGCTTAGGTTCTAACTGATTTTACTATTTACAAATGGATACAGAAACATACTTACCTGGCAGGTCACTTCCGATAAACACACTTTAATTATAAGTTTATGCTTGGAGAAGATACGGCTTTGCACGCGGAGGACATTACAGTTAACACACTGGACATTGCGTGATTTTACATTATTTGCTACCTTCATCGCTGTTAGTACCTATTACATTTGTGAATAGATTAGTGGCAAAAGGCAAAAGTAGAGGTATTTATTTTAAAATACTGGAGAATTTAGGACTATTGGAGATTAGTGGCAAAAGTATAGTTGATATTTATTTCAAAATACTGGAGAATTTCGGAATCTTTAGGGCTGGAGAATGTTCATGAAATGACCTTCACAAACGCTTACATTTTTTTATTTTATTTTATTTATTTATTTTTTTTTTTTTCTACGTTTTTACAGGTTAGTTATTTACGGTGTCGCGGGCATTGAAAGTGAAGGTGAAAGATTTTGAGTTTATGGATACGACTGTCTGAAAAGGTGAGTTTTAAGTCTAGCTCTAAATTCCGCCGCGTCTGTGATCATTCTTAAGTCATGTGGCAGTCCGTTCCAGGCTTTAGGTCCTGACACTCCGAAAGCGCGCTCACCGAACTTAGTATCTGGTGTGCGCTTTGGTTCCTTTAACCTTCCGATAGCTGATGACGCTGCTGACCTCAGGGTTGACTGTCGATGATTGGAAATTTCTGGAATACACAATTCCGATAAGTAAGCCATAGATAAGTAAAAGTAAAAAATGTAAATTTTAAAGAGAAAGTTTAAAAAATTAAGTAGGTATCTTTGAACATATTGTAGTAAAAAAGTGACACATAAAGTTAGTTAATATTACCTACGTGATACGTTACGGTTACATGGTACCTTAAGACAAATTTGGTTTTGTGCATACGAGGGTAGGCTTTCGGCATGATTGATATTAGAATATCATTACCTCCTCTGTGCAAGCGATGTACTATTAAATTTTGTTCGGCGTTAGTGTCAGTATTCTTGCAATAATAAGGTGATTGAGTTGGTCCACTGGGTACGTGATAATTTATAAACGAAACTTATTCAAGGAAGTCAAACCAGTTATCGTTTATTTTAAATAAAAAAAAAGATAATTAAGTATTCTTCTGTCTTTTTGTTTCTCACAAATTTATTACTTCAAATCTTTTGAAACTTTGTTTTTATGTGTGTAACTCTTTTAATAAAAGATTAAAATTAGATGCAATTTATACCGGTTTTAAAAAAGCTTTTGATATAGTTAAGTTAACCACTCCTTACTTATACTCAATCCACTCCATCTTACATGGAGACCTACTTCGCTGGGTGAAATCATATTTATGTAACACAAAGCAACTAGTATCTATTAATGGATACAAATCATCCCATATAAATGTAGCTTCTGGTGTACCACAGGGGTCAAATCTGGGCCCTCTTCTTTTTCTAATATTCATAAATGACCTTGATTCAAAATTAAACTGAGATTATGCTTTTTTCGCCGATGATCTTAAAATTTTTCGTAAAAATAAGTCTATTTCTGATCATCAACTGCTTCAAAATGACCCCGACACACTCAATAACTGATATACTGTCAATGATATGCACTTAACTGTTGAAAAAGTTTACACTTTAAACTTCAATCGGAACAGAATTATAAAGGTTTTTTCCTATGTTACTAAGAAAGTCTTCAAGGAAGCAACCAATTCAGATAAAGTCACCGACACCTTAAACTCTCTCAATATCAAAGATATTACTGTAGACTTTACATCGAACCCTAACACAATTGTCAATTACATAAACCATTTTTTTTTCAAATACAGTTCCGGACTAGCAAAAAAAATAAAATAATAATGATACGCTTGGTCTTAGTGACTACGCAACCAATTATGATTTCCCAACCCGCTTTATTCTTAAAACGATTACAGAGAAAGAAGTTTCTATAGTAATAAACTCGCTTAAAAACTTTTCATCCACTGGCATTGATGAAATACCTAACAATGTTCTTAAAAAAATTTCCCCTGGTATCATTCAATTTTTAACGCTTCTGCTTAATATTGGCATTCGCCAAGGGCTAAAGCAAGGTCTCATTATACCTATTTTTCAAGCAGGCTCCAAACTTGATATTAGTAATTAACATCCTATTACGTTGATTTATTCCCTGTCCCCTTAAGAAACCATAAAAGCACCAACGACTTGGAATACCATAACGGTATCCCTCGAAATGCTTCAGCTCGTGATACCGCAAGTGGATTTTAAAAATTCCTAACACAAGACTGAATGAATGAATCTGCGGACGAATCCACCAGTCGGTCCACCAGTTTAATTTAAAATTGTACTTTATAAAATTGTGGAAGAAACACGAAGATGATTTTGAAATGTTTTATTAACGTTCGAATGTTTACAGCCTTCTGAACTGAATTCATCATTTCTTTTTATTTTTTTAAATAAAAATACAACATAAATACCGTGAAAGAAAACCATTAATCGCTTAATTACAATTTTTTTTGCAGTTTTTTCAGCACGACGCACCAAAGAGACTCGCGGGCATGCAACTGGTTTCTATCTAGTGGGGATTTTTAAAATGAATAACGGTTCTTTCGAATGTACGCTTAAGCGTATTCCGATCATGGAAATGATTACTCTCCAGTGTGAATATTCACATTAATAACAAAACTGGTTTTGATTACACCTGTAAGCGCTTTCCGAGCATAATGGTATCTCTCCAGTGTGGGTTTGAACATGTAAAACCATATCGCTTTTAACGGAACCTGTATGTACATTCCAAGCATGAGACTAGTGTCTATCGGGTGTGAATTTTAGTATGATAACTGCCTTTTTAACTCCACTTACACGTAAATTCCGAGCACGATATTGGTATCTACTTTGTGTGTATTAATTGCTAGTTAGTGAACCCACAGGTTCTAGTGTGTTTAACAAAATTGCCCTTTTTAGTAAACCTGCAAGTGCAGTCGGGGCAAGTGAATGGTTTCTCTCCAGAGTGGGTTCTAATATGGCAAACTATTCTGCTTTTTTTATGGCACCTGTACGTGCATTCCGAGCATGAGAATGGTTTTTCTCCAGTGTGTATTCTAGCATGTTTAACCAAATTGCCTTTATCACAACACCTGTAAGTGCATTCCGAGCATGCGAATGGTTTCTCTCCAGTGTGGGTTCTAGCATGTTTAACCAAAGAGCCTTTGTCGAGACATCTGTAAGTGCAGTCCGGGCAAGTGAATGGTTTCTCTCCAGAGTGGGTTCTAGCATGATAAACCATACTGGCTTTATGATTGCACCTGTATGTGCATTACGAGCACGAGAATGGTTTTTCTGCAGTGTGTGTTCTAGCGTGTATAACCAAATTGCCTTTTTCACGACACCTGTAAGTGCATTCCGAGCATGAGAATGGTTTCTCTCCAGTGTGGGTTCTAGCATGTTTAACCAAAGAGCCTTTGTCGAGACACTTATAAGTGCAGTCCGGGCAAGTGAACGGTTTCTCTCCAGAGTGGGTTCTTGTATGATAAATCATCCTGGATTTTTCGTTGCACTTGTACAAGCATTCCGAACATGAGAATGGTTTTTCTGCAGTGTGGGTTTTAGCATGTCTATTCAAATTGCCTTTTTGACGACACCTATAAGTGCATTCCGAGCAAGAGAATGGTTTCTCTCCAGTGTGGGTTCTAGCATGTTTAACCAAATTGCTTTTCTCACGACACCTGTAAGTACATTTCAAGCATGAGAATGGTTTCTCTCCAGAGTGTGTTCTAGTATGATAAACCATACTAGTTTTTTTATTGCATCTGACCGTGCATTCCGAGCATGAGAATGGTTTTTCTCCAGAATGGATTCTTAAATGTGTAGTCAGATTAAATTTATAACTACACCTGTAGGAACAGGATGGGCAGAAAAATGATTTCTTCCCTTTCGCTGACATTTTATTTTTAGTGATTTTTGTGCCACTAATGTGCGGCGTCGACGGAACGAAATCTGAAACAAAATTAATATTAACAATGATATTTAGTATTTGACAGCGACTATTTTACGATCTGGATTAGGTCAAATAAACACGAACTTTGCGACTTTTTTTTCGTTAACTAAAATATAGAAGTTCAAATAATTGTTTTCCAACAGTCTGAAATCTTTGCTACGGAATCATTCTGCAAGTTTTTTATTCTTAATTCCCCCACGAAAACCGCAAATTTTGTTACAGCTCTCGTTTCGGCGGTCTTGTAAGGCTCTTGGGAATTTTTATCACAAAGAAGTTTTATTTCGTGTTATTTATTTTTTTTTATTTATTAACCAGTACATATAATATATAATTAAGCAATAAATATAATATTAGTGGTAACAATAAAACGTCCTCAAACACGGCTGCATCGCAAACTTTGCTTCAAACAATGTCATTGATGAACTTGCTCCAATATAATTGTATCCCTAACCATAATGAAAAATACTTAGACCTCATATTCTATAGTCGCGAAACAAATGTTACACGTAGCAACGACCCTCTGCTTTCAGAGGACAGACACCACCCAGCCCTTGAATTCGATATATCCCTCGCTCAACCAAAAATCAATAACAAAAAAGAGCGTAAGCGCAATTTTAGGAAAGCTGATTATACTCAGATTAATAACGACATCAATTGTATTGATTGGTTATCTGAAACCGCAAACTTATCAGCCGAAGAAGCAGTAGATCGATTCTATTTAATAATAAACAATGTGATTGATAAGTTCATTCCAGTATTGGCACGACGAAATGACAAATTCCCCATATGGTTTACTCCCGAACTTATTAGGATATCACGGAAAAAAGATAAAGTTTGGCTCAAATGGAAAACATATAAAAGTCTTTCTGACTATCGTAAATTTTCCTTCTTACGTGCTACATACAAAAAATTGGCTAGTGAATCTCGAAAATTATTTTTCGGCAACATCGAAAGTTCATTGCAAAATAATATTAAATGTTTTTGGTCATACATATCCTCATTAAAATCATCTGATGGATATCCTGCTACTATGTCCTTCGAAGGGCGCAAATCTAATGATGCCCAAGAAATCTGTAATATGTTCTCTGAATTCTTTAAGTCAACATTTGAACCCTCCTCTATCAATGACACTATTAACATCGACCAACTTGAGGCCGTTCGGGACTCTGAACTTACGCACATTCACACTATTAAACTAACGGAACAAGAAGTCCAATCAAGTTTAAAGTCGTTAGATATAAACAAAGGTGCGGGTCACGATGGAATACCGGCATATTTCCTCAGATTCGCTGCGTCGTCACTGTATGTTCCACTTACCATAATATTTAATAAATGTCTGAGTGACGGGGTTTTCCCTGATAGGTGGAAGTTGGCTTATATTATACCAGTCCACAAGAGTGACTCACGACAAAAAATCGAAAACTATAGGCCAATATCCATTCTCTCGGCGATCCCTAAACTCTTGGAAAGGCTTGTCCATGATAACATATATCCCCAGCTTGCCGCCAAAATCACAGAACAACAACACGGATTTGTAAAAGGCAAATCTACCATGAGTAATTTACTAATTTACTCAAATTTCTTATTCACTAGCATGGATCGAGGCCACCAGGTAGATGCAATATACTGCGATTTCAAAAAAGCTTTCGACAAGGTTGACCACCTTATTCTTATTAAAAAAATAATGTTCAACGGAATTAGGGGAAACTTATTACGTTGGTTTATCTCATATTTGACAAAAAGACAGCAAGCTGTATCATTACGAGGACATACTTCTACGTGGGAACCAGTTACTTCTGGCGTGCCACAGGGGTCAATCCTGGGTCCGCTGTTATTTATACTTTTTATTAATACTGTTGCTAAATGTTTCATGCATTGTTTATTTCTTTTGTACGCCGATGATATAAAAATATTTGCCATTGTTAGGAATTTAAACGATTGTCTGCTCATCCAAAGCGACTTAGTAAGGTTCGAAGCATTTTGTAATGAAAACAAAATTTACCTAAGTTACAACAAATGTAAACAAATAAGCTTCACTAAAAACCACAACGCTATTGTACACAATTATTGTATTGGTAACTATTTACTCGAGCGCGTTTACTGTATAAAAGATCTAGGGGTACTTTTTGATTCTAAACTCCATTTCGATGCGCACATTGAGAATATTGTAAATAAAGCTTACTGCATGCTAGGATTTGTCATCAGAAACAGCCGCGAATTTCGAAAACCGGAAACTTATCTTCTACTTTACTACTCGCTGGTCCGCTCTCAACTTGAATACTGCACCTCCATATGGACACCACTTTACGGTGTCTATAAAGACAACATAGAAAGTATTCAAAAGAAATTTCTGCAATACCTCAATTACAGAATGAGCGCACCTAAACGGGGGTACATAAATATGCTCTCGAATTATAACGTCTCCACTCTAACTAACCGGCGAACATTCCTTGACCTCATGACTCTATATAAAATCTGCAACAACATTATTGACTGTCCTGACCTACTGAAACTAATAAACTTCAAAATACCACCCAGAGTAACAAGACTTAACGACTTATTCCACATTAGCCGGACGCGTACAAATGCTGGTGTCAGGGATCCAATCAGAAGAATGTGCGAATCGTTTAATCAAAATCAAAACCTTAAGGATTCCGACTTATTTTTTGATACACGCATTACCTTTAGTAGAAAATTGAAGGCTGTTTTCCTACAAAGTACAATAACTTAGATATTACTCGGTTTATAATTTTAACTACCTTTCTTTTTTCAAATTTATGTATGACATTATTTTTTATCTATATTTATATATTTTTTTATATATTTTTAGTCTTACCATCAAAACAATTTGTAAACTTTTATAAGGATATTGCGCACATTTCATTTTTTTTTATCTCTCTATTTGTAAAATAATATTCTTATGTATATACATACGTCTTTTCCGTATTTAAAAGTAAAAATATTTGCATATGTTTTTATCTGCTGTTAATGTTAATTCGTGAGAAATAGTTTGGATGCAGGTGAATTCTCTATTAATTGTTTTGTATATTCTTGTCAATTGACATCTGTATCTGTATTTTCTCCTTAAAAAAAAAAAAAAAAAAAAAAAAAAATACCTCCCTAATTGATAAATTCTCGTGTTTAGAGAGGGAGCACTATCAGATTGACAGTACTATACATACTTAACAGTTGTTACAATTTGGATATATGTAGATCTACTTTTTTTAAACATATTGAATAAAAAGTTGGCATTTTTTTTGTACAAACTGGAAATTTTTTATACACAATAAAAATATATTTTTCTTATATTTATTTGTGTTCGACTCTGAATGATTTTTTAAAAGCAAATAATTAAGTATGTGTTTGCTCAAACTAATAAAAACTTCCCTTCAAAGTTAGCCAGAAAATTAAATATAATGATGTGAAAAATAAACACAGCGCTTTGTAAATAGCATTCGAAGGAAGATGAAAATTTGGCATTTGCACAAAATATGATTTGTGTGTTGAAGAACATTGCGGTTGTCAAAGGGTGAAAAGCAAAGTTATTCAGTTTTCACACAAAGATGTCACGAAAACGTGTCATGTGCGTAGTTTGGGGATAAAATGAAAACATTTCAATTTATGTTAAGAGAAGATTATTAATTATTAAAAAAAGTTGTTTATAAACATTGGTTTTATTTTATTAACCCTAGATACCTAACCTTCGTCGATTCGACGAATACGCGACACAAAATAGGTTATCCTTTTTTAACTTGTGCGCGGATGATCGTGTCGTTTCTTGTCAACTCAGTGCTCATAAAATTCTTACGGGGAGTGGCCATGTTCGGCAGGTAAGTAGAGTATTTTTTTTATATATTACGCGCATAGTCGTCGTTTCAACGAATGGTTAGGGTTTGTCTGAATTTTTGGTATGTTGTTTTGGTGGTTTTTTTGCAGTTTTTTTTGCTATGGCTTCGCAAAAACCGCTGTCTGTTGCAAATTTTCAACGTTTATTGATGGAAGAGAACACAAATTCATCGGATGAGTCATCTGTCAGTGAACAAGAAGACAATTGAATGAAGACTGCAAATTCGTACAATGCCAACACGTATAAAAAGTAAAATACAAGATATATTACGTGTCAGTACTGAAGTTTAAGGTCAAAGTGGTCATTCTACCTCCAGAAATGACCCTGGATCGACAGAGACTGCCAATTTGTAAAAAAGAAAAATTTGTGGATTATATCCTTATAAAAAAGGCGTATGACGAAGACTTATTGCTCAAAGTGCAGCACTGCAATTTGTGGTGAACCTAAAATTGATTTTTGCACTAGTTGCGCTTCAAAAAACTAGTTTTTATTTTTGCATATAAGGGATCGTGATCTTTTTATTTTGTTTTGCCAAAGAAAAAGGGCTGTTTTTATTATAATTTTTTTATTATTAATTTTCTAAGAATGATGTCACTTCTAGTCTGATAAATTCCTAGTGCCTTACTAAAAAAAATTAAAAACAAATATATTTTCCAATTACATTTAAATAAATAGTTATATTTATCATTATAACCTTTGTTTCATATTTATTGAAAATATATATATTTTTTAAATAAGTTATTAATAGATAAAATACTGATGAAAAAAATGTTAGTCGATTCGACGAATGGTTAGGTTTATTAGGGTACACACGAACGTTTGGTGTCTAGGGTTAAAAAAATGTTATTTATAAACAAACTCTGAAAATAAAAATCCCAGTAATTTATTAAAGAATATTCACCTAATAATTTAAATATTTACAGCTTTTTTAATGTCATTTTCACAGTTCAAAGTGTGATTTTTTCAAAGTCTTCCAAAACACTCGGATTCTAGTGGGGAAGGCGTGACGTCATACGAACCTCAGTTTTGTCAGTTAACGATAAAGCCACTTCCAAACCGGTCAGTATAAAATCAAATCAACTTCAAATTTCGGAATGGACTGGATAGGTATGCTTAGTATGAATATTAAAGAAAAAAAACTATTTGCATTTGGTTCGATGGAAAACACTGTAATTGAATATTTCGTAGAATACGGTCATCAATTATTGTAAATTGCTCTTATCACATATGACTAAGGCAGATTTCCGTAATTGCAATTTCTAAAGTGGTATTTTCCATTGCCCGAAAGCAAATAGTTGTCTTTTATAGTAATTTTGCACCTAAGGTGAATCAAAAAGGTTTTCCTAAAAAGACATTCATTTTAAGCGTGGTCAGACTTTCCGAAAATTTACACAAATTCACAAATCCCAAAATAAATAATTACCGTGAAAAAAAAAATAGTCCCGCACACGTTTGAAATAATTTGTACACACACCCCGCGTACGGTGACCTGAAGAGCGATTCTGTATCTTCTGTGGATACGGAATCGTTTCCACACGCAATCTCCTGTCTATTTTGTGTGATTGTCTATGGCTTTTTTATGGACTGATATGTGAGGAGCTCAGAATCAAAGTGGGACATACGCCACTTTTTCTAAAATGCATATTTTAATTGATTATGGTAGTACGTCTGATTCTCTAACTGAATAACTGAGAAAATCTATCGAAAACGGACAATTAATACAAGAAATCGCATGTTAAAGTTTGCACTTTGTTTCAAAAGCGGACACTTACAACTCATGTTTGCAACAAACTCGGACATTCAATACAAAAACCAACAAAAACATTACAAAAAGTGTCATGGCGGCTGTTATTTTGACAGTCAAGCACCAACCGCCGAATGTGATCGTGGGTTAACAGTTTTAGGCTGAAATTTGAGGTTTATTGAAGTTTTACAGCACCAAATTCACCAAAATTTGATAAAATGGAGATCACTAATGCTTGTAAGCGCGTAACCAACTCTGAAAATTGGAAACGAGCAAAAGAAAAGCCGTTAAAGTAAGTCAATTCGCCCACAATACTAATTCAAATCTGTGCTCATTTCAATGAAGTTTTCTTATATAAATACGATGATTAGAACCTCGAATCCTAAGTTTATGAGACTAATAAACCCATTTTGATGAATATAATTAAAAATAGAATTTAAAAAATGGCAATATATTGAGTAATTAAGTATTGAGTTTACGGCGCTTATTTTGCGTTTATACCGGAGTTGGCTTATTATTATCACAAAGTGAGTAATTTTATTTGTAACAATTTATTTTTACGCTATTAATAAAAAATAAACTTCATAAAAATGAACTTGAATAGCCTTTTCTTTCATACTATGGATCTTCGATCTTTGTAAGACTTTGTTTCAAAAACGGACGCTTGCAGGCTCATGTGTTTCAAAAACGGACAATTGCTCGTTTTAGTATCAAAAGCGGACATAGTCATTTTTAAATTTAAAAATAAAATAGTTGGAGTATTAAATTATAGAATGTTATGTAAGGCTTGTGATTCTTTATGCGCAAGGATTATGCAGGTAGAAAAAAAAATCAGATATTTCATACCAGCATATTCGAAACAAGAAACTCACTCTAATGAAAAATAATCCAAATGGCTTATGTCCCACTGTGATTCTGAGCTCCTCAATGTCAGCTGTCGTATTTTAACTTGTTTAAAACGCGAAATATATGCTTATTTATTCATTCAATTTATTCCACTAACCGCCGCACTTTTAGGTACGGATTATGGGAATTACACATCTTTTCAACAATTTCTACAAGAAACAACTATTCACGTGCACAAAATTGGATATAAGTTTTTTTTATATTTTTATTTTTACTAAAAAAAAATCTGTAGTGTAAATTTGCATAACTTTATGAGACTTGTGGGATTGCACTATCCTCCCCACATCCTGGAATAAACCATTATTATTATTATTATTAGGTTCTTAATTTGGGCAAACAATAATAAGTAATTCATTATTTAATTTCAAATTTAGATTGAAACTTCGCAAATGTTAAATCCACGGTATACAACTATTAAACATACATTAAATGAATAAATAATCATGGATTCTTCCAGCGTTTCATGTTCGTAGTTCAAATACGATAGCTGGCATCACAAATAAAGCAATTCGCTGACATTTATCAGGAGATTACGCATGGAATCGATTCCACAAACGACACAAAATTGAAGGCTTTATGCGAGTTCTGTCAGAAACTGGGCTACAAATCACAGGAAGTCTCAATCCCTTATTTTTATTGTAATAACTTTGGAAGGTTATACCCATCAGTGTATTATATCACTGAAGAAGAAGTTAATTTGAAACGAAACAAGAAACAGAACAAAACAGAAATACATCTTATATTAAATATCCCATTTGCGACCGTTACCTTTTTGTTATTTTGTGTCTTGTTGTGTCGTAAGGCGGCCAACCGTCCCGCATTGACGGTTGAAGTCCCGCATTGAAATATTTAATGAAATAGTCCCGCAAATCGTCTAAAGTGTCCCGCATGTCCCACATTCCTTTATTTTTGTAATGCTGTCCATGGTAGATAAATAAACTTTTTCTATCTTTATTCTATTTTAACCATTTCCGTTCATCTGTGGTTAAGTTGAAAACAATATTTGTCCCTAGAAAAGGCCCGAAGATATCGATCTAGGGATTGGTTTATTCATCTGGCGGGATTAGTATATTTATGGGTTTATTAAGGTAAGCCAAAGAGCGCCAGTGTAGTATTGAATAAGTGCGACCCGCGAAACGTAATTGATAATCCGTATTTATCATTTAAATTAAATCAAACAATTTGTTGACCATGCCGCCAAATGCGAAAAAGCGAAGTTGTAATTCACTGAATTTCAAAAACAATTTCCTTTCTTGCAAAAGTGTTTATCTTCATGTTCTGAGTATAGTTTTAATGCGCCGCATATAGATATTCCTAATTATAAATAACCAGTTTTGTGTTCAGAATGTTAAATTTCAGTTGGATTCATCTGATGACACATTTCGACGGAAAACATTCTCTCATTCGAAGTGCAGTTATAAAATTCTAGTTGCAGTTGTATGTGCTGCTAGAATCAAAGAGTAACCATTTTCATGTTCTGAGTGTAGTTTTAATGCGCCGCATACATATTTAATTACCAGTTTTTCGTTCACAATGTAAAATTTTCACTAGATTCATCTGATGACATATTTCGAAGGAAAAAATTCTCTTTTTCGAAGTGCAGGTATAAAATTCTAGTTGCGGACCCTAGTCCGCAACAAAATTTTAAAGTTAGTTCAGGTTTGAATCTTGCAATCATACATAAAGATAGTTGCCAATAATATTTTTTTTTTTTTTTTTATTGTTTTTATTTCTTGCTATAGCAATCCCGATGAGTTACAGAACTCATTTTAGGACAGGAGGAACATACAAATCATGGGTGGGAGGTAATAGTTAAAATTTTACATAGGAATTTGGATATTAAAATATAAGATTCACATACAATGTAGAAGAAAAATAAAAGACAGGTTGAGTAGAATAAACAGCAATGGAAAACAATTAAAGAAAAGGGAACAAGGTTATACAGATATGGATGATTACAAACTTAATGGAAAAGAAAAGAAGAGAAAAGAGACAAGACAATTGAAACATGACAAGAAAATTACAAAGTTTCATCCTTATACATACTTAAAAAATATTCTTTTAAAGCATTACTCTGATTTTTTTTATTTTGCTGAATTCCCTTGTACATATCTGGTAGCGAATTATATAGTGTATAGGCAACATAGTTCAGAGATTTTATCCCATATTTTGTAGTGTGTGTTTGAGGTATGCGGATTTTATTGCTATTTCGAGTATTGTGAGTGTGGATGTCTTGATTGTAAAGTGGCTTGATGTTAGTGTGAGTTGATTGTTGGGTAATTTGTAGGATGGTGCTTGTGATTTCATGTTTAGGAAGGACTGTGATTGGAAGAATACCGGAAACTGAATAGATGTCTCTGACATGGGTGTCCCATGGAAGTCCAAAAACATTTCTGAGAGCTCGGTTTTGAACCACCTGCAGATCAGCTATCAATTTCTTTGAGGCAAATCCCCAGATACAGCAGAGATAAGAAAGGTGTGAATGTACCATGGCGTAGTACACTGATGTTAATAAAGGTACGGGTAGTAATCCTTGGAGTCTATAAAGTACACCAGTTATGGGTGTAATTTTCTCCTTTACATGATTTATGTGGAGATCCCACGAAAGTTGGGAATCTACGATCAGGCCCAGATATTTTGTGCGTTAAGAGAATGAAGATAGTGTGGGCGGTTCTTAGTCGAAGTATGATACAGTTAAAAATGACCGAATTGGATATCGGCACGGTGGCGCAGTGGTTAGCGCGTTTGCCCGGAAAGCAAGAGGTCCTGGGTTCAAGTCCCAGCGGTGTCAATATCTTTTTCTGATTTTTCTGTTCTCAGATTTTCGACTGACTTTCGCTTATATTGTCTTCGTTTAATTAAAATTTTAAAGCCTACAGTAGCGTAGCGATGGGGGGTGGACCGTACCGGGTGCCACCCGACGGGGGGGGTGACACTACACCCGAACCCGGCGGGAGGTGACACCCGACCGTGGAAAAAAATTACGAAGGATATTGTCACAAAAATATTGAATACGGTGTTATTTTCGTGACTGACGATCTTTTCATAGACGAAAATAGCCTATTTCTGAAATTCTCTAGCCAACCCCCCCCCCAAATTTTTTACACATTTGTGAAGTCGAAATTGGGGGGGTGACACCACGTTACATGCCCCGAGTGCCACCCTTGCCTAGCTACGCCACTGAATTCGAGAATTCGAGTTGCAGACTATGTATGTGCTGCCAGAATGAAATAGAAACCATTTTCAAGTTGTGATTGTAGTTTATATGAGCCAAATTCTCGCCCCCCCCTGACACCGCTCACATTTTGTGTCTTGCTGTGTGTCGTGTTTCGTTTAGCTATATTAGTATTATAATTTTCAATGAAATCTTTGAATATACCTACATATACGTGTGTAAAAATCATAATATTTTTACTAAATTCCTAGTAATAATTATGCGTGACAGTAGTTTTGTCTTTCGAAGGCTTTATCATACTGTGGTGAATTGTGATGGTAAATGTCGATGTCATAAATTTATTATTAAAAAAAACACTGAAAACAGACGTACGCAAAAGATTCCAAAAAGGAAGATTTTAAAGAAAGGGTTCAGGAATATTATATACCCTGAACAGACAGACACAAGGGCGGATCCAGGATTTTTTTCTACGGGGGGGGGGGGCACAAGGGTAAAAAAATCAAAAATTACTGTTAAAATTTAGAAGTTCGAGTATGTACAGGAAGGTTTATGAAAGTGTCAAAACAATAGAAAAATTAAATGTATAGTAAAGACAGTTTTTGCTTATAAGTATGTACTGTGATGGAATGGTCCACAGTACACAAAAATACCATCTGGTCTAAATCCGCCCTTAGACAGACAAACATATCGACTAAACCAACCTCTGATAGGAGAGGGCAGAAGAATAACTAAATAACTTACCTCCACTTTGGTCGTTCCATTCTATAGGAACCGAATATTCCTTTTTAATATCGAGATAGTCAATATCTGTTTCAGAGTATGTGCCACATTCTTGCATATGATCCTCTGCCGCTAGAGTCCCCGGTTCACACTTGATCTCAGAAGCGTCTTCCGTATCGGGATAGTCAATATCTGTTTCAGAGTATGTGCCACATTCTTGCATGTGATCCTCTTCCGCTAGAGTCCCCGGTTCACACTTGATCTCAGAAGCGTCTTCTGCCTCCTGTTTAACAATCCCGCATTGCAATATTACATCACAAGGGGATGTTGGACTCTCTTCTTCGGATAAAGTCTCCTGTTCGGACTTTATGACACCGACAACTGAGTTCACAGGATCCATTTCAGATAAACTGATTTCTGATTCTTATGTTTGTAAGATATTCTGAAAAGCAAAAAAGAGTACAAATTAATGTAGATAATATTATCCAAAAAACTTTCATTTTCATAATTACGATACGGAGGGCCGGTTTATGTGTTACTAATATAAATATATGCAAAAATGAACCCAGACTTTCGTGCTACGCAATTTAATTGCGTGAGGTTTACTGTTGTGTGGTATTTGGAGGTCTAGATAACTGCGTACCAAGGCCGATTAGAAGATTTCAAACCTAGAAAAATGGGTCTGAAGAAGCTAAGTTTGCAATGTAGTAAATGTTAATTTGAGAATTTATTTTATCGCATGGATGTTCTATGTGAGTTATTGGATATTCATGGATGAAGTATAATACAAAACGTTTCTCTACTCAAACAACAGATTTTGGACTAATAAAAGGCAGCCAGTTGCAGGAATATTTCAAATGAAAGTAACGAAACTTAATAAAAACGTCAAACGGGACAAACGTCAAACATCACAGATAAAGCGCAAATTTAGAAAAATGCATTTCAAAGGATAGTTCCTACTTCCAGACCGCAAAGAAATACTGTGTAAAGGCCCTGATCGACAGTCGAGTAAAACCGCGATTTTATGGTTTTATGGCTCGTCGGTAAAGCTCGCCGGCGTATCATTGCAAAACCGCGGTTTTGTGAGTTGACGAGCCTGGCTCGTGGCTTGTCATGTTTGCTTGATATTTTACTCGGCTCGCGTTACAAAACTGCGTGTCGATCACGGCCGGCGAGCCAAGCCGCCAGTTATCGGCGACAGCGCTATAGGACGGACAAGGACGGACGTCACGTAATAATGAATCTGTGAATTCACAGTGACGATTTAATCGTAGAATTCATAAATGGCTTCCGAGAGTATCCCTGTTTATGGCAAATTAAATCAAGCGAATACAAAAACAAGGGAAATAATTAATTAAAAAAAAAAAAAAAAATTATTAATAAAATTTCTTAATTTATTAAATATTTTTTTTATTTTATTTATTAAATTTTTTTATTTTTTTATTAATAATAATTTTAATTCGTGGTATGCTATAATACCAAGATAACACAAAGGTTCAGACTCTAAACAAGACATGTTAACCACAATTCGACTACGATACGACTGTTTTATTTGCTAGTGGATCAGCACCAACGAGCCGCGAGTAAAACCGACGGTTTTTAAAACCGCGGTATAGGCTCGCCTGTCGATCACCCACTTAATAGTAATATATATAACAATTTGGAAGGCGTGTATGGGTACCGCCGACCCGGGAACCATTTTTCGGATTACCAACACCCAGTGGCGTAGCTAGCATGGGTGGCACCCGGGGCGGAAAACGCGGTGTCACCCCCCCCCCCCCATTTTTTTTTTTTGGAGAAATTCAAAACACAAATTTAAACTTCCTGAAATATAAAAAAACATTTCAAGCTAGTCAAATATGTAAAAAAAATGTTATCCTCAAAATTAAAACACTTTTAAAAACACTAACAGAATAACAGCTTTTTCAACAATCGATAGGTGATAATTTTCTTCGCGAGTTCCCGTCAATCACAATGTACGAAAGAAATGAGAATGACACAGGGAAAAAGCGAGGAATATTTTACGGGAATCCCCAATAAATCAATAGTAAGAGCTAGGAAAGAAAATAAAATAACAGAATTTTTGGGGAATGCTGACCGACTGAGCCATATAGCTACAAATAACAGAGTTCCGTGTGGAGTCTTCAATTCTAATATGCTGCAAAAATCTGAAGAAAATCATTTGCTGTCATGAAAACATAATAACCAATACTTAGGTTAAAACCAGTTTTGTGTTCAGAGTGTAACGCGCATGCAACGCGCCGTAACATTTTTCTGCACCTCCCTCCCCCTAAACGTTACGTAACACCCAAGTGACTATTTTTACTTAAAGTCTCAATTAAATTGCGCAAAGTACTGGAAAGTCGCTTAAATACCTTTTTCTTGTTTTAATCACGTTTGCGGTAAAAATAAAACAAGAGATTTCAAACTCGCAATAGGTCCATGCGTATATTGTTTATTTTAGTGTTTTAAATTGTAACTCATAAACAAATTGGGATAATATTATTATTTTTATCGGCCTTTCATTCCTTCCGGATCTCCACAATTTAATACTGTCTTACCTTTAATACACCTACGTGGTTTTACAACACATTTCGTTTTACATTAGCTACACTGAGGAGGCCCTGAAGAAAGTAATTTTACAAAGGTTTCCATATCAATGCAATCTTCTATATATATATATATGTCATCGCCTCAGTTCTTATTTGTCCAAAATACCATTTTAGTTTTTGTTCAATCTCCACTTTAAAATTAAAAATAAAGTATAAAAAATGAAAGTTACTCGCTTATCTAAGAATTATTAAAACTAGTGAGACCTTTACCTTTACCGGAAATGGCTTTATCTTAAACACCTATCATAATGTTTTATTGAAATAATGAAAGAAAACCTTCTCCTCCTGTAAAATTTTCAAATGGTCTGTTGGACAAATACGAACTCAAGCGACGATGTAACATACTTGAATTGTATATTTAAAGAAGAAAAATATTTTATATCAACCTGTCACTTTCATAATATTTTTCAAAATACTACTTAAACAAAATCATAGATAACCACTCTGTAAATTGCCATCTCAACACAGGCGTTTCACACCTAGTGAGATGGGCAATACGCCATTATTATAACCATAATGTAATATGAAAATAATGAAATAAATAAAATAAAAAAATATGTAGCAACACTTTACTCCACTATGATTCATAAGCTTACTCAGAGTGGAGTAAAACCCTTTTCATGATCTGAAAGCAGTTGTACAAGTCCTCAAAACGAAGATTTAAAAGTCCACAGTATGATTCACAGAAGAGAAAAACCGTTTTCATGTCCTGATTGTAACTATTCGTGTTCTCAAAAGGGATACATAAGAAGTCAGTTGCTGACTCAGTGTGGAGAAAAACCCTTTTCATGTTCCAACTACAACAATTCATGTACTATGAAGAGAAATCTAAAAATCACACGTTTACCGACAGTGGAAAAAAAACTATTTCATGTCCTGACTGCAACTATTCTTATTCTCGAAAAAATAACTAAAACGGCACTTGCTTACTCACAGTGATGAAAAACCTTTTTCTTGTCCCGACTGTAACTATTCATGCGCTAAAAACGGTATCTTAAAATTCACATGCTTACCCATACTGCACAAAAACCTTTTTTATATCCCGACTGCAGTAATACAAGTTTTCAAAGGAAAGATTTAAAAATCCGCAGTACGTTTCACAGAAGAGAAAAACCTTTTTCATGTCCTGATTGTAACTATTCGTGTTCTCAAAAGGGATACATAAGAAGTCAGTTGCTGACTCAGTGTGGAGAAAAACCTTTTTCATGTTCCAACTGCAACAATTCATGTACTATGAAGAGAAATCTAAAAATCACACGTTTACCGACAATGGAAAAAACCTATTTCTGTCCCGACTGCAACTATTCTTATTCTCGAAAAAAATAACTAAAACGGCACTTGCTAACTCACAGTGATGAAAAATCTTTTTCTTGTCCCGACTGTAACTATTCATGCGCTACAAAACGGTATCTAAAAATTTACACCTACCTACCTTGTTTTTCAAACTGGTCTTTCAGCACTAATAAACACGCTAACACAATAATAACTTCTTCATTTATTCACATCAGTCCATAGATAACAATTCACTTCACGAGTCTACGTTAATCACAATATACGAACGAATTTAGAATGACACAAGGAATATTTCAGGGAAATCCCCGACTGAGCTAGGAACAAAAAAATATATTTTTAGGGAATCCACGACCAACCAAGCCATAGAGCAAAATAGCAGTCAGTGTTAAGGTGTTAAATATTTTTACGGCAATTTTGCACTTTCGTAAGTTTTTTCTCCACGTTCGAGTGTCACCCCCTCCTCGGGTAGCACCCGGGGCGGTCCGCCCCCCCCGCCCCCCCCTCGCTACGCTACTGCCAACACCCCCGCCATTGGTTACTCCGCGTGCTTCACAATGTTTGGTGATTTAGATACTGAAGATTTATATTGATGCTCTACCGAAGACCTTGTTGTCCTAATTGGAAATCACATTGAGGGGGAATTTCTTAGAAATTTAAAACGATTGGATAATTTGTGGAGAAAATACTTTGAATCTATAATACAAACATTGACGTAACTACTACCTATCAAAATACCATTATCCGATTATCCAATGACATTGAAAAATAATATTTACCGCACAAGTGAGAATATACTAAAACACGGTTTTCTTTTGCAGCAAACTTTCAAACAAATTTATATTTTTAATGAGTGAATGAAAAAAAAATAGAAAATGACTAAATGAAAGAAATAAATTTTAATTTCAATAAAATTACATTTTGTTTTTAGGTAAAGGAACCTGTGTGGACATTGTGGGAAATTTGAATATATAAAGTGGGTATATTGGAACATGTGCATTGGCAACCCAGGAAATGACCTACCGAATTCAGAAATTTTTAACCATTAATTACTGGCACATAGAACATTACATAACTGCTCGCATGGGGTCACAGATGATCCCAAATAGTATGAGTAGTTTTTAATATATATTGAAATATATAAGTGCTTTGATTATTCTGTATTAATATCTTTAAGAAGTAATAACATGAATGACAAACTAATTATACAAAAACAAGTTAAACTAAAAAAATAATCAATAATTAACAATTTGTACTTAGTTATACTGAGATCATAGTTAATTCTCGTATTTTCATTCACTCGTAGAATCACTCTTGTTCATGGGCGTAGCCAGGGGGGGGGGGGGTTGGGGGTTCAAACCCCCCCCCCCCCCGAAAAGTTAAAATATCAACATCAATAATATTGAAATAAGGAGAGTTAAGAAAATGTTATTCGTAATTCTGATATCTAAAAATGATAATATGCATCTTAAAAGATAAATGGGGACCTCTGAAAGAAAAACAAATAATTTAACTCTTAAGTTCTGTTTTTTCGGTGAATGCGGTTGATTTTTTTTTGCTAAGTGATTTTTATTTGGAATTCCGTTTCTAATTTCCGTTTCTAATCAGTGGTAAGTGTATACGTACTTTGAAATTATTATTTTACTTAGCAAAAAGGGTTAAATAAACATATATCAGGATTAGTGATACAGTCAGGTGGGTATTGTGATTAGTGTTACAGTTGGTCAGCATAAATGTGATTATTTGAATAATTTGACTGCTTAAAATGTTTTAACATGTACTTCTAACGTTTATTATGCAATTTGTTTTGAAAAGTTGTATTTTCTATGCACATTTATTTCTTCAATTTAATTAAAAAAATTAAGTAGTTAGGTACATAGAAAATAAAAGTTTTCAAGGCAAATACAAAGTCCGAAAATACCCCCCCCCCCCCCCCCCGACACGAGTTTTGCACTTTCTTGAACCCTCCCTAAAACCTTGCTAAATTTTGTTGGTACTTTGTAAAGTAACGTGATTACTCGCACGGGGTCGCGAGTAATCACGTTACTTTACAAAGTACCAACAAAAATCATAGACGCGCGTTATGAAGCTAGCGATGGCGCGGGGGCAATCGGGCTGCGCCAGGTGCTTCATTTCTTAATCCGAAAATGCTTTGACCCCATGCGAGTAATTAAGGGTTAAAAATAAAGAACACAAATAAATGGTAATTTCTAGGATTAAAGATCACAGACTGGTTTAAGTCTCCATGAAAAGGTTGATACCCCCGCGCCTTAACTTAACTATAAACTTAAAATTAAGAAGGAACAAATTTAAAAACTACTAATTTACGAAACGACACATTTATTACATTAGGACACAAAAGGCAGGTGTTAATTATTAACCTAATGTTAGTCTTAAAACTACTTAATTAATTAGTCAAAAATAAGAAAGTCTGTTTGCTTAATTCTACGGTAAAGTCTTGAAAATGTAATTGTTCAGAATCTAATCACTTCGGTGGTTAAAATAAATAAAATGTTTAGTCATTTCCCTTTGGTTGCTGATGATGGAGTCTCCGCGTACGAAAACCGTCACTAGGTACTTTAAACTTAGTTATCTACTTTTTTCACTTGTTATTGCACAGGTAGGAAGTTGCGAGAGTTCTTTGTAGTGAAAAAATGTGCATAGTGGAGTTTGCACAAATCCCTGGTCGGAATTTTCGCCGTCACTTGGTTGGACTTCCTGGTGGAAGTTCGTGAACGTATTGGCGGTTCCTGGTCGAAATCCGCGAGCATGTCTGTTAATTTTCCTCGTCGGGAAACTGCGAGTGCAGTTCGGAGAGCATTTGCAAAGCCCTGGTCGGGTTGCAAACGCAACTATTCTTTTTTTAACATTGGTCGGGATATTCCGTTGGCGGAGTGGAGTACTACCCCCTAGGCCGGGCAAATGGTGACTGACTATCGTGTTGGGATTCTTCCTCGTGTCTTCCTTCTTGGCTCTCGTGTAGATCTTCAGAACTTATTCCGTCAGCGGCGGCGGCTCGGGGTTCAAACAAAAAGGTTTATTGCCTTCGCCCGACTTGGCGATTGGGTTTTATTTTATTGATTTGTGTGTCTCTGCCGACAATAAGTTCTAACTTTCCAAATTTTATTACGCTCCTTAATTGCTTTCGCCGTTCTGTGTTCGCCCCTAGCTGCAAATTTTATTATTATATTATCCTTCGTAAAATTAATTTTATCTCATCCTTCATTGGTTTCCAAAATTATATGACTATATCCGGTCCTTTGACTAACCTTAAGCTCTTTCTGTCTACCGCCTACTTCTATGCTAGCGACCTTATTGTAGATGGTACACATTTGTTTAGTTACGTGAATTTTTGGCATTAGAATACCTATAGGTAGGGTCACAGGGGGCACAGTGGAACGAAAAACGTATTTTGATTTTTAGAAAAATAAACCTTTAATCAATCAGTTTAAAATCTTTTATAAAATCTTAAGTAGTCTTTGATTTATCATTTCAAAACAAAAAATATGAAAAAATGTTCATAGTAAAATAATTACTGGCATTTTTCCGAGATCAGAATTTTGTTCCACTGTGCCCCAGGTCTGGGGTAGAGTGGAACACCCCTAGGGGCACAGTGGAACATACCTACATAATAAATCTAAAAATTATTCCGTAAACTCAGGAATTATTCAGAAAATTATATTTTCTTAAGATGCGCTGTGGAAAGTACAAAATGTTGGCCTGACGTTTTGTTGATGTTTGTCTTATTTATTATTCCTTATTCCACCGTGCCCCGTTCCACCGTGCCCCACACCCGATTTCATGAAAACAAAAATTATCAAAATTTTTAGGTTAATCTTAAGGTTATGTTTTGTTGTTAAATACATCATAAATTACATACCTAATATACAGTTTAAATGTCACTCACCAGTAGGTACGATATTTTGAGTAGATCGAAAAAGATTACACAATAATTTATAAGAAATGAATGCCGAAAAACCGATTTCCCAAAATATTTAACGCGCGGCCCAAACAACTTCACTTTGACAACTAAATAAAAATGGCCACTTGTGCTCTTAATTTTGCTGTTAATAAAAACAATCGAAATGTAAGATAGGGACAGAGTTATTGTAGGTGTTTCACTCTACCCCGCGTTCCACCGTACCACTAATAGGCCACTTGCATCACATTAAAAAAAAAAATTCCGGTTTAGGCAAATATTCTAAGACATTTTGTATTTTTTTAACGTTTAACGTTTCTGGGGATTTTTTGAAAATTTCGAAAAAACGATAATTACATAGCCGAAAATCATTTAAAAAAAAAGAACGTTTTTCACACGAATGGCACAGGAGAATAACGCGGCATACCAAAAATTTTATATCTCATAAATATTTTTTTCCTTGATCCATCTTATTGATCATAAATCATTATAATGTAGAGCGTCTATATTACTAAATTCAATGTAATATACTTGTACTTGTAAATTATTATAATGATAAGAATATTATAAAATTTTATTTTATTAAAATCAGCACCATAATCATTATACCTCTAAAATACGTACCGACATCATCTTCACGTTCCGAAGAGAACCCCGTACATCATTAAATGTACGGGGTTCTCTTCAGAACATCTGTCAAAAAATCAAACCAAATGATAAGTTCGCAGAGAACAAACAATAAATCTAGTGAACGAATTAAAAAATTCGCCTGAAATCAAAGTGATGCCATATAAAAAAATAAATCAGTGTGGAATCTTACTAAATTAATAGGAACATTTTCGGAGACAGGACATTTTCATGTAGTGACGTCACGAGGCCAAATAATGCATTTATTTATTAAAAAAAAATCTGTATATTTCTATGCAATTTTACTAACATTTTCTTAATCTTAGTAAAAAGATCTATCCACATGATTTTTCCAAGTCGTTATGAAATCCATGCAAGTGGCCTATTGCAAATATATATTGACAAATACGCAGTAGATATCTCTGGTAATCGTGAAATACCTATTGTCTTGAAAATGTTTGCCCACAATGCAGGAAGCATTACGTAAAAAATGCATCTTCCTGTTTTATTAAAAAAACTATTCAGAGATGCAATTTCATCGAATAATTTAACATCATCAATGTGTACTCCTTTTACATTCAGATATTGAATTGATAAAGCAATATGATCAAAGTCGATCATTTCGCTCTTTTTCAGCATCAACTAATTAAAGACTTTGAAATCATCTAAAGGCGTCATCCATCGATCTGTCTTATACATATTTTTAAGGTCTTGCTTGAAAACTTGACGTTAAAAAAACTTAAATCGATAATTATACGTTTGAGAGAAAATCCTCAAACTGTATAAAATCTCAGGACTTTTCCATGGAAATTAGGCCTTTTCTCCGGACTTTTGATTTTTTCATCAGGCAACCCTATGTAGAAGTAGAATATGAGTGGAAGGGTAGTTCTTGCGTTGGAAGTTTGGCGTCGGTTTGGATGTAGCCTATCATTATACATGAATAACTTTTGAATTAAGAAATTACTGAAAACAAAAGAGTGTTGCTTACTTGCCACATTATTTTGCGAGTATGTGAGACTATGGCGAGTCTATTTACATTACGTCATAGGATGTAACATCTCTTTTTCATCAGAACGCATTCATTGATATAGGTAAACGCCAAACGTCAAACGTCAAGTTTAGTGTTCATTGCGTACGTGTGGACAGTTCCTTACCCCAGGCAACCAGCCAAACTGTGTGAACCGCGCGAACTTCACCCCAATCTTTCAAGCGTGTTTCAATAAACGGAGGAGACGGAAAACAAAAAATGTTGATAGTGATATTTGAGGGATTGTAACGGCAAACGTTTATGGCGGAGGTCGCAAGAGACCCGTCTTTACATTCATCTAAAAGCCAGGCAAGGAAATTTTTTGTTTATGACTTCATTACTTTCTATATATAACGTAAATATTTTGTTGACGAGTACTATCTTCACTGTCAGTCGTTTCATCCTGTTTCCAATCGCTAATTCTACATAATATCCCTTACTTCGTTTCGTAGAGTTATTTTATCATTCCATACTTGTGATAGTTTTTGGTACCTACTTAAGTACTTATGCTGATATTAATCAGGCTATTCATTTGGTAGCGGCTGATAGCCGAACTGATCGACACCTGTTCTTTCATTTGAGCTAAGGCAGGCTCACATGCACAACTGCGCTGTGTCTAACACTAACTAGCTTACCCTACCAACGATTATCAGTACTCCTTCATGTGTAAGGAATTCATTTAACGTTTTTTTTGAGGAACATTTAAACCATCAATAGAAGTCTACCTAATTTTGGATGAGTATTTCTGTGGAAAAATAAAATTGCTACTTTAAAATACTCACATTACATTAACATGCTGAACGCGGAATGGCGGATCCAAAATAAGTTAATACCGGTTTATCTTTAGAGATAGATATTGTGTAACTTGTGTCAAGTTAGGCTGCTTTTGATGGCGATTCTCAACACCTTGGAAAAAATTCGGTTTACGGGAGATGGTCCTAGATAATTTTTTTTTTTTTTATACTAATTATGGGCCGGAAAATCCGAAACTGAAAGAATTAGGCGGCGGCAAGCAATATTAACTGAATTACACGACTTTAAAATTTTCTATACACACACACATGAAAATAGTCATTTTGGAAGCATTTTGACACACGAAGTACGAAGATCATAGAAAAACAAGAAATGTACAAAAACATGTGCCGGCAGTGTTACCAGCTCTCAAAAATATTTATTCCTATATCAATAACGTAAAACTTTCCGACACGATAATTCCTCACATAATTCATCACATAACACATTAACCTGATGAATTACGACTATCTCAACGGCCGTATTCTTAAACCAAAAGTATGAAAATTCGTAGTCTTAAAAATGCGTAGCCTAACCTAACCTAACGCTAGGTTTGTGTAACATGGTTTGTGCCCCTTTATACCGCCTGCTCGCGTCCCTAACCTAACCTAACCTAACCTAACGCTAGGTTTGTGTAACATGGTTTGTGCCCCTTTATACCGCCTGCTCGCGTCACGGCAAAAAAACATCCCTGTTTTCAAGCAGTTTAGCGGCTACGCTAGGTTTGTGTAACATGGTTTGTGCCCCTTTATACCGCCTACTCGCGTCACGGCAAAAAAACATACCTGTTTTCAAGTAGTTTAGGGGCTACGCTAGGTTTGTGTAACATGGTTTGTGCCCCTTTATACCACCTGCTCGCGTCACGGCAAAAAACATCCCTGTTTTCAAGTAGTTTAGCGGCTACGCTAGGTTTGTGTAACATGGTTTGTGCCTCTTTATACCGCCTGCTCGCGTCATGGCAAAAAAAAAACCCTGTCTTCAAGTAGTTTAGCGGCAACGCTAGGTTTGTGTAACATTGTTTGTGCCCCTTTATACCGCCTGCTCGCGTCACGGCAAAAAAACTTCCCTGTTTTCAAGTAGTTTAGCGGCTACGCTAGGTTTGTGTAACATGGTTTGTGCCCCTTTATACCGCCTACTCGCGTCACGGCAAAAAAATCCCTGTTTTCAAGTAGTTTAGCGGCTACGCTAGGTTTGTGTAACATGGTTTGTGCCCCTTTATACCGCCTGCTCGCGTCACGGCAAAAAAACATCCCTGTTTTCAAGTAGTTTAGCGGCTACGCTAGGTTTGTGTAACATGGTTTGTGCCCCTTTATACCGCCTGCTCGCGTCACGGCAAAAAAACATCCCTGTTTTCAAGTAGTTTAGCGGCTACGCTAGGTTTGTGTAACATGGTTTGTGCCCCTTTATACCGCCTGCTCGCATCACGGCAAAAAAACATCCCCGTTTTCAAGTAGTTTTGCGGCTACGCTAGATTTGTGTAACATGGTTTTTGCCCCTTTATACCGCCTGCTCGCGTCACGGCAAAAAAACATCCCTGTTTTCAAGTAGTTTAGCGGCTACGCTAGGTTTGTGTAACATGGTTTGTGCCCCTTAATACCGCCTGATCGCATCACGGCAAAAAAACATCCCTGCTTTCAAGTAGTTTAGTGGCTACGCTAGGTTTGTGTAACATGGTTTGTGCCCCTTTATACCACCTGCTCGCGTCACGGCAAAAAAATCCCTGTTTTCAAGTAGATTAGCCGCTACGCTAGATTTGTGTAACATGGTTTGTGCCCCTTTATACCGCCTGCTCGCGTCACGGCAAAAAAACATCCCTGTTTTCAAGTAGTTTAGCGGCTACGCTGGGTTTATGTAACATGGTCTGTGATACAAAAGTGAGTAAAATTTATAAAAAATAAGTACTTAAAATATAAACATGTTATTTTACGTTATTGATATTACTGCTTAATGTCAACACTTAATTTTGTGTGGTAAAAACATCTATGTTTTCTTGTTGTCTATGATCTTCGTACTTCGTGTGTCAAAATGCTTCCAAAATGACTATTTTCATGTGTGTGTGTATAGAAATTTTTAAAGTCGTGTAATTCAGTTAATATTGCTTGCCGCCGCCAATTCTTTCAGATTCGGATTCCCCGGCCCATAGTTAGTATAAAAATAACTAGTTTGATTTTCTAGGAATCAGAATGCTTCCAAAATGGCTATTTTCCTGTGTGAGTATTAAAAATTTTAAAGTCGTGTAATTCAGTTAATATTGCTTGCCGCCGCCTAATTCTTTCAGATTCGGATTCCCCGACCCCAAATTAGTATAAAAATAACTAATTTTATTTTTTAGTATAAAAAAATAATTTTTTTTATCTAGGACCATCTCCCGTAAACCGAACTTTAGCCTCCACCTTTTTCAAATGTCAAATGCGAGCTTAAAATATTGTCCCAATAATTATTATATCCTTATTTAAAAATTAGAGTTAAGTTAACGACTTCAATATTTGGCAAAATATTTCAAGCAAAACGAAATATATTCAAAACTCACGCGAAATAAATTTCCTTTATAAAAATGTTCTGTTTTAGGAATTTTTTGCCTTGAACCAATCATCAAACGCTACCACAGCAGTGTCATGATCTACTAAATCCTGATACTGTTTCTATCGAGACGGAACCAGGGCCCCAGGAAGAAGACAGAGGTGTAATGCTGTATATGAATATAGATTTCGACCTCCAAGATGTAAAGAAGGAATGTTTTCAATATGCGGAGTTTACTCGGACAGCTGGTTAGTTACTTTGAATATATTAAAAAATGTGGCATGTTTAATATTTTTAATTATTTATAAAACATGCCACATTTTTAATTTGGTATTATTTACTCAAATGTATTATTCGCAATAAGTTCCTGATTCCTCAAGTATTTACCTGTTTTTATTTGGGACATGTTATCACTTACACGTTACAGCTACGTAAATATTGATGGAAATAAAACCTTTTCATTGACTTCTTCAAGAGCAGGGCCCATCTTGAAGCGTTGGCAACTGATGCGGACATCTTGTGTCATTCTTTTATCTGAAAGTTGGTTTCCAAATCCACGCCTATATTTATTTATTTATTTATTTACTAGCTGATCCGGCGAACTTCGTACCGCCTCAGAATCAAAAACTGTTGTCAACTTATCAGCTGAATTGATCTAAATTGTTTCTCCCTGCGTATACCACACCTTGATCTAAATTGTTTCTCCCTGCGTATCCTTTCCCCTCTCGCGTTCCCTCTCCCTCTCCCCACTCCACTTTTCCCCTTTCCCCGTCCCGCTAACCCCCCTTCCTGAGTTCCTTTCCCCCCTCCCCCCTCCCCCCTCCCCCGGTTCACAGTTCAATATTATACCCCTTACAATATTGCTGCAGTTCTTTCAAAATAGGAGAATTCGTTCCATACAAAATGTATGGGGAAAATAATTTTCTTCGGAGTGGAACACCCTTTACTTTTAGGGGTATGAAAAATAGATGTTGGTCGATTCTCAGACCTACCAGATAAGCACACAAAATTTCATCAAAATTGGTCCAGCCGTTTCGGAGGAGTATGGTAACAAACACCGTGACACGAGAATTTTATATATTAGATTTATACTGGGTTTTACAGAAGTTTACACTTGCGTGAGAACTATCCAGTTATAAAAACTCAGTTATTTCACAATTATAAAAAATTACATTTCATACAATTACAAATACAAATACAATCAAATACAGATACATACAATTACAAAAACAAAAACATCACAAATAAAAATACATAATTATATACAAGGTCACTCGAGTTACACATTACAATGAGTGTTAAGGGACATATGAAATACGCGAGGCATGCATAGAGAGACAATTCATACAATATAAATAGTTAGTTATTATTATTTTTTTTTTAACAGCGCCAGAACTTTTTTTTGAACCCGTACAAATTATCAACGAAAATATCCACATCAGCACACTCTATCTTGTTATATAGTCGACAAATCTGGGTCAGAGGGCTAAAGTATGCGATATTATTTTTAAATATATTCATGTGAAAAATGTTATGGCGTCTTAAACAATGGGAATTGGGGACATTTATTACAATACTGCTAAGACATAATTTAGTATCAAGATGGCCGTGAATAATTTTATGTAAACATATTAGATCAGTCAATTGCCTTCTAGTTTTAAGTGTATCAATCTTGAAGTAATCACGACGTACGTCGTATGATCTGAGATGGTCATGTAGTCCACATTTGAAGGATAACATTCTTAGTAAATTTTTTTGAACTGATTCTACAATGTCTTCATATTTGCAGTAATGTGGATTCCAGATAGTGCTTCCATATTCAAGTTTACTTCTGATTAAGGCATTGTAAAGAGTTAGAATTGATTGAGGATCTTTGAAAGGTTTACATATTCTGTGAATGAATCCTATCATTTTTAATGATTTGCACTTAATGTCGTTAATATGTACATCAAATATGAATTTAGAATCAAGAGTGATCCCTAGATCCCTTATTGAAGACACTTTTTTGAGAATTATATTATTGATAACATAAGAAAACTCTTTTATTATTCTATTTCTAGTGAAATTTATAATGTAACATTTATCAACATTTAAGTGCATATCATTGACAGTACACCAGTTATTGAGTGTGTCGAGGTCATTTTGAAGCAGTTGATGATCGGAAACAGACTTAATTTTACGAAAAATTTTAAGATCATCAGCGAAAAAAGCATAATCACAGTTTAATTTCGAGCCAAGGTCGTTTATGAATATAAGAAAAAGCAGGGGGCCAAGATTTGAACCCTGTGGTACACCATAAGTTACTACTATAGGGAATGATTTATATCCATTAATTAGAACTAATTGAGTTCTGTTATACAAATATGATTTCACCCAGCGTAACAGGTCTCCATGTATTCCAATTTGTTCAAGTTTTTTTAGTAAGATGGAGTGGTTAACTTTATCAAAGGCTTTTTGGAAATCAGTATAAATTGTATCTACTTGTAATCTTTCATTAAAAGAATTACACACATAATTACAAAATTCCAAAAGATTTGAGTTGATTGATCTTTGAGGAACAAACCCATGTTGCGTAGTGCAGAGAAGGGGCTTAAAATGTGAAAAAATATTTTTATATATCAGAGATTCAAAAACCTTAGCAAAACAAGATAGTATACTAATTGGCCTATAATTTTTTATTAAAGATTGGTCTCCCGATTTTAATACTGGTACCACATTAGCTTCTTTCCACAGATCAGGAAAAGTTCCCGTGGTTAGGGATGCATTAAAAATGATAAAAAGCGGTAAACATAAAGAGTCTGCACAGCAACTGACAAAGAAAAGAGGAATATTATCTGGACCTGGACCCTTTCTGGAATCTATTTTACTCAAAAAACATTTTATTTCATCTGCACTAATATGTATTTTACCCAAATTGCTTTGATTGTGTTCAGTTATGTTTGGCATTGAATCATTAGAAGATGTTTCCGACTTGGTATAAACGGATGAAAAATATTTAGAGAAAATGTTTGCTATGTGTTCACCGTCATTTGAGGAAATATCGTCAAGATGCATTACTTTAGGAATACAATTAGTTTATCGTAATGATTTTGAGTATGACCAGAATACCTTTATGTTATCTTGCAGACCACTTTCGACAGAGTTGATGTATGATTTATAACACTTGCTTTGTATTTTTTTTGTAAGTTTCCTTAAATAGGAGAATTCTCTATAATCAGACTCGTTACCATTTTTTTTACCTTATGTCTAACTTTGTTTTTTTTTAAGAAGTGCAATCAGTTGCTGATTAAACCAGACAGGATATTGATTTTTTGATTTAGTTCCATATTTTTTAAAATATTTGTCAATTATTTCCCATAATTTTTCATAAAATACGATTACCATGCAATTCACATTTTTATTTTTAAAAAGAGTTATCCAATCAACAGATAATAGATCCTGTCGACATTCATCAAAGTTTCCCTTCCTAAAATTGTATTTTGAATCACTTCTATTAATTTCTAAGAATTGATCTTTATTTTGTTTCACTTCAATTTCAAATGACGGGTGATATTGATACAAATTGGTTAATCCTGGTGCTACATGTATATCTATGTTAACTTTATCAGAAAAAACCAGATCCAATAAATTTTCATTTCTATTTAGTACATAATTGAATTGATACAAATTGCAAATTGAAGAGAGGTTGACAAGACTGTGTTCTTTCATGCTTTTATAATTGGAAGGGGAAAGTACATAATTTTTGAAAGAATTGTCAGGTAACCATTTGATTTCGGATAAATTAAAATCACCTATAAAAATAAACTGCGAATTGGGAATTGAGTACTTTAAATACAGATCCTGTAATTTTTCAATCTGGTTGCAATACTTGTCAACAGTTACACAAGGAGGAATATAAAAGACGCAAATATAAATGAGCGAGTTGGAATTAGAATTGGACTTGATCATAATCCACAAATCCTCATTTTCACTCTCCCACCAGTTTTTCTCTACACAAGAAGTTTTTTTAGAAACGGCGGCTAGAACTCCGCCATCTTCTTTAGACACAGAATTGGTTGACTCACGATCTCTTCTAAATATTACATATCTGTCAACAAACACTTCTTCACTAAATACCGTTGAGTTTAGCCATGTTTCGGAAAAACAAATAATGTCATAGTTATTAATTAAAATATTATTGCGTACACTTACAGTCTTTGTTCGAATACCCCTCACATTTTGATAGTATATATTTAATGCATCAACAGCAAGTGCCTCGCCATCTTTTTCGGTATGCTTAGACGCCATAGTCGATGGTGGAAAGATCCTTCAATAATGCGGCTTTATAGGCCGGGCAAACCTTATCTCCGGTGGGGTGGGCACGGGAAGCTGCAGGCTTTCCGAAACGTGCGCATGTTGCGCAACTGGGTGCTGCAGCAGTAGCGGGGCAGGCCTCACGGGCGTGTCCTTCTACACCGCAGTGGGAATATCTCATTTTTTCTTTGCAGAACTTGTGTGAATGTCCTATCATTTGGCAATTCAGACAAACGGTAAGTCCCACAAAGTCACGCACACCGCACACGGTCCAGTCCACGAATACTCGTCCTTGTTGTACCAGCGCATGACGAATGATAGGGGGTACCAGGTAAACTCTGTGGCAGGACGGTCCGGTTCGAGCTCCAGCCATATGACTAAGTTTGCACTTGGAAATATACTCCTTGACGTCATTATCTCCAGAGATTCCGGAAAATGCCTTCTCAAGGAAGTCCTCATCAGATAGCTCCCGGGGTACGTTAAAGAATATAATTCTTGGGTGCCTCTTTACTGGAAGTCGGGCACTCAGCAAGTCGGAGCTGGTTACAATAGGAGCATTTAAGAGCCGCTCTTGTTCCTGGCTGTTGGCAGTGTGGATAATGACTCCTTTATTTTTTATATTTTTTACTCCCGTTATTCGAACTCCCAATTGCGAAGGCTTTACGATGTCGCGTATGATCTTTTTTGTGCCATCGCTATCATCAACCCCCGGTAGTTTGGGTAAAAACATACCGATGGTCTTGGTTTTCCTATCTGGATAGTGGTGCGAGTAAGTGGTGGAGGCAAAGGAAGTTTTTTCTTGGTAACTTCAGCAAAAGAGAGGCTGGCTTCGGTCGCATCGGCTACTCGACGCATAACTGGTCCCAAGTCTAAGTGAAGTTGCTGTATTTTGTCCAGCAACTGTTTCGTGTAGTTATCCGTCATGGTCTTCTCGGCCTTCAAGACCTTGATTTCAGCAAGGGCCGAGTTGAGTTTGCCTCTGATTTCTTCTTTCTCTAGGAGAAGTTGGGCAACAGATCCGAGAACACTAGTCACATTAACGGACACTTTGAGCTGTTGCTCTTTTGACACTTTTGATGGCTTTTCGGCCAACGCATCCTGCAAAGCTTTTAAAGCATCTTGTGTCCCAGAGAGAATCGTACGTCCTGATATATTACTAATGGGTTCAGGGTCAATTTCAGCCTCAATCTCCTCGGCGTCAGAACCCGATTCATCGTGGGAGGTATACGGGGAGGCTACATTAGGGCGACATTTCTTATTTTTGCCCATGATTGTTGATTAAAAATCACAAAATACGTAATTTCTTATAAGAATAATAGTTTCAATATGTAAACAGAGATATCACAAGTTCACGACACAATATTAGCCAATAGGAGCCTAGAGAAGTGAACTCATAATTAAAACGGCCAATGAGCGCGCTAGCTCGTTGTACACAACGCTACGGTTAATTATTGTACACCCAGAGCGAAATGAATAGTTTTTTAACACTCAAAAACAACGGCAAAATGCTAAAAAAATCACTGGATAACACTATCACTTGTATAACTTTCAATGCTTATCACGATGATTATCTTTTGTCTTCCGGCAAGTTCGTTAAAACGCTGTTTACCCGTATAAAAGACACCTTGACAGAGCGTAACAGGCAGGGTAGGCAACAGGATGTACAAGAATGAATGAATATACATATGTTAAATTATTGGGTTTTAAATCTTTCAAATATGTAGATTCTTTTAGTAAAGTCTAGTTGTATGTAAATTATTGTTGGGTATAAATGTACTACACTACATTCAAAGAACATTACAATTATCAATGTTCGTATTGTCATTTTGTTTTGCAGGCAGCACTAATGAGGAGACAGTGGCCATCAAGGAGGATCTCGGATCCCAAGAAGAAGATGAAGGAAGTTTTCCATTTATGGAAATTGACATAGACCTGTCGGATGTTAAGAAAGAATGCTTACAACGCGTCGAAATGAACCAGACAACAGGTAAAACCTATTTTCATTGTATGAACATTATCTGGTATCCATTTTTTCAACTTATCGCGGAAAATAAATCTTAGTGAGCATTTTTTATTAATTTTATCTTTCAAATTTGTCGACAGATCTGAAGACGCGTCCTGTGGATAACCGATTATTTTGTCCTCAATGTGACTACTCTTGCTATCATAGGAATGATTTTGTAAGTCACCGTCTAAGCCATACTGGCGTTAAACCCTATTCTTGTTCCGAGTGCAACTGCTCATATTCTCAAAAGAGCAATCTCACGAGGCACATGCTGACTCATAGTCGAGAAAAACCCTTCTCTTGTTCCGAGTGCAACTATTCATGTTCTCTAAAAAGCAATCTCACGAAGCACAAGCTGACTCACAGTGGAGAAAAACCTTTTTCTTGTTCCGAGTGCAACTATTCATGTTCTCAAAAGGGCAGTCTGACCATCCACATGCTGACTCATAGTGGAGAAAAACCTTTTTCTTGTTCCGAGTGCAACTATTCGTGTTCTCGAAAGGGCGATCTGACGATTCATATGCGAACTCACAGTGGAGAAAAACCTTTTTCATGTTCCGAGTGCAACTATTCATGTTCTAGAAAGGGCAGTCTCACGAGGCACAAGCTGACTCACTGTGAAGAAAAACCTTTTTCTTGTTCCGAGTGCAACTATTCATGTTCTCGAAAAGGCAGTCTGACCATGCACACGCTGAGTCACAGTGTAGAAAAACCTTTTTCTTGTTCCGAGTGCAACTATTCATGTTTTCAAAAGGGCTATCTGACTATCCATAAGCTGACTCACAGTGGAGATAAGCCTTTTTCTTGTTCCGAGTGCAACTATACATGTTCTCTAAAGGGCAGTCTGACCATCCACATGCTGACTCATAGCGGAGAAAAACCATTTTCTTGTTCCGAGTGCAACTATTCATGTTCTAGAAAGGGCAGTCTCACGAGGCACAAGCTGACTCACAGTGAAGAAAAACCTTTTTCTTGTTCCGAGTGCAACTATTCATGTTCTCTTAAGAACAATCTCACAAATCACAAGCTGACTCACAGTGGAGAAAAACCTTTTTCTTGTTCCGAGTGCAACTATTCATGTTCTAGAAAGGCCAGTCTTACGAGGCACAAGCTGACTCACAGTAAAGAAAAACCTTTTTCTTGTTCCGAGTGCAACTATTCATGTTCTCTAAAGAGCAGTCTGACCGTCCACATGCTGACTCACAGTCGAGAAAAACCTTTTTCTTGTTCCGAGTGCAATTATTCGTGTTCTCAAAAGGGCCATCTGACTATCCATATGCTGACTCACAGAGAAAAACCTTTTTCTTGTTCCGAGTGCAATTATTCGTGTTCTCAAAAGGGCAGTCTGACCATCCACATGCTGACTCATAGCGGAGAAAAACTCTTTTCTTGTTCCGAGAGCAAGTATTCATGTTCTCGAAAGAACAGTTTATCGATCCACATGCTTACTCACAATGGATAAAAACCGCTTTCTTTTTTCGAGTGCAACTATGCATCCGCTCGAAAGGGCAGTTTAACACACTACAAGCTGATACACAGTGAAAAATGGCCTTTTTCTTGTTCTGAGTGCAACTATTCATGTTCTGAAAAGGGCAGTCTCACGAGGCACAAGCTGACTCACAGTGGAGAAAAATCTTTTTCTTGTTCTGAGTGCAACTATTCATGTTCTCGAAAGAGCAGTCTGACCCTCCACATGCTGACTCACAGTGGAAAAAAACCTTTTTCTTGTTCCGAGTGCAACTATTCATGTTTTCAAAAGAGCAGTCTGACCATGCACATGTTGACCCACAGTAGAGAAAAACCTTTTTCTTGTTCCGATTGCAAATATTCATGTTCTCGAAAGGGCAGTCTAATGATCCACAAGCTGAATCACAGTGGAGAAAAACCTTTTTCTAGTTTCGAGTGCAACTATTCATGTTCTCAAAAGCGCAGTCTAACGATCCACATGTTGACTCACAGCGGAGAAAAACCTTTTTCTTGTTCCGAGTGCAATTTTTCGTGCGCTCGAAAGCGCAGTTTAACAATCCACGTGCTGACTCACTGTTGAGAAAAACCTTTATTGTAATCTAAGTGCAGCTATTCGTCTTCTCAAGATTTGAAGAAGTATGTGGTAACTATTGTTGCAGAATAAACTTTTTCATATTTTGTCTGCTATTATGCCTTTTTTCGAAGTTACTTTAACGAAGTTACGCTAGTCACCGGTACGAAGCAACCGAGACATGAACTGGTTCAAAAATAGCATGTTCCTCGAATCCACTGTCATCTAGGGATTTCTAGTCACCGGTTCAGAATAACCGATACATGCAATATATCTGTTTGATACAACTGAGTATTACCTTTAAACTTTACATATTCGGAGCGATTCTGCAAATTCATTAAATCGTAGTACTTATATTTGCCTGGGGCACGTCCCCATGTGAGCTGCCGACGGAATTGGCGACTTATTTTTTCGAATTCTAGAATTAGAAACGGAACTACAATAGTTAAAGCGAATGTAGCCATATAAAGGTGTAAAACAAAATGGTTTTCTACGAGCTGGTATTGCAGTATACTTCGAACTGGTTTTCTGCGTTTCACTTTGATAAAGCCGTCAATTACCGGATACTAAGACCTATGCCGACAAAGTATTGACTAGGTCGTAATATTTTAATTTTTTTTAATTTATCAAAGTCAACTTTAATGGGGGGATGAGAAGTTACAACACGTTATCTCCTCCGGGTGCCACCCATACTAGTTACGCCACAGAGGATACTGTAATAGCACCTTGTAGTGGATTGGACCTGGCAACACGCTATCTCTTCCAAGTACGTAAGCACGCATTTCACCACTAACAATTACACATTTACCCTAATGATGGATACTGTAGCTATGTCCAAAACGTTGGTTAAAGAAGGAGGTAGCGCAACACGGAATAACACTCCAAAAACAAATAACAAAAAAAATTTTTTTGTGAAAATCTAAAAACGTATCCACAGAATATAGTTGTTTAATTTTAAGTAGTATTTAAGTGAATTTTATTCCGAATCCTTGTCAAAATATCCTGAATCACAATTATTCGGATTAATATACTATTACTTATACTTATTCCTACTGGGAAGGGTTAAACCTATATATTTTTAAAATTTAAAGGTATAATAATAATATGATCTCGATAAATGAAACTGGTAGTGTTTTTCTTTTTAATTCTTATTTTATTAAATGAACCTTTAGTTCTTGGTCATTTTGTGGGTGGTTATTTTGAGTTTGCACTTTTTTGTCCTTTTAGTGTGTTTTGAATAGGCACTTTATACTAAATATATCTTTTCTTCAAATTTTGCAAATTCACTTTGTGGCACCATTTTATTAATGAAATAATTAAAAACACTTTGTTTTTACCACAATCAACTTTATTTTAAAGTCAACATGTTTCAAGAACGATGTTCTCTTCATCAGGACATAAAATGTACTAAAACTAAATGATCGAACATAGAACGGCGTGGGTAGAAATGGAAGTAGTGAGGGAGGAGAGAGGTGGAAAGGGGAGGTGCTTAGAAGATCAACAAGGGGGAGGGGGGGGGAGGTGGAAAGGGGGTGCTAAGAAGAACAAAGACAAAAAATTATAATTGAAATATGTTTAAGATAGGGTTACTCACAAAATTAATTCGATTGTTAATAATATTTAAATTTCTATTGACATTTTTCCTAATTTCTAATATTTCTAAAAGATTTAAGTGAAAACCACTAACGTTAGTGTGTAAAAAAAAAATTTTAAAACCAGTATTTATATCAAATGAATGGTTTTAAAATTTTACACACTCACGTTAGTGGTTTTCACTTAAATCTTTTAGAAATATTAGAAATTAGGAAAAATGTCGATAGAAATTTAAATATTATTAACAATCAAATTAATTTTGTGAGTAACCCTATCTTAAACATATTTCCATTATAATTTTTTGTCTTTGTTCTTCTAAGCACCCCCTTTCCACCTCCCCCCCCCCCTCCCCCTTGTTGATCTTCTAAGCACCTCCCCTTTCCACCTCTCTCCTCCCCCACTACTTCCATTTCTACCCACGTCGTTCTATGTTCGATCATTTAGTTTTAGTACATTTTATGTCCTGATGAAGAGAACATCGTTCTTGAAACATGTTGACTTTAAAATAAAGTTTATTGTGGTAAAAACAATGTGATTTTTATTATTTCATTAAATATATCTTTCTTTAAATTCCGTAAGGTTTTATTCGGATTGTTTTCTATATATGTTATTATAAAATCAACCAAAATGTGGTTAGAATGTTAATGTTTTTAACATTTTTAATTAAATAGGTATGATTATTGTTATGTCAGAAATTTTATTCTATTTCTAATTTAATGTTTTTTTTCTTTTTTCATTTTATGCGATCTATATAACATAAACGGTTAATAAGTTTATACAGTTTGGTTTAGGGGATAATAATTATTTACAATTATTCCGATAATGTGGTCATCATTTGACTAAGGCATTTACACGTTTTAGACATAAGTAACTAGCTATAAGTCTTAGATATAAGTCACTAGCTATAACTCTTAGTTGTTAGTCACTAGTTATAATTGTAAGCCAGTTATATTAATTCTTATATATATGTATTTGTTCAGCGCTCTTGAGGTGATTTTTCAATAAAACGCAGCTTTATAAATTAACCAAATAATTTTATTGTGACTATTATTATCATGTGCAGAGTGTCTCGTTCACCAAGGAGCCTGATGAAGATCATCGTAGATCAGTGATCAAAGGGTGGTTTATAACATCTGGTAAACAGCACACAATCAACTTCTTTATTTGAGATTGTGCTTACTGTTCACACTGTACGTAAAAATGAAATAACATGGTTTTAGGGTCTATTCTGAAGGATCAATCTCGTACTTTATAACTGGCGTCATGAGTAGTGTTCCTTTATACAGCGGACTGAAAAATATAATATTTGGAATAACGGCCGCTACCAAAGTGTATAGCGTGATTAATATAAGTTTTAGTACTTACCAATTACTTTCACAAGTATGTGATGATAAATTTAACAGCGTTGGTTAAACAGAGTATGGAAACAGAATGAAACGTCTGGCGTTAAAGAGAGCATACGTCAATAAAATTTAAAGGTTATGCAGAGATAATAATGAAGGTTATAGATAATTATTTTAATTTCATTTAACCTTGCCTTTTAGGTTTATGATGATTTCATTAATGGGCCGTTTTCGCACGATTTTGACCGCTAGGTTCGCTAATAGTCATACCGGTCCAACTATTTTATTTAACTGTCAGATCCCATACACTTTTTTGGCCGTTTGACGCAATTTAGTGTTTTTAAATATTATAATAATGCCGCCAACCTGTAGTGTTCCAATGTGTAGAAATAGGGGTGGACACGAGTTTCCCAAAGACTGAAAGACTTGAAAGCGAAATGGATTCATTCAATTAGGCGTTCCAAATGGGAACCGACTCCTGATTCTGTTGTCTGTAAAGCTCATTTCAGGGACACAGATTATGTATTCAATAATATTAACAATAGTAAGTACATGACTCATTCAATTAATATCTTACTTTAACTGAATCTCCAATATAATACAGAGAGTATTTGTATAGTATAATGAACACGTAAAGAAACATTTGACATAGAAATGGATCAATTAATTGATATAGAATTTGATAACCCTTCACCCGATACCAGCACTACTTCAACAACTATAGACAGATCACCCTTTCCCCTTCCCCTGGATGATGAGATAACCCCACCACGAGATGTAAGGAACGTGTACCAAATTACACCCGCAATGTGATGACTACCAACTACTTCTTCCGCATCATGGACTAAACAGTGCAGTTAATATACCTACAAGTTTAGGATATAACGAAAACGATAGGATATATAAATACTCTTCAACATGGCTGACTACATTGAACACATAGACTCGGACAAACAGCATCACTGCACAAGTACTAATGACTTTAAACAATGAACTAACATCATTAAAAAAAAATAGGATCAAAATATTACATCAAAACATTAGATCAATCAATAAAAACTTTGATGAATTTATATTATACCTCCAACAACTTGAAAATAATTTTGATGTCATCGTACTGACAGAATGCTGGCTGAATGACAAATATACACCTAAAACACTTGAAAACTATAATTCGTACCACTCAACGAAGCACAAAAACCAAAATGATGGCGTAGTCATATACACAAGTAATAAAATCAACACGACTATACAAGAAATAAACATCATAGACTCTAACTGCATAAAAATTACATATGATAAAGAAACTTGTATCCTAGCTATATATAGATCTCCATCCAAAAATAAAATAACAAATTTCCTAACTGCACTAAACAGCACATTAACTGATCTCAACAAAATCAAAAATATCATCATAGTAGGAGACCTAAACATAAACACTTTAAAATATGGACACCCGCAAAGCATAGAATACCTTTCAATACTAGCGCAATATGGACTGGAACCCACGATAAATATCCCAACACGAGTCACACAAAACACAAGTACCTGTATAGACCATATAATGATCAAGTCAAAACTAAAATCCGAAACAATAGTACTCGAAAGCGCAATTACAGATCATTACATGACTATGATAGCAATAGCCACCGAAAACACAAAATCTGAACAACATCAAACATTTACAAAAAAAATAACTGAATATCCAAACTTAAAGGAAAAACTCAAAAAAATGGACTGGAATCCAATATACCAAATACAGAATGCTGAAGAAACCTGGGATAAATTCACAACTACGTTAATACAAGAAATAAATAACTACACTAATATAAAACTTATAACACTTACACACAAGACAAAAAAAAATAAAACTATGGATAACACAAGGAATATTAAACTGCATCCGTAAACGAGACAAATTACACAGACAAATTAAAAACACGCCATATGACATGGAACAACTTAATTTCTATAAAAGATATAGAAATATCTGCACAAAAATTATAAGAGTAGCTAAGGAGATATACAATAGACAAAAACTACAAAAAGAAAACAACAACCCAAAAGCTATATGGAAAATATTAAAAGAAGTGACATAAACACAAACAGAAAAATAGTATCGAACAATTAAATATTAATTCAAAAAAATAGATATCAGTACAAATGCGGAGATAATAGCGAACCATGTGAATAACTTCTTTGCAAATATAGGAAAAGTTTTGGCAAACCGTAAAACACAAACACAAACCAACCGATCATATATCAATACACAAAAGACAAAACTAAGACTTACAATAAAAACAATTACGGAGGATGAAATTGAAAAAATAATCGATAAATTAAAAAACAATATTGCACCGGGATTAGACGAGATAACAACAGATTGCATTCAGAAATTAAAAACTTAAATAATAAAACCAATAACACACTTAATCAACCTTAGTATAAAACAAAGCTGCATCCCTAGTACTTTGAAACAAGGACTAGTGATCCCTATTTACAAAGCAGGAGACAAAATCGAAATAAATATTTATAGACCAATCACATTATTAAAGTCACTATCAAAGATCTTCGAAAGAGCATTAAAAAACCAAATTATAAAATACCTTGAAGAAAACAAATTAATCTCGGATAAACAATACGGATTTAGAGAAAAAAGAGGTACCAAAGAAGCTTTAGAATATGTAATATATTTTATACATAGCAACCTAGATCAAGGGCAAAAATGCATAGCAATATACCTAGACTTAGCTAAAGCCTTCGATTCAATCTGCCACAAAACCCTTTTTAAGAAATTAGAAAACATTGGTATCTTAGGAAAGGAACTCCAACTAATGAAAAGTTATATGAGCAACAGAACCCAACAAGTTAAAATTAATCACCATACTAGTAAACCACTGCCAATTACATATGGAGTTCCACAAGGAAGCATACTAGGGCCCGTGCTATTCACTCTACAATCTACATAAATGAACTCTGTAATATGGAAATAGACGGAGAAATAATTAGTTATGCGGACGACACAGTATTACTCTTCACATCTAAAGACTGTAACAATGTGCTGTTAGCATTGCCACTACTTGCGGCCATTTGCTAAACCCTACACCTGTAAAGGACACGCAATACACGGCCGACGACTAGCTCAGAGTCGGCGCAAGCAAGGTTCCTCCTAAAAACAGGGCGAGTGCCTGTGGTTCGCTTGGCAATTCCTCCTCCGCCTCCTTTCCTCACAATCCCCGGGTCTCCTTCCTCAATCAGAACACAGTTTTAGCACTTAAAGGGTTTATTCGTAAAAACAGAACAGGGTGGTACACGAAACACATGGTTAACTACACTGCTAGCCTAACGAGAATTTTCTCCTCTCTCTCTACACGTTTAGTGAAGTTAGAAGTAGTTCATAGCACACGGTGTGGGAGGTGAGTAGATTGGTACTCACATAACGGGAGATGCGGAGTCAGCCGTCTGGCTAGGTACTGGGCACAAAGCACAATTCAAATAATACATCGTGAAGTTAGTTCACGGAGAGCGACTAGCGCGAATCACGGGGAACACAGTTGTTCTGCCGAAGGCCGGCGAAGGAATGGGTGCGGGGAGCCGCTCGGCGCTTGGCTACCGGCGCCGCGCGGTGTGGGGAGAGGGGGGCGGAGGGGCTGTGCAAGGGGTCAATTCGCTATTAGCTCGCACGGGAAACAATTCCGTAACGTAACACTTCCCCCCTCGCCGCAAAAAAGGCGACGTGGTAATGGAGCAGTAGGGCTAAGAAATCCTCTTACCCTTCTAGCACTTGTGCCAAAAAAAAAAACATCCAAGAGAAAGGGGAGAGAGAGAGAGAGAGAAAAAGAAAGAGAAAAAAGTTGCTAGCTACAAAATAGTAGAAACAAAAACAAGAGAGAGAAAAAGCAATGTGAACAAAGAATTATACATGAATGTACATGAAAGAGCAGTGGCATACATAAATATAAACACGGACCTGCTGGAGAAAGGTACAAGGGTTATGCAGTGATAGAAAAAAAATGACTCTAAATTGTATCATTGGTCTGTGAGCTAAGTTTGCGTTGCGTGGTTTGCGTAGGATGTTTGGGGTGTTTGAACGTTGCACTGAAGTTATAAGGTTACTTTGTCACAGTAACCTGGCCCGTTTGAGATTACACTCAAGGAACACTAGGGCCTTAAAGAAAACACGAAGAAGAGAACGCAGGATGAGGCTTCTTGGTGGTGGAGAGGGTTCTACCTGTCACAGAGGTCAAAAAGGTAGCTGCTTCCGGATCCTGTGGGTGGGCCAGTATGACATCATTGAGGTACTGGAGAGTGGAATTGTAATTGGTGGTTGGTCCTTTATAGAGGAGGTGGTTTGTGTGCATGACAGCCGTTGTTGTGATGGTGGTTGGTACACTGGTTAGTATACAGTGGGATTTTTGTGTGAACAATCGTTGGTATTGTTATTTGCGCAAAGGCACAGGAGCATTGGCATGATGGCAACAGAGCATTTGCAAGGTGCAGCTGGAACATTTGCAAGATGCAGCAGGAACATTTGTACAATGGCAACAGGAACATTTGCGAGATGCCGCAGGAACATTTGCACGATGGCAACCGGAACATTTGTACAATGGCAACAGGAACATTTGCGAGATGCCGCAGGAACATTTGCACGATGGCAACCGGAACATTTGCAAGATGCAGCAGGAACATTTGTACAATGGCAACAGGAACATTTGTACAATGGCAACAGGAACATGAACCAACCTAGAGCTGACGTGCTCGGGTTTGTTTGAGTGATGGTTTGGTGAAGATACAATTCGCAACTACACGCACGACTCACACTAGGTTATGTTAGGTGTGGTCGGGTGCTTTTGGTACGCAGGGTTTGAAGGCATGGGACCTCCGTGACGGTAGTGAAGGCAGCATGAAGAGAGGCGCAGGTGTAGATAGGGTGAAGAGCTGCTGGTCTTCTTATTAATCCGGCGAAAAATTATTATTAGAACAAAATTCTTGAAGTTTACCTGCCTGGTAGACCAATGATGAAAAGGTTTGGAGAGAAACAAGGTGTGCATGTTGAGAAAGATTGGATTAGTTTGACGTGTAGAGAGAGAGAGAGACGGAGAGAGAGTTAACTAAATGCAACTACAGACTTATACATATTACAAAGGTACGTATTCAAGGAAGGTTCTATTTAACCCATTTAGTTTTTTTTTTTTTAACTAAATACATTTCCAAGAACACGTAGGTAAGGGTTTGTACGTATGACAAAATGCCACGTTCGAAAGAAGTTGGTCTTCCATGACCTATGCTCACGTCTATACGGTAGCATTTTTTCTACTTTCGAAGAACAAAAACATTGAGTACAAATAAGTTATGAAAAGTGGGAAAGGAGTAGGAAGTTGAAAGGATCCGTGTATGAAGGTTGTCCCATTTGACAAACGAAACGCCAAGTGCGTAACGCATATATCCCCATTCACGGATAATTTCGAGGAAGGGAAAGGGTGACAATTGGGAACATTTGAACGAAGAAAACTGCTGAGGACTCGGCTATTTCCGAAATTCGACCTCTGAGTGGAAGGTGAAACAAGGTCTACAGCAGTTATCCTGGCACATTACAATACCACTTGGTAGTGTGGGACAAAAGGAATACACTGACATAAAAGACGTGTGATCTACACTTGGTAGGTCACACAAACATGGTGGTAGATATTATTTCGTTGGCACGACTCATGGTGAGTATTGTAACGTCTTCACGTTTGGTGCACAGATTATATAAGTACACAGTTATAACAAAGCGGTTCTCATGCCAAAAGACACACGACCAAAAAGGGGCGGTTCTCATGCCAAATAAATGACACACGACCAACAAGGGGCGGTTCTCATGCCAAAAGACACACGACCAAAAAGGGGCGGTTCTCATGCCAAATAAATGACATACGACCAACAAGGGGCGGTTCTCACGCCAAAAGACACACGACCAACTCAATAACATTTAGTTAAGAGTATAAAGTAATTATAACGAACTTCTCGTATCATGGTGGATGTTTTGAGGATCTATCCTATGATGGTAGATATTGTCACGTTTTCACGTCTCACGTGACAGGAATGAACGATTTACAACAAATTTTGCCCAGTATTGAAAGACAGTAGCCCAATAGGTATTTAAAACAATTTAATGAGATAAAACACCCTCTCGATCAACAACCCTGTGTTGACGAGGAAACAATGAGTAGTTATGACGGACTCCCCGTGACGTGTAAAAACACAAAGATATTATGAGATTCGCATCTATAGCAGTGGATATTGTAAGGTTCACACCTATAATGTTACAAAAGTTTACGTTCGGAAATGTGGGTCCCCATTCAATACAGACGGCGGTTTTGCAATGATGTAATTAATACGGCACTGCTGTAGCTTAATAATTTCATATTAGCATACATTACAAGACTTGCCAAAAGGCGATAAACACAAATTTTATTGAAGATCTGGCCAAGATTTTAAACTTCAAACAAGAATAATGGTACAATAAAGGACAAAAGAAACTGATGTCATGATAAAATATTGTACCTCATAATGAAGTTGTATATGTACAAAGAACAATGTTAATGAAGGGACGAAACGTATTGTCACTTTTATAACAAATATTTTTCTCAGAATCCGACAAAATACGATTCTGGAAAAAAATAGAGCAATTGGGTTGAGCGCCATTCTAATTTTTGGAAAAAGAAGAAAAACCACAAGTAGCAACAAGGTTGCCCTTGAATTGTTTCGAATCCAGCGAATGTGACCTGATAGGTGTGTACATTTGGTGTATTCGAAACGATCCCCAATATACAACATTACTATGAATGTGTTAGGATGGGGTGAAGAGGAAAAAGAAAAAGAAAAAACGGGAGGGTTTCCTATTATAACAGAAATCGTCGCGACATTCTTACAATATGGTGCTGTGACCATAGTAGTGAGCTGCGGCAATGGTCTGAAACCAATGGTTATTATACAGACTTGCACTTATGATTTTATATTTACAACATTAGGGTAGGGACGTACTGGTACGACAAAAACCCGACACCAAACAAAAAGTAGAAAGGGTGATATGACAAGATGAGGCAATGAGGAGAGAAAAAAAACGCGCGGATGCTGCAAGAATTGTGAAAAGGAAAGCGACGTCTTGGAGCAGGAGTTTTCGGAACCGTTGATGGTAGGAGGAAAAGGAGGCCCTTTCCCGAAGTGATCAATTTCAGGAAGAGGATGCATACAAGTATGAAAACGGTGCCCCAAGAGGTGCTCTTGTGGTACAGCAGGCAAGGCACGCAGGATGTACAAGAACATATAAAATTATGCAAAAAGAAAAAGAATGTACAGGAGTTAGGCTACCGTTGACATTAATGTGCCTTCGGGTGTAAGGATTACCTTGCGAATGCCCATATGGGTGATTATTTACATTTAATATTTACATGTAACTCACGTCACTTATGACAAGAGTTTTGCCAATTTGATAACGCCTGAGTACTTGATGTGATGGAATTTACTGATTCCGTATTCCCAATTTTTACAATGTCTTTCACATGGTAATTTCCGATGTGTTTACCAGAGATGTCAGACAATCGATAAACGAGGTCTGAGATCTTTTTTAGAACTTTCGTTTTTACAAAGCGAGGTGCCAATTTGGCAGAGAAGTACAGCGCACCTTGCGACAAAGTGTTGTTTCTTCTCCAAACGATGTCTTCTTCCTTGAACGTGACGTGCTTTCTGCGAAGGTTATACCTGTCGGCGCTCTTTTGGTGGGCCAATAGTAGAGCGTATGTTACTTCACTATAGATAGCGGAGAGTTCCTCCAAGCGGTGGGCGTAATTTGCTGCGGGGTCTGCTGTGGAGGAAGGGGTGGGTGGAAGGCAAATGTCAGGGTGTAATGAACCGTGAAATACTTGCTCCATGCCGTGTTTAAGAAAAAATGGTGTATAGCCTGTAGCGAGGTTCACCGTGTTGTTCATGGCTGCTTGTATTTTGTCTAATTTTTTGCACCATGTACGTTGGTCCTTGCCAACCAGAATTGCCAGAGCCGTGTTTATGGTCTGGTTGTATCGTTCGACGGTGTTGTTCTGTGGGGTGTAAAGGGTATTGTAGAATACATCCTTTATACCATATTTAGACAAAAACTCTTTAAATTCTAGAGCTATAAATTGTTTGCCATTGTCGCATATTATAGTACGAGGAATACCGTAGGGTATGAAAATATGCTTTTCTAATAGATTGGTTATTGCTGCTGCGGTCGCCCTTTTCAGTGGAAACAACCAGCAATATTTGGAAAAGACATCCACCACACTGAGTATATGCATGTAACCGGCGTAGCTTCTAGGGAAAGGTCCAATGAGGTCCATTGAGAAGGATTGAAGTGGTCTATCGGCACGTTTGGGGTTGCCCATTAGACCAGACGGTGGTGCCGTACTGTGTTTGTATGCCTTACAGATGTCGCATTTGGAGATGTATGAACGAACTTGTTTGAATAGACCAGGCCAATAATATCTTAGAGATATTTTTTTATATGTTTTAAAGGTTCCAGGGTGTATGGAATCTACGGCACTGTGGTTATTGATAATAACCTGTTCTCTATTTTCGAGAGGGACTACCATTTTCCAGGCATAATCCTCTAAGATTGACAGTGGTGGCTTACAGTTGCGGTATAATTGTCCGTTTTTAATTGTAAAATTCGGAAACTTTTGTGGGTTGTTACTGCATCCTTGGAAGATTTTTTGATACCATAAATCTTTTGTGGGGAGACTAGAATTGGATAATTCGGCATTTAGTATTGCAATCTCGATTCTAGAAAGGGCATCCGGGACGATATTATCTGCACCTTTACGGTGGATGACGTCGAAGGTATATTGGGATAGGCGGGACGACCAGCGAGCCAATCTTCCAGAGGGATTGTCTAGCGAGATCAGCCACTTTAGGCTGCTATGGTCTGTAACCACGGTAAACTTACTGCCCTCAATGTATCCGCGGAAATGTTGAATGGATTCCATGACTGCTAATAATTCTCTCTCGGTGATTCCGTAGTTTTTTCGTGCTTGTTAAGGGGGCGAGAGAAATATGCCACGGGGTGTTCGCCGTCCGTAAAATTCTGAGTGAGGACTCCTCCGATTCCGACGTTTGATGCGTCCGAGTGGATCGTAAAGGGGAGGTTGAAGTCAGGACAATTCAGTACCGGGGCTGATTGAAGGGCTTCCTTCAGGGAGTTGAATGCTGACTCGGTCTCTGCGGACCAGGCAAAGTTACTGGTACCTTTACGGACGCCCGTGATTTTGTTGAGCGGCGCCGCGAGTGTTGAGAAATTTTTAATGAATCTTCGGTAATAACCGGTGAGTCCGAGGAAAGCTTTTACCTCTTTTGCATTCGTGGGCCGGGGAAAATTTGTCATAGCCGCAACTTTTGCGGGGTCGGTTCTTAGGCCTTCTTCATCTACTATGAAGCCCAAGTATCATAGGCGATGTTTGCAGAATTCCGATTTCTTTAGATTGATAGTCAAACCGGCTTGTTTGAGTTGTTGAAAAACCTTTTCTAGTATGAGTATATGTTTTTCAAAAGCATCGCTGATGATGATCAAGTTATCCAGGTAGCAAAATAAGTTGTTATCGAACTCTGGGCCAAACAATTTATCCATGAGCCTTTGTAGCTCCGCTGGGCTGTTTTTTAAACCGAAGGGTTGCCTTTTAAAGTGAAACATACCCCTGCCAGGCACTACGAAGGCAGTTTTTTCGCAGGAGCTGGGATCCAAGGGTATTTGCCAGAAAGCTTTGCTCAAATCTATAGATGAGATGTATTTAGCGTTTCGAAGTCTGTCGAGGATGGAGTTGACCAAGGGGAGGGGGTAGGCGTCTGACACTGTACATGCGTTGAGGCGTCTGCTATCGAGGCAGAAACGGGCCGAGCCGTCTTTCTTTGAAACTATTAAGGTGGGGTTGGTCCATGCACTGCGGCTGGGTACCACCACTCCCATTCTTAACATATCGTCCAATTCTTTTTCTAGAATTTTTAAATTTTGTGGAGCGAGGTTATAATACCTTTGTTTGATTGGGGGGCCTGTTGTTTTTATGTGGTGTTCTACTAAGTTGGTTAAGCCTAAACCGCACCTTTCGAAGGAGATTGATTCAAACTTGTTGATCATCTGATCCAACTGATTTGTTTGTAGGGGGTTCAAATTTTCGTACGGTATTACTGTACGGATTTCGTTCACTTGGGGAGGGACGGAGGGGTTGTTAAACAACTGTGGAGCAATTTTGAAAGCCATCCAAAAGTCCACTCCCAGGATAAATTTTTGTGAGATTGTAGGTACAACCAGAAATTTGATCCGAACTGTTTTTGTGTCGCAATTGATCGGCAGGGTAAGAGAACCAATGACACGTTGTGAAGCGTTGTCTGCCGTGGTGACATGTGAAGAATGTTCTTCCATTTTAAAACCACAGTTTGTGAATAAGGTGTGAGCGTTGTCGCCCAGACAGCTGACAGACGCGCCGCTGTCGAGGAGACCAGAAAAAACCACATTGTTTATAGAAAAATGCGCGAAGGGTCTACCGTCTATTGCCTGTTTGCAGCAAACTGTAGAGAGGGGTAAGGCCTGTTTGAAGAATTTGACGTGTTCCAACCATTCCGACCATTCCTTTGGCCTATGGGGAGGATGGCCCGGGTGGTTGGGTTCTAGTTTTTTGTCCTCTTGGCTGTCCAATTGGGCGGGGGTCTGGAGAAGTCTGTAGGGGGTTTGATGAATCTGAGGTCCGGGATGGGTGTCTCAGTATTGTCTTGGCGTGGTCTTTTACCAAACTTCCTCCCTCCGTCTCTTCTTGGAGAACGATCAACGGATCGTCTTTTGTTAGAATGGGGGTCTCTTGAAGATAAAAGTTTAGCTTGCTTGAAGCAGGAGGCTTGGGAGTGACCAACCTTGTGGCAAAAAGAGCAGGATTTCTTTTCGTTGTGCTCTGGTTTTATGCCGGACGAAGTGCTGGGGTGAAAGTTTTCCTTGGGGAACCTTTCGTCCCTCTTTCGATCCTGGTATGCCTCCAGTAGCTGGCAGACATCTTTAAGATGCTCCAGCGTGGAAATTTTCTGGGAAGTTATGATGTTTTCGTATCTGGGCAGGAGGCCGTCGATCAAAACTGGGAGGAGTTCCACTTCAGGAACGGGTTGGGCAAGCTTAATATTGATGGCCTCTGCCCTCTGCGTGAATCTAGCGACAGGCTCTCCGGAGTGCTGCTTGATAGCGAGTAAGGATAGCCTGATTCTATGTTGGGCCTTTTTTCTCCGAAACTTGTTAAAAGTGCCGCCCTGAGTTCCTTCCATGAGTTTGTTTTTCTCTTATGTATCCTGTGCCAGGTAAGCATTTCAGGAGCGATGAGGTCTATGAAATTTCTGTGTAGGATATTTTCGGGAATTCCTCTGACTTGAGCTGTTTCTTCTATTCTGTTGATGAAATCCTCAACATCCGTGAGTCCGTTGTATTTCGTTTTCCAGGTTGTCAGATCGTATATTTTTGTTGGTTCCTGGGCTTGCACCACCAAGGGTTTTGCTTCGGAGACTGTGAGGGGGGTAGTGATGATTTCCGAGGTGACTTCCGGTTGAAATTGCAACCTCCTGATGTATTTTTTGTTGTAGAAAGAAGCATATAGAGTAAGGCATTTTTTGGATTTATTCCGAGGAGAAATCTTTCTATTTCTCAGGGCCTGTAGTAATTCTTCCTTTCTTGAAGTGAAAATGTGCGGGATTATACCCAGCGTAACTTGAGGAACTTCCATGGTGTATAAGATCGTATCAGAGTGACCTTATGTTGGAAAAAGTGAGAACTAGACTCGTAATTGGAAAGAAATTGGGCAGAGATTGACCACTGGGGACGTATTTTTTACAAAAAGTTTTTGAAAAAAAACACGTTTTTTATAAGTGTTGGTTTATTTGAAAATTTGGGCAGGGGTTTGCCTTTAAAAACGTGATTTTGTGAAAAAATCCAGATGTTTTGGAAATTTGTTGAAAATTTTTCAAAGTCCAAAAACGAGAAAAATTTGGGCAGCGGTTTCCCTTAAAAAACGTGATTTTGTGAAAAAATCCAGATGTTTTGGAAATTTGTTGAAAATTTTTCAAAGTCCAAAAACGAGAAAAATTTGGGCAGCGGTTTCCCTTAAAAAACGTGATTTTGTGAAAAAAAACCTGATATTTTGAAAATTTTCAAAGTCCATAAAATGAAAAAAAATTGGGCAGCGGTTTCCCTTAAAAAACGTGATTTTGTGAAAAAATCCAGATGTTTTGAAAATTTGTTGAAATTTTTCAAAGTCCGAAAACGAGAAAAAATTGGGCAGCGGTTTCCCTTAAAAAACGTGATTTTGTGAAAAAATCCAGCTGTTTTGGAAATTTGTTGAAAATTTTCAAAGTCCGGATATGAAAATTTCACGGGCCGGGATTCACCTTAATGAAACACGTTTTTAGAATTTATTCCGATGTTTTTGAAAAATGTTTGCAAATTTGCAAAAGTCCGGAAATAAAAAACGGAAACGAGGTTCGCCTTAAACGAACATGTTTTAAGAATATTTCCATTTCCTTTCCAAAGGGGGGTTCTTCAGAAAAGGAAAGAAATATTTTTTCTTTTATACAAGTTTTCGTGGAAGTATTTGTTTGAAAATTCAACAATGTCTTGGGGAATAGTTTTTTATTTACGTGGCTAGACTAGCCTGATTTGAGCATCACCAATTATTGGTATTTATCCGCCGACTTCCTTTTGTCATAACAAGTTATATGCAGAAATGTGCATACGGATGTAATGCCTGACTCGAGGAATCGACGTCAACGCGAACTAGGCATTTTTCGAATTATGTCGTCTGTTTCTTTATGAAAGATGATAGGTGCGCAAGAAAAATGGAGAAACGGACGACAGAAGTACAAAAAAAATGCCCAATTGTCAAAAGGTAGAAAGAATTTAATCCACTTGTTTCCCTTAAGCTGCAAAATATGCCGTTATATATACAGGCCAGTATTTTGCGAAATAGTCCCCTACTCGCAGAATATGTCGATATCAAATACAGACCAGCACTCTGCGGAATAAGTTTATTAATAAAAACTGGTTAATTAACTTTCGGGAAACGAAGCGGGTAATTGGTTTATCATATACAGGATTTTAATTATTGAATAACTTTGTTTTAAATATTTGTGTACATTTCCACTATTAACCTTGTATTTGAAACTAGCAAATTTAGTCGGTCGACACTTGTAAACACTATATTATTCACGACGGCAACTTTCTTGGTTGAGCACTTTACGTAGGAATACCGGTGATAATGTTTTGTCGAGTGACGACTCGAAAATGAAGGAATCGTGCCCGTGATAATTTAAATTGCAATTCGAAGTTACAATCGCGCCGGGGTTCTTGATGGAAATGCTAGACAAATTGGGAGTAACAAGACAAAACATTATACATTATAAAGCTTAAACAATTGCTGATTGAAGAACGAGACGAGCGACTGTGAAGAGGGAGGTGTCGGCGTAAAACGTGGGAAAAGATTAGAGGAAAAAAAAAAAATATTGCCCCAAATTGTGCGCCAGTGTTAGCACCAAAACGCAAAAAAATGCACCACGTTGGGCCCAGTGTTAGCATTGCCACTACTTGCGGCCATTTGCTAAACCCTACACCTGTAAAGGACACGCAATACACGGCCGACGACTAGCTCAGAGTCGGCGCAAGCAAGGTTCCTCCTAAAAACAGGGCGAGTGCCTGTGGTTCGCTTGGCAATTCCTCCTCCGCCTCCTTTCCTCACAATCCCCGGGTCTCCTTCCTCAATCAGAACACAGTTTTAGCACTTAAAGGGTTTATTCGTAAAAACAGAACAGGGTGGTACACGAAACACATGGTTAACTACACTGCTAGCCTAACGAGAATTTTCTCCTCTCTCTCTACACGTTTAGTGAAGTTAGAAGTAGTTCATAGCACACGGTGTGGGAGGTGAGTTGATTGGTACTCACATAACGGGAGATGCGGAGTCAGCCGTCTGGCTAGGTACTGGGCACAAAGCACAATTCAAATAATACATCGTGAAGTTAGTTCACGGAGAGCGACTAGCGCGAATCACGGGGAACACAGTTGTTCTGCCGAAGGCCGGCGAAGGAATGGGTGCGGGGAGCCGCTCGGCGCTTGGCTACCGGCGCCGCGCGGTGTGGGGAGAGGGGGGCGGAGGGCCTGTGCAAGGGGTCAATTCGCTATTAGCTCGCACGGGAAACAATTCCGTAACGTAACAGTGTATAATACAGCAGAATTAGGAATCACGCGAGTGAAAACATTGTTAGGCTGGTGAGACACAAACATACTTACATTAAATATATCGAAAACAAAATTCACAACGTACAGTATAAATAGCATGGGACAGCCAACAAATAAAACAAACACCATAAAAATTCACGATTGTTTAAACACCAAAAACTGCGACTGCCCTGCTATAGTAAAAACAGACCAAATAAAATATCTAGGAATCATAATTGACCATAATCTCAAATGGGCACATCATATAAATCATATCACCAATAAACTCCTCCAATAAACAATACATCTTTTCCTAAACATAAGAAACATATACAAACTAAAACAAATGAAAACAGTATATTTTGCACTCTGCCAATCTATAATAGAATATGGAATCATTGTTTGGGGAGGAGCAACAAACTCAGCTATTGTTCATTTGGAAACCACACAGAGAACCATCTTAAAGGTTCTACTAAAAAAACACAGAATGACTGACACAGACCAAATATTCAACATGTTCGACGGACTTGATATACGACAATTATACATAAAAACACTTCTTAACTATATCTTTGACCAAAAACACAAACTCCAACAAACACAAACCATTAATAGACCAGTTAGACAAGCATACATACAAAACTTAAAAACACCGACGATAAACACAAGCTTTGGACAAAGACATCACAAATACCAGGCAATAAAAGCATTCAACCATATTTCACTCGATTTAAAAAAAGAAGAAAACAAAAAACTTTTCACACTCAAAATTAAAAGATGGATTAAAGAACAAAAATGGCAACTTTACAAAAAAATCACAACATAAAAAAAATAAAATAAAAACACATAGACATAAACACCATTGCAATACTCACTAATATATAAAACCCTTTTAATTTCACTATCGGTTTATATGTATCTATCCTATTTGTATAGTTTTATTTTAGTGTTATTTTACTCTATTTTATTTTGCTCTATTTTACTTTCTTTTAATTCTGATATGTTATTATTGAGTTTCTTTTATCTTTAGTTTTTATTTTATATGTATCTTAAATTTAAAAAAAAAAAATCATATCAAACTGTAAAATGAGGTCCTCAGCACGGGTAAAACACCCAGTGAGGCCCACATTAGTCATGTATAAACACACATCATGTATAAATCAGGTGAATCAAAAAAAAAAAAAAAAAAAAAAAATGCACAAAATTTTATACACAATGTTTTGCCTTCTTTCGCAGTTGACATTATTTGACAAACGTACCTGTTAGAATAATAAATTCGTATAAACCAAACAGTCCTTTGTATCAGACGATTGCCCATAGATGGCAACACTGTCTATGCTTCGCGTCACCCATCGCTAGTCGGCTGTACTTTGACAATGTCGTGTAACCAATTCATTATAATAAAACTCACTTATAACATTTAATCCTGGTTTATTTTGCTCTCTATCCTTCAGGTTATGGGCCCAGGATACGCGGGAAGTAAAAGTACGTAAATAGTTTTCAGTGCGGAATGCCAGACGAGAGTGCAACACAACCGACAACTCAAGACTCGTTTTTGTCAACAATGGCGTCGTCGACAACAAGTGCAGGAATTTCAGTAAATTTTGAGAAACTCAGTGGAATTTCAAATTATGGAAATTGGAAATTCTTAATGCAATATAATTCTTAATCAATTCTTAATGTACTTGGTGCATGAAGATTTATGGGACTGCATTGAAGAGTCTACAGCGGGTGTCCCCAAGGTCACCGATGAACGCAAACAACTGAAAGCGCTCGCAAAAATATGTTTAATGGTGCAACCATCGTCTTTCTCTCATGTACGGAATGCAGCGACTGGATATGAAGCCTGGCGTAACTTGAAAACGGCGTATGAAGACAAAGGGTTGTGTAGAAGACTCGGACTTTTACGTACATTGTTTGGATTGAAATTGGAACAATTTAAAGATATGGAAGCGTATATCTTGAAGATCACAGACTTGGATCAACAACTACGAGACATAAATGCTCCATTAGACGATGATTTTCTGTCAGTGTTGATGTTAAGTGGTTTACCATCAAACTACGACCCACTTATCATGGCGTTGGAAAATTCGAACTTTAAATTGTGCAGTGAAACCGTTAAAAGTAAATTATTACAAGAAAATCTGCGTAGAGACTTTGACAAGGGCGAAGAAAGTGCAATGTTTACAAACCCGAAAACAAAAGGTGTCAACAACAAACAATCTACCAGGGTCATCAAGTGCTTTATATGTAAAAAGCCTGATCATTATGCTAGAAACTGTCCAACAAAAATTAATAAAAGTGACAAACGGAGTGAAAAATATGAAAAGGCGTGGAACGGAACGTTATTGACGGCATTGGCTGTGGACATTAACTCGGATGTTTGGTATGTCGACTCCGGCGCTACTTGTCACATGACAAACAACAAAAATTTATTACAAAACTACGTTGTGGATACTCCGCGTTCAGTAACAGTGGCAAATAAACAAAAGATGCACAGTGAAGGACACGGTGATGTGGAATTGTTGTTGAAAGCACACAAAGAAACGACGAAAATAAGTGAGGTTATTTACGTACCGGGATTGTCAACAAACCTTATTTCTGTTGGAAAAATGGCAGCCAAAGGACTTGATGTGCACTTTGACACAGAGAAGTGTAATATTTATTGTGGAAAAGATGTAGTCGCCAGTGCTACGAAGGTCAATGGTGTTTACCAATTGGACACAATGAGTCAGCCGTCAACAAACACGAGTGAGCTGAATGCAGCCTGTCAATCAATGGATTTGGAGGTTCCATTGCATATGAAGCAGTCCATGGATCATGAAACGGAAGCTGTGAATTTGTGTGAAGCGAAGCCATCCCAAGATTTTTAGGCATCTGAATAGGCGTAGTATGGATTTACTTAAAAAAGGTATGGCTAGTGGAATTGATTACACTGATAGCAAACATACTCCCTGTGTAGCATGTCTTGAGGGAAAACAAAGTAGATTGCCATTCCCAAAAAGGTCTTTCAACAGAGCTACTGAGAAGCTAGGCCTCATACATTCCGATTTGTGCGGTCCTATGTCAGTTTCCTCATTTAGTGGCAGTAAATATCTATTAACATTCATAGATGATTTCACAAGAATGACATTTGGTTATTTTCTTAAGAGTAAAGATGAAGTATTGCCGATATTTAAGATTTTCAAAAGTTTTGTAGAAAATCAGACCAATTTAAAAATCAAAGCTCTTCGAACAGACAATGGCCGTGAATATGTTAATAAGCAGTTCCAGATGTTTCTACAAGAACATGGCATCGAGCATCAATTGACCATCCCATACTCTCCGCAGCAGAATGGAGTAGCAGAACGGGCCAACCGGACAATTGTGGAGGCTGGACGATGCATGCTGCAAGATGCTGGAATGGACCGGAGGTTCTGGGCAGAGGCATTGAATATGGCAATATTTATTAAGAATAAATCACCAAGCAAGGCGGTGAGAGGTACCACACCCGAAGAGAAATGGTCTGGTAAGAAAGTCAATTTATCTGAATTAAGAGTATTTGGCTGTGTTGCTTATGCAATGATCCCGTATGAAAAGCGCAAGAAATTGGATCCAAAGAGTAAAAAATATATCCATGTTGGATATTGTACTGAATCGAAGGGATATCGATTAATTGATCCAGAAAAACCTTCAAAAATTATCAAGTCTAGAGATGTACAGTTTTTTGAAGAGAAAATGTATAAAGATGCGGTAGCTAACGAGGAAAACTGCATTAATGATTTTCAGTTGGAACTTTCTAATAATAATGTAGATGTGAACACTATTGAAAACAATGTTGTTGAGTCTTCAGTTACAGAAGTTATGGAATTGTCTTCATCTAGTTCTACTGAACTTAACTATGTTGATGACCCTAAAGATATCACCTGGAATCCTGAAATGACTATGGATCAAGCGTCAAGTGATTATGAAGACTATGAAGAATCTTCAAATGCAGTGGTGGCTATGACAGCAGCAAGTCACGGTTACGAACCACAGACAAGGGGCCGTTCAAGTATTACGTAACGCACTTGGGGGGGGAGGGGGGGTCTGGTGAAACGTTACGGCGCGTTACGGGGAGGGGGGGGGGGTTCGAAGGACGCGTTACGTAACATGTTTTTCTTTATTTAAATAAAAAACTAAGGAATTGAAATCTTCCAAGTTCGCAAGCCTTTTAGTTTATGTTGTACGGGGAATTCCTCGACTGTATTGTGCGTAATTTTTATTTTATTTTCGTTGTCAGTATTCGTTAGTGTTTTAAACACGAAATACGCATAAATACAATGTGCTGTAGTCGTGTTGTTAATGTGAGTTTTTAGGAATTATAATGTCCTCCAAACCGGGAGATTTACATCATCAGCTGTTATTGGCCTATAAAGGCTCTCATGCTGACTTGCCAGCGCAGCGCAACCAAAAAATGCCAGCAAAAGAAAAATTAAAAAAATTAAAAATTTATGCAACATATGAATGATGTTATACGAGAGTTTTTAGTAAGAACAACGCTTTTTAGTTATTACACACAGGTTAGTTTACTGCTAAAATATAATAATATTACCTAAAGCTAGGTTTCGTATTACATGCATAGTTACACTCAGAACATGAAAAAGGTTTTCTTCATTTTGAATCGTTCTGTGGATTTTTTAATCTCCCTTTCGAGAACTTGAAAAACCACGATGGGACAAAAAAATAGTTTTGTCTGCTGAAGGTAAACATGTGATTTTTCGTGTCTCTTTGTAGAACACGAATAGTTGCAGTAGAAACATGTAAGTGGTTTTGTAGCACTGTGAGTCAGCAAATGATTTCTAAGAAGTTCTTTTGTACAAAATGAATAATTGCAGTCGGGACACGAAAAAGGTTTTGGTCCAGTGTGGGTAAACATGTGAATTTTTAGATACCGTTTTGTAGCGCCTGAATATTCGCATTCGGGACAAGTAAAAGGTTTTTCATCACTGTGAATAAGCAAGTGCCGTTTTAGTTTTTTTTCGAGAAGAAGAATAGTTGCAGTCAGGGCATGAAATGGGTTTTTCATCACTGTGAGTTAACATGTGATTTTTTGATTTCTCTGAATAGTTACAGTCGGAACATGAAAAATGCTTTTCTCCACAATGAGTAGAGTCAGCAAGTGAATTCTTGGATATCCCTTTTAAGAACACAAATAGTTACAGTCAGGACATGTAAAAGGTTTTCTCTTCTGTAAATCGCACGGTGGATTTATAAATTGTCCTTTTGAGAACTTGTATAACTGCATTCTGGACAGGAAAATGGTTTTTGTCCACTGTGCGTTAACATGTGATTTTTGGTGACTCTTTGTAGAACATGAATAGTGCAGTAGAAACATGTTAAAGGATTTGTATCACTTTGAGTAAGCAAATGATTTCTAAGAAGTTCCTTTGCACTACGTGAATAATTGCAGTCGGGACATGAAAAAGGTTTTTCGTCACTGTGAGTTAGCAAGTGCCGTTTTCGTTATTTTTTTTCGAGAAGTAGAATAGTTGCAGTCAGGACATGAAATGGATTTTTCTCCACTGTGGGTAAACATGGGTAATTTTTAGATTTCTCTTCGTAGTACATGAATAGTTGCAGTCGGAACACGAAAACGGTTTTTCTACACCGTGAGTCAGCAAGTGACTTCTTAGATATCTCTTTAGACGACACGAATAGTTGCAGTCAGGACATGAAAATGGTTTTTATCTTCTGTGAATTTTTAAATCTTCCCTTTGAGAACTTGTATAACTGCATTCGGGACGTGGAAAGGGTTTAACTCCACTATGAGTCAGCTTGTGAATCATAGTGGAGTAAAGTGTTGCTCCACAGGGAAAACTTAGGGAAATTACTTTCCTCAGGGCCTCCTCACTAAAGCTAATGTAAAAGAAAGTATGTGTTGTAAAACCATGTAGGTTTATTCCAGGTCAGACAGTGTTAAATTGTGGACATCTGGAAGGAATACAAGGCCGATAAAAATAATAATATTGCCAATTTTTTTCATAAATGACAATATGAATAAATAAAATGTATATAATGTATTGCGAGTTAGAAATCTCTTGTTTTATTTAATACCGCAAACGCGATAAAATCAAGAAAAAGGGTATTTAAGCGACATTTCAGTACGTTGCGTAACTTAATTGTGACTTTCAGGTAAAAATTGTTACTTGGGTGTTACGTAACGCTTAGGGGGGGGGGGGGGTTGAACAGGAAAATGTTACGGCGCGTTACATGGGGGGGAGGGGGGGTCAAAAATCTTCGAAAATTGCGTTACGTAATACTTGAACGCTCCCCAATACACGAGGCGCTGTCGGCACCTGATAAAGAATACTGGAAGGAAGCTATAGCAGATGAGTATAAATCATTTGAAAAGAATAAAGCTTGGAACCTAACATTACTACCAGATGGAAAGAAAGCAGTTAAATGCAAATGGGTTTTCAAGAAGAAACTGGGATCTGAAGGACAACTTCTACGTTATAAAGCTCGTCTTGTTGCCAAAGGATTTACGCAGGAATATGGCATAGACTACTCAGATACTTACGCGCCTGTGATAAGATATTCTACAATACGCAGCTTGCTTGCTCTGGCAGTCAACTTAGATATGAATGTTGATCACATGGATGTGAAGACAGCCTTCTTAAATGGAGAATTAAAGGAGACGGTATACATGGAACAGCCAGATGGATATAAAATAAAGGGTAAGGAAACCCATGTATTTAAACTAAATAAAGCAATATATGGCCTTAAACAAGCATCAAAGGTCTGGTATGACAAGATTGATAATGTTTTGACAGACCTCCAGTTCAGAAAGTCACTTAACGAGCCTTGTGTATACATAAAATCAGATACAAATGGTAATCTGATGATATTAGGGTTGTATGTGGACGATATTTTAATTTTTAGCAAGGATACACCAGAGAAAAAGAAGTTGAAGGAGGAACTGATGAGAATATTTGAAATGAAAGACCTTGGTCGGGCTACACATATATTGGGAATGCGATTAAAACAAGAGAAAAATAAAATTATTCTTGATCAAAGAAACTACATACAAACAGTGTTACAACAGTTTAATATGGCTGATTGTAAGCCTGTGGATACACCTTTAGAAAGCGGTATGAAGTTTGAAAAAGGGAATCAAGCCGATAATAACAGCAGGTACAGAAGCCTCATTGGATGCATTATGTACATAGCAGTATGCACAAGACCTGATATTGCTCACGCTGCAAGCATATTGAGTCAATTTAATAATTGTCACTCTGAAATTCACTGGAAAGCAGGAAAACGGGTTCTGCGATATTTAAAGGGAACTATGGATCACCACATAGTATATGAAAAATCCACGTTGTCAATTACAGGATATGTGGATGCAGATTGGGCGTCGAACCAACTAGACCGACGTTCATACACGGGTTACGTGTTTAAAATAGGTAACTCTGCTGTATCGTGGGAAAGCCGCAAGCAGAGAACGGTCGCACTTTCAACTACTGAAAGTGAATACATGGCTTTATGTGAAGGAGCAAAGGAAGCTACATTTATCAGAAATTTCTTACATGAATGTCTAAGTAAATTGTTGCCAGTGACTCTGTTTAACGATAGTCAGTCAGCACAAAAATTATGTAACAGTCAGATTAATCACAGTCGAAGCAAGCATATAGATATTAGACATTATTATGTAAGACAAATTGTAAAGGATAAAATCATTGATTTAGAATATTTGCCTACTGAACATATGCCTGCAGATGTTTTAACCAAACCTTTGTGTAAAGATAAACATTTGAATTGTGTTTCTAATCTTGGTTTACAGACTGTTTAGTTTAAGGGCAGGTGTTAGAATAATAAATTCGTATAAACCAAACAGTCCTTTGTATCAGACGATTGCCCATAGATGGCAACACTGTCTATGCTTCGCGTCACCCATCGCTAGTCGGCTGTACTTTGACAATGTCGTGTAACCAATTCATTATAATAAAACTCACTTATAACATTTAATCCTGGTTTATTTTGCTCTCTATCCTTCTAGGATATTAGTGTAGTCAACCACAACTAACATTAATAATTATGGTAGACATAATATCTTATTTCATTTTTTTATATTAAACATTTTCAATTATCGCAATAATTTTATTACACGGTTATCAAACTATCTGGCACGAGATTTATGGGCGGGTGATTCTTCATTGTTGGCAATCTAATTTGCTTTGCTTTGGTTCGAACACGCGACCTCCGGATTGTGAGTCAAGAGTCTTACCCACTGGACTACGGAGGTCAATAACAAACTTACAGTTGATTCAACTTCAATTGAAATGCAGGTGCTGGATTACAATAATCCTACACCAGGTTCTATATTGTCTCCTTCGGAAATAATAGCATCACCATCAAATCGGCCGAGTGATGGCGACATACAAGCAGATTCATCAAGATTAATAAACAAGAAATTGAGAATGCGCGGGAAAGATTATTTAGGCTACAGAAGCAGTTTACTGCAAGATGGAAAATTCAACATGGTACACGATGTGCCTAAAGTAGCTCGTCAAATGGGTCCAGCTTGCAAATCCAAAATGTGCATTCGATCAAAACTACGAAACTGTCCCAAACTTAACTAAGGTTCTAGAGAATCTAGTTTCAAAATGTTTTGGTCCAAACCAAATTGGGAATAGTCAAGACACATTGGTGTATTTTTTACCCATTGAAAATATTAGAGACCAAGTTTGAAAAATGTCGTTTTTGAATACCCTGGGGATTGGAATGGACCGTGAGGTATTGGACAGAAAAATCAGAATCTGCAATGATTCCGATGACGAATCAGAACAGGCAACGAACAACAGTAGAAAATTTAAAAAAAATGTTTTTGATGAAGTTTTTTCACGATCTTCTAAAACTCCAATCGCACCATTGTCGTAAATCTACAAAAAATAAGCTTTACTGAGAACCAATAATCAAAAGTTTGGCTCAACTGTATATTTATTTAGATTATTGTAAGGAAAATGCAGGATGTCCCATGAGTCGCAGAACTTTCGAAAATGTGTTTAAAAAAGAAAACACGAGTATTTTATGCCCAAAAAAGATCGGTGTGACAAATGTTGTGGTCACAACGTTGGGAATATTAGCGAAATATTTGGAAAAGACACATCGATCGTAAAAATAAGTTACAGGAAGAAAAAGTTAAAGATAAGGAGCTGGCAAAGGAAGGAAAGTGCCTCGTTTTCAGACACGATTTGCAAGCAGTCAAATTGGAGCCAAATAATTTAAATGCAAAAGCAATTTTTTACAAGACCAAATTATGTGTGCATAATTTTACCGTCTTTTATTTGGCAAGTAAGGCGGTAATGATATATTAGTTTGACAAAACCCACGCCGGACTGGAGGCATCTGTATTCACCTGCTGCATTATTGATTACATTGTAGGAGTATTCAACAAAGCCCCTGCTCGTCCAATTATAATTTACAGCGATGGATGTGGCTATCAAAATAGGAATGTGATCCTCAGTAATGCTTTGCTTTGCCTCTCCATGAAATTCAACATCATCATTTCACAAAAATTCTTAGAGAAGGGATAAACCTACATGGAATGTGACTCGGTACATAGTAGAATCGAAAATAAATTATCAAAACAAGAAATATACCTACCAAGTCAGTATGCGCAAGTCACTAAACTGGGAGAAAACCTCCTCATAAGCCATACGACGTTCAAATACTGACATTCGAATTATTTTTGAATTATGCACAAAAAAATACTTTTTTATACGATTCAATCAGGCCAGGTAGATCAGTAAGTGATCAAACTGTTAATAACCTATGTGTGTTACAATACTTACCATTTGGGATCATTCGTTTTAAAACAAACTTCGAAGACGATTTTACCGAATTGTCATGACGACCAAAATTGTCAAATAATATAAATTATACCACTTGATCATTATTTGGGCAATGCCCAAAAAATGATAGGTACTTAAAGTTATGTTCAAGAAAAAAATTAAATATCCAACTCATTTACTTTTTAAGACTCATTTACTTTAAAACAGTTATATATTACACAAACGCTTTGTAGATTTTTGAATAATATTAATATTGCAGAAAGAACACAGCTAATCCGTACTACGAGAATAGGCCACTTGCATCACATTTTTTTAAATTTTTTTCCGGTTTAGGCAAATATTCTAAGACATTCTGCATTTTTATTTTTTTTTAATCAAATTTTTGAAACCCTGGGGATTTTTTGAAAATTTCAATCCGATAAATCAGACCATTTTTTATAAACCGGAAAGACGGGACATAATTTTATAGGTGTGAAAAAACGATAATTACATAGCCGAAAATCATTTAAAAAAAAAATTACGTTTTCCACACGAATTGCACAGGAGAATAACGAGGCATACCAAAAATATTACATCTCATAAATATTTTTTTTCCTTGATCCATCTTATTGACCATAAATCATTATAATGAACAGCGTTTATATTACTAAATTCAATGTAATATACTTGTAATTGTAAATTATAATAATAATAAGAATATTATAAAATTTAATTTTGTTAAAATCAGCACCATAATCATTATACCTCTAAAACACGTACCGACATCATCTGCACGTTCTGAAGAGAACCCCGTAGATCATTAAAAGTACGGGGTTCTCTTCAGAGCATCTGTCAAAAAGTGAAACCAAATGATAAGTTCGCAGAGAACAAACAATAAATCTAGTGAACGAATTCAAAAATTCGCCTGAAATCAAAGGGATGCCATATTCAAAAATAAATCAGTGTGGAATTTAAAAAAAATAATAGGAACATTTTCGGAGACGGGACATTTTCATGTAGTGACATCACGAGCCTAAATAATGGATTTATTTATTTAAAAATAACAAAAACTGTACATTTCTAAACAATTTTACTAACTTTTTCTTAATCTTAGTAAAAAGATCTATCCACATGATTTTTTCCAAGTCGTTATGAAATCCATGCAAGTGGCCTATTGGCTCTGGTCTGAACTTTATGGCAATTCAAACTAAATCTTCTTTTGGTCAAAGAAATTGTTTTTATCAAGCTCCACTCATATTTCATAGCCTTCCAGAATATACAAAGTCATCTAATTCACTAATTCCTTGTACACTTTTGAAAACAATCTTAAATTATTTGTGTTAGTCGATTTTGAATTAATTTTCTCTACTTTGTCCTTGCTTAATTATTAGCTAAATGATTATGTTTAAAATAATTAGCTAAATTAATATAATTTTTGGTTAAACCGTTTTTTTTTTCATCTTCCTCCTGCCAAATTTATAGCATATTAAATTATATACATTAATTTATTATTTACAACTTCAGAGCTTGTTCACATTGAGCATATAAATATAAAAGATCATAGCACGCTACATATCGCTCTCCATACAATCCCTTGAGACCGTACACACCTGAGCGCTTTAAGAAAATAATCTCAAAAGTAAGCACCGGTCATTTCCAGTGGGAATATTGCAACACCAATCAGGCCCCAATGAAGGAAATGGGGAACAAAAGAGGCGACTCCGACAGAAGATTTTTTTATTGATAAAAATGATTCGTTTTCAGGCGGTCTACACCGTCTACATAAGTATGGATGCGATATCTATGGCAATCTATGGAATACGGACTATTTCGATTCGTTTGAATACCGCCTAGACGCACTTTTTTTCGACCGATTTTTATTTTCTGCTTCAAAATTAAAATGAATAAGAATAAAAATAATGGAGAACTGTCTGAAATAATTATAACTGACAAATATTTTTTACAGTGTGACAAAATTTTGACAGATGTTTTCTCGACGACAATTTCATTGGGCGCTCTGCATTGATTTTTTTTTTATGTAGGTGTACTTTACTATTCTTTATACAGGAGAATTAATTTTGAGAAAAATTATCAAAAAGAAAAAAACAGAATATAAAGCCAATGATTTCTTAAAGCGAGGTCTCTTCCGACTGTGAACTTGAAATTTGCTTGAATATTACTGCAACATTTAGTATTTTCCCGTCTCCTCCATTTGTTGAAACATTATCAAAAGTCACACACATTTTGTCTAGAGTGGTCTGTGGTGAAGACGCGTCTACGACTTTTGATGTAAATAATTGCATAGATGTCAAGATGAGTTTTGATAAAGAAGAGATACTACATCAGGGAGATAACACATTTCATAAATATTTCAACAGGTATTCATTTACAGAACCGTTTCAGGTGAATTTTGATAATTACACGAGCTGAATGTACTATTTAATTTTGTCTGTGTAAATAATTACGTAAACTTCAAAAAACGTCAAGTTCTGATGTGGAAGAAATTCATACGGTCTTAACCCTCCGCCCGTTGCGCCTTTTTTGTAACGCGAGGTGTCGCGTGGGGTCGCTTAGGACCCCAAAAATAAAAATGATTAAATTTTTGTTGTAGCATACATTTTATATTTTATTTTAACTGATAACAGTCAGGTGATAATGACTGCTTTGAAATAAAAAGAAATGTTTAAAATTAGTTATTTATTTTTAATGTAAGAGCTTAAAAATCAACAGGGAAAATTTTTTTTGAAATTTTGAATCATAGTTTTTAATAGAAAACTTTTAAAAAAAATCTAACCAATTTCCATCAAACTTATAACTATAAGAGGTTGATACCTATAGGCTTATTATTATTACAACAAAAAAATCAACAAAATACAATAAAAAAACATATACTTAAACTTGATTTTTCATGGTATTTTGTTGATTTTTTTAGCCTCACGCCGAAACACAAGTCTGTATCTCACATCGCACATGCGCAAACTAAATTTTCTCGGCGCTTGCGTCAAGTATAGTCCCTTTTAGTAAGCTACCTTAAGTAAGAAATCAGTGGGAACATTTAAAATGAACATAATTAGCATTTCTGTAAAACCCGGGCTTTTAAAGACCCCACGCGACGGGTCGAGGGTTAACGATAAGATTTGTTGATGTTACATGTAAGCATTTCAAGTTAGACTGTAGGTACTTCCTCAAATTTTGTTTAAGTATTTATTTATCATGAATTAAGAACACAGAACACCGTCTCTGAAACCGATTTGGAGGAGCTGGATTTAATTATAAAACATATGCAAGAAAAATTTCACCAGTAATTCTAATTAGCAATACCTACCCATTTTGTGTTTCTTACTTTTTTATATACCTGTTCCATATAATATCTTGTTTTTTTTTATTTTACTATAAAGCAAAAATGTTTATTTGTCCATACACATTGTTTTACTTCAAAACGCACTATTGGCAGGAAATTGTCATGTTTGGAAAAAAATAATTTTCAAATATTAATTTAAAATATTACTCTTCGACCACCGAGTCTATTAATCACAGAAATATTTTTAGTTATTACTAGCGACCCGCCCGGCTTCGTACGGGTGCAATGTAGATACTAATGTGGGACAGTGTGGAGTGATTTAATAATACTATGTGTAAAAATGTTAAGTCTTCACTCAGAAGAATTTATTTTGGGTAGACTGGTTTTTTATAAATGAAGCACTTTTTTGTTTTAACTTAAGTTCTTGAATTTTTATTGTTATGATTTGATATTTATAACTTATAACTGACGACAATAACTTTCCCACCCAACGGACAAGGGTTCAGTAGTATTTTGAATTTGTAGTGCAAGTTTTTTAGAGAAGTAAGTTAATTTTACCGATGCAAGCCTTTTTATAAAGATTTCGTACATCTGTATTTCCCTTGTTTGTTGTGTGAGAAAGAGACAAAAAATAAAATGATCCTATCGACATCTAACGAACAAATCAGACAACTCTTGGATCGCAATCCAACCTTTCATGGTAACTAAACTCCATAATGGGTTTGAGTCCTGGGTTTAATTCTAAACATATTCCGCCTCAAAATGGGCAGATATTTATTTTGAAATATCGAATCCATTTTTCTGCAAACTATACAAATAACATTATGCAAACCAATTATGAGCCTAAATTAAATATTGCCTTTGTTCAAATCAAATTCAAATCCATTAAATTAACTTTAAAGTTATTCAATAACATAACACACTAAGACAATTCCAAAAAAAACTACATTTTTTTTTTTTTAAAACAAACAGAAACCATAACAATAATTACATATAAACATATAATATAGACAGCACAACATATCGCGGCAGGTTTCCTGGTCATCCTTCCTTCCTTCCTCGGGAAAAAATTAAATAAAGATAAATCATCCTTCCTTCCATAGTTCATTGCCACATTTGGAATTATTACAATGTCTCTCCAGATATATCTACATATGCAGTTTGCAATTCTAGCCAGCAGGCTATGTTGGTTTATAAGCGTTCATTAAGTGTTTTTACCTTTTTTTTTATATATGGATCTACAATCCTTTTTGTTTTATTATTTTTTATATCACTCCCTACCACACTCAAGTTTTTATTGCTCCACATTTATCCACATTTTGTACACTGATTTTTACTTTTAATTTATTATTATATCTTCTTTTTGTCCTTTTTGGTTACTTTTATGCACAAGTTTTACTGCTATTCACCTTCCACGCACAAGAAATTTTTGATACTGTTCAACGTAAAATTGTTATTGCTTTTTTTTTACTTTCAACGTACAAATTTTTATATTGTTTTTTTTTACTATTTATTGGTTTATCCTGTTTTATGCACTCATTATTTTTTTTTCATAAAGCACAAGTCCTTTTTTTTGCATTTTGTGCTTACACAGCGTCTGGTCCGTTGGGTGGGGATGTTGACATCTTCAGCTCCTCGTTATCGTCTATTGGCAAAAGACACAGCTTTGAAATCGCCCTCTGAGTAGTTCCATGCGATGTTTTGAGAGTTGCCACACGTACTCTCCCGTCAGCTCCTGGATGGACTGCAATTACACGTCCGAGTTTCCACACACATGGTGGTAGGTTGTCTTCCTTCAAGACCACCATATCGCCTGGTTTTAGCTGCGCATTAGGTCCGCTGGTCCACTTCGTTCTGCCTTGGAGCTGAGCCAGGTATTCCAATCGCCACCTCGACCAAAAACATTGTATTAGTAAGAATAATTTTTGATAGTTATTCAGCCTGTTGACTGAAATATTTCGTAGATCTTGTTCTGGAATCGCCGCTAAGCTTTCACCAACAAGAAAGTGACCGGGACTGAGGGAGTTTAGGTCATTTGGATCATTTGACAATGGGGTAAGAGGTCTAGAATTTAAACAAGATTCAATCTGACACAAAACGGTATTAAATTCCTCATATGTTAATAAGGAGTTACTCGCTACTCGTTTCAAATGATATTTCACAGATTTAATCCCGGCTTCCCAAAGGCCTCCAAAGTGCGGCGCCCTTGGCGGAATGTACCCCCATTGAATTGATAGCTTTGATAATGATCTTTCGATTTCATCGCTAGAGCTAGACAAAAAATCATAAATATCCCGTAGTTGATTGCTCGCGCCTTTAAAATTAGTAGCATTATCAGAAAATAATTTACTCGGCCTTCCACGGCGCGCGGTAAAAAGTTTCAAGGCATTTAAAAAACTTTCTGTATTCAAAGACAGTTCAAGTTCTAAGTGTATGGCTTTTGACACCATACATACAAATAAACATATATAAGAAAAACACTAATAACAAAAATATATAAGCTCCTTTCGGCTGGAAGGTCTGCCATTCTTTGCTGCATCGTGTATTTGATCTATAACATATTATACATTTCCTTATTATCATTTTCACTAAATTTTCCCATTATTGGCCAGAACTTCAATCTGATTATTGCCAATAAGGTATGAGTACCTGCATGCAAGTGTAAATGATAAATAAATGTAAATGTAGTTTTTCATAATTAATTCGGTTAAATTATGATGTGGTGGCAGCAAGATTGGATGTCGTTGATTTATTGATAGCAATTTTCCTTTGGAAAGCCTGCCGCCCACGCAAAGTAAATCATTATGTACATAAGGATTTAGTAGAGAGATGTAGCTCCTAAAAATGTCCCAATCTTGCGTTACTGTTGCCAACACTACAGTTTTTGTTTTCACCTCAGGTGGATCTATGTACGTAGATTCTCCGCATGGCCAACTGGATGGTGCAAGAGTTAGCCAATCGGGTCCGTGCCACCAAATGGTGGATGTCAATAATTGAGAAGTCCTAATATCTCTGGATAGTACATCCGCAGCATTATCTTCTGATATCACATGCTTTTGACAAATGATTCTCCTAGGTACCTTCACATTATCAGCCTGAAACACTCATCCACATTGAAAAATCTTCCGAGAAAAGATACATGACGCCAACGGGACTTGAACCCGTGTCCTCTCGATTGCCGGTCGATTGCTCTGACCACTGAGCTATGGCGGCTTATCTCGTACCCGCCAAATGATTCAATATATGCTAGTGTTTCATTCAACAATTACTGCTTATTATATTTTTTCCACCTGAAAACAACCAACTTTATTTGGCGTTGGCGTTGGCGTCATGTATCTTTTCTCGGAAGATTTTTCAATGTGGATGAGTGTTTCAGGCTGATAATTATTGCTTATAATAATTGTTACCCTTTGTGCTATGCATAAAAAAATCTTGTCTTAAAAACGTTAGTTTTACAATTAAAAATAATAATTAACCTTCACATTATTTATCTGCGGCAATTCTTCCATATAAGCTCTCCACCCGGGGGATTAAAAATGGATGCTATGTAGGATAGCATCCGTCGTTTGCTTCTACTTAGTAAGCAATCTTCTTCACCACTGTCACCAGCCATTAAGTCATCCATGTAAAAATTTTCTTTAAGAATGTGACTGACCTTGGGATTTGTGCCTTGATTTTCATTTCCTAGCCGCTCCAAACATCTTGTGGCTAAGAATGATGATCCCAGACCGTAGACTGTATTCAGCTGATAATGTTGAATCTCCTCGCTGGGTGCGTCTCTCCAAAGGATACGTTGTAAGTCCCTATCCTCCGGCTGCACTAATATCTGCCGGTACATTTTTTCTATGTCGGCTGTTAAAACGTACTGATGTTTTCTTAAATTCAACAGATGTGCACATAAATCCTTTTGCAATGTCGGCCCAATCATGAGGGCATCATTTAGGGTAATTCCAGTTGAGGATTTAGCTGATCCATCGACTACTCTGGTCTTACTAGTTGCACTAGATTCTTTGATCACCGCATGGTGAGGCAGATAATAGGGTACCTATTTGATTTTGTGACAATGGTTCACATTGCGTCATATGACCTAAGTCTTTGTACTCCTGCATAAAATTCTTGTAATCTTTCATTAATTCTGGGTTTGAGGCTAATTTTTTCTCCAAATTATACAATCTCTTCTCCGCCATAGGGAGACTTTCGCCTAGCTGTTTCGCACAGGGGCGTTGTGTTAAACTTACAATGAAACGGCCTCTGCCATTTCTTTCCTGAGCAGCTGTGAAGCTTTCCTCATACGCTCGCTCCTCGTGATTCCTATGTTTAATAGGACTTAGCTCCTCTAATTTCAACAAATTTTCAATTTGCTTATGTATTAAGTTGAGTGAAAGATTACAAATTTTTACTGGCCTCTTTTCTGAAGTGAAGATGGGTCCGGAAACAATCCATCCAAATTCGGTTCGTTGCAATATTGGTCCGGAATCTTGAATCTTCATCCGGTCAGAGTGCAGAGTCTCCCAGAAAGTGTCAGCCCCGATCACCATGTCTATCGGGCCGGTTTCATTAAAGTTTGGATCTGCCAATTGCAATCCTTGGGGGATGCCGGTGCCTTTTTCCTGAAATGAGATTTGCTGTAGATTACTGGTCACCTCCGACAATACTAGGCATTCAATCCTCTTTGAATATGGTGAATAATTGGAAGATATTTCCAAATCCACAATGTTTTTAATATGCTGTATTTTATTATGAATTCCGGTAATAGGGATATAAGTTTTTCTAATTTTTAATTGTTATTTAGAAACGAATTCTTGAATAATATAGTTAAATTGTGCCTCTGAATCCAGTAAAATTCTAGCCTTACTTAAATTTCCTTTATTATTTTTCACGTTAATGATTGCCGTTGATAATAAAATGAAATTGTTGGATGTTTTCGATGCATGATTGTTAACAAGAGGTTCTCTTGAAGAAGTATCGCTTCCCTGATGACTTTGCATTTTATCTTCATTTTGTAAATGTAACAAAGTGTTGCGTGAATTCGCCCCACACTTGCGACAATTATATCTACTTTTACAATCTTGAAATTTATGTCCTACCGAGAAACATTTCAGACAAGCATTCAAACGATGTATTGTTGTCAATCTATCCTCTATTGCTAAATTTAAAAACTTTTGACAATTATAAGTTTTATGATTTTTATTACAATAAATACATTTTAAATGTTGTGATGATAGCGAAACATAAGCTTCTTTTTTAAAATTAGAAGGAACTCCCTTGGCATGATTCTGTCGCTTGTCGTTTGGTGCTGAGAATTCTAAAACTTGCACTCGTTCGTATAGACATTTCATGAACTCTTTATAAGTGGGGATTTTATTTTTTATTGGATATTGTTCCCAGCGCATTCTGGTTTCGCTATCCAATTTATTTGATAAAATATGAATTAATAATATATCCCAACGTTCAGTGGGTAGATTTAAATTATTTAATGCCTTTAAGTGCAATTGGGCTTCATCTAATAATTTTCGCAATTCCACATGATTTTCTGATTTTATTTCTTGCAATTTAAACAATGCATTAACATGTTTATTTATTATTACCCTGTCATTCTGAAACCTATCCGTGATCATTTCCCGCGCAATGAAATAATTATCTCGAGTTGTAGGTAACGACGCAATCAGCCTTGCCGCATCATCATACAAACAAGATTTCAAATAATAGAATTTCCGAATAACATCTAATTCGTCGTTGTTGTCGATTAATGAAATGAATGCATCTCTGAAATGTAACCAATCTTCATAATTCCCGCCGAACTTGGGTAGTTCTAAAATTGGGAGCTTGACGCTTTTGGAACGAACGATTTTACCGGTTTCGTTGAATTTATCCTTGGCCTTTGCCAATACACTATAATATGAGTTTTCAAACATTTCTCGTTCGTTCCCTTTTTCTAATTCATCCTGCGATAATGTTTCAATTTTTTCTTGCAACGCTTCGAAGATGTCTAGTAATGGTTCGATTTTTTTAATGCGTATTTCGACCTCAGAAAGTAATAACTCATTATTCTCTAAGTAATCTTTGAATCTGGTAAATTTGGCTTTACATATTCCGCGCTGTGCAATTAACGCTTTTAAATCCATGATTTTCGTAAATAACAATCAATTTAACAATACTCACTGATCGCTCTGGCGTGGTTCAATTCTAACCACGCTAAACACTAAAAAACTTGCACTGTCTTTTACTCGATTGTTTCTTTTGTTTTAACAAAACACTAGATCACTAGATGCATGTATTCAACAACAAAGAAAATTCTATTGTTATTATTTTGTTATGAAAGTTCGCGACGCGATCTGACTTTACAGATGGCGGATTCACTTCGTGCAACCGCCTGCCTTACCGACTGGAAAAACACTTCGGAAGTCAAACCAACGTCCAACGATCGCTTTCAGATTGTTTGAATAATCAATTAATACATTTCATCTATTATAATAATTATCCTTCTGTTTTTTGCGGTATCATAATCATATGACTAGCCACAAAACACCTTGTTAGTTTCAGTTGCAAATAAATAACGACAGTACCTGCTTTACCGCCTCGTCGCCTCGTCGCCTGCTCTACCGACAGTATCGAAAAAATCAACAACAAAACAATGAAACACAAAACTCCGATTTTTATGTTTTTTGCGACACTATAATCATAGCTAGCCACAAAAAATCTTGCCAATAACAATTGGAACAATTAGCCCGTTGCGAATTTTTATATCAACAACAATAAAATACCGAAGTGGTCTAACCGAATTTGTTTTTTTTTCTATGGGATCAAATGGATAAAAAGGAATGGTCACTTGCCCATGTTTTGGATCCGCTTCAAAAATTCTCCTTTGTTTATTGCTGGTTCATGTCTGGCTTAGATTGATTTTTGGATCTGGTTTCCAGGTATCCGCTCGTGGGATCAATCATCCGGCTCGAAGGACCAAGTGTAAAAATGTTAGGTCTTCACTCAGGAGAATTTCTTTTGGGTAGACTGGTTTTTTATAAATGAAGCACTTTTTTGTTTTAACTTAAGTTCTTGAATTTGTATTGTTATGATTTGATATTTATAACTTATAACTGACGACAATAACTTTCCCACCCAACGGACAAGGGTTCAGTAGTATTTTGAATTTGTAGTGCAAGTTTTTTAGAGAAGTAAGTTAATTTTACTGATGCAAGCCTTTTTATAAAGATTTCGTACATCTGTAGGTATGGGTTGCGTGTGTTCTTCGGGGTCACCACTGTAGGTATGTGTCGTCTACGCCAGAGAGAATGTACAGCAAACGCAGCAGAAGGTTTAAATTGATTTATTCAATAATTACACATAAATGCGAGTCGATAAATATAGTACAAGTTTAACACGGTGAGGAAACAGAGTCGGTCGACGTGAGTAAGTGCGCGAAGTGAATGCGCGAAGTTAGTCCGAGAGAGTGGCCTCTCCATCGGCTGTCCAGGGTTTATATACAGGATGTTCCTTTGTTCTCGAACTTTTAAGTGGGGTGCAGCGCGTATGGCCTGACCCCCAGATTCGCTGACGGTGACTCCATAGTTTATTTTTATTATTTTGTCAATTTTACACGGGTTGAGTATTTTGTCCACTCGTCGTTTGAACGGATGTTTTTCGGTATGCTTTTGCTTGGTCGGCGGCTTTCGTATCGGGTGTCATTGGTCGATGTTGATGTTTTACATTCCATTGTCGTTTTTATATTGAATCAGCTTCCTTTGCCTGCCCGTGTTGATCGATGGTTTATTTTGGGGTCGGCGTCCTGTGTCGGTATTTCTTAGCAGCGGTGACGCAGCTGCTACACATCTATATTTCCCTTGTTTGTTGTGTGAGAAAGAGACAAAAAATAAAATGATCCTATCGACATCTAACGAACAAATCAGACAACTCTTGGATCGCAATTTAACCTTTGATGGTAACTAAACTCCATAATGGGTTTGAGTCCTGGGTTTAATTTTAAACACTATGATTGTGATTAGTTTATACTACAGGATATCTTTATATACAATATTTACAGCTGTTTTTTCATGAGACAGTACAAACATGTTTTCTTTAGATGTTACTCTCAAAAGCGCGACATATAACTGGCCGTGTGAGAAACACTCAACACTCAAATTTAAGCCTGCAACGTTGAATGTTAGACCTTGTGACTTATTAACCCATTGGCCACAGAATTAATGAGCAAAAAAATTGGCCTTCACCACTGAATTAATTTTGTACCAAAAATTGAAAACCTGCATTGGTGTACTAAATCCATTGTATCTTTTAAACCATGTATTGAAATGAATTAATTTCTTTAAATTTATTTACAGATTTGATTAAGGTAAAGAAAAACATTAAAATAAAACATTTTAAAATATTAGAAAATATGTATAAATAAGGATACAAACATAACCTTCTCTTTTTTCGTAAGTTTTTTTCCACATTTTAATTCAAAAAGTTACAAGAAAACATAATATTCATAAATCCAACAATAATAATTTTTGTTTTTTACATACATGTATACTAAAAACTAATACAATAATTTGGTATGATAGTCCTTAAAGCAATCAGGGACGTTTAGGGTCACTACCAAAAGCTTACAACCACTCGCAATTTTGAAGAAATTAAATGGCGGCTGGTGGCATACAAAACTTGAAACACAAATATCAGGGAAAAAACATAAGAAAGATATTATTACCAATTCTATGAAATTAATGATTAATTACCTACAGAGCTTTCAGCATTTAAAATTTTATTAAAAAAATGTCACAGTCGTGCTCGTATTCCGTTTTTTGGCGGACCTACTCTAGCCCGTCAGCGTGCCGGGGTTTGTGGTTAAGTACCTGAGTTGCACACCCGGCAGGCTGCCGGGGTTTGTGGCCAATGGGTTAATGGTCATTGCAAAATATAGCTTTACCGGAAATTGCAGGCGCTTAAATTGGAACGGTAAATCAGATGGTATTAGAGGAATCCGGGGAATTAAAACATCTTCTCCAGTGCCAAATCCGGTAAGTATAGTGTACTCAATTATGAAAGTTTTAAGGGTTTTTATCAGCAATCGCGTACCGTTACATAATTTAGGCGGATTAAGGTTCCTTAATAAAATAACAGGACAACCTACTTTCTACACCATTTTATGTGGAGAGAGTCCAGGCGGGTTCAAAGAATTAAGAATTTCTGCGCGCTATTTATAGGCATTATAGGCACATCCAGCGCCTGCCCACCACTGCCAACCGACGGGAGTACGACCCGCCAGCCGTTTTAAATCGCACAAAAACATGTTTTCTTTGAATTTCTCAACTTTTCTCTAATATAATTTACGTGTTTTATACATATAAACATTCCTCTTCAATCACTGTATCTATTGGTGAAAACCGTATGAAAATCCGTTGCGTAGTTTAAAAGATTAAGGCGCACATACATTTTGAGTGACTTTATTTTATTCTATGTACGGAGGATAAGGAAGGATTAAAAAAAACAGAGTATTATGCTTGTGAGAGTCGGTCTAGTTTTTTTGCCTCTCTTGAAAAGTCGAGTTTTTGGAAATAGTGAATTTTGCAATATCACCCCACAATAATTAAAATTTCCTTGCCTGGCCTTTTAGGTTCATGTTACTTAGATTCAAATTATTATGTCTTGTATAATATTTTTTCTTTAAATTATGTCTTGTACCTATATATGAAATACTATAAGGCTATTGTATAATTAGTGGCGTATTAATTAGTTTATATTTATTTATTTATTTACACATATACGGCACATCTCGTGCCATTAACATAATTGACATACTTATAATAGTACAACAACATGAAGAATAACAATATAAATGTTAGTCAAATTTAAGAAAAAGGTAAAAAGTAAGGTAATAAGTAGTGTATAAAAACAATAATATATAAAAGTAAATTATAAAGTGAATAATTTAAAATATAAAGTATTAAAGTACAAACTATAAATTATTAGGTAAAAGTAAAAATAAAAATTTAAAGAGAGAAATAAAACAATAAAATGTACAAATAAGATACCTATCCCAAGGTACCTACAAAGATTTAAATATAAAATATAAAAAGTAATAAATCCTGGATTATGTTAACTGATATGATAAATTTTACAAGTACCTATGATTTCTAGTGCATTATTAGTTTTAGAAGTACTGTTAGGCATATTATGTTTACATGATGTATTTACGTGGTACTAGCAAACAAATTTAGTTTAACGCATCTTTTGTATGAAGCCAGATATTAGCATATATGTCGCATTTTCTTCCTCAATAAAGGGAGTGTGATGAAGATTATTCAACAACTGATTTTTCAACAAAAGTTTTGCATGGTGGCCATGGTGGGTACCAAGAAACTTAACCGACCAGAATAAAGAAAAAACAAAAATTTTAACAAAACAAAAAAACGACTTCAAAAAATGCACTAAAAAGAAAAAAAATTATTTCGTATTCTTCTACAACTTCATAATCAACTTACTTTTTCTAGTCATCAATATGTAGGTACGATTGTTACTTTTGGAGTCGGTGTCAGTCAAGGTAGGTTTGTAACTACATACATAGTTATAGGTGAGATGTCCTTGTATCGCACAAGCGACTTGACGAGGCGAGAGGCGAGAGCGGGGCCGCGGCCGGCGCTGGGAGCTTTCAGGTGAACACACCAGGCCGGGTACCTTTGCTGACACCGACTCCAAAAATAACAATCGTACCTACATATTGATGATTAGAAAAAGTAAGTTGATTATGAAGTTGTAGAAGAATACGAAATTATTTTTTTACTTTTAAGTGCATTTTTTTAAGTCGTTTTTGTTTTGTTAAAATTTTTGTTTATATTTTGATTTTTAGTGAATCTGAAGTACACTAACTAATTTGTCTGGATATGGGTAAACCTACTAAACGTGCTGCTCATATGAGACAGACATAATTTGACCATAGCGACGTTAAGGTCAAATTAAGAGATTCGGCCGAGTTTCGTTGATTTGTCATGGATCCGATAATCAGAACCTAACCAAACTCTCATCAAATTACCCTTGAAGTACATCCTTTCCAATAAAAAAAAAATCATCGAAATCGGTTGGCGTAATATTGAGTTATTCGTCCATTTGTAGCGCATATACTTAATGCAAATTTAAGACTTATATGGTTTTCTCATAGATGCTGTTGTTGGAACTGGACCAAATTAAAATGGGACCACATGGAAAGCACCAGCTTTCAAATAAAAAAAGAATCATCAATATCGGTTAACCTAGTCAAAAGTTCTGATGTAACAAACATAAAAAAAAAAATTAAAAAAAAATACAGTCGAATTGAGAACCTCCTCCTTTTTGAAGTCGTTTAACAAGATAAACAATTGCCTCACAACATGTGCAGCACTTAGTTTCTGGAAAAAATTGTGACCGGAGACGAAAAATTGGTTCATTTTTTTTAACCTAAATCAAAGAGGCAGTCAATGGAATGGCATTACACAAACTCACTAAGGACAAAAAAATCAAAACTGTGTGATCAGCGGGGAAAGTTATGGCGATGGTGTTCTGGACTGATACATTATATCCTTGTTAAATGATGGAGCAAAGCTGTGGAAATGGACGGAGATAATATTGAAAAATAACAAATTAATCGACAATTGTGTGGTTTTCGACCCTTGTAATTGCATTATTACTTGACAACTAAACGAGAAATAAAAAAGGATCATTTTTATTTTTTTTATTTATTTATTTATCTATAATAAAATATATTTACAATGGTTTTATTTGTATGCCTGTCTCACTAGGGTATACCTGTGTCGAGACAGGCGATTACTTATTGACCGGCCCTAGTGTATATTGTTATCGCATAAAGCGCCGTTGCGGCATCTTATTATTATCCTAATAGCCGGTTCACACGGTTCAACTTTAGTTGATCAACTCGACACTTGAAAGCATATTGACAGGTGTGAACCTTCTTTCAACAAAGTTGAACAAGTTGTTTGTTGACTAGCTAAAGTTGATGGCCCGTCTACTTTTGACGTTCAAGTATGATCGCGCCATCTTGGTTACCATAGTTTCTCGCGTGCACAACTAGACGTCAAACATTTATGTCCATATTCGTTAGACATTCCTAGTTCTACCGTCATGGAATCCGTTTAAACGAAAAAATATTTGAAATGGTCGGATGATTTGTTGTTCAGATTTATGCATCCCTGTCTTTGGGATCAAAACCAAGAAGTGTACACAAATAGAAATGCCCGTGATACTGCAATAAATAATATGTGTTTCATTTACACTACCTACCCAATATATTATGATAATGACAAAAAAATAACGGTAACTATTCAGAGCATGCGTCACCATTAATACGCATAAATTAAAAGAAAAAAAACTTTGTACAAATCTAATAACAATAACTACCTACCTATGTCAAAGTATGACGTTTGGCTTTGTTGTTTTTAGGTTATGGTAAAGCTAATTTTAACGAAATATGGTGTAATAAAATGCAGCTTGTTTCGTGAGAACTGATAAGAGACTTTTTTTACGTGAATACAAAATGACAATCGGTTTGCTATAATTAAAGGCCACAAGATGGCGCTAGTAGTAATCTTTATTTTGCTTTTCATAATACTCCCTCTCAAAATACAGATTACAAGAACATACAAAATAAAATTATACTTTAACAATTCCTAAAGCATTTAAATGTTTATAATGTTTTACTGCACCTAAGCTCTTAGTAAGCATGTCTGCAGGCATATCTGACGTACACAAATAATTAACACTAACAATGTTTTCCATTATCATTTCTCTACAATAATGATATCTGACATCGATATGCTTAGTTTTATTATGGAAAACAGGGTTTAACAATAGTTTTTGCGCACTTATGCTGTCATTGTATATGAAAATCTTATACAATTTTTTGGTTACTTCGTATTGCAAGTTTCTTAAATATACTGCTTCTTTGCAGGCCTCAGAAATTGACACATATTCGGCTTCTGTACTAGAAAGTGCAACACATTTTTGCTTACTATAGCTCCAAGATATAACAGATCCTGATAAAGTTGTTAGCATCGGCGCTACTTGCGGCCAACGCCAAACCCAAAACCTGGAAAGGACATGCAATAAACAAGCCGGCCGGCGGCTAGCTCTGCACAGCCGGCGCGAGCAAGGTCCCTCTTAAACCCAGGGCGAGTGTTTGTGGTTCGCTTGTAAATTCCTACTCCCCTTCCTTTCCTCAAAATCTCCAGGTCTCCTTCCTCAATCAGAACACAGTAGTTATGCACGAAAAAGGGTTTTATTCATTTAAAGGTGAACAGGGTTCTACAAAAGGCCAGCATCGGCATTACACACATGAGTATTTGGCTATCTCTAATTAATTCTATCATAACGGGGGAGCTTCTCTCAACTCTCTCTACACGTGTTTAGTGAATTTAAATGTCAGTTCTTAGCACACAGAGGGGTAGCAAGGTTCATTGGTACTCACAAGCAGGAGATAGGCGGTCGGCAGACAGGTGCTGAGGAGGCGGGAGCCTCTGGAGCACAATGCACAATTAAAGTCAACATCGCGAGCGTTTACGGAGAGCGCAATCACGGGGACACAGTTGTTATGCCGAAGGTCGGCCGAGGAATGAATGCCGGGAGCCGCTCGGCGCTTGGCTACTTGTGTCGAGCGGTGCGGGGAAAGGGGGGCGGAGGGCCTGTGTAAGGGGTCAATTCGCTATTAGCTCGCACGGGAATCAATTCCGTAACGTAACACTTCCCCCCTCGCCGCAAAAAAGGCGACGTGGTAATGGAGCAGTAGGGCTAAGAAATCCTCTTACCCTTCTAGCACTTGTGCCAAAAAAAAAAAAACATTTTAAGAGAAAAAGGAGAGAGAGAGAGAAAAAGAAAGAGAAAAAGTTGCTAGCTATAAAATAGTAGAAACAAAAACAAAAGAGAAAAAAAAGCATGGTGAACAAAGAATTATACATGAATGTACATGAAAGAGCAGTGGCATACATAAATATAAACAAGGACCTGCTGGAGAAAGGTACAAGGGTTATGCAGTGATAGAAAAAAATGACTCTAAATTGTATCATTGGTCTGTGAGCTAAGTTTGCGTAGCGTGGTTTGCGTAGGATGTTTGGGGTGTTTGAACGTTGCACTGAAGTTACAAGGTTACTTTGTCACAGTAACCTGGCCCGTTTGAGATTACACTCAAGGAACACTAGGGCCTTAAAGAAAATACGAAGACGAGAACGCAGGATGAGGCTTCTTGGTGGTGGAGAGGGTTCTACCTGTCACAGAGGTCAAAAAGGTAGCTGCTTCCGGATCCTGTGGGTGGGCCAGTATGACATCATTGAGGTACTGGAGAGTGGAATTGTAATTGGTGGTTGGTCCTTTATAGAGGAGGTGGTTTGTGTGCATGACAGCCGTTGTTGTGATGGTGGTTGGTACACTGGTTTGTATACAGTGGGATTGTTGTATGAACAATTGTTGGTATTGTTATTTGCGCAAGGGCACAGGAGCATTGGCATGATGGCAACAGAGATATTTGCAAGGTGCAGCTGGAACATTTGCAAGATGCAGCAGGAACATTTGTACAATGGCAACAGGAACATTTGCGAGATGCCGCAGGAACATTTGTACAATGGCAACAGGAACATTTGCGAGATGCCGCAGGAACATTTGCACGATGGCAACAGGAAATTTGCAAGGTGCCGCAGGAACATTTGTACAATGGCAACAGGAACATTTGCGAGATGCCGCAGGAACATTTGCACGATGGCAACAGGAACATGAACCAACTTAGAGCTGACGTGCTCGGGTTTGTTTGAGTGATGGTTTTGTGATGATACAATTCGCAACTACACGCACGACCCACACTAGGTTATGTTAGGTGTGGTCGGGTGCTTTTGGTACGTAGGGTTTGAAGGCATGGGACCTCCGTGACGGTAGTGAAGGTAGCATGAAGAGAGGCGCAGGTGTAGATGGGGTGAATAGCTGCTGGTCTTCTTATTAATCCGGCGAAAAAATTATTATTAGAACAAAATTCTTGAAGTTTACCTGCCTGGTAGACCAATGATGAAAAGGTTTGGAGAGAAACAAGGTGTGCATGTTGAGAAAGATTGGATTTGTTTGACGTGTAGAGAGAGAGAGAGAGAGACGGAGAGAGAGTTAACTAAATGCAACTACAGACTTATACATATTACAAAGGTACGTATTCAAGGAAGGTTCTGTTTAACCCATTTAGTTTTTTTTTTAAACTAAATACATTTCCCGGAACACGTAGGTAAGGGTTTGTACGTATGACAAAATGCCACGTTCGAAAGAAGTTGGTCTTCCATGACCTATGCTCACGTCTATACGGTAGCATTTTTTCTACTTTCGAAGAACAAAAACATTGAGTACAAATAAGTTATGAAAAGTGGGAAAGGAGTAGGAAGTTGAAAGGATCCGTGTATGAAGGTTGTCCCATTTGACAAACGAAACGCCAAGTGCGTAACGCATATATCCCCATTCACGGATAATTTCGAGGAAGGGAAAGGGTGACAATTGGGAACATTTGAACGAAGAAAACTGCTGAGGACTCGGCTATTTCCGAAATTCGACCTCTGAGTGGAAGGTGAAACAAGGTCTACAGCAGTTATCCTGGCACATTACAATACCAGTGTGGGACAAAAGGAATACACTGACATTAAAGAGTCTAATCCTCCACGTGTATTGGGTAGAAGATTAGAGGGTCGTTTTATTCTCCTACTTGTTTGCGAGAAATGACAGACCCTTGCTCAAATCTCACAAACCTGGGGGGTTTTTCTTGTTCGTCTCCCAGACAACGAGTTAGGTGTTTTTTGTGTCCATCAACTTAACTCCTATGACACGATGCCCCATAATCATGAGTGAAGCGTATGATTAGTCCTTTTGAGATAGTGGATAGTTCCTGGGTTCTTGTGACAGGAAGTCCACGGGCATGTTAATGAGTACTCTGCTGCAAAAGCAATAATTTTCTGATAACAGAAAATAAAAGGCGTGTGATCTACACTTGGTAGGTCACACAAACATGGGGTAGATATTATTTCGTTCGCACGACTCATGGTGAGTATTGTAACGTCTTCACGTTTGGTGCACAGATTATATAAGTACACAGTTATAACAAAGCGGTTCTCATGCCAAAATACACACGACCAAAAAGGGGCGGTTCTCATGCCAAAAGACACAGACCAACTCAATAACATTTAGTTTAAGAGTATAAAGTAATTATAACGAACTTCTCGTATCATGGCGGATGTTTTGAGGATCTCTCCTATGATGGTAGATATTGTCACGTTTTCACGTCTCACGTGACAGGAATGAACGATTTACAACAAATTTTGCCCAGTATTAAAAGACAGTAACCCAATAGGTATTTAAAACAATTTAATGAGATAAATCACCCTCTCGATCAACAACCCTGTGTTGACGAGCAAACAATGAGTAGTTATGACGGACTCCCCGTGACGTGTAAAAACACAAAAATATTATGAGATTCGCATCTATAGCAGTGGATATTGTAAGGTTCACACCTATAATAGTAGATATTGTAAGGCTCGCGCCTATAATGTTACAAAAGTTTACGTTCGAAAATGTGGGTCCCCATTCAATACAGACGGCGGTTTGCAATGATGTAATTAATACGGCACTGCTGTAGCTTAATAATTTCATATTAGCATACGTTACAAGACTTGCCAAAAGGCGATAAACACAAATTTTATTGAAGATCTGGCCAAGATTTTAAACTTCAAACAAAAATAATGGTACAATAAAGGACAAAAGAAACTGATGTCATGATAAAATATTGTACCTCATAATGAAGTTGTATATGTACAAAGAACAATGTTAATGAAGGGACGAAACGTATTGTCACTTTTATAACAAATATTTTTCTCAGAATCCGACAAAATACGATTCTGGAAAAAAATAGAGCAATTGGGTTGAGCGCCATTCTAATTTTTGGAAAAAGAAGAAAAACCACAAGTAGCAACAAGGTTGCCCTTGAATTGTTTCGAATCCAGCGAATGTGACCTGATAGGTGTGTACATTTGGTGTATTCGAAACGATCCCCAATATACAACATTACTATGAATGTGTTAGGATGGGGTGAAGAGGAAAAAGAAAAAGAAAAAACGGGAGGGTTTCCTATTATAACAGAAATCGTCGCGACATTCTTACAATATGGTGCTGTGACCATAGTAGTGAGCTGCGGCAATGGTCTGAAACCAATGGTTATTATACAGACTTGCACTTATGATTTTATTTTTACAACATTAGGGTAGGGACGTACTGGTACGACAAAAACCCGACACAAAACAATTAAAAAAAGGTGATATGACAAGATGAGGCGATGAGGTGAGAAAAAAAACGCGCGGATGCTGCAAGAATTGTGAAAAGGAAAGCGACGTCTTGGAGCTAGAGTTTTCCGGAACCGTTGATGGTAGGAGGAAAAGGAGGCCCTTTCCCGAAGTGATCAATTCCAGGAAGAGGATGCATACAAGTATGAAAACGGTGCCCCAAGAGGTGCTCTTGTGGTACAGCAGGCAAGGCACGCAGGATGTACAAGAACATATAAAATTATGCAAAAAGAAAAAGAATGTACAGGAGTTAGGCTACCGTTGACATTAATGTGCCTTCGGGTGTAAGGATTACCTTACGAATGCCCATATGGGTGATTATTTACATTTAATATTTACAAGTAACTCACGTCATTTATGACAAGAATTATAAGACTTTTAAAGAGACCGCATCGCACTGATTGACGACTGGCCAAGAGAGGTCAGGGGCGTAATGATGATCAGGGTTAACAAGATGCATGTTTTGCCAATTTGATAACGCCTGAGAACTTGATGTGATGGAATTTACTGATTCCGTATTCCCAATTTTTACAATGTCTTTCACATGGTAATTTCCGAGGTGACTTCCGGTTGAAATTGCAACCTCCTGATGTATTTTTTGTTGTAGAAAGAAGCATATAGAGTAAGGCATTTCAGGCAAATCTTTCTATTTCTCAGGGCCTGTAGTAATTCTTCCTTTCTTGAAGTAAAGACGTGCGGGATTATACCCAGCGTTACTTGAGGAACTTCCATGGTGTATAGGATTGTGTTAGAGTGACCTTATGTTGGAAAAAGTGAGAACTAGACTCGCAATTGGAAAGAAATTGGGCAGAGATTGACCACTGGGGACGTATTTTTACAAAAAGTTTTTGAAAAAAAAACGCGTTTTTTATAAGTGTTTGGTTTATTTGAAAATTTGGGCAGGGGTTTGCCTTAAAAAACGTGATTTTGTGAAAAAATCCAGATGTTTTGGAAATTTGTTGAAAATTTTCCAAGTCCAAAAACGAGAAAAATTTGGGCAGCGGTTTCCCTTAAAAAACGTGATTTTGTGAAAAAATCCAGATGTTTTTGGAAATTTGTTGAAAATTTTCCAAGTCCAAAAACGAGAAAAATTTGGGCAGCGGTTTCCCTTAAAAAACGTGATTTTGTGAAAAAATCCAGATGTTTTGGAAATTTGTTGAAAATTTTCCAAGTCCAAAAACGAGAAAAATTTGGGCAGCGGTTTCCCTTAAAAAACGTGATTTTGTGAAAAAATCCAGATGTTTTGGAAATTTGTTGAAAATTTTCAAAGTCCGGATATGAAAATTTCACAGGCCGGGATTCATCTTAATGGAACACGTTTTTAGAATTTATTCCGATGTTTTTGAAAAAGGTTTGCAAATTTGCAAAAGTCCGGAAAAGAAAAAAAATTAAAAAACGGAAACGAGGTTCGCCTCAAACGAGCATGTTTTTGAATATTTCCATTAGCTTTCCAAAGGGGAATTCTTAAGAAAGGAAAGAAATATTTTTCTTTTATACGAGTTTTCGTGGAAGTATTTGTTTGAAAATTCAACAATCTCTTGGGGAATAGTTTTTTATTTACGTGGCTAGGCTGTAGCCTGATTTGAGCATCACCAATTATTGGTATTTACCCGCCGACTTCCTTTTGTCATAACAAGTTATATGCAGAAATGTACATACGGATATAATGCCTGACTCGAGGAATCGACGTCAACGCGAACTAGGCATTTTTCGAATTATGTCGTCTGTTTCTTTATGAAAGATGATAGGTGCGCAATAAAAAGGGAGAAACGGACGACAGAAGTACAAAAAAAATGCCCAATTGTCAAAAGGTAGAAAGAATTTAATCCACTTGTTTCCCTTAAGCTGCAAAATATGCCGTTATATATACAGGCCAGTATTTTGCGAAATAGTCCCCTACCCGCAGAATATGTCGATATCAAATACAGACCAGCACTCTGCGGAATAAGTTTATTAATAAAAACTGGTTAATTAACTTTCGGGAAACGAAGCGGGTAATTGGTTTATCATATACAGGATTTTAATTGTTGAATAACTTTGTTTTAAATATTTGTGTACATTTCCACTATTAATCTTGTATTTGAAACTAGCAAATTTAGTCGGTCGACACTTGTAAACACTATATTATTCACGACGGCAACTTTCTTGGTTGAGCACTTTACGTAGGAATACCGGTGATAATGTTTTGTCGAGTGACGACTCGAAAATGAAGGAATCGTGCCCGTGATAATTTAAATTGCAATTCGAAGTTACAATCGCGCCGGGGTTCTTGATGGAAATGCTAGACAAATTGGGGATAACGAGACAAAACATTATACATTATAAAGTTTAAACAATTGCTGATTGAAGAACGAGACTGTGGGACCGTGAAGAGGGAGGGAAAAAAATTGCCCCTAAGTTGGAAACCAGTGTTGGCATTGGGGAGGTGAGGAAAAAAAATTGCCACACGTTGGGCGACAGTGTTAGCATCGGCGCTACTTGCGGCCAACGCCAAACCCAAAACCTGGAAAGGACATGCAATAAACAAGCCGGCGGCTAGCTCTGCACAGCCGGCGCGAGCAAGGTCCCTCTTAAACCCAGGGCGAGTGTTTGTGGTTCGCTTGTAAATTCCTACTCCCCTTCCTTTCCTCAAAATCTCCAGGTCTCCTTCCTCAATCAGAACACAGTAGTTATGCACGAAAAAGGGTTTTATTCATTTAAAGGTGAACAGGGTTCTACAAAAGGCCAGCATCGGCACTACACACATGAGTATTTGGCTATCTCTAATTAATTCTATCATAACGGGGGAGCTTCTCTCAACTCTCTCTACACGTGTTTAGTGAATTTAAATGTCAGTTCTTAGCACACAGAGGGGTAGCAAGGTTCATTGGTACTCACAAGCAGGAGATAGGCGGTCGGCAGACAGGTACTGAGGAGGCGGGAGCCTCTGGAGCACAATGCACAATTAAAGTCAACATCGCGAGCGTTTACGGAGAGCGCAATCACGGGGACACAGTTGTTATGCCGAAGGTCGGCCGAGGAATTAATGCCGGGAGCCGCTCGGCGCTTGGCTACTTGTGTCGAGCGGTGCGGGGAAAGGGGGGCGGAGGGCCTGTGTAAGGGGTCAATTCGCTATTAGCTCGCACGGGAATCAATTCCGTAACGTAACAAAGTATAACAAAATCCAGAATATGATTTTCTATTGTTAATATCATTGGTACAGTCTGCATCTACATAGCCTTCAATATTAACATTGTTGCCTTTAGTATATTTTAAACCTAAATCTTTCGTATTTTTTAAATATCTTAATACTCTTTTTGCATAAAGCCACTACTCTTGAGTGTTACAATTATTAAATTGACTTAAATATGACACTGACATTACAATATGACATTATTCACCCCATATTTTTGAGAACACCCTTTAGCCACAAGCCTGGCTCGATACCGGATATTATTTTCAGAATCGCACTTCTTTTTTAGGACCCACTCGCACTTCATTATATTTCCACTTACAGGAATATCTACAAGACTCCAAGCGTTGTTGTCTTCAAAACTTTTCAGCTCTTCTTTGATAGCCTGTACCCAATGCTCCTTTTCTGGTCCCTGGAGTGCTTCTTCTAATGTCATTTCATCAGTGAGAGATTTATTATATTCTTCTGTACACATAAATCCATATTTATAGGGTTGTTTTCTCTCTCTTTCTGGAAATCTTTTTATTGTGAGTCTGATTGTGAGTCTTCTTCTGACCTCATGGACTCCTCATCTGGTACATAGGTTTCGTCCATGTCATGACCACTCTCCATAGAAACAAATGAATCCTCTCTACTTGTGCCTGATGGATCTCCCTCTGAAGACTGAGACGGTCTGCTTATTTCCGGTTTGTCATATATTACTTCTGTTCCTATCATATTCTCTTCACGTGAGTTGTTTTCTTTTATAATTATGACATCACGACTTGTTGTGATTACCCGTGTTGAAGGATTGTATACTCTGTATCCTTTAACATCCTCAGGATAACCGACAAGAATACATTGTTCAGATTTCTTGTCCCACTTACGTCTTTTCTCCTTAGGTATGTGTTTTATGATTGTTCTACCGAAAATTCTGTGACCAAGGTTTGGTTTGGAACCTGTCCATAACTCATACGGTGTACGATTATTCAATACAGTTTTCACAATTCTATTCTATAAATAAACAGCAGTGTTAACGGCTTCTACCCAAAACTCCTTGCCAAGTTTAGCTTCGAACAAAAGACATTTGGCTTTTTCTATGATAGTTCTATTCATACGTTCACAAAGCCCGTTTTGTTCGGGTGTATAAGGATTCGTTCTCTGATGAATAATTCCAGTTTTCTTTAAATAATTATCAAAGTCCTTATTACAAAATACTCTGCCATTATCACTTCTCAGAATTTTAATTCTATTTGACGTTGAATTCTCAACTCTTGCTTTATACTCTTTAAAATACTGTAAAGCTTCATTCTTATTTTCCAAAAAATAAACATGTGTCATGCGGCTGTGATCATCAACAAAAATGAGGAAATACCTGGATCCTCCTAGGGATATATTCTCCATGGGACCACAGATGTCGCAGTGTACTACATCCAATAGCTCAGTACTCCTGTTCCCTTCATGAGAAAAAGGCAATCGACTTTGCTTTTCTTCGCAGCACACAATACACTTGGACTTATTGATGTTAGCTTTCTCAGAGAGTTTAACTCCCTCCACAGCATCCTGCATTTTATTCAAGCTATAACTGTTTACATGTCCTAGTCTCCGGTGCCAAACATCTGGAGACTCAGCCACTGCTGCGACTAAACAAGTAGAAGTGTTCAATTTATACACTCCATTCATAAGTGAAGCAGTAGCCACTAGAGTGTTCTGTTTATTAAGTATTTCACACCCTTTGCTTGTAAAATGCACCTTGTTCCCCTGTTTTATCAATTAACTCACTGACAACAAGTTAGTAGATAACTGGGGAACACATAACACTTTTTCAACGGTTATGTTAAAATCGCATTCTTCGGTTGACGTAGTTATGTTTACGTTTCCACAACATTCCACTTGGATTTTATTCTGGCTAGCAACCATTATTTCTTTGGCAAAACCAGAATAACACACGTCGATCATCCAATTTGTATTGCCTGTCAAATGTGAACTGGCGCCAGAATCAACAAACCAGCCACTCTTGTCAAATGTTCCATTAAAAAACACGGCACTAAACGCGTTAGATGTTTTTGAACCTTGTGTATTCTTAGAAGAATTATCCATAATAGTGCACTGATTGCGATAGTGGCCAAATTGCTTGCAACCATAACATTTGACGTTTGATTTTCCTTTGACAGATGTTGACACTTGTGCATCTCTGCGATCTTTATTAGCCATAGATTGTGGCAAAGACTTTACATTCCTCGAACGCTGATTGGACTTATTGCGGAAACACGCAAATGCGTTATTGACATCACTGTCTTCTTCCGGTTCCATATCCAACAACTTTGTTTTAATGGCGTCGGTTGTAATTACCATATTAGAATTTTCAATCGCCATTATCATAGGCGCATATCTTTCAGATAAACCAGCTAACATGATAGAACAAATCCATTCGTCGTTTATTCCAAATCCTGTTCCTTGTAATTTCTGACCCACTTCCATAATCTGTGTAACATACGACGTCATCGAAGTGCAACTTTCTAATCGAATAGATATAAGATTCCTCAGGAGGCTGATTATTCTACAAAATCCCGAGTCATCAAATAGCATATTTAATTTATCCCACAATTCTTTCGATGTTCTGACGTTTTTTTTATATGAACGTAAAGTGCCGGGTCAATTGTCAATATTATCAGCTTTGCTTTTGTCTTCGCATCATCTGCATCTGCTGGCGGCTTATCGGGCTCAGGTTTTATACACAAAACCATTCCTTCCAATACGAGATAATTCTCAGCAGCGAAGCTCCACTGCCCATAGTTCTGGCGTCCAATAAGTTTGGGAACGCTAACGAGGTAGTTCGAAATAGACGCCATTGTTAGTCACTGTCGTCACTGACGTTCACTTTTCGAAACGAAGTCCGTTATAACTCACTTTTTTACTAGACACACTGTCTTTTTGTAAAACACAGAGATTACTGTTCATCAAACTGATAATACTGACAATAAACTCAAAAATCTGGTATATTACATGGGTTTCTGGGCCCATAACCTGTAATAAAACGCAGCTTGTGTCGTGAGAACTGATAAGAGACTTTTTTTACGTGAATACAAAATGACAATCGGTTTGCTATAATTAAAGGACACAAGATGGCGCTAGTAGTAATCTTTATTTTGCTTTTCATAATATATGGATTATTTCCTTGCTTCTCCGGCTATTGTAGTTAGTAGTAATTTTTATTAATTTAAAAATCTCTGAAAAATTTTATCGCCAATTTTGGAAAGCAGCTCATTAAATTGTTTTTCTGTCATCCATATCCTTCGGAGTCTTCTAGTTCCATATCTTTCAAAATTGTGTTGGATGCGCCTAATTCATGATCCATTTTCTCGCCCAAATACGACGTTTTTTATGCTTTTTCATAATCTCGAGCTCATCTCGCAAAACATCAGAAGTTAGAGAGACGCACGCACTGACAATTCCAGTTGACGCCATCTTGAATGTCAAATTCGGTTCTACTTAAATTGAAACGTGTGAACATAATCTCATTCAACTTTTTACGTTAAGGCCCCGTTCTCCGCACAAAAAAAAACATTTCGGACGATTCGTGAAATTTGCTTTTAACGCATTCGACAGGAGGTGTATCTGCAGCGCGCGCGCATTATTATTTCAAAAGGTCTGGTTTGGAACTTGGCTAATAATTTCATTTCAAACATTCGTTTCCAGAGAAGTTGATAATATTGTGTATGGCTGCCACAATTTTAAAATACACATAATATTTATGAAAAAATCTGTTATTTTCTCAATGTATTACGTTAGATTACCTATAAAGTGTAATGTACACTTGAGGTGACCGTTCACAAAACAAAGCTATATTATTTATTATAACGGAACTACTATTATCATTGTTTCTCTTTAATTTCTCTTATCAATATGGGAGACGGGACGGGACGGGTACTGCCGCGCCGCCCCGGAAAACATTTTTTGGATAACCAACACCCCTGCCGTAGGTCACCCAAGTGGTTTGCCATGTTTGGTGACTTAGCAGGGGTTCCCGGGTTATGGGATGAGGTATCAATTTGGAAGGCGACTATTGCCGCCCGGCAACCATTCATTGGATAACAGAGGTGCCCGGGTTCATGGGGTGAGGCTTATCTATTTATTGGGTACTACTTTTTTTTTAAAGAAAAAGCGTCATAATTCGTATTTCCGGTTTAAGAATATCCTGACAATTTGAAAATCTCCTACCAGCATCATAATAAGCGGAAGATGTTGCAGGTACATTGAAAGAGGAATTGAACCCGCGACATCTTGACCCGACCCATTTTTCAATTTTCAACTAAGTAAAGTGCACATTTTAATCATATTTGTTTATAGTCCAGTCAATTTTTAATTTGGGAGGTGGGAATGGGTACCGCCGCCCCGGGAACCTTTATTGGATAACCAATACCTCTGCCATAGGTCACCCCAAGTGGTTCGCTACGTTTGGTGATTTAGCAGGGGTGCCCGGGTTCATGGAGTGAGGTTTGTCCAGGTCTTGGAGGCGGATGACCAGTACAAAACTGTACCCGAGATTCCTACCCACCCCTTAAACCCTTTTCCCTCCCAGAACTCTCCTCTCCTTCCTTTCCTTAAAAAAACCCTCCACACAGCATCATAGGTGAGCATAAAGATGACATAGGCCCTGAGGGAAATTACGTTCCTCAGGGCCTCCTGTGTGGAGCTCATGTAAAAAAAAATGAATGGTCCAAAAGGAGGTGTAGAGTGCACCTAAGCGATTCCTTCAGAAACTTGGTCAGGGTGCTTAGGGTGTGAACATACTAAAAGTTCTGACATCTAGGTGGTGAGCTAGGGGAGGGAGGAGGGGGGGAGAAGTTTCCAATTTTTGGATTTACGCTTATATCTCGGAAACGGTGCATTTCAGAGGATTTTTTTTAGAATAAGTGAAAGCTCATAAAATTATCTACAACTTTTATTCTATACGTAATTTTCGAAATCCCAGCCGTTTTTGACTTACACGCTCCACAAATGTAGATATTTTCGAATAAAATCATTTTACCTCATATTTTTCATCAAACATTCCTTCATATCGTCTAAAATATTTATCAAAGAAAGAAATTTGTTTGAAAGAAGTTGTAAAGAATTTAATTCCCTTTTAGATTATATGTATACATTTGCAAACTAATCTTCAACCAGTAAATATTTACTGGAATTTTAAGTTTTTTAGTAAATGTCGTCATTTTTTATCTTATTACTGACACACCACTTTTGTTTGAGACTTGGATTTCATTTATTATTTCATCATTTAGTTCCTAAAACAATTAGTTTAATGAATCTTCACCAACTTGAACAGCATCTTAGCAAGTTATTGTGGCATCTCCGACGACTCCACTCCACAAAAATTGACATTATTTCACTGGTTTGTGGGAAGGGAGGATGTGCATCAAACCACTGACTGAGTTTGGCACAACCTGTTTTTGCCTACATGCACCTTTTCGCTCTTTATTTACATCCGGGGGTAAAGTGCACAAACTACGGGAGGTAATTCTGCACGACAGTACACGTAAAAAAAGGTACGAAACTTTTTTCAAAACGTTCTAAGGTAGTTACGGGTAAAAAAGTTTTGTTGTTTGTATGAAAAAAATAATATTCTTCTGTGGAAAAATAATTTTGTATAGGGAAAAAATTGAATTTAGAAAAAAGTTAATTGTCTTTTGTACATTCACCATCATGTACCTCCCGAAGTTTATGTAGAAATTTATGAAGTGGCAGCCCTAAAAGCTACGAGCGTAAAGGACGGGCGGGCAGGCGCGTGCATATCAGCAAACTACAGCTTTGCTAGGACTAGTTAACCGATGGAATCTAAATTATTAAACATTTATAAAAAGGTCAAAGTAATTACTTATAACAATGTAGTTGGTTTTAGTAAACAAGCGAAACTTTTATTTACTTACATTTACGTAACGCATTTTGGTTTTATTATCCAACGAACATCTAATAAAAGGTAGTAATAATACGTATGATGATAATTATTACAGATTTATTATCCAACGAACATCTAATAATAGGTAGTAATAAAATAATACGTATGATGATAATTACATATTTCCTTGTCCGTAACAATTTGGGACGCGGGTAAGGGTACCGCCGCCCCGGAAACTATTTATTGGATAACCCCAAGTTGTTCGCTACGTTTGGTGACTTAGCAGGGGTGCCCGGGTTTGGATCTTGGTGGCAGATGTGTCTGCCCACCAGCTGCGTGGCAGGCCAGATCGGGAGAGACTGGTTGAGGGAGATCTTGCGACCTCTCAGGCAGAACTCTTTTGGAACATCGCCTTGCACCGCATTGGGAGGGATGGATTCAAAAGTCCGTCACACCCAAACCCACTGACCCTCAAATTCCTACCCACCCCTATAACCCCTCAGGGCCTATGTGGAGTTACTGTAAAAAAACAAGGTAATTTTTGAAAGCAGATTTTTGTTAGCAGTTTGATCCGTAAGAATGTATTATTATGTCCTATAGTTTTAATAAATGAGCAAAATAAAAGCTTTTGAATTCAATGGTCATTTAAAAAAAAACGTAATTTAATTTTAAAAAACTTGCCCGGGAATTTCAGTTTCCGAAGCATTGGAAATAGATTTATTTCCCAAAGTACGCATTCTGTAAAAAATAAAACAATAACTGTCACCTTTGTTATATAATACACAAATAAATTAAAAATTTATTTTTATAATAAATATTACATAATAGTAAATAATACGAGTATGTATTATATTAATAAAATTATGATCACAGGAGATAATGTTTACGCTTAGAAATACGACTTTTTTGTTATTGTTTTCGCAAAACAATATTATTATTTACGTACGTGTATATTAAACAAATCATGAAACGTAGGACTACACGTCTGCGTGGCGAGCTGTCTGGACAGCGAATGACGAATATTTGAAAGGCACATAGGTTACACGCACGTTAGATAGAGATGGCTGGTGAATATTATCTTTAGAATTAAAAAACGTAAGCGCCTGTTGATGAAATATTTAATTAACCACGGTTTATTGAAAAAAGAGCAAAAATCTCGCGATAATTGTCTTTAGTTTTATTTAAAGAAACGCTGTGAATTTATTCATACATATAACTTGTAAAATAACTGAAACAAACGTGTTAATAATAATTTTTGGAGCATACTTTGTGATTTTTTTCTATCGAGGGAATTTTCTAAAATTTGCGTTTCGGCGCGATAAATGTCTAGATATTATCTTCAAAAATAACATATATTTTTTTAAGAGCTTAAAAACTTCAAATGTTTAAGGGAGATTTGTAAGAAATCGGTTGAAATTGGGAGAACCGAGGCTTAAATAAAAGTGGATCAACAAAAATTGAAACGTCTGAACGCGCCATAATTGACAATGAATATAAAGAGGTGAGGATACTCACGATCTCCCAACTACCGACCGCCAAAACCTAGAAAATAGATTATGTTGCGAGATCGCAGCCAACTCCATTAGGCCACATGTTGTTATCAAACTCTTTACAGGGTAGCGGGCATGTATTTCAGTTGCAACGACATATGGATGTTTGGGAATAAATCAAAAAAAGAGGATGATTGATAATCATAAATACATAATCATATTACTTGCCATAACAGTGACATATTTAGAAGAATAGAACAAAACATAACTCACCTCATTTAGACTGTTAAATTTTCTACTACCTAGCTAATCTCACTGACGCGAAAAGAACTAATGCACCATAGAAGGTTCCAAGGAATCTCCTGCGCGGAGCCGATTCTGGGCGTTCAACCCACCACGATGTTGCATCCTCTCGTTCGGTCCCGTACCAGGAACGTTGGCCATTATCTTTGAACGCCTTGGCCATTATCAAAACCAACTTATAAGCATGTATTTTTTCAATGGCATGAATGGTGTAATATTGTGTTGGTATTTTAATTTTTATTATAAAATACTCATGTTTTAAAGCTCCCGCTATCAACACAGAATTTCCCAGTGAGACAGGTATAGGACGTAACAAATTGCAAGTATAGAATTAATAAATATGAAAAATAAAAGAAAAAAAACCTTTAACGTGTAAACAGTGTCAATAAATGTCTTATAAATAAATTGTCTTCTTTTAATATCAATAAATCGTAGTCATATAAAGCCTAGGGAGTTTTTTTTTACATTAGCTCCATACAGGAGGCCCTGATGAAAATAATTTCCCTCAGGGCCTATGTCATCTTAGATGGTGCTGTGTGAAGGGTTTTTTTAAGGAAAGGAAAGAGAGGAAGTTCTGGGAAGGAAATAGGTATGAGGGGTAGGTAGGAATCTGGGGGTCAGCGTGTCCAGGAGTCAAGAGTCATGGATGTATGAATCCATCCCTCCAACTGCGGCGCAAGGCGATGGGTCGAGAGAGTACGGCTGGAGAGGATAAAAGCCCCGCCTCGAACCGTCTCTCTCGATCCTGCCATCCATCGACCTGGACAAACCTCACCCAAATGAACCCGGGCACCTCTGCTTAGTCACCAAACGTAGGAAACCACTTCGGGTGACCTATGACAGAGGTGTTGGTTATCCAATAAATGGTTTCCGGGGCGGCGGTACCCATACCCGCCTCCCAAATAAAAAAAAAAACCCCTCCCAAGTTAAACTTATACGTAGTAAAATTAGATGAGTGCATCAGCAGAATGTTGCCTGTTTAATAAATAACACAGTACCCGGCATGCGTTGCAATGCCCCTCAAAGGAAGAAATTGTTCCTCCCCATGCGTCCTCTTCCCCATCCCGCGTTCTCTTCCCATATTCCCCGCCTTTCACTTCCATTGTCCCCCCTCCCGTGGACCCACACTCCTGTGTTCCCCTCCCCCCATCCTAAATTCCCATCCCCAAAATCTCGAAACATCTTAATAAGAGTTGAGTACGCGGTTATATTATGTAAAAGTATACCTTCTATCTGGTATAATACAACACTGTGTTAAATAATATGAATATGCTCAAATTATCAGACAGAACAATTTTCACTGACTTTATATTTCTATATAAAACTAGCTAATCCGACAAATATTGTTCTGCCATATAAATTATTTCTAGTGAATATTTTAATTGTTAAATAAAAAAATAACGAATGTATTATAAGCATGTGGGGATGGGATCTATGATACAAAGAGGAATGGAGCGCTGTAGACGATGACCGCCGATAAAAAACAAAAAAACACCAACTAACGTAGGAAAATAAAATTAAAAAAATCAATATGAGTTTCGAAGAGCAATTGAGCGTACGATATTTTTTGTCAGCCCGTCTTTAGCCAACACAAATAAGCTCTATGGTTTGCCCACGCGAGAAAATGACGCCGAATGAAATATCAAAATGACGCGACGCTTCTCATGAACGTCTTGTGCATGTGTGGATGAAAGTTCAACGAGCCTTTCATTCAACAACATAAATAATTTAGTTCTGTTTGAAATACGAAAGACGGTTAAATTTTTTCATACAAAAATGCTAATATCGCGATTAAGAAATGGGAGGGTGGTGGTAGGAAGGTTAAAATTTGGGGTTATAGGTATTTTTAAATGCAAAAAAAAACTTTAAGAACTTTACTAACCGTAGTCAAAAAAGACATTGGATTTGATGGTAGCCGGGAATATTAACGAAAAATTTTGCTTTCCATCGGCTTTGTTTATAAACTTTGCAATTTTATTTTGAATATTATCTTTATAAATTTGTAATGTTGCAAGATAAAAGTATAATTCACTTAATTTTCTGACCTTAAATTGTTTGAATAAAAGTTCTGACGAATATGAGTGGGGTTTTTTTCAAATTGTTTTTGTTATTAGTTTTTGTGATATTTAAATTGTCTGTGTTTTATTTGTATAGGTACCGCCCCATCCTATAATGCCGTATTAATATTATTATTAATATTTCCTAACAAAATAAACGCCCACTTAAAATTAGTTTTGTTTTATTTTACTTATATTAAATTACAATTTTACTTCTATTATTTTCTTTTATTAAATTATAGTTTTTTTGTGCAAAATTTTTGAAAATACAAATACGTTATGAAATATGCATTTTGACCGAAGTGTTTTTTAAAACATATATTAATTGTCTTATGAGCCATCTCGGTGTTGTCATTTAAAACCTAAAAAACGACCGCAGCGCCATCATTTATTTTCTACACTTAATTTCCAAACTGTAGCTGAACTGCAGGTGATTCAAAACCGAGCTCTCAGAAATATTCCCGGCTACCATCAAATCCAATGTCTTTTTTGAGTACGGTTAGTAAAGTTCTTAAAGTTGGGACTTCTTTACGTACTATGTAAAAAAAATGATTTTTTTTGACGAATGGCACAAATATCAAAAACTCTTTTTTAGGGCGCTCCATTTTCCGTTTTCCCGGTATTTCAAATTTTCCATCTGCTATTTCCCCTTCCTTGACGATTTGCCTTACCGTTGATTGAGATTTACCTGTGTGTGAGAAACATCATAAAAATTATTATTATAGAAGGTATTTAAAAAAAAACACAGTAGATAATATTCATTTAGAAAGAGAGAAAATTAAGAAAAAGTTACTTTTACATGAATTTAAAGAAGTTGCATATTATTACTTTTTTTTAAAAATTGAGTTATTCCCTTTTTCTTGTGGCTTCACATGAACTGTCAAATGAGAGTGAAATTCGAATTTGTAAACATAACCTCAAATCAGATTGTAACGGTTATAATCGCTCGAAAATTGGCATAAATCTTGTAATACTAATGAAATTTATTAAACAAACTATACTACTTACCAGTCATTTCATACAGTTCGTTTGTAGACATCTTCTAAATAAGACAGAAGCCTCTTCGCGTGATATTCAACTAGACAGCGTTGAAAAACGCAGTATATAACCCCTCTTGCATCAATATGTAATGGTTTATTCATTTTAATTAAATTCAGGCAAACAATGAATAAAAATATTATCAAATCAGCGATCTTCTACTCAAATTTAAGATAATAAATCAACCGTAACAAGCGATAACATGACAGCCATAGGAAACATCAGAGTAATTTGGTGTTGCTATAGTAATGAAAAAATTTAGTTCCAATTGATTTAATTTCTACACTTATTTGCCAAACTATAAGTATCAATTTCTTTGAGGCTAATCCCCAGATACAGCAGAGATAAAAAAGGTGTAAATCGCAAGTGCGCCCCACAGTTGACTTTGGCAGCCACCTCTGATCTGGAGCTCCAAAATACCTGAAAAATACCCTCGACTCAGAAACGGGCGGTCCGTTTGATAGATTCCCCCATCTTAACAGACGGATTGCAATCTTTAGAACACAGGCGTCGGGTGTGGAATGCTATCCTTGTTCTAGCGGTATTACAATGGAAGATGCTCCGAAGAACTAGCATCATTGATGCCTTCAGCACCGGTGCATAGTCGGGAAACACGCCAAACGCGTGCCCAACATTTGTACACGGTTGACATTTGTCACATGAGAACGGGTCGTTTCTTCGACTTGTTCTTATGTTCAACAGCTCGGCTGTGGAATGATTTGCCGGCCTCTGTATTTCCTCCTTCCTACAACATGGGTCTCTTCAAGACCAATGTTCATTCCTTCCTCTCCTCAAAAAGACCCTCCACACAGCATCTCAGATGACATAGGCCCTAAGGAAAATTATTTTCCTCAAGGCCTCCTGTGTGGAGTTAATGTAAAAAAAAATGTACCATAGCGTAGTTAGTAGTACACTGATGTTAGCAATGGAATGGGTAGTAATCCTAGGAGTCTGTATATTACACCAGTTATGGGGGTAATTTTCTCCTTTATGATTAATGTGGAGTTCCCACGAGAGTTGGGAATCTACGATCAGGCCGAAATATTTTGTGGTATTTTCTTTTCGAGGCAGTTATCACCAACTTTAATATTGAGGCTGAAATTTTTCTTGTTGCCAAAAAGGATATAATGAGTTTTTTTACGTTAAGAGTTGGTTTGTTTATTCTTAACCAGCTTGTGAGTTTAGAAACATCAGCATTCATTTCCGTTTCAAACTCCGCTAGGTTCAGTTTATTGTAAAAAAATTACTGCATCATCCGCATAAAGTTGTAGAGTTCCTAACTATCCGAAAGTTTAAATCATAATCATGCTTAATTGTAAGAGCGCCAATTGCTACAATTATAAGTGGCAAAAAAATATTTAAAAACGGATTAACCGATTATGAAACATAATGAAGCTACTTAGAATGTTGAATCGGCTTACGAGTCTGCAGTCCATCGCCGACTAGCCGCCTTCACTGCTCGCCGTACGCCACTCTCCTTTCACCTTGTTACTGACTTGCTGACGGAACAAACTTTAAGTCTATGCTGGTAGCTAGTCCCCGCCTTGCATTCATATATGTTAATAATAGTGGTTTATTGTTCAGTCCGCTGTATAAAGGAACACTATTCATGACGCCAGTTATGGATAATTTAAAGTAGGTACAAAATTGATCCTTCGGAATAGACCTTAAAACCATGTTATTTCATTTCTACGTACAGTGTGAACAGTAAGCACAATCTCAAAAAAAGATTGTTGATTATATTCTGTTTACCAGATGCAATAAACCACCCTATGATCACTGATCTACGATGATCTTCATCGGGCTCCTTGGTGAACGAGACTCTCTACAAGAAAGTTTTCTGGGTACTGCACATGATAATAATAGTAACAATAAAATTATTTGGTTAATTTGTAAAGCGCCGTTTTAATGAAAAATCACTTCAAGAGCGCTGAACAAATACACATATAAATATATAAGAATTAATATAACTGACTTACAAGTAAGATTTACAATTAAAACTAGTGACTTACAATTAAGACTTATAACTAGTAACTTATATCTAAGGCTTATAGCTAGTTACTTATATCTAAAACGTGTAAATGCCTTAGTCAAATGATGACCATATTATCCGAATAATTGTAAATAATTAATATCCCCAAAACCACATTGCATAAACTAATTAACCGTTTATGTAATATAGATCGCATAAAATGAAAAAAGAAAAAAACATTAAATTAGAAATAGAATAAAATTTCTGACATAATAATATACATAGCTATTTAATTGTAAATGTTAAAAAAATAACATTCTAAACACATTTTGGTTGATTTTACAAATAACATAAATAGAAACGATCGGAATTAAAACTTTACGGAATTTAAAGAAAGTTATATTTAGTATAACGTGATTATTCAAAACACACACTAAAATGAAAAAAAAAGTGCAGACTCAAAATAACCACCAAGAATTAAACTAAAGGTTCAATTAATAAAATAATAATAAAAAAGAAATACACCTTAAGTTTCATTAATTGAGATCATATTGTGATTTTTTCATTAAATTAAAAAAAAAAACATATATTAGCAGTGGCGTAGCGTGGGGGGGGGGGGGCGGGGGGGGGGGCGGCCCGCCCCGGGCGGCACTTTTAAGGGGGGCGGCAAATTTTCACAATAAATAATAACATTTTCTCGGAAAAATTTAAACCATTTCAAATCATTATTTGAAAATATTCTACGATACTTACGTTTACGAATATAAATCTTTTTTTTATTAAAAACATCAATAATTATATTTTTTAAGCTGCAAATTTCGAAAACCGTACGAATAATATGAGAGTAAAACTAATTAATGCTGATAACTCGCAAACAGATTCACTCTTAATTAAAACCAGAATTGTGTTCAGAATGTTTTAACGAATGAATGTCAGTTGTGTATTCATCTGCTGAAACATTTCGGAAGAGACCATTATTTTATTTAGTTATAAAATTCTACTTGTAGTCTATGTATGTGCTGCCAGAATCAAAGAGAAACCATTTTCATATTATGAGGTTAATTTTAATTCCTCAAATACAATAATTTAACCCGTCTAATCACAGGAGACGCAAATTATCCCACACATTTAATTTTAAAATAAAATTTGTGATTGCGATAAAAAATTAAGATACTTACAGTTTTATTACACATTTTTTAAGAAAAGTAATCTGAATTTAAAATTTTAGGTTTATTCTATTTTAAGTACTTAATTTAAATATTCGCAGGCGTTTATTTTTGAGCCAATTCACATTTCCAATATCAAAATTTTAATATTTAGAAATAATAATGTTCTAACAAGCACGCCGGAAAAATGACTTTATCTAGATTTCAGAACAGTTTTGTTTTAATAAAAAGGAACATTTAAAATGCATGGGAAGAACCGGAAATTTTGTGCGCAAACATTTTGAGTTGAGTTTCAGTGCCGGCAACCCGGGGTTTATTTATTTTCATTTATTTACATAGTTTTATTTTACCCGCCTCACTAGACATAGTCTGTTCCGAGGTAGGTAAATAACATTTTACATTTATTAAAGGATATGAATCTGAGTAGATATAATATTATAAAAAGATAAAAAAAGTAGTACAAAAAATAAAAAATGATGTGAAATTATATGCCTATATGCATTTTGTCTATTCCTATGCCAACTATGCTTATATGATAAAAAATATATATGAAAGATAAAAATAAAAAATAAAAACTAAAAACTATGAAATTATATACCTATATGTATATGAACATTCATACATCTACATTTTCTTTTCCATATATCTATATATATATATATATATATGTATAAATACTGTAAAAGCAAAAAAAAACATAAAAATGTGAAGGTGTAAATAATAAACAAAAAATGTAAAATAAAATATAAAGCTGAACATCCTGGGCAATATTGATCGTAGAGAAGATGCAAAGAAAGTCCGTGGTAAGTCAGGAACAAGTACACCTGGTGTCAAAATCTACTAATCAGCGACTCTAAGCTCAGGCCATCTCTCAACCCAGATCCTTGTAAACTTCCTCAGGCACTCGAAGTTCGTCTTGTTCGATACCAGATCAGTGTTCCACACTGGTCTGATAGCTACATCCAAACCATCGAGCATTTCCTCTCTGGCATCCGTCAAGATCTCGCAGTGCCACAGAATGTGCTCGGCCGACTGGTTGGTGGATCCGCATGCGCAGTTGGGGTGGGGGGACAGGGAGAGGGTGTGAAGTCTCCCCCTGAATTCCCCATGCCCGGACAGAAGCTGGGTAATGTGATGATCCAGTCTGAGATAAGCCCCTTCCATTCTGATTTTAACTGATGGGAAGAAGGAGAAGGTCCATCTTCCCAAATTCGATATATTCTAAGTGCATTGAAGGACCCCACCGCTTTCCCGCCCCGGTATAGGCGACTTATGGTCGCCCCTTCGGAGCTCTCGCAAGAATCTAATTTTTTTGAATAAACGACTCTACATTTAATTGAACGAATCTAGACCTTCAATGCCCCTACATACTTTGTTAGGTGGCGGAAATGTAGGATCGCCCACAGTCCAAGCTGTGAAAGTCAAAAACTAATACTACTGGTGTTAGTAAAACATAGTAAAATCAAAAGAAAACAGGATTTGTAAAATAGTAGCCAGAGGGAGACCGCACACTCAGGACTGCAGGGATCTGTTAGAAAATAAAAGGAGGATATGTACAATTATTCAAGACAAATAAGGTAAAGAAAAACTTAATAGTAAGATAAACATGACCGACAAGCATCCGGCTGTCCCCGAGAGAATGAATAAGAGAGTTGGGCCAACGTCACGGCCCCCGATGGAGACGTCCTTTAGCCAGCTACCCGGTGGTGCCTAGAAGAAGTAAATGGACGACAAACTGAAGACCCTAGGGAGAAAAGCGTCGGGTAGCCGGAAGAGGGACGGACAACCATCGGAAGTCGCTCAATCTTTCCTTCAACCTTATCATGTCCCGGGGGGAGGCGCGGGCGCTGGATGGTGAGCGTAAAGAAAAATGTACAAATATGTGATGACCTAAAAGAAAAGAAAAATTTGATACAATGTAGGGACAAGGTCCAAAGTCCAACCCCTTTAATGGGGATGAGGACAACACAAGACAAGCAACTGAGTTCTGTTCTAGAAACTTAGTTGGGCTACAGAAATCAAGAAAAAACAGAAAAAATACAAACTAAAATATGGAAATACGTGTACGATGAGAAAAGAAAATAAAATGTAGTGGACGCAGGCGCGTCGATTAACGCTGTATAATGTCAGTGCTGTAAATAAAAAGTAAAAAAAAAAAATAAACAAAACCAAGAAGAAAACCAGGTACACGGAGAATGTATATACAGAGGAGTAACAGTTCAGCAAGACTACTGGAGCTAAAGAATAAAAGAGATTCATGTAAGGGTAAATAAACATAAAGAAATAAAGAAAAGGACTGAAGCTGTACATGAAAAGCCAGGCAAACATAGTAGAAGAGTGATTAAGGGGAAGTCCGTGGATGTCAGGAGCAAGTACACCTGGTCACAAAATCATCTAGTCAGCGACTCTGAGATCAGGCCATCTCTCCACCCAGATTCTTGTAAAGTTCCTCAAGCACTCAAAGTTCGTCTTATTCGAGACCAGATCGGAGTTCCAAACTGGTCTAATGGGTACATCCAAACCATCTAACATTTGACCTCTGGCATCCGTCATTATTTCACACTGCCACAGTATATGTTCGGCCGATTGGTTAGTGCTCCCACAGGCACAGTTGGGGTGAGGGGAGAGGGAGAGGGAGTGAAGTCTCCCCCTGAACTCCCCATGGCCAGAAAGTAATTGAGTAATGTGGTGGTCTAGCTTGAGGAAGACCGCTTCCATTCTGAGTTTAACTGATGGGAAGAAGGAGAAAGTCCATCTTCCCAAATTCGATCTATCCCACCTGGCCTGCCACTCTTGGAGTGACAGGTCTCTCATTTGTCTAAGCAGCCCTGGGAGAGTCCCTGGCCCACCCGGAGTTAGAATAACTCCTAGGTGAGTGGCAGGGGTTCCTCTGGTTAGTCTCTGCTTAGTAAGCACTTCCCTGATTTCTAGATCGATTGGCAATATGCCAGCCAATACAGGCAAAGCGTCCGAAGCTACGGTTCTGTACGCCCCGGATAGTGCCAACAAAGGAGTTCTTTGGCCCCGCTTGAGAGCCAGGAGTAGGAGTATAAGCGAGTTAAAGCAAACAAAGCAAAGCAAAGCAAGCAAAGCAAGCTAAGTGCAGGTATAAAATTCTAGTTGAATACTATGAATGTATTGCCAGAATTAAAGAGAAACCGTTTTCATGTTCTGAGTGTAGTTTTAATTCGCCGCATACAGATTTAATTTAGAAGTCGTAATAAAAAATAAAAGGATTTCCACCCTCCCCCCCCCCCCCTCCCGTTGACACACACTATCCCACATTGACTTTTTATAAAGTTGGCCGCCTTAGCTAGCCCAAGAATTGACAAAAACATTTCAGATGCAACAATGTCTGACGAATCCATCGTTTCAATATTTATTTATATAAAACAATATGTCTTATTATGATTAAAATGGAATAATAACTTATAAAACCGGGAACACCTTTCATTCGTTCTTCTTTTCTCACATAACCTTAAGACCACTAATACTTTTTAACTATTTGCCAACTGCTTTAATTGCTTCAAATGGAACCGTTTTACCTTTAATTTCAGCATTTTCTTCAACTTCAGTTAACCCATAGCCTTCGATAACCACTTCTTCTTTGATGATTGATGTTGGTTTGAATGGTTTCTGTCGGGAGTGTGTGCGCTTGTGAGACATTAGCGCCCAGCTTTTCAGAAATGTCCTTTCGCACTCATCACATTTTAACATATTCTTCATCGACACACTTTCAATCTTTACCGGTAAAGAGTTAACTTCAATTTCACCAGATTGAATAATTTCAGCTTTGATAATGACTTTTTGTTTAATGGTCGATTGAGTCTCCATCACTTCGCCCACCACAGAGGTTTGTAAAGTATAATCAATTGAAGGAGGCAGTGTCCAAGGCTGAAAGGAAATAAATAATATAATAAGATCATGTGAATCGTTGATAACTATTATGAAAAGGTAGAAGCGTAGAGGGTTTCCAGAAGCTGGCTGAAAACTTTCCAAGAGTTATAGATTAAGGAGAAGAAAAGGTGAGTAATGTTTTTAAAAATTAAATCCCTCGCACCGATGATGTTTTTGATAAAAAATAAATCATTATAAAGCGCGAAATATTACTTACAATGACGCAAACACGCGGAGACCACCTAACCTACCTTAAACGTCACTATCGACTAATTGCCATTCATAGACAATTTTTGGAATAGACAAATCAATCAGTTTGGCTGTGGATGCGACATTGTTTGTTTTCTTTAATTATATAACGTCATCATAAAATAACTTTGCCCTGAGATATTATTTTTTTCAATTGCGTTGTTAATTCAGATTTATTACATAAAATGTTACAATAAACAGCACCAAGTTGCAAATCAAAATGTTTCGATTGTTCCAATATACGCAATGTTGCGCGTGCAGATATTGAGAAGCGATGAGTATTGGTTGTACTATGTATGTCCACAAAACGATAATTTCTATTGGCCAGAATGTATATAGTGCGCGCCAATCCTTATTTTTGTAATTGCGAAAATGTGTTTTTTTTCTGTTTGGGCATGGTAGATAAAAATCATAAAAATATAACTAATATTACCTACTACATTAATTGTAAAAAAAACGAAAATGGACATAATATGTAGTACAAACCAAACAAACCACAAACCAACCTGTTCAAGACAAATGCAATTATTACACACAATGGTTATATTTTTTTTACTTACCTACCAAAAAATGCACAGCTTGCACGCAGCCAGGCACTGAAACTAAATAAAAAAGTATAAACCACTCAATTGTTCTGTTCTACTGTTCTCGAGTAATTCGGCAAATAGTTCGAACATTTTTGTTGAAATAGGGTACAATCACTTTTTTTTGTTTTTTTACCAAAAATTAGAGAAAAAAATTACAAAGTGGAATATACAAAAAATATTTTTTTTACGATAGAAATAGTCCTTCAACAACGTTTTGAATATTCAAATTCGGGCTAAAACGCCTTCTTCGCGCGGTTTTGTCTTGTGACGTCACTTCGCACTTCTTGACAGCTGACATTTGTCGTAATCCAGTAACCAGTCTTCAGTTGATCATTTGTTTTTCGAAGAAAATTTCCGTAAATACCGTTTATAAATACTGTATTGTACTAAAGTGTACAAATACAACATCTTAAACACCAAACAAACTATTTATAAACATCCCAAATGATGTTATTATGTGTAAAAAGCGGTCTCGTGCGATGAAAAAACTGCCATCATAATCGCGTCGATTTTTGGCAAATTATCAGATTTTCCTTGTAGAAAACCACTGTCTGTCATGATAATATGTATTTACAATATATGTTTTATACAAACGAATGGGTTTAAGATGCGTAACTAAACGATTATGACTTTCAAACTTATTCAAACCAGCAACTAGAACAAAAACAACTTCACGTGGGACTCGGTGGGTGCGTTGTGACGGCACAATGTAGTCAGTCAATCATGACTCGTTTTTGGTATTTGAATTTTCATACAACTAAGTGAATTAATTAATTTAATAATTTTTTGGGGGGATTTTAAGTACGATATTCGAGTTTAGTTATTTTTTTTACATATATTAAATGCATTGAAAACACTATATTACATATACTGCATGTACCCTATAAGGATGATTGCCATTTTAGATTTTGGATACGGTTATTTTAATATGAACTTTTTTTAATGCTTGCAACACTAAGCCCATTGCTACTAGGGTTGCCAATTTGTCGGAAATTCCCAAAATTGCAGGGAATTTCGAAAATATTTCAAGAATTGGATAATTTGCAGGAGAACCTTGTAGTGGGGAAAAGGCGTGGATTCTGGGCATTTCTTGATTTTCCAACTATATTAAAAATTACGATATATTTAGTAATCGTTAGAATTACTATGATTTTATTTTCTTTTAGCAAATATTGACAAGAATAGTAATTTTTAAAGCCTAAATGAAAGAGAAAATCGGAAAATGAATAGATTATAAAAATAAACGAAAATTGAATTGTGTTTCATTTTTGTGTTACGGGAATTTGTGGGGAATTGGAATAACTATTTTGGGTATTTTATAACACGTGAATTGGCAACCCTATTGCAACAGCTGACGAGCTGACAGACGCAAGGAACGAGGCACGCTTGGCTCGGTGTAATGTGTAATTGTGATCACAAGCCTTTTATTGTATTGAGGTACGAATCTGTAAACTATCTTAATTGTCATTAATTTATTGTATAACATCATTTATCTGAAACATCGGGAATATTTTGTTTGTCTACAAATTTTGGTAAACTTGACTAAGTCTTGTGAAAAATTTGGTTTTATTTTTTTGCGTTATTTCGTCTCATTCGCTATCTAGTGCTACAAATTGTTGCAATTTTCCGTTCACAATGCACATGGTAAATGGATTTACAGATGAACAGCACGTTTGTCGGGATATTTGAAATACCTTCTTACAAGAGCGTCTTCACACAGTTCTGTAAAAAGATGTTTATTCAAACGTAATGACGTTTTATGCATGTTAGAAATCTCATAATTGGTAAGCCAAAATCAAGTCAATTGTATTTTCTGTCTTCGATTTCGTATGGTAAATATTTCCCTATTGAGTCCACGCTCAATACACACTTTAAAAAAATGCACTAGGTTAATAATAATGAGTAGAAAGTAATTCAGTAACCGTAATTGGAAAAAAATGCGTTTTAATTGTTATTTTGTCAACTTTAAAAACGCAAAACGTCATTTTTCAAGGACCGCCATGTTATTAATTACGACGGCAAATACTCACTTTTAGGAAAAATCACTTTGTTTCGGTTAGATTATAATAAGAAGTTCACACATCAATATTCGTAAATGTTAAATAATGCGTATTAATTATTATTTTGTTCGGTTTCATAACCACAAAAAATAATAACTCATTATGCATTCTGTATTAAATTGTGCCGTGTGAAACTGCATTGTGCAAATTGCAAATAAACACTACCAACCTAATAACGAGTGGCTAGAAATAAAACATCGGTTTACAGAACAATTCACTGTGCGGCAGCCTGAAGTGGCGCGGGGCACGGTCGCTCCGAACTCTTACGTGCTGGGGGTGCTATAGAACACAAATAAATAAAAGAACGCCCACTCGTTTTTCTTAAACAAGCTATACATCCCAGGTTTTAAATGGTTGGTTTGGCAAGCAGGGTTTGTCTAACGGGTTTGTGTAATTATTTGAATACCTAGAACGAAAATTAATAAAAGAATGCGCACGCGTTTTTCTTTTAAGCAAGATATTTTTTTTATTTTTTTTATTTTTTTATTTCATAAATTTTTTATTAGTAACAGATATTTGTTTTTTTTTTTGAGCTACCACACTAGGCTAATGCCCGTGTTGTGGTAGTCGTACATTTAATATTTTAACATTCCAAAAAATATTAAGAAATACTTAAAACTAAAGAGAAAAAAAAGATCATATTTTAAAGAAAAGTAGAAATAAAAATGAAAATTCAAATTCAAATTTTGAAATACAAAAATTAATAATAAAGATTAAATGTTAAGAACTCAAGTGTTCTATATTAATTAAAACATATAAGTTTATAAATCAAAATTAAAAACATCAATAAAATTTTGTGAAAAACAAAGAGTAAAAAATGACAACATTTTAAAGAAAAATAGAAATAAAAATGGAAATTAAAATTTTGAAATGCAAAAATTAATAATTAAAATGTAGTGTTAGAACTCATGAATTTTTTAAAGTACGTTCGTCCCCTTTCAAAAATCCAATGTTGTACACGTGTTATAAAAAGAGAATTAGAATTACTTGACTTTATGTCAGTTCTCAGATCATTATATATTTTAGGAGCGATGAACCAAAATCGTCGTTGAGCGAATGAGGTGTTAGTTTTTGGGACCACGCAATCCAGGTTTGATGAAAAGCGAGTGTGTGTTTGATGTTGTGGAGCGATTAGTAGATTATTTTTTCGTATATAACAAATGCTTGTTTTAGTAAATAGCTGTCGAATATCTAAGACCCTGAATTTTGCAAAGAGTTCATTTGACGAATGGGTAAGTTGACATTTAAATATAATTCTCAGAATAAGTTTTTGAACTAAAATAATTGGTCTAATAATGGATTCAGCACAACCACCCCATCCCACTATACCGTATATTGCTATGGATTGGAAAAGGGCAAAGTATTCGCTTCTTAGAGTCTGTAAATCTAAGATAGACCTAAGGTAGTAGAATATATGGCAGAGTTTACAGTTTTTTTACTGTGTCACCGATGTGAGCTTCCCAACGTAGTTGGTTGTCTATGATTATTCCCAAATATTTAACTACTTGTGATAATTTGAGGGTCGAACACGTACAATTAATATTAGATGTGGTTTCCGGATTGTCTAAATTGAGTGGACACGAGTGGATGATTGGTTTAGGGCAGTTGTTGGGTATATCGTATTTGCGTATGGAAAATGTCATATATTGTGTTTTGTCGATGTTAAGTGTGAGGAGGTTTGTGTCAAGCCAATGCTTTACTTTTATTAGAGCATTATTAGTTTTGTTAATAACTGATTGCCATGTTTCATCTTCGAATATTAAGACCGTGTCATCAGCAAATGATAATATTTTTCCACCAATATTCATGGCACATAGTGAGTTGAAATAAAATTGGTCCTAGTTTTATTTTTATTTTTTATTTATTAATTTTATTTTAGTAATTTGTACATTTAAGTTTACAAATTTCTAATTAAATATAATATTTTATATTGCAAACTAAATTTCAAAGTCTCTGGTAGCTTGTTATACAACTCATCCCCTTGTACAGCAAACTGTTCTGCGTATTCGCCTTATCTTTTTTTTGAAGCCTGATTTCTTTGCATGTTCTTGTGTTATGTCTGTGAATGTCCTTGTTGAATACAATTTTATTTGAAAAGTACTTTGGTAAAATTATTTCAGCATTAGAATTGTTTTATAAAACTCTACAAGATTATATTTCGAAAAGCACATACAAAATTGTTATTAATAAGCGAAAATATAGAAAAATCAAACCTTGGATTACCGTAGGACTAATAGTCTCCATTAAACACAGAGATAAACTTTACAGAGAAATGTTAAATTATGAAAAAACCTGTCAAAAAAATAACGTAAGAATAATGTCTTTTATGAAAACAAAGTATTTGATGTATAGAAACTTACTAAATAGGTTAATAAGAAGTTGTAAAAAGAAATACTATTGTGAACAAATTGATAACGCAAAAAATGATACCAAAAAAACGTGGAATATTATTAATGAAATAATGAACAAAAAAAAAATGGCATCAACTGATGTGAAAGAGATTAAAATAAATAACAATAGTATAACTGACAAATCGGCCATTGCAGAAAACTTTAACAACTTCTTCACAAATGTAGTAGATCAAAATCAAAAATCAAAATCAAAATCATTTATTGTACAAAATTTTCATTAAGTACAAAAGGTATAACTTATAGGTACCTACATCCTATTTCTTCCAGTTAACCTAACATGTTATACAGAAATGAACACAAATGAAATATAAATATAAAAGTGGTGTAATACAAATTGAGTTTGTTTTAATTTATTATATAAACATAAATATAAAAACAGTTGTACCTATGTGAGGTATTCACTTAATGTGTAATGAGACCTGTTCAGAAGGAATGTTTTTAGTGATGACTTAAATCTGAGTGTATCTTGTATTTGTTTAATATCATGTGGAAGGTTGTTATATACTTTAATGGCCATGTAAAAGGGTCCTTTTTGGAAAATTGTTTTGTTTGCTTTTGGTATTAATAAATTTTCTGTAAACCTTGTAGCGTATTTATGTGTAGAGTTTTTTTGTGGAAACTTTTCTGGAGATGATCGCACTAACATGCATAACTCCATTATATATATGTCGGTGACTGTAAGAATTTTCAAATTTTTAAATATAGGTCTACATGAATCCCGATTAGCAGAGTTTGTCATTTTTCTTAAACATCTTTTTTGGATGATAAAAACATCTTTGGCGTTTACTGAGTTTCCCCAAAAAATAATTCCGTATTTTATTATTGAATATACATAACCATAGTATGCGGCCATTACCGATTCGATGTTTGATATATTTCTCAGTGTACCTAGAACAAAAGAAAAGCTACTGATTTTGGCTACTATTTTGGATACATGTTCTTTCCAGTTTATATTAGCATCTAGTTGTATTCCCAGCAGTGAACAAGTTTGGGAAATTTCGATTATATTATTGTTGAAGTTTACATTTATATTTATAGGTGTAGCTTGCACTGGACAAAATTGTAAAACTTGAGTTTTGTTAGTGTTGAGTGACAGATTTTGTGATAACAGCCAATTTGCTATTGATTGGCTTAATATGTTTATTAAATTCGTCAACGTCTCCATTACATTCAAACAACAAAGCAGTGTCATCAGCAAACATTGAACATTCTGTGCCAGCAACAATTGGAAGTTCGTTTATGTATATAAGGAACAGGAGGGGCCCAAGAATGCTTCCTTGAGGCACACCCTTGTTGATTGTTCTCCATTTGGATTCTACCATGTACTGCATCATTTTTTCGTCAATGTTTGAAATTTGAACTTTTTGTTTACGATTTATTAGGTACGATTCAAACCATTTTAATGCTAAACCTCTTATACCCACGCGTTCAAGTTTAATTAGAAGAAGCTTATGATCAACATTGTCGAATGCTTTTGAGAGGTCGAGAAAAATACCTACGACAAATAATAAATACATACAAGTACTTGAATCTTCTAGTAAAATTGTTAGTACAAAACCCGTAGACTCATCTTTGCATTTACTCTCAACTTACGATTCAATAAATTCCTTAGAATATTTTTCACCTATCACGATAAACGAAATTGTAAAACACATTGATAGTCTAAAGTCAACAAATTCTACAGGAATTGATGGTTTATCGGGTAACACACTAAAAAAAATAAAACATAATATTTTAATTCCATTGCTACATATTTTTAATATATCACTAAAAGAGGGACATTTCCCTGAACAATTTAAAATCTCCACCATCATTCCAATTCACAAATCAGGAGAAACGCACATATTAGACAATTACCGACCTTATTAACTTATTTAAATGCATCAAAATGTATTGCACATGTCTCATCATGGCTAAATAGTAATAGACTCTTCCTAAACAACAATAAAACATTTTACCTACCTTTTTATAAAAACAGTAAAAACAAACCCCCCAATAACCTTAAAATTAGAATTCATAATACTAACTGTAATCAAGTAATATGCTCATCTTGCTCTGAAATTGTAAAAGTTGAAAAGATAAAATATTTGGGTATATGTATTGATACAAATTTAAATTGGCATTCACAAATAAATAATACCGTTTCTAAATTGAGATATCTTACATACATATTTTACAGACTCAAAGAAGTATTGAATATTGACAAATTGAAAATGATTTATTATTCTATGGTGCAATCTTCACTCATGTATGGAATAATACGATGGGGTGGTGCCCTTGATACTTTTATAAAACCTTTACAAACAACTCAAAATTATATTATCAAAGTTATGTATAATAGAATTAAAACATTTTCGACAGATGCTTTATACAAAGAATCTAAACTATTCAGTCTCCGTAAACTATTTATACTGCAAACTATGAAATATATCTTTAAAAACGTAAACAAATTCGAAAAAAATGTAAACAGAATCAACATTAGAAATAATAATGTATTCTATACCCCCCAAACACACACAAAACAAATGCAAACTCACAGTAGTTTTATTGGACCTCGTACCTTCAATAGTTTACCAAAACATATTCAAGTTGCAACAAAACTTCCGCATTTCGTAAAAGAGTTAAAATTATGGCTAAACCATACAGATGTAAAAACTCTATTTATTTAGTTTTATTTCACTTTATGTTTCTAAAAACTCTATTTATTTAGTTTTATATCACTTTTCTCACAAACTTTACACCTATTATTACAATGTATATCATTAATTACACTTACACTTATTTAACCGTACACTATTGTATACACTTTTTGTACAAAATGTTTTAAACAATTTTTGTTTTTGCTTTATATACCCCTGTTTGTTTTTTTCTAGGTACTAAATAAATTTTTTTTTAAATATATTACCCACGCACAGGCTGCGCCTTAGTGGGTTCCCACATTATTGTTATGATTTTCAAATATGTAAATATAAATTGTAAAATATGGGAAAAATAAAGGAATTAAAAAAAAAAAAAAAAAAAATGTTGTTAATTATTTTATGTATAAATATTACGGTTTCACGGTTAGCCAATTCAGATCCTTTATCATTTTGTTTACTTTTGAAAATCTATTCCGCCGTAATATTATTCTCATTGCCCTGTTTTGGAGAATTTGAAACTTATTTTTTTCTCGTTCGTTACATAGGAAAAGGATAGTTGAGCAATAGTTAAAATGTGGAGCAATAATCGAATTGTAGATAGTGATTGCAGTTTTACTAGATAGTTTTGGCCGAATTCTTCCCAAAAAAGATATTTTTTTCCCAATTTTCTTTTGTGTATATTCAGCATGCTTGTTGAATGTTAGTTTGGAGTCTAATATAACTCCTAAATATTTCATTTTAGTAACATTTTCAATAATTTCACCATCAATTTTAATTTTGCTTTCACTGGATGTCTTCTTGTATTCGATCACCATACATTTTGTTTTTTTTAGGTCTTACTGTAAGCTGTCACTAATTACTGGTCAGCTAAAATCAGCATCAATGACCTTCCCAACGCATGAAGTGTTTCCACCAAGACGGAACCAGGGACTCTAGAAGGAGACGGAGGTGAAATGACGAATACGGAGATAGATATAATCCTCCAGGAGTTAAGGAGTGTTTGGAGTACAGCGAAAGTGTTGATCGGATAATGATAATGGATATAATAATAATATGCAGGTAAGAAGCGTACTTTGAAAATATTATTAACTATACTAGAGGAGTTAAAAAAATTACGTAGAACTGAATACAAAGGCATTGGTTAGGGTTAAGGTGTTGTTCTTACTATTTATTAGTAAAATTACCCTTTATACATTGCCCTTTTTTGTTTTCCGCAATAGCAGCTAGTGATTTATCCAAAACATCGCAATAATTATCTCGGTTGAGGTTTTCTCCTTTCAATAAAAAAAACCCCACAAAAAAATTTCGCATTCCACAAAACTGAAGCCATGGACAAAATATTAACTTCTTTTGACCCCATCTTCTCCCTTTGTCAACGGTTAACGTTGTTCTTTGAGCTATGTTTAATAATTATAATTTCAAGTCATTTAAAAAAATCAAAACACATTTCATTCTGTCAAAACGAATTTGCAAGACAGTGCGCATTCAAATTGCTTATCGAGCCATTTGCAAATGCATTATTCCATACAAAGAATCGTGTTATTTCAGAATTGCTGTATCGAGTTTGATTAATTTAACAAGAATTTTTAATAAAAATCTCCAAAGTTCCCTTATTTTTTTCTACGTATTTTAATTTTTTTCAGCAGAACTCATTTGATAAAAGAAGAATTCTAGAAGAAAATCCCACCCGGCGACTCCTACAGACGATCCGATAATGAAAACTATTTTGAAACGATTGTTTTGTTCCGATTGCCAGTACTCTTGTGATCGTAAGCAAGATTTAAAGACGCACATACTGTCGCACTTTGAAAAAAAAAAGTTGTCATGTTCCGAATGCAAGTATTTCTGTGTTCGAGAATCCGGCTTAAAGCGACACATGCTAACGCATTCTGGCGAGAAACCTTTCACCTGTTCTGAATGCAATTACTCGTGTCACTGGAAATCAAATTTAAAGAGTTATATTCTAACGCACTCTGGCGAGAAACCTTTCACCTGCTCTGAATGCAATTATTCGTTTTCTCAAAAATCCACTTTGAAGCGTCACAGGCTGATTCACACTGGTGAGAAACCTTTCACTTGTTCTGAATGCAATTACTCGTGTTCTCAAAAATCAAATTTGATCATGCACAAGCTGATTCACTCTGGGGAGAAACCTCTTAATTGTTCTGAATGCACTTACTCATGTTCTCGAAAGGCACATTTGAAGCTTCACATTTTAACGCACAATGGCGAGAAACCTTTCAGTTGTCCTGAATGCAATTACTCATTTTCTCAAAAATCACACTTAAAGACACACATGCTGACGCACTCCGGTGAAAAACCTTTCAGTTGTTCTGAATGCGATTACTCGTGTTCTCAAAAAACACATTTAAAGAGTCACAAGCTGACGCACTCTGATGAGAGACCTTTCAATTGTTCTGAATGCAATTACTCATGTTCTCGAAGGTCATCTTTAAAGTTTCACATGCTTAAACACTCTGGCGAGAAACCTTTCATTTGTTCTGAATGTAGTTTTGCGTTTTATCGTAAATCAAATTTGATGAATCACAAGCTGACTCACTCTGGGAATAAACCTTTCACTTGTTCTGAATGCAACTACTCGTGTTATTTTAATTCAAATTTTAAACGTCATGTGCTAACGCACTCTGGCAAGAAACATTTCAATTGCTCTAAATGTAGCTTTGCGTCTCATCTTAAATCAAGTTTAAAGCGTCACAGACTGATTCACGCTGGTGAGAAATCTTTCACATGTTCCGAATGCAATTACTCGTGTTCTATAAAATCAAATTTGAAGATTCATGAGCTGACTCACTCTGGGGAAAAACCTTTCACTTGTTCTGAATGCAATTATTCGTATTCTCGAAAATCCAGTTTGAAGCGTCACAAGCTTACTCACTCTGCAGAGAAATCATTCACTTGTTCTGAATGCGATTACTCGTGTTCTCTAAAATCATCTCTAATGAGTCACTGGCTAACTCACTCCGGGGAGAAATCTTTCACTTGTTCAGAATGCAATTATTCGTATTTTCAAAAATCCAGTTTGAAGCGTCATAGGCTTACGCACTCTGGCCAGAAACCTTTCACTTGTTCTGAATGCGATTACTCGAGTTCTCAAAAATCATATCTAATGAGTCACATTCTGTCTCACTCTGGGGAGAAACCTTTCACTTGTTCTGAATGCGATTACTCGAGTTCTCAAAAATCATATCTAATGAGTCACATTCTGTCTCACTCTGGGGAGAAACCTTTCACTTGTTCTGAATGCAATTATTCGTATTCTCAAAAATCCACTTTGAAGCGTCATAGGCTTACGCACTCTGGCGAGAAACCTTTCACTTGTTCTGAATGCGATTACTCGTGTTCTCAAAAATCATATCTAATGAGTCACATTCTGTCTCACTCTGGGGAGAAACCTTTCACTTGTTCTGAATGCAATTATTCGTATTCTCAAAAATCCACTTTGAAGCGTCATAGGCTTACGCACTCTGGCGAGAAACCTTTCACTTGTTCTGAATGCTGTTACTCGTGTTCTCAAAAATCATATCTAATGAGTCACATTCTGACTCACTCTGGGGAAAAGCCTTTCACTTGTTCTGAATGCAATTATTCGTATTCTCAAAAATACTGTTTGAAGCGTCATAGGCTTACGCACGAGAAACCTTTCTCATGTTCCGATTGCAATTATTCAAGTGCAACGAAGTCACGTTTAACGTTACACGTGCTTACGCACTCCTATCGGGACAAATAAATTTAATTTATGAAAACTATTTGAGTCCAACCCAGTCGAATATGGGTCTCGGACCCAGGACTTTGGTCCCAGTGTCCAGGATCCAGGTCCTTGCTTGGTCAGTGCTCTACCAACTGAGCTATTCTGCCCTCATCCGATTCGGCCATATTTAAGTCATATTAAAGCCAGATTCTAATCTTATATTTTTCTGATAGTATCTTTTTCTATTTTTTTGTTTTCAGATTTTCGATTGAGTTTTGCTAATGTTATCTTCATTAATGAAAAATAATCATTTGATGTTTACACTCATTGAGTTAAAAATAAAAATAAGTATTCATCGTAGACTTGCAGAAAAGTCAATAGATGTCGCGTATTAAATAAAAATGAATAAATTTTCCCAAGACACTATCTAAATAGCATTTAGTTCTGGTTGAATCTTGCAATCATGCAATAATAAAAATATATTTTAATAAAATTAAGATAATGTTGTTTGTTCCTTTTCGAAGAATGATGCAGTTAAATATGACCGAATCGGATAGGGACATATTAGTTTCCTTGGTAGAGCACTGACCCGGAAAGTCATAGGTCCTGGGTTTAAGTCTCAGATGTGACTGTATCTTTTTCTGATTCTTCTGTTTCAGATTTTCGCAAAAATTGTCTTCATTATTCAAATATTGCACTTTGAGGTTTTATTCATTAAGATAAAAATTAATAAACAAATAAATTTATTTACAGCAAAACAATTCGCCAACGAACTTCTGTATATCATTTTGTCAGAAGATTGACCAATTTTAAAAAAGAGGCATTCCGTCTATTTTTAATTTTAAAATTTGAACAATATTTATAACATTAACAAATAACCGATTGGTGAAACAGCAACTAATGGTTTAGGCACAGTTGCTTGTCTAACTAACCAATATTTTACAACAGTTGAGTCTAAGCTTGTGGAAATCATCCTAATGGACAAACGAAACTCAAGATTCACCGGCATCCGCTATATAGAATCTAAAAAAATATTTTTTTCTTTATATTCCCGCCAAGACAAATGTAGAGATTTGTAAAATTATTGACAGTGTTTAACACTTCAAATTCCAAAGGTCCTTTTTTAACATTGCATGTTTTAAATACAATTATTCACGCTTAGTTAGTTTCAAATAAATAAATGCTAGACATCTAACATAGAAACACATAAATGTGTGATGGAGAATCTAGTGACTTCGTCATATTCTAGCACTCTACTCGCTCGTTTGTTAGTAGAGAAGTGGAGAAAGGGTTCTCCGCAGCGAGCAGTCCGATCATGAATTCACGCGATTTACATATCCGGTGGACTACATAATATATCTACACCGGATGCTCTTCGCTCACCTGCAATGTGATGCTCGCAGCGGTCATGCTGGGCGCTGGGCGCTGGCCCGTCAGTGGGCCACTAAGCTCCCTAAGCTGGTCTCGTGATGCACGCATACAGAAAATAGGAGCATTCATAATAATATAGCTTCACCTGGACACATATATTTTTTTCATAGTTATCCCTTTCTAATATGCTCCGTTGGTTAGCTATGAAGGCTGTTATTCTTAGCTATTCCATTTTTTCACACATAGTCCTTATTGGCTTTACTTATTCGTTTCGTTAATCGTTGTAAATCTAGAATTTTTTTCCTTAAGTCTATATTCTTTGACGGCTGGCGTAGTCCAGCAGTAAGGCTCTTGACTCGCACACCGAAGGTCGCGGGATCGAATCCCGGGGTGGCAAATAAATTTTATTTGGTTAATTTGTGTTATTTCACAATTTATTCTTTAAAATAATATATTTGAAGCACGTTGCAGAGTGGAAGATATTCTTAGTATCGCCCTGGTGTAAGACCACCATTCAGAATTAAAACTTTGCTTGAAATGGTATTAGCCTAGTTTGGTGACCAGATCTGAATTGCCAGGTACTTCCCCACCATCCTCTTCCCTATCTCCTTTCCCTCCACACTACCTTCAGCCTCACAACATACCCCTATTGGGATGCCGTAGTCTCACTGGCTTCAGAAGGGAGCAGTTGGGACTCTTATGCGGTATTCATATAAAAAATATATTTAAAAAAAATCATTAGTGTGTACAACGCGTCTTTGTATTTCTGTTAATGTCTGCTGAAATGTCCGTCATCAGGCTTAAGCTTAAATTAATCAAAGTTTAGGAATTACGCGCTACAAACAGCCAGTTCAGTAATATCGATGGTACTTTTACCATCTTCTTAAAGCACTGATTCATGCATCTGAAGTGATTGATAATGCATACATTGTACGTTTTATCGTTGGCATTTTTTATAATATTAATACACACACAAAGAGTTATTTTATATATATATACTGGACTTAATTATTTAACATTTTTGGAATAACTCATGACTAAAATCAAACTGCATATTAATTATTTTTAATCATTGAAGACAATATTAGCGACTCTCAGATGAAATTTTGAAACAGAAAAATCATTTGAAGATTTTGTCGCATCTAAGAATTGAACCCAGAAGCTCTGCCTTGCAGGACAAAGCCTCAGCAACGGTAATCATTCAAATAAAACTAAATTGTAAGTAGAGAATAACGATAGTGATTATGTATGTACCAAACAAATTGAAATTTAGTGTAGGAGCAATTATGGCTGGGAAAATCCTGATACACACACAATATATTACAAAGATATAAAGAAATGTTGTGAAGTAAGTCTTAAGAATAATAATGGACTCCGTGATGACTTTCCGTATATAAGTTTCATCGGTGACAGGGCCTATGAACTTCCAGAATTCATCGTAAGGCGGGGGTTACACTCGTAATTAAAATTTACGGATTACATAAGATTTTGACAGGTCACTCACAGGAGCGTTCACATATGCATCCGACTTTTGGTAATTAATGATCACGGAAGTTGTTCGGAAGTTCGACCTGTGTAAATGCTCATGCGACCGTTTACATCTGTAAATTTATTTGCAGTAAGATGGCTTCCTGTCAACAACGACCTGCTACTGTCAAATTTACGCGATTTTGTCAATAAAGACGAAAAGGCCCAAATAAAGTATTGAAATAGATTGTGGCTTTAATTAAACAATTCTCCACACACTTTTGTGCCATCAAAGGCGGCAATTAATTTCGTTTCATCCGAATGACAGCTACCTGACATCTGCTGACAGCAACCGACTTCGAATTCAAAATTTCAAATACGTAAATGTTAAAAACAAAAACATTAAGTTGGAAAGGATTGGACCGATAATTGAATAGAAGGATGCTCATTTTCCAGAAATCTTAAATAAGTGGAAATAAATACTAGTTTTGTAAGAAAAAAATCCTATGAAAACAATTGTCTTTTAATTTTTGACATTTCGCAACGGTGCGCGGCGCATTTCGGAACTATTTCTTGCGGAAGTATCTTAGCTTATCAAACTGATTTTATAAGCTGTAAGAAGGCTGGAAATTCGCGCGGGCGCGATTAGACCTGTCAAAAAACTTCCGAAAGAATAAGTTCTGTAACTTGCTATAAATTACGTTAAGTGGCTTTTGGTGTCGTTTACATTGGTAATTTGGCCATAAATCGCTTACAAGAGCGATTTACAGGAAAAAATTTACGAGTGTAATCCCAGCCTAAGAGTAATTTAACCATTCAGATCACCACATGTGATTAAAATACCATATTGCTTTTGTTCGCTCAATATTAGAATACGGATAAGTCACACGGAATCCCAAATACAAAATTAATATTGGATGGTTAGAAAGAATTTTAAAAAAGATTTTGAATCAAAGACTTTAAATCCTTCCGAACATCAGAACGTCTAAAAGATTCGTTAACATTTTATAATTTATCGACTTTAAAAGATAGAATACATATTATATCCGACCAGAATTTTTTATTCAAAATCATCAACAATGTTGTTGACAACAACTATCTTCTGAAAAACATTAATTTCCCCTTTTCAATACGAAATACCTACAAGGTCAAACCAACTATTCCACATCCCGCACTCAAAAACAAATTACACATTCATTTTTCAGAAGGACATGCGCAATCTTTTCAGACGCTGATATTTTTCATCTGTATTCAGGCCAATTTACTAACTGCAAAACAGAAAAAAATTAAACAAACGTTAGTTACAAACCCTCTATCCGTGCTGTGTGTTATTTTCTTAATCTCATTATGTTGTTTTTCTTTTTGTTAATCGTGTTTATCCTTGAACATTGTCTTATAATGTGAAAATGTAATATGAACATCATCTTATGATGTGAAAATGTATTATGAATATTATTTTATGATGTGTAAATATATTATGAACATTATGTTATGATGTGAAAATGTATTATCAACATTATCTTATGATGTGAAAATGTAGGTATTATGAATATTATCTTATAATGTGAAAATTATCTTATGATGTGAAAATGTATTATGAACATTATCTTACGATGTGAGAATGTATTATAAGTATTATCTTATAATGAGAAAATGTATTATGAACATTATCTTACGATGTGAAAATGTATTATGAACATTATCTTATGATCTGAAAATGTATTATGAACATTATCTTATGATGTGAAAATGTATTATGAATATTATCTTATAATGTGGAAATTTATTATGCAAATTATCTTTTGGTGAGAAAATGTATTATGAACATCATCTTACGATATGAAAATGTGTTATGATCATTATCTTACGTTGTGAAAATGTATTATGAACATTATCTTAGCATGTGAGAATATATTATGAACATTAAGAAAAATATAAAAAAAAAAATTTAAAATACTCTAGTACCACCACATAACTTTACACATTGTTTAGAAATATGTTTTTGCCTTATCAATACTTTTTATCATCTTTTAACTAACCTATATTTTTATTACTTTTATCTGTATTTTCTCATAAAATCACTAATAGTTTTTGTTAAATTACTAATATTTTTTGTTTTATATTAAACAAATGTAATTTTTTTTAGTTGTCCTCTCCTAAACACAAGCAGTTGCTTTATTAGGAGAGTGATTGAAATATTGATGTTTATATTATGTTGTAAAATTGTAACCTTGTTATATGTTTCAATAATAAAAAAAATAAAAAAATTATCTTATGATGAGAAAATGTATTATGAACATTTTATTATGATGTGAAAATGTATTATGAACATTATTTTATGATGCGATTAATGTATTATTATGTATGTGATAATGTATTTCGTAAAGGTACATAGTTTTATTTCACACAATCTATTCAATTTTTTATTTCTTTTTCTATTTTTTTCATCGTTTTCTACCATTGTATTTTATTATTTAATCATCTATGGTTTTCTATATATATACTAAGAATTTTTGCATAAACTTCGCTGGTTCATGCAACCATACAATATGGTATTACTTTAATAAAATGTGTGTAACTGTTTTTTTCCTAATAAACTAAACTAAAATAAAAATAAAATATATTTTATTATCAGCATTCATCAACCTTTCAAATTATATAAAGTTTTTGAAAAATCATCTGCAATCAATGTAAGCCACCGTTGGTAGAACATAGTTTTTAATAATAAAATAAAGCCATGTGTGCAATGAAGAATTATTATAATTATAGTGGGTAAGACTCTTGACTCACAATCCGGAGGTCGCGGGTTCGAACCCGGCATGCGCAAATAAATTTCATTTGATTAATTTGTTATTTCACAATTAATTCATTTAAAATAATATATAGTATATTTGCGGCATGTTCCAGAGTGGAAGATACTATCAGTATCGCCCTGGTGTAAGACCACCATTCAGAATTGAAACGTTGCTTGATAATGGCTTTAGCCGTGCTTAGTGACCAGATCTGAATAGCCAGGTACTTCCCAACCTTCCTCTTCCCCACCTCCTTCCCCTCCCCACTACCTTCAGCCTCACAACATACCCCAAATGGGGATGCCATAGTCTCACTGGCTCCAGACGGGAGCAGTTGAGATTCTTGTGCGGTATTGACCGTAAAAAAAAAAAAAAAAAATCCTTTTTATGAATCCCCGTCATGTTGATAAACCAAATGCAGTTTAAAATGCAATAGTACATATAAAATGCCATGTCGATTCGATATTGTAAAGAAAACGATTTCAGTGTCCTAGGACCCCTGGTGCCTTTAAAATGTGTTTATAACCTATTTAAGAGGTGGTTTGGGGTTGGGAGGTCCCATACAAAATATTATCCTATACAGATAAAATATGAATAAATACATACAGCCTGGTCCGGTAATTTACAATTTTTAAAATAAAATTACTACTAATCTTTCTAATGTCTGTACAGTTTTAGTTCCAGTTTCACTTATTTATTGCACTTCGTATTTTTTAACTATCTTAGGACCTTTGTTAAAGGTTATCTTTTCATTAGAGATAATAAAGTAAGTAATAAAATAGATAAGTAATTAAAAAGTTTCAGTGGCTAATGGGAGGCGGAAGGAGTGGCCTCTGGTCCCCAGGGGCCTCCTTCAGCAAAACTTTGAATGCGTTTTTCTCGAAACTTTTACTCGCTTTTCAATGTGGTTGACAACATATTAAAATAATTATACATCTTTTTATTGCATTTGTGTTTACATTTGAATGTACCAAGTCTTAAACTGTTCGAAAGTCCAGTATCTATATCTTCACCTAGAGGAATTTTAAAGTCTATGAAAAAAAAAAGTCGAAACAGCGAATTTTATTTTCGATTTTTTATGGAAAATTTTCAGCTTTCATAAAAAAAATAGAAAGGGGCCCTTTATAAAAAAAAATTCCTATGTGGTGCCACAGTGACTGGATTTTCTAACAGTTTAAGACCTGTGCATGCAAATCGGATGTATAGTTTTTCGGGCTTAGTCCGCCACTGATCGTATGCCCCCGCTCGTATTTATATAAATCATAATAAATAGTTTGTTACGAGACGCGTGTTCTCAACCATCTGCTCGAACGCAGAACGTGGCTGGGACCTTCGGCCGCGTGAACAACCAGTTGCCAGTGCTTTTTAAACTGTGGTATATATTTTCAAATAAAACATAATTTATGAATAATTGCACTGGACAGCCAATGTTCTTTATTTTTCATTAAAAAATAATAACACATTCATATATTAACAAAGAAAGCTTAACTTTCCAGCATAACTTTCCATCTGATTTTCTGTAATCTAGTTAGGTATTATGTATGTATAACTTCTTATATTAATGAGTTTTTTGTTTTTTCTTTAAATTCTATATTCTCAAATGTGGAAACTTCACTGGTTCATGCAAATTTGTCAAATGTAATTATTTAATAAAATATGTACAACTGTTTGTTTCCCAAATAAAGTAAAATAAAATAAAATAAAATAACGATGATATTTATTTGTCGTTCATTGACATTCACTCAGGGCTTACGTTTTCTTTGGGGATGCTGTTTAGGGAGTATTTTTAGTAAAAGGAAGGAGAGAAAATTCTGGGAAAGAAAGGGGCAGGAATCTGAAAGCCAATGTGTCCAGAAGTGATGGATGTATAAATCCATCCCTCCCACTGCACTTCAAGGCGATGGATCGAAAGAGTCCAGCCAGACGGTTTAGGTTAGATCTCCCAACAAGTCTCTCTCGATCCAACCCGCCACTCGGTAGGTGGGCAAACGCATTCACCACCAAGACCTAGACACAAATCTCACCCCATGAACCCTGGCACCCCTGCTAAGTCACCAAACGTAGAGAAAGGCTTGAGGTGACCAACGACAGGGGTGTTGGTTATCCAATAAATGGTTCCCGGGGCTGCGGTATCCATACCCGCCTGCAAATTTTTTTACACATCCCGCGTCCCAAATTTTAAGTAATACATCTAAGAAGTCTTTAAGAGCGCGTACTTACAGATTATATTTTTTATATTTAAAAAATAACTTTGTCATTAGTTAAAAAAAAATTACATAAAAAATAAATGAATATTCGGATGATAAAGTATCGGATGCGTTAATTTATTTAAAAAAATATTTTTAAAAACTTTTAAAAGCAGTTTTACAAATTAAACTAAAAAAATAAAATACGCTTTTTTTAAAAGACCTTAACACTATGTATCTCCATTTTTGGACTAAAATAAACATTGAAGAACCTCAGAAACTAAACATGTGTTCTCTACAAAAAGGTAAAAACTGACCGAGACCGTCGAATGATAGGTACAAGGTACAATAGCAGCATATAACTGGCGGAAAGTTCGCAAACGGTATAACTGTCTCGCTCCTTCATATCTGTGTTATGGTTGATCTCGGGTGGCTACTCAGGTATATTAAACTGAAAAAAAGACATGACTCAGGAACATACAGTGAAGACAAGAATGATGGTATCTAAATGCAAGCAATTTACTAGCGGGCAACGCGATTTAAGCTAATATTTATCAAACACATTTTTTTCTATATTACATGATTTGAATATTGGAAAACAAAAAATGGCAAAGAGATTGTCCGTATTTTATTAAGGATTACAAAAAATGTGAATGAAATTGTACGATTAATTATTGAGATATCGTAAAATATGTGAATCTTGGGGACCTTGTGGTCCCCTTTCCGAGCTGGCTGGGTTAATGAAGATGGCAAGATTAGAGATTAGCAACCGATCTATTTTCATAAAGTTGGTTCACAGACTTTTCAAAAATTTTACTGAAAATTGGTAATTTGGATATAAGACAATACTTCAGGACATCATATTTAGCCCCAGAACTAAATACTGGTGTCATTAGAGCAGACTTCCAACGACCCATAAAGACACCATCTTTGAATGAGGATTGAAAGAGCAATAATAGAGGCTTTGAGATTACCTTGCTACGCTTTTAGATAAGGAATACCGGAATTTTATCACTACCCGCACCCAATTAGCTAGAAATAGTAGCAATTATTTTTTCTATTGAAACTGATATCTTTTTACTGTCGGGGCCCATTTGATTTGTTATAGTGTCACCCGCGGGCTGCACTAAGATTTCCCGGCTGAGTGCTAATTAATTAATAATTTACGCTAACCATTTTTTTTATGACGTCCGACATGAATTCTTTGAATTAAAACAACTGATACACATGACCAGACATCATGTTCGTAAACTCTATTTAAAAAAACTAACGTAAACTAGAAATTTATATTCACTCAGAAAGCCAGAATAGTTTCCAATGACTTTTCCGTCAGAGGAGTTTACATCTTGAATTTTTACGTAACGTTAAGAAAACAAAACTGATTTTAAATTAAGTGTGAGTCTGCGTAAGAGTGCACAAGCTGAAATAATAGTTACACACAGAACAAATGGTTTTCCTCGGAATTTCGCAGCATGTAGTATGCATCTCGAATTTAAGGCTTTTCTTGAAACAGGTTTTAATTTAAGAATGAATCTGTATTCGGGAACTCATTTTCATTAAAACAACATTTAGAACATAAAAATGGTTTTTCTCAGATTATTGCAGCACAAAGTACGCAACTTCAATTTTGTCGCCGCACTTGGAACACCATAATGGTTTCCTTCGAAATGCGTCAGCTCGTGTTTTCGAAACTGGATTTTTTTTAAATTCTGAACCCAAGACAGGTTTTCTTAAAAATGAATCTGCATTCGAGTTCACCAGCTTAAATTAAAATAGTACTTTTTTTATTGACGTTCGTATATTTACAGCCTTCGACAAATGTTTGCCTTTACGTAAGTAACTGTGAATTCATCATTTATTATTTTTTTTAAATAAAAATACATCTGACATACCGGAAAGAAAGCAATTATCGCGTACTTTCAAAAATTTTTCGCAGTTCTTTCAGCACGACGCACCAAATGTGCTCGCGGTCCGCACCTAAAAGACTCGCGGGGAAGCAACTGCTTTCTATCAGATTAAGATTCTAATATGAGTAACGGTTCTTTCGAACGAACGCTTAAGCGCATTCCGATAATAATAATAAAGATATTTGGGTGACTTGTAGGTATAGCTCCGCTTTTGTGAAAAATCACATCTAGGGCGCTGTGGGCGATCATGGGTGTTGGGGTTTCACAAGGTACCCGCAAAGCGGAAGAAAGGAAAAGTGAGGAATGCCGACTTACCTGCAGATTTTCTTCCTTCGCTTGTCTACTTCAGATCCGCTGGTTCTTTTTTTCCATTGAACTCGCGAGCTCACGATGGACACATATATTTCGACACGGTCGACTAAAGGCTCCGTATTCAACATAAGTGTTGACAGGATGGTTTGTAATTTTCAACTGCACAATATGATGCTTGATTGTATCTGGTCGGCATGGTGGGTAGGAAAAAATAGGATTTGTTGGGTAGGAATAATTATGTTTGTTGGGTAGGAATTAGAAGGATTGGTAGGTAGAAATTAAAAGTTGGAAAAAATAAAGGTAAAAGAACAATGCTAGGCACCAACATTTCCGCCCACCTAATTTGATCGAATCAACCAAATCAAATTAAATTACAAAGAATCCCCATGGAGGGTATAACAAAAAAATATAAAGCAAGATAAATTGTTCATGCAAGCTGTATCTGTACTGCTTCGAAGATACTTAACCAAAAAAACTATAAATCAAATAAAGTAATAATGAATGTGTCGGGAGTACGGTTCCCGCAGAAAACAAAAAAGAATATTTTGAAAAAGAATGAAAATTTGTAAAGACTCCTCGGGTCTATGATGTGAGTAGGATACTAACGAGAATTCGAGTATAGGCATCCTAAATATAAAATAAAATATAAATAACAAAAATTGAAATGGAATAGGTATTTCCCTTTTATAGATATATCTGAATAATTACTAATACTAGCTTTATTCTATCGGTAACGGACACAGTTTTATCACTGGTCGAACCAACGAACCAGTTTGAGTCTTAACCGTAGCTACTCGTAACTATCTCATCCTTACCGGGATGAACATGGATAATTCGTCCTAACACCCACTTCATAGGTGGAAGACGATCGTCCTTTATTAACACTTATTTCCCTATCTTAATGTTAGGATTAATTTTGCACCACTTTGATCGTTGTTGAACCGTATTTAAGCATTCTAAATGCCAATGTTTCCAGAAATGTTGCGACATTTTTTGGAGATGTTGCCACCTACTTAATCGATTAGACGTGGTGTCAAGAAAGTCATATTCAGGCAACCCCAATAAGGATCCACCGATTAAAAAATGGCCTGGGACGAGTCCATTTAATTCCTCAGGGTCTGAACTCATTGAACACAAAGGGCGGGAGTTGAGAATGGCCTCAATTCTGGTGAGAACTCTCGCAAATTCTTCATAAGTAGAACGGTCTCACCTATTACCCGCTTTAAATGGTATTTCACAGACTTTATCCAAGCTTCAAATAGACCTCCAAAATGAGGACTAGATGGAGGGTTAAACGACCAAATAATGCCACTTTGAGTTAGGTGATTAGATATAACATTACGCTGTGATGCCAAGAATTTGTTTATGCCGAGTAGGTACCGATTTGTACCTATGAAGTTGGTCCCGTTGTCGCTTATAATTTCTGAGCATAACCCTCGACGATCCGTAAACCGGCTAAGGGCTGCAATAAAGGCTTCAGAAGATAAATCAGACACGGCTTCCAAATGAACTGCCTTCGTTGCCATACATACAAATAAACACAAATAACACTTTGACGTTTTGGCTCCCCTCCGTTTATGATCTTTGCTATGTTACCGGATTGAAGTCGTACCGTAATAGTACAATTATCATCATCGACATCGTCGAGCATGGACTTTTAATCTCAAGGTCAGGTTACGTACCATATCGGGTAGGCAGGTTGTGAAACACAATGAAACTCGGGAAAAAGTATAAAAGGGTTTATTAACAATTCAAAGCTTAGAACACAATCAGAGAATACATTTTAAGGCCTTTTTACGTTACGGAGATGGCTTGATACGACTCTATTCTGGAAGTTAGGCTCAGAGACTAATATGAGTTATGAAGTTACCTTTCGAGGTGGACTGCACAGCGATAGGGCCTAGCCTACGACGTCACCAGACGGAAGCTAGGCGCAGGCGACCTGGGTTCTGCAATACCAACGGGTTCTCTGGAGCAGCGATGGAGGAATGGTCACGTGCCTTTAGAATTCAACTGCACATGTTCTCAAGCACTAATAATGCGGGTGTAACGACTCGGTTAATTACACTAATGAATCAACAACTGGTTTGCAAGTAACAACGCAGACTTGCCGAGGCAGGGCCTCCGGCCTATAAGAAATGACCAACTACATGGTGTAACTTGTTAATTTCACGGCGGTCGGAAGAGAAAAAGACCCTGTTGTATGAAGCGAGGTACCTTTTATAGGTTCGTTACTCCCTCCACTGCGCCTTCGCAAGTCTCAGCTTCTCAACCTTGGGGAACATTGCGAATGTCAAACGTTTTTCGACGCTATATGTGTTACACATAACACTACCTTCTCTGTCCAATATGATTGAAAGAGAATTACTCAGGTCGGGCTAGTTGTTGGTCCCGCACCTGCATCCTTTGTTGAATTGTGTCCTGGTGTAAGTCAATATAATTCCATTCGGAGTTAAGTAGTTGCACGTTGCTGCTGGCTTCTGAAAAAGTTTTGTTATTGGTTCTTGTGGAGGTTTCTCGCTTGCTGTGGGTTGGAATGGCATAAAATTGCCATTATCACAAATAGTTAAGCACTCCCTACCTAGTGAGCCATATAAAAAATGAAGTTATCTACCTGTGAGCCAAGCTATCAACTCCTAAATAATACACTAAGTATGTCGTAACAAGCCATAATAATTAAATTTTTAACTCCTATATCACTTTTCTTTTTGTCCGAGGACAATATTCACTAATCTTTCACTGAACCTTGAATGTAATCACTTGTACTTCTTAAAAAAAAATCTCCTTTGCGATACAAAACACGCTGTACTTGCGATACAAAACACGCTTTACTTTCAAATTATGTAACATAATTTTTTTTTTAAATATTTGCTGTATTAGCAAACCTTCACCTTCTTTCTCTCAATAATTGAAGAAAAAAAAAACTTTGTTTAAATGAATCATTGGTACCAATTATATACATTTTTCTTTTATCTTATCCATTCCATGGATATTTTAATGCAATTTCATTTTTTCTGAACAACCGAGGTCAATTCTATCGCATTTCACATAAGACTTTTATATCTATTTCAATCTTGCAATGATTATAAACATTTGTTCTTTTTTTTCTCATCCAGTCAATGGATATTTTAATGCGTTTTATCTTTTGTGAACAACCGAGGTTAATTCTTACGCATTTCACATAAGACTTTTATTGGTAATTCTATACTTTTATTGAATAATTACCTTTATTAGAAAAAAAAAATTAAAAGAAATAAACACAAAAAAAAATTTAATGCTGACTAAATGTCCTGTAATCAATCTAAATTGATACATATTCGCATTTTTCAATTGTCTTTCTCTAAGAGACAATACAAGACGTGTAGTCTTTGACACACAGTATTTTTAAAATTTCCAATTTTTAAAAAAATTTCAATGCTGACTCAATGTCATATAATCAATCGAAATTGATACATATTCGCATTTTAAACCCTGTGAAGAGGACAATACAAGACATGAACCTCTTTAATTTATACTATTTATTTACATTTTACTTTTTCGACCATCAAATGGACATTTAATGCTGACTTAATGTCATGTAATCAATCGAAATTGATACATATTCGCATTTTACATCCTAAACTAAAGGGTTACAATACAATACATGCACCAATTAGAGTAGTATTTTTAAATTTGCTGTGTTATTGTAACTTTGCGATTTATTCCCTTTTTAACTTATTTGATGAGTTTCTTCTCTTAAGCTATCTTCAGTTCTGTTTTCATAGTCTACAATGGGTATAATTATAAGGCTATACGGATCCTATCATGTTTCTAATATAATTTTAAGGCATGTACTGAATCCTTTCACGTAGGTATAATTCTGAGGCTATACTTTAAATCCTATCATGTTTATAGAGATACGTCTCACGTCATCCCTTGTATGCGCATACACTATCATGTTAAAGAACAATGATCATGCCTCACTAACCAATCCACAGGAACTCCCTTCCAAATGATTGTGCTCGGCGAATAAACAACAAGGTGTCACACACCTTCCTCCCGTCATGTCAAAAAACAATGACCATGTCTTACTGACCAAATCAATTGAAAACACCTTCGAACACATAGTAATCCTTTTCAATGATTGCGCTCGACACAACAACACATAAATTAAAAACAAATAACCAAAAAAAAAAAACAGAAAGTCACTAGAAAATTTAAGATCTATGATAATTTTCAATATAATATATATTCTCTCTAAGTTGTTTAACTTCATCTTCAACCGGATACGCTTTAAATTCCAATAACACAGACTTTTTACCACAACACCGATATATTGTGAAATATATGTTGACTTACGTCGCTTAAATACCTAAGTATCCAATTCGCGTGTTTACATATTACAACATTTCAATCTTACAAGCTAACAATTTATATACATTTCAATTTCAATCATAACTGAAATTGCTAACGAAACTTTAATCTTCATTTTAAAATTTATTTTCTCTTTTTAAAAAAAAAAAAAATTGACTCTGTTTTTAATTAAATTCAACTTTTTATTACCAAACTCAATTATTTCCAGTAATTTTATTGAGATTCAAAAATTAATACCAATTAACTTTTCTTTTCATTACAAAATTTCAATGAACTTTTAGATTTTAATACAAATCTCAATTTTCTAACCTGTTTATGTTTCTCTATTTTGAACTATTCTTCAATATTATTATTCCGAATCTTTCTTATCTTTCTTGGGCGCCATGACATTTTTTAAAATGCCAAAAAAAATTTATTTAAACAATTATTCTATGCTTACTTGAAGGGTTAACTTTTAATAATTTATTTCTCTCTTGTATTACAATTCTTTTTTGTCCAAGACCTCTCATCTTGACAAACCCACTGCCCTGATTCTGAGGAAGGCTTTCCTATCACGATTTGAAACCAGAATCAATATGTAGCAGCCGCGTCACCTCTGCTAAAATACCGACACAGGATGCTGACCCCAAAATAAACCATCGATCAACACGGGCGGGCGTAAGAACGCTGATTCAAACAGACGACAATGGAATGTGAAACATCAATATCACCCGATACGAAAGCCGCCGACCAAGCGAAAGAATACCGAAAAACATCCGAGTAGACAAAATACTTAACCCGTGTAAAATTGAAAAATAATAAAACTGAACTATGGAGTCACCGTCAGCGAATCTGGGGGTCAGGCCACACGCGCTGCACCCCACTTAAAAGTTCGAGAACAAAGGAACATCCTGTATATAAACCCTGGACAGCCAATGGAGAGGGCACTCTCTCGGACTAACTCGCGCACTCACTATACGCACTTACCTACGTCGATCGACTCTGCCTTGTCGCCGTATACACTTTGTATTTAATTTAATCGACATTTGTATTTTTACCAGTATTTAATTTGTTTCGCCTAATAAATCTATTTACATCGTCTGCTGAGTTTGCTGTTCATCCTCTCTGGCATAGTAGAAGACAACGACCTCCTACAGTGGTGACCCCGAAGAACACACGCATCATCGCCTTCATCATCAGCCAAAGAGCCAACGAGAGGTCTAGTGACAGCACCAGCAACAAACGAATTAGATACAGCGCCAAGATGCAGCAGCCGAAACCGAATGGAAATAGCCGAAACCGTCTCAACATATAACAGAGCTCCGCACACGTGCTCCTGGATGGCATCTTCACACATCCAGTGCAGCGTCCTCGAGGATTTCATCATGCTCAAAGGCCCACGAGAACAGCTATATCCCACGACTTACAAGGTTCAACGCCACCTTCAGCCCAGGGATCAGCTCATCATTTCATGACTATCGAAGCCCACCATGCTTCACTGTCATGGAAACACGCTCACAGGCCCACGAGAACAGCTATATCCCACGACTTACAAGGTTCAACGCCACCTTCAGCCCAGGGATCAGCTCATCATTTCATGGCTATCGAAGCCCATCGTGCTTCGCCGTCATGGAAACACGCTCCGCCTCGCCAGGACTACCTGCTGGTGGCTCAGCTCACCGAGCCACTCACCGTTCATCTACGCGACTCAAAGCGTCGAGCAACGGCCTGGAAGATAGGTCATCTCCACCGCCGCGGTGTCGAGCAACGCGCTGGTGACATGCAGACCCGTGGTCTGCTCCACCACAGCAACAACGACCTTCACCACACCATCACATCCGAGCACTTGCAGCATTTCATTTACGACACTCCGCATACATCATGTTACCGTTTCTTCGACCTTCGCTCGCAGCACAACAAATGACTCACTACATCGACTGACGCCTTTCCTGACACGAACACATCTTTATACTGTGACGTGTCAACTGGGAAATCGAGACCATTTGTTACGACAAGATTCCGAAGAGCCGCATTCGACGCGACACATAACCTTTCTCACCCGAGAATAAAAACAGCGATAAAAATGACGAAACAGGAACCAAGTTCAAGGATAACAAGAAGTGGACGCAGTGTCAAGTTTCCCGAGAAATATCGAGCATGATACCGTGGAAATAATAACAACGTACAATCAAATACAATGAAGAAAGCGTTGTATAAATAACAAGGCAATTGCATAAGCGAAACCCGAAACCAGCAAAGGTAATAAAAATAAAAACAGCTGATCGACACAATGGCGAGTTCATTCACCGAACACTACGACACTGGCAACGTAAACAAAAATGCGATAACAAAATGACGCACACGCGCACATATAGGATGATTCGGTCAGCAAATTTTAATAAATTATTTCGAAACGATTTTAGTATAAAAGAGGCTACAAATCGAAAATTGCTTCAGTCGACAACCAGCACGCCTTACATCATGGGACAAGCATCAAGCAAAGAAGAGGTCATCATCACCATCGATTTTGATATCGTGAGGCTCCACCTCACTGGGGGCGGACCCTGTAGCAGCCGCGTCACCTCTGCTAAAATACCGACACAGGATGCTGACCCCAAAATAAACCATCGATCAACACGGGCGGGCGTAAGAACGCTGATTCAAACAGACGACAATGGAATGTGAAACATCAATATCACCCGATACGAAAGCCGCCGACCAAGCGAAAGAATACCGAAAAACATCCGAGTAGACAAAATACTCAACCCGTGTAAAATTGAAAAATAATAAAACTGAACTATGGAGTCACCGTCAGCGAATCTGGGGGTCAGGCCACACGCGCTGCACCCCACTTAAAAGTTCGAGAACAAAGGAACATCCTGTATATAAACCCTGGACAGCCAATGGAGAGGGCACTCTCTCGGACTAACTCGCGCACTCACTACACGCACTTACCTACGTCGATCGACTCTGCCTTGTCGCCGTATACACTTTGTATTTAATTTAATCGACATTTGTATTTTTACCAGTATTTAATTTGTTTCGCCTAATAAATATATTTAAACCTTCTGCTGCGTTTGCTGAATACTCTCTCTGGCATAGTAGACGACGACCTCCTACAAATATACGTAGGTATGTACATACATACAATACAATTCCTGAATTTAATTAATTCATTATCATTAAATGATATAGTTTCTCAACATCACACAGATTGTTGATTCTTTTCATGTAATACAAGAAACAAAAATTTACTTCATATGTTTTTTCAATTACCTATTCTTCAAACATATTTAAGCAAGATTAACTGAAATTCAAATCATTGTTATACCTTTGAATTGTCATCTAAAATTTCATCATTTATCGGAATTAACATTTTAATTTCTCTATACTCGAGGGGTTAACTAGTCGTTTGACAGATTTTTAACTTCAATTTCTATTATTGTTTTCTTCTTAATCTTTTGTTGAACAAATTCTATTCTTGTTTACTTTTTCTTTCAAATACTTTAAACAACTAAAGTTTATTTTATCTCTCTGCATTCCCAATTAGGGTGGGTACATACCCGGTTCAAAAACAACTATATGTTCCAACACGAACCCCAGGACAAATCCAAAGGTTATACAAAAATTTATTATTAAACCTCAATCAATCAAAACACTTAAAAAAAACTTCATTTTCCGAATCTAATATTTGTTATTTACTGAACGACTTTACTTGTTTTTCAAGAAATTTTAATATTTCAGACGTGTTTTATCGAAAGCAAATCAGAGAGATATAAACATTTAAAATTACAACAAAAGATATATACAATTATATACATTTAAACGCTATATTATACTTGAATTTGCTAGCAAGAACTTCTTTTCTATATTTTACTTCATTTTTTTTATTCAAAATTCCTCTTACTTATTAAAGAATATCTGACAGTAATTTTCAACATTATTCTCTCAAATTAATATAATTTGCTGCAGTTTCAACATAATACAACATTCGGTCCCATTAATACTCCTTCTATTGTGACGTCACGGACCTTTTGACCTCACAATACATCTCAATGTAATATTCCCTTTTCAATATCTATTTTTTTTTTACTTTATTTTCGTTGTTTCTTTCTTACAATGTTAACTTTGTTTTATTAAAAATATCCGAATACGTCTTTCTGTACTTTTCTAACTTGGGCGTCATGGTCTTGTTAATTAGACACAAACTGAGTATGTATATAAATTCTATTATTTGTCTATTATTCAAAACTCACTTGAAATGTAAAAAAAAAATTCGTGTCTCTTCTTGTATTACAAATTTTCTCTTTTTTTTGCCCAAGATTACTATCCTGGCAACCTCACTTGTCTTAATTCTAAGGAAGACTTTCCTATAACGTTTTGAAATTAGAAGTGTACATATACGCTGGTACCCATACCCGTATTACACTTCTTGAGCTCACTTAGAACTCAATATCTGCGCAAAGCACAATATAATTTCCGATTAACGATTACGCGTTGTCTCTTTTTGTAATACAAGTCAAGAAGGACAAAACTTTCATTAAAAATTCCTTTCATTTTATACTCAAGTAATAAATGATTATCTTCTTTTTCTTTAAATTCGTGAACTTTCTATTTTTTTTTTTTTTAAATGGTCACCAAAAAAAATTTCTTACGAATCTCACCAATAGATCATTCGTGGATTATTCTTTTTTATTTCGTTCTTATTAAACTGTTGACAAAATTAAAAAAAACATTTTTTTATTTTTTTTATTTTTATTTATTACAATCGGACTATATTTGAAAATTTATTTCCGTACTTGTTTGTTCGACTTCTTGTTTACTTTTCGACGTAATGTATTATTTGTCACAACTTTTATTGAAAAAGAAATTTAAAGTGAGATATATTTTATAAACAACTCCGAAAAATTTATATACATAAATATTTACACAAAATGGGTTACCTTTATATACAATAATATACATAACATTTTTATTTAACACGTTACACCAGTCAATTAGTCATTCCTATTTCCCTTTTTTCAAAACAGGTAGGTATGATCTTTATTATTTATTATTATACGAATGAGAAACGTATCACTTTAATTTAATTTTTTATTATTTTCTTATGAAAAATATTTATTTTAAACTTCCAAAACACAAAAAAAAATATTTTCCTGACCGAATTCTGTTTATTTTCGTAATGGCTTGTTCAATTGCACTCTCTCCTGTTTCTTTAACCAGCTTTCAGTTAGCTACTCTGACATCAGTTTAAATCAACATTTTACAATTCCTAAATAATTTATTTTCTCAAACAATTTATATTAGGATCATCAAGAGAGCATAAAAAAACTAACTACACTAGAATTCAATATCCTTTTAATGCAATACCGTTGAATGCCGTATTCTCTTGCATACCTAGATAGGTACCTATTTTTTCAAGCCGGGCGATCTGGTTTCTTGCCTAGTCACTTTTTTCGTTGTTAAAATATGTCGCGCGTGCATTCGCTAATTCTCAAACTTTACCTTACGTTTTATGTTGCTTGAACGAATTTGACTTTTAATTTGTAATCAAATAAAATTGTAACCTTTTCTCATTACTTTTCAATTACTTCCGTTAAATTTATATTCTCTATTATTCATTTACTTTTCCATTATTTTAAATCTTTTAACCAGTCTATTTTCAACTTTTTCCTCTTTTTGTAAATAAAAATTCGTGGAAATACATATATATATTTGCATATATGTGTCTTGCAATATTTTTTCAACTTATAATGGGGGGGTTTTTCAATTACGGCACTCTGATTGGTTAACAATCTCGGAATATTTATCCATTAATTTCACGCAAGCTCGTCTCATATATTGAATTGTGACAGCAGATGTCGCATCCGCCTTATTTGCTGGCACTATCTTTTTTCATGATATATAAAATAAGCTTCAAAATGATAATGATTTTACAACTTTAAAAACTATTTGACTCTTTTTTTATCACATGATTTTACTAGTTGAAATCTGTTCTTAACTCTTTTTCCACTATTATTTTATTTTATAGGAATATAAGTTTCTATCCTTGCAATTTCAAGAAATATTTGGAAATATACATATGCTTTGATATGTTTTTCTTTAACTTGTATTAGGGGGGGGGGGGGTTTATTACGTTCGCAATCTTCCTTGTCTTTGCTAAGCGATCCCAGTATTTGCCTCCATGAAGGCTAAAGTACCTTTCACGACAGAGTTTGCATTCCAGAAGAAATACGACTACGCGAGTGACTTAATCACCAGAGTTAAATCAAGGACCGCATTTGCTCTCCTCAATCTAATTGACCTCATCGTAAAAAGTCACTACCAAAGGAACATGCTTTTATGTATGCTGATTGTTTGAGACACACTGCAGAAATCCACCTTCGTCCAATTCTATATTCTGAGTGTTTAGTTCCGAAGAAGTAACTTAGCTCAATTGACCAGCAATTTATCTGTTATCATATACACGATTTTATACAAGTTACTTTAATTTATTTCCATCATTCCTTGAATCTGAACCCATATTATCCAAGAATTGCAAATTTTTCCTTTTTATCTCAATGTGCACTACTCTCTTTAGCATTTTCAATTTCCAAGAACTATTATAATTCAACTATACTAGATATTCTACAATATAAAAGCAAAAAAAAAGATTTTATTAAATTTTCAATTCCGTAAGTAACTCAAACATTGAAACTATTTCATTTCCTAAACAATTTATAAATTCATTTAACAATATTTCGTTTAAATTCAAAAAAAATATTCTCGACAAATTTACCCCACATTTTAATATTCGCTGTAATTTTGTGAGCTCGACTCGCTTCCAATGCTACACGCGCTTCGCTAAAAATAAACTCGCCCGATATTCACTTCACGAGCATCATTCGTGTTTCTTTCCGTTTTTGCACTAGAGCGGCCCTTCACGAACATATAAAACATGTCTATTACCAACATTTTATCATAATATATTTTGTTTTATTTTTATTCTAACCAATTTACAATGATTATTATTATTCATTTCTTATTTAATTTGCTTTCAATTTATTATTATAGAATGTTAATTATGTTTTCCTCATTTTTCGCACAATTCTTTTTGAAACAATTTAACGAACATTATTAATGCATTGTTTGAAACAAAATAATAATTTTTCCATTTTAAATTTGTTTTATTTTTAAAACTTTTGTAATTCCTATTAAAATTTATTCATTTATCTTTTATTTAACTTTTTTATTTTTATTCCGTGGGCTCAATTATTATGGACTCTATTATTTATTGTGACCAATCTATATAAATTTATTGTTATTGCTCAAACACGTGTGCTGTTGAATCATGTTTCAACTAGTAGACCGTTTGCTAATGTGATTAGTATGTACCTATATAACTACAAAATATGAAGTCCTTTTTTTGCGCGGGATAATGGATTCACTTTCTACACTATGAATTACTTAGTTGATGACCTATTAAATCACAAGAATATTTATTTTTTCTTTAAACAAAATATTACTTTAAATTCATTTTAACTCAACTTCTTTTATTATAAATTCTTAGGTATATTGTTTGCGCGGCAAATCTACCAAGGTAGGTACCTATCTCTTTAAACGCTTTCAACGAACGATATTTGGACTTGACTTTGGAATGAATTACTCCGCGCGGACTACTTTACTTAAAAAACCGTATTTTAAACATTTTGTTGTATAATTTTTCTTGTTAATTTTATCAAAATTACACAAATAACTGTTTTGAATTAGGATTTCACCCGAATTATTGTTTATTTCGATAATTTTCGTATCAACAATGGACTCGTCCGAACAACAACTGTAGAATGCTAGGTAGGTACATGGCTTAAAAATGAATTTACAACACAATCTATTAGCTGCATTTTAAACACGATGTTGACATTTAAAATTGGCTTTGAACAAATATTTTAAATTTACACATTAGAACAAATTTTAATTAATAAATTCATTGCAATTCACAATAACCCATCCGAGATATTGGCGCCAGTGCTATGTTACTGGATTGAAGTCGTACCGTAATAGTACAATTATCATCATCGACATCGTCGAGCATGGACTTTTAATCTCAAGGTCAGGTTACGTACCATCTCGGGTAGGCAGGTTGTGAAACACAATGAAACTCGGGAAAAAGTATAAAAGGGTTTATTAACAATTCAAAGCTTAGAACACAATCAGAGAATACATTTTAAGGCCTGTTTACGTTACGGAGATGGCTTGATACGACTCTATTCTGGAAGTTAGGCTCAGAGACTAATATGAGTTATGAAGGTACCTTTCGTGGTGGACTGCACAGCGATAGGGCCTAGCCTACGACGTCACCAGACGGAAGCTAGGCGCAGGCGACCTGGGTTCTGCAATACCAACGGGTTCTCTGGAGCAGCGATGGAGGAATGGTCACGTGCCTTTAGAATTCAATTGCACATGTTCTCAAGCACTAATAATGCGGGTGTAACGACTCGGTTAATTACACTAATAAATCAACAACTGGTTTGCAAGTAACAACGCAGACTTGCCGAGGCAGGGCCTCCGGCCTATAAGAAATGACCAACTACATGGTGTAACTTGTTAATTTCACGGCGGTCGGAAGAGAAAAAGACCCTGTTGTATGAAGCGAGGGACCTTTTATAGGTTCGTTACTCCCTCCACTGCGCCTTCGCAAGTCTCAGCTTCTCAACCTTGGGGAACATTGCGAATGTCAAACGTTTTTCGACGCTATATGTGTTACACATAACATCTTTCAAAGTGAAAGGACCTCCGAAATCAATTCCGACTCGAGAAAAAACACGGCTCTGTTGCACTCGAGAGGGTGGTAAATCAGCCATCAATAGAGGTGGTAGCGTTGAAGATTTCATCTTATGGCAAATGCATTTCTTTTTATTCATTTGCAATTTTATTTCGTGCCGCTACTATCCAAAACTTACCCTGAATTGTGAATTGAAGGCTTCGCGGGCCAACATGAAAATAATCTATAATTAAATAAGCTTAGTGACAGTTTTTCGGTAATAATATCGGAAATTTATTTTCGTAAGACAGATCGGAGTACTTGAGTCGACCGCCCACCCTGATAATACCGTGGCCATCAAGAAACGGTTTCAAATTTAGAATTTGCGTTGAACATGAACGTTATTTCGCATGTTACGTATATCGTCAGAAAAATGGGTTTCCTGTTCGAGAAGTACAATTTTCAAAAGCGAGTCATTTAATTCGCGAGAGCTATGATAAGTAGCGTTTTTATTACTCGTACCAGGAAGTTTACGACAATTATTAACGAAACGCATTATCCAAGCGACGACGCGTTGCAATTTATTGAATGAAGAATATTTACTAATAATTGAATAAGGTACGATTTGAGATGATACAAAGGTTTTAAGGTTGCCAGTTTTGATTTCTGGTACTTCTTCGATAGATTGATTAGACACATCTGAACACGGCCAGTGTGCCACTGGTTTACAGAGCCACGGTGGTCCTGTAAACCACAACGGGTGTGAGATAATGTCTGCTGGGAAAAGACCCCTTGAACCAGAATCGGCGCAATTTTCCTCTGAGACAACATGTTTCCAAATAGCATTTGGTGTATTTTCCAGTAGGTATTTGGACAACGCGATTTCCGACAAATGTTTTCAACAAATAGGGCGGCGTTTTTAGCCAATCTAGTACAATAGTCGAATCTGTAAATAGAAAAACGTTTTCTATCTGTTCGGTAAATTTCATAGATGACATAATATACTGTATAAGTTTTGTGAGGAGTACAGCTCCGCACAATTCTAATCGTGGAATTGACAAGGTTTTCAAAGGAGCGACCTTCGATTTCCCCATTAAAATGTGAGTGGTATTGTTACTACGCTCTAATAAATACACCACTGCAGCATAACCTAACTCTGAGGCATCATAGAATCCTATAAGGACCAGACGGCTTGTGCTCACTGTGTTATAATATCTTGGGATATTTACTGTTCGAAGTAATGAAAGCTGAGTTACAAATTTACTCCACGTATTACGAATATGTGGTGGAACTTCACGATCGTCCCAATCCGGAATCAACCCTTAACTTCCATAATTCCTGTAATAGACATTTTGCAAAAAATGTCACTGGGGTGACGATCCCAAGTGGATCGAATAAACGAGGTACCGTTGACAAAATAGTTCTTTTTGTGCATAACTCGTTTCTAGGTATATTTACCTTGTAGGTAAAATTATCTGTCATCGGACTCCACTGAATGCCTAATATTATTTCACTTTTTGATCAGTTCCGGCGTTATCGAAGGAATGACCATCTTGCTGGTATTCTTGCGAAACCTGATCCAAAAGTAAAGATGAATTAGATTGCCATTTACTGAGTTCTAGTTTCCCAAGATTCAATAATGCAATGATTTCTTGTTTGAGTTTGAGGGCCGTGCTAATCGTGTCAGTCCCTGTTACTAAATCATCTACATAAAAATCATCGCATAGAACCCTGGCGGCGTCAGGATATTTTGATCCTTCACCTTGTGCTAGCTGACGAAGGGTTCTTATAGCGAGGAAGGGTGAGCTAGAGAGCCCATATGTTATCGTTTGTAATTCGAAATCAATAACCGGTTCATTCTGAGACTCTCTCCACAGAATATTTTGAAGTTTACGCTGAGAGGGAATAATTAATATTTGCCTATACATCTTACAAATATCGGCTGTAAATACATATTTATGAAAACGAAAATTTAAAATCATACGTGGAATTTCAGTTTGCAATTTAGGACCGTTCAATAAGAGGCCATTTAGAGATAAATTATGAGGTTGGGTTTTTGCCGACCCATCAAATACCACCCACAATTTCGTTGTTTTACTGTCAGGATTCAAAACACAATGATGAGGTAAATAAAATGCACCTAAGTTCCGAGGCGCCCGTTTCATATGTCCTAAGCTTCCATATTCTTTTATAAATTTTCCGTAATTAACTGCTAATATGGGATCCCTCTTAAAATGAATTTGTATGTTGTTCAATCGCGATTTGGCAAGTTTGAACGAATTCTGTGCTGGCATAGTTTCAGATTTTATAAACAATGGGAAAACATACCTACCGTCACTTTCTCGATAGTGTTTTGAAGTTTAAATTGTTTCGGCTAATTCGACTTCCGGATTAGTCAACAATGAAAGTGTTTCTTCAATTTCCCAAAATTTCCTAAGATCATCGCTCAAGGAATTTGTTCCAACAAACAATGACAAAGGCGTTTGAAATGATGAATTAGGTACCTATCTAATTTTCCCATTATAATGTAACCGAAAATGCTATTAACTGCACAAGGATATCCACGAATTATTTCATGTCTACCATTAAATATATCCAAGTATATATCACCACCTAACAGAAGGTCTATTGGGCCTGATTTGTCGTAAGATTCATCAGCTAATTTTAAATTATTAAATTGTGACGTCACTCTCAGTGGTAAATCATATGACGGAAGATTAGAAGTGATTTCCGTAATCACAATAGTTTGACATTGAAAAATAGGCCCTTTTTTATTTTTAGGTTTTATAAAACATTTTGTTGTGCCATGACAAGAATTTCACCATCCTCCCCTATACATTAAATTAAATATTACATGCGAAAATGAAATAATACCTGTACAAAGAGTCCTAAACTTTAAACGAGCCGACCTCGACTCAATTAACAGCCATCTCTCAAATATAGACTGGTCGTTTTTATCTGATAAAAACATTGATGAATTTTTAGACCAACTTTATTTATACTTTTCTAATATTATTGTATCCTATGTACCTTTTTATACACCGAAAAGCTATATCTACCCGGTTTGGTTCTCATCAGAGCTTATTGTCTCTCTTCAGCAAAAGAAGAGTCAACACAAAAAGCAAATCCATAAGTGATTATAAAATCTTTAGCGAAACCAGGAAAAAATGTAAAGATCTTTCCAAACAATTGTATTGTATAATATTGTAATTAACTATGCATCAAGTGAGACTCTACTCAGGATTTGTGGGACATGTTGTGGGGTAATTTCAAGGAACAATTATTTAACATGGGTTCCATTTCTAGCAAGAAAGGAATAGTTATGTTTTCTCTAAATATTATGTAATTAATATTAACAAAATCTTATTCATAGTGACAACGAGTAGAATAAAAATATGCTAGTCAAAACTAGGATAAATAAATACCTGTCGGAAGGAAGAGAGGAAGAGATTCTAGGTTTTAGAAGATTTAATACGACGCCCCTGTAGAATCTTAGAAGTGGCCATGAGCAGACCTCCTTGAGCCCCCACAAGCCATCAGCAAATCGACTCCGAACTCCATCCGGTCCCGACAAACCATCAGCAAAATGGTCTCCCTCATAGGACTTGGCAGCGGATTTCCTCCCGGTCCCGTCAAACCAACAGCAGATTGTCTCCCTCATATATCTTGGCAGTGGATCGCCTCTCGGTTTCTCGATTCGCCTCCCGGCGAACTCCTCCTTGCTCTGCTTGTCTGCGAAGAGCAACCTTTGCCCTAAAATATCGTCCCGCAACTCACTCCATCAGAGGAATGGAACATCAGAGGACAGAACTATCTCCCTGTCCAAATCAACTGCGCCACATCATGCATCACACCCGTTATGATCAATGCAGAATTCATCCCAAAACTCCTACAAAATCTTTGTCTCTTTGACATTCGAAACGCACTCACTCCACACATCTCTGCCGCGATGCACCAGAGCCGAATCCCGAGATTAACAATAAAATTCAATTCATTCCCTCGTCGATCAAAATAAAAATGAATAACCCAAACTCCGATTATTACGGATTCAAAAAATACTCCCCAAAAAACTCCTCCACTGACCAAAAACGTCAAAGCACATCTGCCGCCATCTTGCCTCCTAAGTGTCAAACTTAACGGAAGTAAAAATAAAACAAAAAACCGTACCTACTCGCCTTGGTTTAAAACGTTATAAATTAATACGTTACACAATGTTACAAAATGTATATAACCTCTATCGAGGACACTGTATTAAAATCCAAAAATCTTTGGAAATTTCTTAAAAAACTAAACAATGAAAACACGGACTACCCGCCAATAATGCAAATGAATGGAACCAGTGCAAACAATACACAGGACATTGTAAACCTTTTTTCGGACTTCTTCAAAAATATATATGATGAAGAAACCCTAGATGATAAAATACCTGGATACAAATTTAGCAACACTACACACTTAAAAAATTGCCATACCACGCAAAAATGTTGCGAACAGAAAATACTTTCCTTAGACACTGACAAATCCGCTGGCCCAGACAATATTCCTCAAAAAATGCTCTAATATATAATAAAAAACCACTCACATTATTATTCAACCATCTCTTGTCCCTTGGACACTTTCCAGACCGCTGGAAATCTAGCTTCATTACACCTATCTACAAAAAAGGATACGACACTAATATAGTCTATTATCGCCCCATTTGTATGCAGTCAGTACTACCTAAGCTTTTTGAATCACTGGTCCTTGATGAAATCTATCCCAAATTAATAAAATTAATTTAACAAAAACAGCACGGTTTTATCAAAAGTAGATCTACCGCAACTAACTTATCAATATTTCAAAACTTTATAATACAATATTTTGCTGAAAATAAACAAGTCGACTGCATATATACAGACTTTTCGAAGGCATTTGACAAAGTATCCCATAAACTACTAATCCAAAAATTTGCTTTAGGAATAAGGGATAATATGCTAAAATGGTTTACTAGCTATTTATAAATTCGTAAACTGTTCGTCAAAATAAAATCTTGGATTTCGAAAGCTTTCTGGGCTACTAGTTGCCTACCGAAAGGTACTCACCTTGGCCCGGTTTTGTTCCTCATTTTCATCAATGATATAACCAATTGCTTCAATGATGTCGAGGTATTGCTCTTTGCTGATAACATCAAGCTATACAAGAAAATAACAGATATAAATCATTGCCATATACTACAGTCAAATATTAGTAAGTTTAAAGATTGGTGGGTTCAAAATAATTTATTTTTAAATGTAGAAAAGTGTAAAACCTTGACTTTCTTCAGAAATAAAAATCCTGTTTAATTCGAATATTCCATCAATAACACAGCTTTAGACAGTTAAAACACTAGGCTTCGTATTAAGAACAACTAAAAACTTTAGTTCCATAGAAGCCATTAAACTATTATATGTATGTCTAGTTAGAAGCCAAATTGAATATAACTCGGTAGTTTGGTCTCCATCTTACAAAATTCACTTTTTTTTACATGAGCTCCACACAGAAGGCCCTGAGGAAAATAATTTCCCTCAGGGCCTATGTCATCTTTGGGGATGCTGTGTGGAGGGTTTTTTTTAAGGAAAGGAAGAAGAGGAGAGTTCTGGGAAGCAAAAGGGTTTAAGTAACATTGTATTTTATCGGGAGAGCAATCAAAGCGAACCAAAAACATATTGTCACATTGCCGGGTGGAACCAAAAAGTCAAGGAACAGTACGAAAAATCCAGATCGGCATTGATGATGTGGATTCAAAATGGTAGACCATCGCATGGCCCCATTGCGGACGAAAGAAAACGGAATAGGAAGGAGTTTAAAAGAGCCCTCAAACACTGCCAAAGCTCTGCCGAACAAACAAAAATGGACGATATCGTAAAGTCCCTTGACAAAAAACAGTTCGCTCAATTCTGGAAGAAAAGCAACAACCTGATCAAACCAAACACTCGAATCGCCAGCCAAATTGACGCGTCCACAAATACAGAGGAAATCGCCAGAACATTTAGAAGAACCTTTGCAGATATTTCCGGAAATGAAGCACCGACTTCTCCCGATATTATGGAACATGATGGGCAAAATGTCTACCTGTCTGAAAACAACATAATGAAGGCCATCAAAGCTACTAAGGCCGGTAAATCTCCGGGATATGATAGTTTAAGCATTGAACATATAAGGTACGGAGATAGATACATACCTAAACTATTAAACATTCTGTTCAATGCAATTCTCAAACACAACCATCTACCGAGTACAATGCGGAAAACAATTATAACCCCGATCCTGAAATCGGGACAGCCTGACATGACCAACTCCAGCAATTACCGGCCAATATCCTTAGCAACTATAATTGCAAGACTATTTGAAAGGGTAATTCTAAATGAAATAGAAGGTAAACTCACTTCTAAAGACAACCAGATGGGTTTTAAGTATAGATTATTCACTAATATGGCAATATACTCCGCAAAGCAAATAATAGAATTTTACAGAAAACGAAAAACTACTGTTTACGGATGTTTCTTAGATCTAAGTAAAGCGTTCGACAGGGTCTGTCATAAAACCTTATGGGAGAAATTGAAAGCGAGAAATATACCTACCATGTATATCAACACACTATCCCGATGGCACTCCCAGCAGGAAAACGTTGTACGGTGGGCAAGTACATACTCCCAACCGATATACTTGCGATCAGGAGTAAGGCAAGGAGGGTGTGTGTCCCCAATCCTGTTCAATGTATACATGGACGAATTATCAAATCGCCTGGACACCAGAGCGGGCTGTCGTATCAATAATCTGTGCCTAAATCACATTAGCTATGCGGACGACATGATTCTCCTAGCTCCGTCGATCAAGGGGTTGAGAATATTACTAAAAATCTGTGAGGAATACGCAAATAACCACAACATGATGTACAACCCCAAGAAAACGGAGCTAATTGCATTCCACCATGGAAAAAATCCCGAGAAGATGCTCCCCGTACAACTTAACGAGGAAACCATAAGCACATCCACAAATGTAAAATACTTGGGGCACATCATCACTGAAGACCTCTCGGATGATGGTGATATTGAACGACAGAGGAGAAGTATCAGTGTTTTGTCAAATATGATTGCCCGAAGATTCTTCCGATGCAGCAATAATGTTAAAAAAACATTATTTAATGCATTCTGCACTAGCCTGTATACATGTGAAACATGGTGTCAATACCGAGTAAGCTCAATGGAACGTCTCCGGATCCAATATAATGATGCGTGCAGAATCATATTTGGATTCAGAAGGTATAGCAGCGCTTCAACAATGTTCACAGAATTAGGACTCCATGGATTCGCCAGTCTGATGAGACACCGGGTCACTGGAGCCAGGATGCGGCTAATGGCCTCCGACAACACGTTGGTGACCGCAGCCTTCCAGCACCAAGCTCCACTCCTGAGTGAGCGATGGGCCCGAGCGCACTCAAGATCACGCCCTGCATAATAATTGATTATTTATTTTTTGTTATTATTAATTTTTATTACTATTATTTTTTTTTCTTCTATTTATGTTCTTATTTCTTTCTTTACTGTGTAAATATATGAATATGTATAACTATATGGGACGTGTGGGATTGCACTATCCTCCCCACATCCTGGAATAAAGATTATTATTATTATTATTATTATTAAGGGGTCACATTAATAATATTGAGCGAATACAAAAAAAGTTTCTGCGTTTTATAAATTTTAAATTAAGAGGTAATACCACCGGTGAGAAATCTCGACGGTAGGTATTTTAAAAAATTCTCGCTATCGCACCGCGCTCAAAAAAGAACTAGCTATCGATGTGTTGGTGAGACCACGTGAGTGTTTGGCTTGTACACCCTCTCGCCCCCTCTGCGTCTCTTGCCTACCGTCTTTCGCCTCCACGCGTGCTTGTAGCTTGTAGCTCATTGCATAATCCAATATTCTGTTTAGATAAAGCATGTTTCGACTTATTTCGTCGCTAATGAAGTTTTTGACTCGGCCTTGCGGTGTACCGCTCTCCATAGACAGAAAAAGGGCCCATTATTTTTAAACGCACGAGGTCTGCTATTGTCGGTCATTTATAAATATCGTCGATAGGTATTGTAACAATGTCTTCTGTTCACGCTTATTACCGACATATTACGAATTATTTTACTAGAACTCTATGTAGGTTAGTAGTTTTAAAGTTTTCACTGTATTTGCGTTTATAAATATGCAGTCAAACCAACTACATCGAATTATTATATACATACATATGATTATTCTCTATGATACATTAGTTATTATTGAAAATTAGTATTAACTTCTCAGGCCTCGGGCCTGTTTTTCGAAAAGTCAAAATATTTCCGCTTTCCAATAAATTCCAAATAACTTTAATATTTGTGAACGCATCCGAAAACTAAAAACTGTTTTTGAAAGATGATGAAATACGCTTTCAAATTTTATAATTCGAAATAAACATATAATTTTGTTTTTATTTTATTAATAATAAAAAAGGTTTAAAAATAGCCCACCTTAAGTTTTTTTCTAATTAAAATTACGATAACGAAAAAGATAAAAGCACTTACATATTTTATTAGACAATTAAATCTAAATGGATTTATTGTGTTGTGTGTATCATACGTGTGAGTTGACATGTTTGTAAATAATAATGTTTAAAATGTTAGATATATCGCTTGCTGAGGTTTGATTTGTACTCCTGTATTTTTGAGTTTCTTTAAGCAGTAAATACAAAAAAGGATGTGTTAGTTCGTTCAAAATTCAATAAAAAATGTTGGTCTTTTACCTATAGATAGATTTACCTACACATTTTTTTTAAATATTTATTACAGTCAGTTTGAAATAAAGGAAACAAATATATAATTTTTTTTAACTTCAAAACTTTTTATTTTTATTTTCAACTTTATAAAACTTTAAATTGTAATATTTAATTACATGAAGACAATATTAGCGAAACTTCAACCTAAGGCTTCAGGCCCAACTTCATAGTACAAAAAAAAGTGCAAAAATCACTTACTTCGCAATTTTTGCAATAAAATAAAAGCACTTGGAAAAAAAACCAACAACGCTAAAGGCTTTGTACCAGTTCACATAAGGAAAAAGGTTGAAGCAAACGTTTTACGTATGAGAAAAGCTATAGTTTGAGCAGTAAATTACAGAAAAGAGCAAGAAAACACGGCACAAAGTGATAAAGTAAAAAATCTGAAAATGGACAAAAAAATGCCGCAAACCATGTTTTTGGTGATCATACAAAATGTTCGTCATACTATTGCAAGTCGGAGAAGTATACTAATGATCCAAATTTAGTAAGCGATCTTCAAGATTGTGGAACAGGACTGATATTCAACAATTATTGTCGTCTCTAATAGCAAATGCAGAAAGTCTTATTATTAACGTGACAAATAACACTGTGGAGCAATTCAACAACGTTATAGCCAAATTTATAGGCGGAAAAAGAGCAAATTTTACAAAAATGGGATAACTTCAGCAGTTGAGCTTCTTGAGCAGTAACTTCGTGGAATAGTGAAATGACAACCCATTCACGAATACAAAAAAAATCCAAGGCCACAGTCCTGGCAACTACACGAAGCATTTTATTGAAAGAAAACGACGTTCGAAGGAGACAATACAGAGGTGTCGAAAAATAAAACTAAGGTATTACGAAAACACGACAGAAAAGAGAAAAAAAGTTACAGGGCCTGATGAAAATTATGGTCAATTGGAATTAGATCCAGATATGCCAGCTGAATTATTTGAAACGATAAAGAGGAATTTTTCAAAGAATTATCTCCATCGAATAAGGATGAACTCGAAAGAAATACGGTGGGCCAAAGCAATAATAATTTGTGGACAATTGAAAGGCGTAAGCGGCTTACAGCTTCTAACTTTGGACAAAAATATGTAAGCTACGGCCAAAAACTTCAGTTGCGAGAGTATTAAACTCGCTACTGTACTCGCCATTTAAAGGAAATATGGCCACAAATTATGGGAAAGAAAATGAAAACCAAGCAATTGAGCAATTTACAAAAGAAACAAAATTAGAGGTATTCGCCTGTGGACTATTTATCGATGAAAACAAAAACTTTTTAGCGGCAAGTCCGGATGGCCTTTTTGGCAAGGATTCTATAATTGAAGTGAAATGCCCATATAGTATAGCAAATATGTCACCAGAAGAAGGATTTGAACAAAAAAAATTGATTACTGTAAAATTGAAGACAATGCTTTAACATTAAAACGGAATCACAATTACTTCTACCAAGTACAAGGCCAGTTACACATTACTCGTCGTAAATACTGTTATTTTGTCGTGTGGAGTCCTAAAGGTTTGCCGTATGAAAAAATTGAAAGGGACGATTCAATCTGGCAAAAAATTGAACCACTGTTAGAAAAACTTCTACCACCAATGCCTTTTACCAGAAACAATTGACGGTCGCATATCAAGAAATTTACCGGCGAGAGAAAGATCTAAATCATAAATTGTTTAAAATTCATTGTATAGTGGTAAAAATTTTTGTACAATAAAGTGTTTACAAACAAAAAATTTCAATTAATCACTGAAGGCAATGTAAGCGACTCTCAACTAAAAATTTGAAACAGATTTTTTTTAAAAACATAAACCTCACATTGGAGGCACCGAGGAAAAATAATCGCTCAGGGACTTTGTTGGAGAAGTTGTTGGACATCATTGGAGAAGCTGTGTGGAGGGTATTTTTAGGATAAGGAAGGAAAGGAAGTTTTGGGTAGGGAAAAGGTAGGTAAAAGTATGAAATGATGGTGGAGAGTCCAGCTGTAGAGATCAAAAGATCTTCCTCTTCCAGTTTCTCCCAATCCGGCCCGCCACGCAGTAAGTGGACAAAATTATCCGCCACCAAAACCCATGCAGACCTCATCCGTGAACCCGGGAACCCAGGCTCTGTCACCAAACATAGAGGACCACTTGCGGTGACCAAGTGGCGGGGGTGTTGGTTATCCAATAAATGGTTCCCGGGGCGATGGTACCTAAAACGCCTCCCAAATTGAAAATTTATTATAGTACTTGACATAAAAAAATTTAATTTTGCACAATTTTAGTATGAAAGCTCGGTCAGTATTGGTATACCGCGATGAGTCACTAAACAGAAAAAAAACGAATAAAAAATATCGATTACTCGGGCAAGGACAACACTAGTCTACCGATAAAATTCTTTACATCACTACTTCGCATTATATGTATGTATTTGTCAAAACCCACGTTCCCCGGCCCCCCTCAGGAGAAATGAGCGAAAGGGACACCTGCACGTCGGGCCGAAAATACCTAAATAAAATCTTCGAAATCGATGTTTTGTATTCCCCATTTTTCTTCTCCAAAACTGGACGGATTTAAAATTTTTTTTTCACAAAATGTATTAAAAGAAAATATTCTATGTCGGTACGTTTTGCTTTTTTTCAAAATACATTGTTTAGTTTGTATACTGAACGTTTTTTGACGGCGTTTAAATTAGGCAATTTTATTCATTTTTGGAAGGTCGTAACTTCTATGAGAAGTAAATTATCAAAAAAAAACAAAACGTACCGACACGCTAGTGGTCAATATCTATATTATGTAAAAAAAAATTTTGCTCTAGGGTCAAAATCCAGAGAGATAAACGGGGAATACGTTTGTATAGAAAAGCGCCGCTAGTATTTCCTCTTAAGTAGCCCACTAGAAGACTTAAAATAAGATCTATTACTAAATATTCTAAAAATACACACACTAGAAGACTGACGTAAAATAAACGACTTAACATATTTATTCAAAATACTTAACTCTAAATTCGACTGTTGCGAACTCCTACATCTCATAAACTTACGAATACCGACAGTAACCACGCAACAAAATATACTATTCTACTGCAGCATTCACAAGCGAACTACATTGCCCACTCTCCTATATAACGATTTCACACTATGGGGAATCAGTACTTAAGTGATGTCGACATATTTAACATCAACTTGGCGAATTTTGTGGAACTTGTAAAAAACTTATTCCAATACTATTCCTAAACATATCTGTATTTTTGTAAACTTATCAAATCGCTGTACCTATATATTTTTGTGACTTGTGTGCATTTTTTATCTAATTTTATTTTTATTATTTCTTTATCTGTTGAAAAGTCATCTGTCATAAATTTATTGTACTACCAACCATGTAAAAGCCCTCTGGGCGTTGAATAAATAAATAAATAAAAAACTAATGTTTTAATTGCACCTGTAAGTGCTTTCCGCACATATAATATCTCTCTCGTAGAGATACCTCTCCCGTACGGCTTTGAACACGAAAAACCCTATCGCTTTTAATGGAACCTGTATGTACATTCCAAGCGTGAGAATAGTTTCTCTCGGGTGTGAATTATATGAGAACTGCACTTTTGACTCCACTTGCACGTGCGTTCCGAGCATCATATTGGTTTCTATTTAATGTGGGTCTAGCATGTTTAACCAAATTGCCTTTATCACAACACCTGTAAGTGCATTCCGAGCAAGAGAATGGTTTTTCTGCAAAGTGTGTTCTAGCATGTTTAACCCGCCCAAATCCACGATGCGATTATAGTTTACAACGCACTTTAAAACGTCAATAACTCCTCAAATGCTTTAATCATTAAATGAAGATTTTAGGTATTCCTAAAAAATATATTTTTGCATCCGTAAAAAATATTTTAAAAATTTTGACGATTCTGTATAAAATAATAAAAAATGTTTTCCTAAAAGTCGACACATTTCTATGTCAGTTGAGACAACAAATTTTAAATTTCTATGGGAATAACAGAGAAGACAAAACATTCATTCATTTCAACCTCATTAACCTTCGTCCAATATTACGATCTCCTTTTAGTTATGTATGACAAAAAGAGATGTAAAATAAAACGTTAAAACCTTTTGCCTATCTGAAGAAATTATTTTACTTCTCAAGGTTGACATCATAATACGTTTGTCGTCGCTTTCTAGTGCATTAATTTGAAATGTCTGAAAACAGAGATGACAATATTAATTATCTTGCTGCAAAAAAACTTGGGTTGCTTGACATTCCGTTTTCATTTTAAAAAGAGCCACAAAAAAATGAGGAACCACATCGGAAGGTTCGGCCAACCGACCACCTGATCCTCAAACCAGAGTCATTTTTTAATTCCTTTCTGCGTATTTCCTTAAAATTAACGACAAAATGTTACGATTGTAGACAATCAGATGACGGGGGATGTTTTTTTGTTTAGTTTTATGAGTTTTGGGTTATTTGCAGGGTCATGCCACATTAGTTCAGAAGTAATAAATGTTTATTTAATTTCATTTTATTTTTATCAAATAATCTTTTCGTGGAAGACTTGATTAAGACAATGACAATGCAGTGCTTTTTTTACAATAGCTCCACACAGGAGGCCCTGAGGAAAATAATTCCCCTTAGGGCCAATGACATCTTGGGGATGATGTGTGAAGGGTCTTTTTAGGAAAGGAAGGTTAGGAAGTTCTGAGAAGGAAAAGGATGTAAGGGGTGGGTAGGAATCTGGGTGTCATTGTGTCCAAGAGTGACGGACGTATGAATCCATCTCTTCCACTGCGGTGTAAGGCGATGTTCCGAGAGAATACAGCTGGAGAAGTAATAAATATATAAATATATAATAATAAAGCAAAACCCGGACAAATCTCTGCCCACGAACCCGGGCACCCCTACTTAGTTACGAAACGTAGCTAACTACTTGGAATGACCTTTGGCAGAAGTGTTGGTTATCCAATAAATGGTTCCTGGGGCGGCGGCACCCATACTTGCCTCCCAAATTGAAAAGTAAGGCATTGAACTGGCAAAGGAAAGATAATTGTTGAAATGCTCTATAATTGAGATTCCTGATATGTATGTGTTGTAAAACCATAAAGTTACATTATAGGTAGATCCATGTTAATTTGTGGAGATCTGGATGGGATACAAGGCCGATAAAAATTATAATAATTTCCACCTTTTTATAGCGCCGTTTAGTGATAAAGTCACGTCAAGTGTACTTGATGGATGGGATTAAAAGGTACGCTTAATTAGTTAGGGCATTCAAAAAGGAAGATACATAACAATACTTCATCCAAAATACGATTGTAAACATTACTTCACCACCACAAAACTCTTTTGTGAGGGTTGGGTGCAATATTTAGAATCTTACCTAAAACTACCCCCATAAAATAATTATTTTAAAAAGGGACTTTCTTTCCATTGAAACAGTAGCAAAGTGACGTCTTTACAAATGATTATTACGAGGAAGGAAGTAGCAATAAATATAAATATTTAGGTTTCAATGAATTGAAGGTACAATTTGCAATGAATGTTAGGATTTTAAAAATATATATTTTTTTGAATAATTTATTATTTTTACTATTTTAGAACGCTCACTGTCTTTGTGTAACTTGCTATTTCGATCATCTTCTAAAATGCATATTTTTCATAATAACGGCATGCCACCGCCTCGACAACCATTTATTGGACAACCAACACTTCTGCCATAAGTGACTTCAAGTAGTTTGTTACGTTTGGTGACTTAGCAGGGGTGACCAGGTTCATGGGGTAGGTTTGGTTCCGGATGTTGGCGGCGGGTACGTCTGCCTAGCAACTGGCTTTGTGTGGCTGGCCGGGTCGGGAGAGACTGGTTAAAGGAGACCTTTTGACCTCTCCAGCAGGAAGACCTCTCCACAAAGATGACATAGGCCCTGAAGCGAATTATTTTCCTCAGGGACTCATGTGTGAAGCTAATGTAAAAAAAATACTGTATGTCTGCACTACAGTATCCAAAGCTTAAGTTCTTATAGTTTCGTATAGTACTAGATGACGTGTGGTCGCCATTTTACGATTTAATATAGATTTACTATAAACGAATGCATTACATAATATGTAGGTAAATATAATAACAAAGTCTTTGTTTTGCTTTTTTGAAAAAATCTTTTACATCTACATTTTTACTTATATTTTATTATGATAAACACGTCGGATTAATGTTTAAATGAGAATTTACCTAATAGGTTTTTGTCGTTATGTTCCTGTGAAATAAATATTTTAATTTGCTATGTAAACTATTTCCACTCATAAAAGTAAAATTTATCCTAAAGGTTATCTCTAAATTTGGGAAAAATGTTAAAACATATAAGTGAGTATTATAAAATATACTAGTGTGCAGTTCACACCGGTAGAAGCGAAACCTTCAGAAAAAAGAGTCGGAAGGCTAAGAAGCACCGCATAAAGAGGAGACCGATTATTCTAACCCATTCTCTATAAATGCTATACATGCATGTGTTTGTCTCCTTTTAGTGTCGCTTTTTCGTTTCACCCAGTTTCAAATCATAACGGTGCGAAAGAAGTTTTTCACTTCAAAATAATTATAAAATTATTTTTTTTCGTGGTTTGCTTATTCTTTCTTTTAGTGTGGCTTTTTCGTTTCATCCAGTTTCAAATCACAACGGTGCTAAAGAAGTTTTCACTTCAAAGTAATTATAACATATTTTTTTCGTGGTTTGCTTACCGTTTTTTTAGTGTCGCTTTTTCGTTTCATCCAGTTTCAAATCACAACGGTGCTAAAGAAGTTTTTCACTTCAAAATAATTATAATTTATATTTTCGTGGTTTGCTTTTGCGTAAAACTGTAAAAAAAATAAAATTCGAGTGTTCTTTAAGTATTGTATTTTTCTTGTAATCTATGTCTCTACGCAACTAGTGTTAAAACCACTCAATCTGGTATTAACTTAGATCAGCAAACATATTTTTTGTAAATGTATTTAAAAAATGATAGTAGGTCGGTGTCAGCCCTTACTAGTACCTAGCGCATTCCACATGTGGCTTTCTGAAACAATGATGCTCTTCTCGAGGCTAACGTGACCCTAGGCGGTCGCTGTCACAGCCGCCCGCCTTGTTGGGCGTTTCAAATAATATTTGATTATTTATTATGAATGATTATTTTTTTAATATTTCAGTTTTAGGGCACAAAATCAATATTTTTTTCTAACAATAAATTCATATAAGCCAAATAAAAAATATTCACAACAATATTTTTACAAAAAACCCGAAATAATTTCCAAATCCCATAGAATAACGCTGTGTAACAAGACGGTTTGTCGAGGGTATTTTTAGCATGGTATGGGAAAGGTTAACCAAAGAGCCTTTGTCGACACACCTGTAAGTGCAGTCTGGGCAAGTAAACGGTTTCTCTCCAGAGTGGGTTCTAGTATGATAAACCATACTGGATTTTGTATTGCACTTGTACGTGCATTCTGAGCATGAGAATGGCTTTTCTGCAGAGTGTGTTACAGCATGTTTAACCAAATTACTTTTTTCACGACACCTGTAAGTGCAATCCGAGCATGAGAATGGTTTCTCTTCAGTGTGGGTTCTAGTATGTCTAACCAAATTGCTTTTCTCACGACACCTGTAAGTACATTCTAAGCATGAGAATGGTTTCTCTCCAGAGTGGGTTCTAATATGATAAACCATACTGTTATTTTTATTGCACCTGAACGTGCATTCCGAGCATGAGAATGGTTTTTCTCCAGTGTGTATTCTAGCATGTTTAACCAAATCGCTTTTTTCACGACACCTGAAAGTGCATTCCGAGCATGAGAATGGTTTCTCTCCGGTGTGGGTTCTAGCATGTCTAACCAAATTACTTTTCACACGACACCTGTAAGAACATTCCAAGCAAGAGAAAGGTTTCTCCCCAGAGTGGGTCCTTAAATGTGCAGTCATTATAATTTTATAACTACATGTGTAGGAACAGGGAGGGCAGAAAAATGATTTCTTCCCTTTTGCTGATATTTTATTCTTTGTGGTTTTTGTGGCACTAATGTGCGATGTCGACTAAACGAAATCTGAAAAAAAAAACAAAAATGACTTAAATAATGATATTGAGTTTTTGACAGCGACCGAGCAGATAACTATTTTAGTTAAGTCAATAAATATGAACTTTGCAATATTTTTCGGTAACTAAAATATAGAAATCCAAATTATTATCTTTCAACAGCCTTAAGTCTTCATTATGGCATCGTTAGGCGGTCAGGTTAGCTCGTAGGAATTTTCATATCAAAGAAGTTTTATTTCGTGTAATTTTTCCTTATATTTATTTGTGTTCGACTCGGAATAATTTTTTAAAAGAAAATAATTAATTATGTGTTTTTTCAAACCAATAAAAACTTCCCCTCAAAGCTAGCCAGTAAATCAAAAATGATGTGAAAAATAAACGCTAAAAATTTGTGACGAGCATTCGAAGAAAAATGCAAATTAAAGCATCTGCATAAAATGTGATTTAGTGTTGAAGAAAATTGCGGTTGTCAAAGGGTTAAAAGTAAAGTTATTCAGTTTTCACACAAAGATGTCATAAACACGTGTGCGTAGTTTATGAATAAAATGACAACATTTTGCAATTTTTAATTTGAAGATGTTGAATTTATGTTTTTTAGAAGATTATCAATTATTTAAAAAGGTTATTTATGAACAAACTCTGCTGAAATTTAAGAATTCCAATAATTTAATAAAGAAAATTCGCCTTATACTTTAAAAACAGCAATGTTCAAAGTGTGATTTTTTTCAAAGCCCTCCTAGCGGAGTAGGCGTGACGTCACATAAAACTCGGTTTTGTCAGTTAATGGTAAAGCCATTTCCAAACCGGTCAGTATAAAATCAAATCAATGAAAAATTTCAGAATGGATTGGACTTATTTAATATGAATATTTTTAAGAAAAAAATCTTTTAACACACAAAATACAACTATTTGCGTTTGGGTCAATTAAAAACAATACAAGCAAATATTTCATAGAATACGAACATCAATTATTGTGAATTGCTGTTATCCCATATGACTAAGGCACATTTTAATTTCCGTAATTGCAATATCAATTGTAGTATTTTCCATAGCCAGAATGCAAATAGTTGTCTTTTATATTAATTATATAAGGATAATCAAAAAGGTTTTTCCTAAAAAATAATAATATTAAGCGTGTTCAGACAAGCCGAAAAATTAAACAAATCACAAAATAAATAATTAACAAGAAAAAAAATTGTCCCGCACACTTTGAAATAATTTGCACTTAATAATACCCCGCACGGTGACATGCGAGTTCTATAAGAAACCGGGCTACAAATCACAGGGCGTTTCAGCCCCTTAATTATTCAATTTTTATTGTAATAATACCTATGGAAGGTTATACCCATCAATCCAATCCATCGAAGAAAAAGACAAAACTATTAAATCTAAACGAAATAAGGTACTTACAGAACATAACAAAGAATATACCTGTTGTATTTTAAATATCCCATTTGCGACCGCTACCTTATTGTCTTTTTGTGTCTTGTTGTGTGTCGTATTTCGTGAGATAAATTAGTATTATCATCTTCAATGAAATCTTCGAATATACAAATACGTGTGTAAAAACAAAAATTTTAACAAAACAAACAAACGACTTCAAAAAATGCACTAAAAAGTAAAAAAATTATTTCGTATTCTTCTACAACTTCATAATCAACTTTCTTTTTCTAATCATCAATATGTAGGTACGATTGTTACTTTTGGAGTCGGTGTCAGTCAAGGTAGGTTTGTAACTACATACATAGTTATAGGTGAGATGTGCTTGTGTCGCACAAGCGACTTGCTGGCACCGACTCCAAAAATAACAATCGTACCTACATATTGATGATTAGAAAAAGTAATTTGATTATGAAGTTTTAGAAGAATACGAAATTATTTTTTGACTTTTTAGTGCATTTTTTTAAGTCGTTTTTTTGTTTTGTTAAAATTTTTGTTTATTTTTGATTTTTAGTGAATCTGAAGTACACTAACTAATTTGTCTAAATATGGGTAAACCTACTAAACGTGCTGCTCATATGAGACAGACATAATTTGACCATAACGACGACGTTAGGGTCAAATTAAGAGGATGGAGGGACCCCACGGTCGAATCTGTCCTTCAGAGGTACTAATGGAATATGATATTTGTGGCTAATAATGTCCTACTGAGGACACCTCCCTTCTTTACGTTTGGGCAAGTATGAAAAATGCCGTACAGCTGTTCGTCTTAATCCCTCGAATAATTGGTATGTTTTTTGTTGTAGATAACATCATGTGACTCTAAGGCCTAGAACTATATGTATGTTTAACATTGTTTGACATTCAGCCCTCGAATTCTCATATATGGTTGATGCTCAGAAGTTAATATCTGGTAAAAAGTTTAGTATATAGTTTCACACATTAATTTTAGAAATCGGAATCTACTAATCTTTATTGATTATTTATTAACTCAAACTGTTGCAAAATGACAGATAATATTATTTATTTATTTATTTATTTATTTATTTAAAATTTACGGCACAAAGTGCCATTTACAAACATGTATTATTATTATATTTAAACAGTCATAGTACAGTGAAGAAAGATTGTTTTTTTTTTTAAATTTCTTATACCTAATAAGAGAAAAAATTCCTAACAACTAATGAAAACTTCAAAAGGAACAGTGAAATAAAAAGAATAACTTGTTATGAAGTAACCTCGTTACAATACGTAAGGCTGAAATGCTTGATAAGTAGAGCCTTGTATTTTAATAAGGAAATATGAAAAATATCAGCAACATTGGCATAAAAATTACCAATGGTGAGTATTCTATTTATAACAGAATTATATCCAGCAACAGACGTATAATTGTCACAATAATACATACTAGGGAACCTTGATCTAATGGTAGGTACATGAAAGTGAATCAACTTTAATATATCAGGGCTATCCAACTGATGATTTACAATTTTGTATAAAAATATGAGATCAAAAATTTTTCTTCTGTCACTTAACTTCGACAATTTCAATGAGTGTAATAAAAAGTCATAATTTATTGATTCTAAAGGGATTCCAAGTCGAAAATTAATACACCTCAAAAACTTGCGTTGAACTTTTTCAATGATATTAATGTGATTATTAAAGACAGGTGACCAAATTGTAGAGTTATATTCTAGAATGCTTCTAACGAGAGATGTGAACAGAATTTTTAATGTGTGAATATTTTTAAAATCTTTGGAAATCCTTAAGATAAAACCTAACATTTTCATAGCCCTGTTGGCTATAGAAGTTACATGAGATACAAAGCAAAGTTTCTGGTCAAAAATGATGCCTAGGTCAAGTATTTCGACTACAGAGATTAAGTCTACATTACAGAGTGCATAATTATATATTATTGGGAGTATAATTATATATTATGTATTTATTCAAGAGCTATTTCTTTCTCTTCCCAAGAATTACATCCACTCCTAAACTCCACATACATATACACATTTGTATATCATTATTATAATATTCAATTATCTTAATCCTACTAAATTCGAAATTATTACAAAAATACCAAATATCGAGTTGTTAAAATTACTTTGTAGTCTTATTTCTAGTCGCAACGAACGCTGCTTCTTAAATATATTACTTTTATATTTATATTTATATCTCCTAAGGTGAAATATTATCATACAAGGACAGTCACATCTTAAATCAGTATTTCCCAAATGTTGACAAATGAGGCAACACTACCCAATAACTACTGGTTTCCTTTATAATTTTGCTGAGTTTCTCTATATATTATCTTATCATATCGTGTTTAGACGTTACAACAATGAGCTCTATACTCTGTTTAAGGAGCTAAACGTCACAAAATTTATAAAACTGGGAAGACTTAGGTGGCTGGGTCATGTGGAGAGAATGACCGAGCATCAAGCACCAAAGTCTCTGCTGAACTCAAGACCGATAGGGCGAAGGAGCCTGGGAAGGCCAAGATTAAGATGGAGTGACAAGACAACGTCCTCAAAGACATATCTACCTTGGAGCTTCTAAACTGGAGAGAGGTTGCTCTTAATTTGACCCTAAGTCAAATTAAGAGATTCGGCCGAGTATCGTTAATTTGTCATGGATCCGATAATCAGAACCGAACCAAACTCTCATCAAATTACCCTTGAAGTACATTCTTTCCAATAAAAAAAGAATCATCGAAATCGGTTGGCGTGATATTGAGTTATTCGTCCATTTGTCGCGCAAATACTTAATGCAAATTTAAGACTTATATGGTTTTCTCATTGATGCCATTGTCGGAACTGGACCATATTAAAATGGGACCACACGGGAAGCACCAGCTTTCAAATAAAAAAAGAATCATCAATATCGGTTCACCCAGTCAAAAGTTCTGAGGTTACAAACATTAAAAAAAAAAAAAAAAAAAAAAATACAGTCGAATTGAGAACCTCCTCCTTTTTGAAGTCATTTAAAAATACAGTCGAATTGAGAACCTCCTCCTTTTTGAAGTCGTTTAAAAATCATAACATTGTTATTAAATTCCTAGTTACATATAATTATGCGTGATAGCGGATTTGTTTTTCGAAGGCTTTGTCATACTGTAGTGAATTGTGGTGGTAATTCATTAATTTATTTAAAAAAAAACCCTGAAAACCCTTTGAAAATAAGGAATAAACGTATGCAACAAATTCCAGAAAGGAAAATTTGAAAGACAGGGTTTGGGAATATGGGTCTACATACGTATATATAATAAACCCTGGACAGACAGACAAACAGATAGTTTAAACCAACCTCTGATAGAAGAGGACACCAGAAGAATAGCTTAATAGCTTACCTCCACTTTGGTCGATCCATTCTATAGGAACCGAATATTCCTTTTTAATATCGGGATAGTCAAAATCTGTTTCAGAGTATGCGCTATATTCTTGCACATGCTCCTCTGCCGCTAGAGTCCCCGGTTCACACTTGATCTCAGAAACGTCTTCCGCCTCCTGTTTAACATTCCCGTATTGCAATATTACATCACAAGGGGATGTTGGACTCTCTTCTTCAGATATTGTGTCGGGTTCAGACTTTATGACACCGACATCTGAGTTCGTAGGATCCATTTTAGACAAACCGGTTTCTGATTCTAATTATAGTAAGATATTCTGAAAAGAAAAAAAATTACTAACTAATATATATAATATTATGTAAACGGTAAATTACAATTTTATAATTATATAATACAAATATGATACGGAGGGGCGATTTAGTGTTACTAATATATATGCAAAAATGTATCCAGACTTTCGTGCTACGCAATTTAATTGCATGAGGTTTACTGTTGTGTGTATTTGGAGCTTTAAATAACTGTGTACCATGACCGATTAGTATAATATATCAAACATGCAAAAATGGGTAGGTACTTATAATGAAACAATGTAGTAATAATGTTAGTTTAAGAATTTACTTTATCGTGTGGATGTTCTTTTAGAGGTATAGTACAAAACGGTTCTCTACTAAAAACAGTAGATTTTGGACAAATGGTAGCCAGGTTGCAGGAACACGTGAAATGAATGTAATCTAATCTAATGAAAACGTCAAACGTCAAACACATTTCCATAGACATTGCGTGAATGAAAACAATCAAAAAATACATTTCAACAGGCAGTTCCTACTTTTGATTATTTTAGAGCAAGACCGCAAAGAAATATTGTGTTGCTACGTCCAGACTGAAGCCAACCTTCCAACTCCGAACTTAGTTCGGAGTTAGAAGGTTGGCCGATCGTGTGGTCGCTGCGGCCAACCCTCCAACCCCGAATTCCGTACTCCAAAATGGCGGACATGAAACAGCTGTAGCTACGCTGTATCTTTTTCAGTTGCCTACAATTGTTACGTACGTATAATCATATACTTATATACACGACATGTTTTCAAACAATTGTTATACCACTCTCCGTAAAAATATAGTCATTTTAATAGTACGCGGCACAGTGTGGACAGCTGCGGCAGGCTGGTTCGTGTGAGTTGGCCGTCGGGATCGCCTCGAAGGCGATCCCGGGCCAACGCGAACTCCAACCTTCCAACTCGAACTTCCAACGCACGAACACCCCTCCACACGATCGTCCAAACGTTTTAAGTTGGAACGTTGGCCGCAGTGTGGGCTTACCATAAAATATAATAATAATGTATTTATTACAATTTGGAAGTCGTGTATGGGTACCGCCAACCCGGTAATCATTTTTTGGATAACCAACTAACACCCTTGCCATGGGTCACTACGCGTGGTCGCAATGTTTGGTGATTTTGCCGTAGTGCCTGGGTTCATCGGTTGACGTGTCTTTGTTTGGGTCTTGGAGGCGAATGGTTTTTTTCCACCTACTGCGTAGTGAGCTGAATAAATCAAACCTAGACCACTCTAGCTGGACTCTCTTTCCATCGCCTTGCGCAGCAGTGAGAGGAATGGATTCATACGTTCTTCACACACTAATACAATGATCGCAGATTTCCACCCATCCCGCATACCTTTTTCCATCCCAGAACATTCTCTCTTTCCTTTTCCCTCTACGACCCTCTACGCAGCATCCCAAAAGATGACAGCGCATGTAATTTTTGATTCGACGTAGCACGGAGAATGAACGCTCAGTACCACAGTGGCTAAAATCATAAGGTCATATCGGCTAAAAATAGGTAAATGTTCTTTGAACAAAACGCCAAAATAAATGGATTCCCTAACTTAGGTGTCGACCTTGCCTGCATCACACATACCTACATACTTGCAGCCTCTCAGAGTCGATTGATCGGAGTCGAATAATATTGAGGTAGATCGCCAGCTGTTCAAGTTTGAGCACCCCTGCTGTACAGTTTTGCGTACATTTAACGTGGCACAGAGAATAAGTGCTGCTAGCTCTGTCGAGCAGGCTCCATCGAAGTTCCTGTAGAGCAGACTCAGCATGTCTACATGGCATTAGATATAGCAATCGGTCTGTATAAGTTTGTCTATGTATACACTAAGATTTTAACTGTCATCGGACAACTGGCCTAAACTTAGACTGAATCAAGTAGATTTCTCATGTATATTGTGGCTCCTTTAAATTCTAAATACAATTGATGGACCTATGTAAGAATAGCATAGGGTAAACTGCTTGTCACGATTGACCTGTCAACTGTGTATGCGGAACCGGTGTCCTCCTACAAAAACCTCCGTTTTTTTTAAGTAATTTAAACCGTTATGAGTTTCAAAAATTGTATGAAGAACAAAGTGAGAATCGCTTGCACTAAATATTAGCTTAGGAACAATTTTTATTTTAAGTATGCAGCTTCTCCGAGGTCTTGGAAATAATTATCTATGATTTATCTGCACCTTATTTTTTCTCAAGGTCACCAAGTCTCACATTCAACAGGATGAAGAATCTACTAGCCCTATAATATTTGGGTTATAAGTACACGACATGATTTAATTATAATGTTATTCAAGACATATTTTGATTTTAAGTAACATAAACCTAAGAGGCCAGGCAAGGAAATTTTTCAATTTTATCTATGGCTTCATTACTGTCTATGAATAACCTAAATATTTTATTGGCGCGTTCAGACGCGTGCCTTCTTCATCGTCAGTTGTTTCATCCTGTTTCCAATTTCTAATTCGACATAATATCCCTTACTCTGTTTAATTCATGCAGTAAAGTTTTTTGTTCCATACTTGTGATAGTTATTGGTAAGTACTAATGCTGATATTAATTACGCTTTTCATTTGGTAGCGGCTGACAGCCAAACTGATCGACACCTGTTCTTTCATTTGAGCTAATGCAGGCTCACATGTACAACTGCTCTGTGTCTAAGACGAACTAGCTTATCCTACCAACGCTAATCGGTACAACTATTTGTGTTAGGGAATTCATTTTACGTTTTGTTTTGTTCGAGGAGTATTTAAACCGTTAAATTTAAGTCTACCTAATTTTGGATGTATTTCTGTGGAAAAATGAAATTGTTACTTTGACTTGAGCAATTTGAGGGTGAGACAACAACAGCCTAGGGTTAATATACGATAGCATGTACTTACATTTTCTCCTTCAAATCCCAGAAATTTGATAACATAGACACGTCAGTGATGGTAATATCCACTGTTGTTAGTATCGTTGGTTAAATAAATCAGTTGTCTACTTCTTAAGTCCTGCATTCAGAAACACAAGTAACATTGGCGGAGCTGATTGTTGTAAACATGTCCCTAAATAATATTAGTAGCATACCGTTTTTAATTTGATTTAAACAATAACATTATATTTACTGTATTAACAAGTTTTTCTGATTTTCTGGTAATACCGGTTTACCTTTAGAGATAGATTTTATATACGTTGTATTAAGTTACGCCACTGTTGATGGAATTCTCTCAACCGTTATCAAATATCGAATGTGAGTTGAAAATGTAGACACAATAATTTTTCTTTCGAATTTGAGTTATTTAAGTATCTTACTTATTTATTAATCTCATCCCCCTGATGGGCTTATGAATAGTGTGTAATACAGAGATACAGTTTTTAAATAAAATAAACTTATAAAAATATACAACATATGAATAGTAGGTGTAAAGATAAATTAATGTAAAAATAATATATTAGAAGAAAAGAGAAGTTTTTAATTTAAAATAAAATAAAATAATAACTTTGTTAACACCACTTTTATTTTTATACTTTATGCTTACCGGGTTTCGCTACAACCGTAGCTTCATCAGGGCAGTATAATACTCTACTAACATTAGGTTACATTTGTGTTATAATATATAATTTACCAAAACTGGGCTGGACTCGTCAAGTTGAGGAGGAAGGGGGAGGCATAGATGGAGAATTGGGAAGGGAACGGACGTGTTCTTTATCAATAGGGAACAATCTTAGTATGGGACTTTTATTTAAATTAAGTTGGTTATTTACTACCTTACTATTAGTGTTTATGGCTTTCCTAAGTTCAAGTGCCTCTAAATTGTCCAACCTTATACCGATGTTGTTTTTATGAATAAGTTTGGCGCCAGCGTTTTTGTCAAATTTATGATCATTTTCGATCAAGTGGTTTGCAAATTCTGAAAATCCAGAGCTGTGTAAACATCTAAGATGTTCTTTGACACGGGTGTTTATGTTGCGCGCTGTTTTACCGATATAAAAAAATGGGCAGTTGCTGCATTGAAGTGAATAAATTCCCGAGTGAGATAGACTGTCTTCCTTATCCTTACCGTTCATTAAAAGTTTGCCTATATTATTATTAGTGTAAAATGCTGGTTTGATTTCTGATGGGAGGTTTTTAACACTTTTTTGAGAGAAATTATTGATGTACAGGATTCTACGCCATTGATGAAGTTGATTATTATTACTTGGTATATTATTATTATGTAGTGGACTGTTGTATAAAAATTTACTAGTGGATAATTTTTTAAATTTTTTATTTAGAATGTTGTCGACTATGTTTGGGTTGTAACCGTTATTTATTGCGATTTGTTTGATCGTAGATAGTTCTATTGCAAAGTTGGTATTTGATAAAGGGACTGTAACTAATCTATGTATCATGGAATGAAACGCTGAATGTTTATGGGAGTTGGGATGGTTAGAGGAATTGTGAATCGTTATGTCAGTGAACGTCGGTTTGCGGTAGATTTTAAATTCGATTTTATTATTTATTATTGATAACGTAAGATCTAAAAAGTTTAAGGTAGAATTGGTTCCTATTTCTATGGTGAATTTAATTTGTTTATGGAAGGAGTTTATTAGCAACAGGAAGGAGTTGAGTTGTCTCTTGGTTCCCAACCAAACACGAAGTTTTTAAGTTGCAGATGGCACAGAAATAATAATCAGTGCAGGTTAGTAATTCAAAATTTACAGGAAAAATAAAAATAATATACAAATATATGCAATAGCTCCTTTGTGATGCTCCTTTAATATCAATTATGCAGCATTAAAGTATCTTTTAGATATTCTTAAATAGTGGTAAACTTCTATTAAATACGTCGATGTTAAAGGTGAATTTGTTTCCAAGTGTGTGAATTCGAGGGATAGGTGGATGCATGTGGTAGTTGATTCCGGATTTACTGTTGCAGAAAAATATATTTTGCCTAGTTGCTCGATTAGGCACCTTAAAGTTGATGAGATGCAAGAGTTCACAACAGTCAAATTTAGAGAGAATAATTTTAAACAAAATGTTAAGTAATTTATGTTTCTTCTATTTTCTAGGGAATGCAATTTAAGAGTATTTAGTAAGAATGTATACTAAATGTGTTGAATAGGTATGTGTAACTTGAAGTTAGTTAATCGTAAAAATGGTAACTGCTTTCATTCAATATTTCTTATATGGATTTGATAATACCGGGGCCACACTATGGAATTTTATTCCAGCAAGCTGCGTACTAGTGACTAATATGCGATTTTTGTATTTTTCGACGAATCTAAGTCTTTGATTGTTCCATGTATACAACCAAATATTCAAAGCTCATGCGAATTAAATTTCGTTTTAAAAATATATATTTCAGGAATTTTCGTTTTGGCTTGAACCAATTACCGAACGCTACCACAGCAGGGTTATGGATCTAATAAATCCTAAGGCTGTTTCCATCAAGACGGAACCAGGATCCCAGGAAGAAGGCGGAGGTGTAATGCTGTGTGCAGATATAGATTTCGACTTCCAAGATGTAAAGAAAGAATGTTTACAATACGCAGAGATTACTCAGACATACAGTTAGTAATATAAAAATAGTATAGGTATTAAAAATATAGCATGTTTATTTTTGAGATTTAACTTTAATATATTACTCGCAATAAGTTTCTGATTTCTCATGTTTGTACCCCTTTTTATTTGGGACAAGTAACACTTATTATTATTCAATAAAAATGCTTATATATTATTTGAACCTTTCCATTGAATTCTTCAAGAGCAGGGTCCTCCTTGAAGCATCGGCCCCCGAAGCGGACTTCTGGGGTCACTCTTTGGTCTTATATTTACCTTTTACTTTCTTATCCAAATCAACTCCTATATATGGAAATTAATGGTATCTTTAGGCTCTAAAATTTACGGTTTTTACTTAAAAAAGTGTTTGTATATCAATGATCAATGTACGTATTGTCATTTTGTTTTTGCAGGCAGCACTATTGTGGAGACAGTTGCCATAAAGGCAGATCTTGGATCCCGAGAAGAATATGAACGGAGTCTTCCTTTTATGGAAATTGACATAGACCTGTTGGATGTTAAAAAAGAATGCTTAGAACGCGTTGAAAGGATGAACCAGAGAGCAGGTAAAACCAATTTTCATTGTAAGATTTAACATTAAATGGTACCTTTTTTTTTCAACTTATGGCGTATAATAAGTCTTAATGAGCCTTTTTTAATCCGTATTTTTTTTATATTTGTCGACAGATCTAAAGACGCATCCTGTGAATAAACGATTGTCTTGTTCTCGCTGTAACTATTCTTCGTCTCATAAAAATGATTTTAAGAGTCACGTTCACACTCATACTGGAGTTAAATCCTCTACATGTTCCGAGTGCAACTATTCATGTTCTCTAAAGAGCAGTTTCACGAGGCACAAGCTGACACATATTGGAGAAAAACCTTTTTCTTGTTCCGAGTGCAACTATTCATGTTCTGAAAAGTGCAGTCTCACGAGGCACAAGCTGATTCACAGTGGAGAAAAACCTTTTTCTTGTTCCGAGTGCGACTATTCATGTTCTCAAAAGGGCCGTCTGACTCGCCATATGCTGACTCACAGTGGAAAAAAACTTTTTTCATGTTCCGAGTGCGACTATTCATGTTCTCGAAAGGACCAACTGACTAGCCATATGCTGACTCATAGTGGTAAAAAACCTTTTTCATGTTCCGAGTGCAACTATTCATGTAATCGAAAGAGCAGTCTTACTATCCACATGTTAACTCACAGTGGGGAAAAACCTTTTTCATGTTCCGAGTGCAACTATTCATGTTCTCAAAAGGGCAATCTGACTAGCCATATGCTAACTCACAGTAGAGAAAAAACTTTTTCATGTTTCGAGTGCAACTATACATGTTCTCATAAGGGTAGTCTAATGATCCACAAGCTGACTCACAGTGGAGAAAAACCTTTTTCTTGTTCCGAGTGCAACTATTCATGTTATCGAAAGGGCAGTCTTACTATCCACATGTTAACTCACTGTGGGGAAAAACCTTTTTCATGTTCCGAGTGCAACTATTCATGTTCTCAAAAGGGCCATCTGACTACCCATATGCTGACTCACAGTGGTAAAAACCTTTTTCATGTTCCGTGTGCAACTATTCATGTTCTAAAAAGGGCAATCTGACTAACCATATGCTAACTCATAGTGGAAAAAAACCTTTTTCTTGTTCCGAGTGCAACTATTCAAGTTATCAAAAACCCAATCTCACGAGGCACAAGCTGATTCACAGTGGAGAAAAACCTTTTAGTTGTTCCGAGTGCGACTATTCATGTTCTCAAAAGGGCCATCTGACTAGCCATATGCTGACTCACAGTGGAAAAAAACCTTTTTCATGTTCTGAGTGCGACTATTCATGTTCTCGAAAGGACCAACTGACTAGCCATATGCTGACTCATAGTGGTTAAAAACCTTTTTCATGTTCCGAGTGCAACTATTCATGTAATCGAAAGAGCAGTCTTACTATCCACATGTTAACTCACAGTGGGGAAAAACCTTTTTCATGTTCCGAGTGCAACTATTCATGTTCTCACAAGGGCAGTCTGACTATCCACAAGCTGATTCACAGTGGGAAAAAAACCTTTTTCATGTTCCAAGTGTAAGTATTCATGTTTTTAAAAGAGCCGAATGACGAGCCACAAGCAGACACACAGTTGAAAAAACCTTTTAAATGGTTGAAATTCAACTTTTCTCGTTCTAGAAAGGGCAAGTGCAATTATTTATGTTCTCACAAGGGCAGTCTGACCATCCACATGATGACTCACAGTTTGAAAAAACTTTTTCTAGTTCCAAGTTTAACTATTCTTTTGGGTGAAATGCAGATCCGGGCACCACTTGGAAATTTAATAAAAATGCACTTTCTAGATGAGAAAAGTGTGGAAAAGTTGAATAAAAAAGAAATTAAGGCGCGCTCGGCAAAATTGAGGGAGATACAGCCATAAATATACTAGATACAGCCGTTTAAAGAATGTATGAAATGACACTTCATGAACAGATATTGTCCGCCTGTGTCCGCCATTTGATACTAATTTGTTGGTAGGGATACCCGATACAAGAGCCTAGATACGATTGTAGGGAATAAATAATAAGGCGCGTAGGTACTGGAATGGAGACAAACCATTCAAATCCTGGGATGGGCTATATTTTGGTTTACGGAAGGTCTTCCTAAATAATAAAACCTTTTTTTTATACTAACTATTGGCTGGAGAATCCGAATCCGAAAGAATTTTTTTTCGGAAAGCACTATTAACAAAGTTACACGACTTTAAAATTTTCTATACGCACACATGAAGGAAGCATTCTGACAGTTTAAAGTCATAGAAATAGCCATACCAAAGATATTAAACCACATAAAATTAAGTGTTGCCATATCAATAACTAACTTAAGTAATTATTTTTTATAAATTTTACTCACTTTTGAAAAACTACTTGAAAACAGGGATATTTTTTTTTAATTGACGCGAGCAGGCGGTATAAAGGGGCACAAACCATGTTACACAAACCTAGCGTAGCTGCTAAACTACTTGAAAACGTAGGCTGTTTTTTTAAATTGACGCGAGCAGGCGGTATAAAGGGGCACAAACCATGTTACACAAACCTAGCGTAGCCGCTAAACTACTTGAAAACGTAGGCTGTTTTTTTAAATTGACGCGAGCAGGCGGTATAAAGGGGCACAAACCATGTTACACAAACCTAGCGTAGCCGCTAAACTACTTGAAAACGTAGGCTGTTTTTTAAAATTGACGTGAGCAGGCGGTATAAAGGGGCACAAACCATATTACACAAACCTAGCGTAGCCGCTAAACTACTTGAAAACGTAGGCTGTTTTTTTAAATTGACGCGAGCAGGCGGTATAAAGGGGCACAAACCATGTTACACAATGGTCGATTTATAAGGTATGTTTGATGATATTATTGCATGGTAACATTTAATTTTGTGTGGTAAAACATCGAGTAGGCGTTATAAAGGGGCACTTTCTTTTGAATCACAAACCATGTTACACAAACCTAGCGTAGCCGCTAGTAATTATAAATTTTAAAATTATAATTTTTTAATTTTTCAAGTAATTTGTCGGTTTCTAGGGGTTTTTTAGTTTAGTTTAGGGATAAATATTTTTGAGAGTTGGCAACACTGATTTTCTTTTAGGTTAGTGACAAAATGGCAGGTGGACACAGTATTGGTTGGCGAAGTGAAATTTTTCTTAACGTAATTGAAAATTAATTACTTATTCAATTTTTTTTTTTATTGCTTTCCGCACTTTTTTTCACCTTCCAGGTTAAAGTTCTCAACTTAAAACGCGGTGAAAACATAGTTTTCTGCCAAAAAAAAGTGGTGCCCGGATCTGCATTCCTCCCATTCTTTTTCTCAAAAGAATCTTCTGACTAGCCACGTGCTGGCTCACAGTGTGGAAAAACCTTTTTTTGTTCTGAGTGCAAATATTCACGTTCTCCAGAGAACAAGATGATGACCCACACGCTGACTCACAGTAAAAAAAATCCTTTTTCATGTTCCATATGCAACTATTTACGTTCTCGAATAGGCAATCTGACAAGCCACGTGCTGATTTATATTTGAGAAAAACTTTTAAATTCCGAGTGCTGTCATTCTAATATAGTGTCACAAAATGTCTGCAAACGTAATTATTCCCTTCAGAAATAATGATGTTTTATCCTAAACACCTACCATTATTTCTTTTCGAAGTAATAAACCGATTTTACTTGCTGTTTACCTGAACAGTGATTAATTAATAAATCGCCTTCCGTTTAATTAATAAGTTGACAACACTCTTCAGTCGATTTCCGGAGACACTATTTTAATTTCCGCCTTTTGAGCTGAGAGACGGTAATTAGACGATGTCATAAAATAGTGATATTCCTATTTTAAAACTAGGAATTCTTTTTCTTCATTGATATTTTGTGCCGTGTGCCGATTACTCGGAGAACAATAAAGTTTCCTTTATTATTTGTGTGGAGTGATTTTACGCGAGATCGGTGCACTTGATAGTGATTCCCACATGGTGCTTGCTGGTGATTGAAAAATAGTTATATTTAATTAAATGAAGACAATATAAGCGAAACTCAATCGAAAATCTGAAAACAGAAAAATCAGAAAAAGATATTGACACATCTGGGACTCGAACCCAGGACCTCTCGCTTACCGGGCGAACGCGCTAACCACTGCGCCACCGTGTCGATATCCAATTCGGTCACTTTTAACTGTATCATACTTCGACTAAGAACCACCCACACTATCTTCATTTTTTCTTAACGCATATACTATTGGCTGCTATCTTTATGTATGATTGCAAGATTCAAACCCGAACTAAATGCTCTCTAGATAGTGTCTGGATAAATCTTTATCCATTTTATTTAATATGCGACATCAATTGACTTTTCTGCAAGTCTAGGATGAATATTTTTATTTTTATTTTAACTTTATGAGTAAAACCTCAAATTGTAATATTTAATTAAATGAAGACAATATAAGCGAAACTCAATCGAAAATCTGAAAACAGAAAAATCAGAAAAAGATATTGACACATCTGGGACTCGAACCCAGGACCTCTCGCTTACCGGGCGAACGCGCTAACCACTGCGCCACCGTGTCGATATCCAATTCGGTCACTTTTAACTGTATCATACTTCGACTAAGAACCACCCACACTATCTTCATTTTTTCTTAACGCATATACTATTGGCTGCTATCTTTATGTATGATTGCAAGATTCAAACCCGAACTAAATGCTCTCTAGATAGTGTCTGGATAAATCTTTATCCATTTTATTTAATATGCGACATCAATTGACTTTTCTGCAAGTCTAGGATGAATATTTTTATTTTTATTTTAACTTTATGAGTAAAACCTCAAATTGTAATATTTAATTAAATGAAGACAATATAAGCGAAACTCAATCGAAAATCTGAAAACAGAAAAATCAGAAAAAGATATTGACACATCTGGGACTCGAACCCAGGACCTCTCGCTTACCGGGCGAACGCGCTAACCACTGCGCCACCGTGTCGATATCCAATTCGGTCACTTTTAACTGTATCATACTTCGACTAAGAACCACCCACACTATCTTCATTTTTTCTTAACGCATATACTATTGGCTGCTATCTTTATGTATGATTGCAAGATTCAAACCCGAACTAAATGCTCTCTAGATAGTGTCTGGATAAATCTTTATCCATTTTATTTAATATGCGACATCAATTGACTTTTCTGCAAGTCTAGGATGAATATTTTTATTTTTATTTTAACTTTATGAGTAAAACCTCAAATTGTAATATTTAATTAAATGAAGACAATATAAGCGAAACTCAATCGAAAATCTGAAAACAGAAAAATCAGAAAAAGATATTGACACATCTGGGACTCGAACCCAGGACCTCTCGCTTACCGGGCGAACGCGCTAACCACTGCGCCACCGTGTCGATATCCAATTCGGTCACTTTTAACTGTATCATACTTCGACTAAGAACCACCCACACTATCTTCATTTTTTCTTAACGCATATACTATTGGCTGCTATCTTTATGTATGATTGCAAGATTCAAACCCGAACTAAATGCTCTCTAGATAGTGTCTGGATAAGTCTTTATCCATTTTATTTAATATGCGACATCAATTGACTTTTCTGCAAGTCCAGGATGAATATTTTTATTTTTATTTTAACTTTATGAGTAAAACCTCAAATTGCAATATTTAATTAAATGAAGACAATATAAGCGAAACTCAATCGAAAATCTGAAAACAGAAAAATCAGAAAAAGATATTGACACATCTGGGACTCGAACCCAGGACCTCTCGCTTACCGGGCGAACGCGCTAACCACTGCGCCACCGTGTCGATATCCAATTCGGTCACTTTTAACTGTATCATACTTCGACTAAGAACCACCCACACTATCTTCATTTTTTCTTAACGCATATACTATTGGCTGCTATCTTTATGTATGATTGCAAGATTCAAACCCGAACTAAATGCTCTCTAGATAGTGTCTGGATAAATCTTTATGCATTTTATTTAATATGCGACATCAATTGACTTTTCTGCAAGTCTAGGATGAATATTTTTATTTTTATTTTAACTTTATGAGTAAAACCTCAAATTGTAATATTTAATTAAATGAAGACAATATAAGCAAAGATAGCAGCCAATAGTATATGCGTTAAGAAAAAATGAAGATAGTGTGGGTGGTTCTTAGTCGAAGTATGATACAGTTAAAAGTGACCGAATTGGATATCGACACGGTGGCGCAGTGGTTAGCGCGTTCGCCCGGTAAGCGAGAGGTCCTGGGTTCGAGTCCCAGATGTGTCAATATCTTTTTCTGATTTTTCTGTTTTCAGATTTTCGATTGAGTTTCGCTTATATTGTCTTCATTTAATTAAATATTACAATTTGAGGTTTTACTCATAAAGTTAAAATAAAAATAAAAATATTCATCCTAGACTTGCAGAAAAGTCAATTGATGTCGCATATTAAATAAAATGGATAAAGATTTATCCAGACACTATCTAGAGAGCATTTAGTTCGGGTTTGAATCTTGCAATCATACATAAAGATAGCAGCCAATAGTATATGCGTTAAGAAAAAATGAAGATAGTGTGGGTGGTTCTTAGTCGAAGTATGATACAGTTAAAAGTGACCGAATTGGATATCGACACGGTGGCGCAGTGGTTAGCGCGTTCGCCCGGTAAGCGAGAGGTCCTGGGTTCGAGTCCCAGATGTGTCAATATCTTTTTCTGATTTTTCTGTTTTCAGATTTTCGATTGAGTTTCGCTTATATTGTCTTCATTTAATTAAATATTACAATTTGAGGTTTTACTCATAAAGTTAAAATAAAAATAAAAAGAAAAATAGTTAATTGACGCCATCCATCTTGTTTCGTGATTTAGGTCGATGCATGTTAAATAATGTATAGGCCATGGAACTATGATTGAAAAGAAGCGGCAATACTTTCGGAATATTATGGGGACAAGCGAAAACCTATGTAGCTCTGCAAATTTGTAGCCGTCTAGTGGGAGGGGGTAGAGACGGGGATTGTGCCCAACTTGTGGGGGAGGGCGGCGCTCTGGAGATAAGGACCGAACTGTGAAAGGGAATCATTATTAATTTTATATTTTTAAACACTCGTAAATTTTTTATCACATTTTCGACGTAATATATAATAGCCCAATTGAAAAATAAGTAATGAAATGGAAAAGGGGAGTAACAAAAGACTTATGTATTGTTTATTTTTTTATTGTTCCCTATGCAACTTATTTTAAGTGATCTTTATCTACTAGGACATAACTCATTTTTTGCGAAATCAAGATTATGATTGATTTGTGTAGCGCTCGTCCAAATACATCGGCCTCACTTTTCACTTGACAAGTGCAAGTATGTAAAAAATAGTGTTAATTTTTTTTAATAGTTAGAATTGTTTTTTATACATATTTTATAAATATAAAATACAACATTCTATCGTTAAACCAGTATGACTTCAGAAAAAAAGCAAAGCACAGATTCGGCTATTTTAGAAATAACATCTCATATAACGCAAGCTCTAGACCTAGGCAATGGTGATAAATGTTTGGCAATATTTCTGACTTAGCTTAGGCATTTGACACTGTCTCATCCAATTTTTAAGTTGCAGCAAATTCGTATTCAAAGTATATGAATTTGCTGCAAAATATTTTTGAATCAAACTATAGTACAAGATATTCTAAACAATCTTACTCTATTAATCCAGTAACAAAAACCTCAATGACCCAGTCACAGTTTAACTTCCTTGCTCAGAAAATCTTTAAAGACAGTAGACCAATATCACACTTTCAGGAAGACGATTAGGGACTTTTTTATGAGTGAATGTGACAGTGCCGGTGGCCTGTTTCTCGTTCTCAGATATTTTAATGGTTTGTATTTTAGTTAATTTGTATGTATGTGCGTATGTATGTAGTATGTGTGTGTGTCATGTGTACGCATATCGATACATGTAGGTATGTGTGTCAGGGTGTATGTATGTGTACATGAATTTGCACATGTATGCACGCATGCACACATATAAAACTATAAATAACAATTATGTTTTTGAATATGATCCTATAATCTTGTGCACAATATTTCTCTTTTTTTTTCTATTTTCTAGTTTCCTTAAAAAAAATAATTCTCAATTTAATTCTCATTCCTATAAACTTTCTACTACAATTTTTCCAATTTTCAACACGTTTATATATTTGAGGCATTTGTTCACACTAGACACCACAAATAACTGTTATCCATTGCAACAGACAGCCGCCTAGTATGGTAATGTAGGTACATATATATATGAAAATGTTTTAATGTGTTACCATGTAATTTATAAATAAAATAAAATAAAAAATCGACAGACTTGGAGTGAAAAATTTAGTGCTTTCTTTTCTGATGTAAGCTGGTGCTTGAGTTTTAAGAAAGGAGTGCTCGATATTAATCTAATAAAACTGTGTTCACAGTTTTACAGTGATAACAAAAAAAAAAATTTTATTAACTTGTCTTATTTCATAATAAATTTATTTATAGATAATATACGTATAGTATACTAGCAGACCCGGCCACACGTTGCTGTGGGTAACGATAGGCAATGCCACGCCATTAACCATCTTTATAACCATCGCCATCTGTTAAATCAAATCCACACCGCCCGTTTGTATATATATTGTATATAAATATATATTTATTTATTTATATCTATTTATTACAGTTTACACCTTATTGTTAACATTTTTACATATTAATATGACATTACATTCTGTTAGGTGTAAGGTAAGATTGAGAAGGTGAAACTGTTGGTTGGTAATATTGTATGTTTCGTCAACACCTCACTAGGAGAACCTGTGCTGAGGTGTTTACGTGTTTATGATTAAGTGTGACAAGTACAAGTATTTATGTGTTGTAGTAGAAAGTTAGTTTTTTTCTCTTTTTGTTTACATTATAATGGTAATTGAACATAGATTATTTAGAAGAAAAATAAATAAATATAAGGTATATATATATATAATATAAGTACATATGAATAGTTGGTAAATTCTTGAAATACATGTTTATTTAAATTAACTTTTTGTAGTTTGGTTATGTTTGGTTAGGGATTAAAATATTTTGAATAAAGTGAATATCTTGATTTTTGATCCAGGCTGTGATATGTTTTTTGTGAATGTTTGTAGATGTATTTGCAGTTAGTTGTTGTTTCAGAGTAATGGGCATATAATTAAAAAGTTTGGTTGCATAATACTGAAAATGTCTTTGTCCGTGTGTGGTGTGTGTTATCGGTATGTTCAGGGTTATATTTGTTAAGGACCTGGTTTTTATTATTATTTTGGGTTGAATTGGAATATGCAGTTTGTTTTGGAGGAAGTGTAGCTGAGCAGATTTGGCATAAAGTTGTTTTATTGACATGACTTCTAATCTTTTGTATATTTCGTTTGAATCTGTGTAGAAAGGCACTTGCAGGATTAGTTTAATTATCGCCTTTTGTATCTTTTGAATTGGGTCAATTGCTACATTTGTAGCACTTCCCCAAGCCAGTATTCCATGTGTCGAAATCGATTGACAAAGTGCAAAATATATGGATCTGAGTATTGTTAGTGGGAAGATGTTTTTAATGGATTTTATTAGGTGCATGACTCCTTTTAGTTTATTTGTGATGAAATTTATGTGTTCAGTCCAGCGTAAGTGTGTATCAATAATAACCCCTAAGTATTTTGTTTTTTTGACCCTTTCTATATACTCGCATTGACAATTGGAAGAAGTTCACAGTCATGCAGAAACAGGTCTATGTTTGATGGAGGTTGGCCTCTTTGTGTGATACTATGTGTGATGTATTTTGTTTTGATAGTATTAACGGTAATAGTATTACTGTTTAGCCATTTTTTGACAACTGACAAACTTTTTTCGGCTTTTACGAATACATTTTTCCATGTGGCAGCTTCACAAAGAATAAGTGTATCGTCAGCAAAGGTCACGATTTTACCTTCAATTTCAATGTCACACAGTTCGTTTATGTAGATGAGGAATAATAAAGGGCCAAGTACACTCCTATGTGGGACTCCGTACGTAATTAAGAGTGGTTCACTTATCTTGTTATCAATTTTGACTTGTTGAGTTCGGTCAGACATGAAGCTTTTAATTAAGTCGAACTCTACTCCGTTAATAACAATGTTTTTTAAAAGTTTTTCATGTGAGATTGTGTCGAAGGCTTTACATAGATCTAAATAAATTGAAATAACTTTTTTCTTAGCATCAAGATTATGTGTAATGAAGTTCGTTACAGTAGCTATTGCATGTTCTGTGCTTCTATTTTTCCTGAATCCATGTTGGTTTATCGACAGTATTTGTTTGGTTTCCAGATAGTGTTGAAGCTGTTTCTTAATAGTTTTTTCCAGAATTTTTGAAAAGGTATTTAGTAGCGTAATGGGTCTGTAGTTGCTTATGTTATTTTTTTGCCCTGATTTAAAAATTGGAATAACAAGACCTTTTTTTAGTAAGCTAGGAAAAATTCCTTCTTTTATACTAAGATTAATTAAGTATGTGAGTGGTTTGAGTAGTTGTTGGCTTACTGTTAAGATTGTTTTGTAGTCCACACCATCGGGTCCCGTTGTTGTGATATTCTTTAGTGATTGAATTATTTTACTGGTGTCTTCTAGTGTGATGTTTTGTAATTTGAAGTGTCTGTTTATATTTTCATTGCCGATGTTAGTGTCAGTGTTTTGAGGTTCCTTCCGTCAAACATATCCGGAGGGATACTACAAGTTCATTAAATCGTAGTACTTATATTTGCCTGGGGCACGTTCCCATACGACCTGCCGACGGAATTGGCGACTTCTTTTTACGAATTCTAGAATTAGAAACGGAACTACAATAGTTAAAGCGAATGGTAAAACAAAATGGTTTTCTGCGAGCTGGTATTGCAGTAGGTATACTTCGAACTGGTTTTCTGCGTTTAGCTTTGATATAACCGTCAATTACCGGATACATTCCCCAGACTGTTCTGTGCGTTTACAAGAAGATTTGACCGACTGACAGATTACTGTCTCAGAAATAAGCTTTTTATCAATATTTCTAAATGTTGCAAAGTCAAAATACTGAATGATTACACCATTTCTGGATTGCTGTTAACAAATAAAGATTATATACGTGACCTCGGGGTTACCTTTGATAAACATGTTGATAAAATTGTCATCAAAGCAACAAAAAGTCTAGGCTTTGTACTAGGAACATGCAATTTTTTCAAAAACACTAAGACTTATAGACAGATAAATCTGATTCTCTCCAAAATTAACATGTTCTTCCTCACCTGGAATACTTTTCACAGGTTTGGAACCCGCGCTATATTGTTTATGTTAACAGATTAGAATGAGTTCAGGAGCGATTTCTCAAGTTCCTCAATTTTAAATCATTCAATGTTTACAACTCTTACCATGAAATCGAGAACCATTTTTGAATCACGAAACTGCTCAACAGGAGGCTTGTCGCTGATCAGATTTTCCTGTACAAAATTATTAACTCGTAAGTTAACTGCCCGGAGATGCTAAATAAAATAAATTTCCAGGTGCCGACTCAATATAGCAGACAAAATGCCCTTTTCTACATTGATAGATGCAACACCAATTACAACTAAAATGAATTTATGCAAAGGACATGTAACTACTATAACATTAAATTTGCACATATAGAAACACTTTCTGACATTTTCACTGCTAGTTACTTTCACTACAGAATTTCATTGTATCACATTCTAGGTGCGAATAATGCATAACACATATTCATGATGATTAAATTAATTGTACCTAATATTTAAATTACCTGCTTGGCAACTTTCCCTTATCCTTGTCCTTATCCGGTCCCAATCCAAATACCAATTTCGCAGACTATTTTCTTTACAGTCATCTTCTTCTTCAATGGCGCTACAGCCCATTTCGAGCCTTGGCCTCCTTCAAAATAAGCCTCCACCGCCCTCTGTCCTCGGCCGTCGTCTTCCAATCTGCAACATGGAGTTATCCTCTTGCATCCTTCCTGACATCATCCTCCCATCTCAGTCTTTCGTATACCTCCTGGGCGTCCTGTCAGAACCTTCTTCGGTACTCGTGTGCTTGGCATTCCGTGCACATGTCCGGCCCATCTTAATCTTTGGAGCCTTAAATGGGTGGAGAGTCTGGGAGCTTGGTAAATATCATAGAGCTCATTATTGTGGCGGATTCTCCATGCCTCTCCTTCTCGCACCGCTCCTAAGATTCTTCGAAGTACCCAAGGCCGTAGCCAGAAAAAAAATTCGGGGGGGGTTTTGTTTGGTGGAACAGTGTTTATAGTCCAGTCAGTGGGGGGTAAAAAAGGCCATTACCGTGCAAAAGGTCATGTAGTAGCGATTATGATATATGCTGTTTAGATTGGGACTCTAACGAGTTTTTGTCCTTGGGGGGGGGGGGGGGGAGGGTCGAGTTCGAACCTCCATCTTGGATTGAAGGCGTCAAAATTTGGTTTTGTCAAAATAATTCCTCAACGGTTGATTTTATATCGAAAATGTCTATCGCAAACTTAAAGAATACTAAATTACGTACATTTTTTGTTTGAAGTTTTTTTTATAAGTCTAATCTCCAATATATAATGACTTAAGCGGTAGAAAGGAGAAAATTTTTACAAAAAATCGTAAAACTTAAGTTTTCTTGATAAATTTTGTAAGAACGTACAAAAAATCATTTTAACGTTTTTCCGTTGGTGGATTGACGTTAAAGACAAACCGTTTAGTCTTTCCCGGCTTGTGAAATTTCTGTGACGTTTCAAAGAACAGATAGTCCTTTCAAGGGTACATGTGGAAACAGGCAGTGTCACCAAGAATTTAAAAAGTTTGTGAATGTTTTGAAATAAGGTCTGGTCTAGATTGCATTCTCCGAGAGCTTCAATAGCACAAAATTTAATCATGTTGGTTGATTTAGTTCAGATTCATCCAGCCATTTTATCTCCCACTTTTCTAATCCAGCTTTTATAGAGTACCATTCCAACTATTTTTTATAGAGTTCAAAATGGTCTTCTTGATAATTAAGTTGGTCTTTGCAACACACAGGCGGAATTAAAATATTGAGAGATGATAATATGGGTCTATGATTTTGGAATCTAGAACGAAGCTGATCATCATTATTAAATCATTGTAGGCCAGTTGCTGCATGAAACTGAAATAATCACAGAACTTGAATAGAACTTAAACAGATTGTAAAAATTAACTTAAAATATTTGGTGAATTCATCAATTTTTTTAAACAACCTATCCTTATAGAAAAATCACTTGAAATGACTGATCTCAGAAAAGAATTAGCCTTTGATGATGTTTCAGAATCCATGTCACTGCTTAAGTCTGAGCAGTGAATCAACAATAGCTTTATAGATTTCCTTGAATCTTATCAACCCATCATCATCAGCGCCCTTGAGGTGATTTTTCACAAAAACGGCGCTTTATAAATTATCCAATTATTATTATTATTATTATTATCATGATTTTTAACCTAACGGATCTCGCACATTGCCGTTGTGTTTCTGGGAATTTTTTTTTTTCGATATTTTCTTTTAAGCACTTGGTTCATTTTGCCGAGAACTTGATAAAATTTCCAACCGATTTTATAGTACCAATAGTATTTCGAATAGGCTGAATCTGTCAAGAATGACATAGAGTCAAATTCAACTGCAGTGAGCTGCAATTGAATTAGTTTGTTTTTCATCAGTTTTAATTAAGTTATTAGCACAATAATTGTACTTTGAAAATTGAACTGTCAGAAAATTGTTTTATAGGTTACATAAAAAATCAAATTAACATTTTAGGATCTCTATGAGAATTTGTTGAAAGTGGTGTTTTTTATAATATTAATGTCTAATACATGTGTTGGTAAACGTATCAAAGAAATTAACGTCATTAGAAATCCAATAAATCCGTTTTAAATGTCGGTTTATTTTTAGGTTATTTTTTCGGCATTAAAGCTTCGAAGTTTTTTTTTATTATTTTTTATTGCATGCACGAGGAAAAAGGTTTCCTTCTAAATTCATTATATAAAAGTTCTGGGTTTTTTAAATTTGAATTTTTTTTTAATTTCTGATAAGAATTTTTTTCCGTATTTGAATCTTAAAATATGGCATTTTTTAAATACTAAAGTATATTTTAAACACACAACTCTATAAGGTAATTTTATCAAGTTTTCATAAATGGTATTTTTTACGACATCTTCAAAAATAAGAAATATATAGAACATTCAAAATACTTTGGAAAAAGTCCAATATTCGTTCAAAAACATTAACAAAACAGTTGTACACATGAGACAAACTACCCTCTCAGGCTGAATATGGCATATCTCACACAGATGTAGATTTGATCTTATCTTTTGGTGAAACATCAGTAGTTTCGTCAAACAAGGACTGAAAAACATTTTGCAGAATTCAATCTTTGAACCAGTTTTTTCTGGACAATTTCACCACAAATTGTGATAAGTTCATTTGTACAGTCGGGCGTGCGTCGGTGTCGTGTAACATAATATTTTCAGTGTGTTTTATTAGATTTCGGGGGGGGGGTCAATCCCCCTTGATCCCCCCCCCTGGCTACGGCCTTGGAAGTACCTGTCTTTCGAAGGTGTCCAGCTGTTCCGCTGACTGCTGTCATTTTTTTAATTTTTTTATTTATTTATCTATAAAAGGTATGTTTGTATAACATTATTCGATGCCTGTCTCACTAGGGTATACCTGTGTTGAGATAGGCGTATCCATTTTTGTTCCCGCCTCACATCCATATGCCAAGACCGTTCTGATAATTGTTTTATATAAGGTTATTTTGGTTTTCCTGTGGACGTTTCGGGATTTAAACACTGGCAGCAACGCGAAGTAAGTGTTGCTAGCGGCTGTAATGCCTTTTCTTACTTCTACTGGGTCTTCAGTGTCCTGCGTTATGATGGAGCCCAGGTAGGTAAACTCTTCGACCACTTTACAGTTATAATTCAATTTATTTTATTGTTGTGTTTTTATATATAGGTAAATAACTTGTTGAATCTGCACCTATATTATAATTTTTTTTTACTGCTGCTTTGTCCTGTTTTTTTTTCTTTTCTTAAATATGTAGCGGTCACTTAACCCGCTCTGATTAAATCTACCGCTGCGCCACTGGACTCAATGGAAGGCGCGAGAATTACTACTACCTACCTTCGCTACAAACAGCGTACTACCGCTGGCCGCCTAGGAATAATAATTCCGCCACTTACGCGAAAGGTCTCGAACACGTGGCTGTGCTATACAAATGCCCGCTGAAAGTTCGAGCGATTTCTCTGCTTTGCGTGAATTCACCCAACATTACCTGGCGCGCTAGCCAGCTACTCTGCCGATCGCGCCAGTATATAAAGCGATGCATTTCGGCGCTCGCTCGCTCAGTCCCATTCAGTCTTCATTCATCGGCCAAGCAACACAGTCCGACCAGTGCCGCGACCAAGTGCGTGCCTGCGCGGGGCACTTGTCCGCGCAGTTAGCAACTAGTGAATAACGTTTGTCCAGTGTGACTCCAGGAACTTTATCAATACCTTCGAGGATTCCTTCTCCAATCACCATCCGCTGTCCGGCCCATTCACGCCTCGACATGAGATGACACCCGACCTATCAACTTGCTGTTTAGTTTATAAAATAATGTTTATAAAATATGATGAGTATGTTTATAAAACAAGCTAAAATAATTTTTATTTTTGTTTAAACTGTTTTTTTTTTTCATCTTTCTCCTGCCAAATCTATAGCATGTTAAATTATATACATATATTTATTATTTACAACTGAATCCTTAAAAACAAAACAAACAAAATACTTTATTTTATTTTATTTTAAATCAGATCTCAAAACTATGGTCACCCTAAAAGTCTACATTAATGTACTACCTAGCGCCATCAGTTTGTTTAGTAGGTACCCATAATCTCAATCTGTAAGAAATACAACAATATTGTTCTTTCAAAATCTGTATAATTTTGTGTGTTTTTGTTAACTTGTATAATTATTGTTAACCTCAACACAGGCTTGTCCTAGTGAGGTAACATATTGTATTGTAAACATTTTTACCTACAGCGTAAAGAAACAATAAATAATTAAAAAAATAAAATATATAGGTGCAACCCGTTCTCTGGCATTTCGAACCCACCGCGTTCCGCTGCCAGAGATCATCCTCATCGCCTCTCAAGGTTCCTTCCTGCGTCACGTGTGTGTGTCGACTCAAAGGCCACACAGCCGCCATACCTCGTCAACACGACGACGGTCGACCGCCTGGACCAAGGTCACTTCTACACCGCCATGGTGTAGAGCAACACGCCGGCTCCCTGAAGACCTGTGATCTTCACCGCCGTAGTCTCCTGACCTTCTTCACTCATCATCACGCAGCAGCAACACTCACGGCACCACTGTCACTACGCTCCATACATTTTTTCTTTTTTACTAACAATCATGCATGCAGGGACATTGGAGGGTCTAGATTCGTTTCAAAAATAAATGTAGCTTCCTTTTTACAAAAAAATTAGAGTCCTGACGTGTGCGGCTAAGGAGGTTAAACAATCAGTTTCCTCACACAGCTGTGGGAAAGTGGTGGGTCCCCTCCAATGTCACTACGCTCCGCTTCGACCTCCGCTACGTAGCCACAATAAAGACTGACTCACTTCATACACCGACTGACGCATATCATTTCTGTCTCCCGTCTCTGCCGATGCGGCCCGCTCCCTCAAATATTGTGGTTTACTTTTATGTTTCTAAATACGAATCTGTGAACATTAATAATTGGTCTGTTTTTTGTCATCCTCTTATGTATATTATGTTACTAAGAATGTTTATGTTCCTTAAATAAATAAATAAAAACATACCTAGAGCTATGCTGACGAAGTATTGACTAGGTCGTAATGTTTTTATTTTTTATCGAATATTGCGTTTTTTTTTTAATTTACCAAAGTCAACTTTAATGGGGGATGAGGAGTTACGACACGTTATCCGCCCGGGTGCCACCCATACCCCATACCAGTTACTCCATTGTCATGAAGAAAAATAGGATGTTCATAAATGTACCTACACGGATACAACTACTTTTGATGCAACAACTATCTTAGAAGCAGAAAGATAAACATGGACTTGCATCTTTATAATTTAGTTGCATTTTGAGTATTATGACTCAAATCCGGATACAAATGGATTTGACTTCCTCCTGCCTCCAAGATTACAACGCTTTCTATGAAAGTAAACAATTTTCAAACATTGATCCTTTCACAATACCTACACCTCATTTCATAAAAAAAATATTCCACTTCATTTTTAAGCAGAAAGATTCAATATCAGCAGTATTTGTATTACCAATAACTATCACAAGTATTGGATGATAAATTGAACTGTGCGGATTAAACAGAGTAGGGGATATTATGTAGAATAAGAGATTGGAATCAGGATGAAACGACTGACAGTGAAGAAAGCACGTGTCAACAATTTTTTTATGTTATTATTAAGGGGTGTTCAGACATCTAATATAACCGCTAGCAGGTATCTGTTGAACCGCGAGCGCTTATGTTTCATGCCGTTCGCACAGCGCAGATAAAATATTTCTTCCTATGGTAGGAGAGGGGGTCAGTTGAATTAGCGAGCGGCCACGGAGTGCGCATTTTTTGTACTGAATCTATGAATTTGACATCTGTCACCCACCGGTCTTGTCAGCTCCGTAATTAAAATGACCCCCTCTCCTGTTTTCGTCGAAGTGGGAGGCGCTTACTGTTGGCATATCGCCTCAGGAGCGTTTACGGCGTAAGATGTGCATTGTCTTTGATTGATGTGCGCATAAAGCGCTCAGGTGTGAACGGTCTGAAGGGATTGTATGGAGAGCGATATGTGGCGTGCTATGATCTTTTATATTTATATGCTCAATGTGAACGAGCTCTGAGACAGTAATGAAGTCATAGACAATTATTAAAATTTCCTCGCCTGGCCTTTTACGTTTATGTTACTTAGGGGGTCTTTCACAAATCTCTCAAAATGTTGCTGGTAACTACGGGTCACATAATTTTACAGGCAGGATAATTCTGCCCGTTAACCAGCCCGCATTTCACGACAGAAAATACGGTGTCAAGTAGCTATTCGTGTCTGGAGTCACGCCTGTCGTTCACCCATCTAAAATGCCCCCGTTTCTATGGAATCACAAACGTCAAATGATGTCAAATGTCGAGTGTTTGACGGCTGACAGTATGGCTGACAGCGTTCGTTATTATTGTTTACGAAATCATAAGGTAAGTTGAACGTTGAACTGGCTTTTTTTTATTATTGAGTGATTTTATAAAAGGTTATAGTTAAATTTATAGATTTGTCTTGTTTTTCAGGATGAATAAGCGAAATAGGTGCACGGATTTTGGCAAAGATGATCTCGAAATTCTGGTGAACTTATTTATTGACAAGCAAATATTCGAGAACACACCAGCAGCATGGTGAAGTGAAGAACGAGGCGGCCTGGAAGGCTGTTACGGATAAATTCAATTCTTCTGCGTCAGGTATTAGATATAATAGTCAAGTTTGAAAAATGTCACAAAATGTTTTACTCTTTCTTTTCTCATTGCTTCTGAATTAACGCTATCTAGATTTTAAGGACTTTTACACAGGAATAGTAAAAAATATACAATATTTTGTACAACTGAACTACTTCAGTAACAATATTTTGTATTTGTTTAGTGTTAAATTCTAGCTTGCCATTGAATTAAAATCATGCATGGTTTCATAGTGCTTTCACACAAAGAAACATTATATTTCGTAAGGCTAAATATAAACTTACGATCGTACACAACCCAAGTTGTGCGAGCGGGTTCCCTACAAAGCGTCGGACCGCCCCATCATAAATTGAAGACTCGACATAATTATTTCCCTCCATTCTATTATTCCGGGCAATGAGAAATACATAAATGTGATAGTTCTTAGTCGCAGAATTAGTGCACTGAAATAAATGTATGTATACATCTAATAAACTACCAAACCCACCATTAGTCGCATGCTCTCTTGCAACCGGTTGTTGATTTGTGAGCATGCTCATTGATCTGCAGGTGGAAGGGATAATGAGCGTGCTCATTTATGAGCATATGTATGTCAGCACCATCAGTGTTTCATTCCTTGTTATTATTTCTTCCAGGTAAACTGAATGCGATTGAGGAGTACATGGCTGGGCCGGGCATTGTGGGAAGACTACTTGGATAGCCATCAGCCCTCCAGAGCCCCCAGAGCTTCTGCTGACACAATGATATTATAAAACCGAATGTATAGTTTACTTTATAATCCGGAATATTCATTTAAGTAAGGTGTTCAACACAAAGCATATTGTTATTTATATTTAACCTCCGGAACATTGTAATTTTCGTAATGTTTACTGTAGTTGAACATCTACTAAATGCCCTTACAGGGGAATTATAAATAATATACACTTATGTGTATGTACCATTCATATTTTGCAGAAATGAGATCCCTGAGGCGAATGTGTGATAAAGCCATGTACGATCGTGTGAGAAACGGGAGATTCGCAAAGAATGCAAGGCTGATGTAAGCATAATGAGTAAAATTAACTTTTTAATTCAGATTCTATTTTGTAATAACTTGTTTGTTGCAAAATCATGTTTGTAAATTGCACAATTATAACAGATAATGTTTTCATTTATTTATAAAAACAAAATATATTCTACCGTACCTAGTAGGTTTGTACTTGCAAAGAGAAATGTTTTTCTCTCACATGTTATTAAATAAATATATTGTAAAGAAATACCAAAATATTCTGTAGTTTTATTATTGTTTCCATAAAGCTAAATATGTGTTTTTCAGATTAGTACAGGTATATAATAATATAACACTCTTTAAAATCCCAAAAACACAGTTCTACAACATTTCTAGGGTTTGTATAGGATCACTTGCACGTCTACCCGGAGACGACAGAAGAAGGCTTTTTCTCCATCTGAAAGAAGAAAGTCATTTCAGTACTTGATTTTTTCAGTTGAGGAAATTGAATACTGTTGGAATATGGAAATGAATTCTATAGGTATATAGTGAAGACATAGGTACGAATTATGTACCTTCCTTGTCCCTATAAATTCATTAAGATGGTAGTACAAATATTCATAATAACAACTATCCATTACAGTAGTATGATATTCAGAGGTACTTACTTGGTCACATTGCAACATGAGTACAGTCCATAGTCCCAACGACTCTCGGGGACCGGGTCAAATTATAAATTGATCTTTTAAAAGAGCCGGGTCCCGAGGGAAGCAAATATATATTGGACGGTTATATCCAATAGCCTCCGACCATGCTTTTATAAATCTGCAAGCAGACACCAACAAGGCAGACATCAGGTACAGCATTATCCCTGATAACAATGAAATTATTATGGTACATCTGTGTTGGTATTTATACAATGACATAAAACACAATACACTGTTGTTATTTTTGTTAAAATATGATGTACCTAAGTATTATTGTTCAATATTTATATTAAAAAAAACATACCGGGTGGTCCTTTGAGAGTCTTTCATCTGGTCATGGAATACAAAACAACAATTTTCGTAAGTAAAATCGTGAAAAATTCGGGTGATATTAATGCGATTTGACAGAAGCTGTCAGATAATTTTGAACTCATGGTAGACAACTTGGCTAATAAGGTATAAAACTTAGATATCATCTACCCGTTAAACTTTACTGGCTGCTTTGAGTACCCAATAATGAAGGGAAACTTTATCCACATAAGATTCAGAAAAAGAAAATGACAAGATTAACACAAGTACAGAGATGGAAATCGAAGAAAATCAAGTCGAATACGAGAATAACATTTACCCTGGAAAAATAATTAGAATATTAAATGACTTGGCGTGGAAATGGCCCAAACCCGCAGACATAATTTGGTATCATCATTCCAAAATAAGACAAGTCATCAAGGAACCAATACCCACATAAGCTTATTTGAAGGATTGTGAAATCGAAAAAATATGCTTTATTCTATGGGTAGTGCTATCGGCAGCTTATAGGCAAGATGGTGAAAGACCCCCTTAGATTCATATTATGTCTTGTACCTCATAGATATATATATATATATATAATAACTGGATGGATGACTCGCGTAAATTGGCCGGTCTTCCGGTTTCGACGGCCGCCATCGGGAACTCGCAAATTCCAAGTTTTTGTTACTAAAAAATGTTATTAAACATTTTTCCTTTATGTTGTCAGTTGTGTTGCATAACGAATTGAAATAAAGTAAAACTGCGACTTTTACTATTTCGCATAAATAAATCACAAAATTGTTAAAAAAAGTGAACTTCAATAATGAAACTTCATTCAGGACTTCACAAGTCTACAGTTGTACTTTGTTTTATAACTATTGTGATAATCTTAGTCTTAGATCAGTAACACTGGTGTAGGTAGGGTAGGTAACACAAATTGTTGAGAAACAGAAACAAAACTACAAGATTTAATAGGTGTATCATTTTTATTTCTTTAAAAATTACAATATTTACTTTGGGAACATCATGCACCATTAACTAACAATCAGTAAATTTATCGACAAACAAAAGAAAAAATAACAGTCGTACATAATATAGTGTAAAAATAATAATAAATAAAATTTGCACAACTTCATTTATACGACCAAAAATACAACAATACAACAAACATTTATACAGCAAAAATTTACAGGCAAAAATTTTATACAACTTATATACTGACAAAAAATTTGTACAACTTATTTACAGACAAAAAATTTATACAACTTATATACAGACAAAAATTTTATACAACTTATCGACAGACAAAAAATTTATATAACTTATATATACAGACAATTTTTTTATACATTTTTAAATAAAATAAATTTATGTAATTTCTGCCTAAAGCTTGCTTTATTATTATTTACATTTGCTGATGAAAATCTTCTTGCGTAAGTCTTTAACCTTAATAGTGCAAATTTCTCTGAAGTTTTTCGAATTATCTGCGTTTCATGGAGGTCTTCACCCCCGTGAAATTCAACTTCGAGATTGTGCTACAATTCTTACGTTTGGTAGCGAGGACCCATTTCTTGCACATCTCTTCATTTTTTAAGGGAAATCTGTAATAATAAGTACAAGAAACATTAATTGTGATATTTGAAGTCATTTTTTTATTTATTTACGGACAAGTAGTCCATTCAATATAATAATAATAATACGAGTAAGAAACTGAGGCCAGTGAAAGGAGAGTTCATATAAATTCATATAATTCATAATAAAGTCATTTAGCTCCAGACCGAGAACAACATGACAAATAATAATCGATAAACTTAATACTACAACGGCCCAACACCATTACACATACTCAGCCATAAAATGCTTTAACGAACTCCCTAAAGATATTCAATCCGAAAAAAATTATAAAATTTTTAAGAAAAAAATTAAAATACATTTCACCACTAAGTAATTTCATGTTTGTGTTATATTACGCCCACTTATATTTTCAATGTGTACACAGGTTTTATATTTTATAATTTAAAAAAAAACTTTCTTCCTAAAATAGTGCACAGGTATATAATTTTACATACATGTTGTTTTTATTTTATTTTTTCATAAATACGCTTATGGTAGCATCAATTAAACATATATCAAAATATCAATTGTGTTAGTACTCCCTCCCTAAACACGAGAAATTCTCAATTAGAGAGGTATTATTACCACCATTAAAAAATATTTGCATTACATGTACATAATAAAAAAAATAATTGTACTTATACCTATCTTTGTAAAATTGTAAAAATGGAATAAATAAATAAATAAATATAAAAAAAAAATAAAAAAAAAAATAAAAAAAAATTAAGGGCACTGATAATATATAATATAAAATTACATTTAAGAAGATAACTACAAGTCAAAGCATGAATAAGGTTTAAAAGGCTTTAAAAATTACACATTGCGTATCGACTGTCGAAATCATTTAGGTTTGACTTGAGTTGACAAATATCGACGTTCTGGATAAAGGAGAATGGTTTCCATAATTAGTAGAATGTTGATTGAGCAATAGCAATTAATTATTTCGGAGTCTACGGGGAGGGATGCTGAACTGGACGAGTTGTAACAAAACAGGTGTGTCAGTAATACTGTTGATAATTTTGAATAAGTATGCAAATTAGGTCGGGAGTATTTATGTTGTTATATGAAGTTTTTTCAAGATGACTTCGAACATAGGAGTAATATAATATTTTGAGGGTATGGATATTGGTGAACTATTTTCCAAAACGGATTAAAAATCCTAACATGCTCATGGATTTCTTAACAATAATATCCACAAGTGCCTTAAACGAAAGTTTGTCAATAAGAACGCCGAGGTCTCGAATTTGATTGAGTTTTTTAAGTGCTTGACTGTTTGTTATATGATAATCATGTTCGATTGTTTTTTGTAAAGGTAATAACGTAACATTTGTCGGTATTCAAATGGAGATAGTTGACAGTACAATAATTATTAAGTCTATTAAGATCTTCTTGAAGTTTATAGCAGTCAGAAATAGAGTTGATAGAAAGAAATATTTTCATGTCATCAGCAAAGAGCAAAACTTTAGAATGCTTAAAGCATTTTACAATGTCATTGATAAATATAGAGAAAAGCAATGGTTCCAGATGAGACCCTTGGGGGACACCTGAAGGTACATTGACAATTTCAGAATTAAAACCATTCACTGCTATTATCTGGGAACGTTTGTCAAGGTAGGAGACTAGCCATCGGTACAAATCACCATGTATTCCTAAAGCTAATAGTTTTGACAAGAGTAGACTATGGACTACTCTTGTCTAATCTATATTGTACGTTGTACCTATATATCAGGGGTGGCCAACTTAATTAGACAAAAGATCTACCGTTCACTGCCGAAACTCTATGCGATCTACCCAGTGGCGTAGCGTGGGTTTCAGCTGCCCACGGTGGAGGAAAATTTCACGGCCCCCTTAATTGGGTACTTCAACCGCAGATTTTCAAGCGCTGGTGGGGGGGGGTCTTAAAGAGACCTATTTTGTGGAAGGGAGGTACAAATTTGTAACTGCTCTCGGAAATCGAGAATGGCATCCATGTAATATAATAATAATACATTGTAAAAAATTCGAGATGTAATTTTGCATCTCGAATTTTTTGCTGAGTTGAGAATTCAAGGCAGGTTTTAGCTTAAGATTGATTTTGCATCCCCCAAATAATAGTTACGCACGGAACAGTCAATTTCTCAAAATTGCAGTATTTGGTACGCTACTTAAATGTAAAGCTTCAATCGGTACCAGTGGCGTGCACAGAGTTTTTGATCAGGGTAGGCAGTAGGAAAACCGCTGAAACGATTCAAATAAATTAAAAAAAAAAACTTACTAAAAATAACTCCCTTCGTACAAGTTTTCGCTAAGTGTACTTGCTGCTGGTAAGACAACTAGTTGATAGAAATAGATTACAACAGATGTCACCGTCGTCACTGATTGCCATTTGCTAAGTTTGTTCCAGAAAGCACTGCCCAATACTAACAAAAAAACTTCGTAGAAGCAAATTCAAAACGACAATTCTACTCTATGCTATGTGCATTTTGTAAACATTGATATTATATCTTGTATGAAGTTAACTCCAAGCAGAAATAATTCCTGCTTAGACCGCAATTTAGTGAGGCAGTCGGAGGGCGCGCGTGTAGTTTCCAGTTACAGTTTATGCCACGTTTGTAGTATGCCATTTGATGAGGCGCTCGCGTAGTTTCGGTTGGTCAGCTTTTTCGCGCTTATTTTTTAAAGTGTGTATTTATTTTTAGCAATTATTTAATAAATTATTATTTTATTTACATGCTTATGTGTTACAAATACGGTAGGGTAGGCAGTGCTTATGTGCCTATATGGAGTGCCCCTGCTCGGTATACGATAAATCTGCAACCTGCTATTTTAATATATCGTTAAATTCTGAACACAAAACTGGTTAAAATTAAATATGTTAGTGACGGATACGTTTTAAGATTTTCACGGCCAAAAGCATTTTCGTTATTTGTTTTTGGGGTGTTATGCCGTGTTGCTCTACCTCCTTCTTTAGCCAATGTTTCGGATATCGTTGCAGTGTCCATCATCAGGGCAGATCCGGCAGATCCGGTACATGGATTACGAAAATGTTAGTGACGATTTAAAACTACACTCAGAACATAAAATGGTTTTTGTTTGATTCTGGCAGCACATATATAGTCTGCAACTAGAATTTTAAAACATCACTTCGAATAAGAGAATGTTTTCTTTCGAAATGAGTCAGTAGATGAATCCACACTTTTACATTCTGACCACAAAACAAAATTAAGAGCGAATCTGCTTGCTTAGTATTACCCTCATAATATGCGTTTGGTTTTCCTACTATTTTAAGGGGGTGCCCCCCCCCCCACCGGGAGGAACTATTAAGTGGCCCTGAGGGAAATAATTAAATAATTCCCCACAGCGCTTATGTCATCTTTGGGGATGCTGTGTGAAAGGTCTTTTTAGGGAAAGAGGGGGGAGGAAGTTGTAGGAAGGAAAACAGTATGAGAGGTGGGTAGGAATCAATCCCTCCCACTGCGGGTCAGGCGATGTTCCGAGAGTCCTGCTGGAGAGGTCTACAGGTCTTTTTCAATCAGTCTCTCCCAATCCGGCCTGATACGCAGTTGGTGGGCAGACGTATACGCCGCCAAGATCCGGACAAACCTCACTCCTCACCCATGAACCCGGGCATCCTAGTTTAGTCATCAAAAGTAGCAAACCACTTGGGGTGACCTATGGCAGAGGTGTTGGTAATCCTATAATTGGTTCCCGGGGCGGCGGTATACCATAACCGCCTCCCAAAATTTATATAATCATGTATGACGTGTTTCGATGGATCATCAAACCATCCATGTGTTAAAAGTACAAAATTAGGACGAAAACCGTTATTTCGAGTGGAGTTAAAAATTTTGTTTCAAACCATTCTTCAAAATTATAATAAATCTGTAATTCGAAGGAAAACCATACACGCACATTATTAGAGTAAATTAAAACTGAGAGAGACTCGCTAACAGATTTTTAGCTCAATTTAAAACCAGTTTTGTGTTCAGAATGTAAAATTCCAGTTGTGGATTCATCAGCTGACACGTTTCAACTGAAAAAATTCTCTTATTCGAAGTGCAGTGATACAATTATAGTTGCAAACAATGTAGGTGCTGCAAGAATAAAAAAAAACAATGTTCACATTCTGAGCGTATATAATTCACCCCATACAGATTTAATTTAAACCAGTTTTGTGTTCAGAATATAAATGAAATTACAAATTGCAGATTTATCGTGTACCGAGGGAAGCTTCACATTTGAGGTGCATGCTAAATGCTGCAAAATTCTTTGAAATTGACTGTTTCGTGTGTAGTTAAAACCTGCCTTGTGTTTTTAACACAATGAAAAATTCCAGATGGGAAATCCTATTACATGGATACCATTTTTCTTTTCAAAATCTACTCCCCCCCTCCCCCGGCGCCTGAAAGACTGCTGTTGAAGAACCTAAATAGGGGGGCGGCGAAATTTCCCTCCGCCCCGGGCGGCTGACACCCACGATACGCCACTGAATATCATGTGGTCCATTTGATAAGTACCTAAATTTTTTTAAGCCATTTCATAAATATACTGCGATCATTGGAATTATTAAACGGATAACTGATAATTTTCATTATTTGTTTTTGGGGTGTTATGCCGTGTTGCGCTATCTCCTTCTTTAGCAAACATTTCGGATATCGTTGCAGTGTCCGAAACGTTGGCTAATAATAATAATAATAATAATTGGATAATTTATAAAGCGCCGTTTTTGTGAAAAATCACCACAAGGGCGCTGGAAGGAGTTAGCGCACTTGAAGTGAAATATCACAAAACTGCGCTATATAAATACTACGTTATTATTATTAGCGCAACACGGCATAACACCCCAAAAACAAATACTGAAAATGCTTTTGGCCGTGAAAATCTTATACAGAATAGCATTTATTCCCAAACATGGGAACACCTCAGCACAGGTTCGCCTAGTGAGGTGTTCACAAAATACTACTAGGTACTTACCTATATACATACAGTTACGGATGATTAACATTTTTTTTTCTTATTATAAAACTTAATATCTATGTAAACTGATGTAATAATTTGTATTTTGTATGTGTATGTTCAAGAATAGAAATTAAAAAAAAATAAAAATAAAAAAATAGAAAAAATAGAAAAAAAAACTAATGAATTCCACCAACTTCTCAATTTTTTTGGAAATCACTAAAGCGTTTTTCGAAGTCTTGTTTCACTGCCTTAATTTCTGCTGTGTACCTACTAGACTTGTCGGGAATGAAATTAATTATTAAATTGGTAGGTAATGTTTTTTTCCATATTTTTTCAGAAATTTTCGATTTTTTTTCTTTTTGATGTCGACTATCATAGACGCTGTTTGACTATGGAATGGTGAAACAGTATTCATAATTTCTGTTAATGATTTATTCTTGCCTCGTAATGTGCTCAGTTTTCCGGTAAAATCTGCTAAAAATGCTAAATCACATTGCCAGTCTAAATCACACATTTGCTGATAATGATCACCCCTCTCTTCAAGAAAGTGTGGTATTTATCGGCATTTGAAAATCACACAAGATGATACGCGCAACACTTGTGCGGGTTCTTGTCCAGCTACGGGTTCGAGTTCTTGTGCGGGTACAGGTTCTATTAGGTTCGAGTCCTTGGCCGGACCCGTGCCTCCGATCGACCCGTTGGCAATCCGTGTATATAAAATAGGTACTTTAAGGCTAGTAGATCCTTCAGCCTGTTGAATGTGGGACTTGGCGATCTTGAGAATAAATGACGTGCAGAAAAATCATAGATTGACACAGATTGAAAATCATAGATTGAAAAATCAAAGATTGACATTGTATTTATTTCTTGTTTGAGCAATCCCGATGAGTTACAAAACTCTTTTTAGGACAGAAGAAAGATACAATTATTCATGGGCGGTAGAAAATAGTTACAATTTTACATAGGAATTTAGATATTAAAATATAAGTTTCACATACAATATAGACGAAAAATAAAGACAGGTTGAGAAGAACAAACAACAATAGAGAACAATTAAAGAAAAAACGAACAAGGAAATACAAATATGGATGATTACAACTAAATGTACCGTCGAACGGGGTGACTATACTATGTGCCACTTTTCAAGGTTTTTTGATAATACAAAAAATATTATGAGCCCTACGCCAACACAAAAAATTCACCCTAGCTCTCTAACCATTTAGTTATAAGATTATTTTGATAAATATCACTGATCTATTATAATTAACGAGAAAATAAAAAAACAGAGTTGCCATGGAAAAAAATAAAATATCAGTGGTAGAAATTTTAGTACTTTGGCGAATTACTTATGCTATTGTTTTTCGATTAAAGAATGTATAAAATGTTGTTTACTTGCTTGTAGTAATAGAAATATGTTGGTGAAATGAAACATTTAGTAAAAGAAAATTAGATTTATTAAGATTACGAACTTAAGAATTAAAAAAAAAAAAAACAAATATACCTATCGCTTATCGTTAAGACGAGGAAAGTTTAAAAAGACCCCTCTTAGAAATTGGTATTGGTTCCTTGATGACTTGTCTTATTTTGGAATGATGATACCAAATTATGTCTGCGGGTTTGGGCCATTTCCACGCCAAGTCATTTAATATTCTAATTATTTTTCCAGGGTAAATGTTATTCTCGTATTCGACTTGATTTTCTTCGATTTCCATCTCTGTACTTGTGTTAATCTTGTCATTTTCTTTTTCTGAATCTTATGTGACGATATGATATGTGACAATACTATCAGTATGGTGGTGGCACTTTTTCACCTGCGTAGTTTATATTTTTGTTTGTCTAAGGTTTGTGCCACCATAGCAAGACGTTTAGTTTTGATATTTAGTGCATTTAGACAACAATTAACTGTACTATTACTCAAACATACCTTGATAACGCCACCTGCAATAGTTTTTATTGCACTACCAAAAGTTATCCACATACAACAAAACTCGACTATTCACTTCAAAACTTCTATCAAAATATTTCGTGTTCAGTGATACCAGATCAGTTAATAATAGCAAATGTCCCAAAATATCGTTAAAGCATAAAAAATACGTTTAGACCATAAAAATGTGAACATAACCACAGATTAAACGGGAATTCGTCAAAAGTCAAAACAACTGCTTCATTGCACATTGTCACCTGCGAGGCACATAGTCACCCCGTTCGACGGTAAAAGAAAAGAAGAGAAAAAGAAACAAGACAATTAAACATGACAATAAAATTACATAGTTTCATCCATAAAAGTAATTACATCCTTAAAAAATATTATTTTCCAGCATTACTCTATTTTTTTTTCCAAGAAACAGGCCACTGGCACTGTCACATTCACTCATCTGAAAGTCCCTAATCGCCTTCCTGAAAGTGTGATATTAGTCTACTGTATTTATTTCAATTGGTAAATTATTAAAGATCTTCGGAGCAAGGAAAGAAAACTGTGACTGGGTCATTGAGGTTTTTGTTACTGGAATAATTTTTTTTTATTTATTGTTTTTATTTCTTGCTAGAGCAATCCCGATGAGTTACAGAACTCATTTTAGGACAGGAGGAACATACAAATCATGGGTGGGAGGAAATAGTTAAAATTTTACATAAGAATTCGGATATTAAAATATAAGATTCACATACAATATAGAAGAAAAATTAAAGACAGGTTAAGTAGAATAAACAGCAATGGAAAACAATAAAAGAAAAAGGGAACAAGGTTATACAGATATGGATGATTACAACTTAATGGAAAAGAAAAGAAACAAGACAATTGAACATGACAAGAAAATTACAACGTTTCATCCTTAACATACTTAAAAAATATTCTTTTAAAGCATTACTCTGATTTTTTTATTTTGCTGGATTCCCTTGTATATATCTGGAAGCGAATTATATAATGTAGGTACAGGCAACATAGTTCAGAGATTTACAGAGAGAGAAATACAAAACTAATCTTTCCCCAATTGAAGTTGTGCAGAGGCCAATAATTAAAATCATATTAAAAAAAACCTTCTGACTACCCAACGGATCAATTATTTAAGGAATTCCAAGTCGCATCTTTCAAAGATCTATACAATAGAAATGCATTGATTCAAATTATAAAAGAAAAAGAAAAGTATCAATTTTAAAATGAAAACCGTACTAGACATAAATATATTTTTTCATGCCCAAAATTAAACACTTCCTTCGCACAAAATTATTATACTTATCAAGACTTATTTTCAACCGATTACCGGATGAAATTAGAAAAATTAATGATAAAATCCAAATAATAAACACTGTTAAAAAATATTTTAAAGATAATCTCAAAAAAAAAAGTTTCCGACTAATCTAATCTCAAGAATAACTACTTATAACTCAGTTTCCAAGTGATACTCCGTTCTTCAAATAAGTTAAATTTTGTATTGTTTTTAGCAACTAATTACAATAATTCTAGATACATTATCCAAACAGTAAAATTGTTTTGATAGTAGATACATACTTATAATTACATATCACCGGCTTGATTGAGTAGTTTGCAGGATGGTGCTAGTGATTTCATGTTTACGAAGGACTGTGATAGGACGAATAACGGAAACTGAATAAATGTTTCTGGCATGGGTGTCCCATGGAAGTCCAGAAACATTTCTGAAAGCTCGGTTTTGAATCACCTGCAGTTCAGCTATCAATTTCTTTAAGGCAAATCTCCAGATACAATGCTAATGATGTTAGCAATGGAATGGGTAGTAATCCTAGGAGTATATATATTACTCCGGTTATGGGGGTAATTTTCTCCTTCATGGTTTATGTGTAGTTCCCACGAGAGTTGGGAATCTACGATCAGGCCGAAATATTTTGTGGTATTTTCTTTTCAGGCAGTAATCACCAACTTTAATATTGAGGCTGAAATTTTTCTTGTTGCCATAAAGTATAAAATGAGTTATTTTTACGTTAAAAAATAGTTTGTTTATTCTTAACCAGCTCGTGAGTTTAGAAACATCAGCATTCATTTCCGTTTCAAACTCCGCTAGGTTCAGTTTATTGTAAAAAATTACTGTATCGTCCGCATAAAGTTGTAGAGTTCCTAACTATCCAAAAGTTTAATTCATAATCATGCTTAATTCTAACAGCGCCAATTGCTACAATTACAAGTGGCGATAATAACGGATTAACCGATTATGAAACATAATGAAGCTACTTAGAATGTTAAATCGGCGTACCAGTCTGCAGTCCATCGCCGACTAGCCGCCTTCACTGCTCGCCGTACGCCACTCTCCTTTCACCTTGTTACTGACTTGCTGACGGAACAAACATAAAGTCTATGCTGGTAGCTAGTCTCCGCCTTGCATTCATATATGTTAATAATAGTGGCTTATTGTTCAGTCCGCTGTATAAAGGAATACTACTCATGACGCCAGTTATGGAAAATTTAGAGTACGAGATTGATCCTTCAGAATAGACCCTAAATCCATGTTATTTTATTTATACGTACAGTGTGAACACTAAGCCCAATCTCAAACAAAGAAGTTGATTGTTTGCTGTTTACCAGATGCAATAAACCACCCTGTGATCACTGATCTACGATGATCTTCATCTGGCTCCTTGGTGAACGAGATGATAATACTAGTTACAATAAAATTAGTTGGTAAATTTATAAAGCGCCGTTGTAATGAAAAATCACCTCAAGAGCGCTGAACAAATACATACATAAAAGAATGAATATAACTGGCTTACAAGTAAGATTTACAATTATAACCAGTGACTTACAACTAAGACTTATAGCTAGTAACTTATATCTAAGACTTATGACTAAAACGTATAAATGCCTTAGTCAAATGATGACCATATTATCCGAATAATTGTAAATAATTAATATCCCCTAAACCACACTGCATAAACTAATTAACCGTTTATATAATATAAATCGCGTAAAAAGAAAAAAGAAAAGAAACATTAAATTAGAAATAGAATAAAATTTCTCACATAATATTATAATAAATGTTTAAAAAAATTAACATTCTAAACACATTTTGGTTGATTTTACAAATAACATAAATAGAAACGATCCGAATTAAAACTTAACGAATTTAAAGAAAGTTATATTTAGTAAAACGTGATTATTCAAAACACACACTAAAAAGAAAAAAAGTGAAGACTCAAAATAACCACCAACAAAATGACCAAGAATTAAACTAAAGGTTCATTTGATAAAATAAGAATAAAAAAGAAATACACTAAGTACTAGTTTCATTAACTGAGTTATTATTAAATCTTTAAATTTAAAAAAATATATAGGCTTAACCCTACCCAGTAAGAATAAAAAATAGTATATTTATCCGAATTATTGTGATTCAGGATATTCTGACAAAGATTCAGAATATTGTGATTCAGGATATTCCAAAAAGGATTCGGAATTATTGTGATTCAGGATTTTCTGACAAGGATTCAGAATAAAATTCACTTAAATACTACTTAAAATTAAACAACCACATTCTGTGGATGCGTTTTTAGATTTTCACGACCAAAATTAATTTTGTTATTTGTTTTTGGAGTGTTATCCCGTGTTGCTTATTCCTTCTTTAGCCAACGTTTTAGACATCGAGACATCGCTACAGAATCTATCATTTGGGAAGACGTGTAATTGTTAGTGGTGAAATGTGTGCTTATGTACTTGGAAGTGATACCGTGTTGCCAGGTCCAATCCACTACGAGGTGCTATTACAGTATCCTCTGTGGCGTAACTGGTATGGGTGGCACCCGGAGCGGATAACGTGTTGTAAATTCTCACCCCCCCATTAAAGTTAACTTTGATAAATTAAAAAAAAGGCAAAATCCGACTTCATAAAAAATAAAAACATTACGACCTAGTCAATACTTCGTCGGCATAGGTCTTGGTATCCGGAAATTGACGCCTATATCAAAGCTTAACGCAGAAAACCAGTATACTACATTACCAATAGTAACTCTAAGTGACCAGCTCAGGTACGGGGGCTCCATCGAAACCATAGTTAAGTTAGCCTCTCAGAAACTGGGCGTACTGTACAGGGCCCACAGATACTTTAATAGTACCCAACTGCTAACCCTGTACAAATCGCAAGTGCGCCCCACGGTTGAATTTGGCAGCCACCTCTGGTCTGGAGCTCCAAAATACCTAAAAAAAACCCTTGACTCTGTGCAGAAACGGGCGGTCCGTTTGATAGATTCTCCCATCCGAACAGACGGACTGCAATCTTTAGAGCATAGGCGTCAGGTGGGAATGCTATCCTTGTTCTACCGGTATTACAATGGAAGATGCTCCGAGGAACTAGCATCATTGATCCCCTCGGCTCCGGTGCATAGTCGGGAAACACGCCAAACACGCGCCCAACATTTGTACACGGTTGACATTACTCACATGAGAACAGGTCGTTTTTATGACTGGTTCTTGAGTTCAACGGCTCGGCTGTGGAACGATTTGCCGGCCTCTGTGTTTCCTCCCTCCTACAACATGGGTCTCTTTAAGACCCATGTTCACTCCTTCCTTTCCTTAAAAAGACACTCCACACAGCATCTACAAATATGACATAGGCCCTGAGGGAAATTATTTTCCTCAGGGCCTCCTGTGTGGTGTTAATGTAAAAAAAAGATGAAGGTGGATTCGAGGAACATGCTATTTTTGAACCAGTTCCTGTCTCGGTTGCTTCGTACCGGTGACTAGCGTAACTTCGTTAAAGTAACTTCAACAAAAGGCACAATAGCAGACAAAATACGAAAAAGTTTATTCTGCAACAATAATTCCAACGTACTTCTGCAAATCTCTCATTTGAGAAGACCAATTGCTGCACTTAGATCACAATAAAGGTTTTTATCAACAGTGTGTCAGCATGTGGGTCGTCAGGTTGCCCTTATGAGGACATGATTAGTTGCACTCGGAACAAAAAAAAAAGTTTTTTTCCACTGTGAATCAGCATGTGGATCGATAGACTGCCCTTTCGAGAAGATACATAGTTGTACTTGGAACAAGAAAAAGGTTTTTCTCCACTGTGAGTCAGCTTGTGCTTCGTGAGATTGCTCTTTAGAGAACATGAATAGTTGCACTCGGAACAAGAAAAAGGTTTTTCTCCACTGTGAGTCAGCATGTGGATGGTCAGATCGCTCTTTTGATAACATGAATAGTTGCACTCGGAACAGGAAAAAGGTTTTTCTCCACTGTGAGTAAGCATATGGTGAGTCAGATGGCCCTTTTGAGAACATGAATAGTTGCACTCGGAACAAGAAAAAGGGTTTTCTCCACTGTGAGTCAGCTTGTGCTTCGTGAGATTGCTCTTTAGAGAACATGAATAGTTGCACTCGGAACAAGAAAAAGGTTTTTCTCCACTGTGAGTCAGCATGTGGATGGTCAGACTGCCCTTTCGAGAACATGAATAGTTGCACTCAGAACAAGAAAAAGGTTTTTCTCAACTGTGAGTCAGCATGTGGATGGTCAGACTGCCCTTTCGAGAACACGAATAGTTGCACTCGGAACATGAAAAAGGTTTTTTTCCACTGTGAGTTAGCATGTGGATCGTTAATCTGTTCTTTCGAGAACATGAATAATTGCACTTGGAACAAGAAAAAGGGTTTTCTTCACTGTGAGTCAGCTTGTGCTTCGTGAGATTGCCCTTTTGAGAACATGAATAGTTGCACTCGGAACAAGAAAAAGGTTTTTCTCCACCGTGAGTCAGCATGTGGATGGTGAGATGGCCATTTCGAGAACATGAATAGTTGCACTCGGAACAGGAAAAAGGTTTTTCTCCACTGTGAGTCAGCTTGTGCTTCGTGAGATTGCTCTTTAGAGAACATGAATAGTTGCACTCGGAACAAGAAAAAGGTTTTTCTCCACTGTGAGTCAGCATGTGCTTCGTGAGATTGCTCTTTAGAGAACATGAATAGTTGCACTCGGAACAAGAAAAAGGTTTTTCTCCACTGTGAGTCAGCATGTGGATGGTCAGACTGTCCTTTCGAGAACATGAATAGATGCACTCGGAACAGGAAAAAGGTTTTTCTCCACTGTGAGTAAGCATATGGTTAGTCAGATGGCCCTTTTGAGAACATGAATAGTTGCACTCGGAACAAGAAAAAGGTTTTTCTCCACTGTGAGTCAGCTTGTGCTTCGTGAGATTGCTCTTTAGAGAACATGAATAGTTGCACTCGGAACAAGAAAAAGGTTTTTCTCCACTGTGAGTCAGCATGTGCTTCGTGAGATTGCTCTTTAGAGAACATGAATAGTTGCACTCGGAACAAGAAAAAAGTTTTTCTCCACTGTGAGTCAGCATGTGGATGGTCAGACTGCCCTTATGAGAACATGAATAGTTGCACTCGGAACATGAAAAAGGTTTTTTTCCACTGTGAGTTAGCATATGGCTAGTCAGATTGCCCTTTTGAGAACATGAATAGATGCACTCGGAACAGGAAAAAGGTTTTTCTCCACTGTGAGTCAGCATGTGCTTCGTGAGATTGCTCTTTAGAGAACATGAATAGTTGCACTCGGAACAAGAAAAAGGTTTTTCTCCACTGTGAGTCAGCATGTGGATGGTCAGACTGCCCTTATGAGAACATGAATAGTTGCACTCGGAACATGAAAAAGGTTTTTCTCCACTGTGAGTCAGCATGTGGATGGTCAGATGGCCATTTCGAGAACATGAATAGTTGCATTCGGAACAGGAAAAAGGTTTTTCTCCACTGTGAGTAAGCATATGGTTAGGCAGATGGCCCTTTTGAGAACATGAATAGTTGCACTCGGAACAAGAAAAAGGTTTTTCTCCACTGTGAGTCAGCTTGTGCTTCGTGAGATTGCTCTTTAGAGAACATGAATAGTTGCACTCGGAACAAGAAAAAGGTTTTTCTCCACTGTGAGTCAGCATGTGGATGGTCAGATGGCCATTTCGAGAACATGAATAGTTGCACTCGGAACAGGAAAAAGGTTTTTCTCCACTGTGAGTAAGCATATGGTTAGTCAGATGGCCCTTTTGAGAACATGAATAGTTGCACTCGGAACAAGAAAAAGGTTTTTCTCCATTGTGAGTCAGCTTGTGCCTTGTGAGACTGCCTTTTATAGAACATAAATAGTTGCACTCGGAACAAGAAAAAGGTTTTTCTTTATTGTGAGTTAGCATGTGGATCGTTAAACTGCTCTTTTGAGAACATGAATAGTTGCACTCGGTACAAGAATAGGGTTTAAATCCAGTATGGGTTAGACGGTGTCTTACAAAATCATTCCTATGATAGCAAGAGTAGTCACATTGAGGACAAAAGAATCGTTTATCCATAAGATGCGTCTTCAGATCTGTCAACAAATTTGAAAGAGAATATGAATAAAAAAGGCTCATTAAGATTTATTTTCCGCGATAAGTTGAAAAAATGGATACCAGATAATTTTCATACAATGAAAATAGGTTATACCTGTTGTCTGGTTCATTTCGACGCGTTCTAAGCATTCTTTCTTAACATCCGACAAGTCAATGTCAATTTCCATTAATGGAAAACTCCCTTCATCTTCGTCTCGGGATCCAAGATGCTCTTTGATGGCCACTGTCTCCACATTAGTGCTGCCTGCAAAAACAAAATGACAATACGAACATTGATAAATGTAATGTTTTTTTTTTATGTTGTGTACTACATTTATACACTACAATAATTTACATACAACGAGACTTTATCAAAAAATCTATAAATTTGAAAAATTTAAAACCCAATCATTTAACAAATGTATATAGGCGTGGATTTGGATACGAACTTTAGAATAAAATAATAACACCAAATAATCGCATCGGTTGCCAACGCTTCAAAATGGACCCTGCTCTTGAAGAAGTCAATGAAATGGTTTTTATTTCCATCAATATTTACGTAACTGCAACTGTAACTGATAGCATATCCCAAATAAAAACAGGTAAATACTTGAGGAATCAGCAACTTATTGCGAGTAATACATTTAAGTTAATAATTCCAAATTAAAAATATGGCATGTTTTATAAATAATTAAAAAAATAAACAAGCCACATTTTTTAATATATTCAATGTAACTAACTGGCTGTCTGAGTAATCTCCGCATATTGAAAACATTCCATCTTTACATCTTGGAGGTCGAAATTTTTATCCGTATACAGCATTACACCTCCGCCTTCTTCCTGGGGCCCTGGTTCCGTCTTGATAGTAACAGTCTCAGGATTTAGTAGATCCATGACACTGCTGTGGGTGGCGTTTGATGATTGGTTCAAGACAAAAAATATCCTGAAACAGAACATTTTTATAAACGAAATTTATTTCGCGTGAGTTTTGAATATTTGGTTTTGCTTGAAATATTTTGCCAAATATTGAAGTCGTTAACATAACTCATATTGTGAAAAAGGATATAATAATTATTGTGACAATATTTTAAGCTCGCATTTAACATTTGATAAAGGTGGAGAGAATCGCTATAAATCGACACAATGTACACAATATCTATCTCTAAAGATAAACCGGTATTAACTTATTTTGGATCCGCCATTCCACGTTCAACATGTTAATGTAATGTGAGTATTTTAATGAATGCATTTTAAAAACGGTATGCTGCCAATATTATTTGGGGACGTGTTTACAACAATCAGTTCCGCTAATGTTATTTTTATGTTATTTTCATACCATTTTCCTTCCCATACATTCTTCTCCTTCCTTTCCCTTAAAAAAACCACCACACAGCATCCTCAAAAATGACATAGGCCTCTAGGGAAATTGTTTTCCTCAGTGCCTCCTGTGTGGAGCTAATGTAAAAAAAAATAATTAAATGCATATAAATTCACTTTTCCCGCAAAGTCAGAAATAATTGAAAAAAAACATGTCCTTAATATATTTTCCCTTGCTTAGTTCTGCACTCCTGGTATTTATGCTTTTAAAATTTTATTTTGTCAACACCTCTGCCGTAGGTCACCCCAAGTGGTTCACTACGTTTGGTGATTTAGTAGTTGTGCCCGGGTTCATGGGGTGAGCTTTGTCTAGGTCTTGGAGGCGGATGCCCAGGACACACTGAACCCCAGATTCCTACCCACCCCTTAAACCCTTTTCCTTCCCAGAACTCTCATCTCCTTCCTTTCCTAAAAAAAATTCTCCACACAGCATCCCCAAAGATGACATAGGACCTGAGGGAAATTATTTTCCCCATGGCCTCCAGTGTGGAGCTCATGTAAAAAAAATAATTAAATGCATATAAATTCACCTTTCCCAAAAAGCCAGAAATAATTGAAAAAAACATGTTCTTAATATATTTTCCCTTGCTTAGTTCTGCACTCCTGGTATTTATCCTTTTAAAATTTTGTTTTATTCGAGTAAAAAAAAGAACAGAAAAAATATTCTTTCATAGCGTACTCTACTCCCCCCCCCCTTCCTCCATCCCGCAAAACCCCCTCCCGGTTTTCCCTCCCCCTTCCCAGGTTACCCTCCCCCCTCCCTGGTTTTCCTCCCCCTCCCACGCTTCATTAATTCCTTCCCGGTATATTTAGTTTTCAAACAGCTCGCGTGCCACCTATTGAAATATTTTTATGCAAATTTCATAATGCCAAATGGTTCGCTACGTTTGGTGATTTAGTAGGGGTGCCCGGGTTCATGGGGTGAGGTCTGTCTAGGTCTTGGAGGCGGATGCCCAGGACACACTGAACCCCAGACTCCTACCCACCCCTTAAACCCTTTTCCTTCCCAGAACTCTCATCTCCTTCCTTTCCTAAAAAAAATCCTCCACACAGCATCCCCAAAGATGACATCGGACCTGAGGGACGTTATTTTCCCCACGGCCTCCTGTGTGGAGTTCATGTAAAAAAAATAATTAAATGCATACAAATCCACCATTCCCAAAAAGCCAGAAATAATTGAAAAAAAAACATGTTCTTAATATATTTTCCCTTGCTTAGTTCTGCACTCCTGGTATTTATCCTTTTAAAATTTTGTTTTATTCGAGTAAAAAAAAGAAAACGAAAAAATTTTCTTTCATAGCGTACTCTACTCCCCCCCCCCCCCCCTTTCCTCCATCCCGCAAAACCCCCTCCCGGGTTCCCCTCCCCCTTCCCAGGTTACCCTCCCCCCTCCCTGATTTTCTCTTCCCCCCTCAAACAAAACTAACATAACAAAAAAAGAATTATTCAATTTGGTGCAGTCTTTCGGAAGTTATACGCGTACATACATTTCGACGATTCATTTTTATGCAAATTTCATAATGCCAGAGCTCACCAGTAGTTTTATACAAAACATTGTCCTAACAGTGTCGAAGACAACAAAAAAAGAATTATTCAATTTGGTGCAGTCTTTCGGAAGTTATGCGCGTACATACATTTCCGGGATTCATTTATATTCAAATTTCATAATGCCAGAGCTCACCATTAGTTTTATACAAACTTTGTCGGAACAATAAGGAACGCAACAAAAAAAGAATTATTCAATTATGTGCAGTCGTTCTGAAGTTATGAGCGTACTTACATTTCGGCGAATCATTTTTAAACAAATTTCGTTATGCCAGAGCTCACCAGTAATTTTATTCACACCTTGTCCTAATAATAACAAATACAACAAAGACAGAACTATCCAATGTGGTGCATTCGCTCGGAAGCTATGCGCATATATAGATTTCGGCGATTAATTTTAAACAAATTTTATAATTCCAGAGCGCATCAGTAGTTTTATACAAACCTTGCCCAAACAATAACGAAACCAACTCAAAAATAATTATCCAATTTGCTCCAGTCGTTCATGAGCTATAATTTATAGATGATACCCGTGGATAATTATTTATCCGTTTATGTAAAATCGAAAGGGCGTAAGCGTCTTTTTTTTTTTAAGCGACAATACGCCGTGAGGTCTTGCGGATCGAGGGGGAAAAGTGTCGATTATCGCATCATCAAAACGCGTTTTTTTTTAACGGCCGTTTGTATGAAATCCCGGTCCACACGCCTTGCTCGGCCAAATCGACCTCTGCGGTCGGTGAAACTGGACAGGCAGAGTGGTCGATTTCCGCCTGTACCCGGAGGATTAAAAAAAAAGTGAGTTTTCCTGACCTACCCCAAAACCAAACATTAATATATACTAGCTGGGCCCGTTGCTAAAGCAACTAAGGGACATAATCACTTAAATTTTTCTTAAAGATAAAAAAAAATAATAATAAAAAAAAAAAAAAAAAACTCCATCTTTCCGCGGGAAATATAATCGAGTTATTCGAGTAGAACTTCTAATTTTCGCCGACAGATGGCTTTTTTTTTTTTTTAAATAATAATAAAATAAAATTAAAAAAAAACGCCATCTTTCGGCGAAAAATAGAAGCTCTATTATATTTCCCGCCGACATATGCCTTTTTTTAATTTTTTTTTGACGAAATAATAAAAAAAAAACGCTCTCTGTCGGCAGGAAATATAATAGAGCTTCTATTTTTCGCCGACAGATGGCGTTTTTTTTTGCGTAAAAAAAAAAAGAATAATAAAATAAACAAACGCCATCTGTCGGCGAAAAATAGAAGCTCTATTATATTTCCCGCCGACAGATGGCGTTTATTTATTTTTTTTTTACCATAAAAAAAAAAACGCCATCTGTCGGCGGGAAATATAATCCCTAGCAAAAAGGCCCTAGCAAAAAGAGTGAACAAAAAAAGTGAGCAAAAAAAGAATCTCTATTATATTTCCTGCCGACAGATGGAAATTGATTTAGAAATTAGGGAAGTTTTGACAAAGAAGTGTCTGAAAAGAGGAAGACCTGTAAACCACCTTGGTATTGAATTAATACCTGGTGGAGCAGTGCCTCTCCCTGAACTTCTAAAGATGATGAGAATAAAAACGCTGAGTGAATGGCAGATAAGATGGGATAGATCGAATATGGGAAGATGGACCTTCTCCTTCTTTCCATCAGTTAAAATCAGAATGGAAGGGGCATATATTTTAATGGACCACCATATCACCCAATTGCTTTCTGGGCATGGGGAGTTTAGAGGTAGACTTCACAGACTGGCTCTATCATCCCATCCCAATTGCGCTTGTGGTGATACCGACCAAACAGCCGAGCACATTTTGTGGCACTGTGAGATTTTGACGGATGCTCGAGACGAAATGATTGATGGTTTACAAGTTATTACGAGACCTGCTTGGAATACAGATCTCGTCTCGAATAAGGTGAACTTTGAGTGCCTGAGGAAATTCACGAAAGTTTGGGTTGAGAGATGGCCTGTTCTTAGAGTCGCTGAGTAGCTGTAAAACAACTTAGGTACCAGGTGTATTTTGCTTCTGAATTCACGGACACTCTTCATGATTCCTTTACATTTACCGCTTGGATTTAATTGTTATGATTTATGTGTTTTGCATTTCTGTAATATGTTATTTCTTTTATTTTATTAACATTTATTTTATTATATATTAGGATTTATATGTTATATTTTACATTTGCGTTATTATATTATTTTGTTCACTATGTTTTAAAAAAATGTATATAATTGCCTTGCGATTTGTTTTGTTAATAATTATTATACTACTGTTAATTTATGCCATGTTCCTTGTTTTGTTTTGTTTTGTTTGTCTTTAACTGTTTCAATGTTTTACTGGATGAACTAAACTCCAATTTTTTTTTTCCCCTATCCCCATACGGGGGTGTGCTGGACCTCGTCCCTGCTTCATCTTTAGTTACATTACTAATTTTGCAGATCCTTCTCAAATCTATCTGCGCCTCCCCCAATGACATGTGCAGGCTTGAGGCTTGATCAGACGACCTTGACTATCCTTTGTCCTGCCTCTGACTACCCAACGCTGAAATTTCTTTTAGTCTTCGGGTATTTTACCCCAAATATTCAGCTAACATTCTTTGAGGCTTCACTGAGTGGTTGGCTAAGGGACACGGAAGCTAAATGTAGTTTATAATCAGACCGAAAGCCATTCACATTTTTTGTTGGTACTTGCCAATTGATTTGAGATTTATTGTATTACTTATGTTCTCTATTTTATGCAGGTGCTTGCGGGTTTTTACAGATGCAATGCCGCCTCATGGAGCCTCATGAATGAGTTTTTCTTTTGCCCTGTTTAATTATCTTTGTCTTACTAACCTATTTTTGCATTTTGTTTTTCCTGTTAAGCACTTGCATACTGCTTACTAACAACGTATGCATGGACACTGGAGGTCTAGATTCGTTCAAAATAAATAAATGTAGCTTCGTTTAACAAAAAAAATTAGAATCTTGCGAGAGCCTTGAAGGAGTAACCATCAGTTACTTATACCAAGGCGGGTAAGAGGTGGATTACCTCCACTGCCGACAGATGGCGTTTTTTTTTTATTATTTCGTCAAAAAAAATTTAAAAAAAAAAAACGCCAACTTTCGGCGAAAAATAGAAGCTCTATTATATTTCCCGCCGACATATGCCTTTTTTTTAATTTTTTTTGACGAAATAATAAAAAAAAAACGCCATCTGTCGGCAGGAAATATAATAGAGCTTCTATTTTTCGCCGACAGATGGCGTTTTTTTGCGTAAAAAAAAAGAATAATAAATAAAAAAAAACGCCATCTGTCGGCGAAAAATAGAAGCTCTATTATATTTCCCGCCGACAGATGGCGTTTGTTTATTTTTTTTTACCATAAAAAAAAACGCCATCTGTCGGCGGGAAATATTATCCCTAGCAAAAAGACCCTAGCAAAAAGAGTGAGCAAAAAAAGTGAGCAAAAAAAGTGAGCAAAAAAAACTGAACATTAATATATATATATACTAGCGGGGCCCGTTGCAAAAGCAACTAACGGGTTAAAATACTGTGCGATTTGACGTGTGAACGTGGATGAAGCGAGGAGGAGTGTGTGTTAAATTAAATATATGAAGAAACTGAGGTTACAGTGACCTTGCAACGCATGCCGGGTACCCGTTGTATATAATGTTATGTAGTGTGGCGCTTGCATTAAAATGTAATTTCCCAGGAATTGGAATGGAACCATTACAGTTAAGTTGACCATGAGGTTACAGTGACCTTGCAACGCATGCCGAGCAACCGTTGTATATCATTTTATATATTGCAGGCACTTGCTTTAAAATGTTATTTCCCGGGAATTGGGATGGAACCATTACAGTTAAGTTGACCCCGAGGTTACAGTGACCTTGCAACGCATGCCGGGAACCCGTTGTATATAATGTTATAATATAGTGCAGACGTTTGCAAGGCGCTTGCATTATAATGTAGTTTCCCGGAACTTGGAATGGAACCGTTACAGTTAAGTTGACCCTGAGGTTACAGTGATCTTGCAACGCATGCCGGGTAACCGTTGTATATAATGTTATGTAGAAATAAAAATCCCCTAAGATGACCTTTACTGGATAACCAACACTCATGCCGTAGGTCACCCCAAGTGGTTCGCTACGTTTGGTGATTTAGTAGGGGTGCTCGGATTTATGGGGTGAGGTTTGTCTAGGTCTTGGAGGCGGATGACCAGGACACACTGAACCCCAGATTCCTACCCACCCCTTAAACCCTTTTCCTTTTCCTTCTCAGAACTCTCATCTCCTTCTTTGCCTTAAAAAACCCTCCACCCAGCATCTCCAAAGATGACATGACCGTGAGGGAAATTATTTTCCTCAGGGTCTCCTGTGTGGAGCTTTTTCCTCCTCCCCTCTCGCGCTTCATTAATTCATTCCCGGTACATTTAGTTTTCAAAATGCGAGAAATGTGCGCCTACTTCGGTCGCCCGGTTCATTATTGTATCCCGATTGATCATTATTGTTTTCATAAAACCATCGCGGGAATGCACACATCAAATTCCCAAAGTCTCATCGCAATCGGATGAACCAACACCGCTGTCATAGGTCACCCAAGTGGTTCGCTACGATTGGTGACTTAGTAGGGGTGCCCGGGTTCATGGGATGAGGAACCACTGCATGGCGGGCTGGATCGGAGGAGACTGATTGAGGGAGGCTTTTTATCTCTCCAGCCAGAATCTCTCAACCCTTCGCCTCGCACCGCAGTGTGAGGAATAGATTCATACGTCCGTTACTCCTGGCGATACTGACCCTCAGATTCCTACCCACCCCTCATACCCTTTTCCTTCTTATATCTTCTTCTCCTTTCTTTCCCTCAAAAAACCTTCGACACAGCATCCTCAAAGATGACATAGGCCCCTAGGGAAATTGTTTTCCTCGGTGCCTCCTGTGTGGAGCTAATGTAAAAAAAAGTTTAGCAATGCATAATTTCATGATGCCAGAGCTCACTATTGTATATAGAAACCAATGAATGGTTCCCGGGGCGGCGATACCAATTCCACATTGAATGATTATCATTAAAATACAAAATACAAAAAAAGCGGTATGTAAATTTAATATTTTTGAAAAAAATTATACCATTCAACTTCAAGCAATTTTATTATACATTTACAAAAAATTCATAAGCAATATCATCAGATTCTGAGTTGTTATGTGCATGTAGGTACCTGCATAGATTCTATGTAGAGTTACCTGCACATACGTAAAAAAAAACATATGAAATATATTTAGGCTGGGTTTTTCAAAAAATTTATTTAAAAATCTTCAATTTTTCAAGTTAATTTTAACGTTCTGTGAAAGTTCTGTTCAAATTCTATTCAAGTTCCGTAATTATTTCTATTTTGAAATAATAGTATAAATAAATAATAATAAATATTATAAGTTTTGAAGATAATTGAATAAATAAAAATCGCACATTACGTGAAAATGAACTTAATTAATTTAAAAATAACGTTCCTACCAACAGTGGTTATCCAGAAGCAACCTCCGTGTTCCTACATATTTCAAAAATTACCATCTTGGATGATTTTTTTCATTTCATATCTTAAATTTTCGATTTAACATTTAAAGGAAAGAATCTCGTAAGCCGGTACCTACCTAGTACATACCGAGAAAGATAATGGTGGTCTAGGTACTTACGCGTTTTCTCAATAAATACTTAGCGAATTAGCAATAATTCAATAGAACGGTAGGTACCTACCGCGATTTTCTGCATTTAAATCATTCACATTTTTAACGCCAGTACCTACCTCGAGTTTATATTAACTGGCTGGAAAATTATGCATTGTTGATGATAGATCGATTTCAGAAAATGTCAGAAAAATTTCAATATTTGATGCAATATAGTGTAACATTTTAAATGGGAAGCTACACATGTTTTTATTTTAAAAGTTTCTTAAACTTGTATACCTTCTATTTAATCAAAAACATTTCGTGCAAAATGTTTGTTTTCGCCGCAATCTAAGTTCCCGCAAAGGGCCTTTAAAATGTCAATTTTTCTCTGCTATTTTCGAGAACGCCGTTATAAAAATTCGAATAAATCCCTAGAAAAATCAGTTTTGTATGGGAAATCTCTTTACTAAACGATTCGACGTTTTTTAACGGGTGAACCTATCGGCAGGAAATATAACTGAGGCCGAATTTCTTCGTCGGTGAGAGATCTAATTGTAGTTTTCGCCGTTTGGGTGCGCTGTGAACCCTGCATCATCTTTTTATATGAAATCTGGTCTGACCGGCTGAGATCACCGTCCGTGCCCCCTTTCGGGCCAAATTGATCTCTGCGGTCGGCGAAATTCGAGGAGCGACGGTCGATTATCGCCTGCGGGCCGAGGAGGGCGAGGGAAATCGAAAGGGCGTAAGCGTCTTTTTTTTTTAAGCGACAATACGCCGTGAGGTCTTGCGGATCGAGGGGGAAAAGTGTCGATTATCGGACCACCAAAACGCGTTTTTTTGGAACGGCCGTTTGTATGAAATCCCGGTCCACACGCCTTGCTAGGCCAAATCGACCTCTGCGGTCGGTTAAACTGGACAGGCAGAGCGGTCGATTTTCGCCTGTACCCGGAGGGCTAAAAAAAAGGTGAGTTTTCCCGACCTACCCCAAAACCAAACATTAATATATATACTAGGTTTTGCCCGTTACAGAAGCAACTGACGGGTTAAAGCACTATGCGATTTGACGTGTGAACGTGGATGAAGCGAGGAGGAGTGTGTGTTAAATAAAATATATGAAGAAACCTGAGGTTACAGTGACCTTGCAACGCATGCCGGGTACCCGTTGTATATAATGTTATAATAAAGTGCAGGCATTTGCAAGGCGCTTGCATAATAATATAGTTTCCCCGAACTTGGAATGGAACCATCCCCGAGGTTACATTGATCTTGCAACGCATGCCGGGTACCCGTAGTATATTATTTTTCATATAGTGGAGGCGTTTGCAAGGCGCTTGCGTTATAATGTAGTTTCGCGGAACTTGGAATGGAACCATTACAGTTAAGTTGACCCCGAGGTTGAAGTTATCTTGCAACGCATGCCGAGTACCCGTTGTATATAATGTTATAATATAGTGCAGGCGTTTGAAAGGTGCTTGCATTATAATGTAGTTTCCCGGAACTTGGAATGGAACCATTACAGTTAAGTTTACCCCGAGGTGACAGTGATATTGCAACGCATGCCGGGTACCCGTTGTATATAATGTACTGTAGTGCTGGCGCTTGCAATAAAACGTAATTTCCCAGGAATTGGGATGGAACATTACAGTTAAGTAAAGTTGTCCCGGAGGTTACAGTGCCTTGCAACGCATGCCGGGTACCCGTTGTATATAATGTTTTAATGTAGGGCAGGCGTTTGCAAGGCGCTTGCATTATAATGTCGTTTCCCGAAACTTGGAATGGAACCATTACAGTTAAGTTGACCCGGAGGTTACAGTGCCTTGCAACGCATGCCGGGTACCCGTTTTATATAATGTTATTATATTTGCAAGGCGCTTGCATTATAATGTAGTTTCCCAAGACTTGGGATTCTAGAGCTCACTATTGTATGTAGAAAACAATGAATGGTTCCCGGGGCAGCGGTACCAATCTCACGTTCAATGATTATCATTAAAATGCAAAATGCAAAAAAAGCGTTTTATTAATTTAATATTTTTCATTATAATTATCCCGTTCAACTTCGAGCAATTTTATTAGGTATACATTTACAAAAAAAAAACATAAGCAAAATCATCAGATGAATCCAAATTGTTATGTGCAGGTAGGTACCTACGTAGATTCTATGTAGAATATAATTTAAGCTGTTGTTTAAAAAAAAAAAATCTTCCTTTTTTTAAAGTTAATCTTAACGTTTTGCGAAAGTTTTGTTCAAATTCTATTCGAGTTCTGTAATTATTTCTGTTTCCATAATAATTGGAAGGCTTTTGACCTCTCCAGCCAGATTCTCCCAACCCTTCGCATTGCACCGCAGTGTGAGGAATAGATTCATACGTCCGTCACTCCTGGCCACACTGTCCCCCAGATTCCTAAAGACCCCTCATACGTTTTTCCTTCCCATATCTTATTCTTCTTCCTTTCCCTTAAAAAAACCCACCCCACAGCGTCCTCAAAGATGACACAGGCTCCTAGGATTCAGAACGGGCTTTTTCTAGCGTTATTTCGTGATGCCAAAGCTCACTATTGTATTCTGAAACTGTATGTATTTCAGTAGCCAGATTCTCCCAACCCTTCGCCTTGCACCGCAGTGTGAGGAATAGATTCATACGTCCGTTACTCCTGGCGACACTGACCCTCAGATTCCTACCCACCCCTCATACCCTTTTCCTTCTTATATCTTCTTCTCCTTTCTTTCCCTCAAAAAACCTTCGACACAGCATCCCCAAAGATGACATAGGCCCCTAGGGAAATTGTTTTCCTCGGTGCCTCCTGTGTCGAGCTAATGTAAAAAAAGTTTAGCAATGCATAATTTCATGATGCCAGAGCTCACTATTGTATATAGAAACCAATGAATGGTTCCCGGGGCGGCGATACCAATTCCACGTTGAATGATTATCATTAAAATACAAAATACAAAAAAAAGCGGTATGTTAATTTAATATTTTTGAAAAAAATTATACCATTCAACTTCAAGCAATTTTATTATACATTTACAAAAAATTCATAAGCAATATCATCAGATTCTGAGTTGTTATGTGCATGTAGGTACCTGCATAGATTCTATGTAGAGTTACCTGCACATACGTAAAAAAAAACATATGAAATATATTTAGGCTGGGTTTTTCAAAAAAATTATTTAAAAATCTTCAATTTTTCAAGTTAATTTTAACGTTCTGTGAAAGTTCTGTTCAAATTCTATTCAAGTTCCGTAATTATTTCTATTTTGAAATAATAGTATAAATAAATAATAATAAATATTATAAGTTTTGAAGATAATTGAATAAATAAAAATCGCACATTACGTGAAAATGAACTTAATTAATTTAAAAATAACGTCCCTACCAACAGTGGTTATCCAGAAGCAACCTCCGTGTTCCTACATATTTCAAAAATTACCATCTTGGATGATTTTTTTCATTTCATATCTTTAATTTTCGATTTAACATTTAAAGGAAAGAATCTCGTAAGCCGGTACCTACCTAGTACATACCGAGAAAAATAATGGTGGTGTAGGTACTTACGCGTTTTCTCAATAAATACTTAGCGAATTAGCAATAATTCAATAGAACGGTAGGTACCTACCGCGATTTTCTGCATTTAAATCATTCACATTTTAAACGCCAGTACCTACCTCGAGTTTATATTAACTGGCTGGAAACTTATGCATTGTTGATGATAGATCGATTTCAGAAAATGTCAGAAAAATTTCAATATTTGATGCAATATAGTGTAACATTTTAAATGGGAAGCTACACATGTTTTTATTTTAAAAGTTTCTTAAACTTGTATACCTTCTATTTAATCAAAAACATTTCGTGCAAAATGTTTGTTTTCGCCGCAATCTAAGTTCCCGCAAAGAGCCTTTAAATGTCAATTTTTCTACGATATTTTCGAGAACGCCGTTAAAAAAATTCGAATAAATCCCCAGAAAAATCAGTTTTGTATGGGAAATCTCTTTATTAAACGATTCGACGTTTTTTAACGGGTGAACCTATCGGCAGGAAATATAACTGAGGCCGAATTTCTTCGTCGGTGAGAGATCTAATTGTAGTTTTCGCCGTTTGGGTGCGCTGTTAACCCCGCATCATCTTTTTATATGAAATCTGGTCTGACCCGCAGAGATCGCCGTCCGTGCCCCCTTTCGGGCCAAATTGATCTCTGCAGTCGGTGAAACTCGAGGAGCGGAGGTCGATTATCGCCTGCGGGCCGAGGCGGGCGAGGGAAATCGAAAGGGCGTAAGCGTCTTTTTCGTTTTTAAGCGACAATACGCCGTAAGGTCTTGCGGATCGAGGGGGAAAAGAGTCGATTATCGGATCACCAAAACGCGTTTTTTTGGAACGGCCGTTTGTATGAAATCCCGGTCCACACGCCTTGCTCAGCCAAATCGACCTCTGCGGTCGGTGAAACTCGACAGGCAGAGTGGTCGATTTTCGCCTGTACCCGGACGATTAAAAAAAAAAGTGAGTTTTCCAAAACCAAACATTAATATATATACTAGGTTTTGCCCGTTGCAGAAGCAACTAACGGGTTAAAACACTATGCGATTTGACGTGTGAACGTGGATGAAGCGAGGAGGAGTGTATGTTAAATAAAATATATGAAGAAACTGAGGTTACAGTGACCTTGCAACGCATGCCGGGTACCCGTTGTGTATAATGTTATGTAGTGCAGCGCTTGCATTAAAATGTGATTTCCCAGGAATAGGAATGGAACCATTACAGTTAAGTTGACAATGAGGTTACAGTGACCTTGCTACGCATGCCGAGCAACCGTTGTATATCATTTTATATATTGCAGGCACTTGCTTTAAAATATTATTTCCCGGAAATTGGGATGGAACCATTACAGTTAAGTTGACCCCGAGGTTACAGTGACCTTGCAACGCATGCCGGGAACCCGTTGTATATAATGTTATAATATAGTGCAGACGTTTGCAAGGCGCTTGCATTATAATGTAGTTTCCCGGAACTTGGAATGGAACCGTTACAGTTAAGTTGACCCCGAGGTTACAGTGATCTTGCAACGCATGCCGGGTAACCGTTGTATATCATGTTATGTAGAAATAAAAATCCCCTAAGATGACCTTTATTGGATAACCAACACTCATGCCGTAGGTCACCCCAAGTGGTTCGCTAAGTTTGGTGATTTAGTAGGGGTGCCCGGATTTATGGGGTGAGGTTTGTCTAGGTCTTGGTGGCGGATACATTTGACCAACCACTGCATGGCTGGCTGGATCGGAGGAGACTGATTGAGGGAGGCTTTTTATCTCTCCAGCCAGATTCTCTCAACCCTTCGCCTCGCACCGCAGTGTGTGGAATAGATTCATACGTCCGTTACTCCTGGCGACACTGACCCTCAGATTCCTACCCACCCCTCATACCCTTTTCCTTCTTATATCTTCTTCTCCTTTCTTTCCCTCAAAAAACCTTCGACACAGCATCCTCAAAGATGACATAGGCCCCTAGGGAAATTGTTTTCCTCGGTGCCTCCTGTGTGGAGCTAATGTAAAAAAAAGTTTAGCAATGCATAATTTCATGATGCCAGAGCTCACTATTGTATATAGAAACCAATAAATGGTTCCCGGGGCGGCGATACCAATTCCACGTTGAATGATTATCATTAAAATACAAAATACAAAAAAAAGCGGTATGTTAATTTAATATTTTTGAAAAAAATTATACCATTCAACTTCAAGCAATTTTATTATACATTTACAAAAAATTCATAAGCAATATCATCAGATTCTGAGTTGTTATGTGCATGTAGGTACCTGCATAGATTCTACGTAGAGTTACCTGCACATACGTAAAAAAAAACATATGAAATATATTTAGGCTGGGTTTTTCAAAAAATTTATTTAAAAATCTTCAATTTTTCAAGTTAATTTTAACGTTCTGTGAAAGTTCTGTTCAAATTCTATTCAAGTTCCGTAATTATTTCTATTTTGAAATAATAGTATCCCTATTAATAATTCTAATAATAGTTTCCCGACCTACCCCAAAACCAAACAATACTATATACTAGGTTTTGCCCGTTGCAGAAGCAACTGACGGGTTTAAACACTATGCGATTTGACGTGTGAACGTGGATGAAGCGAGGAAGAGTGTGTGTTAAATTAAATAGATGAAGAAACCTGAGGTTACAGTGACCTTGCAACGCATGCCGGGTACCCGTTGTATATAATGTTATGTAGTGCAGCGTTTGCATTAAAATGTAATTTCCCAGGAATTGGAATGGAACCATTACAGTTAAGTTGACCCCGAGGTTACAGTGACCTTGCAACGCATGCCGAGTAACCGTTGTATATTATGTTATAAATTGCAGGCGCTTGCATTAAAATTTTATTTCCCGGGAATCGGGATGAAACCATTACAGTAAAGTTGACCCCTAGGTTACAGTGACCTTGCAACGCATACCGGGTACCCGTTGTATATAATGTTATATAGTGCAGGCGCTTGCTTTAAAATGTTATTTCCCGGGAATTGGGATGGAACCATTACAGTTAAGTTGACCCCGAGGTTACAGTGACCTTGCAACGCATGCCGTGTACCCGTTGTATATTATGTTATAAATTGCAGGCGCTTGCATTAAAATTTTATTTCCCCGGGAATCGGGATGAAACCATTACAGTAAAGTTGACCCCTAGGTTAAAGTCGCCTTGCAACGCATGCCGGGTACCCGTTGTATATAATGTTATATAGTGCAGGCGCTTGTATTATAATGTAGTTTCCGGGGACTTGGGATGGAACCATTAGAGTTTAGTTGACCCTGAGGTTAAAGTGGCCTCGGAACGCATGCCGGGTACCCGTAGTATATAATGTTACATAGTGCAGGCGCTTGCATTATAATGTAGTTTTCCAGGACTTCGGATGGAAACATTACAGTTTTATTGACCCCGAGGTTAAAGCGGCCTCGCAACGCATGCCGGGTACCCGTTGTATGTAATTTTATAAAGTGCATAATTTTATAATGTTGTTTCCCGGGACTTGGTAGGGAACCATTACGGTTTAGTTGACCCCGAAGTTAAAGTGGCCTCGCAACGCATGCCGGGTACCCGCTGTATATAATTAATTTATTTACGCACAAATAGTCCATTAACAATAACAATCGGTTGCACGGTTTAGCAGTGCAAAATTTCATTATGCCGGAGCTCACTATTGTAGTTGTATTGTATTTCATTTTGCAAGTGTAAGTACTAAGTAGGTACTTTGTTGTAATATTTCACCAAAACGACGCCATTATGCTGTTGAGAATAAAATAATTTTCACTACAAAAAAATTCATTGAATATCATGTTTTGATTTTTAAATGAAAAAAGTCCCCGCAAGTAAGTACCTACCTAGAGCACGCGTAATTATTTTTTTTATTTAACAATGTCCAAATAGAACACACTTAAAAATAAAAAAAAATAATTAATAAAAAAAAGTTGACAATTCTTTAAATTTTTCTAGTAAATTTTCAGTTCAATAAAGTTCCGTTCGAGTTCTGTAATTATTTCAGTTTTGTGATGTAACTGGTCTGTAATGATAAAACAATAGAATTTGAGTAGAACCTTCACAGAACGTGAAAATTAACTTAAAAAAAGTTCAATTATTCTGTATCATCGAAACAACCTTACCGTAGTATTTATTACATTAAAACCTAATTCGTTGTGTAGGTACCCATTCAGGTAGGTACCTGCGCGTTTCCTTAAATTCCGGCAATCTTTGCTTTTTTCATCATATTTGCAATACTACCGAAATAAGTAGGTACCTACCCCGAATGAATAACGTGGTAATTTGAACTGGCCACTAATATTTAAACTTTCGATGGAATCTGTGAGCGCGTATTTTGATGATTTTTTTTCGGAAAATTTCGAGTTTTGTCAGCATCTCCTGACGTATTTTATATGAGAATCATATGTTTTATTGGTGTTAAAAGTTGCGGAATCTATCCGGCTATCGTATTTTCAAAAAACATCTAGCCCGGAATCGGTTTTTCGGCGGTAATGTCGTTTTCCGAAAAACAACGACCGAAACCGCCGAGAGTTCCGTTTTGTTAGGCTAAAAATTTGACATCTGAGATCCTGACCTATGTCAATAGTCCTATGTAGCATTTTCCTTTGTGAAATTAGCGGGTTTTTTCGTCACTTTTTTTTTTCAAACGCCGTCTGTCGGCGGGAAATATAATCGAGTGATTCGAGTAGAGCTTCTAGTTTTCGCCGCCGATTCGTATCGGAGAATGAATCCCTGTATATATTTTTTTTGTCGAAAAAAAAATACTCCCAGCTTCTTGTCTGAATTTGCTTCAACCGAAAGTGAACCTTGAGGTGGGTGAAACGCAAAGGGCGTACTGGTCGTTTTTGCGCCGACAAAAAAGTGCGTGAGTTTTTCCAAAAGTGAACAATACTATATATACTAGGTTTTGCCCGTTGCAGAAGCAACTGACGGGTTAAAACACTATGCGATTTGCGTGTGAACGTGGATGAAGTGAGGAGGATTGTGTTTTAAATTAAATATATGAAGAAACCTGAGGTTACAGTGACCTTGCAACCCATGCCGGGTAACCGTTGTATATAATGTTATGTAGTGCAGCGCCTGCATTAAAATGTAATTTTCCAGGAATTGGAATGGAACCATTACAGTTAAGTTGACCCCGAGGTTACAGTGACTTTGCAACGCATGCCGAGTAACCATTGTATATCATGTTATATATTGCAGGCAATTACTTTAAAATGTTATTTCCCGGGAATTATGATGGAACCATTACAGTAAAGTTGACCCCGAGGTTACAGTGATGTTGCAACGCATGCCGGGTACCCGTTGTATATAATGTTCTATAGTACAGGCGCTTGCATTATAATGTTGTTTTCCGAGATTTGGGATGGAACCATTACAGTTCAATGGACCCCGAGGTTAAAGTGGCCTTGCAACGCATGCCGGGTACCCGCTGTATATAATTTATTTATTTACGGACAAAAAGTCCATTAACAATATAAAATACGTCACTAATTTATGTCTCCCTCTTATCCTTTCCCTTGTTACCATAATTATTGGAAGGCTTTTGACCTCTCCAGCCAGATTCTCCCAAACCTTCGCCATGCACCGCAGTGTGAGGAATAGATTCATACGTTCGTCACTCCTGGCCACACTGACCCCCAGATTCCTAAACACCCCTCATACCTTTTTCCTTCCCATATCTTCTTCTCCTTCCTTTCCCTTAAAAAACCCTCCGCACAGCATCCTCAAAGATGACATAGGCCCTTAGGGAAATTGTTTTCTTTAGAGCCTCCTGTGTGGAGCTAAAGTAAAAAAAAAAATTAACACTGCATAATTTCATCCTGAGTTCTCCCCAAGGTTACAGTGATTTTGCAACGCATGCCGGGTACCCGTTGTATGTAATGTTATGTAGAAATACAAATCCCTAAAATTGACCTTTATTGAATAACCAACACCTCTGCCGTCGGTCACCCCAAGTGGTTCGCTACGTTTGGTGATTTAGTAGGGGTGCCCGGATTCATGGGTGAGGTTTTTCTAGGTCTTGGAGGCGGATGACCAGGACACACTGAACCCAAGATTCCTACCCACCCCTTAAACCCTTTTCCTTCCCAGAACTCTCATCTCCTTTCTTTCCTAAAAAAAATCCTCCACACAGCATCCCCAAAGATGACATAGGCCCTGAGGGAAATTATTTTCCCCACGGCCTCCTGTGTGGAGCTCATGTAAAAAAAAAAAAAAAATGCATATAAATTCACCTTTCCTGTCTATGTCAGTCTTAAATGATGACCTACATAGAATACCCTTGGATGGTGAAAGCCAGAAATAATTGAAAAAAAAAAAAACATTTTCTTAATATTTTTTCCCTTGCTTAGTTCTGCACTCCTGGTATTTATCCTTTTTTTACATGAGCTACACACAGGAGACCCTGAGGAAAATAATTTCCCTCGGGGTCATTTCATCTTTGGAGATGTTGTGTTGAGGGTTTTTAAAGGCAAATAAGGCGAGGAGAGCAACGCTCAGTGGTTAAACATACGTATGTATAAGGCCACCCGCAGGGCCTAGCAGCTGAAACCTGTCAAACAGAAGTATCTAGACGCCATCGGAGGCATGCACACATCAAATTCCCAAAGTTTCATCGCAATCGGATGAACGGTTTAGCAATGCATAATTTCATGATGCCAGAGCTCACCATTTTATATATTAAGAATCGAAGGTCCCCAAAGTTTCATCGGAATCGAAGAAGAATTAACACAGAACGTGAAAATTAACTTAAAAAAAGTGTGCTTTTACCTGCATAATTTGGCAAAAAATTGACCATGTTAAGATATTTAAATTTATTCATTTTCATAACGTTGCTTGAAATGGATTTTGCCGTTTTTGGTGACCAGATCTGAATAGCCAGGTACTTCCCCACCTTCCTCGTCTCCATCTCCCTCCCCTCCCCACTACCTTTAGCCTCACAACATACCCCAACTGGGGATGCCATAGTTTCACTGACTTCAGTAGTTAGGACTCTTGTGCCGTATTATCATTAAAATTTAGTTAATAATGCATAAAACAATTAATTTCCGTACAATTTTAAAGTACCTACACCATTTGAAAAAAAAAATTGTACCATCTTTGCTATTAAATTTACACAATATATTAATTTCTCATTATTTCGACAACAACGTTCCTCATAAGTAGGTACTGGCCATTACTGGTATTATATTATTTGAGAATGTCCAAAAAGAACGAAACTTTACCTACACATTCATAAATGAAAAATATTTTGATAGGTTCTTTCAAAAAAATTTAATAATTCTTTAAAATTTTCAAGTTAATTATCACGTTTTGTGAAAGTTATTTTAAAGTTCTGTAATTATTTCAGTTTTGTGGTGCAACTGGATAAAATGATATAACAACAGAACTCGAATAGAACTTACGCAGAACGTTAGAATTAACTTTAAAGAAATGTTGAATTCTTCAATTTTATTGCAACAACCCGGCATCCAATGTAAGTACCTACATAATTCGTCTAGGTACCTACTCATTTTCGCAAAAAAACCACGGTAGTAAGTCGGTAAGCCGGTAGGTAGGTACCTAAGCACTTATTTCCATCACTAAGTTGCATGGTTTATCTGTGTGTTCTAAATAACAGGGTCCGCCAAAACTGCGTTACTCATTTTTGGTAAAAATAAATTGATTAAATAATAATATTTTTTTTTAAATAAAAATAAAATCGTCTTTTTTTAAAAATATTTTTCTAGAAATGACATCGGTCAAACATCCAACTTTTAAATTCACGAACGCGCATACTACTTTCGTAATAAATAATTATTCACAACGATACATGTATGGAAAAAAACGGAAATTCTAAGCATCGTCATTTGAGAAATGTTTCTACGCCGCTCAAACGTTAGTCGTGAAGGCCCGACTATATTTTCGAAAAAAAAAATATCAAGAAAATTATCATTCAAAATAATTAAAAAAATAATTATTATATTTCGAGCAGTATTTTTTTTACCACCGTGTACCGGCATAATAACGATTCATGAATGATGAAATTCGATTTTAAAACCTGCTAACAACGCCAACTTAAGACACTCCAATTTTGTTTCGCGTTCGAATTTGAATTTTAGTCTATTTTTAAATTTTTCTAATGAAATGTTTTAATTCTATGTCCTGTCGACTGGCGGCGCCGTGAAAACAGTACATAATTTTAAAGATAAGTTTCAATACTCGACTTTTATGTTGTTTTTTGCACATGTCAGTTTTGAAACGAATATTACAACGATGTTTTTGAGAAAAGTGATAATTACGACGGTCAATTGACCTTTGAAAAACTCTTGTTGACGGAATTTCACTAAATTTTGGCTTCCAAGCGTGATATTTTCGACAAAATCGCGTATGCCAGTCGGCCGGTGGGAAAACGAAAAATGAAAGATGACATTTAAAATCTGCGTACCTAGCGAAATCAGTTTTGTATGGGAGATTTTCGCTACATCTTTCTCAACTTTTCCGGGCATTTGAAAAGAGATAGCAACCCTGAATTCGTTTCGAAGGAGAGTGTTCCTTCTTGCGTTTGAAATTGGTTGAGCTTAGAGGTCAATTTGGCGTGCCAAATTTTACCAAATTGCCGCGAGCCAAAGTGACCCGTGAGGTTTCACCCACCCGAGGGGCAGAGTGGTCGCTTTTCCCCTCAAATCGAAAGTGAGCTTTTCCCCGACCTACCCCAAAAGTGAACAATACTATATATACTAGCGGGGCCCGTTGCAAAAATGCAACTAACGGGTTAAAAAATTATACGATTTGCGTGTGAACGTGGATGAAGCGAGGAGGAGTGTGTGTTAAATTAAATATATGAAGAAACCTGAAGTTACAGTGACCTTGCAACGCATGCCGGGTACCCGTTGTTTATAATGTTATAATATAGTGCAGGCATTTGCAAGGCGCTTGCATAATAATGTAGTTTCCCTGAACTTGGAATGGAACCATTACAGTTATGTTGACCCCAAGGTTACAGTGATGTTGCAACGCATGCCGGGTACCCTTTGTATATAATGTTTTAATATAAAGCAGGCGTTTGCAAGGCGCTTGTATTATAATGTAGTTTCCCGGAACTTGGAATGGAACCATTACAGTTAAATTGACCCCGAGATTACAGTGATGTTGCAACGCATGCCGGGTACCCGTTGTATATAATGTAATATAGAAATACAAATCCCCAAAGTTGTCCTTTATTGGATAACCAACACGTCTGCCATAGGTCACCTCAAGTGGTTCGCTACGTTTGGTGATATAGTAGGGGTGCCCGGGTTCATGGGGTGAGGTCTGTCTAGGTCTTGGAGGCGGATTACCAGGACACACTGAACCCCAGATTCCTACCCACCCCTTAAACCCTTTTCCTTCCCAGAACTCTCATCTCCTTCCTTTCCTAAACAAAATCCTCCACACAGCATCCCCAAAGAAGACATAGGCCCTGAGGGAAATTATTTTCCCCACGGCCTCCTGTGTGGAGCTCATGTAAAAAAAAATAATTAAATGCATATAAATTCACCTTTCCTGTCTATGTCAGTCTTAAATGATGACCTACATAGTACCCTTGGATGGTGAAAGCCAGAAATAATTGAAAAAAAAACATGTTCTTAATATTTTTTCCCTTGCTTATTTCTGCACTCCTGGTATTTATCCTTTTTTTACATGAGCTCCACACAGGAGACCCCGAGGAAAATAATTTCCCTCAGGGTCATCTCATCTTTGTAGATGTTGGGTTGAGGGTTTTTTAAGGCAAAGAAGGCGAGGAGAGCAACGCTCAGTGGTTAAACATACGTATGTATAAGGCCACCCGCAGGGCCTAGCAGCTGAAACCTGTCAAACAGAAGTATCTAGTCGCCATCGGAGGCATGCACACATCAAATTCCCAAAGTTTCATCGCAATCGGATGAACGGTTTAGCAATGCATAATTTCATGATGCCAGAGCTCACCATTTTATACATTAAGAATCGAAGGTCCCCAAAGTTTCATCGGAATCGAAGAAGAATTAACAAAGAACGTGAAAATTAACTAAAAAAAGTATGCTTTCACCTGCATAATTTGGCAAAAAATTGACCATGTTAAGATATTTAAATTTATTAATTTTCATAACGTTGCTTGAAATGGCTTTTGCCGTTTTTGGTGACCAGATCTGAATAGCCAGGTACTTCCCCACCTTCCTCGTCTCCATCTCCTTCCCCTCCCCACTACCTTTAGCCTCACAACATACCCCAACTGGGGATGCCATAGTTTCACTGACTTCAGTAGTTGGGACTCTTGTGCCGTATTATCATTAAAATTTAGTTAATAATGTATAAAACAATTAATTTCCGTATAATTTTCAAGTACCTACACCATTTGAAAAAAAAATTGTACCATCTTTGCTATTAAATTTACACAATATATTAATTTTTCATTAATTCGTCAACAACGTTCCCTCATAAGTAGGTACTGGCCATTACTGGTATTATTATTTGAGAATGTCCAAAAAGAACGAAACTTTACCTACACATTCATAAATGAAAAATATTTTGATAGGTTCTTTCAAAAAAATTTAATAATTCTCCAAAATTTTCAAGTTAATTTTCACGTTCTGTGAAAGTTATTTTAAAGTTCTGTAATTGCTTCAGTTTTGTGGTGCAACTGGATAAAATGATATAACATCAGAACTCGAATAGAACTTACGCAGAACGTTAGAATTAACTTTAAAGAAATGTTGAATTCTTCAATTTTATTGCAACAACCCGGCATCCAACGTAAGTACCTACATAATTCGTCTAGGAACCTACTCATTTTCGCAAAAAAACCACGGTAGTAAGTCGGTAAGCGGGTAGGTAGGTACCTAAGCACTTATTTCCATCACTAAGTTGCATGGTTTATCTGTGTGTTCTAAATAACAGGGTCCGCCAAAACTGCGTTACTCATTTTTGGTAAAAATAAATTGATTAAATAATAATATTTTTTTTTAAATAAAAATAAAATCGTCTTTTTTTTAAATATTTTTCTAGAAATGACATCGGTCAAACATCCAACTTTTAAATTCACGAACGCGCATACTACTTTCGTAATAAATAATTATTCACAACGATACATGTATGGAAAAAAACGGAAATTCTAAGCATCGTCATTTGAGAAATGTTTCTACGCCGCTCAAACGTTAGTCGTGAAGGCCCGACTATATTTTCGAAAAAAAAAAATATCAAGAAAATTATCATTCAAAATAATTAAAAAAATAAATATTATATTTCGAGCAGTATTTTTTTTACCACCGTGTACCGGCATAATAACGATTCATGAATGATGAAATTCGATTTTAAAACCTGCTAACAACGCCAATTTAAGACACTCCAATTTTGTTTCGCGTTCGAATTTGAATTTTAGTCTATTTTTAAATTTTTCTAATGAAATGTTTTAATTCTATGTCCTGTCGACTGGCGGCGCCGTGAAAACAGTACATAATTTTAAAGATTAGTTTCAATACTCGACTTTTATGTTGTTTTTTTGCACATGTCAGTTTTCAAATGAATATTACAACGATGTTTTTGAGAAAAGTGATAATTACGACGATCAATTGATCTTTGAAAAACTCTTGTTGACGGAATTTCACTAAATTTTGGCTTCCAAGCGTGATATTTTCGACAAAATCGCGTATGCCAGTCGGCCGGTGGGAAAATGAAAAATGAAAGATGACATTTAAAATCTGCGTACCTAGCGAAATCAGTTTTGTATGGGAGATTTTCGCTACATCTTTCTCAACTTTTGCAGGCATTTGAAAAGAGATACACTCCCTTAATCGACTTCGAGGGAAATTGAATCTACAGATGTGCCAATCTCAATGAGCCGAGAGGTCAATTTGGCTTGCCAAATTTTACCAAATTTCCGCAAGCCAAAGTGACCCGTGAGGTTTCACCCACCCGAGGGGCAAAGTGGTCGCCTTTCCCCTCAAATCAAAAGTGACCTTTTCCTGACCAATGGCGTGAGCGGAAAAAGTGAGTTTTTCCCGACCTACCACAAAACTGAGCATTAATATATATACTAGGTTTTGCCCGTTGCAGAAGCAACTAACGGGTTAAAAATTATGCGATTTGCGTGTGAACGTGGATGAAGCGAGGAGGAGTGTGTGTTAAATTAAATATATGAAGAAACTAGAGGTTACAGTGACCTTGCAACGCATGCCGGGTACCCGTTGTATATAATGTTATATAGTGCAGCGCTTGCATTAAAATGTAATTTCCCAGGAATTGGAATGGAACCATTACAGTTAAGTTGACCCCGAGGTTACAGTGATGTTGCAACGCATGCCGGGTACCCTTTGTATATAATGTTATAATATAAAGCAGGCGTTTGCAAGGCGCTTGCATTATAATGTAGTTTCCCGGAACTTGGAATGGAACCATTAAAGTTAAGTTGACTTCGAGGTTACAGTGATCTTGCAACGCATGCCGGGTACCCTTTGTATATAATGTTATAATATAAAGCAGGCGTTTGCAAGGCGCTTGCATTATAATGTAGTTTCCCGGAACTTGGAATGGAACCATTACAGTTAAGTTGACTTAGAGGTTACAGTGATCTTGCAACGCATGCCGGGTACCCTTTGTATATAATGTTATAATATAAAGCAGGCGTTTGCAAGGCGCTTGCATTATAATGTAGTTTCCCGGAACTTGGAATGGAACCATTAAAGTTAAGTTGACTTCGAGGTTACAGTGATCTTGCAACGCATGCCGGGTACCCTTTGTATATAATGTTATAATATAAAGCAGGCGTTTGCAAGGCGCTTGCATTATAATGAATTTTCCCGGAACTTGGAATGGAACCATTATTGTTAAGTTGACTTCGAGGTTACAGTGATCTTGCAACGCATGCCGGGTACCCTTTGTATATAATGTTATAATATAAAGCAGGCGTTTGCAAGGCGCTTGCATTATAATGTAGTTTCCCGGAACTTGGAATGGAACCATTACAGTTAAATTGACCCCGAGATTACAGTGATGTTGCAACGCATGCCGGGTATCCGTTGTATATGATGCTATAATACAGTGCACGCATTTGCAAGGCGCTTCAATTATAATGTAGTTTCCCGGAACTTGGAATGGAACCGTTACAGGTAAGTTGACCCCGAGGTTACAGTGATATTGCAACGCATGCCGGGTACCAGTTGTATATAATGTTATGTAGAAATACAAACCCCCAAACTTAACCTTTTTTGGATAACCAACACCTCTGCCATAGGTCACCTCAAGTGGTTCGCTACGTTTGGTGATTTAGTAGGGGTGCCCGGGTTCATGGGGTGAGGTCTGTCTAGGTCTTGGAGGCGGATGCCCAGGACACACTGAACCCCAGATTCCTACCCACTCCTTAAACCCTTTTCCTTCCCAGAACTCTCATCTCCTTCCTTTCCTAAAAATAATTATTTTCCCCACGGCCTCACGTAAAAAAAAAATAATTAAATGCATATAAATTCACCTTTTCCAAAAAGCCAGAAATAATTGAAAAAAAAACATGTTCTTAATATATTTTCCCTTGCTTAGTTCTGCACTCCTGGTATTTATCCTTTTAAAATTTTGTTTTATTCGAGTAAAAAAAAGAACAGAAAAAAATATTCTTTCAAAGCGTACTCTACTCCCTGCCCCCCCCTTCCTCCATCACGCAAAACCCCCTCCCGGGTTCCCCTCCCCCTTCCCAGTTTACCCTCCCCCCACCCTGGTTTTCCTCCCCCCCTCCCTGGTTTTCCTTCCCCCCTCCCGCGCGTCATTAATTCCTTCCCGGTACATTTAGTTTTCAAACAGCTCGCGTGCCGCCTATTGAAATATTTTTACGGAAATTTCGTAATGCCAAAGCTCACCAGCCAATAAACAAACATAACAAAAAAAGAATTATTCAATTTGGTGTAGTCTTTCGGAAGTTTTACGCGTACATACAATTCGACGATTCATTTTTATGCAAATTTGATAATGCCAGAGCTCACCAGTAGTTTTATACAAAATTTTGTCTTAACAGTGTCGAAGACAACAAAAAAAGAATTATTCAATTTGGTGCAGTCTTTCGGAAGTTATGCGCGTACATTCATTTCCGCGATTCATTTGTATGGAAATTTCATGATGCCAGAGCTCACCAGTAATTTTATACAAACTTTGTCCCAACAATAAGGAACGCAACAAAAAAAGAATTATTCAATTACGTGCAGTCGTTCTGAAGTTATGAGCGTACTTACATTTCGGCGAATCATTTTTAAACAAATTTCGTTACGCCAGAGCTCACCAGTAATTTTATTCAGATCTTGCCCTAATAATAACAATTACAACAAAGAAAGAATTATTCAATTTGGTGCATTCGCTCGGAAGCTATGCGCATATATAGATTTCGGCGATTCATTTTAAACAAATTTTATAATTCCAGACCTTGCCCGAACAATAACGAAACCAACTCAAAAAGAATTTTTCAATTTGGTCCAGTCGTTCGTGAGCTATAATTTATAGACGATACCCGTGGAAAATTTATCCGTTTATGTAATTTTCAGGGTACCTACCTAGTTCATCAAAATATTCTAAAACAATATTTTATTTAAATGGCAAGACAACCGTTAAACTTTGTCGTAACCACCTCAAGCAAAGCCTGAAAATCGAACACCTGCTTCGGTTTTAGAACATTTCCCATACAAATAACCTCAGCTATCGGTGTCCTGGCCCGGCTAAAAACTTCAGGTGGTTTTGCATATCGATCCATGTTCAGTATTGCAAGGTTTGAGAAAATTAAATAAATATATCAAATATCTACCGATTTTACAGGCTGAAAACAATGTGCATTTTCGATGTTATTGGATTTTTCGCAAATGTCAAATATAATTTCAAAGTTTGACGCGATATTGCGAAACATTTTGAATGGGAAGCTACGCATGTTTTTATATTTAAAGTTTCTAAAACTTGTATATTTTTTGATTATTTGAAAATATCTCTTGCAAAATGTTTTTTTTCGCGACAATCTACGACCTCGCAAAGGACCTTAAAAATGTCAATTTTTCCAAGCTCTTTTCGGGAAAGCCGTTTAATTGATTCGAATAAATTTCTCCTAAATACCTGTATAAAGGAAAATTTGTGTGGAAATTAACGGGTTTTTTTGTCGTTTTTTTTTTTCAAACGCCATCTGTCGGCGGGAAAAACCGAGCCGAATCGAGTGATTCGAGTAGAGCTTCTAGTCTTCGCCGCCGATTCGTATAGGAGAATAAATCCCTGTATATATTTCATTTTGTCGGAAAAAAATTACCCCCAGTTTTCATTCGGAATTTGCTTCAACCGAAAGTGAACCTTGAGGTGGGTGAAACGTAAAGGGCGTACTGGTCGTTTTTGCGTCAACCAAAAAGTGACCTTTTCCTGACCTATCCCAAAACCAAACAATACTATATATACTAGGTTTTGCCCGTTGCAGAAGCAACTGACGGGTTAAAACACTTTGCGATTTGCGTGTGAATGTGGATGAAGCGAGGAGGAGTGTGTGTTAAATTAATTATATGAAGAAACCTGAGGTTACAGTGACTTTGCAACGCATGCCGGGTACCCGTTGTATATAATGTTATAATATAGTGCAGGCATTTGCAAGGCGCTTGCATAATAATGTAGTTTCCCTGAACTTGGAATGGAATACAGTTAAGTTGATCCCGAGGTTACAGTGATGTTGCAACGCATGCCGGGAACCCTTTGTATATAATGTTATAATATAAAACAGGCGTTTGCAAGGCGCTTGCATTATAATGTAGTTTCCCGGAACTTGGAATGGAACCATTACAGTTAAGTTGACCCCGAGATTACAGTGATGTTGCAACGCATGCCGGGTACCCGTTGTATATAATGTTATAATACATTGCATGCGTTTGCAAGGCGCTTGAATTATAATGTAGTTTCCCGGAACTTGGAATGGAACCATTACAGTTAAGTTGACCCCGAGGTTACAGCGATGTTGCAACGCATGCCGGGTACCCTTTGTATATAATGTTATAATATAAAGCAGGCGTTTGCAAGGCGCTTGTATTATAATGTAGTTTCCAGGAACTTGGAATGGAACCATTACAGTTAAGTTGACCCTGAGGTTACAGTGATCTTGCAACGCATGCCGGGTACCCTTTGTATATAATGTTATAATATAAAGCAGGCGTTTGTAAGGCTCTTGCATTATAATGTAGTTTTCCGGAACTTGGAATGGAACCATTACAGTTAAGTTGACCCCGAGATTACAGTAATGTTGCAACGCATGCCGGGTACCCGTTGTATATAATGTTATAATACAGTGCATGCGTTTGCAAGGCGCTTGAATTATAATGTAGTTTCCCGGAACTTGGAATGGAACCATTACAGTTAAGTTGACCCCGAGGTTACAGTGTTGTTGCAACGCATGCCAGGTACCCGTTGTATATAATGTAATGTAGAAATACAAATCCCCAAAGTTGTCCTTTATTGGATAACCAACTTCTCTGCCATAGGTCACCTCAAGTGGTTCGCTACGTTTGGTGATTTAGTAGGGGTGTCCGGGTTCATGGGGTGAGGTCTGTCTAGGTCTTGGAGGCGGATGTCCAGGACACACTGAACCCCAGATTCCTACCCACCCCTTAAACCCTTTTCCTTCCCAGAACTCTCATCTCCTTCCTTTCCTTAAAAAAAATCCTCCACACAGCATCCCCAAAGATGACATAGGACCTGAGGGAAATTATTTTCCCCACGGCCTCCTGTGCGGAGCTCATGTAAAAAAAAAAAATTAAATGCATATAAATTCACCTTTCCCAAAAAGCCAGAAATAATTGAAAAAAACATGTTCTTAATATATTTTCCCTTGCTTAGTTCTGCACTCCTGGTATTTATCCTTTTAAAATTTTGTTTTATTCGAGTAAAAAAAAGAACAGAAAAAATATTCTTTCATAGCGTACTCTACCCCCCCCCCCCCCCTTCCTCCATCCCGCAAAACCCCTCCCGGGTTCCCCTCCCCCTTCCCAGATTACCCTCCCCCCTCCGTGGTTTTTTCCCCCCTCCCGCGCTCATTATTTCATTGCCGTTACATTTGGTTTTCAAACAGCTCGCGTGCCACCTATTGAAATATTTTTATGCAAATTTCGTAATGCCAGAGCTCACCAGCCAATAAACAAACATAACAAAAAAAAATTATTCAATTTTGTGCAGTCTTTCGGAAGTTATACGCGTTCATACATTTCGACGATTGATTTTTATGCAAATTTCATAATGCCAGAGCTTACCAGTAGTTTTATAGAAACCTTGTCCTATCAGTAACGAAAACAATAAAAAAAGAATTTTCAGATTCGGTGAATTCGTTCGAAAGTTATACGCATATATACATTTCGGCAATTCATTTTTATACAAATTTCATTATGGCAGATCTCACCGGTATTTTTATGCAAAACCTTGTCCTAACAGTAACGAACCCACCAAAAAAACAATTATTCAATTCGATGCATCCGTTCGAAAGTTATGCGCGTGCAAACATTTCGGCAACCATTTTATACAAATTTCATAATGCCAGTGCTCACCAGAAGATCAATAAAAACCTTATCCTAACAATTACAAACACAAAACAAAAATAATTATCCAATTCGGTGCATGCATTCGAAAGTTATGGGCGTACTTGCATATCGGCGATTCATTTATAATACCTATATCAGTTTCTCAGGCACCTAACGATTTTATAGTTTTTCATACAGTTAAATATTCCTCAGTCAATTTCTGCGCTCCTGGTAGGTACCCTGTAACGTTTATACAGAATGTGCAATGCAATTTTTCACAAAAATGGCGCTTTAATTTTATTTTTATAATTTTATAATATATCAGTTTCTCAGGTACCTACCGATTTTACAGTTTTTCATATAGTTAAACATACGTATGTATAAAGCCGCCGACAGGGCCTAGCAGCAGAAATCTGCCAAACAGAAGTATGTAGACACAATCGGAGACATGCCATCATCAAATTCTCAAAGATTCGTCGCAATGGGATGAACGGTTAACCGTGTATAATTTAATGAAGCTAAAACAACATATTATTATCTCGGTCAATTTCTGCGCTCCTGATACTTTGGATCCATTATTTTACAAAACCTAGGGTTTTTTTTCACAAAAATGGCGCTATAATTTTATTTTTATTATTTAGGAAAACAAATTTGGTCATCGGGATAAGCACCTCATTTTATTTGATTTTATTAAATTTTGTATTAAGTACCTACTTAGTATTTAAATGGTTAATAATATTTCATTTATATGGCAACACAACCGTTAAACTTTGTCTCAACCACCTCAAGCACAGCCTGAAAATCGAACACCTGCGCCCGTTTTAGAACATTTTACATACAAATTACGTCAGCTAAGGCTGTCAGGGCCTCGCTGAAAACTTGCGGTGGTTTTGAATAATGTTCCATGCTTAGTGTTGCAAGATTCGAGAAAATTTAATAAAGATTATTATTTACCCTCGTACGAATACAATCAATTTGAAACTTGTTCCATCAGTCGTTGAACAACAGCATTTTTTTCGCGCTAGGATCTGCGAACGTTCCAATTTAGATTTCGACACATTTTTGAATTTCTCCAAGGAAAAGCTGCGGTTGTAGATTCTGTCGATAGGCGTCTCCGTGTAAATTGTACCTATTTTTAAACATTAGTTTCAAAATATGACTTTTCCGTAGTTTTTTCGCAAATGTCAGTTTTCAATCGAATATTACAACGATGTTTTTGTGAAAAGTGATAATTGCGATGGTCAATTGACCTTTTAAAAAGTCTCGTTGACGTAATTTTACTAAATTTTGGCTTCCAAGCGTGATATTTTCTAAGAAATCACGTATGCCAGTCGGCCGGTGAGAAATCGAAAAATGAAGAATGACATTTAAAATTTATGTACCTAGCCAAATCAATTTTGTATGGGAGATTTTCGCTACATCTTTCTCAACTTTTGCAGGCATTTGAAAAGAGATAGATACAATGAATTCGCTTCGAAGAAGAGTGAACCGTGGGGCCTTTGAAATCGGATGAGCTTAGAGATCAATTTGGCTTGCCAAATTTTACCAAATTTTTGCAAGCCAAAATGACCCGTGAGGTTTCACCCACCCGAGGGGCAGAGTGGTCGCTTTTCCCCTCAAATCGAAAGTGAGGTTTTCCGTGACCTTTCCCAAAAGTGAACAATACTATATATACTAGGTTTTGCCCGTTGCAGAAGCAACTGACGGGTTAAAGCACTGTGCGATTTGATGTGTGAACGTGGATGAAGCGAGGAGTGTGTGTTCAATAAATATTTGAAGAAAAAAACGATGTTTGAATGTAGACGAAGCGAGGTGTGTGCGCCACATAGAGGGCACAGGCAGTAGACTGCTCAATTTGGTACACCTACTATAGGGCCACTTCGGTCAACTGGTTCAAGGAGTTCAGTATGGGAATAAAAGTTATTTTTTTAATCCATTTTTTTTGGAATTTTTATAATATTGAAATTTTATGGATCTTAAATTTTTTTCAGATTTTAAAATGTTTTGGATTTTTAAATTTTTTGGATTTTTAAATTTTTTTCGATTTTTAAATTTTTTTGATTTTAAATTTTTTTGGATTTTTAAATTTTTTGAAATTTGAAATTTTTTTCGATTTTAAAATTTTTTGATTTTAAAATTTTTTCGTTTTTAAAATTTTTTGGATTTTGAAATTTTTTGGATTTTAAAATTTTTTTCGATTTTAAAATTTTTTTGATTTTAAATTTTTTGGATTTTAAAATTTTGTGAACTTTAAAATATTTTGGATATTGAAATTTTTTTCGATTTTGAAATTTTTTGGAATTTAAAATTTTTTCGATTTTAAAATTTTTTGGATTTTGAAATTTTTTGGATTTTAAAATTTTTTTCGATTTTAAAATTTTTTGGATTTTATTTTTTTTGAATTTTAAAATTTTTTGGATTTTAAAATATTTTTGGATTTAAAATTTTATGAAATTTAAAATTTTTTGGATTTTTAAATTTTTTGTATTTTGAAATTAAAATTATTTTTAAATTGGTTATCAAAATAACGTAATATAATATTTTTATAATTAATGTAATATATTAATTATTTTTTGATTGATTAGTTTGTGTTATTTCTCATTAACACTAATTAACTTATAAAGTATAAGTTCTGGTGTAAAATCACCATTCAGAATTGAAACTTTGTTTGAAATGGCTTTGGCCGTGTTTACTTACCAGATCTGAGGTTCAATTTGGGAGGCGGGAATAGGAACCGTCGCCTCAGGAACCTTTATTGGATAACCAACACCTCTGCCATAGGTCACCCTAGATGATTCGCTACGTTTAGTGATTTAGCAGAGGTGCCCGGGTTCATGGGATGAGGTTTGTCTAGGTCTGATGATCAGGACACACTGATCCCCAGATTCCTATCCACCCTTTAATCCCTTTTCCTTCCCAGAACTCTCCTCTCCTTCGTTTCCCTAAAAGGCGAAGCGAGCAGGAGTGTGTTAAATTAAATATATGAAGAAAAAACAATATCTGAATGCGGATGAAGCGAGGAGTGAGCGCCTACAAAGGGAACAGGTAGTCGACCGCTCCCCCAAAGTTTCATCGCAATCGGATGAACGGTTTAGCAATGCATAATTTCATGATGCCAGAGCTCACTATTTTATACAAAAACCATCGCGGGCATTCATATATCAAATCCCCAAAGTTTCATCACAATCGGATGAACGGTTTAGCAATGCATAATTTCACGATGCCAGAGCTCACTATTCTATACAGAAAGAATCGACTGGATGCACACATCAAATCCCCAAGGTTTCATCGCAATCGAATATTTGACGGGTGTATGTGGATGAAGCGAGAAGCGCTTGTTGAATTAAATATACAAAGAAAAAACGATGTTTGAATGTGGATAAGGCGAGGAGTGTGTGCCTACAAAGGGCACAGGAAGTCGACCGCTCAATTCCATATACCTGCTCTCGGGCCGATTCGGTCGCCCGGTTCAAGGTGTTCAGTACGGGCCTTCTCTCGCAAATCAGTACGGGCCTTCTCTCGCAAAAGGGGGCCGCGGAGATGCCTGCTCAGTTTTTCACTGCGCCATTCCGGGTGCAGGTCGATACGCGTAATTTGATACCCGTACGTATAATTTCCTGCTGCAAAGAAGACTTACCAACTCTTTCACTCATTCACTCTATGTATGAATGTATGTTTACAGTTCAGGTAGCAATTGAAAAGCTGAAGTGATAGCGTTGCCAACTCTACGTCTTTTTAGATCTAAGTATTTTAGGCCTTCCCTGTACACCTACGAACTTCAGTCGCAGAATCTACGTATTTTCTTTGAAATTGTACAAATTGAAAAAATTACACATCTCATTAGGCTGAAGAAGTATATTTTCAGTTACTTTAGGGAACGTACCCATACTACATGACCAACTTTTTGCAATTTTTAACCCCCCCCCCCGGTGACCAAAATCCTAAGCAACCCGCCGCTCATTTGTATGGAGCGTGACATTTTGAAGACCCCCCCCTCCCTAAACGTGTCACGTAGTATGGGTACGTTCCCTTATTTAAAGACAGAGGCGCCCCTGTCTGCGGGACAAATTATGTGGTGCGTTGTGGTGTGCTGTGGTTTCATACTGCTAGAGTCCGTGCCACATAAGAAGTCCTGCAGATGAAAGTGCTCGACTATTTTCAGGATTATTTCCAACAAATCTTACCAAGTTAGACCGTGAATGGAGAACTCCAAGAAACACAAATCTTCCATTTCAAGAAAATCAGCAAATCAAAGCTGATGAGTTTTGATGTCATATTTCAAAAATAAGAAAAGGTGAAGTCTCAAATGTTTCTCTTACTGGTCCAGTTTATATAAAGAAGTAGGTATGTCTCTTTTGCTACCAGCAGCTCCCCAATACCAGTACCAATTATACCTACTCTCTTCATTACCGAGTTCCACCCACCAGACACACAGCACTCACACGACAACATTACAGTACAAAAGTTATTAACTTGCCTCAAAGCAGTGCGAATGTCGAGCATCTGTTTTCTGCGATTAATTTGACAAAAACTAACGTCAGAAACAGACTTTCTAATGAAATGCTTACTTTTCATAAAAAGTGGCTAAAAAACAAACAGCGAGCCTTCATTAATATTTTAATAAATATAATTTGACTGAAAATTGAGTATTTTAGTCTTAAACCATAATTTACAATACCAGAGATGAAAAGGGGTTAATACGCTAATATTGCAAGTACGAAGAACGGTTCAAATGCTGCCTGAGTTCTATCTCTTTAACCCGTAAGCTGCGGATCGCATGTATAGTCGTTTTTAATGTTATTTCGTTTTTGTAAATAATTATGTGTAAAAACGAAATTACTAAAGCTTTTGGTATAGGTATTTGTAAACAATGACAATGTAATATCTTATGACATTCAGGAGTTTCCTTAGAAATGAGTAAGTAAAAACACGTTTTTTATTCAGGAAAATACACCAGCCAAAATAATACTGCAGAATAATTCAGCAGCTTATGGATTAAATAAATTGTAAAACAAAATACAATATGTTTTATTCAGTTTCACGTACCCTAACTTCTTCATTTCACGAAAAAAAAAATATGTGGATCTATGAACTTTTCATATACAAATTTTACTAATACTACATAATTTTCTAATCTGGCCTACACCTTTTTCAAAATCCGAGTTGGCAACACTACAGGAATGATGTGTGAATCCATCCTTCCCGCTGCGATGAAAGGCAAAGGGTTGAGTCCTGGAGAGAACAAAGGTCTCCATCAACCAGTCTCCCAATTTCATAATCACTTTTGTTCTATTGTACTATTCATAAATATAACCAGTAAATATTTACATAATAGGGACACGCTTAACACTTACTTTTTATTTCAAAATACTCGGTATCATTTAGATCAGTGTTCGGCAAACTTATTAGCCAAATCTTTGCATTATAACGATTCAAAAAAAATTTGAGAGCAAATCTGTTTGATTTAGTCAAAGGATATTCAAATACAGAAGAGATATGCTATGGTGTCCGCGCAACTGTCGCCGGACTACGCGCTAATTAGCGTAGTTTTCATACAAAAAGAATTTGTTCATTTCGTTGATTTTTTGAAAATGTGCATTAATATTGGTTAACAATATATTTTGAATAAGGAAAGAATTCGTTCGTTTAGTTTAACGTTCGTTTGGTTTATTTGTTAATTATTTGTTCTTTTAGTTTATTTGTTAATTGATAAACAATATCGGTGACACCCGGAAGCGCAGACCCACATAGTAAAAACAGCAGATAGCACATCTACTTATATTTCAATATCTTTGGATTTAGTAAACATTTATCATAATTTTAGGACTCCAGATACTAATATCTACAGCCTGTATGTCGGACGAATATCTACAGCTCATATGTTGAACTAACATCTACGAACTTCAGAGTGTTGACTAATATCTACAGAGAGTAGGTTGGATTAATCAGCTAAATGTGTCCAATAGTCCGATATTAGGGATTTTTACATACATACTTACATAAATTAAGTTTTTTAAACTGCATACGCTATATTACGTTATTCCAATATGCTATATATAATTGCAAATCCAACCTCTGCCAGTGCTGTAGATATGCGTCAACACTTTGGTTCTCATAGATATTCTTCAACAGTTTGAGCTGTAGATATTCGTCAACACTTTCCTTCTCATTGATATTAGTTAGATTTTTTCAGTTTTTGGAATTCCTGTAGATATTAGTAGACGCCCCCTAATTTTAGTACTTCATTAAATTATGGGTACGCTGAATAAAACTTGATAATAAAATTTTATTCATTGATAACAAAATATTATGTTATTAAGGAATACATAAATTGTATTCCTTAATTACAAAAGCGTCATGCGGCTCCGGAGCCTCACTTTGCCGATCTCTGAATTTGATAATAATGTAAAAGTATTTAAATTTCCAGAAATGGAAAATAATGCATTTTAGTATTTATTTCATTTAAAAAACAGACTACTTATAAGTACTATAAATACATGAAGAAAAAAAAAACCTTTTAATAAGTTTTATTGTTTTAATTGTATTATTCAGCATAACGTAAAATAAAAAAAATTACACATTTTGAAGCAAACAAAAAGTCAGAAATCAAGATTTGTAAAATATTTATAATGCAAGAAAATTGATGAACATATTACTTATTTAATTTTATTTGAGGGAAATTAAATTACATTCAGACTTCTACAGCCGTACTCTCACGGAACATCGCCTTGCACCACTGTGGGAGGGATGGATTCATCCGTCTGACACTCCTGGACACACTGAACCTCATATTCTTACCCACCCTTCATACCCTTTACTTTTCAGAACTTCCTCTCTTTCCTGTCATGAAAAAACTCTCCACACAACGTCCCCCAAGATGATATAGGCCCTGAAGGGAGTTATTTTCCTCAGGGCCTCCTGCGTGGAGCTAATGTAAAAAAAAAGATAATATTTCTTATCTTTATTTACAAAAAATAAATTATATTCTTCAATTTTTCAAAATCAGGATTTGCTACAATATAATACAAATCTTTGTATAAAAAAAAAAACATTTAAAGTTATTAAAAAACATATTTCAAGATGGAAAACCCGCTGAATTTGAATGAAAATCCTGCAAATTTTTCTATTTTTATCTTAGAATTAAGTTTGTAGAGGAAATCATAGTATCAATTTCTGTGAATTAAATTTCAATAGCCTATTTCCTATATCGTCCGAACAATGAGTTTCCCAATTGTTCAGTATAGTGTCGAAACGTAGTACAAAGTCATGGAAAGAAAATGAATAGACGCCATAGAAATGTGGTGTTGGAGAAAAATGTTCAGGATTCCATGGTCTGCCAGACGCACAAATGTGTCCATTCTGGAAGAGCTAGACATCCACAAAAGGCTTTCAATTATTATTTATTTACGCCCGAGTGGGCTTTTACAATAAATAATATACAATCGTTAACGTTTCTAGATTGCTTATATAATTTGTGCATTTGTTTTTTATTGAAAATTAATTCTTTTGAAAACCATATGGGATAATGAGAAGCCTTAAAAATTAATTATAGGAACATAAGTTAAATAAAAACAATAAGTTCCTTGGAAGTGTTTAAGAATGAATAAAATTTTTGTGCTTGATCAGTTATATTGTTACCAGCCTAGCGATACCGTATTTTTTGTGAGATCGTTATTGGATAACGGACGTAATCTCCTGTCAGATTTGTATGATTTTTAAATCATATATTTTAGTTTAGATCGATTTACACATGAATTCCTGCAAGTAAGCATGATTATTTTCTCATTTAATGTACGTTGTACATAGAAAACGCAAATAACAGCCATAAAAATCACATTATTACGTGATTACGTCCGTTATCCAATAACGATCTCATAAAAAATAAGGAATCGCTAGGCAGTCTCTTAAAATGACCAATCTAAATGGTCAAAATAATCAACAATATTTGATTTTTCTATTTTTTTTTTAATTTATCTGCCTATAACGCATCTTTAAAATACTTTGGACACGTTGATCGCCAAACTGAGGACTCCAACTTGGAGAAACTCATAGTCACTGACAAAGTAGAAGGCAGAGGAAGGTCACCACAGCGCTGAAGTGACCAAGTATCACTGGCGTCTCTGGTACGTCGATGTCCTTCGCTCTCCACATAGCGCAGGACTGCGGGGACCGGAAGAAAGAGCCTTATCCACCATGGAAATTGGAGTAGAGCACACGATCCTCAGCAATGAAGAATCTCCACGGGATATAATCAATATTGCGTCGGTACAGCCAGTCGATATCAGTGCAGCTTCGTATCGTAGTATCTTGAAACATAAATATTATTTAAATTCAGTAATTACACAACGAAGTTTGATTTTCAAATAAAATTCTTTATAACAAAATCAGATGTATAATGACTTCGCTTATAGTGATTGACATGATTCCTTACACAGTTGATTTTAAAGATGGGTCCACACATGTTCTTTTGTCCGTTCCGTTCCTCCGTTCCGTATCAGCGTCGCGATCAAGAACGCTAGTTTGGACGCCCGTTCGGAACGGTACGGTGTTACGGAGGTACGATACGGGTAGAGGTACGCCCCGATCCATCGGGAGTCGGTTTATTCGGCCCGTTCAAAGGCGATACGATACGGATATGCGCCAGTCTGGACGCGATCGCGGCATGCGCAGGTCGTTCTCTCTGTCGAATGGAATGAACACGCGATGCCGATGATCGCAGCGACGTTACGGAGGTACGGGCTATTTTTACTTGCGTCCAGAGTTTTTGATACGGAACGGAGGTACGGAACGGAACGGACAAAAGAACATGTGTGGACCCAGCTTAAGCATATAACACTTGCTTTCCTTGCGTCCAATACAACATCAGTCTTACAGCCAATGGATCAAGGAATAAACGGTCACTCAAAACTAATTTTAGAAAGAATCTTGTGCTTAAAATGTCACAAAGTACCATTTACAATTGTTTCAAACATGCAGGATTCAAGCATGACGGTTTAACTGTTCAAACAGCAGAACATAACTGATGAAAATTTTAACAGATGTATTTGAAAATTATAGACGGTAATGTTTCTGGAAGTAACCAGTAGGTACATGGAGCGGGTCTGTACGGAAGATGTCAGCGTATTTACTTTAGAATTTTAGTATTATTTTAGAATAGATCACTCTATTATCAAAATGCTTTGTACATAACCCACGACTATTTTATGTTTTAATTGGTTACTTCATTTTTATTTTATTCTTTCTCTTCTCTTCTTTTTTCTTTTGCTATGCTAAACAAATAACAGTTAGGTACTATGTTTTAAACTTTTTTTTAATTATTTTATTTTATATTCTTTCTCTTCTTTTTATTTCCTCTTTTTATCCACATGTTCATACCCATAATTATTTGACTGTCCTAAAACGGGACAATACTCCTAGTTGGGCAGTCAAAATTTAATAAATTATGTATGTAAATGTATATTACTGTGCTAAATAAACAAATAAAATAAATAAATAAATATGACGTCTGCTTAGTATGATGCGTTTGTCATTTCCCTTCATTTTGTCATTATGAAAATGTTTGTACCCACAAAGTTCAGAAAGTTATTGTAGGGATGTCAGCGTATTTACTTTAGAAAAATACCAAACCAAAATAAGGTTGTTTATTTTCTACAAAATGCTTTGTATGACGTCCGATCATTTGTCATTTTCCTTCGAAGTCATTATCTTCTGGATTGCCGTTTGTCACCCCGTCACCCGGTGGGCGCGAGGTGACCGCGGCACTTTTGATGGGAAACAATAGGAAATAAATCTTGTAAATACAATAATTATCTTGTAGATTGCTCTATTTTTTTAATGAAAATAATAAATAAATACCTTTTTAAAATGAATTCCTTTGATCAAGAGTCTTTTTTTTGTAAGCTTGCTTCGTTAAATATCTACGCACTTTGCGTTTTCGTGTCACTTTCACTTTCAGTATAAATATCATACCAACATCATGGAATAAATATATATCCAATATCTCTGGGGGCATTTTCAAAATCTTTCCTGTAAGTAAATAAATTACGATTTAGATCATTTTCAAAATCTTTCCCGTAAGAAATGATGATTTAGGTTATATCATACGTCTGACGTGTTAGCTAATTTTCGAGCTAATCTGTCTTTAATGGAGTATTATTTCATATATTATATCATTATATCTTACCTATTTGCAGTCACCAGTCAATAATTTAGTGCATAATCAGTTTCTACCCGAATCAATCAAATAATAAATATACCAATTCAAAGCGAAGCCGCGACGCCATATTTAATATTTATGTGTCAGTAAATAAGTTGCCACCTTGAATACGGAGTTTAGTGTTGCCGTTTCTAAAAAAAACCTATTTCAGAGGTAAAATAATCTTATGTTTAGTAAGAAGTAGAAAGTAAAATAATCTTATGTTTAATAAGAAAGCAACGAAACATAAATATATTAACTTTGATTCTTTATTATTCGTAACATTTTACAATATACCCGCAAATAGAATGAAAAAAACATGTTTTTGAAAAATTAACAACAAACACACCCGAAAAATATTTTTTTTTTACACATTTTTTTTGCTGTTTTCAAACTTGATATGCAGAACTCCATTTAAAATATATTTCCAAATAATAATATGATAGTATAAATGAGTTGAAAAAAAAAGAACAAACAATTTCACATGAGGTAGAAGAAATTCTACCACAACTTCAATAATTTATTTTTTCTAGTTAGTGTAGGTATATTTAAAGCAGTTAATTTAGGTATCCAATTAAATTTATATGAAATGTATTTTATATTTTAACGTATCCATATTATTTATTGTCAAAATTAACAATTTAAGTAAGAGACATTGTGAACCCGTATTAAAATCAATGAGACTACATTCCAAAATCAGCCATTCCAAAATCAAGCACCTGGCAACATTATATTAAGAAAGTCGCTGTATTGAGTCATGTTGAGTGCCCTTTTTTCGTGAATTGGAAATTTTTGTGTAAAATCAGACGACCCCGCCATTCGAACGGATAAAAATAGAACTACAACCGTATGCGATAGACATTTGATTTTTTCTAATGTGAACAATCCACACTCGTATTCCGCACCGCTAGATGTCTCCCGTAAAGTTTTGGCAAACGTATAAATTAAAATTAAAAATGTTTCCCGATCCAGAAAAAAAAACAAAAGCTCGTGCCGAAGACTTCGAAGGAGATTGAACCGTGAAGCCTTCCGAAATGCTGAACGCCAAGGTCCACTTTGGCTTGAGGATCGATGGCTGAAAATTCTCATACGATTTTAGTTACGCTGCCCGTTGACCGAAACTGACCTCTCAAAGTGTACGAATCTCGAGGAGCCGAAAGGTCGTTTTGGCGTGACGGGTTTGGCTTAATTTTTTCATACAAAAAAGAGTGAGTTTTCCTGACCTGCCCCAAAACCAAACAATACTATATATATATATATATATATATATATATATATATATATATATATATATATATACTTGACCGATAATACATTATACTTGACCGATTTGAGCGAGAGTTGCATTTGAGCAAAACATTAATAGTTCCTCACGCACAGATCAGTCAGATATGATGGTGACAGTCTGTTTAGTTCTTTACGCACATATCAGTCAGATATGATGGTACAGTCTGTTTAGTCTCCGACAGCTTTTACAACTAAAAATCAAATAACATGAAAAGAAAAAGAATGTAAAAAGAATATTTATGCAAAGGATTTATTAACCTGACCGCAGCACTTTTAATAAACACAAATTATGAAAATATTACTTCGTTCCAAATTTATTACTACAACAAACAACTATTACTACAGGGGAGAAGGTAAATGACATTTAAAAATTCCATTTTTATTTAATCAATGTTCAAAATCTCCTATTAAAAAATATCCATATGGCGCTTTTAGAATCTTGACAATAATTTACTAGATCACACATACTTTCAGGTACAGATTATAAAAATTACATTTTTTTACATTAGCTATAAGAAACGACTATTTACACAACCAAAGAGATTATTAAGTTCTTAGTTTAGGTTAAATAGGTAATGTATGCGTATTTAGATTCAACTTATATTTGGGAGGCGGGTATAGGTACCGCCGCCCCGGGAACCTTTATTGGATAACCAACACCTCTGCCATAGGTCACCCCAAGTGGTTCGCTACGTTTGATGATTTAGCAGGGGTGCCCGGGTTCACGGGGTGAGATTTGTCTAGGTCTTGGTGGCGGATGCATCTGCCCACCAACTGCATGGCAGGCCAGATCAAGGGAGAATGGTTGAGGGAGTCTTTGAATTCTCCAGCCATACTCTATCGAAACATTACCTTGCACCGCAGTGGGAGGCTGTTGACCAGGACACACTGAACCCCAGATTCCTACCCACCCCTTAAACCCTCTTCCTTCCCAGAACTCTCCTCTCATTCGTTTCCTTAAAAAAACCCTCCACACAGCTTGCCTAAGGATGGCATAGGCCCTGAGAGAAATTATTTTCCCAGGGCCTCCTGTGTGAAGCTCATGTAAAAAAAAATGAGAGTTTTGCAAACTTCAATTCTTACTAAATATCCATAATGGCAGCAAAGGGATCATTTTGCTAGGAAAATTTTGAGCTTCGTATGAAAATGGAAATTTAATGAATCTTTCCCGACGTAAATAAAAAAGACTTGTAATAATGAAGTTAAATTGAAGTTGAACACATCTACAAAATGTCTCCAAAACGTGCTTCGGTCAGAATAATAAGTACCTTTATTCCCTTTATCGCTTGGAATATTTCATTTTGCGACAGCATCTGTCGACGAAAAGAATATAATCGTTAAATATGTTTTTTCATTGTTTATGATCCATTATTGTTTACGTTACGTACAGTCATCGCCCTGATTGTCCGTTGCTTTTCATTTTGGAAAACGAAAATCATTCTGCAAATGTGATGGTAATAAGTTGCTTGTATTGCTAATAATAAACCAACTGTCATAACGTATGTCTTACATATTTGAAACACAAGTCAAAGTGTTCATTGGAATTCGCAAATAAAAATTCTGTGAAACGGCCTTGTTTTTACCTCGCGGTGTTGGTTGATGTAAAATGCTCGTAGCAATTATACATTTATACTTGCTCTTACTCCTAATTATAGTTCTTTGAAATTTTATTAATTATTTCATTTTACTTTTATAGGTAATTTGGGATATCTGAGTATATATAGCCAGTCGACGGCATCGGGAGTCAGGTGTTTGTGCACAGATGTCCCCCCAGGAGACTTAAGATATAGACATTCTTCCACGAAAAACCTTCGTGTGTACAAATCATGTGGTGTATTATATTTACTTGTAAACTCCCTTCGGATAATCTTAGACTTCAAAATTAAAAAGATCACGAAGCACGAAGAGAGAAGAAAGAAGAATCGGGAAGCAAATGGAAACGGAACGGGAGAAACGAAAACCAACGTTCAATCAATGAATCAAGTCCAACTTATCCTAAATTCCAATATTGGCTTATCGGGTCGCCATGTATACTGGTCCATACTACAATCTCTTTCCTTATCACAGAGAACGTGTTTTCCAATTCCTAACAAAACAGTGCCACCTGAACTACCCGTCGCACCAGAACCGGAGTACTCACGGCTGGGGTAGTACATTCATATCGCATGTAAAATCGGCATATCCAACTAATATTATAAAGGCGAAAGTTTGTATGGATGTTTGTTACTCTTTCACGAAAAATATACTGAATGGACTTTAAAAATTCATTCAGTAATTGACTAATAGAAAGATACATTATTTGCGAGTACTAAAGGCTATACATATTTGTAGCTCTGGCGTTATGAAACTATTTATTAAATGTATTATCCAGGCGAAAGGCAAAGCGTTGCCAAGTAATTCTTTGATGTCCGCTGTCATTTTGTTATTTGTTTAGGTTACTATGGAGATTGGAGATCCCTATGATAGTTAAAATTATACTAATCTACACTAATATTATAAATGCGAGACTGCGTGCGTCTGATTGTTACGTTTTAATAGATGGCACGCGAGCTGTTTGAATAATGAACTTTACCGGTTTGGGAGAGAGCGTGAGGGAGGGCGAAGGGGAGGGAAAGGAGAGTGGAGCGGGTTGGGAAAGGGGGAGGGGGGGGGGTGAGTGGCGCGAGCGACCCTGGGGGCAAAATCTAGTCTTATATAACGTATCATTTGACGGCCCCGTGGTCGGGGAGAAGGATCTCGAATAGAAATAAGGAAGTCGCGGGTTCTAATCGCGCGTGCGCAGATATAATTTTAGATTCCATTTTGTGTTATTTTACAATTAAAAAATATAAAATAATGTATAGTTGTATTGTTGTATAGTATATTTACGGCAATAAAACGTTGTTTCCAGAGTGGAAGGTACTCTCAGAATCGCCCTGGTGTGAGAACACCATTCAGAATTGAAACATCGCTTGAAATGTTTGGTGACTAGATCTAAATACCCACCTCTCGTTTCCCCTCCCAGCTACTTTCATATTCACAACATACTACTTATAATCGGGGATGGCTCACTCGATCCAGACGGGAGCAGTTGGGACTCGTGCGGTATTCACATAAAAAAATAATAAATCCTAAGCTTTTTTCAACTGCATACAAATGACAATTGACCGGTTAGTGGTTGAGTGGGCATCGCGTTTGGGTCCCCACCCAGGCATTCCATGTTTAATTCCTCTTGGCTGGCTAAGTCCCCCTTCACCAAGACTCAAGCAACATGTTCGGCTTACTGTGATGTTAGTAGGAGATTTTCAAATATTGTCGGGTTATTCGTAACCCGGGAATGTTTGTCTTTCTTCTTAAAAATTAAAAAAAAATGTTGGTCTCAAATTTGGCATGTTTCCCGATTGTGCACCGGTGCCGAAGAAATCAATGACGCTAGTTCCTCGGAGCATCTTTCATTGAAATACCGGTAGAACAAAGACACCAACCGACACGCTTGCGTTCTAAAGATTTCAATCCGTTCGTTAAGCTAGGAGAATCTATCAAACTGATTTTTTTAAAAATTTAATTTGATAATGTTATATCAAGTTCTGCAAGTATTTTAGTATGTATTTCTGTTACCTACAGCTGTTTTGGTTTACTTTAATGTCCAGCAAATTGGTTTAGCAGGTTAAAAAAAAAACAATTAAGACACCTTCAAAAACAGACATTTCAAATGATATAAATAAAGCGTCTTAAGTGGGGTAACCACAGTTTGAAAATGATCTTGTAAACCGAAACAACCGTAACAAAAATACATACTTAAATACTTGCAGAACTTTACACAACATTTTAAAATTTAATTGTAATTCAAGTTTAAAAAATTAAATGGAGTGCTACGAATTTTAGTTGATGTTGGACCATTCAGATTGACTTCATTCTACCGTTCAATAGATTCATTGACTAGAAAAATCTCTAATGTCTATTCTTTATTATTAAATAAAATATAATATAAAATGAGATATAATATATAATATATAATGCGTGGTGGAAATCTCAAAGTATTAAGCCAAAAACAGGGTAATTTTGGGGCAATTGTTTTGAAACATTGAACTCGAATTCGTAGTTTTAGTACACAACTGCCACGCGTTTGCATAAGGTCAGTAAAATAGTAAGTAAAATGGTATTAAAAAAGCGCCAAAATACCCTCGTGTAAGATGAAACAATATTTCCATTCCACGGCAAACACTAGTAAAAGCCAAAGAATAACATTTAATTCGTAAATACATGCAAATTATTAAGTATACAAAAAAAGTCGATAAATCGATTGTTTCCCAAGTATGTTAGCACCAATAGAGAAAATGGCAATCTAGGTCGTCTCATATAGCATTCAGTATTTGTCTTAGGGTAAGCGAGTGAGCAAATCTTGGCATGAATTAAGAATTAACTGAAAACACAAGCGTGTTTCTTACCTGCCAAATTCTATCTTGAGTTTGTGAGATAATGGCGACAATATATACGTATAAGTAAGAATATATTATTATAGTAAGTAAGTAAGTATATATTATTATAAACGTCATATATATTAACGTCATTGATAATGTAAAATGGATAAAAATCAAAGTGCATTTAACTATTCAGATGAACTAAATGCACTTAAAATAGTTTATTGAAATTTTGAATAGCATTTGCTAAAAATCGATAATTTTGACATTTAATCTTTGAGCATAAAGCCATTGATGTCACGAAGGCTGTAAAAACTGATCAATCAATGGAAGCAAAATATTCTCACAATAAACAAGCGCATATTGGAACTTAAGTTTTATGGGTTCCATGTCAACTCATAATGAAACCAACTCAGAAACACCTCAAAAAGGTCATTAAAAGCTATGAAAAAATAATTTTAAATTAGCCGGTAACCCTAACCTAACTTAACCTATTTGACCAATTTTTTATTTTTTTTTAACATCACTCCTAATGACCTTTCTGAGGTGCTTCTGAGTTGGTTTCATTATGAGTTGTCTGGTCACCGTTTTATGTAGTCAATATAAGAAGAACGTACTTACAAGGAGAAGCGCGGCGATCAATTCCAAAGCGTTGAACAAACGTCACTAGAAAAGAAGTGCTTGAATTTTAAGATCTTTGTGATGAAATTCTTATGGTTATTGAAATAATCTCAAATTGAATACATTTAAACACAATAAGTATTGTGTAGTTTATACACAATATTACTTCGAACGGCGGAACCCGATCATTGCGTTTCTAGGTTAGGAAGTAAAAGGATAAAATAAAAGGTTTCTAGGTTAGGAAGTAAAAGGACGCCGAAAATTGACATTGAATATAACCATAGACAACGGAAGATTAAAGAAAATATTCTTAAAAGTAAGCACCGGAAATTTCCCGCGGGAATATTGCAACATCAATCATGATAGGCTTCAAAGCCGAAAGAAATGGGGCACAAAAAATGTAAATCCGAAGGAAGAATCTTTTGTTGATAATAATGGGCTGTTTTCAGGCTGTCTTCCTTTCATGAATATGGGTGCGATGTCTATTGTCATTTCGATTCGTTTGAATACCGCCTAGACGCACTTTTTTCGATTGTTTGTTTTTTCTTCTTTATAAAAAAGTAAAATTAATTAGAAGAAAAATAATGGAGAACTGTCGGAAAAAATATTTTTTACTTATATTTTTACGGCGAGACAAAATATTGACATACACATTCTCGATGACAATTTTATGTTGCGCTCTGCTTAAAAAACGTTTATTTATATATACTATTCTTTATACAGGGGATACAATTTTGAGAAAAATGACCAAAAATGAGAAATTTAATATAAAGCACGAATGATTACTTAAAGCGGGGTCTCTTCCGACCATGAACTTGAACACTTGCTTAAACATTACTACAAACATTTTTTTTCCGTCTCCTCCGTTTGTTGGTACATTGTCACATGCCACACACATTTCGTCTAGCGGTCTTTGGTGAAGACTTGTCTACGCCAGTGGCGGCGTAAGGGGGGGGCGGAGGGGGCGGTCCGCCCCGGGTGCCAGGCACCAAGGGGTGACAACGACAACCCACTCGTACAGATAAATAATGCGCACAAAATCTCCCGCTGTAAAGACATTTCATTAAATAACTACGTACTCTTGTATCTAGCTACTTACATTATCATATTTTGAAATGCGTCGCAACTATATACATTTTTTTTTTCGAATATAAATTCTAATTCCCTTTCTAAAACTGAAGAATCATTTTGAGAAGCTTTTATCAACACTCGAAGAGATGTGTGATCCCAAAACCGGCAAAACAGGCGTTGAAAGAAGAAATTAGCGAAACTCAATCGAAAATCTGGAGACAGAAAAATCAGAAAAAGTTATCGGCACCTCTGGGACTTGAACCCAGGACCTTCTGCTTACATGGGAACAGCTCTACTAACTGAGCTAATTAATAATTTATCCAGACACTATCTAGACAGCCAAGGGCGGATTTGGGGGAGGGGGGGGGGGACAAGGGGCACGTTCCCCCCCCCCCCCCCCAGACGGTATTTTTGTGAACTGTGGAGATTCCATCACAGTACAAACTTAGAAGCTAAAACTGTATTTTATAAACATTTTATTTTTCGATTATTTTGACACTTCATAAACCTTCCTGTACATACTTGAACTTGTAGAAATAAACTTGAAATATGATACTTAAGTTTATTTCGAAAGTATAAATAAACTTGAAATATGATACTAAAGTTTATTTCTAACAGTAATCGTTGAGTTTTTTGCCTTTCCGCCCCTTGTTCCCGCCCAGAAAAAAATCCTAACAATAATTGTTGATTGTTTTGCGCGTTCACCACTTGTGCCCCCCCCCCCCCAGAAATAAATCCTAAAAGTAATTGTTTATTTTTTTGCCCATCCGCCCCTTGTGCCCCCCCCCCCCCCCAGAAAAAAATCCTCACAGTAATTGTTGATTTTTTTGCCCGTCCGCCCTTTGTGCCCCCCAGAAAAAAATCTTAACACTAATTGTTGATTTTTTGCCCGTCCGCCCCTTGTGCCCCCCCCCCCCCCAGAAAAAATTCTGGATCCGCCCTTGTAGATTGCACTTAGTTCGGGTTTGAATCTTGCAATCATATATGAAGGTAGCAGCATATGTGCGTTAAGAAAATGAAGATAAAGTTGGTAGTTCTTAGTCGAAGAATGATAAAGTTAAATGTGACCGAATTGGATATAGACACCTTAGCTCAGTTGGTAGAGCTGTTTCCATGTAAACAAAAGGTCCTGCGTTCGAGTCCCAGAGGTGCCAATATCTTTTTCTGTCTCCTTAATAAAATCTTATTTAAGGTTCACAATGAGCCAAGCGCGAATAATCAATTTTTCTATGTTATCATTTGAAAGAGACAGGGAAAACAATCTTGATATTGTGATCGAATATTTTAGTAAAATGAAATCTCGTAAGCATGTTTAGTATTTGGTGTTTTATTTTATGTAGGGTGTTCAATACAAAACCGCCCCGGGTGCCAATCTACCCTACGCCGCCACTGGTCTACGCACAGAAGACTTGAAGTTTGATGTTTACGTAAATAATAACATAGACGTCAAGATGAGTTCTGATGAGGAAGAGATACTACATCAAGGAAAAATCACAGATTTCATTGATATTTCAACAGTTATTCATTTATCAGGAAAGGTTTATGGTGAATTTCGATTAAAACACCACCTAAACCCTAAAATATACTATTTTATTTTGTCTATGTAAATAATTACATAAACAATTACATCAAAAACGTTTTGTTGTGGAAGAGATTCTTACAGTTTTAGCGATAAGATTTGTGGTTGTGTCATGTAATGGTACTTCCACACCAAGGCCGATCTTGTGCTGGCCAAGCAGCGCTAAAATTATCAGTTATCAGCCCTAAAATTAGACACTTCCGTACAAAGATATCATTATTCAATAAACACCGATTGTAAAAAAACAGTAAGTGCCGAAATGCCCTCCTGTGTGATGAGAAAATATTTCAATTACACGGCAAATAATAGTAAAGGCGAATTAATAACATTTCATTTGTTAGTACACGTAAATTACTTAATTTTATAGATTATTATAAATATTACAATTAACTTTCATGTTTCCCGCTCGCGGTTTTACGCGTCATTAGAGAAAAATCAAGTCCTACTAAAGTAAAGAGTCTGGATGCGCAAATGCCAAATTTCTGTTGCTAAGTAAACTTTACTGTTGTAAAGTAAACTAATCAGCCTAAACACTTTGTTTATTTGTTTGCTTGCGGTAAAACAACACATAAATCAGTAGTTCCAACAAGTATTGATGACAATCGCCTCCATTTGAAAACTGTCGTTGCCCTATTGTATTTATTGTATAGTTCGACATATCAAACTCCGACAGGCAGCAGGACCTTTTATTCTAGTGGGCCTCAAGATAAGGAGACAGTGAACGTTCCATCAAAAAGTGACAAGCAATTCGCCGCCCGCTCATATATCCATGTCACTCATACACACACACATTATTTGATTGTCTATCTTTATCGCACAGGAATAAACATTTGATTGAAGAAATAATACTGAAACTCGCCGAAAACAAAAGAGTGTTCCTTACTTTCCACATTATATTGTGAGTATATGAGACTATGGCGAAAATTTGATTATATAAATGTTCAATCGAAATCCTGAATATCGCTTATCCTGAATACAATGCTACCATTAAAAAAATGTAATACAATAATGTCATTATAATAATAGAACATAATAATTGTAACATTTTGGAAAAGAATTTAGAACTTGTATATTTAATTGTGAATTGTGTATGCATAGGTACACGTGTTCGGTTATAGAGCTCAATAGGGTATTTTCCAAAACTTGGGATACCGTTAAATATGTGTGAAATAAAATGTTTCAAGTTTACATTTATTAAATGATTCTTTTTATCGTTCTAAATAAGTGCAATAAAAATGTTTATTATTACCGATGGCCGAATGGTGACGTCACAGAATATTTTTTAAATCATGAATAACTCCGCCGGTATGATAAAATATCGCAAAAAGTTATGAAGAATTGATTACAGATTCATCTAGACATTCATTTCAGAAGAAATCTAGTAATTTTATTTTTATTTTTATTTTTTGCAGAAACAAACAGTACATTATTACATAATGGGAAATATTTACAAAGTTATAGAATTAATACAATAATTGGTACCAATGACATGTCGCTGTTATATACTTAAATTTTTATGTGATAAATAATACATTTTACCTAAATTTAGTTAGTAACTTATTGAAGGAGAGGGGTGTGGGAGAGTGTTTGTATGAGTGTAAATGAGGGTGTGAGGGTGTGTGTGGATGTGTGTGTTATGTGTGCGAGTTCAGTGTGCTAAAAATGTTTTTCTTAAATAGAGGGAGGGAATCAAAAAATATATCTGTATTTGTGGTTTTTTGAATAGAGTTGAAACTTTGAAGGATGCGGGAAATGGGGGAGTTGGCTGCAGCGTTCGTATTATTACTGGTTGTGTAAAAAAGGTTGGCGTGGCGAGTTCTTTTAGATGGGATGTTAAAATTTATTTGGGATAGAAGTTCTGGGCAGTCTATTTCGTTATGTATAATTTTATGGAGAAATGTCATGTCAGCTACCGTTCGCCTGGATTTCAGGGATTGGAGAGTGCAGATGTAATTATTGTTGTATTTATAACCGAGATACTTAATAAATTTATGTTGTATGCGCTCTATGTTGTTGACGTATTGGGTGTATTTGGGATTCCAGACAGGCGATGCAAATTCCAGTGGACTTCTGACTAGTGAGGAGTAAAGCATTACTAGAGTATGTGGATTTCTAAATAATTTACTCAGACGTAGTATAAAACCCAACATGTTGTAAGATCTATCGGTGATTGAATCAATGCGTTTTAAATATAAGTTTACTATCTAAATAGACTCCAAGGTCCTTACATTCATTTTTTTAGATCACGGGTTCATCGCAGAGTGAATATGAGAAGTTAATTTGATGTTTGTTTCTAGTAAAGGACATAGTGTGGCATTTAGAAACATTGAGGTCTAAATAATTAGCTGTGCAATAGTTGCAGAGCCTATCTAAGTCACTTTGTAGCTCTTTACAGTCCGATAGAGAGCGAACCGTTTTGTAAATTTTCATGTCATCTGCAAACAATAAAAATTTAGAGTATTGGAAACATGAGTCTATGTCGTTTAAGTATATATTAAAGAAGAGCGGACCAAGGTGGGAACCCTGAGGGACTCCCGAGGTTACGTTGATTATTTTAGATAAAACTCCATTTATTGAGATAACTTGACTACGATTGCTAATGTATGATTTAATCCATCTAAACAAGTCACCGTGTATTCCAAGACGAGTGAGTTTATTTAACAGAATTGAGTGGATAACGCGGTCGAAGGCCTTTGAGAAGTCGGTGTACATAGCATCGACCTGCACCCTTTCGTCCATATTGCTCTGCAAATAGTTGACAAATAGGGCAAGGTTAGATGTTGTAGACCGATTTTTCATGAATCCGTGTTGGTTCTGTGAAATTGTTGTGGTGATAGTCGGGTAAAGTTGGTCGTAAACGATTTTTTCAAGAATTTTACTTAAGATGGGAAGTTGAGAGATAGGTCTGTAGTTTATTACGTCATGTTTGTCACCCTTTTTAAAAATGGGGATTATTACGGCAGACTTCCACTTATCAGGAAACGTACCTTCACTTAGTGATTTTTTGAAAATTGCACTGACCGGAGGAGTGATATATTTACTACAGTTACGTATGAAGATAATTATTAATTCCTAGGTGCTAACGTACATGTTCTGTTTCTCCTTCCGGACTTTTTTTCTCACCGTACTTGTACGGTCATATTAGCAGATAGGTTAAGGTATTTTGGGCTCCGACCCAGAGGTGGCTCCCTAATTCAATTAAACGGGGTTAGCAGCTGGTCCCGATAGACATGTTAACAACTGTTATGGAAAATTAGAATCGCTTGTATATCTTGATTGATTATCATTGGAGGACACACCACTTACCCGCCCTGTTATAGGTAACAGATGGTTACCCCTTCAAGGCTCTTGCAAGGACTCTAACTTTTTGTATAAAACGGCTCTACATTTAATAAACGATACTAGACCTCCATTGCCATGACATACGTTGTTAGGTAGCAATATGCAAGTGCTACTATGTACAGTTGTTAGTAATTATAAAGAAAATCTTACCTGGAACTTTTTTAGGTAAGGGGATGAAATAACAATAAAGAAAACAAAATGTAGGCAGTATGCCTACCCTAAAATATGTATGTAGATAAAGCACTAAGCAAATTTCAAACAATGAAATAGCAATCATGGTAGACAGTAGATCCACAGACGGAGGTGCTACAGCGCGGTTCGCCCGGCAGTCCTGCTGAAAGTTAGTCGGTGTCAGGCAGGCCGGATACGTTACTCAAGTCGAATTACACAAAACGCAATTGGAATGAAATTGTCGTAAGCCCAAAGTGCTAGATTCGTGGAAATTACAATAATTGTCTATGACTACATTATTGTCTTTGCATAACCTTTAAATTTTGTTGACAGATGCTTTCTTCATCGCCAGTCGTCTCATCCTGTTTCCAAACTCTGTTTAACTCATTTTCATTCCATACTTGTGATAGTTCATGGTAAGTCTGACACTAATTATATTATATTAATCGCTAATTACTCGTATTTTGGTTGCGGCCGATATTCCAAATAAAACTGGGCGATCACTTTTTTCAATTTGTGTTATTTTTCTTAACAATTATTAACACTATGGCACGCTCAAATGCACAACTGCGCTATTTCTAACGCGAACAAACTTAACTTACACCAAATAGTACACCCAAGTTAGGGAATCCATTTGACGTTTTGTTGAGGAACGTTTAAACTGTCAGTTTGACGTCTATCTATTTTAAGGACAGTGCTTTTTGTGAAATAATTAATTTGCTACTTTTTAGTTTGATTTGAGCAGTATTATTGAGAGACAGCAACAGTCTAGGGTTTACTGTTTACATTCGACAACATCTGCTCACACTTTCTTCTTCTAATTCCAATCTTCGTCAGTCATACTAATATTATTATCTTGTATCGTATATCTATTATCACTCATATCGCGTATTGTATAAATCAGTTGTCATGTACAATAACCCAAATCACATTAGCACAGCGAGTTGTTGAATATACGTCTCTGAATAATATTGTCAGATTACGGTATTTTAAATTGCTTCTATTAAAAAACTTACTTATATTATAAAACATGGATTTTCTTTATTCCGTTAAAAATAGGATGGCGAATCCAATATAAGGAAATCCTATACATTTTTTAAGGTTGGTACGGGTACCGCCGCCCCTTGAAGACGTTTTTGGATAACCAACATCTTGACATCCGTCATCCCAAATGGTTCGTTACGTTTTGTGAGTTAGCAGGGGTTCTCAAGTTCATGGAGTGAGGTTTGTCTATTTCTTGGCGTCGAATGCCTTTGCCCCGAGCTGGATCTAGAGAGGCTGGTTGAGGGAGACCCTTTGACCTCTCCAGCCGGACTCTATCGATTCATCAGCTTGCACCGTAGTGGGAGGGATGCATTCATACTTTCGTCACTCCTGGACACATTAATCCTAGGTTCCTACCCATCTGTTATACCCATTTCTCTCCCTTAAAAGTCCCTCCATACAGCATTCTCAAAGGACTTAGGTCCTGAGTTCTGATAGATTTTTCCTGGGGACATCCTGTGTGGATCTAATGTAAAAAAAGGTGATACGGTTTATCTTTAGAGATGAATACAGTACACATAAGTTATACCTCGATTGATGACGATTCTCTCAACCGTTTTCAAATGTTACCTTCAAGGTCAAAATACACTCCCAATAATTTAATCCTTATTTCTAAATAATCTTATATAAACGTCTTCAATATATTGGCAGAATATTCCATGCGAAACCAAATATTTAAAACTCGTTCATAGTTTCATTCTGTTTCAGGTAAACGTGGTTTGTTGTGAACCAATTACCAAACGCTACCACAGCAGGGCCATGGATCTACTAAATCCAGAGACTATTATCATCAAGAAGGAACCAGGGCCCCAGGAAGAAGGCGGAGGTGTGATGCTGTATACAGATATAGATTTCGACCTCCAAGATGTAAAGAAGGAATGTTTACAATATGCAGAGATTACTCAGACAGCCCGTTAGTTGTATAAAAATTAATATTTAAAAAATGTAGCACTTTTATTTTTTAATTTATCATGTATATGTAACTCGTAATAAGTTCTAGATTTTTAAAGTTTTTACCCCTTTTTTATTTGAGACATGTTATACGTTACACTTAGTATTATGCACTAAAAGTTTTTAATATTGATTGAACTCTTCCATCAACTTCTTCACGAGCAGGGTATTTTATTTTAACCTTAAAGTTTCTTATCCAAATTAACCCCTACACATGGTAAATTATTGGTATCTTGTCTCTCAAATTTATAGTTTTTATTATAAAAAAAGTTTTTTGTGTATCAATGATCAATGAACGTATTGCCATTTTACTTTTGCAGGCCATTTTTTTTTTGATGTGGAGAAAGTTGCCATGGAGGCAGATCTTGGATCCCGAGAAGATGAAGGGAGTTTTCTTTTTATGAAAATTGACACAGATCTGTCGGATGTTAAAAAAGAATGCTTTGAAAGCGTTGAACGGATGAACCAAAGAGCAGGTAAAACCGATCATCAAAAGATTTAACACTTGGCGTTATCCGATTTCTCCACTTAGCGCAAATAATAACTCTTATCGAGCCTCTTTATCCATATTCTTTTTCAAATTTGTTGACAGATCTGAAGACGCATCCTGTGAATAAACAATTCTCCTGTCCTCATTGTAAATACTGCTGCTCTCGAAAGAATAATTTTGTTAGTCACCTTCGCACCCACACTGGAGTTAAATCTTTTACATGTTCCGAGTGCAACTATTCCTTTTCTCACAAGGGCAATCTGTCTAAATACATGCTGACTCACAGTGAACAAAGGCCTTTTTCATGTTCCGAGTGCGACTATTATTGTTCTCAAAAGAGCAATCTGATCATCCACATGCTGATTCACAGTGGAGTTAAACCTTTTTCATGTTCCGAGTGCAACTATTCATGTTCTCAAAAGGGCAATCTGACCATCCACATGCTGACTCACAGTGGAAAAAAACCTTTTTCATGTTCCGAGTGCAACTATTCCTTTTCTCGAAAGAGCAATCTGACAGTCCACATGCTGACTCACAGTGGAGAGAAACCTTTTTCATGTTCCGAGTGCAATTATTCATGTTCTCGCAAGGGCAGTCTGACGAGGCACATGCTGACTCATGGTGGAGAGAAACCTTTTTCATGTTCCGAGTGCAACTATTCATGTTCTCAAAAAGGCAGTCTGACCATCCATATGCTGACTCACAGTGGAGAAAAACCTTTTTCTTGTTCCGCCTGCAACTATTCATGTTCTCACAAGGACAGTCTGACCAAACACAAGCGGACTCACAGTGGAGTTAAACCTTTTTCATGTTTTGAGTGCAACTATTCATCTTTTCAAAAGAGAAATCTGATGACCCACATGCTGACTCATAGTGGAGAAAGACCTTTTTCATGTTCCGAGTGCGACTATTCATGTTATCGAAAGGGCAGTCTAACTAGCCATATGCTTACTCACAGTGGAAAAAAACCTTTTTCATGTTCCGAGTGCAACTATTCTTGTTCTCACAATGGCAGTCTGACTATCCACAAGCTGATTCACAGCGGAGAAAAACCTTTTTCTTGTTCCGAGTGCAACTATTCATGTTCTCAAAAAGGCCATCTGACTCGTCATATGCTGACTCACAGTGGAGAGAAACCTTTTTCTTGTTCGGAGTGCAACTATTCATGTTCTCAGAAGGGCAGTCTGACCAACCACAACCGGACCCACAGTGGAGTTAAACCTTTTTCATGTTCCGAGTGCAACTATTCATTTTCTCAAAAGGAAAATCTGACCATCCATATGCTGACTCACAGTGGAAAAAAACCTTTTTCATGTTCCGAGTGCGACTATTCATGTTCTCGAAAAAGAAATCTGACCATCCACATGCTGACTCACAGTGGAGAGAAACCTTTTTCATGTTCCTAGTGCGACTATTCTTGTTCTCGAAAGCGCAATCTGATCATTTACATGCTGATTCACAGTGGTGAGAAACCTTTTTTTGTTCCGAGTGCAAATATTCATGTTCTCAGAAGGGCAGTCTGACCAACCACAACCGGATTCACAGTGGAGTTTCACCTTTTTCATGTTCCGAGTGCAACTATTCATGTTCTTAACAGGGCAATCTGACATGCTGACTCACAGTGAGGAAAAACCTTTATCTTGTTCTGAATGCAACTATTCAAGGTCTTGAAAGAGCAATCTAATGACCCACATGCTGAGGACTCACAATAGAAAAAAACCTTTTCCATGTTTCGAGTGCAACTATTCATGTTCTCGAAAGGGAAGTCTGACTCGCCATAAGCTGACTCACATTTAGGAAAACCTTTCTCTTGTTCTGAATGCAACTAATTATGTTCTCAAAAGAGAGATTTAATGACCCACTTGCTGATTCACAGTAGAAAAACCTTTTTCATGTTTCATGTGCAACTATTCATGTTCTCGATAGGGCAATCTGACGACCCACATTCTGACTCACAGTAAAAAAAACCTTTTTCTTGTTTGTAGTGCAACTATTCATGTTTTCAAAAGAGACATTCGGCTCACAGTTAAGTACGCATAAGTCACAGTTGAACGTTAGGGAAAATTGCGTTATTCCACGGGCAACATCTACAATAGTCAGACGATCAGCTCGTACCGGTGGATAATTATCACCCCCCCTTACACATTACAGTAAATATGTACACAAACAAACCACCACAGAAACAAACGACACTCAACTTCAAAAAAGCCGATTACGATTCTATTAACTACCAACTCACTAATACAGATTGGACTTTCTTGACTAATAACAGTGATAGCGAACAAATACTAGAAAAACTCTATGAAACATTTTCTGAATTTATAAAATCTCATGTCCCCTCATATACACCAAAACACAGAACATATCCAATTTGGTTCTCCACAGACCTTATACTCTTACTGAAACAAAAAAAACAGCTACACAAAATTTTTAAACTCACTCACCAAATCAACGACTACTCAAACTTCTCAGAAACAAGAAAGAAATGTAAAACACTATCTAAACTATGCTATAAAGCACACATCACCTCCGTTGAGAAAACTGCGCTAGGAACAAAAAATCTTTGGAATTTTGTTAAAAAATTAAACAATGAAAGTACAGACTACCCCCCCACAATGCATTATGATGGCAAAATAGCCAATAGCACCTTTGATATTGTTAATTTGTTTGCGGATCATTTCCAAAGTGTATACGAAGGTGAAATATCAGATAACAACGTACCATCGTACACATATCAAAACACAATAAATTTACAGAACTACACCATTACACAGGAATCATGCTTAAATAAAATCATTTCACTTGACCCTAACAAATCTGCAGGCCCAGATAACATCCCACCAATATTTTTCAAACAATGCGCATCTGCAATATCAGGTCCACTCACCACATTATTTAACCACCTACTTTCTTCTGGACATTTTCCAACCCGTTGGAAATCTAGTTATATTACCCCGATTCTCAAAAAAGGTGACGACTCAGACATTAAAAACTACCGTCCTATATGCATACAATCAGCGCTCCCGAAAATCTTTGAATCCCTTGTTCTTGATTTAATTTATCCATCAATATTAAAAGCAATTGATAAAAACCAACACGGATTTGTTTCTGGTAGGTCAACTGCTACCAACCTGTTACTTTACCATAACTATATTATAGAATCTTTTACAAGAAAAAAACAAGTTGACAGTATCTACACAGATTTTTCAAAAGCTTTCGACAAAGTATCACATAAATTATTACTTAGTAAACTGTATGCCTTAGGACTGAGAGGCAAGTTGTTGGATTGGTTCTCAAGTTATTTATCTAACAGAATCTTATTTGTTAAAATTAAACATACTATATCTAAGTTATTATATGCAACTAGTGGTCTACCGCAAGGGAGTCATCTCGGTCCCATCCTTTTCTTAATATTCATAAATGATATCATAAGCTGTTTCAACGATGTAGAAGTTCTGCTTTTTGCCGATGACATCAAATTATACAAAGAAATATCCAATATAGGTGACTGCCTAATCCTACAGTCAAACATAGACAAATTACAAAATTGGTGTGTCACAAATAACTTATTCCTCAATATCGACAAATGTAAGACACTAACGTTTTGTCGAACAAAGACCCCACTATCTTTCAAGTACACAATAGATAACAACATATTAGAAAAAGTCAATGAAATTAGAGATCTTGGAGTTGTGTTTGACACGCAATTAAATTTTATAAATCACATACAACAAATAACTAACAAAGGCATGAAAACACTAGGATTTATAATCAGAACAATCAAAGACTTAAATATCGTAGATAAAAATCGTATATTTGTCACTCGTACGCAGTTTGTTGGAATACAATTCCATTGTTTGGTCCCCTTATTATCAAATTCATATAAAAAATATCGAAAGAGTGCAGCACAAATTTTTAAGATTTATCAACTTCAAATTACACATACCTACTCAACACATTAACTATACATCCTTACTAAACACACTTAAATTGCATTCCCTAGAAAACAGAAGAAAAATAAATGACTTAACTTTTTTGTTTAAAATTATTCACTCTGAATTAGATTGTTGCGAACTCCTGCATCTCATCGATTTCAGGGTACCCAATCGAGCAACAAGGCAAAACATATTATTCTGCAACAATAATTCTGGAACGAACTACCACATACATGCACCTATTTCTAGACTTCACACATTAGGAAACAAATTCACCTCCAATATCGATATATTTAACACAAGTTTACCATTATTTAAGAAATACCTGAACGATACTTTTATGTAGAATATTTTGATATTTAAGGAGCATCACCTAGGGGCTAATGCGTATATTTGTGTATTTCTATATTTAACCACAATGTAATAACTAGTTACCGTTTTATTTTTATGTATCTTGCATTTTGTCATGTATTATTTACACATCACAATTAATTACTAACATACGAGTACCTACCTACTAGTTTATTTTCTACGCTGTTTACAACTTAAAAACTTTCTCTTTTATCGTAATGTTTTATCTTCCTTAATTTATCTGTATTACTTGTTATTTATTTATTTTTATAGTGTATATTTTGTTTTTAAAAAACCTGTCTCTGTATTACAAACTTGTAATGTAAAAGCCCATCAGGGCGTTGAAAATTAATAAATAAATAAATAGTCGTATTGACGGCGCAGCTTATGGGTTTTTTCGTTTGTTGCTTCGTAATAATATTAGGGATTCGGATTATTGACAAAGGAGAAATTTCATAATAATGTTTCTGGTCATCTCCCGATTTCTTCAAAATTCCCCCGTTTTCTCCCGATTTTTAGGCGATAATTCGCCTGATTTTGAAGTTTTGGGTTCGGTTATACTAGTGTTATATGTGTTAGAATTGTTGTAAAATTAATTTGTTATCATATTTTAAAATATGTATAAGTTTACCAATATTCCTGACTTTTTTGTGAATATTTATTTTGTGTCCCGTACTATACACAATATTGATGACTGTTCTTACCGAAAAGGTCTTGAGAATTACTATTAGTCAATGTTAAATTGAAGTATCTAAATAAGGGGGTGGTGAAATTTTCCTCCGCCCCATGCGGCTAACACTTACGGTGCTTGAAGTTATCGTAATGGCAATTTGGTTATTTCATTTTAGTACTCTAAAACCTACCTCTTTTGAATGCTCTAAATACCCATAGCTCCTCTGGATCTAGATTGTTGAAATCGTGCCCTATCTTATGTAGACTCGAAATGAGTCCTATAATTTCAATACCCGCTATATCCGATTTTTTGACAAAATGATCTGAGTATGACATCTTGTTCACATTTTTCCAAGGAACAAGACAAATCTTAAATTGAGTTTCAAAACTCCTTTATCACGACCAAAAACAATGTTAAAACTGCGAGTGAGAAACAAAACCCGCTATATTATTCAAGAAGTTTCTATCAAAACCCGCTATATAGGTATTCAACCAATCATGAGCAGTTATTTTGTCAAGATGGCGCGTGTAGAAACACGCCCCTCAGGTCAGTTGAGTTTCAAAAGCCTCTGTATTCCATATAAGCCTCTATATTATAACCTCTGTCAGTGAGATTAATGATCTTTGCATTATGTTCGATTCCCAATTTAATTTTCTTCCACATCCCTGAATTAAATGGAGAAAATCTAAAAAACATTATTGTTTACATCCAAAAAACAACTAACGCCAACACGTGTTACATAATTACTACTTTGACACGAATAAAGTGCAAAATACCTATGCCTCACGGCAGCATGTTAAACAGTAGGTAGGATTAATCATAAATAATAAGTGTGGATTAACTATTAACATTTATTAATATGTAAACATAAGTTCAAATTATGGTAGAGCAAAAGACTTATAAAATCAGGGCGTGACAGGAAGCGTAATCCTGTTAGAAGTAAGGTAGGTCATGGTAGTCGTACGCAATAATGAATTTAGAAAAATACCGACAAGGCTATGATGAGTCTAATTTTATCTCAGGGCGCCAGCCAAGGAAAGAATCCTGGCAAATTTATTAAGCAGTAAACCCATAATCTAAATTAAAATCGTATTTCATTTGTCTCACAACGTGTTCGAAGTTCCAAGCTCCATCTACCAGCGGTACAGCAGCAAACTCCACACCCACGAACGTTACTCCACCAACTGAACCTCGCGGTCAAAACTCGTACTAGTGTTCTCAGCTGCTTACGGCGTACCAACCTCAGGGTATCTCAGTAGCGTTGTTGTCAATTTATGACGCAGCAGTAGCTACTTGCTACAATATCCTCCAATCAATCCGAAATTTCCCAGTGGAAATTTCCATTAAGCCCCCTGGCGCTCGAGGAAGAGAAAACGAACTCACAGACCCTGTGTAGTGAGAAACCAGAGCCCTTCTCCGAACACAGAAGCTGGTGTGTCCACGCAGTGTGTGAAGGAACGTTGTCCAGAGGAAGACGTGAAACCCTCAGACCATGGTGATGAAATGACCCAATGACTGCAGGCGGCAAGAAGGAAAACCAGGACCAGGTTGTCCAACTGATAAATGATGTTCCTCCAAGGTGACGTTGATGGAGAACAGATACAGGAATGTCTTCGGCGAACGGCCTCACAATTTGACTCTGCATGCTTCGCTGCATTTAATTGTGGTTATAGCCCTATAGCGTTGAAAGAAGACGGAACTGTAGAATATTCTTGAGACAGCATCAGCGTCATGAGCGTCAATGTACCTCTTCAGAAATCTTGAAAGGATAATATAATGCCCCAGCAGCGATGATGTCCGAGGTCCATGTAGAAAACTTCTGAGATACTCCTCTCGACATGAAAGCTTCAGTTCAGCAACCGCGCAGTGGAGAAGATTCTTGATTGAAGAAGCGCAGAGGTTATACGTGGTGAGACACTAACAGCTAAACTAAATCTTACATTGTGGGTCATTGAGATACTGAAAAACACCCAATATTATCATGAACTTAATAGTTTCTTAAAAAAATCTCTATAACCACCGGAGCGATTTCGGTCGAAAAATGGACCACTTTTATTTTTCTGCGATTGATTTCGGTCCAAAAATGGACCACATTTTCCTACCATTCGTAAAACATTTATTGTAATTATTTAAAACATTTCCTGGGCCAGCCGTTTATTATAACACGAAGCTACTGAAATGCTTTACCTATTATGACCATAGGTGTCGCAAATCCGAACTTCGTAGACTATTTTAGAACAACGTTAAAAATAATTTTTTTTTATATTTTTTCCGGCTGAATTTTTGAACAGTTGTTTACGGATAAAATTAAGTCCTTTTTCCATAGATATGCACCTTTAATTTTCAAGTAGACCACAGACAACATACAGAAACCGAAAATATTCCATGTTGACCCGAATAAATACCCCTCACGGTAGTTTAGTAAAAAACACCCAGGATTCGCGCAATTATAAACTTTAAGATATTTTAATATTTTTTTCATAAATCCTACAAATATGAGATAAACGGTAAAATACAGTTTATTTTATTGACTATATAGCACTATAATAATTTGTTATGTCTCCATGTCAAAATTCGAAGGTATGTATTTTTTAATGTTGACGAAAAATTTAATAAATGACCATCTGGGAAATCTCAAGCAATCGAAGCAAATTTATTTATTTCGCGTGATCGCTCGTGGTTAAATAAAAATGAATCGCCGAAATGTATGTACGCGCATAACTTCCGAACGACTGCACCAAATTGGATAATTCTTTTTTATTGTGTTCGTTATTGTCAGGACAAGGTTTGTACATAACTACTGGTGAGCTCTGGCATTATAAAATTTGTGTACAAAAATTGCAATAGGTGGCACATGAGCTATTTGAAAACTGAATGTATGGGATGTGGGAGGGGTGAAAGTACCTCGAGTATGGGTTACGCGGGAGAAAAGGAACGGGAACCAGGGAGGGGGAGGGGAACCTGGGAGGGGGGAAGGGAATTCTTGAGGACAGTTGGCGGGATGGGGGAAGAGGAGTGGAGTTGGGAGAGGGAAGGTGGAGGAGGCGGAGTGGGAACGCGAGAGGGGAAGGGGACACGGGAGGGGAAGGGGACACGGGAGGGGAAGGGGAGGCGTAAGGTAAACGGGACGAATGGGAAAGGACACGCAGGGAGAATCAATTTATTTCTTTGAATGGCATAGCAACGCATGCCGGGTACCAGCTAGTTTAAAATAAAATTCAAAGCTAATCCTGAATAATAAAATCTGTTAACAATCAACAACTAAAAGCCTAGACGCCCAAAATTCAATTATAGAATACCTAACTGGCAATTATGCGTTAGATACATAAATTAGATAAATAATCCAATATTAAAAGGTAAACAATTATTGATTTTGTTTAATGTGAACTAGAATGTAATTATTAATTGTTATTATGTTCACCAATGTTTACTGACTATGGCACTTCCATCTATTGAGCAAGGAATGAATAACCCGAGATCTAAACCATTTCAGAAATGTAAATTATGCTGCTTCTGTAGAAGCAAGCTTGTGTGAATAGTCTAAGATCCCTAGAACAACGACCTTCACCGAGATGTTTATTTGATGAAACGTATTTAATATTTAATTTAATATGTCAATAAATATATTGCATATGGGTTGCCTAACAAATTTTAGTCCAGGGTATGATCAATTAATAATTAAAAAAAAAAAAATTTAAACATTTCACCGGTTTGATTATTGAATTAAAATTAAATGAAATTAAAGATTACTTCATTATGAACACGATGGTATCAAAATAATACACACATAAATAATTAATTGATGTAAAAAATAATTTAATAACTATTCCTCTATTTTAATAATAAACTACTCCAAAATGATGCACAGCATATACGAGTCTATCGCTATCCTTTTCATTTTCAAGAACAAATAGCATGCGCACTCTCTTTCTTTAAATGGACGGACTTCTGCTATGCTGTGTCCTCTTCTGTCGCATGGGATGGCTGGTTGGGACCTCTCAGTCGCACACATTCACTCAAACCGGTGAAATGTTTTAAGTTTTTTTTTCATTATTAATTAATAATTTTTAATTAATCAATTTTGACAAATGAATAGTTTTTCACATTTCGAAACGCCTTATAATAATACTCATGCAGGCAAATTATCGGAATACCGCGCAACTTACAGTTATAGATACTATTTATTATGGCTCTCGCTCTCGAGGCATCTTTGCCGCATTGCATTGTAAGTTTTACATATTTCTACTTTATTTCAACCCAAGTCCATAGTTATTATCTTGACAGATTTTTATCACGTCAATCTTATTGTATTTTCTAATGTCACCAATCTTCAATATGCACCTTACTATGTATTTATATATTGAATTGAGCATTAATTAATTATGAATTCTTAAATTAATCATGTTTCACATGAACCTATTTACCTACGGAATGCCGCGGCCGGCTTGTTTACTTTAGATTACTCAATGAAATGTTTAGTTGATACGTTTTATATTTCTTACGCACATATCCAAAATGATAGTGTTACATACTAATACTCCCGCTTTCATAATAATATACATACAATATTACTACCTACTGATACTTGATGTACATTATAATAGTAATTGTGTCTATACTTCATGCATACTTACATCGATACTAAAACTGTTGTTGACACCTACTTACAATTATGCTACTGGTAGCGTGTATACTTCATGACCTTTATTTATAATTTTGACGATATTGTGTACCTATATCTCATTGTATACCTATATCTCATGTACCTATGCTCAAAATGCAGTGATACTATTATTACTGTTTATTCTTCATGTACGAGTATATCTTATGTTTTTCGTGTATATTATGTTAATAATACTATAACATTGTATATTTATCATGTATATATCTATCTGCAATGCTACTAATAGATATTGTTTATATTTCAAGAATGCCTACTAACAATAATCCTGATACTGTTGATACGGTCTCTACTTTATTTTATTCGCATACTTACAAGCTACAAGCAAGCTGTTCATATTATTTCCTGTATTTAAATCCATATTTTAAGATCATTTCGCACTATCTGCATTTTTCTTTTAATTTTTAACTTACCGTTGAATAGTGTTATTATTTTTATTTCCTATTTCGTTTATACCTATTTATCTTCAATATGCCCACCATAACATGGAAATCACAAGATAAAAATTCACACTTAACACCTGAAAATTTAAATTCAATTACTTCCTTACTAGCTGACACAATCCATTACTCTGAATTGATTCAATACAATTCCATTAAAAATGCCAATAAACGTATACTAGATTTAGTTATCTCTAGTGAGGAATGCCTTGTATCTCAAGCATACAACCCTCTTGTCAAAGAGGATTTACACCATCCATCGCTCAAAATCATACTACAATTAGACACACTTCCAACAATCAATGTTCCACCAAAAGAAATTTATCGGTATGATAAAGCTGATTATGATTTAATTAACCAACACCTGTCTAAAACAGACTGGTCTTTTACTCACGATAATGCTGACGTTGACGAAGCAATTTATACTTTTTATGACATCTTAAATAACACCATTAACCAGTTTGTCCCTAAACGTTTCATCAAAAAGAAAAAATTTCCCAACTGGTACTCACCTCCCCTAATCAAAATCATAAAAGAGAAACAAATACTACACAAAAAATGGAAATCAAATAATAACCCAGTAGATTACATAGAGTTCTCTATCAAACGCATACAACAAAAACACTGACAGAAACATTGTTACACCCAATATATAAATTCAGTTGAGTCTAGTATTCCATCTAACAATAAAAGTCTCTGGAATTACGCTAAAAATAAAAATAGGGCAAATGGCATACCACAAATCATGAACCTAAAAGACGAGTCAGGCACCGGTGCTCATCAAGTATGCTAACTGTTCTGTAAACACTTCCAATCTACTTACGTAAGCGATGAGGGCACGGATGATCCCAGTAATATAGATAATTCTACCTGCGTTAATAATGATAACCCGATCGGGAACGTACAAATAAACAACTCATTGGTCAATAAATACTTGAATAAATTGGATGTTACTAAGGGTGCGGGCAGTGATGGTATCTCGCCATATTTTATTTCAAAATGTGCCAAAAATCTTGCATATCCTTTAACTAACTTATTTAACATGTCCTTAAAAAAAGGAATATTTCCCACAAAATTCAAAGAAGCCATTATAATCCCCATCCTGAAAACTGGTTCAAAAAGTGACATTGCAAATTATCGCCAAATCTCAATACTCCCAGTATTTAGCAAACTCTTTGAGCGTATTGTGTACGATCAAATTTATATAACTATTGTCCGCAGCATACAAAATCAACAACATGGTTTTTTACAAAAAAGGTCAGTACTAACAAACTTAGTCAACTTTACTGAATACTTAACAAGCAATATGGATAATGGACACCAAGTAGATGTTATCTACACAGATTACTCGAAAGCTTTCGATAAAGTTAACCACTCTATCCTTATTAAAAAATTACACCAATTAGGAATCCATGGCGACTTACTTAGGTGGCTAACTTCATATCTGCAGAAAAGACTACAGTGCGTATCAGTTGAGGGAACTAAGTCTAGCTTTTTTACTGTGCCCTCTGGCGTACATTATCTGGGGGACTGCCGGGCAAACGACGCTCATGACGGTTATCCTCTATTTTTTTTACCTTTTTCAAATGTTATATGTTTTATTTACTACACTTTTTTTTTCTCTTCACACGCAGATGCATGCAGTCTCAGAGTGTGTGGTCTCCCTCTGTTTATTTTTCATATATATTCTGTTTTTTTTTTCTCTATATTATATTTTCATGTTTACTAACACCAGTAGTATTAGTTTTTCTTTTTGACTATTACAGCTTAGACTGTAGGCGATCCTACATTTCCGCCACCTAACAAAGCATGTAGGGACATTGAAGGTCTAGATTCGTTTTAATAAATGTAGAGTCGTTCAAAAAAAAAATTAGATTCTTGCGAGAGCTCCGAAGGGGCGACCATAAGTCGCCTATACCGGGGCGGGACAGTGGTGGGTACTTCAATGCCCTCTGGCGTACCGCAAGGTTCTCACCTGGGACCATTATTGTTTAATGTATATATATTTGATATTTATAATTTTTTTACATGCTAACTACCTTGCATATGCAGATGACAAAAAAATATACTTAGTAATCAAATCTATCAATGACTGCATAAAACTTCAAGAAGACCTGAATCGTCTTTTTGCATACTGTAAATTAAACAAATTAATCATAAACATTTCTAAGTGCAACAAATTATCTTTTACGCGTAACAAAAATAAAATTTCTTTTAATTATAACTTTCATGACACACATATCAATGCAATAGAATCAATCCGTGACCTTGGGGTAGTACTAGATGTAAAACTAAATTTTATCAAACATATTAACGAAGTAATCAACAAAGCAAATAAGATATTTGGATTTATAATTCGCATATCTAAATCCTTTTCGCAATATTAAAACTATGTATTCCCTTTACACAACGTATATCCGCCCCCACTTAGAATACTGCACACTAATTTGGGCACCGAATTGTTTCGTCATACGAAAACTCAGTTAGCTCTCTGCGAGGATACAGCATGGAAGAAGGTAGTTCCTCAGGAACTCAGACAAAAGATTTTGTCAAATGAACATGAATCCTCTCGAGCTTGCCATCCCGGAGTTTTTAAAACATACAAAAAATTGCAATTACGTTATTACTGGCCGAACATGTATAAAGATGCCAAAGAATTTGTAAATCGTTGCCAAACTTGTAAAGCCCATAAGATAAGCACGGCACCTCCTAATGGAATATCCACAAACCCTAAACGTGTCACTAGACCTATGCAAATGCTGTCATTAGATTTAGTAGGTCCCTTACCTCGGAGTTACTCCGGCTTTACGATAATATTAACATGCGTTGACGTTTTTTCTAAATTCACTTGGTTATTTCCGCTGCGCAACGGCTCCGCGAAAAGCATAGTTAAAAATTTGGAAGAGAACGTTTTCTTTGTTCACGGGGTGCCTCGTACGATCGTGTGAGATAACGCTCGTCAGTTCATCTCTCGGGAGTTTAAAGAACTACTACAAAGTTACAATATACCACCTCCGTTTTACAACTCCCTGTATACCCCACAAAACAATGTGGTTGAGAGGTACAACCAGACATTAGGTACTGCTTTATCAATTCTGGTCGAATCAGACCATCGTAACTGGTCAAAATTTTTGCCACAGGTTCAGTCCGCGATGAATAACACTGTCAATTGCGCGACAAACTTCAGACCGTATTTTCTAATGCACGGCCGTGAACAGATACTTGATGGGGATTTGCACCGTAACCCTATTCATGAGGGGATAACAACGCGCAAAAGGAAGCTTCGCCTTCCACATATGCACAAAAGCTACAAGGTTTGGCAGACGTTTGTGAACAAGATTCAGATGCTCTACTCAAGGCATACAAAAAGGGGGCTAACCACTACAATTTGCGTAGGAAAAACGTCACATATCGAGTTGGTGACGTCGTGTGGAGACGAAACTTTGTTCAGTCTAACGCGTTAAATTATTTTTCTCAAAAATTGTCCCCACGATTCGTGCAAAATGTTATAATAAAGAAAAAAATCGGACTTGTTGAAATTGAAAAATTGGACCGTAGCATGTATGTTGTGAGGCTGAAGGTAAGTTGGGAGGAGAAAGAAACGGAGAAGAGCAAGCTGGAGAGGTGCCCGACTCTTCAGATGTAGTCAACAAACACGACTTAATAAATTTTAAGCAACATTTCACTGAAGCAATGGTTGGATGACAACTACCTTTCCTTAATCTCTGACAAAACCTATTTCATCACTTTAACATTATCAGACAAAATCCATCCAACAATAAATTCCAATATTACAATAGATAACTCATGTAATAATTATACGAACAACTGCAATTCACCTAAATGCTCAAAAATCTCAATAAAAGGGAGAGCAGGTAGGATTCGTGCGGAAGGAGCATTCGTACAGTAGTCATATCTGAACTATTCTACATGTTGATACGTTAGTATTTATGTGTGTGTGAGGCCCACTCATACGCAAAGGCTAATAGCTAAGCGCCGCGGCACTGCCAAGGGCCAAGGTCAGCTTCGTTGGGACAAGTCGAAACGTGTTTGAAAATATTTATTCGTAATAAGTTTTGCTCAAATTATTAAACTAATTCATCATGCTTTTTGAATAAGTGCCTTAACGTAAACATTAATTTTGTGAAAACATTAACCATTATTTTTATTTTGAATTTACCTATATGTTGATTGTTTTGGTTGGGGTACGTTCGTACAGTTATTAGTGGGGAGGATTCGTACTAGGTACGTAATACCAAGGACGAATAAACGGTTTACTTATCAGACGTGGTCTCTGTATTGCCGCCACCCAAATCTGCTTCTACAGCAGAACAGCTAATATATTTAGATTTAAAAAAGATCTTACCATGTATAATGTGCAATAGTAGATACGTTATGACACTTTACCCTGGTGGTTAAATTTAATGTTGATTTTAAGACATAAATTTGAACAAGTTGTTTATAAAACAATATATTGTTAATTATTACTATGCTTAAGGTTTATTCTGTTTCAATTTTAATCTCAATAAATGTTTAATTTCATATAAATAGCTTTTTCAATGACTGTGTACGGAGGCTCCCCACTATGTACGAATGTACCCTACTCTATGTACGAAGCTGCGTGCGTGGGGTGCTGTCGTACGATTTCCATTTTTAGGGAAATTTATCATAGCTTTGCCATGTTACTCCGTATCAACACTGAACTAGAATATTATTAAAGCCAGATATGTAGGTAATTCAGCACCATTGAAATTATTTTAAAATAGCTTTTGGTTTTGCTTTTATATGACCTAGTGTAAAAAGTGCACGAATCCTACCTGCTCTCCCCATTACCATAGGTCGTTGGCAGATTTGTTACATTTTAAAAAAAGTCATGCAGTAAAATAAATCAATACTTTATCTAGGTATCGCATGTTTCAAAATTTTAATTTTAGTTTAAATAAAATCATTAAAAAAATAAATACGTACACGTGTTTCTTGATGAAAATCAGTCCGCTTGTGTATTCATTTGCGCACTTACAAACTAATATATGTCAGATTTTTTTACGTCCTTTTTTTGCTAAGACATTATTGACAAATCATAAATAATTTTGATCTAAAAATAATTTTAGTAAGTATTTAATGTTAACCTTTCCCATACCATGATAAAAATACCCTCGACGTGCCGTCTTGTAACGCAGCGTTACTGTATGGGGTTTTGGATTTTATTATGCGTTTTTCAATAAATATAGTTGTGAATAATTTTTCATATGCTTAAATAAATTGAATGTATAAACAAAACATTGGATTTGTGCATAAAACCTTTATATTAAAAAAATAATCATTCATTTAATAACAAAATATTATTCGCAATTCCATTTCTTGCTAGCGTCAAGCGCCCGGAAAGCCACACGTGTTAGTGGAATGCGGTAGTGGGACGGTAATAGCGGAGGGTGAACTCGAGCTATGGACCATTTCATATACAGATGGTCAAAAGTATATTCTTTTTTGAAAAACAAATAAAAACAATCTTTTTATGCAAAAGCTTTTTATTATCATTTTGTTGTACTACTGCTGTGGCGACACATCATTATTATCTTCGCCATCAAAATAACATACGAGAAACATCTCCTAATATTCGCGCCCATCGGCAAACCTACTTGCCTAGGTACCTTCGTACCTATACTGGCCGCGATGTACTTTCTCGCCTCCCGTGCCAGCATGACGATAATAATATCGCCCCGCCTAGAAAGGTCTCGAGACAGCACCGTACAATATCTGTACGGCGCCGAATATTCTCGTCAACTGCCGAAGTGGCTTGTATTACCTACCGCGAGGTAGTTACTCTACCGCGGCTATATAAGCAGCCGATCGCTCGCCCGCTGCAGTTCAGTCTCACACTAACAGTCGGCCAACATCTCAGCATGTAACAGATCTCTGCATAAGTGCTCCTGCATGGCATCGCTACGCATCCAGGGCAGCTTCCTCGAGGTCCACCATCACGTCTCAGCTACAAGGCCCATCGCGTCTTCAGCTCCTGAGATCAGCTACATCCCGCGACTTATAAGGTTTGACGCACCTTCAGCCAAGGGATCAGCTCACCACTTCATGGCACCCCGAAGCCTCACCGTGCTTCGCTACCATGGAAACACGCTCCGCCTCGCCAGGACTACCTGCTGGTGGCTCAGCTCACCGAGCCACACACCGTTCATCTCCGCGATTCAAAGCGTCGAGCAACGGCCTGGAAGATAGGTCATCTCCACCGCCATGGTGTCGAGCAACTCGCTGACCTTCACCGCACCATCTCCATCACATCCGAACGCCTGCAGCATCATCATACGGCACTCCGCATTACATCAAGTTACTGACTCACCACTTCGACTTGCCGCCTTTTATTTCTCTCTACCGATCCGGCCCGCTCCCTCAATTGGTGACCCCGACGTGATGTGAACACGTAACCTTCTGATGTGAACATGCAGCACGCAACTTCCTGACATGTGTGTTACCACGACACACCGGTAACACCGCAAAAACGAGGGAATCGGTAGAGACACATCAGCATGAACGCGCCGACCAGCAGCATCAACCCGGTTTTTCCTGCGACCCCTGGCATCATCTTTCAACCCTGTACTCCGTACACTGGGAAGGGGGTGTGTGGCGACACATCATTATTATCTTCGCCATCAAAAGAACATACGAGAAACATCTCCTAATATTCGCGCCCATCGGCAAACCTACTTGCCTAGGTACCTTCGTACCTATACTGGCCGCGATGTACTTTCTCGCCTCCCGTGCCAGCCTGACGATAATAATATCGCCCCGCCTAGAAAGGTCTCGAGACAGCACCGTACAATAATATCTGTACGGCGCCGAATATTCTCGTCAACTGCCGAAGTGGCTTGTATTACCTACCGCGAGGTAGTTACTCTACCGCGGCTATTTAAGCAGCCGATCGCTCGCCCGCTGCAGTTCAGTCTCACACTAACAGTCGGCCAACATCTCAGCATGTAACAGATCTCCGCATAAGTGCTCCTGCATGGCATCGCTACGCATCCAGGGCAGCTTCCTCGAGGTCCACCATCACGTCTCAGCTACAAGGCCCATCGCGTCTTCAGCTCCTGAGATCAGCTACATCCCGCGACTTATAAGGTTTGACGCACCTTCAGCCAAGGGATCAGCTCACCACTTCATGGCACCCCGAAGCCTCACCGTGCTTCGCTGCCATGGAAACACGCTCCGCCTCGCCAGGACTACCTGCTGGTGGCTCAGCTCACCGAGCCACACACCGTTCATCTCCGCGATTCAAAGCGTCGAGCAACGGCCTGGAAGATAGGTCATCTCCACCGCCATGGTGTCGAGCAACTCGCTGACCTTCACCGCACCATCTCCATCACATCCGAACGCCTGCAGCATCATCATACGGCACTCCGCATTAAATCATGTTACCGACCATCTGCTACGTAGCCCAATAAACGACTGACTCATACTTCGACTTGACGCCTTTCATTTCTCTCTACCGATCCGGCCCGCTCCCTCACTGCTATCAGATAATTATTGCAACTAAGTAGGTAGATATATTTATTTCGTATCACTTTTTGGATAGAAAATATAGAAATAAAAAGTTACAAGAAATGCATATCCAATACTTCAACATTATTCGAATTAAAATATTTAAGCAATCCTACGTATATGTAACATTACTTAATTTTTGATTATAATCAGAACTCACACCATGGACAAAAAATATCATAATGTAATAGTAATAGTTCGCGAATATTTCTCCCTAATGTATTTATTACAAAAATATTACTTATTTATTTTATTTATAACAGGATTATAAGAGGAAAAACTTTACATGGCATAGTAGTAAGTAGTAGAAACGTAAAGCTTTAAAACAACACATGTTTGATACTTATTTATACCTCATCATTCGCTGAAGATAATATCAATAACTCTCCTATAAAATACGAAACAGAAAATAAAAAAGTAATGGTTGCAACTGGGAATTAAACCCAGGATCTCTCTAGCCTTACCGGGACTTAATTATACATTCATAGAATATCTCTGATAATAATATGATTAAAATACACATCAACACATTGATTACTTGTAAAAAACATGCTCATTCTGTTCTAAAACGGGCAAATTGCCTAGTTGGACAGCCAAGGATTATTATAAAAAATGTAATATGTAATGTAATATGTAACGAAATATATTATAATTTGTACATAAATCCAAAACATTAGAAATACACTTCAATCAATAATTAAAAGAAGTGTGCTAATGGAACTCGGTTCGTAATATATCATTATAATTTTGCACCAATAATTAAAATCTGTTTTTTGAACATAAACTAAAAGCTTTCACGACGAGAGTAATAATATTATAATAACAGTAGTAACGTAGAAAAATCCAATGCAATTATCGCAAGCAAGAAATGAATATAGAAAGCGTAATATTATTATTTACTAGCTGGTTCCCGGCATGCGTTGCTATGCCATTTAATAAACAAATTGTCTCTCCCTGCGTGTCCTTTCCCATTCGTCCCGTTCCCCTTCCGCCTCCCTTTCCTCTCCCGCGTCCCCTTCCCCCTCTCGCGTTCCCACATCACCTTCCCTCTCCCCACTCCCCTCGCCTGCTTCCCCCGTCCCACGAACCCTCCTCCCGAGTTCCACCCTCCCGCATTCCATTCATTCAGTCCCGGTACATTCAGTTTTCAAACATCTCGCCTGCCACATATTGCAATTTTTTATTCAAATTTCGTAATGCCAGAGAGCTCACCAGTAGTTTTATACAAACTTTGTCCTGGCCATAATGAACACAACAAAAAAAGAATTATCCAATTTGGTGGAGTCGTTCGGAAGTTATGCGCGTACATACATTTCGGCGATTCATTTTTATTTATATAGATAGATAGATAGATAGATTACATTCATAATTTTCACTATTAATTTGCAACATTATTTTACACAATTATTTTTCACTATATAAAAAGCTCATAATCCATCAAAATATTCAATATTATTAAGAAGATAACCCAAAGTAAGCGCTATAACTTAGATATATAACCCCAAAAGTTAACTAATTTCTCCAAAAGTTTAAAAAAATAAATCCTCTTCAAACAATAACTAAAATCGAAAATACATTATGATAAAGGTTCATAATAAAATAATGTGCCGTCTCAAATGCACAGCGCTTTTGTAAATGAAACGCAATCAGATTATTAAAAAAAGATTATCATGAATCTAAATATCTGTTTACGATTAAGCAGTGAAAGAAAAATGAACAGCATATTCAACTGATCTGTGATTGAACCGCCATCAGAGAACTTAGAACAACCTAATCACAACTTCAAATAAATTTATCCAATAAACCCAAAATTTAACCCCACAAGACTAAATGAGAATGTAATATGATGCAAAGCTACACAAACGATCATTAACTAGTTCACTCAGGGATAATGAACTTAAATAAGCGTATATGGAGAATCCATCAAATAAGAATGAATATTCCTATAAAATATTATACCTAATGAAGCTATTGAAATTATCAAGGCGGGCTGTGAAACATCGATAACATCAATACAGTCAGGAACAATGAAATTATAAAAATAAATCAAACCAAATATCCGCGTACAACCGGAAACCAGCCTGTGGAATTGAACATCCGAATCCGCATATTAATCACTCATGCAAATAAAAATGCCGAAAACCACAGCAACCATAGCACCAACTGTAATCACATTTTATAACGAATTATTATAATGAAACAAACGAGGATTATCCTAAAACTGAAATGAAGAAAGTAAAGAAATAAGAAAAAATTCCCATTTTTTTTTGGTCAAAAAAATATTTAAAATATATATTTTTTTTTAAATATTCATATCAGAATATTAACCTAAGTTGTAAGAAACCATTTGAAGTTACAAAAGATGTCGGTAAAATTTTTAATCATCTTGAGTGGTATATAAAATTTAAAGTAAATTTAGAAAATATGAAAATTAGTAATCTAGAGAAAAATATTCTAGAACTCCGTTGAAATAAAATTTTACCTAAAGTTCTGTAACATTAGTCACAATAATTTAATAGAGTACGAAATATCGTCAGGTAGTCATTAAAATTATTAGCCGAAATTAAATTTAAATGTATATTGCAGCAAAGAAACCCGTACTTATAATGTTGAAACTTATGTCGCATAAAATAAAAATAATAACCTTGAAACAAAAAGCTTAGAAAATAATTTATAATTCTCCCAATCCTGGATAAAATTATGATAAGAAGTTAATATAGAAGCCCATATAAATATCTAATTATTATGAATTAAGATTTAAAAAAATTACAATTTAAAATTAAATTTCATTTCAAAAGCAAGTGATCAAGCAGGTATTCGGAAATTCGTGGACAAAAAAATATGACAATAATCTGAAGTTACCAGATAATACTGAAGGTATGAAAAAATATTCCAAAATCGAATAAGTACTGAGTACTGGTGTCGCATAAGAAAAAAACATTTATTTGCTTGATTTCAAAATAGAGTTATTACTGCAATAATCATTATTAATTTTCAACATTTATGGCACAATAATACGCCGCAAACTAAAATGTTAATTATATTTGTAAGTACTGAAGAAAGAAAGCAAACAAAATAGCCGTAATAATAAATGTTGATAATAATACTGAGCATAAAACACTCGCACGCAATAAACGTATTGCAGACAAAATTTTAAAATCCAATATAACAAGTACCCAGGAAATTGTAACATTTGTAGGTATATTAAGTAAGGTAAAAAAATAAATTAAATTTTTAAAACATAATTTTGCACAATAATATCACGAAAGAAACACCATTTTCTTTGAATAATTAAATCAATCCAACTTAAAATCCGTGTTCAAAATCTATAAGAAAAATTTAAGTGACTTAGCCCCCCCGTCTCTCAATATAAAATTATTGAGTAGCATACCATTCGAAAGCAATTTTTAATCCCAAGATGATTACAATAAATTATAAACAAAAATTTTAACAAAACAAAAAACGACTTCAAAAAACGCACTAAAATGTAAAAAAATAATTTCGTATTCTTCTACAACTTCATAATCAACTTATTTTTTCTACTCATCAATATGTAGGTACGATTGATATTTTTGGAGTCGGTGTCAGTCAAGGTAGGTTTGTAACTACATACATAGTTATAGGTAAGATGTGCTTGTGTCGCACAAGCGACTTGACGAGGCGAGAGCGGGCCGCGGCGTGAGGGGAGCTGTCAAGTGAACTCGTCGGGCCGGGTACCTTTGCTGACACCGACTCCAAAAATAACAACCGTACCTACATATTGATGAGTACAAAAATAAGTTGATTATGAAGTTGTAGAAGAATACGAAATTATTTTTTTACTTTTAGTGCGTTTTTTGAAGTCGTTTTTTGTTTTGTTAAAATTTTTGTTTATTTTTTTATTTTTAGTGAATCTGAAGTACACTTACTAATTTGTCTAAATATAGGTAGATCTACTAAACGTGCTGCTCATATGAGAAAGACATAATTTGACCATAACGACGTGAGGGTCAAATAAAGAGATTCGGCCGAGTTTCGTTAATTTTCCCCTAAGAGTTCCGTTATTTTGTCATGGATCCGATAATCAGAACCTAACCAAACTCTCATCAAACTACCCTTGAAGTACATCCTTTCCAATAAAAAAAGAATCATCGAAATCGATTGGCGTGATATTGAGTTATTCGTCCATTTGTCGCGCACATACTTAATGCAAATTTAAGACTTATATGGTTTTCTCGTGGATGCCAGTGTCGGAACTGAACCAAATTAAAATGGGACCACACGGGAAGCACCAGCTTTCAAATCAAAAAAGAATCATCAATATCGGTTCACCCAGACGAAAGTTCTGAAGTAACAAACATTAAAAAAAAAAAAAATACAGTCGAATTGAGAACCTCCTCCTTTTTGAAGTCGTTAAAAAATCCCAAAACAATCGCATAATGAAATTAACCCAATAATAATTAAACAAGAGAAAAATTTAATATTAAATGACTTACAATTTCTTTTGGAAATATATTGTTGCATTAATTACAGTGTAACAGGCAGTAAGTATATTGGATTCCGCCGTTAGCAAATAATGAAATTAATCCGCCGGCCGTAAGTTGCATGTCACCCGCTGTAATAGGTATAATTATCAATGCAACAATCAGTATTACAGTTAGTTATATGAATTGAAAGAAATTAAACTGATATGGATTTCAAATTTATAAATTGACCAGGGAACACAAAAGTTGCAAACTGAGGTATTTTTAAAACGGTAACAAATTATTTACCCACAACACAAAATTGAGTTTGCAATCTGGAACCGAGCCGAAGAAAAAAAGTAATACATAAGATAAATTATTGAAGCACACTTACCAACACACCCACGGAACGGCTGGGACCACGGAACCCCCACATAAAACAATGTATTAAAATATTCCTACCCCGAAAATGTGACATAACCTACGTCTAGGTACTAAAAAGCCTTGTTGTAACGGTAAAATGTAAAACTTGACTAAACCAAACGGTTCTACCACGTTGGGTCGCGACTGTGGCGTGTATAAAAGAAAGAATGCTAAATTATTAATGCATGTGTAATAATGAAGGTAAATTAAACCAGAGAATGAGACCAATAAAACTCTCAACTTTAAAAAAATATTTATTAATTTACAATCATGGGTGTTATTATATTGTAAAATTGTCATATTATAAGAGATTAATCTACAGGGCCGTGCCTTATCTCGAAGAGAGAAGTTATTTGTAATAATAAGTTGATGACACATGTGTTCAATTATAAAAGGAATAAAAGCAGTTAAATGAGATTGTTGAGCGCCATCCTAATTTAATAGGTTAACTAGGAAAACTACGAAGCTAAGAATGATAGATAAACCATGGTAAAATAATAAGATTAAAATTAAATCTACATTACGAGCGATCGCCGTGAGGGAGCGGTCCGTATCGGTAGAGACGGGACGAGAGAAATGAAAGGCGTCAGTCGATGTATGAGTCAGTCTTTATTGTTGCTACGTAGCGGAGGTCGATGCGGAGCGGAGTGACGGTAGTGATGCTGCTGCGCGATGATGTGAAGATGAAGGTCAGGAGACTACGGCGGTGAAGATCACAGGTCTTCAGGAAGCCGGCGTGTTGCCCTACACCATGGCGGTGTAGAAGTGACCTTGGTCCAGGCGGTTGACCGTCGTCGCGTTGACGAGGTATGGCGGCTGTGTGTCCAGTGGGTCGGAGCACACACGTGACACAGGAAGGAACCTTGAAAGGCGATGAGGATGCTGGCGCGTTACCGGTTGTGGTTGCTGCCCGTTGCAGGATGCTGGATGCTGGCGCGTTGCCGGTTGTGGTTGCTGCCCGTTGCAGGATGCTGATTGACATTTCATGTCGAGATGGTAGTTGGAGAAGTTCCTCGAAGGTGCTGGAATGTTCCTGGGTCACACTGGATAAATGGTGTTCACTGTTGACTGCGCGAGGCCCGTGCCCCGCGCGGGCAGGTAGAGTTACTACACTGCACTTGTTGTATCACAGCCCGATTTGTAGGTGAGTCGACCAATGAATGGAAACTAGACTTAAGACTGAGCTGCATGCGACTCGTGCTCGCTTATATACTCTGCCGGACGGGCAAGTAGTTTCGCTGACGGTAGGTAACGCCGGGTGAACTCACGCAAAGCCGAGATATCGCTAGAACTTTCTGCGTGCACTTGTTTGGTACAGCCAGACGTTCTAGCTCTTTCGCGTAGGTGGCGGATTAATCCTAGACGGCCTTGCAGCGTTAGGTAGTTCGTAGTTTCCATTGCGTTCGGCTAGAGTCCAGTGGCGGAGCAATTAATTCGGCACAAGTGGCCGCCACACATTGTTCTAAGTGTGAGATCCGTGACCGGCTACCCAAGCCGCACCGTAGAGTATTGGTAGACCGCTTCTGCCCGCTTCCAGAAAGTAACTGATCTTCCTCTCGATTATGTTCGCAATGCCCGCGTCAGCCGGCAAGGTCACGTGGTTGCGTGATAGTGTTGTCCAATCTCGCTAGTGATGTTGAGATGGCGATTGCAACTGCTACACTCTGACCCAGATGTGTCGACTATATAACAAGATGGAGTGTGATGATGTGGATATTTTCGTTGATAATTTGTACGGGTTAAAAAAAAAAGTTCTGGCGCTGTTAAAAAAAAAAAAAAACTAACTAATTATATTGTGTGAATTGTCTCTTTATGCATGCCTAGCGTATTTCATGTATCTTACAACTCATTGTAATGTGTTACTCGAGTGACCTTGTATATAATTCTGTATTTGTATTTGTGAAGTTTTTGTTTTTGTAATTGTATGTATCTGTATTTAATAGTATGTAATTGTAGATTTTTATAATTGTGAAAGAACTGAGTTTTTATAACTGGATAGTTCATACGTAAGTGTAAACATCTGTAAAAACCCAGTATAAATAAATAAAAATGTACAATGGCGTAGTACACCGAAGTTAGCAATGGAATGGATAGTAATCCTGGGAGTCTATATATTACACCAGTTATGGGGGTAATTTTCTCCTTTATGATTTATGTGTAGTTCCCACGAGAGTTGGGAATCTACGATCAGGCCGAAATATTTTGTGGTATTTTCTTTTCGAGGCAGTTATCACCAACTTTAATATTGAGGTTGAAATTTTTGTTGTTGTCAAAAAGGATATAACGAGTTTTTTTTACGTTAAGAGTTAGTTTGTTTATTCTTATTCAGCTTGTGAATTTAGAAACATCAGCATTCATTTCCGTTTCAAACTCCGCTAGGTTCAGTTTATTGAAAAAAAAATTGTATCGTCCGCATAAAGTTGTAGAGTTCCTGACTATCCAAAAGTTTAAATAATAATCATACTTAATTCTAAGAGCGCCAGTTGCTACAATTATAAATGGCGAAAATATTTAATAACGGATAAACCGATTATGAAACATAATGAAGCTACTTACTAAGAATGTTAAATCGGATTACGAGTCTGCAGGCCATCGCCGACTAGCCGCCTTCACTGCTCGCCGTACGCCACTCTCCTTTCATCTTGTTACTGACTTGCTGACGGAACAATCTTAAAGTCTATGCTGGTAGCTAGTCCCCGCCTTGCATTCATATATGTTAATAATAGTGGTTTATTGTTCAGTCCGCTGTATAAAGGAACACTACTCATGACGCCAGTTATGGAAAATTTAAAGTACGAGATTGATCCTTCAGAATAGACCCTAAAACCATGTTATTTCATTTCTACGTACAGTGTGAATAGTAAGAACAATCTCAAATAAAGAAGTTGATTGTTTGCTGTTTACCAGATGCAATAAACCACCCTATGATCACTGATCTACGATGATCTTCATCGGGCTCCTTGGTGAACGAGACTCTCTACAAGAAAGTTTTCTGGGTACTGCACATGATAATAATAGTCACAATAAAATTATTTGGTTAATTTATAAAGCGCCGTTTTAATGAAAAATCACCTCAAGAGCGCTGAACAAATACACATATATAAGAATTAATATAACTGGCTTACAAGTAAGATTTACAATTATAACTAGTGACTTATAACTAAGACTTATAGCTAGTAACTTAAATATCTAAGACTTATAGCTGGTAACTTATATCTAAGACTTATAGCTAGTTACTTATCTCTAAAACGAGTAAATGCCTTAGTGACTATATTATCCGAATAATTGTAAATAATTAATATCCCCTAAACCACACTGCACAAACTAATTAACCGTTTATGTAATATAGATCGCATAAAATGAAAAAAGAAAAAAAAAACATTAAATTAGAAATAGAATAAAATTTCTGACATAATATATCTGACATCCGGAAACAAATATATATTTTTTAAACGATTAGAAACATTATGTCAGCTAAACTATTAAAAGATCTATACTTTTCCCTTTGCCAAAGCATTTTAATTTATGGTATATCGGCATGGGGTGGAGCCGCAGACACATACATTAAGCTGCTTAATACAGCTCATAAATAACTTATTAGAACTATGTACAAAAAACCATATCTTCATCCCACTGAAAATCTTTTAATTCAAAATAAAATACTTGATATCAGGAAGCTATTCATAAAAAAAATTATCCATATAAATTGCATAAAAACGTCACCTTCCAACATATCTCACTCCCAGAATACTAGAGCTAAATCTAACAAACATTTATAAGTGCCAAAAATTAAATCCACTCTTGCTAAAAAACATGAATCTTACCTCGCACCTTCCATATTCAACATTTAAAAAAAAAAAAACACAACACATAATTCAAACCAATAGAAAACGTACATTTAAAAACTTTAATACGTGGTTATTAAACAAAAAAAGGAATTGCATTAACAAGCTACTTGCAAACTGAACGTGTTAATTTTTTATACGTTGTATATTATTATTAAAACATATATTAAAATTTAAAAAAAAGAACTTTCAAACTGAAAATGTTTAAGTACTTTATATATGTTTGTAATTTTTTTTTTATTTTTATTATATGTAGGTTATCTTTTATATTTTTATTTGTGTTCTTCTTTTGTACTTTGTATTATTATTATTTAAGTTTTTCTTTTGTACTTTGTATTTTTATTTTTTTGTATTTTTTTGCTTTAATCTTTATTGATATATGTAATTATAGATACTGCTACCCGGCTCAGAACAGATATTGTCTAGTGAGTCGGGTAGCGCACATATATGTAAATGTAAATAACTCTTGAAATTAATAAACGCCCGGGTTACCGGCACCTTTAAAAAAAAATAATAATAAACATACCAATTTATTATAAATGTTAAAAACATTAACATTCTAAACACATTTTGGTTGATTTTATAAATAACATAAATAGTAACGATCCTAATAAAAACTTTACCGAATTTAAAGAAATAATATATAGTATAAAGTGCCTATTCAAAACACACACTAAAAGGAAAAAAAGGGCAGACTTAGTGTGTGTTTTGAATAGGCACTTTATATATAGTATAAAGTGCCTATTCAAAACACACACTAAAAGGAAAAAAAGGGCAGACTCAAAATAACCACCAACAAAATAAACAAGAATTAAACTAAAGGTTCACTTAATAAAATAAGAATTAAAAAGAAATACACTACTAGTTTCATTAATTGAGATCATATTATTATAATATCTTTGAATTCTAAAAAATATATAGGTTTACCCTACCCAGTGGGAAAATAAAATAGTATATTAATCCATATTATTGTGATTCAGGATATTCTGACAAGGATTCGGAATTATTGTGATTCAGGATATTCTGACAAGGATTCGGAATTATTGTGATTCAGGATATTCTGACAAGGATTCGGAATTATTGTGATTCAGGATATTCTGACAAGGATTCGGAATTATTGTGATTCAGGATATTCTGACAAGGATTCGGAATTATTGTGATTCAGGATAATCTGACAAGGATTCGGAATAAAATTCACTTAAAGTTTTTAGATTTTCACGACCAAAATTATTTTTGTGATTTGTTTTTGGAGTGTTATCCCGTGTTGCGCTACCTCCTTCTTTAGCCAACGTTTCGGACATCGCTACAGTATCCATCATTAGGGTAGATGTGTAATTGTTAGTGGTGAAATGTGTGCATACGTACTTGGAAGTGATACCGTGTTGCCAGCTCCAATCCACTACGAGGTGCTATTACAGTATCATCAGTGGCGTAAATGGTACGGGTGGCACCAGGAGCGGATAACGTGTTGTAACTTTTCATCCCCCCATTAAAGTTGACTTTGATAAATTTAAAAAAAGGCAAGTTTCATAAAAAATTATAACATTACGACCAAGTCAATACTTCATCGGCATAGGTCTTGGTATCCGGTAATTGATGGCTATATTAAAGCTAAACGCAGAAAACCAGTTCGAAGTATACCGCAATACCAGCTAGTAGAAAAAGATTTCGTTTTACACCTTTTTATGGCTACATTCGCTTTAACAATTGAAGTTCCGTTACTAATTCCAGAATTCGTAAAAAGAAGTGGCCAATTCCGTCGGCAGCTAGCATGGGGACGTGCCCTAGGCAATTATAAGTACTACAATTAATGAACTTGCAGTATCGCTCCGAATATGTAAAGTTTGACGGTAATACTCAGTTGTATCAAACAGTTATATACTGCATACGACGCCATTGCATGTCTCGGTTATTCTGTACCGGTGACTAGAGATCACTAGATGACAGTGGATTCGAGGAACATGCTATTTTTGAATAAGTTCCTGTCTTGGTTGCTTCGTACCGGTGACTTGCGTAACTTTGTCATCGACAAAAGGCAGACAAAATACGAAAAACTTTATTCTGCAACAATATTTCCAACGTACTACTTCAAATCTCTCATTTGAGAAGATGAATTGCTGCACTTAGATCACAATGAAGGTTTTTATCAAGAGTGAGTCAGCATGTGGCTCGTCAGATTGCCTTTTTGGGAACATGAAAAGTTGCACTCGGAGCAAGAAAAAGGTTTTTCTCCACTGTGAGTCAGCTTGTGCCTCGTGAGACTGCCCTTTTGAGAACATGAATAGTTGCACTCGGAACAAGAAAAAGATTTTTCTCCACTGTGAGTCAGCTTGTGCCTCGTGAGACTGCCCTTTTGAGAACATGAATAGTTGCACTCGGAACATGAAAAATGTTTTTTTCCAATGTGTGCCAGCATATGGCGGGTCAGATGGCCTTTATGATAACATGAATAGTTGCACCCGGAACAAGAAAAAGGATTTTCTCTACTGTGAGTCAGCATGTGGATGGTCAAACTGCCTTTTCGAGAACATGAATAGTTGCACTCGGAACAAGAAAAAGGTTTTTCTTCACTGTGAATCAGCTTGTGCTTCGTGAGATTTCTCTTAAGAGAACATGAATAGTTGCACTCGGAACAAGAAAAAGGTTTTTCTCCACTGTGAGTCAGCATGTGGCTCGTCAGATTGCCCTTTTGAGAACACGAATAGTTGCACTCGGAACAAGAAAAAGGTTTTTCTCCACTGTGAGTCAGCTTGTGCGTCGTGAGATTGCTCTTAAGAGAACATGAAAAGTTGCACTCGGAGCAAGAAAAAGGTTTTTCTCCACTGTGAGTCAGCTTGTGCCTCGTGAGATTGCCCTTTTGAGAACATGAATAGTTGCACTCGGAACAAGAAAAAGGTTTTTCTCCACTGTGAGTCAGCTTGTGCCTCGTGAGTTTGCTATTTAGAGAACATGAATAGTTGCACTCGGAACATGAAAAAGGTTTTTCTCCACTGTGAGTCAGCATGTGGATCGTTAGACTGCCCTTTTGAGAATATGAATAGTTGCACTCGGAACAAGAAAAAGGTTTTTCTCCACTGTGAGTCAGCTTGTGCCTCGTGAGACTGACCATTTCAGAACATGAATAGTTGCACTCGGAACAAGAAAAAGGTTTTTCTCCACTGTGAGTCAGCTTGTGCCTCATGAGACTGCCCTTTTGAGAACATGAATAGTTGCACTCGGAACAAGAAAAAGGTTTTTCTCCACTGTGAGTCAGCTTGTGCCTAGTGAGTTTGCTCTTTAGAGAACATGAATAGTTGCACTCGGAACATGAAAAAGGTTTTTTACCACTGTGAGTCAGCATATGGGTAATCAGATAGCCCTTTAGAGAACATGAATAGTCGCACTCGAAACATGAAAAAGGTTTTTTTCCACTGTGAGTAAGCAAATGGCGAGTCAGATGGCCCTTTTGAGAACATGAATAGTCGCACTCGGAACAAGAAAAAGGTTTTTCTCCACTGTGAGTCAGCATGTGGATGGTAAGACTGCTCTTTCGAGAACGTGAATAGTCGCACTCGGAACAAGAAAAAGGTTTTTCTCCACTGTGAGTCAGCATGTGGATCATTAGACTGCCCTTGTGAAAACATGAATAGTTGCACTCGGAACATGAAAAATGTTTTTTTCCAATGTGTGTCAGCATATGGCGGGTCAGATGGCCTTTATGAGAACATGAATAGTTGCACTCGGAACAAGAAAAAGGATTTTCTCTACTGTGAGTCAGCATGTGGATGATCAAACTGCCTTTTCGAGAACATGAATAGTTGCACTCGGAACAAGAAAAAGGTTTGTCTCCACAGTGAGTCAGCTTGTGCTTCGTGAGATTGCTCTTTAGAGAACATGAATAGTTGCACTCGGAACAAGAAAAAGGTTTTTCTCCACTGTGAGTCAGCATGTGGCTCGTCAGATTGCCCTTTTGAGAACATGAATAGTTGCACTCGGAACAAGAAAAAGGTTTTTCTTCACTGTGGGTCAGCTTGCGCCTCGTGAGACTGACCATTTCAGAACATGAATAGTGGCACTCGGAACAAGAAAAAGGTTTTTCTCCACTGTGAGTCAGCATGTGGATGGTCAGACTGCCCCTTGGAGGACATGAATAGTTGCACTCGGAACAAGAAAAAGGTTTTTTTCCATTGTGAGTTAGCATGTGGATCGTTAAGATGTTCTTTCGGGAACATGAATAGTTGCACTCGGAACAAGAAAAGGGTTTTTCTCCGCTATGAGTTAGCATGTGCCTCGTGAGATTGCTCTTTTGAGAACATGAAAAGTTGCATTCGATACAAGAATAGGGTTTAACTCCAGTATGGATTAGACGGTGACTTACAAAATCATTCCTATGATAGCAAGAGTAGTCACATTGAGGACAAAATAATCGTTTATCCACAAGATGCGTCTTTAGATCTGTCGACAATTTAAAAAAAGAATATGAATAAAAAAGGCTCATTAAGATTTATTTTCCGCGATAAGTTGAAAAAATGGATACAAGATAATGTTCATACAATGAAAATAGGTTTTACCTGTTGTCTGGTTCATTTCGACGCGTTCTAAGCATTCTTTCTTAACATCCGACATGTTCATGTCAATTTCCATAAATGGAAAACTCCCTTCATCTTCTTTCCGGGATCCAAGATCCTCCTTGATGGCCACTGTCTCCACATTAGTGCTGCCTGCAAAACCAAAATGACAATACGAACATTTATAATTGCAATGTTCTTTGAATGTAGTGTACTACATTCATACACTACAATAATTAACATACAACGAGACTTTATAAAAAAAATCTATAAATTTGAAAGATTTTAAACCCAATCAATTAACATATGTATATAGGCGAGGATTTGGATACGAACTTTAAGATAAAATAATGATACCATTGAAGAAGTCAATGTTAAGGTTTTTATTTCCATCAATATTTACGTACCTGTAACGTGTAACTGATAACATATCCTAAATAAAAAGAGATAAATATTTGAGAAATCGGGAACTTATTGCGAGTTATACATTTAAGTTAATAATTCCAAATTAAAAATGTGGCATGTTTTATAAATAATTAAAAAATTAAACATGCCACATTTTTTAATATATTCAATGTAACTAACTGGCTGTCTGAGTAATCTCCGCATATTGAAAACATTCCTTCTTTACATCTTGGAGGTCGAAATCTTTATCTGTATACAGCATTACACCTCCACCTTCTTCCTGGGGCCCTGGTTCCGTCTTGATGGAAAAAGTCTCAGGATTTACTAGATCCATGTCCCAGCTGTGGTAGCGTTTGGTAATTGGTTCAAGCCAAAACAGATATTCCTGAAACAGAAAATTTTTATAACGGAAATTCAATTCCCATGAGGTTTGAAATTTTTCCAAAACATTGAAGTCGCATACGTAACTCATGTTTTGAAACAAGACTATAATAATTATTGTAACTGTATTTTAAACTGGGGTTCGACATTTGCAAGTTGAGAACCGCCATCAAGATCAAGGGGGCAGAATTCAATATAATATATACAATATGTATTTCTAGAGGTAAGCCGGTATTTCCTTATTTCGATCTCCCATTTCGCTTTTATCAGAAATTCGGAAATACGTGTTTATATAATGTGAGTATTTTAATCACTGCAATATTAAAACTATGCCGCCAATCTTATTTAGGGAACAAACGGTTCTGCCAATATCATTTCGTCGGCTTAGAGTGTAAACCTGCTAACCACCAAATAGGTAACTTTACAGGAGAGACAAAAAACGTTCTTAAAAAAATAGAAATTAATTTTAAGAAACGGTTCTAATACAGTTGATGTATTTTTTTATTCTTTATAATATGCAATAAAAGAAGAGTTAGTAAATTCAGTATTTATTTATTAATTAACAAGTTTGTGACATGACAGGTTTTTATAATGCAGTAACATTTTTAATAAAGGACTTAGCAGTTTTTCACTCATAATATTAAGCTAATTATTTTTTTTTTATTATAGTCAATTTTTCTAAATACATTTTATTAATATAGATTAACATAAAAATCGTAAAGGGATCGTTTTGATCGCCACCCTGGCAACAAATACTTTTTCTCTGTACTAGCATGACAGTATTGCAATTCCATCGCAATGACTCTGAAAATGTTCTAAGCTCCTGACGTTCTAATTTAAAGAGATTATTAAAAGGCTTAGTTTTAAGAGAATCTAAATCTTTGCTGTTTCTTTTAGAAACAGGTACTTGTTTATTTTTCCAATTCAAAACTGTACATCTTCCGATCCCAAGAGTCTTCAGAAACATAGTTCTGCACATTGGTTGGTCTCGTTTTTTCAAATAGTAAAACAAAGATTGTGCTCTTTTCGATTCTTTATCACTACTTGTTCTCCCCCTTGGTCTCTTAACAGGTAAGCATGTCACAAGATTATTAATGTATATCTGCTTCTTTTTCTGGCCAGCTCATACACCAAAATTATTTGAAAATATTCTGCCTATCTTCTTCTGTAAATGTGGAACATTTTAAAGATTCTTTTATAGTTTCTTTGCAATGGCATCTATTTTCCATTACTTTAGGCTTCGTTGGTACTTCGTAATTACATTTTTCTTCTTCTTTTCTTCCATAATACTTTCTTCCATATTCTCTCACCTTTCTTTTTCTTTTAGAAAACCTATTTGATTTTTGAATCTGAACACGTTTCTTTCTTTTCTTACTTTTCTCTGGGTAGTTTTCATAATCAGATTCCAAGTCAGATTCAATTTTATACGGAACTAAGCCTTTTTATATACCATCTAATATAAGATCTTCTGTTTGATTAGATAGGTTTGAAAAACTAGGAATAATGCTATCTGTAACACCTGACAAAGAGTTGTTTTGGAAAGTAGGCTGCTCATCAGTTGTGGTAAAGTTAGGCGAGGGCGAGTTTAAATGTAAAAACGAAATCACATTGCTATCTTCGAATTAAACTTCTTGTTCTCTATGAATATTGTTATATTGATCATCATCAAAAAATAACATTAAATTATTAGGTGCAAGTATAACAGAATCATCCAGTATTTTCTCAGTTGAGATGGATGGTGAGAGACGGTTCCAATTAATAGGATTGGTGTGCCTTGTATTTTAAACATTAATCTTATTTGAGCAATAATATCAGATACTGTTTCAGATAAATATATGCATTCAAATTCAAAATTTTGAACGAACATTTTAGATGGTATCGGTTCTTTCTTTTTATCTTGTTCTTCTTTGCTTGTATTACTTAAGTCCAAGATTTTTTGGCCTCGCCAATGAATCCCTGAAGACATCTAAAAATTAAAGCAAAATTTAAATTCTTAGTTATTCTAATGTATAAAGCTAGATTTAGAAACCGTTTTTGCGTGAGTAAGCAACGAAAGGCCAAACATACAAAATTTAATATTTATAATATTAGTAGGATAGTTAAAAAAACACTTTTTTACCTTGAATATTATCTAAGTACTATGTAAAGTGATAAAAATCTAGATATTAATCTAAATGCTTATAAATTGCTAAATAGTTATTAATCAATTATAATGCATAATAACTGCTAAGTGAAATAATTCTGTAATTTACTTTACAGAAAAACTGCTAACTCCAAAGCAACTTTTTATTAGCAATATTTCTCATTTTCTGATTAAGTTTATACAAAATCACAATTACATAATATAAAAAATACGTACCTTTGCAATATCTCAAACCTCAAACCTCTGTTTGCGCCAGTAACACCGAATTGTTTAATTATTTGTAAGAGTACTCGTGCAGGCATCGAAAACTCTATACAAAATAGCGGTTAAGATGGAGTTAGCAGCACACTTTTTGACGCCATGGATTTGTCAGTTTTACTCATCACGCGTTTTTGTCAATTTAAAACTAAAATTGACAGTAGCTGTTTTGCCTAGCTTGTGTATTTTTTTTTGTCTTTCGAATGGTATATAAAACGTAAAACAGTCAAAAATGGATTTAGCAGGTTTACACTCTAAGCCGACGATTTGTGTTATTGAATGTGATGTGTTGAGGTCTTAAGAAGTACAAAACTGATTTATTCAATAAGCGAGACAAGCAAAAATGGATATTACTTTATTGCAGTCTTTCTAATTTCTGAGATTAGAAGAAGAAATAGTGAAAAGATGCAATCGTATGTATATATATATATATATATTTTTATTCAATATAATGGTACAAAAACGACATGTTTTATAAATTAAATAAAGTTTTTCTTTCAAAAATAAATTGTTAATATATCTTACCCATATTTTAAGAGCAAAGCTCGAGTTAAAAAGGCCGAGAAAACGAATGTAGACCACAATTTAACAAAGGACAACTAATATTTTTTATGTATAAAACAAAGAATAAATATTTAACAGTAAACAAAAAAAACATGCATCTATAATACGTGTATATAATGATATTTTCCTTGTGATTTGGATGACACAATCAATTAAAAGACAATTGAGTTTCTCTGTAAAGAAAGAGGAGGTATATTTTGTTAATCTCACAAGATTTACATAAATAAAAGTATCTAGTAACAAAACATACCTGTAAGAAAAGATACGACATGTAATGTTATAAATTGAAATGTATTGATTCCTTAATCACAATCACGATAGACTTTTAAATATTGAAATTAATCTTATCGATTTGCTTTATCATAGTCATAGATTGTTTTCACTATATTTTTAATTATCCATAGATTATGATATTTCGAGTCAACTGTTAAGTAGGTTAGATACTGTGGCACATTTCCAGTGACAGTCTACGGTTCATACACAATGAGGAGTCAAGATTGGCATTGTTTTAAAGTAAAGAAAATTATATTTTTCTTTACAAGTATATATGTTTCGATAGCTGATTGGAAGCCTGTTACTTTCTACCGCGGAGTTCGGAATCTCCACCTATCACTGTTGGAATGGAAAAAGAGATGAAGGGGAAAAAATGGGATGTCCACCGAAAACAAGATGAAATCCTACCTTGCTGATGACGTCCTGGTTCCCACACTTCATGCACTCAAGATAACTCGCGGTTGAAAGCATATATTTTGCGCGGATCCGGGTTTTATATTTTTATATATATATATATATATATATATATATATATATATATAAATAAAACAAATGGTAGACAAGGAATATAATAAAATGAAGAAGAGTAGATAAAAAAGAAAGGAGAAAAAATAAAGATAGAAAAAGGATATCTGATATTACAATTGTATTGAGAAATATAGTATTATAAATTATAATGATTGTAATAAGTTATATAATATAAAGTGTTATCATTGATTTTTTTAATTTAAAAAAAAATTGTTTCCAATCTTAAATTAACTGGTAATTGGTTTAAGCATTTAAATCGAATATACTCGTATTTATAGAACCTTGATGGTTGGGTAATCACGTGTCTTTTTTATTTATTTTTTTAATTATTTCCAAGGGTAAATGAGAAGTTTGGAAAGCACCACCCCAACCAACAATTCCATATTGTAGCACTGTTTGGATTAAGGAAAAATAAATTGTTTTTAATTTACTAATATTTAAAAATTTTCGAATTCTAATGAAAATGTAAACTAATTTTCTTAGTTTCTCTACCGTTGTACTGATTGGCATCTTCTACTTTATGTTACTCGTACTATAAGGTATTTGACATTGGTTTTAACAGTGAGTACAGAGCAATCAGGTTTACATAGATATGAATTTGAATTACAATTTTATGAGTGGATACATATGTTTAGATTTTCAGGGGTGGCATTTTGAATTCAGAGTGAAAGGTATTACAAAAGTTTTATCTGTATTTAGAGATTAAATTTTTGATCGAACCATTTTTTCATTAAAGTTATATCAAATTCAGCCGATCTCTGAGTTTCGTTCCATGTTAATTCCTGAATTAAAATTGTTGTGTCATCAGCGTATGATAATAGTTTGGACTTTATGGTGAGTTTAAAAATATCATTAACATAAATAATAAAAAGAATCGGTCTCAACGCCTTTCACTGCGGGATATCAAATTTACTGATCTGGGAATCACTCATAAAACCACTTAACTTGACAAATTTCTCTCTATGAAGTAGGTAATTGTCGATCCACGTTAAGGCATTATTGGCAATACCAATTTTCACCAGTTTAGAGATAATATTAGAATGTGATATACTCTCAAATGCTTTTCTTAAGTCGACAAATATTCCAATGCATTATTTTATTAGCTATAGATCTATATACAGGGTGCGGCAGCATAACTTCCCTTTTTAAAATGCGCGCCATTCAGTGCTAGTGATTTCTTTCGAGAGGCGGAACTTTGAAGTTTTGTCCCGACACAGTTTAGTCGTAAGTAAGAGGAAGAACTGGAGTCCCTTGTCCTATAAGATCACCGAGCATTGATGGCTGTTTTGAGGGAACACTTCGCAAAGCACCTCATCTCAATTAGAGGTGATTGGAGTGGCCGGCCCGCTCTCCTGATTTGTCCCCTTGCAATTTTTTCTATGGATTTTTTTTTGAAATCATATGTTAATGTGAACCATCCAAGGACCCTACAAGATTTGAAGACCAACATCCAGGAAGAATTTGCCAGTATAACGCATGATTTGCTGGCAAGAGTCATGACAAACGCCAGAAATCGGTTTACTTAGTGTATGGAGAATAGGGGACGTCACCTACCTAATTTGATATTTAAAAACTAAGTAAAATAAAACTACATTATAAAAAACAGATAAAAAATTCTGATTCATATAATGGGTTTTAATCAAAAAAAGGAAGTTATGCTGCCGCACCCTGTATTTTAGATGATAAGTCTACGAAAGCGTCTCGAGTGCTCAAATTTTCTCTAAAACCATATTGATGTGCATTTATTATACTATTTTCTTTTATTTTTTATTTTATTTTTTTTTTTTTTTTACAGTGAATACCGCACAAGAATCTCAACTGCTCCCGTCTGGAGCCAGTGAGACTATGGCATTCCCAGTTGGGGTATGTTGTGAGGCTGAAGGTAGCGGGGAGGGGAAGGAGGTGGGGAAGAGGAAGGTTGGGAAGTACCTGGCTATTCAGATCTGGTCACTAAACACGGCTAAAGCCATTTTCAAGCAACGTTTCAATTCTGAATGGTGGTCTTACACCAGGACGATACTGATAGTATCTTCCACTCTGGAACATGCCGCAAATATACTATATATTATTTTAAATGAATTAATTGTGAAATAACACAAATTAATCAAATAAAATTTATTTGCGCATGCCGGGTTCGAACCCGCGACCTCCGGAATGTGAGTCAAGAGTCTTAGCCACTGGACTACGGAGGTCGTCAACTCGGTCGTTTATAAATCTAAACACCTGCTTTTATACACTGTTTTCAAATATTTTTCGATATTTGAGGTAAAAAATATTGGTCTATAATTATGACTCAGAATGGGGTCACCAGATTTTAAAAAAGGAGTAATAATAGCTGTTTTTGTTACTAAATGGAAAGTTGCCATTAACCGGAGACTTTTGCTGTCTCACTCTAGTACTAATCAAGTCAAAGTAGCAATCTAATATTGCCACAGAAACACTGACCCAAAATTAGTTAGACTTAAAAATGACGGTTCCAATCTTCCCCGAAAAAAGCGTTAAATAAATTCCATTTCACGTGTTGGTGTATAGATTGGCGTCGGTGAGGTAAGCGTAAGTAGGGCCGCATTAGACATAGCGCAGTTGTGCATGCTAACAAATGAATAGCGTGATAAATATCAGCGTTAGTACTTACCAATAACTGTCACAAGTATGGGATGATAGATTTAATTGCGTGGATTAAACAGAGTAAGGTATATTATGAAGAATTAGAGATTGGAAATAGGATGAAGAGTCTGACGTGTAAATAAAATTATATGGTTATCCATAGACAGTGATGAAGTATTAGATAGACCATTATTAAAATTTCCTTTCATTGCCTTTTAGGTTTATGTTAATATGTTTCGAATTATGTGTTGTATAATATTATAGTTAAATTGCGTATTCCACCCATATATCAAATATAATATGGCTAGTAGAACCTTCAGTCTGTTGAATGTAGGACTTGGCGACCTTGAGGAAAAATGACGTCCAGAAACATCATAGTCATAGATAATAATTTCCAAGCTGTCATAGAAAATAAAAATAAAAATACAAAATCGTTCCTATGCTGATATTTAGTGCAAGCGATTCTGACCTTGTTCTTTATAATTTTGTTTTTCTTTTTTACGGTTAAAATTGCTTCTAAAAGTCCAAGATATTTTGTAGGAGGACACAAGTTCCACAGTCGACAAAAATTCAGTTCCTCAAAATCGTGACAAGCTGGTAACCCTGTACAATTCTTACGTGTGTCCATCAATTCTATTTAAAAGCCACCTCTGGGCCGAATCCCCCATATATATGAAAATCCAACTTGATACTGTTCAAGTTTGGAAGAGCCGTCCGATTTATAACCAACTATGTACAGACCTATTGCTATATCGAATGCACGGACGCCATGTAGACATTCTGAGTCTGCTCTACAGGAATTTCAATGGAGCCTGCTCGACAGAGCTAACAGCATTGATTCCGTTTGCCTCGCTGCACGTACGCGAAACTCTACAGTCACCTGTCCACAGTTGAATTTGGCTCAATGAGAACGGATCGTTTCTTCAACTCGTATTGGTGTAAGTCGGCTCGCGAGAAGAAAGAACTACCGTCATATTTTTCCCCCTCCATAAATTGAATCCCTTCCTACAACCCCTACCTTTTACCTCACAACGCCTTACAATACCGAACCAAATGGCGATACGGCACCCTGTCTTTACACCGTACAGACACCGGAAGGCGTAGTCCAGCGGTAAGGCTCTTGACTAGCATTCCGAAGGTCGCGGGATCGAATCCCGGCGTGGCAAATAAATTTTATTTGATTAATTTGAGTTATTTCACAATTTATTCATTTAAAAAAAATACATAAAGTATATAGTATACTTGCGGCAAGTTCCAGAGTGGAAGATACTCTCAGTATCGCCCTGGCGTAAGACCACCATTCAGAATTGAAACGTTACTTGAAATGGCATAAGCCGTGTTTGGTGACCAGATCTGAATAGCCAGCTTACTTCCCCACCTTCCTCTTCCCTATCTCTTTCCCTTCCCCACTACCTTAAGCCTCACAACATACCCCAATTAGGGATGCCATTGTCTCACTGGCTCCAGACCGGAGCAGCTGAGACTCTTGTGAAGTATCACTATAAAAAAATATATAAAGAAGACACGGGCGTTTTTCAGATCGTACGGTGATACAGTTAGTCCACCAAGATACTACCTACTACTTCATTCTCTAATATTTAATGGTGGCATATTACTTTTATTAAATACTAGCTGGTCCCGGCATGCGTTGCTATGCCAATTAATAAAGAAATTGTTTCTCCCTGGGTGTCCTTTCCTGTTCTTCCCGTTCCCTTTCCACCTCCCCTTCTTCTCCTGCGTCCTCTTACCCTCTCGCGTTCCCACTCCGTCACCTCCACCTTCCCTCTCCCCACTCCAGTCCCCCATTCCCCCGTCCTACGAACCCCCCTTCCCCCTAACAAGTCCCCTTCCCCTCCCGCGTTCCCCTTCCACCTTCCCCGCCTTCCCTCTTCCCTTTCCCGCTCCCTCGTCCCGTCAACCCTCCTCCCGCGTTCCATATATTCAATCCCAGTACATTCAGTTATTAAACAGCCCGTGTGCCACCTTTTACAATGTTTATTCAAATTTCCATTTTTCATGTATATTAAATTTGGTACCTAACATAGGTACCTATTTAAAATATCTAATATTCTTGATTCGATTAAAACTATTAGGGGAGTACCTACTTTAAATAAATTTATTAAAGATTTTCAAAAATAGAATCTTGATTGAACAATCAATGTTTTGCAAAATGTCATTCTCAAACACGCGAACTGTCAAACATGCTCATGTTTTCTGAAATTATCCAATTTTCTGCGCAATTTTCTTAATTTTTCTCTCCGTAAGAACCATCCTCGTACTTCAAGAAATATTCTAAAAAAGAATTAGCGAAATCGGTTCAGCTGATCTCGAGATTTGCGCTTACCAACACATTTAGCGATTCATTTTTATATTATAGATAATTTTGACGTACAATATACTCTTTATTCTTTTTCTACCATTTATATTTGCAAAAATGCTTAAAAGTTGAGTGGAATTATAAATTATAACCTCTTCCAAAGCTATATCTAATAACACTAATAATTATTATTGTTTTAAATTAAATATTTAAATAAACATGCAAAACATAAATAAATTTAGCAATACACAACCATAATATATATTATTTGCTTTACCTTTTGATTAAAACATTATTATTCAGATTATTCGAGTATTTTGCTACCAAATCCAAATTTAAATTTTGCATGAAAATGGCCGCCCAGACGTTCCTCTTAACCCTAGAGTGGGCGCGCTATGAGCATTTTGCCGCCCGCGGAGAAAAAATCGTGTTATCTTGTACACGATGCATTTGTCAAGGTCAAGCGTCCTAGTAGCTGACCCCCCATACCTCATCTACTTTTTTTAGAAATTAAAAAAAAATGGTGCACAGGTGAACGCAGAAGCCAATGGTTGTTGTCGGAGTGTCGCGTTTGGCGGCAAATTGCTCACTGCGCGACTACTCACGTAAGTTAAATTAGTGTGACTGGTTTTTTAGTGTAGTTGAAACATTATTTTTTTTTCATTGCATATAATGTTGGTTTGGTGCAAATACCGTAATAATATTGATATTTAGTTTGTTTTGATTAATTATTGGGCATAAATATTCAATATATCTTGCAAGAAAACACTGACCATTTATTTATTTTTTTTACATTAGCTCCATACAAGAGGCCCTGAGAATTTCCCTCAAGGCTTATTTCATCTTTGGGATGCTGTATGGAGGGTATTTTAAAGGAAAGGAAGGAGAGGAAGTTCTGGGGAGGAAAAAGGTAGAGAGGTGGGTTGGAATCTAGGGTTCAGTGTGTCAAGATCATCCGCCACGAGATCCATACAAATCTCACTCCATGATCCCGGGCACCCCTGCTAAGTCACCAAACATAGCGAACCACTTGGGGGCACCTACGGCAGAGATGTAAGCCATCCAGTAAATGATTCCCGGTATGTGTTCAATAAATGCGACGGTACCCATTCTCGCTTCCCAAATTACGAAGAAAGTTTTTGAAAGATGTTGCTCTGGCTATGACTAGCCACATATAATTAGAAGATCAGACGAAAACACTTCGCAGAAACAGCTAAGAAACCAAATCGCCTGAATTGTGCATTCGAATCATAAAAAATTACCCTCAGGTAGAGAAAATATGTATAGCAGTATGTCCGTCCAAGAAAAAAGAACCAAAAAAGGGTGCAAAAGATGTGCAAAGTTACTGTGCAACGAACATCGTATGTACATGTGTCAGGACTATTTTGCTGAAATACATGTCGTAGGATTACGATTAATTTTGTTATTAAGATTAATTTTTCTTTTTTTTAAGAAGGTTAAGATAAAGCAGTTGTAAAATTCACGAAGTTTTCGTTCGATTCCCCAAGGTATTGTTTTTTCTATTACTAAGTAAAAAAATGTAATAAATATTACTTTTTCTGATGGTTTATGTTTTCCTCTATCCTTTAAAAACCATTGCAAGAATATTTAACTATTATTTGCAAAAAAAATCATTTTAAGTATGGGCGGCAAAATTCTCCCCACACGAGCACTCACGTTTCACGGAAAGGCGCGACTACTCTAGGGTTAAAATTACATATGTATTTAATTAAAGTTCAAAACCTCCCATCAAAATTTATCGCTTTGGCGCTGTTAGGATCTTGATAATAATTTACTGGATCACACGCACTTTCAGGTATAAATTATGAAAATTACATTTTTTTTAAACATTTGTTACAAAAACAACTATTTACACGAAAAAATAGGTTATTAAGTTCTTAGTTTGGGTTAAGTAGGTAATGTATGCGTATTTAGATTCAATGAAACTTTCGCAACTTTTATATGGATTGATACAATTTTATATAGACAATACAATTTTAGTATGGACTAAAAATGCATAATGACGGCAAAGGAATGTTTTACAAAGAAAATTTTAAAAAAATTTTAAGCATAAAAATGAAAATTTAATCTTTTGTCATCTCTCCCGGCGTAATTAAAAAAAACTCCGAAATCTCCGCGTTTGGCGGAATGGATTCATACGTCCGTCACTCCTGGACACCCTGACCCCCAGATTCCTACCCATCCCTCATACCTATTTCCTTCCCAGAACTTAATTTCCGTCCTTTCCTTGAAAACCCCTCCACGACCTAGAAAAAACCACTCCACCCCCCCCCCAAGATGACTTAGGCTCTAAGAAAAATTAATTTCCGCAGGGCCTCCTGTGTGGAGCTAATGTGAAAAAAAATTCTATCTTGAGTTTGTGACAATCGCGAGTCTATATATTATGTATATCGTCATTAATAGTGTTTTCATTTATAAATAACATGGTAACACAAAAACATTTTCTTATATATGATACATTACATCCCGATGCTAGGCGGCTGCCTGTTTCATGGTAACCAATTGAATATAGTTACTTTGTGGTGTCTAGTGTGAGTATACAAAATTAAAATAAAAGTGCTATGAACTATTTAGAAGAACTAAATGCACTAAAAATAATGTATCCATGCCAAAAATGTTCGATTATTTCTAGAGATTTAAACTGTTCCAAATCACAGAAGCTTTGAACTGCATTTGCCAAAAATTGCTAATTTTGACATTTAACCTTTTATCATTAGGCCATAGAAGTCGCAATTTTTGTAAAAACTAATCAATTAAGCGCCAAGCGAAATATTCTCACAATAAATAAGCACCAATTAAGGAATTTAAGTTTTATATAGTCAATATAATAAGAACTTACTTACATACAAGGCGAAGGCGCAGCGGTCAATTCCAAAGCGTTGAACAAACTTCGCAAAAAAAAGTGCTTGAAATATAAGAACTGTCTTATAAAATTGTTATGATTATTGAAATTATCTCAAATTGAATGCATTTAACACAATACTTATTGCGTGGTTCATACACAATATAATTACTTCGAACGGCGGAACATCAAACTCTGCGTGCGAAGGGCCGAAATTTGACGTTTGACATTACCACAGACAACGGAAGATTAAAAAATAATTTCATAAGTAAGCACCGATCATACATCCTAGCTCGGAATAATATCCTGAATAACTCATAATTTTGTAATCACCCAATTGGAGCTGTCAGTCAGATAAATATCTCGTGAGAATTTATTTCATTACACCGTTATTATTCCAGTAACTGGACTGTAGTATAGAAAAAATAGGTCGGAGTGTTTAGTTATGTTTTATTTAAAATAAAACCGATTGTTTTGAGAACTCCCGGCAACATTTTAGAGTAGCTGGTCAGGCATACCGCATACTATTTTTTGTAGAAATACTCAATTCATCAGCAAACTATTACGCTGTTTCTCCGCAGGATATTTAGAGGACGGACCGCCAAACAACTCTGCCTTGGCATACACTCCTTGCTTCATTCACATGCATACATGCTATCATATCATTCTGAATTCATGAAGAATTTAAATTTAAAAATATAGATTTACCGTACTTGAAGAGGGTGTTGAGTAATATGAAGTCGAAGGAATCCCCAGATGGTATCACAATAAATATAATCAAAGACTCTATACATATTATTGGCGAATCGATGGTCCAAATTATCAATGAATCTTTGAATAGTGGAGTATTCCCCAAAACTTGGAAGACATCTGTAATAACTCCTATTCCGAAAATTGATAACCCAAAAAAATTTGACGACTATAGGCCGATCAATTGTTTACCCAAATATGACCAAATACTGGAACACATTGTAAAGGAGCAATTAACTGAATATATTGAGGCCAAGCAGATATTAGTTCCACAACAATCTGGTTTTAGAAATAAATATTCGTGTGAAACCGCGATTAACTATGTAGTAGATGAGTGGAAAAATTTTAGAGATAAAAAAAGTAAAATTATTGCAGTATTTCTAGACTTAAAGCGGGCATGTGAAACAATCCACAGAGATAGATTTATCAAAAAATTAAGTAACATTGGAATTAATGGTAAAGAAAATAAGTGGTTTGTAGATTACCTATCAGAACGAACACAAATAACAAAATATGGTGGTATAACATCTGAACCACATAGTACTAATAAAGGCGTTCCGCAGGGTTCTGTCTTAGGTCCATTGTTGTTCATTATATACATGAATGATATTATAAAAGTGTTAAAGCATTGTTCAATTAAACTATTTGCTGATGATACGTTGTTATACATAGCCAGTAAAAATTTACAGGACGCCATTGAAAAAATACAAATTGATTTAAATTATGTAGCGCTTTGGCTTCCCCAAAACAAACTGAAACTGATGTAACGAAAACAAAGTTTTTTATTGTGGATAGCCTAGGTGGAAACGAGCAGGCAATACTAAAAATTGATAACGAAAGCATAGAAAGGGTTAACAGTATTAAATATCTGGGTGTAATATTGGATGATAAATTGACATTTGATGAACATTTAGAATACATAACAAAGAAAATTTCTAAAAAAGTTGGATTCCTAAAAAGGATCAGAAATAACTTGGATCTGAAGACAGCGCGCCTTGTTTATAATTCTATTGTAACTCCGCATTTAAATTATTGTTCTAGTGTTTTATTCTTATGTAACGAAGTCCGAAATAATAAACTACAGGTTATACAAAATAGGTGGTTGAGGATGATTTTAAAATGCAACATTTTTACTAGAGTTAAAATTATATAACAAAATTTAAATATGATGACTACAAAACAACATATAATAAATATATAATACATTAACAATGATTTACAAACTTAAAAATAATATGCTCCCAAATTATTTGCAGAGTACTATTGTGTTTCAAGAAAATGTTCACAATTATCCTACGAGAAGACGCGGAGACTTTAGGCTTCCCAAAACTAAACTTTCGTGCACACAAAAGAGCGCATTTTATAAAGGGCAAAAACTATATAACAGTCTGCCAAATGTCGTAAAGGAAGCCTCAAGTCTCACCACTTTTCGTAGGATATGTGCATTATATGTAAAAAAATAGTTTTTGATTATTTACCAATGTTATTCTCATATCTTATTCTTTTATAATGTATTTTGGTCTAGCTATCTTCTTTATTTAGTATTCTTTTTTTAAATGTATTTGTAAATGTTACTGTACCTATAGTTTGGCAAGAAAGTGTAGAAATTAATTCAATTGGAACTAAACGTGTTCATTACTATGGCAAAACCGAATTATATGACGTTTCCTATGGCTGTCATATTATCTCGTGTTACGGTTGATTTATTGTCTTAAATCTGAGTAGGATATCGCTGATTTGATAATATTTTTATTCATTGTTTGCCTGAATTTAATTTAAATGAATAAATTATTACATAGTGATACAAGAGGGGTTATATTCTGCGTTTTTCAACGCTGCCTAGCCGAGTGTCACGCGAAGAAGCTTCTTTTTAATTTAGAAGATGTTTGCAAATGAACTGCAGAAATGACTGGTACGTAGTATAGTTTGTTTAATAAATTTCATTAGTATTACAAGATTTATGCCAATTTTCGAGCGATAATAACCATTACAATCTGATTTGAGGTTATGGTAAAAAAATCTGATTTTGACACTTCATTTTGACAGTTAATATGCGGCCATAGGAAAAAGGGAATAACTCAATAAAAAAAATAATATTAAACTCGTTGAAAAGTTACTTTTTTCTCGTTTTCTCTTTCTTTCTTTCCAAGTGAATATTATCTAGTGTGTGTTTTTAAAACTCCCTTCTATAATAATAATTTTAATGATTTTTCACACACAGGTAAATCTGAATCAACGGTAAGACGAATTGTCAAGGAAGGGGAAAAGGCAGATGGAAAATTTGAAACACCGGGAAAACGGAAAATAGGCATTATGTAATAGCATAAGTGCTGATGATTGGAAAAATTGTTGCAAACACGTGATATACCAAGGATTTGACGTTTGCAAAATTTCGTTTCAATTCAAATTCGCATGAATTAGGTAGTTTGTCAAAATTAACCTAAAAATCTATTTTTTTGTACGTAAATAGTTGTTTCTTCTACTAATTTATGAAATGAAGTGTAATTTCTATAATCTTTGCCTAAAAGTGCGGCGGTTAGCGGTTTTTTCGTCCCCAAATATTCAATTGTTCTACAGATGTTGATTTGCCATCGAGATATGTATTAAGCTCCTATTTCTTCAACAGATGTCTAGTAGGAGCCGTGCGACGAGCGGGCAGCTGGAGATGATGATTAGTCGGCTGGAAGAGAGACCGACGATGACTTCGGGGCGGCAGCAGGGAAACGATGGCCGCATCAATAACGAATTGGCGTGGTCTTCCCTGGCGGTCGACCTGAATGCTATGAAGCTCAGGTGCACGAAGAGTGGCGACAAGTGGCAATAGGTATGCACTCATTATATTATTACCACTATTATGTTTCTATGGAGGTGTCTACTAATATCTACAGGAATTCCAAAAACTGAAATAATCGAACTAATATCTATGAGAACCAAAGTGTTGACAAATATCTACAGCTCAAACTGTTGACTAATATCTATGAGAACCAAAGTGTTGACGAATATCTACAGCTCAAACTGCTGACTAATATCTATGAGAACCAAAGTGTTGACGAATATCTACAGCACTGGCAGTGGTTGGATTTGCAATTATGTAAGTATGTATGTAAAAATCCCTAATATTGGACTATTGGACACATTTAGCTGATTAGTCCAACCTACACTCTGTAGATATTAGTTCAACCTACGCTCTGTAGATATTAGTCAACACTGGGACCGTCATAGATATTCGTCCGACCTTAGCTCTGTAGATATTAGTCAACACTCTGAAGTTCGTAGATATTAGTTCAACATATGAGCTGTAGATATTCGTCCGACATACAGGCTGTAGATATTAGTATCTGGAGTCGTTTCTATTATTGCAACGAGGTACGGACTTCAATTGGATTACGGATTGAAATAAAAAAATATATTTATATTCTTTATTGATATAATTTGAATTTTATTATATTTTCTGTAGTGTAAAAATTTCTCTTTATTTCAGACGTGGAGGGATCAGAGAGATGGCGTCAAAAAAAAGCATCTGGCTTGCGATCGGAGATGATGAAGAGCGGAGGTGGCCCCAGCCAGGCACAACCCTTGACTCCGTTGGAGGAAAGGATCCTGGCCATCATTGCGGCCACCATCCTCTCGATAGCTTACCCATAGGCCATAGGAATATGTATATTTTCGAATTCCAATTTAAGATTTATTTCCTTATAAAGTCGGAGCTTACTATTCTATACCTACTCGAACTTGAGAACGGTGACTACACATCGGATAAGTTAGCCAAGTTTTCTACCTATAGCGAAGTATTTATTCATTATTTATTAGTATACATTATCCTACGGATAAGCTATCAAGAGGATGGTGAAATACCCCCTAAGTAAGTTATTATCATCTCTTAAGCTTAATAATATAGTTATATTATTATGAAAATCGTGTTGACATAAAAGTGTAGCTGGAGAATATGTTGTAAATAGACCGAGTTGTTTGGCGGTCCGTTCTCTCTGCCTACCCCTGTGGTGAAATGACTTGATGTTTAGACAATTAGTAAATTACCAACGGTTCCAGCTTTTAGTTGCAAATTGTTTAGAACTTCATTGTTGATATCATTCATCGACATGCAATATAAAAATACTATGTGACCCGGTCACACGTTGCTGTGGCTAACGAAACACAACGCCATTACCTAACCTTTATAACCAACGCCATCTGTTAATTTGGATACATATCAAATCCACACCGCCCGCTTGCCAGCCCGCTCCCTTTATATACTATATTATTACAGCACCCATGAGGTGATTTTTCACAAAAACGGCGCTATACAAATTATCCAATTATTATTAGTATTATATCAACCAATTAAAACAAAACCCTGATGCCTAAACCTACCTCATGAATCACTCTATCTATTGGTGAAAACCTCATGAAAACCCATTGCGTAGTTTAAAAGATCTAAGCGTACAGACAGCAGGAGCGACTTTGCTTTATACTGTGTAATAGATAACTGCTTGTGGTATATTTGATGCAGCTTTCAAAGAGAATACAAGGGTGTGCATTGCTCAGATACAAGATAAGCTAATACCTTTCGACTGTTGTTGCAGATTGATTTCATAGTGGAAACAAGTACACCACCATCATCACCACTACCGGAGGTGGAACACTTGCTACAACTGGAAGTGGAGTACGTAGCCCCATGTCCCGTAGAGGCAGTCCCGCTTGCAACTAACCGTAAGTACTAAAGCACTGAAATACTAAGTAGTGGAGAGTGTTTTCAAATACTATAAAATGGTATGTGACAAATATTAAACATTGGGCGCGTGTAGTACAAACATAGTACAAATGTTGGGCGCGTGTTTGGCGTGTTTCCCGACTATGCACCGGTGCCGAGGGGATCAATGACGCTAGTTCCTCTTCCATTGTAATACCGATAGAACAAGGACAGCTTTCCCACCTGACGCCTGTGCTCTAAAGATTGCAGTCCGTCTGTTAAGATGGGAGAACCTATCAAACAGACCGCCCGTTTCTGCAAGGGTCAAGGGTTTTTTTTAGGTATTATGGAGCTCCAGACCAGAGGTGGCTGCCAAATTCAACCGTGGGGCGCACTTGCGATTTGTACAGGGTTAGCAGTTGTGTACTATTAAAGTATCTGCGGGCCCTGTACAGTATGCCCAGTTTCTGAGAGGCCAACTTAACTCTGGTTTCGATGGAGCCCCCGTATTTTAAATACCCTTACGGGCATTTGAAAGAGGGACTGCCTCATCGGTGCTTGGAACATGGGACGACGTTAACTTGCTCCATTTTCAGTGATGATGATGATGGTGGAGTCCTCGATTCCAATAGGAAGTGAATCTACAATAACCGTCAAAAGGAATTAGCTTTTCTCATATCAGCAAGAGATGATAATAACTTCTAAACTTTGCAAAATAACTTTGTAAAAATGTATTAAGTCATTGTAAAAGTGTAATTTTTACAATGATATGAGAAAAGCTAATTCCTTTTGACGGTTGTTGTAGTTTCATTTCCTATTGGAATCGAGGACTCCGCCATCATCATCATCACTGGAAATGGAGCAAGTTACCGTCGTCCTATGTTCCAAGCACTGATGAGGAGGTCCCTCTTTCAAATGCCCGTAAGGGTATTTGAAATATGGGGGCTCCATCGAAACCAGAGTTAAGTTGGCCTTTCAGAAACTGGGCATACTGTACAGGGCCCGCAGATACTTTAATAGTAACAACTGCTAACCCTGCATAAATCGCAAGTGCACCCCACAGTTGAATTTGGCAGCCACCTCTGGTCTGGAGCTCCAAAATACCTGAAAAAAAAACCCTCGACTCTTGCAGAAACAGGCGGTCTGTTTGATAGATTCTCCCATCTTAACAGACGGACTGCAATCTTTAGAGCATAGGCGTCAGGTGGGAAAGCTGTCCTTGTTCTATCGGTATTACAATGGAAGAGGAACTAGCGTCATTGATCGCCTCGGCACCGGTGCATAGTTGGGAAACACGCGCCCAACATTTGTACACGGTTGTCATTAGTCACATGAGAACGGGTCGTTTCTATGCTCGGCTGTGGAACGATTTGCCGGCCTCTGTTTCCTCCCTCCTACAACATGGGTCTCTTCAAGACCCTTGTTCACTCCTTCCTTTCCTCAATAAGACCCTCCACACAGCATCTTCAAAGATGACATAGGCCCTGAGAGAAATTATTTTCCTCGGGGCCTCCTGTGTGGAGTTAATGTAAAAAAAAGTACTTTAGCACCGAAATAATAAATAGTAATGAGAGTTTGGAAATAATATAAAAAAATGCTTAGAGACAAATAACAAATGTTAAAGTAATTTATTATTGATTATTTTGTTTCAGCTAATAGAAAAGTTCTCCACAGAAGAGTGTTTCGGCAAGAGAGGAAAGGTGGTTTTGTCTATAAGAGGTGGGAGAAGAGAGAGGAGAAGGACCTCCGCCTGGAGGAGAATAGGTGGCTGACAATGCAGTTAATTTTAAAGAAGTGTTTGCTTATCTTTGAAAGAATTTGTAGATTCATGCTACACATATCTGTATATCGCAAACGGCTGTTAGTCGTCATATCAGTCCAGCAGTGTCCTTATTGCATCCCTATTGGATAGTTTATTGGCAGAGTACATACAGAGTATGTAAGGGAACGTACCCATACTACGTGACCAATTTTTAGCAATTTTTAACCCCCCCCCCCCCCGGTGACCAAAATTCTAAGCAAATCGCCGCTCATTTGTACCAAGCGTGACATTTTGAAGACCCCCCCCCCCCCTCCAAAGAGGTCACGTAGTTTGTAGTTTTGGTACTCTCCCTAAACATACAACGAAATAAAGTTAAACAAAGGGTATGTTTTAGTAAAAAATATATTTTGTTGCAAATCCCAAAAATGGTGTTCAGTGTGTGTGTGATTCTGAAACAAATAAAATATACCTCATTAGTTGTATAATATATTATGTACTGTTATTTATTTTAGACTTAACGAAAAATTTCAATTTCCAGGAGTGGTAGGATGCATCGAAGGCATTTCTACTGCGTCCGTACGTGATAACGCCAATATTAAATGCAGTTCCCGGCAGGCGCGGCTCGTCCTAAAGTGCACTCGTGCACCGAACCGCCAACAAAATTAAACAACATTTTGCAGCTCATCGTATTACATAATATTTTTAATTATAAAATTGCGCAGATTATTTTAAATTAAAAAAAAAAATTGAATTCCTATCTAAAAATAAATGAATTTGGTAGAGAATAATAAATTATCGTGTCCCAAAGCATTGCTTCCCGCGCGCAAGTTATATCGCCTAGGAACCGAGGTAGGTACAAACCATTCTACGCGTTTCAGCAAAGAGCCCGTTTGAGAATTATCATTTGTATGAAGCCCCCAGCAACATTTCCAGACCGTCAAAATACAAAATCGTAGCGAAAAAATGGTGACTGCCGTGCGCTGCGCGGTTGACGGAAATGCCCGAGGAATTCCGAAGTGAATCGTTCCAGCGAAATGACCATTCGTAGTAGGGTTTGAATATTGAATAGGATAGTAATTATATTTTTCTCTTGTAAAATGTAACGATGAGTCAACGGGTCAGCGGGTGCGATAATATTATCTTGATGGATAGGGAACCGATTTGATATTGTCATTATTAGTTTTTGGGACCTTTTGTTTGTGCATTTTTGTCACATATGTATTGCAAAATTCACTCAGTAAGGGGGTTTACTATCGCGCGGGGGGCGCGCCAAATAGAAACGTTTACTGCGTGTTGTTATTGTGTTATTATTCGATAGATATCGCTGATTTAAATTTCCTTGCCTTTTTAAAATTAAAAGTTATATAATAAATATAGACTATATTAAGAATATATGAACCATGAAAATAAAAGCAGAATTATAGCCTATGGCCCGCCAAAACTACATTTAATTATCAACCAAGATAGTAAATCCGCAAAGAAAACTTTTACATAAAATTATAGTAATAATAAATGGATAATTTGTATAGCGCCGTTTTTTTGTGAATAATCACCTCAAGGGCACTGTACGAGTTATGAGTTTTACTAGGCTCTGTCTAATTTTATTTTTTATTTATTTACCTACTTTTGTTTTAATTTTTGATGAATTACTCGGTGAACCACCAAAAAGTGAAGGCACCGGCCGCGCCTGGTTCCCGGTTCGCAGGAATCCACATATACAGAATATACATTGCAAGGCCCGGAAATGCATTGAGCATTACTTTAGTCTTTTTTTTATATGAATACTGCACAAGAATCCCGAACAGCTCCCGTCTGGATCCAGTGAGACTATGGCATCCCCAATTGGGGTATGTCGTGAAGCTGAAGGTAGCGGGGAAGGGAAGAAGATGGGGAAGAGGAAGGTGGGCTAGTACCTGTCTATTCAGATCTGGTCACCAAACACTGCTAAAGCCATTTCAAGCAACGTTTCATTCTGAACAGTGGTCTTACACCAGGGCGATACTGAGAGTATCTTCCACTCTGGAACATGCCGCAAATATACTATATATTATTTTTAATTAATTAATTGTGAAAGGGGTAATCAATCCAATAAAATTTATTTGCGCACGCCGAGTTCGAACCTGCGACCTTCGGATTGTGAGTCAAGAGTCTTACCTAAGGACCACGCTAACACTCGGGACACACCTAAGAAGCTGTGTACTCAAGCATCGGGTACTTCATTATACTCCCCTGATGACTATTAAAATTATAAATGCCAGAATCAGCAGACTTGTGTGTCAAAGATAATTTGAGGCGAATTGCTGAAGGACTCCATGCAGATGACGACAACCTTGATGATAACAAGGTCAAATTGCTAGGTGTAGGATTGTCACCAATTTATATAAAAATGTATAAGCGCATTTTTATAAATTTATCCTAATTAATCAAAATAAATTCATCTTTCAAAGGTTGCAAATATTAATTTAAAATTACCTGCATTATCAGCCGCCTGTCTACTCTCCTTTAGGCTGAGCTTCCTCTCTTTTCTCTCTCTCTCTCTCTCTCTCTCTATCTATCTCTCTCTCTCTCGCCTCTCTTCTTGCCTCTCCTCTCTTCTTCTTGCCTCTCCCTCTCTTCTCCTGCCTCTCTTCCAGGCAGAGCCGCTTTTCCTCTCTTGCCTCGCCCCTCACCTCTCTCTGCTTTCCTCTAACAATATCAAAAGCTCTTCTACGGAGAGCGCCTTTCTATTCGCTGAAACAAAATAGTCAATAAATATTTTAACGTTTGTTATTTGTCACATACCATTTTATAGTATTTGAAAACACTCTCCACTACTTAGTATTTCAGTGCTTTAGTACTTACGGTTAGTTGCAAGCGGGACTGCCTCTACGGGACATGGGGCTACGTACTCCACTTCCAGTTGTAGCAAGTGTTCCACCTCCGGTAGTGGTGATGATGGTGGTGTACTTGTTTCCACTATGAAATCAATCTGCAACAACAGTCGAAAGGTATTAGCTTATCTTGTATCTGAGCAATGCACACCCTTGTATTCTCTTTGAAAGCTGCATCAAATATACCACAAGCAGTTATCTATTACACAGTATAAAGCAAAGTCGCTCCTGCTGTCTGTACGCTTAGATCTTTTAAACTACGCAATGGGTTTTCATGAGGTTTTCACCAATAGATAGAGTGATTCATGAGGTAGGTTTAGGCATCAGGGTTTTGTTTTAATTGGTTGATATAATAATTGGATAATTTGTATATCGCCGTTTTTGTGAAAAATCACCTCAAGGGTGCTGTAATAATATAGTATATAAAGAGAGCGGGCTGGCAAGCGGGCGGTGTGGATTTGATATGTATCCAAATTAATGATGGCGTTGGTTATAAAGGTTGGGTAATGGCGTTGTGTTTCGTTAGCCACAGCAACGTGTGACCGGGTCACATAGTATTTTTATATTGCATGTCGATGAATGATATCAACAATGAAGTTCTAAACAATTTGCAACTAAAAGCGGGAACCGTTGGTAATTTACTAATTGTCTAAACATCAAGTCATTTCACCGCAGGGGTAGGCAGAGAGAACGGACCGCCAAACAACTCAGTCTATTTACAACATATTCTCCAGCTACACTTTTATGTCAACACGATTTTCATAATAATATAACTATATTATTAAGCTTAAGAGATGATAATAACTTACTTAGGAGGTATTTCACCATCCTCTTGATAGCTTATCCGTAGGATAATGTATACTAATAAATAATGAATAAATACTTCGCTATAGGTAGAAAACTTGGCTAACTTATCCGATTTGTAGTCACCGTTCTCAAGTTCGAGTAGATGTAGAATAGTAAGCTCCGACTTTATAAGGAAATAAATCTTAAATTGGAATTCTAAAATATACATATTCCTATGGCCTATGGGTAAGCTATCAAGAGGATGGTGAAATACTCATGTATACTATGACAGTAATAATTAGTTAACTTACAGGTACGGACTCCGTGGCAGTACGTCCATATACTGCCTCGGCCGCAATGATGGCCAGGATCCTTTCCTCCAACGGAGTCAAGGGTTGTGCCTGGCTGGGGCCACCTCCGCTCTTCATCATCTCCGATCGCAAGCCAGATGCTTTTTTTTTTACGCCATTTCTCTGATCCCTCCACGTCTGAAATAAAGAGACATTTTTGTACTACAGAAAATATAATAAAATTCAAATTATATCAATAAAGAATATAAATATAATTTTTTTATTTCAATCCGTAATCCAATTGAAGTCCGCACCTCGTTGCAATAATAGAAACGACTCCAGATACTAATATCTACAGCCTGTATGTCGGACGAATATCTACAGCTCATATGTTGAACTAATATCTACGAACTTCAGAGTGTTGACTAATATCTACAGAGCTAAGGTCGGACGAATATCTACGACGGTCCCAGTGTTGACTAATATCTACAGAGCGTAGGTTGGACTAATCAGCTAAATGTGTCCAATATTAGGGATTTTTACATACATACTTACATAAATTAAGTTTTTTAAACTGCATACGCAAAATTACGTTATTCCAATATGCTATACAAAATTGCAAATCCAACCACTGCCAGTGCTGTAGATATTCGTCAACACTTTGGTTCTCCTAGATATTTGTCAACAGTTTGAGCTGTAGATATTTGTCAACACTTTGGTTCTCATAGATATTATTTCAGTTTTTGGAATTCCTGTAGATATTAGTAGACACCTCCATAGAAACATAATAGTGGTAATAATATAATGAGTGCATACCTATTGCCACTTGTCGCCACTCTTCGTGCACCCGAGCTTCATAGCATTCAGGTCGACCGCCAGGGAAGACCACGCCAATTCGTTATTGATGCGGCCATCGTTTCCCTGCTGCCGCCCCGAAGTCATTGTCGGTCTCTCTTCCAGCCGACTAATCATCATCTCCAGCTGCCCGCTCGTCGCACGGCTCCTACTAGACATCTGTTGAAGAAATAGGAGCTTTACATATCTCGATGAGGGCTCAATTTTGGTAGGGTCACGGGGATGCATATTTTGTTGGGAAGTATGCATCAGTTAAGTACCGTGCAATGCCATAGTTGCATTCCATTCCACTAGCAACACTACCAATAGTCCTACTCCTAGCGTCCACGTCCGCGAGCCCTGGGCAATGTGGCCACTGGCAATGCCAGCAGCCATAGCAGATAGGAGAGGATGAATGGCGAATGTCCGACGCCATAAAATCGGGCCCCCCCAACTAAGGGAAGGAAAACCCCTACAGAAAAACCCTGGTCCTCCTGGTAGGGGGTTGAGCAAGAGGCCAATAACCTCTTCTCGTAAAAAAACCTATATTACGAAGCCAAACACAGAGCCTCGGACAACAACTACTGGACTTCGGAAAAGACCCGGCAAACGGATAAAGGATAACGATTTTAAACTTGCTACTTGGAATGTACTATCTCTGTATCGCGCAGGAAGTTTAAGAATTCTCTTAGACGAACTTGCTAAATATAAAACTGACATAACAGCAATCCAGGAGATTAGATGGATAGGAAAGGGAACAATCGAAAAGCGTGACTGTACCATCTTCTACAGCTGTCACGAGAAGGATCATGCATTTGGAACAGGTTTTATTGTCTCAAAAAGGGTAAAGCATTTGGTCAAAGGCTTTACCGCGGTTGATCATAGAATATCACTTATTCGTATATCTGGAAAATTCTTTAATTATAGTATTATTAATGTCCACGCACCCACAGAAGACAAAAGTGATACAGAAAAAGACACCTTCTACGCAAAGCTCTCGAAAACCTATCAGGACTGCCCAAACCATGATGTCAAGATAGTGATAGGGGATTTTAATGCAAAGATAGGAAGGGAATCAGTGTATAGACCTACAGTTGGAGCACATAGCCTGCACGCAGAATCTAATGATAATGGTACAAAATTAATTGATTTTGCAACGTCCCACAATATGATTGTGAGTAGCACATGTTTCCCAAGAAAAGATATATATATAAAGGAACATGGAGAACACCAGATGGTAGAAATGTTAACCAGATAGACCACCTACTTGTTGAGGCAAGGCATAAATCTGATTTAATGAGCATACGAACATACCGTGGAGCAAATGTTGACTCGGATCATTACCTTGTTATCTCCAAAATACGGAGTAGAATATCAAACGTGAAGAAACAGAGGGGATCACGCACAAATAAATTTGATATTGAAAGCCTAAAAGTACCAGAAACAGCAGAAAAGTTCATTACAACCATAAATCATAAGTTGGATGACATCAGCGACCATGTGGAACATGATATTAACTCATACTGGGATGGTGTTAAGTCTGTGATTACCAATGCAGCTGACGAAGTTCTGGGAAGCAGGCAAACACAACCAAGAGAATTATGGTTCGATGCAGAATGCCAACAAGCAACCAATGTGAAGAATGACGCATATCTAAGAATGCAACAGCGACATCGTACACGGCAAGCAGAGATGGAATACAGAGAACTAAGAAAGCATGAGAAAAAACTGCACAGAAGGAAGAAACGAGTATTTCTCGAGAACCAAATCAAGGAAGTGGAACTAGCCAAGGCCCAAAACAGAAGTCGACTTTTCTATCAGAAGGTAAACCATCAAAGAAAAGAATACAAGCCCAGAATTACAATGTGCTACGACAGCCAGGGAAATATTTTGAATGAAAAGTCAAGAATTCTGAATAGATGGGTGGAATATTTTGATGCTCTGCTAAACGGAAGTGTAGATGAGAGTGTGGGTGAAAATTTGACAAGGGATGGAAACATCACTGATGGTGGTACTAATGATGATGACAATGTCGAGCCGCCACCAACATTAGAAGAAGTAGTGGGTGCCATTAAAAGTCTACATAACAATAAATCACCTGGAACTGACAACATCTCTGCAGAGTTATTCAAATATGGCGGAGAGAACCTTCAAGTCCATATATATAATATCATTAAATCCATCTGGTGCTCTGAGACTCTGCCAAGTGAATGGAACTGTGGAATAATTTGCCCTCTTCACAAGAAAGGAGACCCTATGAACTGCTCTAACTATAGGGGCATAACGCTGCTGAATATCTCATACAAGATCCTATCAAATGTACTGTGTGGTAGGCTTATGAAATATTCGGATGGCATAATTGGCCAATATCAAACTGGGTTCCGTAAGGGGAAATCTACAACTGATCAAATCTTTTCACTGAGACAGATACTGGAAAAAACAATAGAATTTAATGTTGATACATACCATCTCTTCATAGATTTTAAGGCTGCCTATGACACGGTAAATAGACAAAGACTGTACAGAGCCTTGGATGAATTTAATATCCCAAGAAAACTGGTAAACTTAGTAAGGCTCACAATGTCTAATGTTGAGTGCCGAGTCAGAATACAACAGGATCTGTCAGACACCCTAAAGACCTTCAATGGACTAAGACAAGGAGATGCACTTGCCTGCATTTTATTCAATTTAGCGCTGGAAAAGGCCATCCGAAATGCAGGTATACAAACCACAGGCCATATTTTTAACAAGTCTGTTCAGCTCCTTGCTTATGCTGACGATATAGATATCATCGCACGCTCAGAATATGAACTAAAATCGGCGTTTAAAAGCTTAGCTACGTCGGCAAGGAACATGGGATTGGTCATCAACGAGGGGAAGACAAAATATATGCCCGTACATGGACGCCAGAAACCACCAAGTATACAGATAGATAATTATACATTTGAAACTGTCAACGAGTTTGTATATCTCGGTACTATGGTGACAAATGACAACAATGTATCCAGCGAAATCAAAAGAAGAATAGTAGCTGCAAATCGATACTACTTTGGGCTACAGAAGCATATGAAATCTCGCCACCTTACCAGAAGAACTAAAGTCCTGCTTTACAAGACCCTTATACGACCTGTTCTTATGTATGGTTCGGAATGCTGGACAATCAGTAAGGGTGATGAAGGAGCCCTAGAAAGTTTTGAAAGGAAGGTGCTGCGAAGGATTTACGGCCCAGTCTGTGATAATGGAGAATGGCGTATCAGATACAACCAGGAGCTATACGATCTTTACGAGGACCCTAATATCTCCAAGGAAATCAAAACTGGAAGACTCAGGTGGGCTGGACATATCCAGAGAATGAGCGAAGGAGATATTCCAAAGCGAATTATGGATGGTGCACCTGGGGGTCGGAGAAGAGTTGGAAGACCAAAGCTTCGATGGCTGGATGGAGTGGTGAAGGATGCAAGCACCATCGGCATCCGAAACTGGCGCAACGCAGCACAACACCGACAGTCATGGAGGCAGGCTCTGCTGGAGGCCAAGACCCGACCTGGGTTGTAGAGCCACAGATGATGATGATGACATATCTCGATGGCAAATCAACATCTGTAGAACAATTGAATATTTGGGGACGAAAAAACCGCTAACCGCCGCACTTTTGGGCAAAGATTATGGAAATTACACTTCATTTCAAAAATTAGTAGAAGAAACAACTATTTACGTACAAAAAAATAGATTTTTAGGTTAATTTTGACAAACTACCTAATTCACGCGAATTTGAATTGAAACGAAATTTTGCAAACGTGGTATACAACTTTAAACATACATTAGTGGATAAATAATCATGCATTCTTACAGTATTTCGTATTTTAAACCACTTAAAACCGACGAAGTTAGAATTGAAAAGGAAATTGACGTTTTGAAAACCATAGAAAATTACACAAAATTGCACAAATCTATGCACAAATCTGACAGCCCATTTCACGTGAGTTCTTTTCGACTCCAGATACTAATATCTACAGCCTGTATGTTTGACGAATATCTACAGCTCATATGTTGAACTAATATCTACGAACTTCAGAGTGTTGACTAATATCTACAGAGCGTAGGTTGAACTAATATCTACAGAGCGTAGGTTGGACTAATCAGCTAAATGTGTCCAATAGTCCGATATTAGGGATTTTTACATACATACTTACATAAATTAAGTTTTTTAAACTGCATACGCAATATTACGTTATTCCAATATGCTATACATAATTGCAAATCCAACCTCTGCCAGTGCTGTAGATATTCGTCAACACTTTGATTCCCATAGATATTAGTTCGATTTTTTCAGTTTTTGGAATTCCTGTAGATATTAGTAGACGCCTCCATCTCACCTCACTTTTTTTAGAGAATAGCTCCGCTGATTGATGTTGCAATATTACCGCTGGAAATGACCGGTGCTTACTTTTGAGCCTATTTTCATTAATCTTGCTTTGTCTATAGTTATGTCCAACGTCAATTTTTGGCGTCCCTTTAGTTAGGTTCAGGCGGGTATAACTCCGATCCAAAAAGTGAACCGAATCTTTGGTGATATCATAAGTCCCCTTCGATTTGTTTATGGTCCCCAGCTACTACCTCCACCAATAGGAATCTTGGATTTTTGTTGCATTTTTCTGCTTGATTTTCGTTTGACATTTACATTGCATTCACATTTCCGACGCAATAAGATGGGGAATAAATTCGGTTTTTGGGGGAAATTCCTAAAAAATAAAACTAGTTATTTTTATACTAATTATGGGCCGGAAAAACCGAATCTGAAAGAATTAGGCGGCGGAAAGCAATATTAACTGAGTTACACGACTTTAAAATTTTTTATACGCATACAGGAAAATAGCCATTTTGGAAGTATTCTGATTCCTACAAAATCAAACTAATAGTTATTTTTATACTAACTTTGGGCCGAGGAATCCGAATCTGAAAGAATTAGGCGGCGGCAAGCAATATTAACTGAATTACACGACTTTAAAATTTTCAATACACACAAACAAGAAAATATTCATTTCGGTAGCTGAATTTGACTCATTCAGTACAAAATCATAGATAAACAAGAAATCTACGAAAACATGTGTTGGCAGTGTTACCAAGTCTCAAAAAATATTTATGAATTACAACTATCTCAACGGCCGTATTCTTAAACCAAAAGTATGAAAATTCGTAATCTTAAAAATGCGTAACCAAACCTAACGCTAGGTTTGTGTAACATGGTTTGTACCCCTTTATACCGCCTGCTCGCGTCAATTTTAAAAAACATCCCTGTTTTCAAGTAGTTTAACGGCTACGCGAGGTTTGTGTAACATGGTTTGTACCCCTTTATACCGCCTGCTCACGTCCCTAACCTAACCTAACCTAACGCTAGGTTTGTGTAACATGGTTTGTGCCCCTTTATACCGCCTGCTCGCGTCAATTTAAAAAAACAGCCTACGTTTTCAAGTAGTTTAGCGGCTACGCTAGGTTTGTGTAACATGGTTTGTGCCCCTTTATACCGCCTGCTCGCATCAATTTAAAAAAACAGCCTACGTTTTCAAGTAGTTTAGCGGCTACGCTAGGTTTGTGTAACATGGTTTGTGCCCCTTTATACCGCCTGCTCGCGTCACGGCATAAAAACATCCCTGTTTTCAAGTAGTTTAGCGGCTACGCTAGGTTTGTGTAACATGGTTTGTGCCCCTTTATACCGCCTGCTCGCGTCACGGCAAAAAAACATCCCTGTTTTCATGTAGTTTAACGGCTACGCTAGGTTTGTGTAACATGGTTTGTGCCCCTTTATACCGCCTGCTCGCGTCACGGCAATAAAACATCCCTGTTTTCAAATAGTTTAGCATCTACGCTGGGTTTATGTAACATGGTTTGTGATACAAAAGTGAGTAAAATTTATAAAGAATAAGTACTTAAAATATAAACGTGTTATTTTACGTTATTGATATTACTGGTTAATGACAACACTTAATTTTGTGTGGTAAAAACATCTATGTTATCTTGTTTTCTATGGTCTTTGTACTACGTGTGTCAAGTCAAAATCAGCTTGCGAAATGAATATTTTCATGTGCATCTATGGAAAATTTTAAAGTCGTGTAATTCAGTTAATATTGCTTGCCGCCGCCTAATTCTTTCAGATTCGGATTCCCCGGCCCAAAGTTAGTATAAAAATAACTATTAGTTTGATTTTGTAGGAATCAGAATGTTTCCAAAATGGCTATTTTCCTGTATGCGTATAAAAAATTTTAAAGTCGTGTAACTCAGTTAATATTGCTTTCCGCCGCCTAATTCTTTCAGATTCGGTTTTTCCGGCCCATAATTAGTATAAAAATAACTAGTTTTATTTTTTAGGAATTTCCCCCAAAAACCGAACTTTAGCCTAAGATGGCAGTAAGTGTGAATATGGATTTTGGGAATTCGCGATCGAATGAAAAATGGAAGAACAGGACCCGAATTGGAACGAAATTACAGGTGGGAAACTTCCTTTGGTTGATATTTCAGTGTTCCTAAAGTAGGTATGTTATTTAAGTTGTATTTTAATCGGTGTTGTACATGTTTCCGTTTTCAGAACATATTTATCCACCCGGAATCTAATAAGTAATTGACGCAGTCGAACATCACGATTACATCTTAAAAAGGTAAACATGTTTTCTATATTGCATCGACCTATCTCATTAATTTAATCTTCCCCAATTTCCTCTCTGAATTTTGACAATAGTGCTTATGTTTTTTATTATATAAAATAGATTTTAACAATTAGCATTTCATTTGCTTTTTTCACAAGTTACTTATAGGAGTTAGGTCTGCTAAAATACCTATTATTCAAGTATGATTTTAGATTTTCACGGCAAAAAGTATTAAATAGATTTTTTTGGGGGTATTGTGCGATTTATACATCAACCCTGATGATAGGAACAACACATTTATCACTACGCTTGCACTTTATGTTCTTATTTTTAACATTTTTTTATATTTTTATCAGTATTAATAAATGTATTCCTATTTTTCAGTGGAATCTGAACCGACAAAACTTTACTTGTTTACAAAAAGTATAACATTTTATATCCACATCCCAATACATTCGCTTCTGTTTCTGGAGATGGTTAGATGAGGTTAAGGGAAATACTATCAGTCATTGGTCATTGAGAATGATGCAGAGGTAATTATTATTTTTATTACTTACTTTCATTTTACAAAAATTTAATAACGTCAGACAAATTTAATGAGTAGGTTTCTTTATATAAGTAAGTAGGTATCCTAGAACTTGGTTTAGTATGAGAGTAATCATAAATTAAATGACATGGGAGGAAATGTAACAACATACATACATAGATATGTACACAAATAAAATAAAAATTCCATTTTTTAACTAATTTCCATATACACAATACATGTACATGTACCATACCGTGTACATGTACCATACCATACATGTACCATATACATGTACACAAATAAAATAAAAATTCCATTTTTTAACTAATTTCCATTAGTGAACCAATATAGTTTTTATAAAATATAACTTCTTTAGTAATATTTTTTGTTTTTGTTTTGAAGAGTTTTAATTTTCAATGTACATTTGTTACATTAATTTTAATGATTTTTTAATGATTTCAGGAAAAATATGATGAACTGAACTAAACTAAACTCCAAATTAATAAATATTATACATATTTGAGCCCCGAATGAAACATCAAACATCTTATGTAAACTAATGTCTCCATGGACCTTGGTTATATTTTGGCAATATGGTAAATTTATTTTAGACCTGACGAAAGATATAATAGGTACGTTAAGTAATTTATCTTTAAAACAATGTCTTCATTTGGCAATTTGCTACAGAAATATAACCTGCTTACATTGTATTCTTGTTTAAAATATGTACATGTAATTCTCAGTTTTTCATTTTTCTGTTATAAAATGATTTTTTTTTAAATTCAGTAGTTTTGTAGGAACGCACAATCATATTTTAATTATATGTATTTCCTGTTGGTATTTCATGTTTTTAATAAAATTCTTATCATGTAATTACGAGTTTTATTTTTAAAATAATATTTAAGGCTAATAATTTGGGCGGTACTGGGTAGGCCCCGAAAGAAAATAATATTGTCTATGGTCCCGCCTTTTTGTTGTTGCTTACTCTATCTTCGTCTATGGTGTGTGACGTCACAGATCCCCGTCATCATCATCATCATTCGAAAAATTATTGCATTTTGATGGTGAAATAGTGACCAAATTTTTCTCGAACAAAAGCCTGAAGTTATCAATCTAGTGGGTGGTTTGTATATTTATGGTTAGGTTCCTAACCTTGAAAGCTTCACACGCAGTGGTTGTGGTTGATCTTCCGCACCGTTCGAAGTAATATTGTGTATAAACTACACAATAAGTATTGTGTTAAATGTATTCATTGTGAGATTATTTCAATTACCATAACAATTTTATCAGAAAGATCTTAAAATTCAAGCACTTCTTTTCTAGCGACGTTTGTTCAACGCTCTGGAATTGATCGCCGCCCTTCGCCTTGTATTATGTAAGAAAGTTCTTCCTATTTTGACTATGTAAAACTTGAGTTACCTAATTGGTGATTGTTTATTGTGAGAATATTTCGCTTGGCGCTTCATTGATCAGTTTTTACAGCAATCGAGACGTCTTAATGCTAAAAGGTTTAATGTCAAATTATCGATTTTTGGCAAATGCAGTTCAAAGCTTTCAGGGGTTTGGCACTGTGAAAATCTCTAGATATAAACGAAAATCTTTACAATAGATATATAATTTTTACATATTAAGTGCATTTCGTTCTTCTCAATAGTTAAAATCTTTTTTATTCTTTATATGTTATTACTGTTCCCATTTAAGAATTTAGAATTGAAGTTTGACATTATTTTTATTCAGTGAGTCTATTGAAGGAGCGGTGGAATTAACTAAATCAAAAAGGACTGATTTCAATTAAAATTTGGATTGGAACAGAAATCCGTTTTAAAGATTCTCCTATCTTAATAAATGGATTGCGATATTAAGAGCGCAAGCGTCGAGTGGGAATGCTGTCCTTGTTCTACTGGTATTTCAATGAAAGATGCTCCGACGAACTACGTCATTGATTCCTTCGGCACCGGTGCACATTCGGGGGATTGGCCAAATGCGAGCCCAAGATTTGTATACGGTTGAAATTTTTCAAACGAGGACGGGCCGTTTCTACGACTAGACCATTGTTAACTCCTTCCTAGACTCAAAAAGACCCTCCACTCAGCCTTCCCAAAGGTGGCGTAGGCCCTGGGGGAAATTATTTTCGTTTGGGTCTCCTGTGTAAAGATAATGTTAAATACAAAAGTTATTGAATAAAGCCAAGGCTTTATTTTTTTATGTGAATGCCGCACGAGTCCCAACTGCTCCCTGAGAGTCCCAACTGTCCAGTGAGACTATTCCCAATTCTGGGTATTTTGTGAATCTGAAGGTAGCTGGGAAAAGAAAGAGATGGGGAAGAGGAAGGTAGGGAATTACCTGGCTTAGAACGATTAGAACGCGCGACCTACGGATTGCTAGTCGAGATCCTTATCCCCGACCACGGGGGCCGTCAAATGATACGTTTTGTAAGATATGCCGATTTTATATGCGATACGAATGTACCACCCAGCCAGGATTTCTCCGGTTCCGGTGCGACAGGTAGGTCAAGTGGCACTGTTTTGTTAGGACTGACTAGGAAAACATGGCCTGTGATTAGGAAGGAGTTAGTCAGTTAATCGGTCAGTGGCTGAGTGGGCATCGCTTTTGGGTTCCACCCGGGCGTCGCGTGTTCGATTCCTCGGCTGGCTAAGTCCTACATCACTACTCAAGAAATATTTTCAGTTTCGTGTGGTGGTAGAAGGAGGTTTTTAAAATTGTTGGGTTATTGGTAGCCCGGGAATCTTTATTTTACATTTTTAAAAACAAAAAAGTCTGGTTTGACCAGTACACATGGCAACCTTATATGCCAATATTGGAATTTAAGACGAGTTGGAATAAATAATGGTTTGAACGTTGGTTTTCGTTTCTCCCGTTCCGCTTTCATTTGCTTCCTGATTCTACATGCTTGTGATTTTGTGATTTTTTTAAAAGTCTAAGATTATCCGAAGAGAGTGTAGAACTAAATATAATATACCAGACGATTTGCACACACGAAGGTATTTCATAGAAGAATGTCTACATCATAAATCTCCTAGAAGGACATCTGTGCAGAAACATGTACAATTTATTTTATATGTAAAAGCCATCAAGGCGTAAACAAACAAATAAATAAGTATACTCGCACACCGCGCTCGTTCGGGAAGGTTCGGGATTCCGGAATTTCACGAACGAGCACAGTGCAATGTCCGGAAGTGCTGGCCGGCAACGCTCAGATCTATTCAGAGAGCTCTAGTAAACAGTCGCTACAAAATACAATATTACGCCCGACCGTTATAATTCACAATAAACTACAAGAAGAACTTACGTTGTAATCATTACATTGTGCGCTAGTGAGCCATAGATTAAAAGAACATTACACATACACATATTATATCTATAATAATTCACTTTTCTCATTTTTTTCTTTTCTATGTGCTTGTAGTGGAATCAACCTTCATCTCGAAGAAAAATACGCATCATACTCGAATTATCAGAACTCACAATCTCCTATACAATATATTAACAAAATACTGATTAAAACACCGTAATTTACACTTTCTATTTTTATTTTTTGTTTGCTGACTTTTCGCAAAAGAACTACGGGTTCACCACTACACTTCATAGTAAATTTAAACATAATTATGTTTCAGTTACCTTCGGATAAGTGCAATGATTCTGGTATTAGCGTTAATATGAATATAATTCGAGATCTGGAGAATTTAAACAACTATACCTGAGACTCATATAATCTAAAAATCATACACCAGAATATTAGAAGCATATCGAATCTCGACGACTTTACAATTTTTCTTGATCTATTTAATTCCTCTTTTGATGTTATAATATTAACTGAATGCTGATTAAAGTAATACTACACCGTAAAATCAATCCACAATTACTCTAAATATCACACCGCAACCAACCTCAATAAATCTAGTGGAATTGTTATCTACATCAAGGACGGAATTAAAGCTCATGTAGAGGAAATTCCTTTAGCACAATCAAACTGTATGAAAATAGTTTGAATAATAACATATGCATATTTGCCATTTACATATCTCCTTCCTTCATCAGTATTGACCCCTTCACTTTAGATAGATATTATAAACGTTGTATTGAATTAGGCCACTATTAAACGTTGTATTGAATAACGCCACTATTAAAAATTATTTTTTCAGACAGTCGTATCCATAAGTTTAAAAATAAAGCAAATTCTTAAAATTCTCCAAACTTTCAAAATAAATATTAACTCAACTCTGGCATTAATATTCTTATAAATCAGTTTTACCTGCTTTCTGGGTAATTCTTCCAAAGCGTTGAAAGCATTCCTTTCTAACATTGGGCAGGTCGCAGTCCATTTCCATGCAAGGAAATCCCCCTTCATCTTCTTCTCGGGGTTCAAGTTCCGCCTTAATAGTAACACTCTCCACATTGATGGTAACTGATAAAAGAAACAATACATTGCACGTACATCAATCAGCCACACACGACAATGTTACATAAAAAAAATTGTATAAGTACGTATATATATTTTTTAATGTAGGTATATACATTATGGTATATTAATAAAAATATTAACGATTTAAAATACCACCAGTTCACCGTGTAAACGCAACAATTTGGAGAAGAGATTTTAAGGTGATGTTAGGAAATAAGAATGATATCAGATGTTGGCTTGAAGGAAAGATGATTCAGGAAGAAAAAACGAGCTCTTGGGCACATTCAGTGCGTAGTTTGTTTGATTTAGTCAAAGGAAAGATGTTTTTTTCCATCGAAATGTATATCACATACTAATTAAGATTAGGCGAAACTTAAGGAATGAGAAACTTGATGTGGGCATTATAAGTTAGAGTGTCTAATAAAATATACATATTGTTGGGGCTGAAAATGGATTTAGTTTTAAATATCATTTTTTTTAATTATTTTGTAAGACATTTTTTAAGTCTGGTTAGGTTGAACCTCTCCAATTAAAAAAAAAAAAAACAAACTTTATACAGAAAATAGAAATTTTGAGAAAAATAACATTCTTTTTAAACTACCATAACATCAATAATGCATTATTTTTCAATTCCAATGCTCAAGCTCACTGAAAAATTATTAACCACCACTAATTTCGAACATCCGTTTTAAATTTAACATCCTAATATTTTTAAATACTCAATACAACAGATGCATAGAATGTATCCAATGAATATATTATAATATGCAACAGGTCTGTGTACTCTTCGCATATTGTAAACATTCCTTCTTTACATCTGGGAGGTCGAAATCTATACCCGTATATGGCATTTCACCTTCGCTTTCTTCCTGGGGCACTGGTTCCGTCTTGATAGAAACAGTCTCAGGATTTAGTAGATCCATGGCCCTGCTGTGGTAGCGATTGGTAATTGGTTCAAGCCAAAACAAATATACCTGAAACAGAAAATAGTTGAAGCAGAACTATACTCCGAATGAGTTTGGAATATTTTCTATCGCTTAGAATATTCTGCCAAAACATTGAGAGAATCATCATCAATCGAGGGATAACGATATTTTTACAATTTTCATCTCTAAAGATAAACCGAATTACCTTTTTTTACAATAGCTCCACTCAGGATGTCCTGAAGAAAAACATCCATCAGAGCCTAAGTTATCTTTCGGAATGATGTGTAGAGGGTTTTTTTAGGGAGAGAAATGAGCGGAAGTTCTGGTAGAGAAAAGGGTATGACGGATGGTTAGGAACCTAGAATGTGTCAATGTGTCCAGGAATGACGGAAGTGTGAATGAATCCCTTCCACTACGGTGCAAGCCGATGGGTCGATAGAGTACGGTTGGAGAGGGGTCAAAGAATCTCCCTCAGCCAGCTTCTCCCGATCCAGCCCGCCACGCAGTAGGTGGGCAAAGGCATTTGTGACCAAGATCTAGACAGACAAAACTCACTCCATGAACTTGGGCACCTCTATTAACTCACCAAACATAGCACACCACTTGGAATGACCTACGGCAAGGATGTTGGTTATCCAATAAATGTTTCACGCGGTGGCGGTACCCATACCAGCCTACAAAATTAGACAGGACTACCTTATATTGGATTCGCCATCCCATTTTTAACAGAATAACGGAAATTCATATTTTTTATAATATTATTAAGTAAGTTTTTAAAACAAAGCCATTTAAAATACGTAATCTGCCGATATTATTCAGGGACGTATATTCAACAACGTGCTGTGCCAATGTTATTTGTGTTATTGTACACGACAACTGATTTATACAATACGCGAGTAACAATGGATAAGGATAATAAAATCAGTATGACTGACAGAGATTGGAATAAGAAGAAGAAAGTATGAACAGATGCCGTCGAGTGTAAACAATAAACCTATACAGTTGCTGTATCTCTATAATACTGCTCAAATCAAACTCAAAAGTAACAAATTAATTATTTCATAGAAGCACTGACCTCAAAATAGATAGACGTCAAACTGACAGTTTAAACGTTTCTCAACAAAACATCAAATGGATTCCCTAATTAGGTGTACTGATTGGTGCAAGAAACTGGGTCCCGTTAGAAACAGCGCAGTTGTGCATTTGAACGTGCCGTGGTGTTAATTAGTGTTAAAAACTAACACAAGTTAAAAAAACAGTGATCGCTTAGTTTTATTTGGAATAACGGCCGATATCAAAATAAATAGCGTGATTAATATAAGTACCAGACTTACCAATAACTATGATATGGAATGAAAATTTAAAAGAATCAGTTAAACAGATTTTGGAAACCGGATGAAACGACTGGCAATGAAGAAAGCATGTGTCAACAAAATATAAAGGTTATGCATGGACAATAATGACGTCATAGACAATTTTTATAATTTCCATTAATCTGGTTTTTTGCGATCATGACAATTTCATTCAAATTGCGTCTTGTAAAAATTATACAACTAGCGGATAAACTGTGGGAAATCGGCGACATTGAAAAAAAAAAGACAGTCTACAAATTATAAGAAATCATCTTATCTTCTGATATTCAAACAAGAGGTGTAAGAAGCGATTTTAATTCCCCATAACACTAAGGCGGCCAACTTTGTAAAATATCAATGCGGGACACAGTGACGTGTGGTATCGACGGGGGGGGGGGGGGGGGGGGGGGGGGGTGTACGTTACAAATTTTCTCTCTCGGAAATCGAGAATTTGACTCATATAAACTACAATCACAACATGAAATTGGTTTCTCAGCATGAAATTGGATTCTGCCAGCACATACATAGTCTGCAACTAAAATTAATGACTGCACTTCAAATAAAAGAAATGTTTCATCAGATGAATCCACAACACAAACTTTGCATTCTGAACACAAAGCTGGTTTAAATTAAATCTGTATGCGATGAATTAAAACTGCACTCAGAACATGAAAATAGTTTCTCTTTGATTCTGGCAGCATCCACATAGTCCCAGTGGCTTAGCTAGGTAAGGGTGGCATCCGGGGCGGATAACGTGGTGTCACCCCCCCCCCCCCCCCAATTTCGACTTGACAAATGTGTAAAAAATTGGTCCGTCCTAGGGAGGGTGGGGGGAGGGGGGTTGGCTAGAGAATTTCAGAAATAGGCTATTTTCGTCTATAAAAAGACCGCCAGGAACGAAAATAACACCGTATTCAATATTTTTGTGACAATATCCTTCGTAATTTTTTCAACCCCCCGTCGGGTGGCACCCGGGGCTGTCCACCCTCCCCCCCCCACCCCCTCGCTACGCTACTGCATAGTCCGTAACTAGAATTTTATACCTGCACTTCGAATAAGAGAATGTTTTCCTTCGAAATATGTCATCAGATGAATCCAGTTAAAATTTTACATTTTTTTCATTGTGAACACAAAACTGGTTTTATTTAAATAAATCTATATGCGGCGCATTAAAACTGCACTCAGAACACGAAAATGTTTATTCCTTGATTCTGGCAGCACATACAACTGCAACTAGAATATTATTAGTGCACTTCGAAAAATAGGATTTTTTCCGTCGAAATATGTCATCAGATGAATCCAATTGGAATTTAACATTCTGAACACAAAACTGGTTATTTATAATTAAGAATATCTGTATGCGGCGCATTAAAACTATACTCAAAACATGAAGATTAAAACTTTTGCAAGAAAGGAAATTCTTTTTGAAATTCAGTGAATTACAACTTTTTCGCGGTCGGCAGCATGGTCAACGAATTATTTGATTTGATTTAAATGACAAATACGGGTTATCAATTCAATACTACACTGGCGCTCTTTGGCTTACCTAAATAAACCAATCCCTAGATCGACATCTTCGGGCCTTTTCTAGGGACAAATATTGTCATCAACTTAACCACAGATGAACGGAAATGATTAAAATAGACGAAACATTGAGAAAGTTTATTTATCTACCATAGACAATATTACAAAAATATAGGAATGCGGGACGCTTTAGATGATTTGCGGGACTATTTCATTAAATATTTCAATGCGGGACTACAACCGTCAATGCGGGACGGTCCCGCAGAATGCGGGACGGTTGGCCGCCTTACATAACACAGTTGACATGTTAATCGTGACCAGCTGCTAACCTTATACACATAAATATCCTGGACAATTCTCATGCACGTCCAACAATTGAATTTGGAGCCACCTCTGGGCCGGAGTCCTAAATACCTTAACATGTCCGGGAGTATGACCGTACAACGGTGGGATCAAAAAAATAAATTTGAAATATTTCACACATATTTAACGGTAGGTATCCTAAGTTTATGAAAATACCCTATTGAGCTCACATTACCGTACTCGTATGCATACACAATACACAATTAAATATAAAAGTTCAAAATTCTACCCTAAAATGTTACAAATATTATGTTCTACTATATTATTCGATATTATTGTATTACAATTTTGTGATAGCAGCAGTGTTTCCATGACGCTCCTTTGAAAGATTAAGCCGTTGATGTTTTGTGTGTTTTACATTTAGTTCTTGAACGAATGCTAGTAGCCAAACATATTAGTACCTACTTATAATGCCAATTAGAATTTCTGGTAAAAATTTTCTTGCACACGTTTTATACCTAATTAAAACCAGCTCCTCCAAATCGCTTTCAGAGATGGTGTTCTTAATTCTTGATAAATAAGTACTTAACAAAATTTGAAGAAATACGGTCTAACTTAAAATTTAAAATGCTTACACGTAACATCTACTTATCTTATCGCTAAAACCGTATGAATTTGACGTTTTTTGAACTTTACGTATTTATTTACGCAGACCAAATAAAATGGACATTCAGTTCGTGTAATAATCGAAATTCACCTGAAATGGTTCCTGATAAATTAATACCTGTTGAAATATTTATGAAATCTGTGTTTTCTCCGTGATGTCGTATATCTTCTTCAACAAAACTCATCTTGACATCACTATGCAATTATTTACATAAAAAGTCGTAGACGCGTCTTCACCACAGACCACTAGACAATATGTGTGTGACTTTTGACAATGTTTCAACAAATGGAGGAGACGGAAAAATACAAAATGTTGTACTTAGTAATATATTCAAACAAATTTCAAGTCCACAGTCGGAAGTAGAAGTGGGTTGATTCACTCATTTTACGGAATCAATTCCGGACCTATATTCGACTGAGTGGACTCGATTCACTGGACTCGCTCCTTTGATTCCGGCGATTCCACCGGACTCACCGAATCAAACTCATTGTGGCGTTCCGCCGGAGTCGTTGAATCGGCCGGAATCAAACTCAGTTTGGCTCTTGCTGATTCAATGCCAGAGTTGATCCGCCGGACTCGCCGAACCAAACTCATTGTGGCGCTCCGCCGGAGTCGTTGAATCGGCCGGAACCAAACTCAATTTGACTCCTGCTGATTCAATGCCGAGAGTTGATTCAGCTGAACTCGCCGTACTCGGTGGAATCGTGGAACGTTACGGAGTTAAGGAATCATGTGTTTAAGTAGCCGGGCGTGTGTACATTAACATGCTATTGTTTATTGCGAGCGAGAAGTCTTATCTTTATATAGCTAATAATAATGTATTTGACATGAGTGATATCTTTGTCGGCTTTATGAGAACCGTGTAAGATATTTACGATAAATTTGAAACTTACGAACAGTGGAGTCCTTGTATAGCAGTGAGCCATGGAACCGGCAGAGGAAGGATGAAAGTAAACTGAATGCTGTTGAAATGAGATCCCTGAGGCGTATATGTGGTGAAACTATGTATGATCGTGAGAGAAATGTGGAGATCCGCAAATAATGTAAGGCTGATGTAAGCATAATGAGTAAGATTAAGAAGGGGACCCTCAGATGGTTTGGGCAAGTAGAGCGAATGAACGAAGAAAGTAGTGTAAGGAGAATATATGCCAAAATGTGAATGGTGGAAGATGTTGGGGACGCCCGGGGAAGACATGGCAAGATCAAGTGAATCAGATACTTGAGTCGGGCCATGTCAAAAGTCAGAATAAAAGAAGAGTATGTTTGAGACGATGTATGAATGTGAGTGAGGCAAGGAGTGTGTGCCAAGATCGAGTTGTTTGGCGGTCATTCCTCTCAGGAATGAGAAAAACCCCTGCGGAGAAACGGCGTGATGGTTAGTTAGATATTTTACGTTCTTCATAAAACTAGTAATTCACCAGAGTATCACCGGCGCGAACTTGCGGGAAGGCAAATTTGCTCCGTGATGACCGACAAAAGGTAAAAAGCAGTGCTCCTTGCTATCTTTTGACTTAGATATAATGCTATTTCTTTTCGAAAAATATTTTCACGCTGTCATCGCGCCCCGCTAGAGCAATACAACGCCGCCCCGCTTGCGCCACACACCTCATCCCGTGAATAAGTCCTGTATTCTCACTCTGTCACTCGTTCCCGAGTGATAGAGTGACAAATCCCCGCCCGGCCTGCGCCGCGCACCTCCTCCCGTAAATGATTCCTGCCGCCCGGCCCGCGTCGCACACCTCCTTCCGCGTCAACCTCGCCCGAGTGCGAGCGACTCCGGAACTGATTCATAACATTTTGCGGACTCGGAACGAATCAAACGCATTCGGACTCGGAATCTTTGGATTCGTTCCGGCCGGAACGACACACTTCTAGTCGGAAGAGACCTCATTCCCATTCTGTTTTTCTCGTTTTGATCAGTTTTCTCAAAATTATTTCTCCTGTATAAAGAATAGTAAGTAGGCATACCTAAAAAAACATTTAATGCAGAGCGCCCAATGAAATTATCGTCGAGAAAACAACTGTCAAAATTTTTCTCGCCCTAAAAAATATTTGTCAGTTATACCTTATTATTTCAGATAGTTGTTCTCCATTATTTTTATTCTTATTCATTTTACTATTGACGCATAAAATAACAATCAGTCGTAAAAAGTGCGTCTAGGCGGTATTCAAACGAATCGAAATAACAGTCCGTATCCCATAGTTTGCCATAGACATAAATAAACCAATAATGCCAAAGACATCGCATCCATACTTATGTAGACCGCCTGAAAACGACTCATTTTTATCAATAAAAAAATCTTCTGTCGGAGTCGCCTCTTTTGTTCCCCATTTCCTTCATTGGGGCTTATCCTGATTGGTGTTGCAATATTCCAACTGGAAATGACCGGTGCTTACTTTTGAGATTATTTTCTTTAATCTTACTTTGTCTATGGATATGTCAAATGTCAATTTTCGGCGTCCCTTTTGTTTCCTAATCCTAACCTTGAAACATTCACACGCAGTGATCGATGTTCCGCCGTTCGAAGTAATATTGTTTGTAAACTACACAATAATTATTGTGTTACATGAATTAATTGTGAATTTATTTCAATAACCATAACGAATGTATCACAATGATCTTAAAATTCAAGTACGTATTTTCTAGTGACCTTTGTTCAACGCTTTGGGAATTGACCGCCGTGGTTCGCCTTGTATGTAAGTAAGTAAGTTCTTCCTAAATTGACAATGTAAAGCTTAAGTTCCCTAATCGGTACTTTTTTGTGAGAAAATCTCGCTTGGGGCTTAATTGATCAGTTTTTACAGCATTCGCGACATCTATGGCTTATACTAAAAGTTTAAATGTCAAAATTATCGAATTTTGGCAAATATATTTCAAAGCATGTGTGTTTTGAAACAGTTCAAATCTGTAGAGACAATCGAAAAATTTACCATAGGTAAATAATTTGGAAAAAATTCGATTTATGGGGGAAATTCCTAAAAAATAAAACTAGTTATTTTTACACTAATTTTGGGTCGGGGAATCCGAATCTGAAAGAATTAGGCGGCGGCAAGCAATATTAACTGAATTACACGACTTTAAAATTTTCTATACACACACACATGAAAATAGTCATTTCGGAAGCATTTTGACACACCAAGTGCGAAGATCATAGAAAAACAAGAAATGTACAAAAACATGTGCCGGCAGTGTTACCAGCTCTCAAAAAACATAACACATTAACCTGATGAATTACGACTATCTCAACGGCCGTATTCTTAAACCAAAAGTATGAAAATTCGTAGTCTTAAAAATGCGTAACCTAACCTAACGGTTGGTTTGTGTAACATGGTTTGTGCCCCTTTATACCGCCTGCTCGCGTCCCTAACCTAACCTAACGCTAGGTTTGTGTAACATGGTTTGTGCCCCTTTATACCGCCTGCTCGCGTCACGGCAAAAAAACATCCCTGTTTTCAAGTAGTTTAGCGGCTACGCTAGGTTTGTGTAACATGGTTTGTGCCCCTTTATACCGCCTGCTCGCGTCACGGCAAAAAAACATCCCTGTTTTCAAGTAGTTTAGCGGCTACGCTAGGTTTGTGTCCCTTTATACCGCCTGCTCGCGTCACGGCAAAAAAACATCCCTGTTTTCAAGTAGTTTAGCGGCTACGCTAGGTTTGTGTAACATGGTTTGTGCCCCTTTATACCGCCTGCTCGCGTCACGGCAAAAAAACATCCCTGTTTTCAAGTAGTTTAACGGCTACGCTAGGTTTGTGTAACATGGTTTGTGCCCCTTTATACCGCCTGCTCACGTCACGGCAAAAAAACATCCCTGTTTTCAAGTAGTTTAGCAGCTACGCTGGGTTTATGTAACATGGTTAGTGATACAAAAATGAGTAAAATTTATAAAAAATAAGTACTTAAAATTTAAACATGTTATTTTACGTTATTGATATTACTGCTTAATGGCAACACTTAATTTTGTGTGGTAAAAACATCTATGTTATCTTGTTTTTCTATGATCTTCGTACTTCGTGTGTCAAAATGCTTCCGAAATGACTATTTTCATGTGTGTGTGTATAGAAAATTTTGAAGTCGTGTAATTCACTTGCCGCCGCCTAATTCTTTCAGATTCGGATTCCCCGGCCCATAGTTGGTATAAAAATAACTAATTTGATTTTCTAGGAATCAGAATGCTTCCAAAATGACTATTTTCCTGTGTGTGTATAAAAAATTTTAAAGTCGTGTAATTCAGTTAATATTGCTTGCCGCCGCCTAATTCTTTCAGATTCGGATTCCCCGACCCAAAATTAGTATAAAAATAACTAGTTTTATTTTTTAGGAATTTCCCCCATAAACCGAACTTTAGCCAATAATTTTAAGTGCATTTAGTTCCTCTAAATGTCTAAATAGTTCAGAACCCTTTTATTTTTATTTTATATACATTATCAATGACGTTATATATGATTTGACTCGCCATTGTCTCACAAACTCGATATAGAACTTGGCAGATAAGAAACACTATTGTGTTTTCGTGATAGACATTCATAGAATGTGTGTGTATGAACTACATTTTACATTACAAGTGTGACCGAGATGCCAAGATATGCTTACTCGCTTACAATTAGATTACGAATTACGACCTACTGCCCTAGATTGTTCTTCTTATAATTTGTTTGGTTTGCTATATCACTTTTTCTAATAGCGCTAACATACTTCAGGAAACAATCGATATATTGTTTTTTTGTAATATCAAATAACTTGCATTTATTTATTTTATTTTATTTATATTTTGCTTTACGAAGAAAATGTTATTTTTTGGCTTTTACTAGTGTTTGCCGTGAAATGGTAACATTTTGTCATCCCACCGGAGGGCGATTTGGCGCTTTTTTCAGCAATTTACTTACCGGTACGAAACGACCTTACCTGATGCGTGGCAGTTGAGTACTAAAACTACGAATTCGAGTTCAATGGTTCATTGCAATTGCCCTGTTTTTGGCTGAACACTTTGAGAATTCTGCCACGGGTTATGTATTATATATATCGACATTGTATATTATATTTCATTGAATAATACAGAATAGACGTTGGAAATTTTTCTAGTCAATGAATTAAGTAAATCCAAAAGGTCCATCAATTAAAATAGGATTGGAACAGAAATCCGTTTGATAGATTTTCCTAGCTTAACGAACGGATTGCTGGAATCCTTAGAGCGCAAGCATCAGGGAGAAATGCTGTCTTTGTACTACCGGTATTTCAATGAAAAATGTGCCGAAGAACTAGCGTCATTGATTTCTTCGGCACCGGTGCACAGTCGGGAAACACGCCAAACGCGAGTTCAACACTTGTGTACAGTTGACATCTGTTACATGAGAACTGGCTAAGACAAGACCCTTGTTAACTCCTTCTACTAAAAAATATGCTCCACACATCCTCCCTAAAGATGGCATAGACCCTGAGGGAAATTATTTTTCTTAGGCCTCCTGTAAGTGAAGTGATTTAAAAAAGAAAATTAGTTAAAAAAGCTTGAACTTTATAATTTTTTTTATGTGAATACGAGTACTTACGAGTCCCAACTGATCCCGTGTGGAGCCAGTGAGACTGTGGAATCCCCAATTATGGGTACGTTGTGAATCTGAAGGTAGCTGTCAGGGGAAGGAGATGGGGAAGAGGAAGATAGGGAATTATCTGGCTCTTCAGATCTAGTCACCAAACATTTAAAGCAATGTTTAATTTCTGAATAGTGATCTTACACCAGGGCGGTTCTGCGAGTACTTTCCACCCTGGAACCAACCGTTTGTGGCCGTAAATATACTATACATTTTATATTTGTGAAATAACGTAAAATTAAATCAAAAAATTTTTGCGCACGCAGGATTTAAAACCCGCGCCCTTGGATTGCTAGTCGAGTTCTTTATCTCTGACTAGACTACGGGGGCCGTCAAATGTTACGTTTTGTATGATATGCCGATTTTACATGCGATACGAATGTACTACCCCAGCCAAGAGTACTGCGGTTCTGGTGCGACGGGTTGGTCGGGTGAACTATTTTGTTAGGACTTGGAAAACACGTGCTCTGTGATTAGGAAGGAGATTGTAGTATGGACCAGTATACATGGTAACCTAATTACCCAATGTTGGAATTTAGAATGAGTTGGAAAAATGTTTGAACGTTGGTTTTCGTTTCTCCCGTTCCGCTTCCATTTGCTTCCCGATTCTTCTTTCTTCGTGCTTCGTGATCTTCTTAAAGAAGAAGTCTAAGATTATTGAAGGGAGTTTTCAACTAAAAATAATACGACACATGATTTGCACACACGAAGGTTTTCCGTAGAAGAATGTCTATATCTTAATCCTGGAGGGACATCTGTGCACAAACTCGTGACTCCCGATGCTGTCGACTGGCTTTGTAAACTCAGATCCCACTATGATATCTACTAACTTCTCTCTGAAAGTAAAATTAAATAATTAATTAAATTTCAAAGAACAATAATTTGGGGTAAGAGCAAGTATAAACGTATAATTGCTACGAGCATTTTGCATCAACCAATAACACGTGGTAAAAACAAAGTTCCGAATACTTGTGTTTTTAATATGAAAGACACATGTTATGACAGTTGGTTTGGGCGTAACATATTAGCAATACAAGCAACTAAAAACCATCATGTAAGCAGAATGATTTAGGTGTTCCAAAATGAAAAGCAAGTGACAATCAGGGCGATGACTGGACGTAGACAACAATGGATGAAGAAACATATTTAACGATTATATTCTTTTCGTCGATATGTTCTGTCGCCAAATGAAATATTCCAAGCGACAAAAGGAATAAAGGTAAATATTATCCTAACCGAAGCACATTTTAGACACATTTTGTGGATGTGTTCAACTTCTCCTAATTTAACAGACGGATTACAATCTTTAGAGCAAAGGCATCGCGGTCGGGTGGTAATGCTATCCTTGTTCTACTACACTAGTACACAACTGCTAACCCTGTATAAATCACAAGTGTGCCCCACGGTTGAATTTGGCAGCCGATTGTGGTGTGGAGCTCCAAAATACCTGAAACATAACCTCGAATCTGTGTCAAAACGGGCGATCCGTTTGATAGATTCTCCCATCTTAACAGACGGATTGCAATCTTTCAAAACCGGTATTTCAATGGAAGATGCTCCGAGGATCTAGCGTCATTGATCACTTCGACACCGGTGCATAGTCGGGAAACATGCCAAACGCTTGCACAACATATGTACACGGTTGACATTGGTCACATGAGAACGGGTCGCTTCTTCGATTCGTTCTTGTGTTCAACAGCTCGGCTGTGGAACGATTGCCGACCTATATGTTTCCTCCTTTTTACAACATGGGTCTCTTCAAGACCAATGTTTATTCCTTCCTCTCCTCAAAAAGACCCTCCACACAGCATCTCAGATAACATAGTCCCTGAGTGAAATTATTTTCCTCGGGGCCTTCTGCATGGAGTCAACGTAAAAAAAACTTCAATTCAACTTTATTAATACAAGATTTTTTTAAATTTACATTGGAAAAGATTCATTAAATTTCCATTTTCGTACGAAGTTTTAAATTTTCCTTGGAAGAAGATCCCCTTTCCGTCATTATGGATTTTTAGTAAGTGTTAGAGTCACTTCATTCTCATCAAGGGTGGTGGACTTTTTATTTGTAAAACACTTTGTTATTGAAGAGTCGTTTTATTTACAAACACTTTTTGAGCAATAATGAAATCAACACTTTTAGAACTAAATTCGGCCCGGACCTCGCCTGGTCAAACTATAAAAATACCGTCTTTCAGACTGTTTTAAAATATGATAATAATGCACCATATAGGTAGTCAATATCTACTGAGGTCACTTGCCCTAATTTTGTTGGCCGATAACACTAGCTTCTATAAAATTCTCACAGAGGTCTCTAATATGCACACTTTTCTAATAAACTAAGAATAATTAGCCAAATGGAATTAATTACAATATTTATCTCATAGCTGTCACTAACTATTCTTAACAGACCCCCGGGAAAGGGGTTAATTTTAAATAAAATTAAACCATTTCTAAATCTAACCCTAATGGTAAATTTAAACATAATATTCAGACAGATTAATAAACAAAATATATATGAACTGAAAAAATATAGAACTAATCTAAAGGCTAAATAATTCATTATGTATAATGTAGAGCACTACTCAAGTATTCCACATTTACCTTAACATTTACATTGACATTTAACATTTTCTACTTTTTTTTAATCTACTAAATAAATGCTAATACTGACACTATAATTAAAGAATACTCCACATTATCAAGAAAAAACAACAAAAATAAATTCATAGATAAAAATATCGTAGAATTGATAACCTGCACCTAAAATAAACTTATTAATAAAATTGAACCCTTATAAATTATTCGACAAAAATAACATACAAATAATAATTTCATAATAACGACTCTTAACAACACAAACACTCAAGTCTTGAGGTCCTAGATTAGTCATCTGCTTGATCCATTCATGAGATGCTGCACCGTGGGCTTCCCATTTTCCTTTTCATCATTGGGGAGAGGGGAGAATCATCTAGCTGGTCAAGGTTAGAGACCAAGGAGAGCATCACAAATCCCAAGGTTGCCGTGTCGAGTCATTATGTTTCTTCCTTTTTGTAGTGATTCTTTTTCATCTTCTTCTGGGAATTTCTTTCTTCTTTGGAATTTTTTTTTTTACTTTTATTTCGGAGATCTTCCTTCATCTTCTGGGGGCGAGGTTCTTCTGGCCGGTTCCAGATCGCCATCCAGGAGCAGCAAACATATTTGATTGTAAGCCGCACGAATGTCCCTTGAAGTTTTAGAGTGGTTACTCTCACCGTTCCATCAGCTCCAGGAAGAGAGGATAGAACGCGGGCCATCTTCTATACAGTAGGTAGTAGATTACTCCTTCAGGGGTAGTAAACAGAATTTGGCTATGAGAAGCCCGAAAGTTCCTTGTAAAGTCCTGAGGGTGACCACCCTCACAATGCCATCAGACCCAAGATGAGAGGATAGAACGTGAGCCATCCGCCACAATGCAGGCGGTAGATTGTCCTCTTTTAAGATTGCAAAGTCATCCTTCTGTAAAGATCTCTGATTGGTTTGCCATTTATTTCATCTCTGAAGTTCACCGGGGTAATCCTTTTTTCACCTGGACCAAAAAACATTGTATTAGCTCTGAATTTATATTGATTTAGTCAATTCATCAGAGTCTCCCATTCATCTTCTTGAAGCATACCAGGTAAGTGTCCAAGGAGAGGGTAAGGAATGAGAAGGTTCGATTAATAGGATCATTGGATACAAGTATTAAGTGTTTAAAAAACAAACTTGATCTTTCCTAACGCATCCCACACAATTATACTTTTATATAATAAAAATAAAATTACACTTTTATAATAAACATAAAATTATACTGTTATATAATAAACAATATAACTCATAACAATTTCCTAAATTTTTGAACCTTGTCAACATTTTCCTTCAAACTGTTAAAGGACTCCTCGAGTCAGTTTATTATTTTTTTAATTCCATTGTCAGAAATTCTTATCTGAGAGCTTACACCTTTATGTGTAGCTAACCATTTATAATTTTATACTTTTTTTTGGTAAACACTAGATACAGTGCGCCATTTGTTAAACAAAAATAAAAATAAAAATACAATTAAACAATGTGTAAAAAACTGATTTCACCGAGTGTTGTCTTCAATTATTAATACCTATTTCATCATGATAGGTCTTATTATCCGCTGGCAAGTAACAGCAATCCAAATCGTGAATATATTTTAACAACAATTGTCTTTTTAACATTTTCAAAAATAGCCTATAATTTTAGGTTCAGCTAGTAGAACCATTTTATATAAATTAAGTTGAATTTAATTTTTAAATAAGTTAAGCTAAATTGAAAATTAAAATTAATAATTAAAAATTTAAATAAGTTTTTCATGAAATATAAATAAATTGTCAATGAATTAAATTTCAACTCGATTTCTACTAGTAGAACATTGGTTTATATTTAAAATTACGTTGATGCGCAATTATTTTCCTCACGTTATGCCTTGCTGGCCGATTTGGTGTATTCACAAAGTGTTCCGGTTCATTTATGCCTAACGAGTTATTATTCGGTATTTTTAAACATTTGTTTTTGCGGACAGCAATATTATTTTTTGTAAGTGTCAATACACTTTTCAAAGTTGAATCTCGGTCAACATTATTCAAATTCCTAAGGACTTTATTTTTAAATTTATATTTCCTACAGTCGTTTAAAACTTGCGATAATTTATTCGTTATTTTTGATTTAAATTTACATTTGACCCCCGGTGGGTCTGAAGCCGAAATTTTTGGAGGGGTACAAATGCTGGCCCTTTTTTTAACCAACCCAGTCGATTCATGTCCCCGTATAGTTGAGTCCGACAACTTTTTTGTCGGAACCTTGTTTATTATGTCGGAACCTGACATGTTATTGCATCCCTCCGGATGTTTTTCATTTTTAGCGCCTCTTTGCGCCGAGGTGCTTCTAGACGCTGTTTTAATTACCAGCTCCCTTGCACGGGACCTATTGAAGCTTGGCCCGCCAGCATTTTCTGCAAAACCCGAAGGTTTTGTAGAAATTACCTTGCTCAGCCCACGGCTAGCATGCGGATGACATTCTCTACCTACAGATAAACCACACAAAACGGATACAGGCCTTATTTCGGGACGGGGTTCTACTGATCCGCACACAATCCAACCCAGCTGTGTACGCTGCATGGTTATGCCGGCGGAGACCTTCATCCTATCATTCGTCAAGATATCCCAAAACACTTCAGCCCCCAGGAGCATGTCAATGGGTGCGGATACGTTGAATTTTGGGTCGGCTAGTTCCAATCCAGAAGGCAGTTTTAATTCGCTCCTGGGTATGGTCGCCTGCGATATATTAGCGGTTATTTCCTGTAAAATTAAGCATGAGATGTCTTTTTTATAATCCGATTTCAAAGAATTCAATTCTACCGACATACCTTTTTTTATATGGGTAACATTATTGTGAATTCCCGATACCGTATTGTTTACTTGATCAAATTCCAAATTTAATCGTTTTGCAAAACCTTCCCTCAGGAAGGAAGCTTGGGATCCCGGGTCGATCAGGACCCGGGCTGTATATATATTGTTGTCTGCTCCAGTGATGCCAACCATCGCTGTAGACAACAACACATTTTTTTTCGCTCTGCCTACCGCAGAGTAATTATTTATAGATACTTCTTCAGTATCCGTTTCTGTATTCGAGGGTTCCGACTCGAATTCTTTTTTATGCAGTAACGTATTGTGCTTTTCACTGTTACATAACCTGCATTTAAAGGTTAGTTTGCAATTACTAGCAAAATGACCCGTTTTCAAGCATCTAAAACATGCTTTGCTCTCTTTTATTGCATTAACTCGATCCTGTAGCTTTGAATTTAAGAATTTTTTACAATAATACACTAAGTGATCCTTATCGCAAAAAATACATTTACCCTTTTTTAATGTTAACAATGCTACAGATTTCCCTTTTGGGTTATTAAATCCTACCTGAGGTTTAATCACAACAGAAGACTTATTCTCCGTTGTTTGCATTAATTCCAAAGTTTGTGCTCGTAACGATAAACATTTTAGAAATTCCTTTAGAGTAGGTAGTTTTCCCTCAATGGGCGATTGCTCCCAAAATTTTCTCGTATTGGAATCTAATTTATTTGAAATCTTGTAAATTATTATCGCGTCCCACTGTTCTACTGGAACTGCAAGGTTTTGTAATGCCTTCAGATTGACGTTGGTAGCGTCGATTAATTTTCGTAATCCGACCTGATCTTCCATCTTCATGTCTTTTAACTGAAACAATGTTTGGATATGTTTGTGTACCGTAGTTCTGAGATTAGTAAAGCATTCATGCAACAATTCCCAAGACGTTTGATAACTTAATTCTGATATTTCCAAATTAGCTATTATCCTGGCTGCGTCACCCTTTAAACACGATTGCAAATAATAATATTTTTGAATGTTATTCAGTGACTGGTTATTGTGAACTAATGCCTTGAAAGTTTCTACAAAATTATTCCAAGTCTTTTGGTCACCGTGGAATTCTTGAAGCTTTAAATTGGGTAATTTAATGTCACACTTAGTTTGTTCCACAGAATCCATCGCCCCCTAGGCAGTTGCCAGGATTGTAAAGAACTGGTTCTCAAAGGTTTCACGCCGAATTTCATTCTCCGCTTCATTTGAGTCATCGATGCTTTCTATCTGGCCCTGGATTATTTCGAATTCGTCTAATAAATCTTTAATTTTGTCGTATCTCAACTTAATCTCGTTAGCTGACAACGTATTTAGAACCTGACTAAACTTTGTTAATTTCCCCTTTAAAACCGACCGTTTATTGATTAAACCTTTTAATTTCTCCATCTTAAATTCTTATCTGCCGCGACAATAATTCCAAAAACAAGAGATTAAAAAACAAACTATACCGTAGTTTATAAGTAATGGCGACAATACTAAATAAAAAACAAACAACAACGCAAAAAATACGATGGTTACCTTGTTGTTCAGAAAAAATGACAGAATAAATGTCTAGTAATGCTATGCGCTGGCGATAATTATTATAGAAACATCAAGAACGTATATACTCCGATTATGTTTCACTGCTATTGTTTTTTACTTGCAACGGGATTAAAAAATGACATATGCGATATGACGACAGTTTTGCCGGTCGATGTTTAAAAGATTCAAATAATAATTCAACTGTTCAATGGTTTTCATTACTTGCAAGTTGGGAATACAACTGTGATTTATTTTAATTATACTATGACTTGCATTTTTTGATTGTATTGAATATGGGTGATAACAATAAACAAACTGATTCTAGAAACTAGTTATTGAGATTGTTCTTTAGGATTTGGAATCAGGAAATGGTAGGTCATAAGGATTATTGACACTTAGCTCTGTTTCTTGTTGACTGGATCGCTCTGGATTGTTCTTCGGTTTTTTTGGCCGCTGGTTTTTTTATATTTGTTGTTATTTTGTCCAATTTTGTATCCGGCTCGAAGGACCATGTCAGAGTCACTTCATTCTCATCAAAGGTGGTGGACTTTTTATTGTAAAACAATTTTTTTACTGAAGAGTCGTTTTATTTACAAACACTTTTGAGCAACAATGAAATCAACACTTTTCAGAACTAAAATTGGCCCGGACCTCGCCTTGTACAATACGAGGTCTATACTCTAGGTAGGGGTTAATGCGAGAGAACAAAATACTTGAGTATCGCCCTTTTTATACTGCTAAAAACTATAAAAATACCGTCTTTCAGACTTTTAAAATACAATAATAATACGCAATATAAATAGTAGATGTCTACTGAGGTCACGTGCCCTAATTTAGTTGGCTGATAACACTAGCTTCTATAAAATTCTACAGAGTTCTCTCATATGCATACTCTTTTAATAAGCTAAAAATAATTAAACCAGTGGAATTAACTACAGTATTTATCTCATAGATGTCACTAACTATTCTTACAGTATTTATCTCATAGATGTCACTAACTATTCTTAACACATCTGTTATAGGTATTTACTGCAAGCTGTGACTAATTATTGTTCAGTTTAAAGTAATATCATGGACCTTCCCAACACAAAGAGTGTTTTCATCAATATGGAACCAAGTACGGACCAAGAAGAAGGAGACGGGTGTGAAATGCCGGATACGGAGATAGATATAGTCCTCCAGGACGTTAAGAAGGAATGTTTGGAGTATAGCGAAAGCGTAGACCGTGGTGCAGGTAATAAACATGTTTTAAAAAAATAACTGCTTGTGTGGAAGTTCAAAATGTTCGCGGAACTGAAAATAAAGGCTGCCTGTGGTTTTCTTTTTAGATATCTTTAAATTTCATCCAACGATGTTCAAATTTCGTTATGTCGGTTTTATGTGTGATTTCTCAAACTGACCACCAGGTCTAGAATAGCCTGGTACTTCTCAACCTTCCTCTTTCCCATCTCCTTACCCTCACCACTACCTTCAGCCTCACAACACATCCCAGTTGGGGATGCCATAGTCTTACTGGCTCCATATGGGAGCAGCTGGCACTCTTGTGAGGTGTTCACATTAAAAAAGAACCAGGCTTTAACTTCTTCGGCGGCCTAACTCCTCTCATTGTCAATGGTTAAGATTGGTCTTTTAGCTTAGTTTGGTAATTATGAATTTTAAACGAAAAAATCTAAACACATCCCATTCAAATTCCTGCCAAAACTAATCCGACAGATTTAACGGTTTCAAAACGCTAAGTTAGGCATTACGAAATAATAGCACATTAGCTCCGTAGAAATTCGCCTGTCAGTTCTACGAACTTTTTGAACTCCCTTAGTATTTAATTGTACCTTCTCAATAGGTCTCTAATTCTTCAAAATTTTTTTTCAACAGAACTCACCCAAGAACAACAATCTTCTACAAGTGAATCCTATCTGACTTTTCCTAAAGACGATAAGACGATTGGTAGAATTTCAAAACTATTATTTTGTTCCGAGTGCCAGTTTTCTTGTGCACATAAATGGCTTTTAACGCGACACGAATTGACACATTCTAAGCCATTCTCATGTACCGAATGCAATTATTCATGTGCCTATAAATGCTTATTAAGGCGACACAGGTTGACGCATTCTGGGGAGAAGCCATTCTCCTGTTCCGACTGTAATTTTTCATGTGCTTATAAATACAGTTTAAAGACCCATATGCTGAAGCACTCTGGAGAATTACCATTTTCATGTTATGTCTGCCATTCTTCATTTACAATGAAACACATTTTACAAAGGCACATGCTCACACACACTGGGGAGAAATCTTTCACTTGTTCTGAATGTAATCGTTCTTTTCTTCAAAAATATCATTTAAAGAGACACCGGCTTACCCACTCCGGGGAGAAACCTTTCAGCTGTTCTGATTGCAATTATAGTTCTGCGCGACAATCAAATTTAAAGACACACCGGCTTACCCACTCCGTCGAGAAACCTTTCAGTTGTTCTATGTGTAGATATTCTACCTCTGAAAATTCAAATTTAATAGTGCACATGCTTACGCACACAGCTGAGAAACTATTCTCGTGTTCCGAATGCAATTATAAATCTGCTTCTAAAAAAAATTTGAAATCCCATTTGCTGATCCACTGTGGAGAAAAACTTTTTTCATGTTCCGAATGTGTTTATTCATGTCTTCATAAATACAGTTTAAAATACCATATGCTGAAGCACTCTGGAGAGAGACCCTTTTCATGTTCCGAATGTGTTTATTCATGTTTTAGCAAATGCAGTTTAAAATCCCATATGCTGAAGCACTCTGGAGAGAGACCCTTTTCATGTTCCGAATGTGTTTATTCATGTTTTAGCAAATGCAGTTTAAAATCCCATATGCTGACGCACTCTGGAGAGAGACCCTTTTCATGTTCCGAATGTGTTTATTCATGTTTTAGCAAATGCAGTTTAAAATCCCATATGCTGACGCACTCTGGAGAGAGACCCTTTTCATGTTCCGAATGTCTTTTTTCATGTCTTCGTAAAAGCAGTTTAAAAACCCATATTATGTCGCATTCTGGAGAGAAACCATTCAGTTGTTCTGAATGCAATTATTGTTTTGCGCAACAATCTTATTTAAAACTTCACATGCTTACACATTCTGACGAGAAACCTTTCAGTTGTTCTATATGTAGATATTCTAGCTCTAGAAAAGCAAATTTAAAAATGCACATGTTTACGCACACTGCTGAGAAACCATTCTCGTGTCCCGAATGCAATTATAAATGTGCTTCTGAACACGTTTTGAAAGTCCATTTGCTGATCCACTCTAGAGAGAGACCATTTTCATGTTCGGAATGTGTTTATTCATGTCTGCGAAAAAACGATTTGAAAAGCCATATGAAGACTCATTCTGGAGAGAAACCATTCAGCTGTTCTGAATGTAATTATTTTTGTGCATATAAGTCACAAATACGGAAACACATGTGGAAGCATTCACAACAGAGCCAATAAAAATAAAAATGGCAAAATAGTTGCGCACAACTAACCTTTTTTGTCATCGTATAAAAATAAAAATAATCTTATTACATATTTTTTAGAGAATCTTTCTTTCAGTATTCAGTTATAATGTAATAAACAAGTTTTTTGTGAAAGCCTTTGAAAACTTAAAAAATGTATTCTTCGAGCTAGTTATAATGGTTCTAGAAAGAGATTGTAGTTACGTTATCAACGATCGTTCTCTTCCTTCTCACACGTCTTGTATGAAAACGTAAAAACAGAAAATACCATAACGATGACTTTACGTATGACCTCTCCCTGAGACAAGTATGAATTATTTTAACAAATCTTCGCAAGTTAAGGTGATGCACCACTAAGTGACACAGAATCCTGTGTTTTCGGTTTGAAAAAGACATTTATTAGAATTATTCTAGATGTTTCAATTGAATACTGCGATTAGAACACATATTTGCCTTCGAAATAATCATTTAGTTGTATTTTTATAAGCTCAGAAAAAAATTAAGTGTCAGGTTGATAAAACCTGCTTTAGAAAGTAGAAACTCCTGCTTGGAAACCCCTTTTCGGTTGTGATTTTATTTGTATAATGTTGAAAATAAGATTCTTTGGAAAATGATCGTAAAACATTTAAATATTTTTGCCTTACTTAAAATAAAAGAAATCAATGTTTTTTTCTTTCATAAATCATAACAGGCCGCTTTAACGGATCTGTTTAAAGAGTTGTATTGTTAGCGACCTGATTTCGAATTTTAAACGAAGTGATGCATCGCATTAATGGAAAAAATATATAATTACAGAACTATTTTATACATTTCTTATTCGTAATTTTTTATTTGTTAACCTTCTGTCTTTTGTGTACATTAATAAACTAAATCTAAAAATAAAATATTGTAGGTACCTACTCACTTTGCACTTTTTTGTACCCTCTCTCTTCAACTTCTAATATCTTATAGATATGTACGTACTTCTGTCCATAATTCCTACACCCTTTGATATATCTTTAGGTATTCAATATGGCTAGAGTTCACAGAAGACACTTGTAATATTTCCCTGCTAACTTTGCTAGCAGATTAATGCGAGGGAAAGGCACAAAGTTGCCAAGTTAGTTAATGATTTGTTTAGAAAGCGACGATAGACCTAACGGCTAAGTCAGAAAGACAATGAGCTTAAAATCAGTTAATAAAATTAAGAACTACCCATTGCGAAACTATTAAAACCCAACCCTGAAAATTGCCGAAGCCAGACAGCCAAGGGCAATTAAATCTTTTTCTTAATAGCGCGCGTCCAGCTACGGGGAAAGTCATATATACGATTATGTAGACTAGAGATACTTCAATATTGAATAAAATTATTGCAATGAATATAAAAGGACATAATTGTAACCCGAATGCAAGAATTGAAAGAGGTGGGATTGGGCGCGAAATTGAGTAATCTGAAAGTATGTTGCCTGTTGTGTGCTGATTATGCGGTGCTGATTTCTAACAATATGGAAGATCTACAGTCTCTCGTATCAAGGATGAACGAAGTATGTATGAAGAATAAGTTAATGATGAATGTAAGTAAGTCTAAAGTCATGGTGTTTGAAAGAAAGAGTACGAAAACAGTATGCAACATAGTTGTGAATGATGAATACTTGGAGTAGGTGGATGAGTTTGTGTATCTGGGTAGCATGTTTGTTACGAGAGATGGGAAGGCTGATATAAATATTGAAAGAAGGGTGAATGTCGGTAACTCCTTTAATGGAGGACTGAATGCCGTTGGCGATAATAAAAAAAAACTGTCAAAAGAAGCTAAGCTAGCAGTCCGCAATGGAGTCCTGGTAACTACCCTAATGTATGGCAGTGAGGTATGGAACTGGCAGAAGAATGCCGAGGATGAAAAAACTGAATGCTGTTGAAATGAGATCCCTGAGGCGTATGTGTGGTAAGTGTATGATGGTGTGAGAAATGTGGATATCCGCAAAGAATGTAAGCAAAATGAATAAGATTAAAAAAGGGACCCTCAGATGGTTTGGGCATGTAGAGCGAATAAACGAAGAAAGTAGTGTACCTATAAGAAGAAGAAACAACCCAAATGTGAATGGTAGAAGAAGTGGGGGAAGCTCGAGGAAGACATGTCACGATCAAGTGAATCAGATACTTGAGTCGGGTCATGTCATAAGTCAGAATAATAGAAGAGGGTAAATATTAGGAACAAACGTCAACGGTTATGTAACGGGATTGTGTATGTTATCTTTACTTTTTTAGTAGATGCTGGATATCTCTGCTTACCTCATCAGAGATATCCGAGTTCTCTAAATAAATGGTCACGGAATTTAGTTTATAAATCATAACACTGATTGTTTGGTAGAGTTATATTTTATTTGACACCAGAAGTGAGATATTACAAGGATTCTATCCGCGACAATAATTTGCGTAATTAAAAATAGCTTACTGGCGAGAGGAACGTTCAGAACGGAATGATCTCGAAGTTTTTTCCACTCGCGAGCTCAGTTCTGCTGTCTGCGCATTTTGCTGCGCAGGCAAGTGTTGCTAGAGTCTAGGTGACATTTTGCTCAAAATATAATAATAATCGCGGTGCCTACATACCTCCTCCCCAGCATTTTATGCGACAAACGCACATATGTAAAAAACTTAAAATTAAACAAAAATTACATATATAGTGTTCGATGCCCATTTGATTATTTTAAATTAACACAGTCGGACAAATTGGAATACTGGATCAACCAGTTTGTTGTGAGATCGAGAAAAAACCAAAAGTAATAAACTTTAACTATGTTTCTAAAAAATAATCGAGTGGGCTTGACAAACAATGCTGACTAAAGCAACCTAGTTTGAGTGTAATAAACACTTACTGTAAAAGTGATAAGTGTTAATTAAATTATTAATTAATTAATAAATTTTTATAAGTCTCATAAGCTACGGAAAGGGGAAACCACATCGTGCTAATACAAAAAAATGTAACCTGTTGGCTAAGTTAAATTACTTCAAATCTATTAAAGATGAGTGACGTGTGTCTTCATTATAATCATACAACTAGGGATATTTAATACAAGTTTACCTTTATTCAAGAAATATCTGAACAATATTTTTATGTAGAATATTTTGATATCTAAGGAGCATCACATAGGAACTATTGCATGTATTTGCGTATTTTTATAAATCTACAATGTAAAAACCTATTACCGTTTTCTTTTTAAGTATCTTGCATTTTGTCGTGTATTTTTCATCCCATTTAATTAGTCACCTGTAAATTTTGTAATTACTAACATACCTACAAGTTTATTTCTATGCCATTTATTACTTAGAAACTTTCTCTTTTATTGTAATGCACTATCTTTCCTTAAATTTATCTGTATACTTACCTTTCATATGATGTTTACTAGTTATATTCTTATAGTTTATCTTTTTTATTTAAAAACTGTCTCTGTATTATAAACTTGTCATGTAAAAGCCCATCAGGGCGTTCAAAATTAATAAATAAAAATATTAAAAATTAATAAGTGAAAATTTTACACAACTTATAAGTCAAGATTACTTCAAATCTAATTAAGATGAGTGACAAGTGTCAGCATTATAAACATGCAACCAGAAATAAAAAAATAAATATGTGAAAACTTCACACAACTTATAAGTCAAGAAAGAAAATACATAATGGGTATCACACTTCGTAGAGATATGGAAAGGGGGCAACCACGTCATATCTATATGAGGTATGATATTCACTGCATAAGTAGAATGGTATCATATACTTGAGTACTTAAAATTAATAAAGTTCATTTTTTATGTATAGAACATCAGGAAACGTATATAAATATATAAAAATATTAAAATTATATAAAATAAGGTGAACTATATTAAGAAATGTGTTTAGACATATGTCCCGTAGATCGTGGGATATCATAATGAAAAGTTGTAACCTATGCAGATCAAAATTTATGTGTAACTAAAATTATATACATACATCATACATTAACTAGTATGGAATACTACACGCAATAGTTGGTATTATAATTAGGTCATGCATTTAAGTGCATCTAAAATTACACCATGCCTTTATTAGCATGGGAAAACGAATACAATATAGCTTGTATTATTTTTAGATCATATTATTTATTTGCGTCTAACATTGCATTTGCATCATGCATTTATTAGCATGGAATAAGGAGTACAATAGTTTGTATTATTTTTAAATCATACATCTAATATTATATACATCATGCTTTTATCAGCATGGAATAAAGAATACAATAGTTTGTATTATTTTTAGATCATATTATTTATGTTCATCTAACGTTACATTTTGAAAAAAAAGTTGAAAAGATTTTTCATGTTTTGACATTTTTATAAAAATAGATGAAAAAAAAAAATTTTAATGCTTTAACAGGTGTACATTTTTTGGTCTACGTCATACATTTATAAGTACGAAAAGAGCAGTACAAAATTTACCTATAAATACATGATAACAATATGCTTCACGTTTTGACAGGTGTGGGAAAGGTAAGCAGCCATCACACACCTATCAAAATATGGTAATATAATAAGGAAATGGAGAACGCAGTTCATTGTACCTTCTACACATATTTGAATTTTCATACTGAAAACGTATGGCAAAACTACATCATGTTTTCCCAGGTATTGTGGAATGATACATCACATACCTACAAAAACATGGAAAACACTCATCACACTTTTGTAAGTGTATGGAAAAATACATCATGCACTTAAAAAAGCGTGGAAAAAACGAAACGACATATATTACATGGTATTTTGTTATGTATAAATATACATGTTGACACCATGTTCTATGAACATGAGATTTTTTAAAAACAACCCTTCCTTAAGACAGGATTATTGAATATATCAATTATGACGATGGTTAAACAAACCTAGAGTTCAATTTCTATCAAAAATTGTAGTCTCTAATTATTTTCATTATATAGTGAAATCATGTTCTATGAACATGGAGATTTAAAAATAACCCTTCCTTAAGACAAGGTTATCAAATATGTAAAAGAATAACATAGTTAAATAAACTTAGAGTTCCAACTTCCATCAAAAGTTGATGTCTATATTATTTGTAGTTATTTGTAGTTACAGTAATCTTTAAAAAAATACTACCAAAAATTTATGTCAATAATGTGGATTTACTAATGAGATATATATCTGTGAATCGAATTTGGGAGTATATAGTGATTTTATATCGGAAAAAAAAATTTATATGGAAAAACTATGTCTCTGTCAGCCTTTTTTCTAAAGGGCCTGGTACCTGTCTGGAAAATGCACTCTTCTACCGAACCTTGTAGTAGTAATTTTGTCCGGGGTCTGTTCTGCGACAGGTTCTTCGATAGTCAACTTCTCTTCGGAAGGAACGAAGGCTGGTTTCAAGCGATCAATAGAGACGCGCTTTGGTTTTCCGTTGATGATAATGACGTATGTCTTTTCGTTACGTTCTTCCACTTTGTAAGGTCCATCGTAAGGGAGTTGAAGCGATTTTCGTGCGGAATCAGTTCTCAGAAAAACGTGAGTAGAAGAAGGTAGATCCTTATGTATGAAAAACTTTCCTGAACCGTGATTACTGGCAGGAGTAGATTTTATATTTTCAAATCTTCTTTGTAGTCGACCGACGTAAGTATCTGGCTCTTCGCGAGGCGTAGGAGTGAAGAAATCACATGGTAACCTCAGCGTTCTACCATAGGTAAGTTCAGCAGGCGAGCATTTTAAATCATCACGAACTGTTGACCTCAATCCAAGTAATATAATAGGGAGAGTCTCCAATCAGTTCGGGTCGCCGTTAGCCATAAGTGCCGACTTGAGGGTTCTATGCCACCTTTCTATCATGCCATTAGCTTGAGGGTGGTAGGCGGTTGTCCGTGTATGCTTGATTCCGAATTTTTCTGTGAGTTTCTTGAAAAGACATGACTCAAACTGACGTCCCTGATCTGTCGTAATAGTTTCGGGGACACCATGCCTCGAAATCCAGTGAGTTGTCAGTACTGTGGCGACTGTGTCTGCTGACATATTCTTTAAGGGGACTGCTTCGGGCCAGCGAGTGAATCTGTCAATCATGGTGAGCAGATATTGATAATCACTACAAGCGGGCAGGGGTCCAACCAAGTCGATGTGGACGTTCCGGAAACGGTCTTCAGGCAGAACATACGTGGCTCTTGGCGCGACTGTATGTCTGGAGATTTTGGCCTTTTGACAATTTATGCAATGTTTGACAAAGAACTTTATATCCTTCGCCATGTTGGGCCAAACAAATCTCAATTTAATACTGTTGACAGTCCCATTAATGCCTGGATGACAAACATTATGCACATTTTCTATGACCTCTTTTCTCATATTAGATGGTACGAAGGGTCTTACATGACCGGTAGAGATATCACACCACAATGAAGAATTAGTTCCAGGAATCACCATTTGACGTAGGGAGAGGGAGGAGTCCTCAAGTGCCTTAGTAATTTCGTCGTCGTGACTCTGCTCTTGTCTCATTCTCTCATAGTCAATTGCAGAAGGGCTATTTATCTCTTCAATGCGAGAAAGAGTATCTGCAACTGTATTCTGGTGTCCGGAAATATGTTTGATGTTGGTGGTAAATTGAGATATATAATCTAGTTGTCTCTCTTGACGAGGAGAACTTGAGGCTCGTTTCTTGTTGAAAGCGAAAGTGATGGGCTTGTGGTCCGTGTAAATAGTAAAATTTCGACCTTCTAAGTTGCTCCTAAAATACTTTACTGCCTCGTAAACACCGGTTAATTCACGGTCAAACGTACTGTATTTACGCTGTGCCGGGGTAAATTTTCTTGAAAAAAATCCTAAAGGTTGCCAAGCTGTACCTTTATTTTGTTGCAATGATGCTCCCATAGCCAGGTTGGATGCGTCCACCATAACTGCTAATTCAGCGTTTGGGTCTGGATGTGCTAACAATGCGGCAGAAGCGAGATGTCGCTTGCATTGGTTAAAATCCTCCGTTAATTCCGGGGTCCAAGTAAGGATACGTTTGTCATTCTTTTTATATCCAGAAATGCAATCAAAAAGTGTTGTTTGGGCGCTGATAGTGTTGGGTAAAAATCTTCTATAATAATTGAGCATTCCCAAAAAACGTCTTAATCCTTTGGCTGTTTTGGGGAGAGGAAAATCAATAATAGTTTTCACTTTCTCTTTAATTGGAGTCATCCCTTCCGGTGAAATGGTATGACCTAGAAAATTAACAGTCGGGAGTCCAAATTGACATTTTTTAATGTTAATTACCAATCCATTATCTGCTAATCTTTTAAATAGAATATCCAAATGTTTTTTATGCTCCTCTTCATTGCTGGAGGCTATAAGGATATCATCAAGATAAACAAAGCAAAAATCCAGATCTCTGGTTACGGCATGCATGAAACGCTGGAAGCTTTGGGCAGCGTTGGATAATCCAAATTGCATAGTCGTAAATTCAAAAAGGCCAAATTTTTTTTTTTTTTTTTTTTTTCTATTATCATTAAGTTAAAAGAAACATAATATTTTCACTTTCTTAACTTAGATACAGAGCATTTATAATACATTAGTAATAAGTAATATTTTTAATTTTGTTCTAACATTTTGAGTTTAAATAGTTTTTGTTTAAAGGTTTTTATATTAGTTTCCATTTTTAGGTGTTCTGGAAGGAGATTATATATATGAACTCCCTCGTGACCAATACTTCTCTTGCCACTTTCAGTCTTGACGGTATTTGTGTACAATTTATTGTGCTGTCTAGTATAATGTTCGTGTACTTGTGATGTTTTTATAAATGTTGTGTTTGTGTGTATAAGTCCATTTTGTATTTTGTAGATTAAAAGACATATGTTATATTCGTACAATGTTCTTATTTTCAAAAGGTTCATTTCCTGGTATAGTTTTTTTGTGGGAGTGTCTGGGTTATAATTGAAGAGTTTTTTAATAACTTTGTTCTGTATTATTTGTAAGTCGTTTAAGTACGTAGTGTATGTGTTTCCCCAGATTTCTATTAAACAATTTAGATGGGACTGGATTAAGCTAAAGTATAAGCCCCTCTTTACCTCTGTTGGTAGAAGATGAGCAATTCTACCAAATACACCAATTAATGGGATGATTTTTGTTTTTAGTTTTTCTACGTGTTTTTTAAATGTTAAATGTTTATCAATATATAAACCCAGGTATTTTTCGCTATCTAGGATATGTAGGTCTCTTTCTTCTATTTGTAATGGTTTATGCGAAGGTATTATTCTTTTAGGTGAGCTTAAGATCATGTAACCGGTTTTATTAATATTTATTGTTAATATATTTTTTATTAGCCAATCGTTTAGTACATTAAGATCCGTTTGAGATTGTTCTAATAGACTTTCTAAGTTTTTGCCGAAGTAAAAAATTGCCGTGTCATCTGCGTATAAGAAGATTTCACCATGTAGTTTTAGCTGACAGATGTCATTTATGTATATTTGGAATAAAAGTGGCCCAGTATTGATCCTTGTGGAACTCCGTAGTTTATACTCTCGAGTTGACTGTTTTTATCTCCTATGTTAACACATTGTTTTCTGTTGGACAGATAGGATTTTATTAGTTTGATAGCTGGACCTGTTACACCTGTTTTTTCTATTTTTTTAATCAGTATTTCATGACTTACGGTGTCAAAGGCTTTTTGAAGGTCTACGAGAATTGCTATGACATAGTTTTTATTATCTATGCTAGTTCTAAGTTTATTTATAAGATCATTAGTTGCAGAGAGAGTATTAGATTTTTTTCTAAAACCGTATTGTTTGGCATATAGAAAAGATTTTTTTTTCAGAAAGTTGTCTAGCCTATCGTATATTACTCTTTCATATATTTTTGATAGAATCGGTAGGACAGAAATGGGCCTATAGTTAGATGTTTGAGTTTTCAAGCTCCCTTTATATATTGGAATAACCCTTGCAATTTTACAACTGTCCGGAAATTGACCTTCTTTCAGGCTCAGGTTAATCAGTTTAGTTAGTGTAGGAGTTAGTAGTGGGGCAAGTTTTTGTACTGTTGTACATTTTAGTTGATCATGTCCAGCACTCGCGTTTGATTTTAGGGATTTTATAATAGCTAATATTTCGGGTTCAGTTGTGGGTTGTAAGTATATTGATTCCGCACTTTCATACTTTAATGTAATTTTATCATCCAGTTTATGTGTGTATTTGTTAATTATATTATCAGCCAAAGAAGCGCCAATATTACAAAAGTAGTTATTAAAGTATTCGCATATCTTGATGTCTTCTGTGATGATTTCATTACCGTTCTTTAATTTTGTACATGGTTTACTCTGCGTGTTTGTTTGGTTCTTGATGATGCTGTTTATTACGTTCCAAGTCTTTTTGGTATTATTTTCACATTTTTTAAATAGGCTGCTGTAGTATTGTTTTTTTAAGTTTCGTTTTTTTATAGTTATGTCGTTACGTATTTTAGTATATTCTGTTTTTAATGATAGGTTACAGGGTTGTTTTTTAATTTTAAGGTGCAGTTTATTTCTTTTTTTAATCATTTTTAATAAGTCCTTTGTTATCCAATCAGGAAGACAGGTTTTATTTGTTTTTATTGTTATTGAACTGTTGCAATTAATTTTGTTTATCAGATAGTTTACAAAGTTATTGTAGTTCAGTTCCGAGTCCTCATTATTGTTTATAGAAAAGGGGTTTTGTCGGATATCCTCCTTTAGTTTATCATAATCAATTTTTGTACATTTGTAAGAGGATTTTTGCGAGTTTTTTTTAGTGTACGTATGAAGTATGTCAAGAATCAGTAGGTTGTGATCAGATATTGACGTGTCACAGTTTGTTATAGTATACGAAAGGTTTACGTCTGAAATGATGTGATCAATAATGGTGTTGGTGTTTTCTGTAATACGTGTTGCATGTAATTTGTTTATTTTGTTCAATATAGTGAAATCGTTTGACTTGATGATTTCGGTGTATTTACAAGTATGTGTGTTTGTGGAATCAAGTAAGTTGATATTAAAATCCCCCAGTAATATGGACCTTTTGTGAGTTTTCAGTTGTATGTTTAACTTATCTAGAAAATCTTGAAAATTGGTGTTCGGTTTTTTATATATCACTCCGATGTTTAGGCTTAGTTTGTTTAAGTGTATCCAAAGGAAGTTGTTATCTGGATCTATTATATTATCGATTAAGTTATATTCTAAGTTTTCTTGAATAAATATGGATACTCCACCACCGATGCCCTCAGGTCGGCAGGATGCTTCGTGTTTATAGCCTTCAATATTGATGAATGGTATATCCGTTTCTTTGAGCCAAGTTTCTGACATAAGTATGATGTTGATCTTATAGTCAATTGATTTTAATAAGCACAGGATCTCGTCGACTTTTCCTTTCAGGCTTCTAATATTTAGGTACAGGAATGAAATTGAAGTTTGATTTTTTTTTGTCCCCAACTGTTTGTAGAGAGTTACGTCATCTACCCGTTTATGTTGTTTTTTTGATTTTAAACAGCATGTTTTAATATGACTGGTGTGTTGTTCTTCTTTATTGTTATAAGATGTAATTTCGTCCGTTAAATTGGTGATTTTTCCGGCAACATCGGGATCCAGTTTTTTGGAGTTTGCGTATAAGTAGTATTGTAAGTAGATTTCGGTTCATAGGTGTTTATTTCCTGCTCGATATTGTAGCACCTTTTCCGGTGGTTATGCTTAATTATATCAATTATGTTTGTTCTTACCACACTCATCGACTTCGATATATCGTATTCATTCATTTGGTCGTAGAAAATTGGCCCGATGAATCGACAATGATTTTTGAATATAGAAGTGTGAGATCTTATTTCACAGTTGAGTTTTGAAACATTCAGGTAATTATTTTTAGGTACCGAATGCACAATAACATTGGTATTTTGAAGATTATTAATAATGGAGTATAAGTGACTGATTATATTTCGTGGCGATTTTTCATTTGTCCCAGTAAAAATAATTACAAAATCTTCTTTTGTAAGGATTTCACACGACTGTAAGATAGTTTTACTTAATTTATCTATAGTGGCACCGGGATAAATATAACTTTGGCATTCTATTTTGTTTAAATTTTTCTCAATACTTCGTCTCATTTGCCTTCCACCCTCATCTCCAAAAATGAGTACTTTGGATTTTTTTTCTTGCGGCGGTTTTGCGAAATCCACTGATTGATGCAATATTTTTATGTTTTTTTCCACAATGGGAAGCTGATTTGTTTCGCATCTAAGGGTCTGGAGCGGTTGATTACTGTTTGATGGTGTAATGTTTGTTAAAGAATTCTCCACTTTTTTTACTACATGCTTTATTTCACTTATGTTTTTATCTATGTTTGTAATTTGAATTTTAATTTCTTGTTGATAATTTTCGAATAATGAATATATCTTTTGAGACATCTCCTGGAAACTTTTGAAGTTTTTATTTAATTGATTAATTATTGAATTCAGTTTATAATTATCGCCTGGTGATTCATTCTGTTGTAGGGCTTCGTTCACAGATGTCTCTGTTAGTTCATTTTCATTATGTTGTGGAGTTTTGTTCAAAGATGTCTCTATCATTGTTTGTTGAGAAGTTTTGTTAGTTTCTTTGCAAGACGGGCACTTGAAACTTTGTTTATAGTTTTTATTCATCTTGCGAAAATTGATTTCGGTTATATGACAACATATGAAATGAAAATTATGCTTACATGTCATGCAGGATAAATTTTCGTTGTCATATATTTGGGTCTTGCACGATTTGCATTCCATCACTGTAGATGATTTTCACAGTATTTATGAATAGTTATTTATGTAAATATGTTAATAAGTGATGGCAAAGGATTTGATGGTTTGATTCCTTTTCACAGTACAAGGCACAAGGTTTCTAGTGTTTATTTGTTTAGAGCAAAAACAATAGTACCGTTTGACGTTTGACATACGTTTTTCAAGTTCACTTTCTTTCACTTTCTCTAGCGATGATTTAGACACCGTTGACGTACGTATTTCAGTTCACAAAACTAAAAACGATATATTGCATTACTCTACCAATTTTGTTTAATCTCGGAAGCAAAATCGCGTAATTATTTAATTATCAATCGCGTTCGAGCTTACAACGTGTGCGCACGCTACCTAGCGGTTGGTTAAATGGTGTTATAATAGCCGTTTTGGGTATATCTTCTGGTTCCACAGGGATCTGGTAGTATGCCCTCAGCATATCTATTATTGTGAAGATTTTTGCTTTTGCGAGTTTATGGGAGAAGTCCTGGAGCTACGGAATGGGGTATTTGTCGGGAATCGTTTTGGCGTTGAGACGACGATAATCACCGCACGGTCGCCATTCCCCGTTAGGCTTCTTCACCATATGTAAAGGGCTCGCCCAGTTACTCTTGGACGGCCTGCAAATGCCTTGCTCCATAAGGTAATTAAATTCCTTTTTGGCTGCTTCTACCAGTTTTGGTGCGAGTCTGCGAGCTCGTTCGGTTACAGATGGACCCTTGGTCTCTATGCAGTGCGTCACTGTATGTTTCTTGCTATTTAGAGCTTGCATATTCGGTCGCGTCAGGCTTGGATATTTATTTAAAATCTCTCTGTATTTTTGTGATGAGGAAATACTGGAGATACCGGACGAGGGTCCATTGGATGTTGCGCCCCGAATCCGTAAGCCTGTAGACTGGTCTGTAAGTGTACCCTTTTTAGGTTGACCGACAAGTTAAAATGATGGAGAAAATCAGCACCAAGTATGGCTCTATTCACATCAGCCACTATGAAACGCCATTTCATTGTTCTCCGGAGGCCGAACTTAAGTTCAATCGTCCTTGTGCCGTAGGTTCGGATGGAATTCCCATTAGCTCCGTATAAAGTTGTGGGGCACTTGTCGGAAGTTATGTAATTCTTCGCTATTTTCGCTGTCTTCGGGATCACAGAAATATCGGCGCCTGTGTCCACTAAAAACTTTTGGCCTGTTTCTTGGTCATAAAGGAAGAGACGACGAGTCTGAGTAGGAATTTCGCATGTCTCTACTGTGGAATTCCTTCGTCGTTTCCCGACCTCTTCGAGCGGAAGGTACACGGTTGTTGGCATCGGTAGGCATTTTCACCGAACTTGGCATGTATCTGCAGTACCCATTCGGTGCTCTGTTGGGCGATCTACCGCGGGACCTGGAACGTGGTCTTCTAGCAGGATTCTGATGATTACCTTGTCGCATATTGTTGCGACGTGGGCTCTGGCTTCTGTGCTCGCTGTAGGTAGATGGACGGTCACGATTATGGACCTGCGACATCTTCAAACGTTTCACCTCGTGGGTAAGAGCTGCGACCTGCTCTAAAAGGCCTTGCATTGACGTATTATTACGTTCGGATCTTGAAGTTCCGGGTTTGGTGTCGTGGTCAACCGCGCCACATTCTGTTGTCTGGTACACATCAACTATCTTATCGGCAGCTAGTGCTAGTTGGTTTAGGTTATTGTCCGAAAGTGCTGATAGTATAGCTTGTACATGCTGCGGAAGACGTTGGAGCCATAGTGTTTTTACGATAGCGCTCTCCGCTAGTGTTGGTCCAGCTAACTCGAGCATGTGTCGTAGAAGTCCTGTTGGTTTACGGTCTTCTAATTGCAATCCCGTCAATAATCGTGTTAACCGCTTCTCTTCGGAGTCTTGAAGTCTGTCTATCAGCGATGCTGAGTATGCAATATTTGTCCTTCACTGGCGGGTTTATCACTATGTCGCTAACGCATTGTAATGTTTCAGCGTCCAAGGCGGCGACTATGATGTTGTATTTAGTAAAATCTTCCTTGATGCGGGAGTTAGTAAACTGGGCCTCGGCCTGAGCGAACCATAACGCAATATTAGTTCTCCAACAGGCTGGTAACCTCACAGAAACGTGATGGATGGATGTTTCCGAAGAACAGCTCTCGTTGTTTGATTCCATGTTTGGTGTTGGATTTTCCTTGCGCAATATTTCTTCTGTTCTTTTAGCTATGTCGCTTGGTTCAATGGAGGGTGTCCCTCCGGTAGACGTCATTTAAGTGCAGACAATTAAGGCGAGACAAAAATATGGAATACCCGACAGTGAAATAAACTCCTTTGTGATAAAAATAGTTAAAATTGAAATTCTCAATTTTTAAATTAAAAATAAAAATCCACACTAATGCCTTTTTTCTTTCAAAATTTTTCAACAATAATTCTGATAAAAATAAGTGGGAATTATATACCTCCACTATTTATTAGTTGATTCGATAGTTGTTTAAAAACTTTAAAAATCGTTAAAATTGTTAAAAAATTTTAAAATAGTTGAATATTTTCTAAAATTTTATTGTTAAAATTTATTAAAATTTTGTTAAAACTTTTTTTTAAATCTATTAAAATTTTTGTTGTATAGATAAACTCGTTTTCGATGATATTAAATAGTTTTAGATGATAAGAAAGAAACTTTAAAAATGTTACAATATTTCAGAACATGTGCGATTTGCAACATTATTGTATTAATTTGACCTCAAGAAAAAATATGGCATCGATTCTCAGATGAATTCTGGATGCTGGTCTCCCTGATGACGGGTTCGGGATCCTGCGTTCTCTGGCGGAAATCTCAGGATTCACGTTCCCTGGTGATGAACTCGGGATGCCTCGTTCCCTGGTGATGATCACCTACGGTCATCGCTGCGCCAATCCGTTCTCACTGAAATAGAGGGTAACACGCACTTATCATTCAGGAAGGAACAATTTATTTTAACAAAACATTTAGCGGGATAATAATGTAAAACGCACTTATTATTCTGTAAAAAAATGATTATGTTACTAAAACATTAGTGGGATGATGATGTTTCAATAGATAATTAGGTGTAAAACATGTGTTTGACAAGAACGTGAGACAATGCTATCGAAATAACACGGTCGTGTATTTATAAAAAATTACTGGAACATTTATTTCAAAAGGGATTTTACTTTAAGTTATGCTATAAAACAATAGAATTTACTTACTTGCTGTCCAGGATTCCGTCTTGGAACGTTTCTCCTCCTTCCGCCAGCAAGCTAGTTCTTTTAGTCGAAAGGTCACCAGTTTTACAACACCTACAAAAAACAGCCTACGTTTTTGAATGGTTTGTCTGGCAAAGCAGGGTTTGTGTTGCGGGCTTGTGTATATTATCTTAACTTTAAAAGTTTTATCAAAAAAAGTGCCTTAACATTAACCATTGACGTTTCTTCCGAACTGCAAATGGAGTGATTTGAAGATAATGTATGAGACAATGTATGAATGAGGCAAAGAGCGTGTGCCAAGACCGAGTTGTTTGGCGGTCCGTTCTCTCTGCCTACTACGGGGAAACGGCGTGATGGTTAGTTAGTTAGTTAATTGTAACCTTAAATTAATAAATTTAAAAATTTAGATGTTTTTAACCGTTAATTTTAAAATGTATTTAATTACCACTTTCTCCCAGAAACCTTATACCTATGTAATTATGTTGTACAATAAGTCATGTCATCGCGGCCAAAAGTCTTCTAGCGCCATCTAGCGTTAGAATTGACGTTCCCAGCGCCATGGATACGTTGCTGTCTAAGAAACTCAAATAGTTGTACAACCCTGTGACAGGGGTTCAAGTCGAGGAAGCGGGCCACAGAAGAGAGACCTGCCCTGCACCCTGCACCGATGAGTCACCGTCAGTCTTCCGCCGGAGGAAGCTTAACCTCACCGCTCTTCTGTGAAGTGACTGAACATTTTATTTTTTTAACCGTTGAAGTTATAACGATTGATGGAGATCGTATACTCACACACCAATCCCCTATGTTATATGAGAATGTCACGGGTTTCTTTTCAATAATAAGTCGAAGTTTTATCTGACTCCGATATATTTAAGATTGGTAAATTATAATGCGACAGTAAAATTTAAACCGGATGTTGAACTATGAGGATAGTAATCTCCGCACACAGCAGCCGAAACCAACGAATAACCAAGAATGATTTTGACAATTTTTCTATTCTGACAGCGACCGGTGGAACGAACTAGAATGTCAGTGTTGCCATTCTAGAATAATATTTTTGTGGCTGTTGGCTGCTGTGCTTAGGTACTATCCACAAAGTGAATAAAACTTTTTATAAATTAAGAACAATTTTGTCGGCTTAAGTAAATTGACATTCTAATTTTCGATCTAATTAATAAGGTACCTACATACTTGTAGGACTAACTGCTGCATATAAAAGTTATATTGATGTCTCATTCAGTAGTTCGGTTTAACCGAGCTCCAGCGGAGCTTCACGATCGCTAGAGATAATAGAGCGCTTTCGCCGCGGGAACGCATTGTATTCAACAAAGCATTATAAATCGCTTACGTTGGTACCGTTGTTTTCTGATTATTCTCAATAAAAAGTTTCCCGAAAACATTGTCTTCCATGTAGGTAGTTTTTTTTTGTACCTCAAACATTTTTTTTTTAACATTTGGGACATGGACATTACTGGTGAGCTACATTGAAATGGTCAACATTCCTGACCCATTCCTACGCTGTCTCTGGCAACGTTGCTATTATTAATATATAGATTCTTTTAATCTCATTTCCTAAATCTGCATATTTTCTTATTTTTTCAATACTTATATCAGGAATTTGGAATAGCGACATCATTGATATAAGTTATTTTTCTAATTTTGTCATGTAAAACTATATCAGCTCTATTATGACTAATTGTTCTGTCTGTTAGTATAGTTTTATCATAATACCTAAAGAAAGCGAGCAGATGCACACATCTCCTTTTAGGCCCTCCGTTCATTGAGATACTTACAATCTTCGTAATTGTGACGAAACCACAAGTATTCTGCTGATATACTATTTTTTAATGCTAGTCTCCGTACACGGCGCTATCCGAAATATACTGAACTTGGTAGTTTTTCACGTGCAGCCGTTAACACGCTGTCAAGCGATGTCATATGACTTTTTTTCCGACATCAATCCATGCTTCCTCCACTAAATCCTTTCTTACGTATTCTGGTAAAGTAGGTATAGTTATATAGACATGCATTTTTTCCACTTCCAGAACAAATCTAACATAACTTTCATGTTCCGATGCCATTTCTGTCAACGTCAAACGAATAAGTATCAGATACAAAGGGCAGCATTATCGGTATCGTGATACTGATTGCCATTGGAAACCGACAGCCACCGCGTAGCTCCGTGAACGGGCACCAGCAAAATCGTACGGGGGGTACTCACGATCGGCGCGTATGATACGCGCACGAGGATCGAGTATCTTGTAAGTATCTCCGTGAACGGAGGCACTTATACCGAGATCTGTTGTCTCGCTCTTACATTTTCAAAAAGCAGGCGTGCCACCCAAAACCTTTCTTACAGTTTCCATAAATAAAATACCTAAAAGATAGCTAAAAATAAATGCACAAAATGTTACTTCAAAAGTATTCTTTCCGAGATTTAATACGAAATGCTAGATGTATGGGCGTAAAATATTGGCATACAAGAGGGCAGAAAATAACAATCAATCGAAAAAAGTGCGTCTAGGCGGTATTCAAACAAATCGAAATGACAGTCGACTGCAGTAGACATCGCACCCATATTCATGAAAGGAAGACGCCTGAAAAGAGGCCATTATTACCGACAAAAAAAACTACCTTCGGACTCGCACCTTTTTCCCCATTTCCTTCAGCTTTGAAGCAAATTCTGAAATATTCCCGCTGTAAAGGACCGGTGCTTACTTTTGAATGATTTTCTTTAATCTTCCGTTGTCTATGGTTATGTCAAATGTCAAATTTCGGCGTCCCTTGTTCCTAACCTTGAAACCTTCGCACGCAGAGTTTGATGTTCCGCCGTTCGAAGTAATTATATTGTGTATAAACCACACAATAAGTATTGTGTAAAATGCATTCAATTTGAGATAATTTCAATAACCATAACAATTTTATAAGACAGTTCTTAAAATTCAAGCACTTCTTTTCTAGTGACGTTTGTTCAACTCTTTGGAATTGACCGCTGCGCTTCGCTTTGTATGTAAGTAAGTTCTTCTTATATTAACTTTATGAAACTTATGTTCCTTAATTGGTGCTTGTTTATTGTGAGAATATTTCGCTTGGCGCTTAATTGATTAGTTTTTACATTCGCGACATCTATGGCTTAATGATAAAAGTTTAAATGTCAAAATTACCGATTTTTGGCAAATGCAGTTCAAAGCTTATGTGTGATTTGGATTTGGAACAGTTAAAATTTCTAGAAATAATCGAAAAATTTTGCCATAGATAAATTATTTTGGCTTAATTTCGGTTTACGGAAGGTCTTCCAAAATAATAAAACTTTTTTTTTTATACTAACTATTGGCTGGAGAATCCGAATCCGAAAGAATTTTTTTTCGGAAAGCAATATTAACAAAGTTACACGACTTTAAAATTTTCTATACGCATACATGAAAATCGACATATTGGAAGTATTATGACAGTTTAAAGTCATAGAAACAGCCACATAAAATTAAGTGCTGCCATATCAATTAAGTAATTATTTTTTATAAATTTTACTCACTTTTGGCGTAAACGCTAAACTACTTGAAAACAGGGATATTTTTTTAAATTGACGCGAGCAGGCGGTATAAAGGGGCACAAACCATGTGACACAAACCTAGCGTAGCCGTTAAACTACTTGAAAACGTAGGCTGTTTTTTAAAATTGACGCGAGCAGGCGGTATAAAGGGGCACAAACCATGTTACACAAACCTAGCGTAGCCGCTAAACTACTTGAAAACAGGGATGTTTTTTGCCGTGACGCGAGCAGGCGGTATAAAGGGGCACAAACCATGTTACACAAACCTAGCGTAGCCGCTAAACTACTTGAAAACAGGGATGTTTTTTTGCCGTGACGCGAGCAGGCGGTATAAAGGGGCACAAACCATGTTACACAAACCTAGCGTTAGGTTAGGTTAGGTTAGGTTAGGTTAGGTTAGGGACGCGAGCAGGCGGTATAAAGGGGCACAAACCATGTTACACAAACCTAGCGTTAGGTTAGGTTACGCATTTTTAAGACTACGAATTTTCATACTTCGTTGATTTATAAGGTATGTTTGATGATATTATTGCATGGTAACATTTAATTTTGTGTGGTAAAACATTTTTCTAGTTTATCTATGACTTTAAACTGTCATAATACTTCCAATATGTCGATTTTCATGTGTGCCTATAGAAAATTTTAAAGTCGTGTAACTTTGTTAATATTGCTTTCCGAAAAAAAATTCTTTCAGTTTTGGATTTTCCGGCCCATAATTAGTATAAAAAATAAAAAAAAATATTTTGGAAGACCTTCCGTAAACCGAAATTATTCCATTATTTTAAGTGCATTTAGTTCTTCTAAATTTAAATAAAGGGTGTTTTTTTGAGAGGTATAAAAATTGAAAATGAAAAAAAACACACATTAAAATAATGTTAATGTCTATGATATTGGCTTTATTAAAAAGATAATTTTATGCCATTATTGATTAAATATGATTTCCGGGCCTCTGAGCCCCACGGCTAGCTCGAATGAAGCGCAATCGTGAAGTCTAATTTTCGACAACTTTATCGAGGAAGTGGGTCATATATCGGCAATAACACGGCGAATGTTGACTTCCAAATGGTCCAACGTCTCTGGTTTATCAGCATAGACTAGTGACTTCACATACCCCCAAAGAAAGCAATCTAATGGTGTGAGATCTCACGATCATGGGAAAATATGGGATATATAACATGGGATCAAGGTATGAGGGGTGGGTAGGAATCTGGGGGTCAGGGTATCCGGGAGTGACGGACGTATGAATCCATTCCGCCAAACGCGGTGAAAGACGATGGGTCGAGAGATTTCGGCTGGAGAGGATAAAAGACCTCCCTCAACCTGTCTCTCTCGATCCTGCCCACACGTTGCAGCTGGGCAGACGCATCGGCTGCTAGACCTGGACAATCCTCACCCCACGAACCCGGGTATCCCTGCTAAGTTACCAAACGTAGCGAACCACTTGGGGTCACCTTCGGCGGGGGTGTTGGTTATCCAATAAATGGTTCCCGGGGCGGCGGTACCCATACCCATAAAAAAAAAATAGCTACGTTTGGATTTTCCAAAAAACTTTTATTACTTTTTGCTTCATACTTCAATAATCGCAAACAATACGTTTTTTATAAGGGTTCTCGTTCTGCCGAATTCCTGGTTTTTTCTGGAGTGCCGCAAGGATCAATTCTTGGACCGCTATTATTTTTGTTGTTCATCAACGATATTGGCTCAATCATCACTCATTCCTCTTATTTATTGTTTGCTGATGACCTAAAACTCTACCGCATAATAAAAAATCTCGCTGACTGTGTCCTCCTACAAATCGATGTGAACTCTGTCGCAAACTGGGCAAAAATTAACTGTCTAAGCTTCAGTGCACCTAAATGCAATGTAGTCTCTTTCACAAGGGCAAAACAGACGATCATATTTGAATATTCAATTAACGGTAACATTTTTCATCGCTTTAGTCAAATAAAAGATCTAGGGGTTACTTTTGACAGCAAAATGACATTCCACCAGCACACAAATGACTTATGCAACAGAGCATATAAACTGCTGGGCTTTGTCATTCGCAATTCATGCTCATTTCAAAACCCACTAACAATTAGGCTTCTTTACAACTCACTGGTGCTAAGTGTACTGGAGTCGAATTGTATTATCTGGGCCCAAAGATATTGAAATATAAGTAGATGTGCTATCTGCTGTTTTTACTATGTGGGCCTGCGCTTCCGGGTGTCGCCGATATTATTTACCAATTAACAAATAAACTAAAAGAACAAATAATTAACGAATAAACCAAACGAACGTTAAACTTAATGATCGAATTCTTTCCTTATTAAAAATATATTGTTAACCAATATTAATGTACATTTTCAAAAAATCAACGAAATTAACAAATTCTTTTTGTATGAAAACTGCGCTAATTAGCGCGTAGTCCGGCGACAGTTGCGCGGACACCATAGCATATCTCTTCTGTATTTGAATATCTTTGTTTGGGCCCCATTTGAAGCATCCTATATTTTGAACATTGAAAGAGTTCATAAAAAATTCCTACGTTTTTTATTTTTACGCCTCTATGGAACTTATCCATATTTGTATCCATCGAGATTTATTCTAGGTATGACTAACTACCATTCTCTAGAAACTCGTAGATGTTTTGCGTTGTTAAAATATTTCTTTCAGTTAATCAATGGCCTCGTCTCTAACGGTGAGATTCTGGCACAAATAAATTTATTTGTACCAGAGTCTCACTCTCGGGCACGTCGCCATAACATATTATATTGCCGATCGAGTCGTACAAATCTGTACCCGAATTCGCCCGTGGGAAGAGCGATACGCTATTTAAATATATTAGATAATAATTTCGATATATTCTTCAAAAGATTCAACGAGTTTGTACGGTTTTTGGCGCTACATACTCACTGTGAAAATGGTACTTTTACAATTAATTAGATTATTTATCTGTAATGTTGTAAATTTTGTGTACACAAATAAAATAAAATAAAAAATAAATAAAATACCCGCCAAGAAACACTCTTGGTAAAGTGTTTCTTACACCAAGTGTAAGAAACACTCTTGGGTTTTCACCAAATTTTAAGTACAAAATTAATTATGTAGGATAAAGATAGACGTTCAAAGAATATGTTTGTTAGAACCATATCGATATAGTAACGGTGGCGTTTTTCCACCAAATATTACATTCTACATTACAGGTGTGACAGATGCCAAGATCCGCTTACTCGCTTACACCAAGACAATTACGGAATGATGTACGAGACGACCTACTGTCCTAGATTGTCCTTCTTATATTCAATTGTTGCTACGTTTACTATCTCACTTTCTCTAAAGCCGGCGCTAGACAGGAATTCAAAGAAGTGATCACTTCTTTGAAGACTTTGCGCACACATTTGGTCACATATTGTTGTATCTGCCAGATATGTGTCAAAGTTTTGATCACTCCTTTGAGCTCACAGTTTTCAAATAGACTTCACACAACATGGACGACGATTTGGTCGACACAGTTTGCTTCTATTATGTATGTGCATCTAATCTTAATATATAAAACAAAGTCGGGTTAGTTACACTATTTATAACTCGAGAACGGCTGAACCGATTTTGATGATCTTTGATTTGTTGGATTTTTCTCCGCCCCGGATAGGATAATAACTATTAAAACATCGCAAAAATTCACGAAAAAGAAAGTTATGACGATAATTCATTTCCTCATACATTTAATATGGAACGAATTTTCACCTTTTAAAAGAGCTGAAGGAATATTGTGGTAGGTAGGTATAATATTGCAGTTTGCTTGAATTCCAAAAATTCAAAAACGTCAAATGTCAATGCGTTGATTGTTGTGCCTTTGTTTTTACTCATATATGTCAATAGTCGAAAATGAGACAAATGGTGAACGTATGTCTGCACACCTCCAAAGCAAAAATACAGTAATTATAATAAATCTCTGAATGAAACGCATTTTTTACATAAGCTCCATACAGGAGGCCCCGAGGAAAATAATTTCTCTCAGGACCTATGTCATCTTAGGGGATGCTGTGTGGAGGATCTTTTTAAGGAATGGGGAGAATTTTAAGTTCTGGGAAGGAAAAAGGTAAGAGGGGTGGGTAGGAATCTGGGGGTCAGTGTGTCCGGGAGTGACGGACGTATGAATCCATCCCTCCAACTGTGGTGCAAGGCAATGGGTCGAGAGAGTCCGGCTGGAAAGGTCAAAAGGCCTCCCTCAACCAACCTCTCTCGATCCGGCCCGCAGCAGGTGGGCAGGCGAATCAACTGCCAAGACCTGGACATAAGTCACCTTATGAACCCGGGCACCCCTGCTAAATCACCAAACGTAGCGAACCACTTGGAGTGATCTATGGCGGATGTGTTGGCTATTTAATAAATGGTTCCCGGGGCGGCGGCACCCGTATCCGCCTCCGGAATTCCCGTAAGTAATTGTAAAAGTAAGAAAATCACAAAAATATAAATCCGTGCACAACGCCATCTCTGATACTGACAAAAACAAAACACGGACAGTTGCGCATTGATAATTGCTTCATTGCGTAATTTTTAACTTAATAAAAAAACTTAATTTAATTCAACAGCTATTGATTCTGAGGCGGTACGAAGTTCGTCGGGTCAGCTAGTTATTTATATTATCTAATTAATTTATCTAATTATATTATCTAATTAATTTATCTAATTATATTTATCTAAATATATAATATATTTATCTAAATATATAATATATTTATCTAAATATATATATATATAATATCTAAATATATTTATCTAAATATATTGATCTAAATATATTTATCTTAATATATTTATCTAAATATATTTATGTAAATATATTTATCTAATTAATTCTTCGATAGAGCAAGGTATTGAAAAGTGGTGTTTAATTCTGTTCCAGGCGTCATTGATGTTATTTCGATTTTTATGCCCTTTACGTTTCGGATCCCATATATCTGGCTCTACTTGCATCAACTCTATAAACTCGAAAACGCTCTCATTATTCCACTCCATCGTTAGTTCGTTTGGCTGTCCACGCACGACTACTCTCCACGGCGACGCTCGCGCAACTGAGCTTCGCGCAGTGTGGCAGGCATGCAAACTTTGAACTTTGATCCCTTTGATGTGCGCTAAAAAACCGACACGGAACGGCAAAGCGCACTTAAGTGATCACTTATGTGACAACAGTGTCAAATGCCCGTGCCACACATGTGAACACTTGTTTGATCACTTCTTTGAATTCCTGTCTGGCGCCGGCATAATGGCGCTAACAAACTTCGGGAAACAATCGGTTTATTGTTTGTAATACCTGTCGCAAAATAAAGTATTCCAAGCGACATAAGAAATAAAGGTAAATATAATCCTGACCGCCGCACGTTTTACACACATTTAATGGATGAGTTCAACTTTAATTCAACTTAATTATTATAAGATTTTTTTTAATTACGTCGGGAGGGATGACAAAAGATTTTATTAAATTTCCATTTTTATGCTCAAAATTTTCTTTGTTAAAGATCCTTTTGCCGCCATTATGAATTTTTAGTCCATACTAAAATTGTATTGTCCAAATATAATTGTATCAATCCATATTGAAGTTGCGAAAGTTTCATTGAATCTAAATACGCACAGGTATATTACCTATTTCACCCAAACTAAGAACCTAATAACCTATTTTTTCGTGTAAATAGTTGTTTTTTGTAGCAAATGTTTAAAAATATGTAATTTTCATAATTTATACCTGAAAGTGCGTGTGATCCAGTAAATTATTATCAAGATCCTAACAGCGCCAAAGGGATACATTTTGATGGGAGGTTTTGAACTTTGATTAAATACAAATGTAATTTTAAAGCATCATTTACCATATCCCCTGACGTAAATAATTCTTTTTTATAGTAATTAAGTAGTAACTTCGTCTGATTTCCAAATGTGCCTATTAAAACGGCTGTGGTTAGGTAAAATAATCGTTAATTTTTCATGTTGTTTGATTTTTGTTAGTAAAGGGTATCGGAGACTAAACAGACTGTCACCATCATATCTGACTGATCTGTGCGTGAGGAACTAAACAGACTGTCACCATCATATCTGACTGATCTGTGCGTGAGGAAATAAACAGACTGTCACCATCATATCTGACTGATCTGTGCGTGAGGAACTATCATTATTTTGCTCAAATGCAACTCACGCTCAAGTCAGTCAAGTTTAATGTATTAAGAGGAACGTCTGGGCGGCCATTTTCATGCAAAATTTAAATTTGGATTTGGTAGCAAAATACTCCAATAATCTGAATAATAATGTTTTAATTAAAAGTATAGCAAATATATATTACGACTGTGTATTGCTAAATTTATTTATGTTTTACATGTTTATATAAATATAAAATTACAAACGATAATAATTATTAGTGTTATTAGATATGGCTTTGGAGGAGGTTATACTTTATAATTCCACTCAAATGTTTAAGCATTTTTGCTAATATAAATGGTAGGAAAAGAATAAAGAGTATATTGTACGTCAAAATTATATTTAATAAAAATAATATGCCACCATTAAATGTTAGGTAGTGTATGAAGTAGTAGGTAGTATCTTGGTGGACTAACTGTATCATTCGTACGATCTGACTTTTTGCCCGTGTCTTTTTTTTTATTTTTTCTTCATAGTGATACTTTACAAGAGTCTCAGCTGCTCCCGTCTGGAGCCAGTGAGACTATGGCATCCCCAATTAGGGTATGTTGTGAGGCTGAAGGTAGTGGGGAGGGGAAGGAGATAGGGAAGAGGAAGGTGGGGAAGTACCTGGCTATTCAGATGTGGTCACCAAACACGGCTAATGCCATTTCAAGTAACGTTTCAATTCTGAATGGTGGTCTTATTCCAGGGCGATACTGAGAGTTTCTTCCACTCTGGAACTTGCTGCAAATATACTATATTAATTAATTGTGAAATAACTCAAATTAATCAAATAAAATTTATTTGCCACGCCGTGATATTATCCCGCTACCTTCGGAAGGCTAGTCAAGAGCCTTACCGCTGGACTACGCCGGCCGGTGTCTGTACGGTGTAAAGACAGGGTGCCGTATCGCCATTTGGTTGGGTATTGTAAGGCGTTGTGAGGTGGAAGGTAGGGGTTGTAGGAAGGGATTCAATTTATGGAGGGGGAAAAATATGACGGTAGTTCTTTCTTCTCGCGAGCCGACTTACACCAATACGAGTTGAAGAAACGATCCGTTCTCATTGGAAGGAGGCAAACGGAATCAATGCTGTTAGATCTGTTGAGCAGGCTCCATTGAAATTCCTGTAGAGCAGACTCAGAATGTCTACATGGCGTCCGTGCATTCGATATAGCAATAGGTCTGTACATAGGGTTATAAATCGGACGGCTCTTCCAAACTTGAACAGTATCAAGTTGGATTTTCATATATATGGGGGGTTCGGCCCAGAGGTGGCTTTTAAATAGAATTGATGGACACACGTGATAATTGTACAGGGTTACCAGCTTGTCACGAATTTCCGGAATTGATTTTTTGTCGACTGTGGAACTTGTGTCCTCCTACAAAATATCTTGGACTTTAAGAAGTAATTTTAACTGTAAAAAAGAAAAAAAAATATAAAGAACAAAGTCAGAATCGCTTGCACTAAATATCAGTATAGGAACGATTTTGTATTTATATTTTTATTTTCTATGACGGCTTGGAAATTATTATCTATGATGTTTCTGGACGTCATTTTTCCTCAAGGTCGCCAAGTCCTACATTCAACAGACTGAAGGTTCTACTAGCCATATTATATTTGATATATGGGTGGAATACGCAATTTAACTATAATATTATACAACACATAATTCGAATCATACTAACATAAACCTAAAAGGCAATGAAAGGAAATTTTAATAATGGTCTATCTAATACTTCATCACTGTCTATGAATAACCATATAATTTTATTTACACGTGTTTCTTCACAGTCAGACTCTTCATCCTATTTCCAATCTCTAATTCTTCATAATATCCCTTACTCTGTTTAATGTTTAATCCACGCAATTAAATCTATCATCCCATACTTGTGACAGTTATTGGTAAGTACTAACGCTGATATTTATCACGCTATTCATTTGTTAGCAGCTGACAGCCAAACTGATCGACATCTGTTCTTTCATTTGAGCAGGCAGGCTCACATGCACAACTGCGCTATGTCTAATGCGGCCCTGCTTACGCTAACCCACCGACGCCAATCGATACACCAACACGTGAAAGGGAATTTATTTAACGCTTTTTTCGGGGAAGATTGGAACCGTCAATTTTAAGTCTACCTAATTTTGGATCAGTATTTCTGTGGCAATATTAGATTGCTACTTTGACTTGAGTAGTACTAGAGTGAGACTGGTGAGACAGCAAAAGTCTCCGGTTAATGGCAACTTTCCATTTAATAAAAAAAACAGCTATTATTACTCCTTTTTTTAAATCTGGTGACCCCATTCTAAGTCATAATTATAGACCAATTTCTTTTACCTCAAATATCGAAAAATATTTGAAAACAGTGTATAAAAGCAGGTGTTTAAATTTATAAAAGAAAATAGTATAATAAATGCACATCAATATGGTTTTAGAGAAAATTTGAGCACTCGAGACGCTTTCGTAGACTTATCATCTAAAATACAGGGTGCGGCAGCATAACTTCCTTTTTTCAAAATTTATTAAAACCCATTATATGAATCAGAATTTTTTTATAATGTAGTTTTGTTTTACTTAGTTTTTAAATATCAAATTAGGTAGGTGACGTCCCCTATTCTCCATACACTAAGTAAACCGATTTCTGGCGTTTGTCATGACTCTTGCCAGCATATCATTCGTTATCCTGGCAATTCCTTCCTGAATGTTGGTCTTCAAATCTTGTAGGGTCCTTGGACGGTTCACATTAACATAGGATTTCAATAAAAATCCATAGAAAAAATTGCAAGGGGACAAATCAGGAGAGCGGGCCGGCCACTCCAAATCACCTCTAATTGAGATGAGGTGCTCTGCGGTGTTCCCTCAAAACAGCCATCAATGCTCGGTGATCTTATGGGACAAGGGACTCCAGTTCTTCCTCTTATCGTATTTGCAGTTTGTCTGAACGTTGTGACCCATATAACAATTGATTTACGGTCCGGGACAGAGGCTAAATTAAAGTGATTTCGAAAGGCGCGCTGGATTGCGATCACAGAACATCCTTTCCAAAATTAGGCTTCAACGGCAAACGTACTCTCCTCATTGTTCCAACGCATGATGGCGACTAAACTGTGTCGGGACAAAACTTCAAAGTTCCGCCTCTCGAACGAAATCACTAGCACTGAATGGCGCGCATTTTAAAAAAGGAAGTTATGCTGCCGCACCCTGTATATAGATCTATAGCTAATAAAAAAATGCATTGGAATATTTGTCGACTTAAGAAAAACATTTGAGAGTACATCACATTCTAATATTATCTCTAAACTGGTGAAAATTGGTATTGCCAATAATGCCTTAACGTGGATCGAAAATTACCTACTTCATAGAGAGAAATTTGTCAAGTTAAGTGGTTTTATGAGTGATTCCCAGATCAGTAAATTTGAAATCCCCTAGTGAAATGCGTTGAGACCGATTCTTTTTATTATTTATGTGAATGATATTTTTAAACTCACCATAAAGTCCAAACTATTATCATACGCTGATGACACAACAATTTTAAATCAGGAATTAACATGGAACGAAAATCAGAGATCGGCTGAATTTGATATAACTTTAATGGTAAAATGGTTCGATCAAAATTTAATCTCTAAATACAGATAAAACTTTTGTAATACCATTCACTCTGAATTAAAAATGCCACCCCTGAAAATCTAAACATATGTATCCACTCATATAATTGTAATTCAAATTCATATCTATGTAAACCTGATTGCTCTGTACTCACTGTTAAAACCAATGTCAAATACCTTTTAGTACGAGTAACATAAAGTAGAAGATGCCAATGAGTACAACAGTAGAGAAACTAAGAAAATTAGTTTACATTTTCATTAGAATTCCAATTTTTTTTAAATATTAGTAAATTAAAAACAATTTATTTTTCCTTAATCCAAACAGTGCTACAATATGGAATTGTTGGTTGGGGTGGTGCTTTCCAAACTTCTCATTTACCCTTGGAAATAATTTAAAACAATAATTAAAAAAGACACGTGATTACCCAACCATCAAGGTTCTATAATTACGAGTATATTCGATTTAAATGCTTAAACCAATTACCAGTTAAGTTAAGATTGGAAACAATTTTTTTTAAATTAAAAAAATAAATGATAACACTTTATATTATATAATTTATTACAATCATTATAATTTACAATACTAATTTTCTCAATGCAATTGTAATATCAGATATCCTTTTTTTATTTTTTTATTTGTTTATCTTAAAATTGCTACATATTATAATTTTACTGGTCTTCCATTAAAAGCCTTAGCTTGTGGATGGAAGAAGAGTCGACATTTCATATATTATGTACAAATACAGTCACGTGTACAGTTAATACAATGCAGTTAATACATTTCATATAAGTACAATTACTATTTACTATAGTCATGTATTTCAATATATATGAAGGTGCAGTTAATACAGACACATGGCAATCAGACCCGTTAACTAAAATATGCAAACATATATGTATTCAGTAAGAAGAAAAACAAGTATGATTTTTAGTGTGACATTCTCTAAAATACTTTTTGATGGAGTTCAACAACTGAACTTTGTTCCTAATGCTTCTGATTTCTATTGGTAGGTTATTGAAAAAGAATTTTCCTTGGTGAGTATAATGGTGTTGGGCAAAAGAAGTGTTTAATTTGGGGCACACAAATACATGTTTAAGTCTAGTACGATTTTCAGTTATGAATGCGTATTTATCTTTTTCTTTTATAATTTGTACAATTGAATTTTTTTATAAATAAGTTTTTAAATGTTGGAACTTTGAATTCTTCGAATATGCGATCAGTTGGGAAGTCTGGAGGTTTTTTTAGTATAATTTTTATTATTAGTTTTTGAACAATTTCTATGGGGGTCAGACTAGTTTTGTAAGCTGCTCCCCAACTGATAATGGCATACTGAAGAATAGACTGTACTAATGCGTAGTATATTGAGTATAGATTTTTCGTTGATAAGAAGTTTCTTATCCGTAAGAATATATGAATTAACTTCCTAACTCTTTTTATTGTATGGCCGATGTGATCTTTCCATTTTAGGTTTTTATCTACGATTATTCCAAGATATGTAATTTTATCCGCTATTTTCAGAAGTGAACATTTTTGTTGGCAGTGATTAGTATCGTGTTGTGCGAGAGAATGATTATGTAAGAATATTTGAAGATTTGGAGGTACAATGTTAGTGTTAATTTCGAAAGGAATGACATATGTTTTATCACTATTTAACGACAAGAGGTTATTGTCAAACCATATTTTTAGATTATTTATGTCTTCTGTAGCTTTTAGATTAATTTTTTCCCAAGTTTTTTTCTTTTATTAAAAGAACTGTATCATCGGCGTAAGAGATAATTTGGCCATGCAATGGTTGAATAAATATGTCGTTTACATACAAAATGAACAGTATTGGTCCAAGCACGGTGCCCTGTGGGATACCAAAATTTGATTTTTCTTGGTCGCTAGTTTGGTCATTTATTTTAACAAATTGTGCACGATTGTTTAAATAACTTTCTATCCATTGAACGGCTTTATCATTGATGTTATTTAATTTCAGTTTTTTGATAAGCTTTGCGTGTGAGATACTATCGAATGCTTTTCTTAGGTCTATGAATATTCCTGCGCATTTATTTCCTTCATCAAGTGCAGAGTATATAAATGATGTTACATTTGCTATTGCATCTTGTGTGCTTTTTGTTTTTAAGAATCCGAATTGATGGGAATGTAATATTTTATTGTTTTCTAGAAAATCAACAACCCTTTTTATCACAATCTTTTCAAATATTTTTGCTATATTCGATATTAGTGATATCGGTCGATAATTTGAAACATTTTGCGGGTCGCCGGTTTTAAAGATAGGGGATATTATAGATTTTTTATAATTTGTTGGGAATATGCCTTTAGTCAGAATGAGATTAATAAGGTGGTTTAGTGGTTTCAGTAGATACATTTTCATTTCTTTCATTTTCATTTTCATTTCTCGAATTTTCACAGAAATGTGGTCAAAACCTGGAGAGGATCCGTATTTCATGCTTTCTATTATAAGTTGTATTTCAGTTTCAGTAGTTTTTTTTAAAGTGGATAGTGTATTTTGTTTTTGTGTATTAGTTGTTATAGGTTTAGGTGCGTGTACAGATTTAGAGATTTTTTCAGCGAGATTATTTCCTACTTTAGAGAAATAAGAATTAAAAATGTTTGCTGTTAGTTTTGGGTCTTTGGATACATCTATGATATTATTTTCATGTTTTAAATATTTTATAGAATTTTTTTTTCTTATTTTCAATCGCATAATTTACCGTTTTCCAAATAACTTTTAGATTGTTTTCTGAAGTAGAGATTATTTTTTTAAAGTAGTCGTCTTTACTTTTTTTAATTAAAGATGTTAATTTATTTCTATATTTTTTGAGAACTATCTTAGCATTTTCATCGTGTGGATTTTTAATTGTATTTTTATATAGCCTCTCTTTTTCTCTAATAGATTTTATTAGGCCACAAGTGATCCAAGGTTTTATACGTCTGAATTTTGAATTCGTGTATAACGAGACCTCTGTTGTGGAGGTTTCAATATGATCCATAAGTTGATTTTCAAACATATTTGAGCATTGTTCGACATCGTTAGATTGTAGTATCGTACACCAAGTTTCTGCTTTCAATTTTTCCTCTAAAGTGGCAATATTTGTGGTTTTTTTTAATAGTAATTGAAGCCTTAATTTGTGATTTTATTTCACTATCATACAATAATAAGCAAGTGTGGTGGTCAGTAATATTCGTTTGCCAAACCATTGTTTTGATTTTATATAGGTTTTGTAATTTTATGTTTACCCAAATATGATCTAAGCAAGACGATTTTTGTCCGTGCACTTCTCTAGTATTTTTGTTTATGCATGATTTAAAATCTAATTCCGTCATACAATTTAGGAACTAATTTTTGAAAATATTTTCTGATTTTTCGTTAATGTTAATATTAAAATCACCCGCGATAAAACAGGTTTTATTTTTAAGCGGTAGTAAGATATTTTTCATTTGAGTTATAAAATGTGAAATACCTATTTGATTCGTGTGTTCTGTAAATGGCAATTATGTGATAAATATATTTATCGAGTTTAATTTCTATTTGAATACAGTTAGTCAGTAATATTAAGTGTTCTAAAATCGTGACAATACTGAATTTGGTGTGAACAAATATTGCGATTCCACTATTTTTATTAATATTTATTTTAGTTGGGATGTATGTATAGTTAGGAAGCTGAAAAGCTGGTGACTCATCATTTGTCTCTGTTAATATTATACAGTCTGGTTGTAATATTAGGTTATTGATTTTAATTATAAATTCATCATAATTTTGAAAAATACTAGGAATATTTTGGTGTAATATGAATAAACCGTTAAATTTGTGTGGGAAAAATTCATTACAAGTCTCTGTGCTTGCACATTCGTATTCATGGATTTTGTAGAAATTTTCTAATTGGCTAGCTATGAAATCATCCATTTAAAATTAATTGAGTTGAGAGTTTCTATGGATATTACAATTTTATACTGAGACGTAATAGTTTTTGGTTTTGCTATCTTTAATATAAAAATTTTCCAATTGTAAGATGTAATGTTTGGTAGATGATCGGTTTGGAGATTTTTTAGTTTAGTTTGGTTAGAATTAGAGCGTTTCATGCATTCGGGGGAACGCGGCCGGTCTAGAGATTTACATATCCAATATTCTTTACATTTATTCTGATGCTGATTTATAATTATTTCATAATATAATATTAAAAGTTTACATAATATCATAATAAAAGTGATTATACTATAAGAAATCCTAATATAATAAGGACACAGGAAATATATTTGTTGTTCGTGGGACATATTAATTGTTTGTATTTCATTATGTTGATGTTCAGTGTTATATACAGACTCGAGTGTAGGCTTGGGATATTTGCAATGATGCGCGTATTGGCGATATGGATATTTATTGTAACATATTGGCTATAGTACGTCCTATCTAACGTGCTGGCGGTTGGAAAAAGAAGAGTGAGGAGAGGCCTGCATCTCCTTTTATATGCGGGATCACCTGTCTCGCTCTTGTATGGCCGGAAACAGGTGTGCCACCCTAAAACCTCTCTCACATTCAGGAAATGACATTTCAGTTCGGTTGAGAGCGCTAATATCGTGGGAATGAGTAGATAGTCACAGTTTTGAAAGAGCCAATTCGGAATCTATGAGGATTTGTCGTGAATTGTCATCTTTTTTTATAAATATTAATCCGGCTTTTGTCCAAACGTGTTTGTACTTACAATTACAATCAGCTGCGAACTGTCGCGTTAGATACCACAGTCATTTGGCGTGCGGAGTCAGGAGTTCACTAACATAGATTGGTGAGCGGGGACCCGATAATCCTATTACGACATTATTCAGTTTTTCAATGTTTTGTTCACAGGATCTGTTGTATGTTTTTATAGCGTTATGTAGTTGTTCTTTTAACGACGTTGAATTAAAACGAATTATCACTGTCCTGGATTTCATGGTTGGAGGAATATTTTTTTTTCGTGGAGTGACTCTGTATATATTTTCTATGTCGCTGGTGTTGAGTTGGCAGTTTACTGTCTTGCTGACGTTGAAGATGATGTCCTTCAGGGATTGAGTCGTTTCTTCTTTAAATTCCGGGATACCCCTAAATTCTAGACAAGTGTTATTTGATTCTCTGTTTCTCCTTTCTTGATCTCTCTCGATTTCGGTGATTCTTCTTTCTAATTCTTCATTTAGTTTAATCTCGGTGTTTTGCAATCTCATCCGTTGGTCCATTTTGTTGGAATCATCTTGAATTGATTTTATTGTTGATTGTAGGGAAGACACTTCTTGTTCCAGTCGATCGACTTTGCTCAACGTTTGTTCAATTGCTTCGAATCTTTTTGTGAATTCATCTAATTTCGAATTGTTAAAGTCAACGGATTTTTTTATTTCTGCCATGTCTTCCTTCACTTGATTGTTAAAAGTTTTTAGGGAGGCGAGTTCAGATGAAAATTTTTTAATTTCAATCATCACGTCTTCTATGGAATTGTTTGAAGTAGCCGTTGATTGAGGTGAGGTCTTGCAGGTTGGGCAGCGCCACGTTCTTCTTTTTTCATTGTTTGCTTTGCGAAACGTGGTTTCTGTTGTTCCTCCGCATTCATAATGGAACTGCTTACTGCAGGAGAAGCACGTGACACCATCGCTAATAGTTAGTTCGCATTTGGAGCAAAGCATATTGAGAAAGGTTGGCCGCCTCTGGGTTGTTAAGCGCGTCGATTGGTATAGAGGTAAGTACGTAAGTATTGTCTTTCAGCTACAGCAGTAACGCAGGGCACTGTATTTGTAGGTAGCACTGAAATAATGATAACTCGGGACTGCACTTTTCGCTTTTGTAAAAATTGATTTTTTGAATGACGCACTGTTAATATTTCGGAGCAAATATGACACCTACATTCAAATGAATTCACTGAAGAGTTTCGGAATGTTTAATGATATGCATATGATACGTATACTGTCAAAATGTTATAACTTTTGAGGAGCGAATGATAATGTCTGTCACACTTGACTGTTGTTGTTATGTTTATATTTTCTATCTTTATTTTTTCTCCTTTCTTTTTTATCTATTCTTCTTCATTTTATTATATTCCTTGTCTACCATTTGTTTTATATATATATATATATACATGTAAAGAAAAATATAATTTTCTTTAATTTAAAACAATGCCAATCTTGACTCTTCATTGTGTATGAACCGTAGACTGTCACTGGAAATGTGCCACAGTACCTACTTAACAGTTAACTCGAAATATTATAATCTATGGATAATTAAAAATATAGTGAAAACAATCTAGTCTAGTCTCTTTTTAGTGTTGCTATTTTTCGTTTCATCGAATTTTAAAGCGCAAAGGTGCTAAAGAAGTTTTTATTTAAATAATAATGTTAAAGGCATAATAAAGCAAATCGATAAGATTAATTTCAACATTTAAAAGTCTATCGTGATTGTGATTAAGGAATCGACATTTCAATTTATAACATTAAATGTCGTATCTTTTCTTACAGGTATGTTTTGTTACTAGATACTTTTATTTATGTAAATCTTGTGAGATTAACAAAAGAAACCTCCTCTTTCTTTACAGAGAAACTCAATTGTCTTTTAATTGATTGTGTCATCCGAATCACAAGGAAAATATCATTATATACACGTATTATAGATGCATGTTTTTTTTGTTTACTGTTAAATATTTATTCTTTGTTTTATACATAAAACATATTAGTTGTCCTTTGTTAAATTGTGGTTTACATTCGTTTCCTCGGCCTTTTTAACTCGAGCTTTGCTCTTAAAATATGGATAAGATATATTAACAATTTATTTTTGAAAGAAAAACTTTATTTAATTTATAAAAACATGTCATTTTTGTACCATTATATTGAATAAAAAAATATATATATACTGTTGGGATACCTGGGGTGAGGTGCCTACCTTCTGCCGTCGGACAAGCTCATTCGGCCAGCAGAGCGCTATAGACTTTCATCACCAGGGTGGTAGGTTCTCTTAGGCGCAAGTGTGGAATTCCTGAAATAAACTCAACCTACGTGCCTTGTCAGGGCAATGAAACATCAGCTGCAGTCAACATGGTTTGTATTGGAGGGAACTTGTTTAAATACAACAGGGGTACATTTCACAGTCAATAATAGAGCACAGGTAGAATTAATAGCCTATCTATTCCGGGGTCTTATAGCCTAACAATCTCTCTATCGAGTCTCTCTGAGACCGATCATAATTACGCGTAAATTGGGGAGGGACACATGGCAAACAGGAAATTAGTGGTTCAGGTACTCACAAAGCCGGGGCAGGTGTCTTGAGAACAGCCAGGTGAGAGGTATCCAGGCGGGGCTGGTATTCTCCACAGGTTTCTATAGGCGAATTTCGCCATCGTGTCTCCGTAGAAACTTCTAGAACAAAGTGCCGGGACAATCGGCCGACAGAGCGAGCGCTCTCAACCAGGGGCTACGGGGGAATGGCGCAGTTGCTAGCTGTTGTTGGCCGGCCGCCGCGAGCGTGCCGTGCGCGGAGCGCGGGCGCGGGGGCGGGCGCGGTGCACGGGCGGGGAGAGGGGAAACCGTTTGCATTCACAGTGGTGTAGCGTGGTAATTTGTAGGGGTGGATTCCGGCGCATCGTAACAATATATACGATAGCATCTTTTCACTCTTTCTTCATCTAATCCCAAAAATTTGAAAGACTGCAATAAAGTAATATCCGCTTTTGCTTGTCTCGCTTATTGAATAAATCAGTTTTGTACTTCTTCTTAAGACCTCAACACATTACATTCGATATTGGCAGAGCCGTTTGTTGTAAACACTTCCCTAAATAAGATAGGCGGTATAGTTTTAATATTGAATTGATTAAAATACTCACATTATAAAAACACGTATTTCCGAATTTCTGATAAAAGCGGAATGGGAGATCGAAATAAAGAAATACAGGCTTACCTTTAGAAATACATATTGTATGTATTATATTGAGTTCTGCCCCCTTGATCTTGATGGCGGTTCTCAATATGCGACTTCAATGTTTTGGAAAAATTGCAAACCTCATGGGAATTGAATTTCCGTTATAAAAATTTTCTGTTTCAGGAATATCTGTTTTGGCTTGAACCAATTACCAAACGCTACCACAGCTGGGACATGGATCTAGTAAATCCAGAGACTTTTTCCATCAAGACAGAACCAGGGCCCCAGGAAGAAGGTGGAGGTGTAATGCTGTATACAGATACAGATTTCGACCTCCAAGATGTAAAGAAGGAATGTTTGCAATATGCAGAGACTACTCAGACAGACAGTTAGTTACATTGAATATATTTAAAAATGTGGCATGTTTAATTTTTTAATTATTTATATAACATGCCACATTTTTAATTTGGATTTATTAACTTAAATGTATTACTCGCAATAAGTTTCCGATTTCTCAAATATTTACCTGTTTTTATTAGGGACATGTAATCAGTTACACGTTACAGTTACGTAAATATTTATGGAAATAAAAACCTTAACATTGACTTCTTCAAGAGCAGAGTCCTTCTTGAAGCGTTGGCAACTGATGCGGACACATGGTGTCATTCTTTTATCTTAAAGTTCGTATCCAAATCCACGCCTATATACATATGTTAAGTGATTGGGTTTAAAATCTTTCATATTTATAGATTTTTTTTTAAAAGTCTCGTTGTATGTAAATTATTGTAGTGTATGAATGTACTACACTACATTCAAAGAACATTGCAATTATAAATGTTCGTATTGTCATTTTGGTTTTGCAGTCAGCACTAATGTGGAGACAGTGGCCATCAAGGAGGATCTTGAATCCCGAGAAGAAGATGAAGGGAGTTTTCCATTTATGGAAATTAACATGGACATGTCGGATATTAAGAAAGAATGCTTAGAACGCGTCGAAATGAACCCGACAACAGGTAAAACCTATTTTCATTGTAAGAACATTATCTGGTATCCATTTTTTCAACTTATCGCGGAAAATAAATCTTAATGAGCCTTTTTTATTCATATTCTTTTTAAATTTGTCGACAGATCTGAAGACGCATCTTGTGGATAAACGATTATTTTGTCCTCAATGTGACTACTCTTGCTATCATAGGAATGATTTTGTAAGTCACCGTCTAATCCATACTGGAGTTAAACCCTATTCTTGTACCGAATGCAACTTTTCATGTTCTCAAAAGAGCAGTCTCACGAGGCACATGCTGACTCATAGCGGAGAAAAACCCTTTTCTTGTTCCGAGTGCAACTATTCATGTTCTCGAAAGGGCAGTCTGGCCATCCACATGCTGACTCACGGTGGAGAAAAACCTTTTTCTTGTTCCGAGTGCAACTATTCATGTTCTCAAAAGGGCAGTCTAACGATCCACATGCTGTCTCACAGTGGAGAAAAACCTTTTTCTTGTTCCGAGTGCAACTATTCATGTTCTCAAAAGGGCAGTCTAACGATCCACATGCTGACTCACAGTGGACAAAAACCTTTTTCTTGTTCAGAGTGCAACTATTCATGTTCTCAAAAGGGCAGTCTAACGATCCACATGCTGACTCACAGTGGAGAAAAACCTTTTTCTTGTTCCGAGTGCAACTATTCATGTTATCAAAAAGGAAAACTCACGAGGCACAAGCTGACTCACAGTGGAGAAAAACCTTTTTCTTGTTCCGAGTGCAACTATTCATGTTCTGAAAAGGGCAGTCTCACGAGGCACAAGCTGACTCACAGTGGAGAAAAACCTTTTTCTTGTTTCGAGTGCAACTATTCATGTTCTCTAAAGAGCAGTCTGACCAAGCACAAGCTGACTCATAGTGGAGAAAAACCTTTTTCTTGTTTCGAGTGCAACTATTCATGTTCTCAAAAGAGCAATCTCACGAAGCACAAGCTGACTCACAGAGGAGAAAAACCTTTTTCTTGTTCCGAGTGCAACTATTCATGTTCTCTAAAGAGCAGTCTGACCAAGCACAAGCTGACTCACAGTGGAGAAAAACCTTTTTCATGTTCCGAGTGCAATTATTCATGTTCTCAAAAGAGCAATCTCACGAAGCACAAGCTGACTCACAGAGGAGAAAAACCTTTTTCTTGTTCCGAGTGCAACTATTCACGTTCTCAAAAGGGCAGTCTAACGATCCACATGCTGACTCACAGTGGAGAAAAACCTATTTCTTGTTCCGAGTGCAACTATTCATGTTCTCTAAAGAGCAGTCTGACTAAGCACAAGCTGACTCACAGTGGAGAAAAACCTTTTTCTTGTTCCGAGTGCAACTATTCATGTTCTCTAAAGAGCAGTCTGACCAAGCACAAGCTGACTCACAGTGGAGAAAAACCTTTTTCTTGTTCAGAGTGCAACTATTCATGTTCTCAAAAGAGCAATCTCACGAAGCACAAGCTGACTCACAGTGGAGAAAAACCTTTTTCTTGTTCCGAGTGTTACTATTCATGTTCTCTAAAGAGCAAACTTACGAGGCACATGCTGACTCACAGTGGAGAAAAACCTTTTTCTTGTTCCGAGTGCAACTATTCATGTTCTCTAAAGAGCAGTCTGACCAAGCACAAGCTGACTCACAGTGGAGAAAAACCTTTTTCTTGTTCAGAGTGCAACTATTCATGTTCTCAAAATAGCAATCTCACGAAGCACAAGCTGACTCACAGTGGAGAAAAACCTTTTTCTTGTTCCGAGTGCAACTATTCATGCGCTCGAAAAGGCAGTTTAACACACCACAAGCTGATTCACATTGAAAAATTGCCTTTTTCTTGTTAAGAGTGCAACTATTCATGTTCCGATAATAGCAGTCTCACGAAGCACAAGCTGACTCACAGTGGAAAAAAACCTTTTTCTTGTTCCGAGTGCAACTTTTCATGTTCTCTAAAGAGCAATCTCACGAAGCACAAGCTGACTCACAGTGGAGAAAAACCTTTTTCTTGTTCCGAGTGCAAATATTCACGTTCTCAAAATGGCAGTCTAACGATCCACATGCTGACTCACAGTGGAGAAAAACCTTTTTCTTGTTCTGAGTGCAATTATTCATGTTCTCAAAAGAGCAATCTCACGAAGCACAAGCTGACTCACAGAGGAAAAAAACCTTTTTCTTGTTCCGAGTGCAACTATTCACGTTCTCAAAAGGGCAGTCTAACGATCCACATGCTGACTCACAGTGGAGAAAATCCTATTTCTTGTTCCGAGTGCAACTATTCATGTTCTCTAAATAGCAGTCTCACCAAGCACAAGCTGACTCACAGAGGAGAAAAACCTTTTTCTTGTTCCGAGTGCAACTATTCATGTTCTGAAAAAGGCAGTCTCACGAAGCACAAGCTGACTCACAGTGGAGAAAAACCTTTTTCTTGTTCCGAGTGTAACTATTCATGTTCTCTAAAGAGCAAACTTACGAGGCACATGCTGACTCACAGTGGAGAAAAACCTTTTTCTTGTTTCGAGTGCAACTATTCATGCGCTCGAAAAGGCAGTTTAACACACCACAAGCTGATTCACATTTAAAAATTGCCTTTTTCTTGTTAAGAGTGCAACTATTCATGTTCCGAAAATAGCAGTCTCACGAGGCACAAGCTGACTCACAGTGGAGAAAAACCTTTTTCTTGTTCCGAGTGCAACTATTCATGTTCTCTAAAGAGCAGTCTGACCAAGCATAAGCTGACTCACAGTGGAGAAAAACCTTTTTCTTGTTCCGAGTGCAATTATTCATGTTCTCAAAAGAGCAATCTCACGAAGCACAAGCTGACTCACAGAGGAGAAAAACCTTTTTCTTGTTCCGAGTGCAACTATTCACGTTCTCAAAAGGGCAGTCTAACGATCCACATGCTGACTCACAGTGGAGAAAAACCTTTTTCTTGTTCCGAGTGTTACTATTCATGTTCTCTAAAGAGCAAACTTACGAGGCACATGCTGACTCACAGTGGAGAAAAACCTTTTTCTTGTTCCGAGTGCAACTTTTCATGCGCTCGAAAGGGCAGTTTAACACACCACAAGCTTACTCACAGTGTAAAATGGCCTTTTTCTTGTTTCGTGTGCAACTATTCATGTTATCGAAAGGGCAGTCTAACAATCCACATGCTGACTCACAGTGGAGAAAAACATTTTTATTGTTCCGAGTGCAACTATTCATGTTCTGAAAAGGGCAGTCTCACGAAGCACAAGCTGACTCACAGAGGAGAAAAACCTTTTACTTGTTCCGAGTGCAACTATTCATGTTCTCTAAAGAGCAGTCTGACCAAGCATAAGCTGACTCACAGTGGAGAAAAACCTTTTTCTTGTTCCGAGTGCAACTATTCATGTTCTCAAAAGGGCAATCTGACGAGCCACATGCTGACTCACTCTTGATAAAAACCTTTATTGTGATCTAAGTGCAGCAATTCATCTTCTCAAATGAGAGATTTGAAGGAAGTACGTTGGAACTATTGTTGCAGAATAAACTTTTTCGTATTTTGTCTGCCTTTTGTCGATGACAAAGTTACGCAAGTCACCGGTACGAAGCAACTGAGACTGGAACTGGTTAAAAAATAGCATGTTCCTCGAATCCACTGTCATCTAGTGATCGATCTCGAGTCACCGGTACAGAATAACCGAGACATGCAATGGCGTCGTATGCAGTATATAACTTTTTGATACAACTGAGTATTACCGTCAAACTTAACATATTCGGAGCGATACTGCAAGTTCATTAAATTGTAGTACTTATAATTGCCTAGGGCACGTCCCCATGCTAGCTGCCGACGGAATTGGCCACTTCTTTTTACGAATTCTGGAATTAGTAACGGAACTTCAATTGTTAAAGCGAATGTAGCCATAAAATGGTGTAAAACGAAATCTTTTTCTACTAGCTGGTATTGCGGTATACTTCGAACTGGTTTTCTGCGTTTAGCTTTGATATAGCCATCAATTACCGGATACCAAGGACCTATGCCGATGAAGTATTGACTAGGTCGTAATGTTATAATTTTTTATGAAGTCGAATTTTGCGTTTTTTTTTTAATTTATCAAAGTCAACTTTAATGAGGGGATGAAAAGTTACAATACGTTATCCGCTCCGGGTGCCACCCGTACCAGTTACGCCACTGAAGATACTGTAATAGCACCTCGTAGTGGATTGGACCTGGCAACACGGTATCACTTCCTAGTACGTATGCACACATTTAACCACTAACAATTACACATCTACCCTAATGACGGATACTGTAGCGATGTCCGAAAAGTTGGCTAAAGAAGGAGGTATGAATGAGGTAGGTGTGAATTTTATTCCGAATCCTTGTCAGAATATGCTGAATCACAATAATTCCGAATCCTTTTCAAAATATCCTTTATCACAATAATTCGGATTAATATACTATTTTATTTTTTTACTGGGTAGGGTTAACCTATATATTTTTCAAAGATATTATAATAATATGATATCAATTAATGAAAATAGTAGTGTATTTCTTTTTAATTCTTATTTTATTAAGTGAACCTTTAGTTTAATTCTTGTTTATTTTGTTGGTGGTTATTTTGAGTCTGCATTTTTTTCCTTTTAGTGTGTGTTTTGAATAGGCACTTTATACTATATATTACTTTATTTAAATTCCGTAAATTTTTAATTCGGATCGTTACTATTTATGTTATTTATAAAATCAACTAAAATGTGTTTAGAATGTTAATGTTTTTAACATTTAAAATTAAATAGGTATGTTTATTATTATTTTTTTAAAGGTGCTTGTAACTCGGGCGTTTATTAATATCAAGAGTTATTTACATTTACATATTTGTGCGCTACCCGATTCACTAGACAATATCTGTTCTGAGCCGGGTAGCAGTATCTATAATTACATGTATCAATAAAGATTTAGCTCGTTCACATTGAGCATATAAATATAAAAGATCATAGCACGCCACATATCGCTCTCCATACAATCCCTTCAGAGCGTTCACACCTGAGCGCTTTATGCGCACATCAACCATAGACAATGCACATCTTACGCCGTAACCGCTCCTGAGGCGATATGCCAAAAGTTAAGCGCCCCCACTCCGACGAAAACAGGAGAGGGGGTCATTTTAATTTCGGAGCTGCCAAGACCGGTGGGTTACAGATGTCAAGTTCATAGATTCAGTACAAAAAATGCGCACTCCGTGGCCGCTCGCTAATTCAACTGACCCCCTCTCCTACCATAGGAAGAAATATTTTATCTGCGCCGTGTGAACGGCACGAAACATAAGCGCTCGCGGTTCAACAGATACCTGCTAGCGGTTATATTAGATGTCTGAACACCCCTTAAGAGCTCGTTAACATTGAGCATATAAATATAAAAGATCATAGCACGCCACATATCGCTCTCCATACAATCCCTTCAGACCGTTCACACCTGAGCGCTTTATGCGCACATCAACCGATACATTCAGCAGATACCTGCTAGCGGTTATATTAGATGTCTGAACACCCCTTAAAGCAAAAAAATACAAAAGATAATAAATAAAAATACAAAGTACAAAAGAAAAACTTAAATAATATAATATAAAGTACAAGAGAAGAACACAAATAAAAATACAAAAGATAACCCACACATAATAAATATAAAAAAATTTACAAACATATATAAAGTACTTGAACATTTTCAGTATGAAAGTTCTTTTTTTTTTAATTTTAGTATATGTTTAAAAAATAATATACAACGTATAAAAAATTAACACGTTCAGTTTGCAAGTAGCTTGTTAATGCAATACCTTTTTTTGTTTAATAACCACGTATTAAAGTTTTTAAATGTACGTTTTCTATTGGTTTGAATTATGTGTTGTGTTTTTTTTAAAGAAAATGTTGAATATGGTAAATAAATATTTGTTTTTTTTGTTTAAAAAATATATATAGATATATTATGTCAGAAATGTTATTCTATTTCTAATTTAATGCTTTTTTTCTTTTTTCATTTTATGCGATCTATATTACATAAACGGTTAATTCGTTTTGTGCAGTGTGGTTAAGGGGATATTAATTATTTATAATTATTCTGATAATATAGTCACTAAGGCATTTATTCGTTTTAGAGATAAGTAACTAGCTATAAGTCTTAGATATAAGTTACCAGCTATAAGTCTTAGATTTAAGTAACTAGCTTTAAGTCTTAGTTATAAGTAACTAGTTATAATTCTAAATCTTACTTGTAAGCCAGTTATATTAATTCTTATATATATATATATATATATATATATATATATATATATATATATATATATATATTTTTTTCTCTTGATGTGATTTTTCATTAAAACGGCGCTTTATAAATTAACCAAATAATTTTATTGTGACTATTATTATCATTTATCATGTGCAGTACCAAGAAAACTTTCTTGTAGAGAGTCTCGTTCACCAAGGAGCCCGATGAAGATCATCGTAGATCAGTGATCACAGGGTGGTTTATTACATCTGGTAAACAGCAAACAATCAACTTCTTTATTTGAGATTGTGCTTACTGTTCACACTGTACGTAGAAATGAAATAAAATGGTTGTAGGGTCTATTCTGAAATTTTCCATAACTGGCGTCATGAGTAGTGTTCCTTTATACAGCGGACTGAACAATAAACCACTATTATTAACATATATGAATGCAAGACGGGGACTAGCTACCAGCATAGACTTTAAGATTGTTCCGTCAGCAAGTCAGTAACAAGGTGAAAGGAGAGTGGCGTACGACGAGCAGACGAGCAGTGAAGGCGGCTAGTCGGCGATGGCCCGCAGACTCGTAAGCCGATTTAACATTCTTAGTAGCTTCATTATGTTTCATAATCGGTTTATCCGTTATTAAATATTTTCGCCATTTATAATTGTAGCAACTGGCGCTCTTAGAATTAAGCATGATTATTATTTAAACTTTTGGATAGTCAGGAACTCTACAACTTTATGCGGACGATACAATTTTTTACAATAAACTGAACCTAACGGAGTTTGAAACGGAAATGAATGCTGATGTTTCTAAATTCCCAAGCTGATTAAGAATAAACAAACTAACTCTTAACGTAAAAAAAACTCGTTATATCCTTTTTGGCAACAAGAAAAATTTCAGCCTCAATATTAAAGTTGGTGATAACTGCCTCGAAAAGAAAATACCACAAAATATTTCGGCCTGATCGAAGATTCCCAACTCTCGTGGGAACTACACATAAATCATAAAGGAGAAAATTACCCCCATAACTGGTGTAATATATAGACTCCCAGGATTACTACCCATTCCATTGCTAACTTCGGTGTACTACGCCATTGTACATTTTTATTTATTTATTTATTTATACTGGGTTTTACAGATGTTTACACTTACGTATGAAATATCCAGTTATAAAAACTCAGTTATTTCATAATTATAAAAATCTACAATTACATACAATTAAATACAGATACATACAATTACAAACAAAAACTTCACAAATACAAATACCTACAGAATTATATACAAGGTCACTCGAGTAACACATTACAATGAGTGGTAAGAGACATGAAATACACGAGACGTGCATAAAGAGACAATTCACACAATATAATTAGTTAGTTATTTTTTTTTTTAACAGCGCCAGAACTTTTTTTTGAACCCGTACAAATTATCAACGAAAATATCCACATCATCACACTCTATCTTGTTATATAGTCGACACATCTGGGTCAGAGGGCTAAAGTATGCAATATTATTTTTGAATGTATTCATGTGAAAAATGTTATGGCGTCTTAAACAATGGGAGTTGGGGACATTTATTACAATACTGCTAAGACATAATTTAGTATCAAGGTGGCCGTGAATAATTGTATGTAAACATATTAGATCAGTCAATTGCCTTCTAGTTTTAAGTGAATCAATCTTGAAGTAATCACGACGTACGTCGTATGATCTGAGATGGTCATGTAGTCCACATTCGAAGGATAACATTCTTAGTAATTTTTTTTAACTGATTCTACAATGTTTTCATATTTGCAGTAATGTGGATTCCAGATAGTGCTTCCATATTCAAGTTTAATTCTAATTAAGGCATTGTAAAGAGTTAGAATTGAATGAGGATCTTTAAAAGGTTTACATATTCTGTGAATAAATCCCATCATTTTTAATGATTTGCACTTAATGTCGTTAATATGTACATCAAATATGAATTTAGAATCAAGAGTGATTCCTAGATCCCTTATTGAAGACACTTTTTTGAGAATTATATTATTGATAACATAAGAAAACTCCTTTATAATTCTATTTCTAGTGAAATTTAAAATGTAACATTTATCAACATTTAAGTGCATATCATTAACAGTACACCAGTTATTGAGTGTGTCGAGGTCATTTTGTAGCAGTTGATGATCGGAAACAGACTTAATTTTACGAAAAATTTTAAGATCATCAGCGAAAAAAGCATAATCACAGTTTAATTTCGAGCCAAGGTCGTTTATGAATATAAGAAAAAGCAGGGGGCCAAGATTTGAACCCTGTGGTACACCAGAAGTTACAACTATAGGGGATGATTTGAATCCATTAATAAGAACTAATTGAGTTCTGTTATACAAATATGATTTCACCCAGCGTAATAGGTCTCCATGTATTCCAATTTGTTCAAGTTTTTTTAGTAAGATTTAGTGGTTAACTTTATCGAAAGCTTTTTGGAAATCAGTATAAATTGTATCTACTTGTAATCTTTCATTAAAAGAATTACACACATAATTACTGTTGACGCAACTATGTATACCTATCTATATACCTTGTTCCATTTTTCTACCCATCCTTTTTTTACCACAATTACCTGTCCCTACTGACAATATTACCTACCGTACAACAATAAAATCAATAGGTATGTCCGTCAGTCTGTTAAAAGAAACTGTGCCACGAACACCATTATTCTCTCAGTTTTATATAACATCGACCAGTTTATGGAAACTTGTGCAGTGAGTGATTTAGTGCTCCCTCAGACCCATAATATTGAGCAGAACATCAACCATAAGGGGTAAGTCAGTTTCCTTCTCCATTCATCTGTTTACCATTCCCCATAGTTGTGTCAAAGTATTCACAAGCATAACATTTTTTTAATATATTGATTCAGTCCACTCCACGTGTCGCCTTTGCGATACCAATTACAATATTCCAAAAGATTTGAGTTGATTGATCTTTGAGGAACAAACCCATGTTGCCTAGTGCAGAGAAGGGGCTTAAAATGTGAAAAAATATTTTTATATATCAGAGATTCAAAAACCTTAGCAGAACAGGATAGTATACTGATTGGCTTATAATTTCTAATTAAAGATTGGTCTCCCGATTTTAATACTGGCACCACATATGCCTCTTTCCACAGACCAGAAAAAGTTCCCGTGGTTAGGGATGCATTAAAAATGATATAAAGCGGTAAACATAAAGAGTCTGCACAGCAACTGACAAAGAAAGGAGGAATATTATCAGAACCTGGACCCTTATTGGAATCTATTTTAGTCAAAAAACATTTTATTTCATCTGCATTAATATGTATTTTACCCAAATTGCTTTGATTGTGTTCAGTTATGTTTGGCATTGAATCATTAGAAGATGTTTCCGACTTGGTATAAACGGATGAAAAATATTTAGAAAATATGATTGCTATGTGTTCACTGTCATTTGCGGAAATATCGTCAAGATGCATTACTTTAGGAATACAATTAGTTTTTCGTAATGATTTTGAGTATGACCAGAACACCTTTATCATCTTGCAGACCACTTTCGACAGAGTTAATGTATGATTTATAACATTCGCTTTTATTTTTTTTGTAAGTTTCCTTAAATAAGAGAATTCTCTATAATCTGACTCTTTACCATGTTTTTTTACCTTAAGTCTAACTTTGTTTTTGTTTTTTGTTTTTAAGAAGTGCAATCAATTGCTGATTAAACTAGACAGGATATTGATTTTTTGTTTTAGTTCCATATTTTTTAAAATATCTGTCAATTATTTCCCACAATTTTTCCTAAAATACGATTAGCATGCAATTCACATTTTTATTTTTAAAAAGATTTATCCAATCAATAGACAATAGATCCTGTCGACATTCATCAAAGTTTTTCTTCCTGAAGTTGTATTTCGAATCGCTTCTATTAATTTCTAAGAATTGATCTTTATTTTGTTTCACTATAATTTCAAATGACGGGTGGTATTGATCCAGTTTGGTTAATCCTGGTGCTATATGTATATCAATGATAACTTTATCAGAAAAAAACAGATCCAATAAATTTTCATTTCTATTTTGTACATAATTGAATTGATACAAATTACAAATCGAAGAGAGGTTGACAAGACTGTGTGCTTTCATGCTTTTATAATTGGAAGGGGAAAGTACATTATTTTTTAATGAATTATCAGGTAACCATTTGATTTCGGGTAAATTAAAATCCCCTATAAAAATAAACTGCGAATTGGGAATTGAGTATACAGATCCTGTAATTTTTCAATCTGATTACAATAATTATCAACGGTTACACTAGGAGGAATATAGATGATGCATATAAAGATGAGCGAGTTGGAACGAGACTTAATTACAAGCCACAAATCTTCATTGTCACTCTCCTACTCAGTTTTTCTTGACACAAGAAGTTTTTTAGAAACGGCGGCTAGAACTCCGCCACCTTCTTTAGACAAAGATTTGGTTGACTCACGATCTCTTCTAAATATTACATATCTGTCATCAAACAGTTCTTCACTAAATACTGTTGAGTTCAGCCATGTTTCAGAAAAACAAATTATGTCATAATTATTGATTAAAATATTATTGCGTACACTTACAGTCTTTGTTCGAATACTCCTCACATTTTGATATAATATATTTAATTAAGGCGGCCAACTTTACAAAATATCAATGCGGGACACAGTCGTGTGCGGTGTCGGGGGGGGGGGGGGGGGGGGGGGTATGTAACAAATTTAAAATTTATAACTCTCTTCGAAATCAAGAATTTGGCAACAATATGAACACGGTTTCTCTTTGATTCTGGCAGCACATACATAGTCTGCAACTAGAATTTTATGACTGCATTACAAATAATACTTATACCAGGGCGGGTAATTGGTGGATAACCTCCACTGCACTACAAATATGAGAATTTTTCCTTCGAAATGTGTCAGCAGATGAATCCACAACAGAAATTTTTCATTCTGAACACAAAACTGGTTTAAATTAAATCTGTATGCGGTGAAATAAAACCATACTCAGAATATGAAAATAGTTTCTCTTTGATGTTTTCCTTCATGATATGTCATCCGATGAATCCAGTTAAAATTGTTGAACGAGAAAATGGTTTCTCTTTGATTCTGAATTTTTGATTTTCTGGCAGTAAATTAATAATCTACAACTAGAAATTTATGACAGCACATCTAATAAGAAAATGTTTTCCTTCGAAATGTGTCAGCAGATGAAACCACAACAGAATTCCTACATTCTGAACACAAAACTGGTTTAAATTAAATTTGTATGCGGCGCATTAAAACTACACTCATAACTCATAACATGAAAATGGTTTCTCTTTAAGTCTGGCAAACATAGTGTGCAACTAGAATTTTATAACTGCACTTCGAATAAGAGAATGTTTTCCGTCTAAATATGTCATCAGATGAATCCAGCTGGAATTTTACACTCTGAACACAAAACTGGTTATTTATAATTAAGAATATCTGTACTCAGCTATAATCCGAACATGAAGATAAACATTTATGCGAGATAGGAAATTCTTTTTGAAATTCCGTGAACTTACAACTTCGCTTTTTTGCGGTATGCGGCATGGTCAACAAATTGTTTGATTTGATTTGAATGATAAATACGGGTTATCAATCACGTGTCACGGCTTGCACTTATTCAATACTACACTGGCCCTCTTTGACTCTTGCTTGATTTACCTAAATAAACCAATCCCTAGATCGATATCTTCTGGCATTTTCTAGGGACAAATAATAGTATCTCCCACACGCCATAGTCAATGGTGGTGAGGTCCTTCAATAATGCTGCTTTGTAGGCCGGGCAATCCTTATCTCCGGTGGGGTGGGCACGGGAAGCTGCAGGCTTTCCGAAACGTGCGCATGTGGCGCAACTGGGTGCGGCAGCAGCAGCGGGGCAGACCTCACGTGCATGTCCTTCTACACCGCAGTGGGAGCATCTCTTTGTATCTTTGCAATACTTGTGTGAGTGTCCAATCATTTGTCAATTCAGACACACTGTAAGTCCTACAAAGTCACATTTACACCAAAGGTATTCAAATACTGAAGAGATATGCCTTGGTGTCCGCGCAACTGTCGGCGGACTACGCCCTTATTAGAGTCGTTTGCATACAAAAAGAATTTGTTCTTTTCGTTGATTTTTTGAAGATGTGCATTAGCATTTGTTAACAATATAGTTTGAATACGGAAAGAATTCGTTCATTTAGTTTAACTTCGTTTGGTTTATTCGTTAATTATTCGTTCTTTTAGTTTATTTGTTAATTGGTAAACAATGTCGGCGACACCCGGAAGCGCAGTCCCACACAGTTAAAACTGCAGATAGCACATCTACTTATATTACAATATCTTTGATTTACACCTTTCTTATCTCTGCTGTATCTGGGGATTTGCCTCAAAGAAATTGATAGCTGAACTACAGGTGATTTAAAACCGAGCTCTCGGAAAATTTTTTGGACTTCCATTGGACACCCATGTCAGAAACATTTATTCAGTTTCCGGTATTCTTCCTATCACAGTCCTCCCTAAACATGAAATCACAAGCACCATACTACAAATCAACAATCAACTCGCACTAAGCTACATCAAGCCACTATACAATTAAGACATCCACACTCACAATACACGAAATGGCAATAAAATCCGCATACCTAAAACACACTACAAAATATGGGATAAAATCTCTGAACTATGTTGCCTGTACCTACACTATATAATTCGCTTCCAGATGTGTACAAGGGAATCCAGAAAAATAAAAAAATTCAGAGTAATGCTGTAAAATAATATTTTTTTAAGTACTTTTAGGGATGAAACTATGTCATTTTCTTTTCATGTTTTATTGCCTCGTTTCTTTTTCTCTTCTTTTCTTTTCCATTTAGTTGTCATCATCCATATTTGAATAACCTTGTTCCTTTTTTTCTCTAATTGTTCTCTATTGTTGTTTGTTCTACTCAAATCTTATCATTCTGACTCTTGACGTGACCCGACGCAAGCAATGATTCACTTGATCGTGCCAGGTCTTTCTCTGGCGTTCCCGACTTCACTACCACTCTTATCTGCTTCATATTTATATTATTGTTCCATTCATTGTTCGTTCGCTCTACATGCCCAAACCACCTGAGGGTCCCTTTCTCAATCTTACTCATTACTCGTTACGCTTACATCAGGCTTGCATTTTTCACAAATCTCCAAGGATCATTATATATGTATGTGGTTTTTTCGTTCTTCACATGCATGAACAGAACGGATAATCGTGCGTTCTGTTCACAAACATCGTTGTGATATATTTATTTCAGAACACATGATGCGGTTTTTACGGGGATGGCTGAAATGGGTTCTCGATGAAGGTATACTCTGTTTTATTTCGGTTGAAAGGAAAACGTATTAATATATTTAGAAAATATAGATTTTGTTTTCATTCCACAAAACTAACATATTATTATATTGCTGTATTATGGTGATTGCTGGAAAGGCTATTGTCTTTCTGAAAAAAAAACATTATTTAAACATATACCCCCGAGATTACCATTTTCAATCAGAAGAATGTAAATCCGTTGTAGAAAACCATAATCATTATTTAAAAATATTTTCCTGTTATAATGAATTTATATTTCAAGTATTTTAGGTTTTTTACTAACGCTTGATTTTTCATTTCCTCATGAACACAGGATTCCCTCTGACAAAGCTCCCTGCTGAGAAAATGAGCTATACAAAATGATGTTAAGCTCATTCCCTGGAATTCAAACTCAAATGGAACGTTGTAGTCTTGTGGAAGCGTAAGAGCTCGTTCACATTGAGCATATAAATATAAAAGATCATAGCACGCCACATATCGCTCTACATACAATCCCTTCAGACCGTTCACACCTGAGCGCTTTATGCGCACATCAACCATAGACAATGCACATCTTACGCCGTAACCGCTCCTGAGGCGATATGCCAACGTTAAGCGCCCCCCACTCCGACGAAAACAGGAGAGGGGGTCATTTTAATTACGGAGCTGCCAAGACCGGTGGGTCACAGATGTCAAGTTCATAGATTCAGTACAAAAAATGCGCGCTCCGTGGCCGCTCGCTAATTCAACTGACCCCCTCTCCTACCATAGGAAGAAATATTTTATCTGCGCCGTGTGAACGCCACGAAACATAAGCGCTCGCGGTTCAACAGATACCTGCTAGCGGTTATATTAGATGTCTGAACACCCCTTAAAACATTTTTCTGTTTCAAGCATTTTTATTTTTAAATAAATTATTTGGCTAATGTATAATAAAGTAGGTCGAGTACAATTATATTGTCTATGGTAACAAATGGCCATGGACTTCCTCCATCTATAGTGCAGACTTTTAAGGGGTGTTCAGACATCTAATATAACCGCTAGCAGGCATCTGTTGAACCGCGAGCGCTTATGTTTCGTGCCGTTCACACGGCGCAGATAAAATATTTCTTCCTATGGTAGGAGAGGGGGGTTGAATTAGCGAGCGGCCACGGAGTGCGCATTTTTTGTATTGAATCTATGAACTTGACATCTATCACCCACCGGTCTTGGCAGCTCCGTAATTAAAATGACCCCCTCTCCTGTTTTCGTCGGAGTGGGGGGCGCTTAACTGTTGGCATATCGCCTCAGGAGCGGTTACGGCGTAAGATGTGCATTGTCTATGGTTGATGTGCGCATAAAGCACTCAGGTGTGAACGGTCTGAAGGGATTGTATGGAGAGCGATATGTGGCGTGCTGTGATCTTTTATATTTGTATGCTCAATGTGAACGAGCTCTTATCTCTTTCTTTATTATATATAAGCACACATAATGTATACATATATTTGATCAGTTTAATTTTATACCCTGAAGATGCTTGTGTAAAGCAAAACCGGTCGGTATATAAAAATTAAATAATTAAATTGTGGTTACAAATAAAGTTATTGTTTTATTTCAATTAATATTAAATATTATGAATGTGTTTGACGTTCGGCAGAAATACGCAAAAAACAATCCTCAATCATCTATACATAAGTATACCTTAAAATAAGTAACCTCCAACCTGTACAAAGGGTACAGAGGTTGATTCTAAAAGTCATCATAAGAAAACCATCTATATTTCCAACAATACAACTATTTAACTCTTTTAGGGTTAACAACATTTAACAAAATTTTCAAAAAGAACTCACTATTACAATTACAAACCCACAAAGATCATTTCAATACTACAACAACAATCACTAAAATAAGTAACCGATCACGTGGCAACCTAAAAATCAATAAATTTAAAGCTTTCCAACACCATTATACTTATCAAGAAATACATTTTTTTAATGCTGATCCATATAATATCAAATCTGAAGAAAATTATAAAGCCTTTAAATCATAAGTAAAACAACTGCCAGATCAACCCAACACTAATTATAAATTTTAATTTCATAGAACGAATTTCTACGTAAGTATATTTTTTGATTACACTGTACCGATTAGTAATAATTGATCAAGTCTCAATCATAATATTATGTAGGTACTTTAGTTTCATTTAATTTCATCTTTAATAAACAAACAAAAAATATATAAATTAAGGTATTCTTGTTTTTCACATATCCTCTAAGAATATTTCATCAACACTGAAATGAATCTTTTATTGTCGCAATATAACATTATGTTCCTACACTTGCTATATTATTTGCTAATTCAATAGTTAGAATCAACTACATGTACCTACACTTGCTATATTATCTGCTAATTCAATAGTTAGAATCAACTACATGTACCTACACTTGCTATATTATCTGCTAATTCAATAGTTAGAATCAACTATATGTAGGTACCTACCATCTAACACCTACCTATTAAGAGAATTGTAATAATACTACAATCAAAAATACATAAATTTGTTAAAGACCACTTTTATTTTAAAACACTCTACCGGTTTCGGAAGCACCCTTCCTTCGTCAGGAGAATATTATAACTTTCTTATAATATTTTATATTGAGTTATAATATTTATAGATTTTATATTGAGTTATAATATTGAGTTATAATATTCTCCTGACGAAGGAAGGGTGCTTCCGAAACCGGTAGAGTGTTTTAAAATAAAAGTGGTCTTTAACAAATTTATGTATTTTTGATTGTAAATTATGGCGAGCCACAAAGTTAGTGCTTTTTACAAATGAGTAGTTGAAAATCAAAAGGTACTTAACCACCATTTTGACTTTTTTTTAGATTTAAATGCCAACACGTTCTCCTGGACCATAGCTATGTTTGAAATATTATTTCAGTGCCAAAACATGGTTAAATCCTTAATTATAGCTTGTTAAAAATCGTCTTCATTTTCAAAACGTACTTAAATCCAAAATCGTTTATTTTCAAAACGTACTCAAATCCAACAACCAATAAGGGACATGAAATCGGCAGCCATATTGGTTTTTTAACCAATCAATGAGCAGCTTTCTGTGCAAAGGACACCATAACAAGAAACGCTTTTTTTGTGAGTGGTTTTGAAGTTGATGTGGTCGTGATTTTTTTGAGTTATTAACGGTAATTTTGCAAATTAAACAAAACTGAGTCAATCAGTTTGTTCTCCAGTTGTACCAGCACGCACTGGAAAAGGCAGAAAACGTTTAAGGCGACCGGAAGAGTGGACAATCTACAAACAAAAAGTTATAAGGTGAGTTTCATCACGCTACTAAGACATCAGTGGTGTATTCAAAATTTTACGGTTTTTGTCAATTTTTTTTTCTGTTTATATAATAATTACCTATCTTTTCTATATTTTATACTTCAGTGGAGTATTTTTGTACTACCGAAGTAGGAATATTTCCTATAGGAATATTTTCCGTGCCATATATATTTTCCTTTATTTGTTTCACTTGAAAGTACTAGTTTTTTTGGCGGTGTTTTTATTATAAGCTTGAAAATCAGTAAATATGTTTTAATGATCCATTTATACCATAGTGTAATCATAATGTAAATACATTTGTGGATGTTTGAGCATTGCAAAAAGGCAATTATCTATCTACAACACTTGAATTAGGATCTAATGTCAATGATTTATTTACTTATTTGAAATTTATGCAGAGTTTCATTTCTCTTAGCACCATATATTGGGTTCAAACAAATATTTTCTACGCACATATTTCAAAATAATATCATTCTCTTATTTTATTTTAGATATTCTGCTACTGGGCCTCCTAGATATCCACTACCCTGCAATCATCAGACAAAAGCACTCAACTTTCGCACTTTGAGAATGGTTGACATAGAATCATTTCACAGGGCATTTTATGCAAGGAAAGATAAAATTTACCAGGACAATTTTATTTTGAAATATTGCTTGATTGCAACCCCAGCCCGTCGCAGAGGACAAAATGAAGCAAATTCCAGGAAGAAATCTGTAAAATATTATGTTCGTGCCTATGATAAAACATTAGTCCCGGTGTGCAAAAAGGCTTTTATGGGTATATTACAAGTAAAAATTCGGCGTTTTGATGGAATTTTAAATCGACATCATGGCAGTGGGGAAATGGCGAAAGAAACTCGCGGGGGTGATAGAAAATTGAAAAAATATGAAGGCCGTAGAAACTGTGTGAAAAAATTCATAGAGTCCTTCAAAATTACCGAGTCCCACTACTGTCGGGGCAAATCTGAGAGACAATATTTACCGTGTCACATGAATATACAAAAAATGTGGAAAATGTACAATACACAATGCGACGAAAACATGAAAGTAAAAGGAAGTTTTTTCAGAAAAAAATTTAATATTGACTACAATATAGGATTTAGTTCTCCAAAAACAGATGCATGCTCAACTTTTTCGGAATTAACGGAAAAAATAAAGAATGAAAATGATCAGTATACGAAAAACTTATACATTATGGAAAAAAGAGCACACAAAATGCGAGCAGGAAGCTTTTTTCAAACTGCTACAAGAAGAAAGGGAAAATGTTTACTATCCGCAGGTAATATTGTATTTTAAAATAAATAATGTTTGGCTTTAAAAATACTTTTATTTTTTAGTTAATATGAATTATGTTTCATCTATGCATATATAAATGATGTAATTTCTTCACTACACCCCTGGCAGAGAAGTATTATCAAACACAGTTTATGAGTTTCAAAATGTGACTAAATCCAAAGACTTTACTTTCAAAATGTATCTAAATCCATGGTTCAATATCAAAATGTATCTAAGTCCATTTTTAAATATTAAATAACTAATTAATTATCAATCAGATTTTTATTTCAAATGCGTATTTAAAATGTTTTATTTTACCTTCATTTTTACAAAACATTTAATTTTACTTTATTAAACTTAAATGCTATGAAACAGTTTTCTTGCTTTTGCCAAAAATTTGGTTCGTGGAGATAAGTACGTTTTGATATTAGACTACTCAAATATGTAATAATACTATTTTTATTTTACGACAATCTATGTTATTACTTTTAACAATCTAAACTATATGCATATCTAATTTAGTAACTGCCATGTTAGTAAATTTCTTTATCAATATTGGTTTTCATTCATACTTTTATTCATTTCTTAATTTAAAAAAATACATATATAAAAATGTATAATTTTCTTTATCTTTTTCTGTAATGGCACGACTCCCCAATTCAAACACGAGAAATGTTTTTCTCTTTTAAATTGGGAAGGTTAATTAACAAGAAATAACTTTATTTTTGTAATTAGTTTGAAGAACTACATATTACTTCTGTAAATCTGTTGTGTGTATATTTTAAATTTAAAAAAATACATAAATCAATGAAAAAAGATTAAATACCCACTCGCTGAACTCGAAACTATGACAAAAACTTACTGCAAATCCTCAAAATACATACTACTTTTGGTCATCGAAATTTCAGATACCTTGTAACAAGACTTTACAACTTTCTTCCAGATAGAATAAAAAAATGTGAATCACAAAAAATTTAAAAGATAACATAAAAATTTGGATCAAAAATAATGATTGGGCCTTTACCGGTGCACTCACCCAAATTCGAAATTATTAACGATTTGGTGTTATACAATAGTAATATTAATATACAATCAATGTATTGGTTGCCTTTATTTGAAATTATTATTAATGTAACCAATCTGTTCTGTGATTATATATCAATAAAAGTGTAGGTATGTTTATTATTATACATAGTATATAGTATGTGTAGTATTATAAATTGACTTAAAATTTACTGCCTCAATACAGGCTACCCTAGCGAGGCAGATTATTGAAAAACCTAAATTTATAACAATTTTCTATTCTTCAAGTACCTACTGTTCATATTTTATATTATTTTCTGATACCATTTTGTACATATGTAATTTCAAACCACTGTGAACATTAACACTAAATATATTTTATAGTTATAATCTTGCAAATTTTGTTCAATAAGATGTATTATTATTATTAATATACTTAGTACTAAATATTCGATTTCAACAGTATTATTTATTCTTGATAGAATTGTGTAAGAATTTTGTAGATAAATAATTTGCTTCGTTAGTTTCAAAAGGAAACAAATCCATTATTTTACATTGACTGTCAGAAAAGAATTATGATTAAAAGCTTCCGCCATTTCAACAAATGATTACAAATGTTATTTTTAAATACTGGTGGAACCGTGGTCTTATCAGATCAAAGCAGATTTTTAAGACCGATAATTTGGTTGTTTTGAGCAAGTACATTATGTGAATGAGTCAACAGTTGTTTTGGTAAGACACTTTTCCACTGTGAGTCCGCATGTGCATGTTTAAATTTCTCTTTCGACAACACGAATAGTCACAATCGGCACATGTGTAAGGTTTTTCTCCTCTGTGAGTCCGCATATGTCCTATTAAACTTCCTTTTTGAGCGCATGAATATTCACAGTCCGTGCATGAATAAGGTTTTTCTCCACTGTGAGTACGCATGTGTACCGTTAAAGTTCCCCTACGAGAACATGAATAGTCGCAGTCGGTACATAAATAAGGTTTTTTTCCGCTGTGAGTCAACATGTGATCCTTTAAATTTCCCCTTTGAGAACATGAAAAGTCACAGTCGGTACATGAAAAAGGTTTCATTCCGCTATGAGTCAAGATGTGAACCTTTAAATTTCCTCTTTGTGAACACGAATAGTCACAGTCGGTACATAAATAAGGTTTTTCTTTACTGTGAGTTCGCATGTGTAATTTTAAACGTTCCTTCTGAGAACATATATAGTCACAGTCCGGACACGAATATGGTTTTTCTCCACTGTGAGTACGCATATGTACTATTAAACGTCCCTTTCGAGAACACGAATAGTCACAGTCAGTACATGAATAAGGTTTTTGTCCGCTGTGAGTCAACATATGTTTCTTTAAATTTCCCCTTCCAGAAAATGAATAGTCACAGTTGGTACATGAAAAAGGTTTCATTCCACTGTGAGTCAAGATGTGAACCTTTAAATTTCCCCTTTGGGAACATGAATAGTCACAGTCGGTACATGCATAAGGTTTTTCTCCATTATGAGTACGCATATGTACTATTAAACGTCCCCTATGAGAACATGAATAGTCACACTCGGTACATGAATAAGGTTTTTCTCCCCTATGAGTCAACATGTGTTTCTTTAAATTTTCCCTTTCAGAAAATGAATAGTCACAGTCGGTACAAGAAAGGAGTTTTTGTTCCGTGTGAGTCCGAATGTGACGAATCAATTTACCCTTTCGTAAAAATGATTTTTTGCAGTCAGAACATGAAAACGGTTTTTCTCCACTGTGGGTCAAATTGTGAGATGGTAAATTTTTCTTTCGGTAACAGGAGGAAAAAGAAAATTTTCCAGAATGCGTCTTCAGGTCCGTAATTAAATCTGAAAAAGAAACAGACAAAAAAACGTTAGTATCATAAATGTTACCGTAAAAACGGCATCAGAAGGAAAGCACGATTTGTAGATTCAAATTACCAAACACTAGATTTACCTGACGTCTTGGCAATTCTTTCAGATTGCTCTAAATATTCCCTTTTGATATTATGAAGATCTACGTCTATTTCAGTGTAATTAAATCCCCATTCATCATCTCCTCGGGTTCCTGGTTCTACCTTGATATTAACAGCGTCTACATTGATGATACCTGGAATAACAAAACAACGATGCATGATATTCTGCGACGTACTGAGTCTCCAAATTTAACACTGAACTATTTTCATACATAAATTATACATTACAACTTACAGTGTGTCAGTAAGGCTGTTGAAGAAGTCTCGGCATACTGCAGAGTTTCCTTCTTTATATCATTGACGTCGATATCTTTATCTTCTCTCTGGGACTCTGGTTCCGTCTTGATGGAAATACTTTCTGGGCTCGGAAGATCCATGGCACTTCTGTGATAACGCACTGTTATGTGATGGTAGTTGGTTAAAAAAATATATATTTTTTACATTAACTCCACACAAGAGGCCCCGTGGAAAATAATTTCTCTCCGAGAGGCTGTGTCGTTTTTGGGGACACTGTGTGGAGGGTCTTTTCGAAGAGAAGAAAGAGTGAACCTGAGACTGTCTAATAATATTGTGGTAGATCGCCAGCAGTTTAAGTTTGAGCACCCTTGCAATAGATGATGTCGATGAAACGATTTCTGAAAAGAAAATTAGTTTAAATTGGCATTGCGCATTTTTGACAGATAAACGAAAATATAAAAGTAAGTTATCCTCAATAACTTTCAAAGTTTTTATACAGAGATACCTAGAACACGTATGCATAGTTTTTAAACACGCTGAAAAACATAATCTCAAATAACAAAAAAATTCAGTAGAAAACCTTTTCTAAAATTAGTCTGTCTAAAATGAGTTACACAAATTATTCAATTGGTGGAATATACAATAAAACACGACGAAAAACATTTTTGGAAACTTGTAAAGTCTAAGAAAAGAATGAAGTTGGCATCATCACGAGTCACAGACAAGAGGGTAAATTAAAAGAAATTGTTGACATGTATGCAGATTTCTAAGAAGTGCATGAACTTGACATCTCTAAGGCTAAGGGGCTAAGTAAGAACATTAATCTCGACGGAAATTATAAAAAAAAAATCATAAATTAAAATACTAACATAAACGACAAAACTTTGCAGGATCAAATTTCATACTTTGACCCAAAACTGCCAAAAAAACCACGAAAACCAAAACCAAAAAATGACAAAAAATCACGACAGAATATTTTGTTTCCCTTTTTTTTATATGGAACGGAAATCAGGAAAAAATACCAAGGAATGATGTGGTTCTCAATACTATGGACACATAGACAGACTAAACCAACCTCCGATAGGAGATTTCGAAAAGAAATAGTTGGCTTTGGTTGACTTTTTCCTATGAACGAAACATTCCTTTTTAATATCAGGATAGTCAAAATCTATTTAGAAGTATGCGCCACATTCTTCCGCATATTGCTCTGCTGTCAGAGTCCCCTGTTTACACTTGATCGCAGAAGCGTCTTCTATTTCCTGTTTGATAATTCCGTACTGCAATGAAAAATCACAAAAGGGGATGTTCGAATCCTTTCTTCGGAGATTGTCTCCGGTTCTGACTTTATGACACTGACAGCTGAGGTCGTAAAATCCATTTCAGGTTAACTGCTTTCTGATTATAATGTTAACAAGATATTCTGAAAAATCAAACGTGATTGACTGAAATGTAATTTTCTGAAATGTAAGAGTAACTTTTGCGTATATCTTGGATATCTACTTAATAAGACTATGCAAAAAATCGTTAAAATTCGTGTTGACAGGATGAAGTTAAATGTGTAGACATCTAAATAACTGACTTACGTCCGTTGTTCCCAACTTCACGATCAATCAGTCTCCGATTAGCTAAGCGATTTGTTTAGTACCCTCGGTTCGCCCGTTGGTCGGAGAGTTACGTTGGGAAGAGCGTATTTCTGCATTAGCGGAGTGTTGCGCTAAAATTTCGGCTTAACAATTCCATTTTAAGTCATTTAAAGTTCAAAACTTCACATATAAAACAATTCCTTCATCACCATTTTGGACATTTTGTATGGATTGACATTTGCATAAGCTTCGTTTCAATCTAAATATGCTTGAAAAATGAGAACCTTTTAACCTAGTTTATGCATGTGTATTATAGTTTTTTCTTGTAGAAATTGTTGAAATAAAGTTCGATTTCAAAAATTCAGTGCAATATAAATTAGATTAGTAATTAAAAACATTTACCAAAATACTTGTTGTTTTTCTTTATGTTCAGAGTACTTAATTATATGTTTATACGAATCCAAAATGCTTTTTTCCATGCGACCGTCACAGCCAATACTAACAAGGAAAAACAAATATACTAGTTAAAGTATATTACACTATTTAGAATGATTGACTTTATAAAGAGTAGAGAAATGTGAAATGACGAGACTCAAGTCTCGACGCTTCTAAGCATAAATGAACTAATACCCCAGTGTTACCGAAACCAAAACTTCAAAATCGGGAGAAATTTCGCCTAAAAATCGGTAGAAATCGGGAGAAAACGGAAAAAATTTGAAGAAATCGGGAGATGACTAGAATTATTTTAGTAAAACTTCTCCCTTGTCAATAATTCGAATCCCTTTTATTATTGCGAAGCAGAACCTTAACAACAAGCGAAAAACCCATAAGCTGCGCCGTCAATCCAATTACTGTAGATGTTGCCTGTGGAATAACGCAATTTTCCCTAACGTTCAACGGGGACTTATTTCACGTCTGGCAACTCAGCATGAAATTTTGTGAACTGTCACCCGTCACTTAACGAGACGCCAAATTCATTTAATACCTACTTTCTTTTAAAAGTGAACGACATTCATATAAGTAACAATCTTTTAATCAATAAGTAATAATTTTAATTTTATTAAGGAACCAATAAACCACCTCATGGGCTTTTTCAAAACACCTCTCACCTGGCGACAGATACTTGATAACGATACACTGTTTAGTAATCCTTTATCGAAATACCTACTAATATCTCAGTCTAATCATCAAAAACAAAAAGAAAGTGCATGGACCATATTAAAATTGTTATTGAAATTATTACAGTTATGAAATACTTATGAGTTATATTAGATTAAAATTTAACCATTAAACATTTTCATGTTCCGACTGCAACTATTCTTTTTCTTAAAATGAACATTTAAAAGTCCACAAGCCGTGTCATAGTAGAGAAAAACCCTTTTCGTGTTCTGACTGCAACTATTCATGTTCTTGAAAGTCACAATTTAATATTCACAATTCAATGTGGAGAAAAACCTTTTTATGTTCCGATTGCAACTATTCATGTTCTCAAAAGGAACATTTAAAAGTTCACAAGCCGTATCACAGTGGAGAAAACCTTTTATATGTTCCGACTGCAACTATTCATGTTCTATAAAGTGACAATTTAAAATCCACAAGCCGTCTCACAGTGGAAAAAACCTTTTACATGTTCCGACTGCAACTATTCATGTCCTCGAAAGTGACAATTTTTATATCATCAACAAGCCGTCTCGCAGTGGAAAAAAACCTTTTGTATGTTCCGAATGCAATTATTTATGTGCTAAAAAGGAGACTTTAAAAACTCACAAGTGAACTCATAGTGGAGAAAAACCATTTTCATGTTCCGACTGCAACTATTCACGTTCTCAAAAAGAATATTTAAAAGTCCACAAGCCGTCTCACAGTGGAGAAAACCTTTTACATGTTCCGTCTGCAACTATTAATGTTCTCGAAAGTGACAATTTAAAATCCACATGCTGACTCACTGTGGAGAAAAACCTTTCTTATGTTCCGACTGCAACTATTCATCTTCTCAAAAGGAACATTTAGAAGTCCACAAGCCGTCTCACAGTGAAAATAACCTTTTTCATATTCCGACTGCAACTATTCATGTTCTCAAACGGAACATTTAAAAGTCCGCAAGCCGTCTCACAGGGGAAAAAACCTTTTTTAATGAATGTTTGAAGTTTAATCCTTGCCAAAATGTTAACCTAAAAAATTGCTTTAAATATGTTGTTAATATATATTTTTTTTACATAAAGTCCACACAGGAGGCCCTGAGGAAAATAATTTCCCTGAGGGCCTATCGTCGCTCTAGTTCGTTTTACTCCAACAGACCATTTTTAGCGAAATTGAGTTAAGTATGCAGTAGTTCTCAGAAAGTCTTTATGTATACAATGCAAGTGAAAAAAAAAATTAAAAAAATTATTTAGGGGGTTTTCAAAACGCACTTTGTCTTACGTCCTCCAAAATGAAACAACATTTCGAGCGTATTTATCCAACATCCACACGTAGGCCAAAAGGACTCCCGTTTTTAAACCGGCCGTTCAGTCAAATTTCATAGGAATTTCTCCAACATCCAAGCTGTACCTTAGCCAACGTGCGAAATTCAAACTCTCGGTTCCGGGCGTATTGCTCTAACAGACCACACAGCCAATAGCAGCGCAGCGGAGGACCACGTGATTGCTTTCATTCCAAACATTCGTTCGTTTAGTGCCACGAAAGTAAATATCTTCACTTATGATTATGCTAGTTACCAAGTTACTTTAGTGGTTTTCTAGGAGATTTCTTCAGACAAAATGCATAAAGATGTAAACCGTGGAAAAGGATAACATTTTTTAAGGAAAACATAACAGATAATTAATATTACAATATTTTCTCAAAAATTGTTTCAACTTGTCGTCCGTTACAGGGTGGTTATAACAAAGTTGTTTATTTTTTGAGAAAATATTGTAATAAATGCCAAATTCTATATTGTGGTGAAATATCGTACTCAAAATTGAAATAACCTTCGTAAAACGAATTGACTGAAATTGAAGAAAAATCAATTAACGAAGAGTATAAGGACGACATTATACGGAATACACTCGGAATTTGATCCTTAAGGCGTATGTGTATAAAGAGGTGTCGGTATGTTTATCTACCTATACGTAATTATTTAAATCTTCGTGTAAATATACCTATTTATGATATTTAAAACAATTATAAGAATAAGAACATTGAATAAGCTTTTGTTTTAAGCACATTTAATGCGTAGTATCGGTGTGTTTATCAACCTGTACGTAATTATTTAAATCTTTGTTCAAAAATAACTACTTGTGATTTAAAAAAAACACAATTATTAGAATAAGGACTGATGTATTAGTACCTAATATATGTGTCCATCCACCAAATCTTAGTGAGAGCATTATTCTACTTCAGATATTTAAAACAAGCTAACAATTAGAATAAGGAAAGGAAGGAGTTTTAATTTTCGGTATATTTAGTTCCTACAATATCTGTTTGTTTATCAACCAAATTTGCATGTAATTATTCGACTTATGATATTTAAAACAAGCCGATTATTAAAATAAGGAATTCAAGGAGTTTTCATTTTCGGTACATTTAGTTCCTAAAATATCTGTATATTTATCAGCCAAAATCTTCGTGTAAAAATTCTACTTATGATATTTAAAACAAGGCAATTTTTCGAATAAGTACAACGAGTTCGAGTTTTTGGCACATTTAGTGAGTAATAGCTTTATGTTTATCTACCTTTAACTAATTATTTAAATCTTTGTGTAAGAATACCTACTTGTAATACAAAACACAATTATTAAAATAAAGACAATGCAGGAGTTTTTTTGCTTTAAGTACCTAATATTTATGTGTTTATCTACCAAATATTTGTGTCAGAATTCTACCTGAGATATTTAAAACATATTAATTATTAGAATAAGGTAATAAAGAAGTTTTTGTTTTCGGTACATTTAATGCCTAAAGTATCTTATTATTTTAATCAACCAAATCTTAGTGTAACAATGAAAACATTTTTGGTATATTTAGTGCCAAAGATCAATAAAATTGTATTTGTGTACCTATAAATATCTTATTATTGAAATCTTCGCGGGAGAATTGTACACCGAATGACAATGAAAGCATTTATATTATTTTATACATTGAGTTCCTCATATTTCTTATGTGTTTGTTTATTTCTTACCTATTCGAGTTTTATTTTGTTCGAGCTTTGGATTGTCAATAAAAACGTTATTACTATTCGCACATTTTTAATGATTAGGTATCCCATTCATTTGACTTTTTTTACCTAGATCAATTCCCAGTTTCTTTATTTCAGCCCCTTTCGTAACCCTTCTAATAATTTGGCCCAACTAAGTGGTACCTCAAATACTGGAATACATTTGTTATGAAGCTAAAAATGTGATTAGTGGTTAGGATTGTTTTATGACCTCTTTTTTTACAAGTCTGTATTGTGTAATAGACGTAAATCACATCCCATGTGTTCAAACATAGGATCATTTTTAAAAAGAACTCGTCGTCTATTGTTTTACACATTTATAAAGAACTTGTAGCTATCTATTGTGTTTCAAAATCCTTCGAGTTAACATTTTATTTTAAAATGTTGGATACTACACTTCTGTTATCACACGACGGCCTCCTGTGGTCAAGGGGTAAAACTCTCAACTAGCGATCCGGATGTCGCAAATTTCAATCCCATCGTGCACAAGTAATTTTTATTTTCGTAGATTTGTTTATTTTTGGGGGCGGGTATGGGTACCGCCGTCCTGGGAACCATTTATTGGATAACCACCATCTCTGCCATAGATCACTCCGAGTGGTTCGCTACGTTTGGTGACTTAGCAAGGGTGCCCGGGTTCATGGGATGAAGTTCGTCCAGGTCTTGGCGGCGGATACGACTGCCTACCTGCTGCGTGGCGAGAGAGAGACTGGTTAAGGGAGGCTTTTTGACCTTTCCAGCCGGACTCTCCCGACTCTCGCCTTGCACCGCAATTGGAGAGATGGATTCATACGTCCGTCACTCCCGGACACACTGACCCCCCGATTCCTACCCACCCCTCATACCCTTTTTCTTCCCAAATATCCTATCCTTACCTTCCTTATAAAGACTCCTCCAAAGTGAAATTATTTTCCTCAGGGCCACCTGTGTGGAGCTAATCTAAAAAAAAAATATATATATATACATATTTCACAACCTAAACCATTAAAAAAACGTATGTGTATATGTGTTTTTTTATGTTTAAATAGTGAAATAACACAAATCAATAAAAAAATATATACGTAGATATAAATATATATACATGCTGTATTTGCGACACGTTCCAGAGTGGAAGATACTCTCAGTATCACCCTGATGTAATACCGCCATTTCGAATTGAAGCATTGCTTGAAATAGCTTTAGCCCTGGTTGTTGACTCGATCTGAATAGCCAGGTACTTACCAACCTTCATAACTGCATCCCCTTCCCGCTACATCCCGCCTCACAAAATTGGGTATGCTATGTATAGCCTGACTTGGTCCAGGCGGTTGGGACTCTTTTGCAGTATTAACATAAAAATAAAGTCACTTAAATCAATCCAACCTTTCGGGTCAGATCGTACTAAATCTCCGATTTATATGCCGTAATAAATATGATAAAAATAATACGAGTACATATATATTATATGAATAATTTGAATAGCATTGTTTTAGTGCAAAAACGCTTTACAAAATATGTTCTCAGGGCCTACGTGGGGATGCTGTGTGGAGGGTCTTTTTGAGGAAAGGAAAAATAGGAAGTTCTTGGATGGAAATAGGAATGAGGGGTGGGTAGGAATCTGGGGGTTAGTGTGTATAGGAGTGACGGACGTAAGAAACTGTCCTTCCAACTGCGGTGCAAGGCAATGGGGTCGAGAGAGTCCGGCTGGAAAGGTCCAAAGGACTCCTTCACGCAGTCTCTCTCGATCCGGCCCGCCACGCAGCTGGTGGGCAGACTCATCCTCCGTCAAGACCTGGACAAACCTCACCCCATGAACCCAGGAACTCCTGCTAAGTCACCAAACGTAGCGAACCACTTGGGGAGACCTTTTCACAGCTCCACACAGCACACAGGAGGCCCTGAGGAAAATAATTCCCCTCAGGGCCTATGTCATTTTTGGGAAGGAAGTAGAGGAAGTTGTGGGAATAAAAAGGTATGAAGGGTGGGTAGGAATCTGGGAGACAGTGTGTCAAGGAGTGACACACGTATGAATCAATCCCTCTCCACAGCGGGTAAAGCGAAGTTCCGAGAGTCCTGCTGGAGAGGTCTACAGATCTTCCTTAACCAGTCTTTCCCGATCCGGCCTGCCACGATCCGGCCTGCCCACCAGGGCAGACGCATCCGTCGCTAGGATCCAGACAAAACTCACACCACGAACCCGGCCACCCCTGCTAAGTCACCAAACGTAGCGAACCACTTGGGGTGACCTATTGCAGAGGTGTTGGTTATCCAATAAATGGTTCCCGGAGCGGCGGTACCCATACCCGCCTCTGAAATAGAAACTAATAAACGTAGGACCTATCTGATGACTAACGGTTGATGACTAGCAGCCAACAATAAAACATACCTGAAACATTATTTAATAAGTATAATTGTCTGAAAATGTACGTTTTCATTGATGATTTTACATTGATATTTTACAAAAACTTACTCTTGAAACTTGTTTCCCAACCAGGAAACAAATTATTCCTAAAAAATTGTCGAATGTTATAAGAAAATATTTAAAAATCACACCCGAATATTTAGGTCTCACCACGAAAACATAGGACGCATAAGCTAAATCCATAATTAATAATTACCTATCCAAGTTCAATGAATTGAAATGCTTTCCGATCTCCCTGTAATACCAAGCACGTTAGATAAAGTAACTTCACGCAAGAGTTCGCGCTCTTGTCTAACATCCAGTGTCCTTTGTCCAACATCCAACTTTCGCAAACAAGAATTCGTCACTTTGGCCAACATCCAAATTAAAAACGTGTTTTCTGCGTAATTTTATACATTTAGAACATATTATACTTAAAATAAACAATTTGTAATACTTTAAAACATTTTAGTAGACTTACAATTTAGCTAATTTCATTTTATAGGCCTTTTTCGTAGAAAAAACTTTAAAGCGCTGTTTCTCACGATTTACGTTTTGGTCTGTTGGAGTAAAACGAACTAAAGCGACGCTATGTCATCGTTGGGGATGCTGTGTGGAGGGTTTTTTTAGGGAAAGGAAGGAGAGGAGAGTTCTGGGAAGGAAAAGGGTGTAAGGGGTGGGTAGGAATCTGGGGTTTAGTGTGTCCTGGTCACCTCATCCCATGAACCCAGGCACCCCTGCTAAATCACCAAACGTAGCGAACCACTTGGGGTGACCTATGGCAGAGGTGTTGGTTATCCAATTAAGGTTCCCGGGGCGGCGGTACCCATTCCCGCCTCCCAAATTGTTATATCCAAATATAAGTAAGCATCCAGCACTTATTGTGTGTTCGGTAGTACCTATTTAAGCGAGCGGATGTTTTCCGTTTTGAAAATAAATAAGAACAAATAAATAAGAGTAAATCAAGGTTTACGGACGAGCATATCCAATCGATTCTTAAAATAACTACTTACCACGAATATGATACCCGACTTAAAAAATAAGAGAAGTCAGGTGTCTGGCTCAAGATAATTTACCATTTTACCCTCCTTTGAATGAAAATTTATAATAACTAGGTACTTACATATCTAACTAAATAAAGATTTAAACAATTGAGCATGGGTTTTAATTTTGAGACTGGCCCGCTTACACACGCACAATCTTATAAATTGCCCTTAATAAAATCCACTTTGACACCCCTCCGTTACGTAATAAATTATAATTTCAAGCTCATAACTCATAAATGATCGGTTTGTATGGGTCTATAATAGAGATATGCTTAGATTAGAGAATTTTGTAATTATTCTGGTCAATACCCGAATCCGGGGAATATTTTTTTTTTAACCACAGACAATTATTTGCCTTTTGAGCGGACCATAAACCATAAACAAAGAATTGACGAGAAACGACAAATCGCTGGGAACTTTGAAAAATCGGGAGATTTTGAAGCCATTCCGGTAGATCGGGAGATGAAGTGAAAAATCGGGAGATCTCCCGCGAAATCGGGAGCTTCGGTAACACTGTAATACCCTTCTAAGCCTAAGCTGTCAGTTCCGTTTGGTGTTGCAAGAACTAAAAGACAAATAAACGAAAAAATATTGTCAAACAGAGAAAGAACTAGTTATTAATCATTTTTACATACATTTAAATACTTGCAATACCATCTTCAATCTGAGAACATGAAGATAAACACAATTATTTTTGAAATTCAGTGAATTACAACTTCGCTTTTTCGCGGTCAGCGGCATGGTCAACAAATTATTTGATTTGATTTAAATGGCAAATACGGGTTATTCAAAACTACACTGGCGCTCTTTGGCTTAGCTAAACAAATCAATCCCTAGATCGATATCTTCTAGCCTTTTCTAGGGACAAATATTGTTATCAACTTAACCACAGATGAACAAAAATGGTTAAAATAGACTAAACATAGAGAAAGTTTATTTGTCCACTTTAGACAATATTACAAAATATTGGAGTGCGGGACGCTTTAGACTATTTGCGGGACTATTTCATTACATATTTCAATGCGGTACTACAATCGTCAATGCGGGACGGTTGGCCGCCTTAGGTATGCAGATTACCACCGATTTAATAAAATCTAAGTTGATTGATATGGAGATTTCAAAGAATGATGTGGATATAAGTGGCGCAGCATTCGTTGCAAGTAATAGCAAACAGCATAGATTTAAAAATGGTGCGATGTCATCGATAAACTCAAATGTGACAGTTGACAAGATCGTCAATTGTTACAAATGTAAACAGACGGGTCACTATCGAAACCAGTGTCCAGTGTTACATGTTACAGAAAAATAAACAATCAAATGCTTTTTATTCTCCGTTCAGAATACAGTAAAAATGAATGGTACCTAGACAGTGGCGCAAGTACACATATGACAGCCAACAAAGAATGGATAAAATACGCAAATTTTACGCCGTATTTATCAGAAATAACCTTTGCGAGTAATGTAAAAGTGCCAGTTTTGTGTTCCGGAGATGTACAAATATTAACCAACTGTAATTATGATATCATGGTTAAAGATGTGTTATGCGAACCAAGCTTAACAACAAACCTGTTGTCAGTGAGCCAACTAATCAAGAACGGAAACTAGGTGGTTTATGAAGAAAACCAATGCTACATACGTAACATTAAGAATGTGTTGGTGGCAACAGCATTTTCTATAAATGGAGTGTACAAGATAAATATAAAAGTAGCAGATTGTATACTGGCAGCACCTGCTGTAGCAAATGCAGAGCTTTGGCACAAGCGGTTAGCACATGAAATGATTGAAATAAAATGAAGAACCGCATTGTGGATGGATTGTCTTATCCGAGTAAGACAATGTATACCAGTGATATGACAATGACTAAATGTGTGACCTGTTGCGAAGGTAAGCAAAAGAGGTAAACATTTAATCATGTTGGACAAATAAGTACAGAAATACTACAGATAATACATGCAGATGTATGTGGTCCTATGGAAACGAAGTCCATTGGTGGTGCTAGGTATTTTGTCTTGTTCATTGATGATCACAGTCGTATGACTTTCATATACTTCCACAAACATAAACGTAATATCTGTACCATTTGGTAATATCTATTCCAACTTTACCAAATAGACTTCTTAGAAGCGCTGAATGGACCAGAAGCTGATCAGTGGAGACAGGCCATGCGAGAGGAGCTTCAGTCTTTCGAGGACAACGATGCGTGGGAAATTGTTGATATACCAAGTAATGGATTAATTGTGAAAAACAAGTGCACTAAAATTAGCAACAAGTCATCAGTATCATGCTAGATCAAAACATATTGATGTTCGGTATCATTATGTTAGAGATGCAGTTAAAAATAAATTAATTAATATTGAATACATTTCAATTCAGGAAATGCCTGCTGACTTGTTAACCAAGGGTCTTTTGTCAACTAAGCATCATAAGTTCAAGCACATGCTGGGAATTAAAGCTAAATAAAACAATAACTATGTATTCTGTTAAAAATGCACATTTATTTTGTTAAGTGGGGGTGTTATAATATAGATAACAAAATTGTTAAACGTGTCAGTGGCGCCATCTATATTATTTTCTATGTATTACGTTTGTGAGAATAAAAAAGATTGTCTTTTGTTCTATTACGAAAAGTCAACGTGTTTTAATAATTAAAAGAAAAAAAGTTTTTTTTAGATTCTATCGCGGGTGCCAGTGAATCTTTTGTGTCCCTTAAAATATTTTTAGCAAGCTTAGACCCAACAAACATAAAATATTAGTTAGTTTGGAAAGCAATTATGCCCAAAGCATTGGTGGCTGTATTTAAAAATCTGTAGTTCCTTAATGTTATAAATATTGTTCAAGAATTAAAAATGAACACAAACAGAATGCCTCGTTTCCGAAATTAGTTAATATTTTTAAAATGACAAACAAAAAGTACTAGGTGTAGTTGTTTTGCTATAAATAAATTTATTTGTCCTGATAGGAATGCGTTCGCACGTGTACTGTTAAATGTGATTTCGTTGCACATGAATAATTACAATTGGAACATGAGAAAGTTTTCTCACCAAAGTGCATCAGCCTGTGCCTATTTAAATTTGACTTATGATTACACGAGTAATCGCATTCAGAACAATTGAAAGGTTTCTCCCCGGAGTGGGTTAGCCCGTGCCTCTTTAAATCTGATTTATGAGAACACGAGTAATCGCATTCAGAACAACTGAAAGGTTTCTCACCGGAGTGGGTCAGCCTGTGCCTCTTTAAATTTGATAAACAAGTACACGAATAATCGCATTCAGAACAATTGAAAAGTTTATCCCCGGAATGGGTTAGCCTGTGACTCTTTAAACTTGATTTATGATTACATGAGTAATCGCATTCGGGACAATTGAAAGGTTTCTGCCCAGAGTGGATCAGCGTGTGAGTCTTTAAACTGGATTTTTGAGAACACGAGTAGTCGCATTCAGAACAATTGAAAGATTTCTCGCCGGAGTGGGTCAGCCTGTGCCTCTTTAAATGAGATTTATCATAAAACGAGTAACCGCATTCAGAACAATTGAAAGGTTTCTCCCCGGAGTGGGTTAGCCTGTGACTCTTTAATTTTGATTTACTAGAACACGAATAATCGCATCCAGAACAATTTAAAAGTTTCGTGCCAGAGTGCAATAGAATGTGTCTCTTTAGAGATAATTTACGAGAACACGAGTAATTGCACTCAGAACAGATAAAAGGTTTCTCGCCAGAGTGCGTTAGCCTGTGTCGCTTTAAACTGAATTCTCGAACACAGGAATATTTGCATTCGTAACATGAGAAAGATTTTTCTCCAGAGTGCGTCAGCATGTGCGTCTTTAAATCCTGTTGACAATCACAAGAGAACTGGCAATCAGAACAAAACAATCGTTTTAAAATTGTTTTTTTTTTCGTAACATCTTTATGAGTCGCAGGGTGGGATTTTCTTCTGGAAGATTTCTTTTCTCGGATGAATTCTGTTGAACAAATTGAAAAAATGTAGAAAAAGAATAAGGGAACTGTAGATGACTGAAATTAATATTATATTAAGCATACTGAAAAAAATACGATAATTGGTATTGAACAACGCATTAATGACGTAAAGGCGATATTCCAAATAGTTAAAAATACTTTTATTTGTTGTGTCAATCTCAGTTATCAACTTGAAAGCGCGATATCTCTCAAAATAGTTTTGGCGGGAGTTTGAATAAGATGTGTTTGAGATTTTTAAATGACTTTAATTACCAAAAAAAGCTCAAAGAACAACCTTATCTGTCAGCAAAGAGAGAAGACAGATACAAAAGAAGTTAAAATCTAGTCCACCGGCAGAATATATGGCTTCAGTTGAATGCACAAGGTTCATTTGTGGTGTTTTTTTGGAAAGGTGAAAACTCAATAGACAGGTTAGATACACATTATGTTAATATATTTATTTATTATATATTTCCAAACTACGCTTCTTACCTACAACATTATCCGTTATCATTATCCGATCTACACTTTCGCTGTATGCCAAACACTCCTTCTTAACGTCCTGGAGGACTATATCTATCTCTGTATCCGGCATTTCACCTACGTCTTCTTCTAGAGTCCCTGGTTCCATCTTGATGGAAAAACTGTCTGTGTTGTGAAGTTCCATTATCGTGCTTTAAGCTGAACAATTAGTCCCAGCACACAAATAAACCTAAAATAAATGGTTAATAAACAGTTATCAAGTTTTTCAGAAATACGTGCAATTTTACCGTTAACTACCACTATGGGAAGAATAATTCATTCACGAATGACTATATATACCTATTTTACTGAACCGTGAGAAAACGCTCGTGTTATTAGGTACTTAATTCAAATATTCCGAAAAACCGCTGTTCATCTGTAAATCCATTAACCATATGCATTCTGAAAGTAAAATTGCAACAATTTGTAGCATTAGAGAGCGAATGAGATGACGAAATGCATAAAAAAAGTTTGTCCAGGCAAAACAAAAACTTTCGGCGTTGTTAAGTGGGAGAAGATTAAGAGTTAAAAGATGACACTTTTGGAAAACATTCAGCGTACCTAACAAATAAACAAAAAGGGACGCACGGGGCGGCGATTTCGTATTAAGTTGCGTCCAATATCATCACCTCAAGATCAATTGGAATAAAAGGTTGGGCGCCTGACGGATTATCAAGTGATCAGTCAGTACTGTGCCATAGTAGATCAACGACAGTTTGCAAATGGCAGCGATTGATTTTAATACTAGCTGATACTTCTGATTTGTGTTGTTTTACCACAAGCATATAAATAAACACAGTGATGAGACTTTTTAAGTACCTAGTGAAGTGTACTAAGCAATAGGTCTTACATCTTAATTTGGCTGTTGCTTGCCCCCCACACCTGTGCTCTAATCGGTCTTGCTTTTTCTCTAATCCATAAAATCTTCGAGCGGAGAACAATTATTGTATTTTATAGTAGTTAATCGATTATTATAAGTAATTTGTGTGTACGTACTATTCCGTCTCTTTTATTAGTGCTTGCCGAGTAATGACCAAATGTAAATACTTATACTTTTTATAGATAAACTAGCTGACCCGACAAACGTTGTTCTGCCATATAAATTATTTCTAGTGAATATTTTGGTTGTTAAATAAAAAATAACGTATGTATTGTAAGTGCGTGGGGAAGGCATCTATAACAGAAAGAAGAATGGAACGCTATAGACGACGACCGCCGATAAAAGCAAAAAAAACACCAGCTTAAGTAAGAAAATGAAATAAAGAAAATCAATATGAATTTCGAAGAGCAAATGAGTATACGATATTTTTTATCAGTCCGTCTTTAGCCAATATGAACATGATGCCGAATGAAATATCAACATGACGCGACGCTCCTCGAGAATGTCTTGCGCATGTGTGGATGAAAGTTCGATGAGGCGGTCGTAGTGACATCTGTCATTCAACAACATAAATAATTTCGTTCTGTTTGAAATACGAAAGACGATTAATTTTGTTCATACAAAAATACTAAAATGGCGATTAAAAAATGGGAGGGTGGGGGTAGGAGAGTTAAAATTTGGGTTAATAGGTATTTTTGGATGTCAAATAAAAAAATACGAAAACAAAAATTTGGCAAAAGAATAGAATTTTTTTTCTGGATAGGGACACCCACCCAGCTGTATGAAATATACCTACGTTAACACCTATTTTTTAATACCTACCAAATATACATAAAAATCGGTCAAGCCGTTTAGTGCGACCACATACACTACGACACGAGATTTTTATATATAAAAAGATAAATATTAAAAAAAAATGTAAACACTTATCATCAAACATAAGGGAGTTTAACGTTATTTTTTTTGGGGACAGCACACGCCCTTATGCGATGTTTGGCAGTTTAGAACAAAAACTACGACATTAAAGCACTACCACTCACCTTTTTTTTTAAATTCCACTTTCAGATTTTTTCAGCAGGTTTATTTAATATTAAAAAGTCATTGAATAAAAAAAAGTTTTTTTTTCCATTTCCAGAAACTGAAATACTTAACTTCCCATTATTATCTTATTGACACAAAAAGTTTTTAAAAATGTTGTGCGTATAAAGAATATTTTTAAACCCTATTTTCCAATGTGTATTTATCATTTTGGTAAACTTTCGGGTTCACTGGCCTCGCTTTACGAATATTAAAAAAAAACCTTTTGAAAAACTTTATTGGGTGAAATGCAGATCCGGGCACAGTTTGGAAATTTAATAAAAAGGAACTTTCTAGATGAGAAAAGTGTGGAGAAGACGAATAAAAAATAAATTAAGGCGCGCTCGGCAAAATTGAGGGAGATACAACCGTTCAAAGTATTTAAAAATTCACTTCGCGAACTGATATTGACAGTTCGTTGTTCGTTCGCCATGTTTTCACTGCTTGGGTATGTTGGATCCCAGACCTAATGGTAAGCCCACACAGCGGCCAACGTTCCAACTTCAAACGTTTGGACGATCGTGTGGAGGGGTGTTCGTGCGTTGGAAGTTCGAGTTGGAAGGTTGGAGTTCGCGTTGGCCCGGGATCGCCTTCGAGGCGAACCCGACGGCCAACTCACACGAACCAGCCTGCCGCAGCTGTCCACACCGTGCCGCGTACTATTAAAATGACTATATTATTACGGAGAGTGATATAACAATTGTTTGAAAACATGTCGTGTATATAAGTATATGATTATACGTACGTAATAATTGTAGGCAACTGAAAAAGATACAGCGTAGCTACAGCTGTTTCGTTTCTTTAAATGTACTATGTATTATCTATAGGTTCACACTTCAAACACATAACCTAACATAACTTCATATCTTTATAATATTGTTTATAATAACTCTTTATGTTGTAAATCTTTATGTAATTCCTCCAAATTGTTATCAGGTACCTGGTTTATTCTTTTCAATACTTACAACTAACTTACCTGCTGATCTCACTGTAAATCCGAATATATTAACACTGTAAATCCGAATATATTATGCGTTACCAGGTTAATTCGGTAAATCCGAGTATAATATTATATGCTACCAGGTTACCTTCTCTATTTTTATTTTGTTGGTTATGTAATTATGTACATTTATTGGAATAATATTATGAACTAAACCTGTCAATTTGTCTGTCCTGGAACGGGAAACTTTCCTAGTTGGACAGACAAAGCTGCCTCATATGCTATTTGTACTTTCTTTTGTATTATAAATAAATAAATAAATATTCTCGATACGAACATCGCTTCAGATAACCGGTTTTATACATTGAATAAATGACGATGAATACAGTTCACAGGTTCGTACCTCAATACAATAAAAAGCTTGTGACCACAACTACACCGAGGAATGCCACTTCAGAACAAGATGGATGCCAGATGCCAATCATGCCAAGCGCGCCACGTTCCTTGCATCTGTCAGTTCTTGTAATTGGGTTGCCAGTACATATATTATAAAATATGCTCAACAGATATCCAATTTCCCCATAAATACCTTAGTCCTTACCACCAGAATTACAAAATTATATCGAAAGTCGCATTTCCTTCTTTATTATTTAGTCATCTTTATTATTTATATCTTTCGTTCAGGCTTTTAAAATAAAAATTTGAGTGAATATTTGCTAAAAGAAATTTAAATTACAGTAATAATTTTATTCTTGATGTTTCGTAAAAATTATTTTTTAATACCCATAAAATGTGAAAAACAATGAAATTTTTAATATAAGTGTTGAACGTAACGAAAACAAAAAAAGAGCATGACACATAAAATGAACAATATTTACGGTATGAGCCTTCGAATCAACCAAATAACCTTCAAAATTTAAATTACATCCAAGAGAGTCGTATACAGTTTGACTCAGGACTACGTCCAAGTTCCAAGTTATTGTCAAAAACTCACTTGTTATGTGATTACTATTATTTTTAAAGTTTAAAGTGGAGATTGAACAAAACTAAAATGGTCTGTTGGACAAATAAGAACTAAGGCGACGCTATGATGCAGGGCCGGATCTACGAAATCTAACGCCCTGTGCAGTAGGTACCGATGGCGCCCCCCCCCCCCCTACATTTTTATTTTGATTAAAAATTCGTTCACCCCAATTTTTTTTTTTTTTTAATATAATTTTTTTTTACACTTATTTATCAAATAAAATCAAGACATATAAATTATTAATATTTATTTCATTTACATTTTCATAATATAACATAACATAGCTTACATATTTATTTTATACACTCTCCTAAGAAAGCAAATGCTTGTGTTTAGGAGAGGACAACTTGTTAATAACTTAAGAATTATTTAAACAAAAAAAGATCCTTATCACAAACTAAAGAGTTTAACTTGTGAAGAGATTTAGACTTAATATATTTTAAAAGTTCATAGGAGTAATTAAACAAGAAATGTATATAGGATGTACATAAAACATTAGGAATAACAGTGAAAAATATATCTAGCAGAAAATTAAAATTATATGGTGGTACTACCAAAATAAGATTTAATTTTTTTTTTAAATTTGTTGGGATTTTTTTCTGTTCTTATATCAGCGGGTAATTGATTAAATAATTTTATTCCTTTATATACATAGTGATTCTGTGCAGTTGTGGTTCGTACTGGAGGTACAGTTAGTCCACCAATAGAAGTATTCCGTATGCTAATATTTTGCAGTGGGGTAATATTTTTATTAAAGATATCTTTGTGTAGGTGAAGTAGTGCTATTTTTTCGTAAAGTTTTGTAAGTGGGGGAACAGGGAATTCTTGGAATACGTTTATAGTTGGGTAGTGATACGGTTTTTTTAGGATAATTTTTATAAGAATTTTTTGAATTGTTTCGAGTGGTAGAAGGGATGATTTGTATGCACCCCCCCAAGCTATGATTCCATATTGTAATACAGAATGAGCAAGTGCAAAGTAAATTTCTTTTAATATTTTTAATGAGATAGTATTTCTGAGTCTGAAAAATATATATATTAGTTTCCTCATTCTGTCTACTGTGGAGTTTATTTGATTTTTCCATTTGATGTTATTGTCGATAATTATTCCGAGATATTTTATTTGTTCTTTACTACTAATATGTATACAATTTGAGTTACAGGGTGCGATTTTAAGTAGACAATTTCTGTCGTGAACTTTAATATTTACATTTATATTTGAAATATTCTCTGTTAGGCTCAGAGGTAGAAAATGAGTTTTTTCAACATTTAAAGAGAGTAAATTTTCGTCAAACCATTGTTTAATGATATTTATTGCATTATTTGCTGATATTTCGGCCTCTTTCCAACAGTTTTCTTCAATCGTTAATACTGTATCATCCGCATAAGATATAATCTTTCCGATGATAGAAAGCTCAAAAAGTTCATTTACATATAATATGAATAGTATTGGGCCCAATACAGTTCCTTGTGGGATTCCAAAATTATTTTTTTCTACATCACTTAATTCGTTGTTTACTTTTACTTGTTGTGTTCTTTGATATAGATAACTATTTATCCATGATTTAGCTTTATCGGTTATACCTATATTATATAGTTTGTTGATTAATTTTGAATGTGAAACACTGTCAAAAGCTTTACGGAGGTCAATGAATATACTTAGGCATTTTTTACCTTTATCCAGTGCTTTATAAATAACTCTAGTTAGTTCCGCTATTGCGTCTTGCGTGCTCATTTTTACACATAAAGGGTGTAACCCTATTTAAAGTTTTCAAATAAATAAGCCACGATCTATGTAATTCTTCTCCATTAGGCAGTTTCTTGTAATAATACTTAGTATTAAATTTACGCTTGTTCGTAATAGGAAAATCAAAACCTTTCAATTGAACAGGACCTTCCTGAACTAATAAACTAATGGAGTTTTGAGATAACTTTGGCCAGCATCCGGGATCTTTCAATTCAAGCTCTGAAAACAGAATTAAATTTAAACTGCTATCAGTAACGTTATTTTTATCTTCTAATAATTCGACCGGAGGAATTTGTGCGATAGATATCTGTTTAGATGTGCTCGGGACCATTGTAATGTCATTGCGCGGGACATCATTTTTTATCGGTGCTGGAGAAATTGGAATAAAAAAATTCCCAATGGAAACGAGTTTTTTTATGTCATTATGCTCTTTAATTCTACGTTTTAGATTCTGCGAGCATGAAAGTTTTTTTTAATTATTGTTCTATTCATTGTAATCCACAATCTACAACCTCTAACAACCAATAGAAATTTAGTTATAAATTAAAAAATCTAATAATAAATCTAAAAATATAACCTCAAATTTGTACCTCGCATTTCCATTTCCCCTGTGTTCTGTGTTGAGCGAACAAACACCATACAAAACACTAAACACTGACGTAATCTATGGTATCAACGGCTTACGAAAGACGCTTACACTGATTATTACTAACTGTAAAATAACAAATCTAATAGAAATTAATTATAGGTACATGTTCGGGCAAATCTGTACCTACTCCCATCTATCCCTCCCGTCTTACCTACCTATCCTGTTACATCCATCTTGCTATTGTCACCGGTTCAAGTTTGACTCCTAACCGTGAAATCAGTACAATTTCAACACCGCGCGGACTGGCAGCCCAAATACTTTGGTGTCTCGTCGCTTATAGTCAAAACCCGGATCCGCGCAAAATATATGCTTTCAACCGCGAGTTATCTTGAGTGCATGAAGTGTGGGACCCAGGACGTCATCAGCAAGGTAGGATTTCATCTTGTTTTCGGTGGACATCCCATTTTTTCCCCTTCATCCCTTTTTCCATTCCAACAGTGATAGGTGGAGATTCCGAACTCCGCGGATGAAAGTAACAGGCTTCCAATCAGCTATCGAAACATTGGTCCTTCGGCGGATGTACATTCTTTACAGATTAGTTAATTTACATGATTAGAAATTGTACTCAAACTAGTTTCATTACAAGACGATTATCAATAGTAGGTAGTTTCGGTAGATACGGCTTATCAGTTCAGCTGGTAGGTAGATAATATTGGGGCAAATAGATTACTTTATTTGTTACAAGTAGATACCTACTATTATAATTGTTAATTTACGTATTTAATACATTTCAAAATGGATAAAGTTGCAACCAAAATTTGTTCGTTAAAATTAAAACGGCAAAGGCTCTTTGGGAGAGTGCAGGTAGCATATGATCTCATTAAAGATTTAGAACAAAAGACTAAGCTATGTCAGTTCAGAGCCCGAATGGATAAATTAGAGTCCACATATGACGAATTTCAAAGTATTCAATGTGAGCTGTCAGATCTGGTTTCACTTCCCGAGTTTGAGTCGAAAAATGATATATTGGAGGTTTCGCGTGTATTTGAGGAATTGTTCTTTGAAGTTACATCGGCACGTGATGCCTTAGAAACGAGTCAGAATAGTCGTCATGACGTGTCAGGCGGAGAAGTACAACGCTCTGGGCCGCCCGGTCGCAGCTTACTAGCTCCAGAAATAAAAATTCCTATGTTTAGTGGATGTATTAAAGATTGGCCTCCGTTTTTTAATATATTCAGAAGTATTGTGCATGAGAACAGTTCTCTGAGTGACATTGAACAATTTCATTATTTATTGACCTCTTTGAAGGGAACAGCCTTGTCATTGGTTAAGACTATTCCACTGATTCAAGAAAATTATGAATTAGCGTGGGAAACATTGTGGAACCATTATTCTGAATCTAGAGCATTATTTATATATTATGCCAACTCGATTTTAAATTGTAATTTTGCTAATAATGAAGAGATTTTGAATGTCTTGCGTGAAAATCTTTCGGGGCTTCGCGATTTAAACCGAGGAAAATTATTTGAAGAATTCCTTTGTCATATGGTTCTGCAAAAAATAGATTTAAAAACGCGTCGGTCTTTTGAATCTCTTGTTAAAAAAGAAATACCGGATACTGGAAAATTAATAGAATTTTTAGCAACTCAAAACCGTATAAATATGTTATCAGATATTAAGAAAAAAAGATTCCTAAGCGGGTATTATTTTCAAACGCGAGCTCAAACGGGCATAATGTCAAGAAAATTACTTGTATAATGTGCAATCACACACATCACTTGACAAAGTGTCAAGACTTTCTATCACTAAATGTAGACAGTAGGAGGGACTTCGTAAAAAAGGAGAGGTTATGTTTCAACTGTTTAAATCCGCACCTTATTAAAAATTGCCATTCAAAGTTTCGATGCAAACAGTGCAATCGAACGCACAATACTCTACTGCATACTGATGAAAGGTCTCCTTCGCCGAACAACCGTGATACTGAAAGTGATAACCGCAGTGCAACGGACGCGGACGATTCTGTACAGTGTAATATTGCTTACGGGCGATCAAAACGTTCGATATTACCTACCGCGCTAGCAGAATTCCTTGACCGTTCGGGACGTAAACACCGAGCGCGGGTTTTAATTGATACGGGTAGTGAAATATCATTTATGTCCGAAAAACTATATAACATTTTAGGACTCCATTCACAAAAATGGTCCGGGAAAGTTCGGGGTGTAAACAATGCTATTGTCAACAATGTACATAGCATAACAATGTACAATGTTATAATTCAGCACAACCCGTTGTGACGTCAGCGTTAACTGCGGTTGAAAATAGTGACTTAAACCACGCGGTAAGTCGTTTCTGGGAAATTGAAGAGGTTTCTAACGAGATTATTCAAAGTAAGGACGATAATGAATGCGAAACCATATTTCAATCAACAGTCAACCGGGAAGAGTGCGGCAGGTATATCGTGGCACTACCTTTCAAGAACAGAGATCATGTGGATATCGGAAGTACATATGATATCGCCCTTAAGAGATTTTATAATCTTGAAAAACGCTTGTCATTAAATCCAACATTGGCAGCCCATTACTGTAAATATATGGATGATTTCTTACAGCAAGGCTTCATGACAAGAGTTTCTCCATCGACTGAGATACCGAATACTTATTACATTCCACATCATGCGGTTGTTCAAAAAATAGGAAATGACATTAAAATTCGGGTGGTCTTTGACGCTTCCTGTAAATCAAACAAACAAATTTCATTAAATGATTGTTTATATTCGGGTCCTAAATTACAAAATGAAATAGGTCAAATCTTATTAAAATTTCGTTTATATCCTATAGTATTTACTACGGATATTCAGAAGATGTTTCTTCAAATTGGAATCAGAGAAGAAGATACAAATTTTCAAAGGATTCTCTGGCGATCTTCACCGTTACAGCCGGTAGGGCAATTTATACTTGGTACTGTCACATTCGGGGTGACTTCTTCGCCCTATTTGGCCATAAGAACTTTACATGAACTGGTGAAGGATGAAGGTACTCGATTTCCAAAGGCTTCTAAAGCACTGTTGTCGGACACATACGTGGACGACATCGTTACCGGTGAATGGGAACCGGAAAGCGCCGCTCAGCTGCAGACGGAGCTAAAAGAACTCCTTACAAAAGGAGGCTTTCAATTGAGAAAATGGATGAGCAATTCGCAGTCAGTTTTAAATAACATCCCAATTGAACATCGGATCCACGCAAGTGGTCAAGTTGCGTTTGATGATAGTACATCTTGCTCAATCAAAATATTAGGTTTAATTTGGAATCCCGATAAAGATACATTTTCGTACTCGGTAGAAGAAAAAGAAAAGGTTTTTACAAAACGTGCGATACTGAGCTGTGTTGCACGTATTTTCGATCCCATTGGATTAATAACACCTGTTGTTTTTAAGGTGAAATGTCTTCTACAGGAACTATGGAAATTAAAGTTAGGTTGGGATGACTCACTCCCGGAAAAAATTGTTAATTTATGGGAAAATTTCTTGGATGAATTACCTAGGTTATGTTATTTACAAATACCGAGACATTGCAGTACAATAAAAAACTCAAATTGTACTTTAGTAGGATTTTCAGATGCGAGTGAATTAGGTTACGCGGCTTGTATATATTTGGTTACGAACGAAGCACAGCCTCAAGTCACATTACTTACGAGTAAATCTAAAGTTGCACCGCTGAAAATATTATCAATACCACGTCTCGAGCTTATGGGAGCTTACCTACTTTCAAAGCTTGTAAAAATGACGAAGTCGTCTATAGAAACTCTCGTGAAAATTACAGAAATAATATTGTTTTCCGATTCTACCATAGTTTTATCATGGATAAAGACACCACCTCATACTTTGAAAACTTTTGTCGCGAACCGTGTTATCAAAATTATTGATGAAATCGAGGACGCAAAGTGGTACCACGTTGCGTCAAAGGAAAATCCAGCCGATTTTGCTTCTCGCGGTTTATGTCCATCGCAAATAATAGACAACAAATTGTGGTTTCAAGGGCCTCCTTGGTTGGCTCAGCCAAGTCAGAAGTGGCCATTGTCTTTACCGGAAAAATTAAAGGTTGAAGAGCTACCGGAAGTAAAATCCCACGTCTCAACAGTTCACAGGCCGCTTGATTACTATGAGGGCCTACAATTTTTCCGATTTTCTTCTTGGAACCGTCTTCGGAATGTGGTCGCTTGGTCGCTTAGGTTTATTTACAATACGCAGCAACGGACCAAGGATGCTCGTAGATCTGGAATTCTGACCGGCGCAGAAATAAATCGCGCGGTCACCCTAATAGTAAAATGCGATCAGCAGTTTCATTTTCCCGAGGAATTCAGAATGCTGCAAAATGATGCGGTCAACTCAGTGGCATTTCAAAAATTAAATGTGTTTATTGACCACGAAAACATACTTCGCGTTGGCGGGCGGCTCCGCAACTCTCATTTAAAATATAATACTAAGTTCCCGATAATCTTGGCAAAAAACAGTAAGATTGCGGAACTGTTAATATCTTATTACCATAAGGCCTATCTACACGCTGGTTCACGAACTTTGCAATTCCTGATTCAGCAAAATTATTGGATTGTGTCGGCACGTAATAAAATCAAGAAAATGGTGTCCAAATGTGTGAGATGCGCGAGATTGCGAGCGTCCCCGCAAAATCCTCTCATGGCCAGTCTGCCAGAAGCGCGTGTCACACCGAACCGCGTAATCAATCGGGTGGGGGTGGATTTGGCCGGCCCATACGTCTTAAAGGAAGGAAAACGCAGAGGTGCTAAGACATACAAGGCTTACTTTGCGATTTTTGTTTGCATGGCAACGAAGGCGATTCATCTCGAGGTTCTCTCAGATCTCTCGTCTGACGCTTTCATCGCTACCCTCGATAGGTTTGTTTCACGACGGGGTATTTGTCAGGCCATTTATTCGGATTGCGGTAAAAACTTTGTTGGGGCGAAACGCCATTTGATTGGAACACAAAATTTTTTAAATAGTTGTCGTAATGATGAACAAGTCATGCGTACATGTTCAGAAAAGGGAATAGTGTGGAACTTCAACCCTCCCTCCAGTCCTCACTTCGGAGGACTATGGGAAGGGAACATTCGAGTCGTTAAAAATCATTTAAAACGAGTAATAGGGGACACTTCATTGACGTTTGAGGAATTTACAACTATATTACATAAAATAGAAGCCATACTAAATTCTCGTCCCCTCTGTCCTCTAACCTCAGACCCTGAGGACATTCAGGCCCTTACTCCAGGTCACTTTTTAATTGGAGAACCGTTAACTTCGATTCCAGAATATAACTATTCCGAGGTTAAAATAAATCGTCTCAATCGGTGGGAACATTTAAAGAAAATGACTCAACATTTTTGGCAGCGCTGGAATACAGAATATTTACAAGCATTACAAAATCGAGTCAAATGGTATAAGGCTACCCGTAACCTTCAAGTAAATGACCTAGTGGTCATCAAAGATACTAGGAGTCCTCCATTGAAATGGCCGCTCGGCAGGATAAGGGAGGTGAAACCGGGCTCTGACGGGGTCGTAAGATTAGCCTCAGTACAAACCAGCGATGGTATATATCTACGGCCTGTGGCAAAGCTTTGTCTTTTACCTGTAGAATAAGATAGCAACGTTTTTTTTTTCTTTTTTTTATATGAATATTGGAATAGGTTCATATATTTTTTGTTTTGTTTTTTATGCCTTCGATGGTTTCGCATTGATTGCGATTCAGCTATCTTTTGTTTTAGTTATCGTCGCCTCAGTTCTTATTTGTCCAACAGACCATTTTAGTTTTTGTCCAATCTACACTTTAAAATAACAAACAAAGTATGAAAAATTATAGTTAATCAATTAACTAAGAATTATTTTAACTAATTGGACCTTTACCTTTACGGAAATAGCTTTATCTTAAACACCTATCATAATGTTTTATTAAAATAATTAAAGAAAACCTTCTCCTCCTGAAAAATTTTCTGATGGTCTGTTGGACAAATACGAACTAAAGCGACGTTATGTCTTTCGAGTTATTAGTTTTTCATTACATTCTGCACGTATAGTCTTTAGTTTCACGTGCACCTAGTTTGTAAGGAGTAGGTTTCTTTTCATATTCTTTTAAATGTTAGGAGTAGGTTTCTTGGCCAGTTTCGATGGGTGTTGGAAAAATGGTATTTTTGGCGGGCGGTATATGTTCGGGCAAATCTGTACCTACTCCCATCTATCCCTCCCGTCTTACCTACCTATCCTGTTACATCCATCTTGCTATTGTCACCGGTTCAAGTTTGACTCCTAACCGTGAAATCAGTACAATTTCAACACCGCGCGGACTGGCAGCCCAAATACTTTGGTGTCTCGTCGCTTATAGTCAAAACCCGGATCCGCGCAAAATATATGCTTTCAACCGCGAGTTATCTTGAGTGCATGAAGTGTGGGACCCAGGACGTCATCAGCAAGGTAGGATTTCATCTTGTTTTCGGTGGACATCCCATTTTTTCCCCTTCATCCCTTTTTCCATTCCAACAGTGATAGGTGGAGATTCCGAAATCCGCGGATGAAAGTAACAGGCTTCCAATCAGCTATCGAAACAGTACATTTTACGATCAACTGTCAAATCAATGATAAAACTGTTAACTGTTGCAAACCGTGCGATGTTTATGCTAATGGAATTTACTGAAGATTTCATAAGAAAATGGTCTTTAACTACCTTCTCCTAGAGACTTAAATCGTACAAAAGCATTTTGAAAGGCGCAGTCGGTTTGTTTGTTCTCTTGAATAAAAGTACGGCGCTGTGATTGGTTAATGAATTTGGATCGCACCCATTCGTCGTAAAAGACGGTAAAAGATATATGGAAAAATAGATCTTACGTTTAAACTAAATATATGGAATTTGTAAAAAAATTCTGTAACTGACTATAAATTCGTAAACCGTTGAATACAAACCAGATGCGTGCGCAGTCTGTATCTTTGGAAAGTGTTGCTAGAGCGTAATAATTATTTCGTACTATGGGTAATTTTTAAACGATTCAGGGAATATTATAACAAATTTTTAATACAATATTTATTTTCTCACGGCGGCGCCCCTTCGGAGTTGGCGCCAGGTTTTTTGCACGTTTTTGAACGTATGGCAGATCCGGCGCTGCTATGATGGAATGAAGATGCCGTGCGCCTCTCTCACACGGTGTGATAAGGGAGACTTGAACCATCTCTGTTATGAGTTTCCAGTCAGCATATTTCGAAATTTAAATGCGGACAAGCTTACTTGGCGTTTCATGGTTACCAGTTACGCAGAGTAAATGAAGATATATTTTCTTCGTCAATGAATACGAAAGGAGTTTATATTTAATGGAAGTCCATCAGATGGATTTATGGGCGCTGAATGTATAGAGACTTCGAGAAGAGGGATTTAGTTTAATTTAATTGCCGGCAAACAGGGCGTTTATCAAGATAAGGACTTAGGTGTTATATTTGATGAAAAGTTAACATTTACTCTGCACGTAAATGAAATAACAAATAGAGCTATAAAAATGCTTGGTTTAATATGCAGAACAGCAAGTGATTTTAAGTCACTAGAGTGTTTGAAAATATTAAACACTTCTTTAGTAAGAAGCCAGGTGGAGTATAATTCACCCATTTGGTCCCCATTGTATAAAATACATTCAGACAATATAGAAAGGGTACAGCACAAATTTCTAAGATTTATTAACTTTAAGCTGAATATTCCAATTAAAAATATTTACTATGTCCTTTTGATGAAACAACTCAACTTAATTACGCTGTCAGATAGGCGAATCATCTCTGACCTTGTATTATTAAATAAAATCATTAATAATTGCATTGACAATCCTGAAATTCTCGCCAAAATAAAATTTTACGTACCGACCAGAAATACGAGGCAAAGTGCTACCTTCTTCTGTGACAATTTTAAAACAAACTATGAAGCTCATACACTTATAAATAGATTACATTATTTTGGCAACAAATTTGGGAATATTGTAGACATGTTTGCAGATTCCATATTAGTTATAAAACGAAGTCTTTATAATTACTTCAATGAAATGTATGATTTTAATTTAAATTAATTTTATTTTTCGTTATTATTTTAATCATTGTATATTGTGTACTACATACCTGCCTAACTGTTATTATCTATCTTTGTAAAAGCCCACTAGGGCGTAAATAAATAAATAAATAAATAAGATAGATATATTCTGATATTGCCAGAATTTATCCACCCCATTAGACGATGTCTGTTGTGAGACGGGTTATGGTTTAAGTTTTTTTTTTGTTATAAAAAAAAGAAAAAAGAGTTCATAAAATTAACACAAATAAACTGGAATAAACAAAAGTGCATGAATCAATAGTAAAAGGATAAGTACGCAAAAGTTCGTAAAAATTCCTCCTCAAAATATTTATAAAAAGTTATATATATAGGTATTTAATAAGTCATTAGAAATAATCGTTAAGATTTCCAAAAAGGACAAAAAATTATAGTTAATAAGGAACCAACGTTTTGATAAGTTCTTTCAACTATTATTTATTATTGGAACTCAATGGGCCGTTTTCGCACGATTTTGGCCGCTAGGTTCGCTAATGTCCTAGCGGTCCAACTATTTTATTTAACTGTCAGATCCCATACATTTTTTAGGCCGTTTGACGCAATTTAGTGTTTTTAAATATTATAATAATGCCGTCAACCTGTTGTAGTGTTCCAATGTGTAGAAATAGGGGTGGACACGAGTTTCCCAAAGATTGAAAGACTTGAAAGCGAAATGGATTCATTCAATTAGGCGTTCCAAATGGGTACCGACTCCTGATTCTGTTGTCTGTAAAGCTCATTTCAGGGACACAGATTATGTATTCAATAATATTAACTATAACAGTAAGTACATGACTCATTCAATTAATATCTTACTATAATTGAATCCCCAATATAATATAGAGAGTACTTGTATAGTTTAATGAACACGTAAAGAAACATTTGACATAGAATGTATAAAATTTTATACACAATGTTTTGCTTTCTTTCGCAGTTGACATTATTTGACAAACGTACCTTTAAATTTAAGTGTAGTCAACCACAATGTGCCAATGTGGCAGTGGAAGTCATATTGCCTTTTGATACTCCGTGTGGCAGACCGACTCTAGATACAGACACTCAGACAGATAGATAATGAAAAGTTAACTGTTTATTAAAATAAACTTTTGTTCCACCGCAGGGGAAGCTTATGGCGCAGACTACGCAAGTCGAAGAATACCATCATCACTTCCATGGTTGCCTGGATGGAGATGGAGTCCCCGCTGATGCCCTTCTGGAAATGGGAGCCTGTCAAATATCCCCCATGAACGGATATTTGCATATTTTTTTGGATTCATTATTATATACTATATTTTTCATTTATTTTCTGTTCCATTCTATGTATGATTGCATTGTTATTTTGTCAATGTTTGAACTATTTCAAAATATGGAATGTATCGCATTGCACAACATTCTGAAATAAACGATCATTATTATGATACGTTTTAAGATTTTCACGGCCAAAAGTATTTTTGTTTTTGGGGTGTTATGCCGTGTTGCGCTACCTCCTTCTTTAGCCAACGTTTCGGACAGCGTTGCAGTGTCCATCATCAGGGCAGATCTACCGGATCACTGCAACATTGCAACGCTGTCCGAAATGTTGGCTAAAGGAGGTAGCGCAACACGGCATAACACCCCAAAAACAAATAACGAAAAGACCATTATTATATTTGTTTTATTAAAATAAAGAGTGAGTCGCTGCAGTTTTGACATGGTTTTCTGCAGCCTTGCACGACAGCTACTGCCATGGTTAAAAAATATTGTTGTTTAATTGTACTAAATAACACAAAATAATTTAACAAATATATAAATAAATAAAGAAAACTTTCTTTTATTTCTCGAGGTATGAAAAGAACAAGATTACAGACATAATATAAATGTGTCGTAAAACATTTACAAACATTATACACATAGAAGAACACATCAGTACAACAAATAATTAACATTATATATAAATTATTTATTGTTTTGGCATTCATTTTATTTTTTTTACATTCTAATATTATATAGTTGTGATAGCATCGGTCAACGCGTGAGCAAATATGCAACTAGTGTAGAATAAATAAGTCAGTTTTTTCTCAATTTCAAGTCTCTGAGGGGTAATAAATAGCATTGCACACTACGTATTTTGACACATATTTATTTTGGGGTAACTAATCGAAAAAATCTCGCAACCCCCATACTATACAACATTAATTAACATTTATTTACTTGATAAACCATTGATTTTTCCTATGCTAAAATTTTATTTGTAAACGTTCAATAGAAATATAATCTATTTCACAGATGAGGGATATCAAAATACAAAGGTGAGATGTAATATAAGTAAACCTATTAAAACTTCTATTCAGCCGTGGTTTCAGGGAAATTTGGGTCCTTTTTGATGATGAAGATGGAGTTGTTCAGCCAGTGGTAGGACTGGTTGAAGTCCCCCTCGCAGAGTTAGGGCAAGCGTGACTATTGCATGACCTGGAGCCCCACGGTGGTGGCGCAGTAGCTGGTGAAGGATTCCACGTGCTCATCGAATGTGTGGCCTCGGATGGGCAGACGCTCCTTCGCCATGTGGTCAGATTCGTCTGAAAATTATAATTGAATAGTACAAGGAATCCGAGAGAAGATGACCAGTGCAATACCCTAGACATAGTTGGGAGAAATTAAAGATTAAGCTTTGAGTTTAAGCTTGAATGTTAAGCGATTAGATTTTTGCCTCGAGCTTTATGCTTTGAGATTTAAGCTTTGGTTTTACCTATGTCAAAAATAATGAAAAATTAAGAGTAACAAAACAGCAGCTTTTGAGTCTGGAGGAAATTGGTAACTGTCTGGTTATTCAGATCTAGGCGATACACGTAGCAGATAATGTTAATAAATTGATGAGATACCCTTTTGTATCAGTTCACCAGCAAGAAATTCGCCGGACAAGAGCGGAACATCCATCCACAGTAGATGACAGCAGCATTCGACTTGTTCTCATGCAATATTTCCCTCTCCTCCCTTATTTAATAGTGGTCTTTTCAAGATGTTTATTAAAAATCCATTCTTTTAAGGCCCTTCCTTAAACAGCCGGTGAGAAACCACCATTTAGAAGGGATACATTGCTTGAAATGGCAATAGTTGTGTTAGGTGACCAGGTGTGAATAGCCAGGCATTTCCCAGCCTTCACATTTCCCATATTCTTTCCTCCCCCATTCAGTTCAGCCTCACAACAAATCCTGATTGAGGGTGCCATAGTACCAGGGCCGGATTAACCATATCGGGGCCCCTAGGCAATGCACGTTTCGGGGCCCTTTACCAATGGCGGACTAACGGAGGGGGGGGGGGGGGGGGGGGTTCAAGGTGCCTCCTTGTTCCCTTGATCATGGGGGGGTAAGGTTTAATTTTTTTTCTGAATGTAAAACATGTCAGTGTATTGAGTATTGTGTCAAAATTTCAAGTAAATCGGAGCAAAACTAACGAAGGTACAGCGTTTCAAGCGACCGGTCCTCATGCTCGATTCAAGTATATTTCGAGTAGGTACAAAAAAATTTAAATCGGTTTTCTCGCAAACAACATTTCTGAAGTTCGTGAACATCATAACTCAATATCTTGACTTGACTTAAAAAAAACGTTGGATTATTGGATTATAACCTAATTATAATATTTTTTTGTTTTCTTTAATGTAAACACATTAAAGAAAACACAGGTTAATAACATTAGGTACACACCTAATGTTATTAACCTGTAAATGTTCCTAATAAAAAAATTACAACATCTTGAAAGCTGACTTTTTCCGAAACTTCGTTGCTCACTAATTGAAGCAAGTCATTTTTTCTCGGGACACGGGACCCCTAGCCAATGCGGGGCCCCTAGGCAGTTGCCTACTCTGCCTTAGGGATAATCCGGTACTGCATAGTACCACTTATTTAAAATTGATCACATTTAAAAGACCGGTTAAATCCTTGGTTAAAGTATTAGAGGTATAATAAAATCCATATCTTACATTCAACGTATGGTTTGAAGGGCAGAACCAGCGCTACGATAAGGAGTCCATCGTCGTTGAGAGCCTGCTTAGCGTCGAGGCCGTTGAGCAGCACGGTTTGTGGCTCAGAGCAGCATCTTACTTTTTGTGCATTTTACTTACAAATCGAGAAAACTTTGTTTGGCTAAACTTGTCGGAAAACAAATTGCAAATATCGAAATGACAGATCAATCATTGAAAGACGTCAGTGCGTCAGTCCATAGATTTGGTCCACAAATTAGATGACAGGAGGACCGCTAAACACCGTGCTGCCATCTCGTGGATATTTTGGAATTACTCAGAAAACGGCCCATTACTAAAACTTCAAATAATAATTTTTCACTCTAGACAATATAAGAGATTTTCAATAAAAAAATTGAAACAGAAAAATCAGGGAAATATACAGTCGCATCTAGGACTTAAGCCATAAATAACTTTAGCCTTGCCGGCAGCGCAGCCGGCAGAGCAAAGTCCTGGTAAAGATTCTGGGTCCGACATCCAACAAAAACGGTGATGCCAAATGCATGGTTTTTACTAGCGATGGGAAATATCGATGTTATATAGATCTTTTTTACCATCGATGCATTTCGATACATTGTTATAGATAAATCGATTCTTGTATCGATTTCAAAGAAGCGCTGTGATTGTTCAGAATTAATCGATGTGAGATAAGCGTTGTGATTGGTCAGAATTAATCGAAATATTAAACCGATATAATCGTAGTACTCAAACGTCAAAATTCAGAACAGTCTAGCAATTCAGCACATTCACAAATTCTCTTCATCTAATTAAAAAATGTCATTAAGTAATATTAATAGGTACACAATAAAAAATAAATAAAAAAACTAATTACTATAAAGCCACGATTGCATTGAGCGAGTTTATAAGCTACTAGCCGGCATGTTTAAAAGCGGGCAAATCGGCGAGTGCGATTGTAATGATGACTCATAAAACGTTCCACTCGCTCAGTAGCGAACTAGCTAGCGAAAAGCTTAACTAAAATAACGACTCCCGCGCGAACTAATTCTGTCGAAATTTTGTAGAAAACTGAGATATCCGCAGATAGCTCCTGCTCACCGCTAGTAGCTAATTACCGGCTACTTAACAGATTGTACCACGAATAATCCAGATCAAGCAGTAGTTTGACAGTTACGAAATCAGCTGTTCGCGCGCCGCCATCTCGCCATTCGCCGTATACGCTAGCGAGTAGCGTGCAAAATTCAGCCCCTTTTAACTTTTTTCGTAAATTGTTCACAATCTGCTAGTTAGCTAGTCAGGCCTCGATAACATTGAGCGAGTTTACAAGCTAATAGCCGGTGAATTCACTACATATCTGTTAGTGTACACCCTTAATGCAATCATGTTTACTAGCTAACTAGCAGATTTTACCCTGAAGGGGTTTACTAGTAGATAGTGAATTCGCAGGATAGTAGCTTGTAAACTCGCTCAATGTCATTGAGGCTTCAAATGTAGAAAAAATATATTAATGGACTTTTTTCTCCGTCATCTCACCGACTTCTTTTTACATGGTCTTACATTTTTGGGACATGGCAACACTGGATACAAGCATACAAGTGACTAGAAGTGGGTTGATTCACTCATTTTACGGAATCAATTCCGGACCCATATTCGACTGAGTGGACTCGATTCACTGGACTCGCTCCTTTGATTCCGGCGATTCCACCGGACTCACCGAATCAAACTCATTGTGGCGCTCCGCCGGAGTCGTTGAATCGGCCGGAATCAAACTCAGTTTGGCTCTTGCTGATTCAATGCCAGAGTTGATTCCGCCGGACTCGCCGAACCAAACTCATTGTGGCGCTCCGCCGAAGTCGTTGAATCGGCCGGAACCAAACTCAATTTGACTCCTGCTGATTCAATGCCGAGAGTTGATTCAGCTGAACTCGCCGTACTCGGTGGAATCGTGGAACGTTACGGAGTTAAGGAATCATGTGTTTAAGTAGCCGGGCGTGTGTACATTAACATGCTATTGTTTATTGCGAGCGAGAAGTCTTATCTTTATAAAGCTAATAATAATGTATTTGACATGAGTGATATCTTTGTCGGCTTTATGAGAACCGTGTAAGATATTTACGATAAATTTGAAACTTACGAACAGTGGAGTCCTTGTATAGCAGTGAGCCATGGAACCGGCAGAGGAAGGATGAAAGTAAACTGAATGCTGTTGAAATGAGATCCCTGAGGCGTATATGTGGTGAAACTATGTATGATCGTGAGAGAAATGTGGAGATCCGCAAATAATGTAAGGCTGATGTAAGCATAATGAGTAAGATTAAGAAGGGGACCCTCAGATGGTTTGGGCAAGTAGAGTAGATATGGCAAAATGTGAATGGTGGAAGATGTTGGGGACGCCCGGGGAAGACATGGCAAGATCAAGTGAATCAGATACTTGAGTCGGGCCATGTCAAAAGTCAGAATAAAAGAAGAGTATGTTTGAGACGATGTATGAATGTGAGTGAGGCAAGGAGTGTGTGCCAAGATCGAGTTGTTTGGCGGTCATTCCTCTCAGGAATGAGAAGAACCCCTGCGGAGAAACGGCGTGATGGTTAGTTAGATATTTTACGTTCTTCATAAAACTAGTAATTCACCGGAGTATCACCGGCGCGAACTTGCGGGAAGGCAAATTTGCTCCGTGATGACCGACAAAAGGTAAAAAGCAGTGCTCCTTGCTATCTTTTGACTAAGATATAATGCTATTTCTTTTCGAAAAATGTTTTCACGCTGTCATCGCGCCCCGCTAGAGCAATACAACGCCGCCCCGCTTGCGCCACACACCTCATCCCGTGAATGAGTCCTGTATTCCCACTCTGTCACTCGTTCCCGAGTGATAGAGTGACAAATCCCCGCCCGGCCTGCGCCGCGCACCTCCTCCCGTAAATGATTCCTGCCGCCCGGCCCGCGTCGCACACCTCCTTCCGCGTCAACCTCGCCCGAGTGCGAGCGACTCCGGAACTGATTCATAACATTTTGCGGACTCGGAACGAATCAAACGCATTCGGACTCGGAATCTTTGGATTCGTTCCGGCCGGAACGACACACTTCTACAAGTGACAGATCAATACATTGGTTTATTTATGGATCAATATGAATGATGAATAACAATATGATGAATCATTAATTATTAGATTAATGATTAATGTAATTCCATATTAGACTATGCCTCCTTAGGTTGGGGCGGTTGTGCTAAAACTATACTCGATCCCTTAGCTAAATCCCAGAAATCGCTTATAAGAGTCATACTGAAAAAACCTTTCAGATACCCCAGCGATTCATTGTTCGCAGAGTTTCGTGTTCTTGATGTAAGACAATTATACATGAGGAAAATCATATTACATACTCAAAAACAGAAGCACCACTACGCTTCCGTAAACCACTGTCATAATACAAGACATGCAAAAAAAAACCCAATAGTTCCGCCCACCACTTCCTCATCTTTAGCACAGAGACAATTCTCATACTTAGGCCCTAAATTGCTCAATCTCATACCTGATGCATGGAAGGCAAAGAGTACTAATATTCTGCGTATGCAGGTAAATAATTGGCTTCTGGTCTTGGGGAGAGCTGAATGCGAGAATATGCTAAACAACAGTAATTGAATTGTAATTTTTGTTTTTCTTTGTTTTTCTATTACATTTTGATTTATATTGGTATTATATTAGCATTAAAGTAACTGTATTTTTACATAAAGTAAGTTTGAAAATTGCTCAATTCTTAGTGATATTTTTCCTTAAAGGAAAAGTTCCTTCTTTACTTTCAGTTTTTTATTTTCAATTTTCTTGTTTTATCTATTAATATTTCTTTAGTTTATTATGTCAGCTAAACAATTGAAAAAAATGTCGTGGTAAAACTAAAAGTATTCTAGAATATGAATACACAAATGTATTATTTTACCAACAGAATAGTCAACACTATAACTTACTATAATTTACATGTAAAACCATTATCATATTGGAATGTCCTAAAACGGGCATATGCCTAGTTGGACATTTTAAGTTCATTATATTGTATTATGTAATATTTACAAACAAACAATAAATAAATAAAAAAAAAATAAATAAAAAAATTGATTGGTTCATTTATGGATCAATACATCAATAGTCAATATCATACGACATACGACTTAAATCATGGGACAAGAAGTTAAAACGTTAGAATTACGAGCTTGCCAATGTTGCTTATTTTCAGAAGTAGATGTTTTTTCATCAAAAAGCAATTAAAGTACCTATCGTTTTTGAGATTCTCTCAGGTATTAACTCAGGTATTAACCCAGGTATCTCAGGTATTAACAAAAGGTATTAAATATTTATTAATATTCGATCTATCTATCTCAAACACTGCTGTATTTTGATGTAATTTGAGATTTTCAAAGCCAAAGGTATAATCGTGATTAATTTCTGGGTTATCGTGCCATGTTGAGCTTCCTCCTTCTTTAACCAATGTTTTGGACAGCATTATGATATCCATCATCAAGACATATGACAGATTCAACTTCCAATTTGGGAAGCGGGTATGGGTTCAGTCGCCCAAGAAACCATTTATTTGATAACCCCTGTCATAGGTCATCCCAAGTGGTTCGTTACGTTTGGTGACTCAAGGCTTCCCAGGTGTTCTCGGTGGCAGACGCGTCTGCCCACCTTCTGCGAGGTAGGCCGGATCGAGAGAGACTGGTTGAGGGAGACCTTTAGATTTCTTCAGCCGGACTCTCTCGACCCATCGCCTTGCACCATTTTAATCACATTTTGGTGCAGACCACCGAAAATGTGATCAACAAATGCCCGCTCTATTCATTCCTCGGCGGAATTGATGAGGTCCATAGGGCAATGCCTGATGCCCTGGACTGGCTCGCAGAACTAGATGTCCCCCTCTGACCTCCCACCATACGAAAGAAGAAGAAGAATCACGTTAATAATGAATACTTTTCCGTGAAAGGCCTCGATATTTCAATGTTGGCTCGCCAGTGGTCAATGTACGAATAATGTTGTTTATTCAAGACTTGCTGGAACTCTGCTGGTTCCAGACTGATTGTGACACGGTTTGGCTCCAGCTCATCGAAATGATGGAGGGATTTCATGTTAGGGCAAGTCTATCTCTACTGAATCAATGGCTCTCAGCGAAACGAGCTGCATGGCATAATTGGGTACAAGAAGTGGGCAACGCCAACCCGTGGGATATCCACAGCGCCATTGATAAAACGGGAAAAGGCTCTGACCGGTATTTGACTAGCGTAATAACCGAAAAGGACGGAATGAACGTTGAAAGTGTGGACGTGGCATCCACTCTCAATACACTTCTGGGCAAGTTAGTTCCTGTAGATTCAGTAATTGGGGAAAGCGACCACCACAAACAGATTAGAAATCTGTCACGGCTCCCACCGAGAAACCTCGCCCAGGAGGTTAGGATGACACCAGTAACTAAAATGGAAATCGAGCTAATAATCAAGGGTTTGGGTCTTAAGAAGGCACCAGGGCATGATAGGCTCAATGGAATAATAGCGAAGCAAGTATGGATCCACGCCAAGGAGGAGCTCTTCCAGGTGATGGATACATGCATGAGAAGAGGAACTTTCCCTTCTGAATGGAAGAGGGGCGTGCTTAGGATTATACCGAAGGGGAACGATAAACCAAGGTCGGACGTGAAAGCGTACCGTCCAATCACCCTGTTACCTGTCCTGGGGAAGATCCTGGAGAAACTGATTAGGCAGCGTTTACGTCAAACCTTATCCCCACCCTGCGAGCGGCAGTTTGGTTTTGTCCCCGGTATGTCCACTGAGCACGCCATCACGTATGCGCTTGACTGGGTGAAGGCTTGCCAAAAGAGGTACGTAATAGGAATCTTCCTCGATATCACTGGTGCCTTCGATCATGCGTGGTGGCCGATGATACTTGTCAAGCTCAAAAATAGGAAATGTCCACAAAATCTGTTCAAGATTTGCGCTGATTACCTCTGCGACAGAACGGTCATCCTTTCTTTTGGAGACTACCTGATTGAACGAATAGTTAACATGGGTTGTCCTCAGGGTTCAATCCTTGGACCTGAGTTTTGGAACATTTTGTTTGACGATTCCTCCAGGCTGCCCTTGCCTGAAGGATGTATCTCGGTGGATTACGCTGATGACAAATTGTATCTGGTCTCGGGGAACAGCAGAAAGGAAGTTGAGAGTAAAGCTGAAGAGGTTTTAAGTGTGACTTTAGAATGGGGAAAGAGAAATCGGCTGACCTTCGCTCCCCACAAGACCATGGGACTCCTGATGAAGGGTAACCTCAATAGAAGTAGAAATCCCACCATCAAAATGGGAGATACCAACATCCGATTCGTTGAGAACACTAAATACCTAGGCGTCACTTTGGATCGAACGTCCTCATTCTTGACCCATGTTAAAAGCGTATCAAGTAAGGCCCAGGCCCTCTTTTTGAAATTAAGAAGAATCTCTACTGCCGAGTGGGGACTGCGCTCTCCAGCGCTCCGTCTCCTATACAGGGGGGCTTACGTGGCGCAAGTCTCGTATGCGGCCTCTGTGTGGGAGCACCGCCTGGAGAATTCACTCGTACTCTCGGCGCTCAAGAGAGGCCAGCGAGTCCCCTTGCTGGCGCTTTCGGGTGCGTACAGAACAGTCGCTTCGGACGCTTTGCCAGTTTTGGCCGGCGTTTTGCCTATCGATCTTGAAATTAGGGAGGTGTTAACAAAGAAGCTTCTAACAAGAGGAAGAACTGCCACCCATCATGGTATTGAGCTAATACCAGGTGGAGCGGTTTCCCTCCCAGGACTTCTTAGAGAGATGCGAGAAAGAACTTTGAGAGAATGGCAGGAACGTTGGGATAGGTCAAATACGGGAAGGTGGACTTTCTCCTTCTTCCCGTCAGTTAAACTCAGAATGGAAGGGGCGTACATCACTAGGGATCATCATGTGACCCAACTTCTGTCCGGTCATGGGGAGTTCAGAGGGAGACTTCATAGTCTCTCTCTATCACCCCATTCTAACTGCGCTTGCGGTAATACTGATCAAACAGCCGAGCACATTCTGTGGCACTGCGAGATTTTGACGGATGCCCGAGAGGAAATGCTCGATGGCTTGCAAGTTACTATGAGACCAGCTTGGAACGCGGATCTCGTTTCGAATAAGGTGAACTTTGAGTGTTTGAGGAAATTTACAATTTACGAAAGTCTGGGTTGAGAGATGGCCTGATCTTAGAGTCGCTGACTAGCTGTAAAATCATGTAGGTGCCAGGTGTATCTGCTCCTGAATCCACGGACATTCTCTTTACTTTATTACATCTACTGCTAGAATTTTATGTTTTATGCTTTATATCTGCATTTTTTTTTGTTATATCATCTCTATCCTAGGTACCTTTATCTTATTCTATTATATACATTTTGTTCCTATTTCTTTTATTTTTGTGTGACTTATCTATTTTTTTTTTTTTGCTTATTTTATTTCTTTTCACATGGTTTTCTTTTAGATTTAACTAAGCTATGCTAGACGGTGTTTAATCGAGATACCTCTGTTTATTATTTTTATAATTTTTCATCATTTTTGTGTAATTTTCTTTTTTTTTCCAGCTTCATATTCAAAGAAACACAATTGATTTAACTCACATACTCGACTTTGTTTATTTTTATTTTGTTTTGGTTTCTTTGTTCTCTTTTTCTTTTTAGTCTCAATGCTAATTTGCTTCGCTCGAAGGCTGAACTGAACTGCATCTATTTATTTTGTTATGTTTCTTTTCCCCTTCTGGGGGTGCGCTAGACCTCGTCCTTGCATCAACAGGAGTCGTTGGACGATGGCACGGTGCCCTCTAAAATTAATTGCGCCACCCCCAGCAACATGTGCAGGCCTTGGGTTTGGGGGGGGCGACCTCGGCTCTCCTTCGCCTTGCCTCCGGCTACTCGACGCTGAATTCCTTAGGGTCTTCGGGTATTTCCCCCCAATCTCCCATTTACTTTTCTTTGAGGCATCACCGAGGAACCGGCTAAGGGGCGCGGAAGCTGAGTGTGGTTCACGACTAGACCTAACGTCATGCGCATTCTTGCTGGGACTGCCAATCGATTGGAGAGGACTCCCAACCATTTGCCATGCCCCTATTACTTATCTACTGTGTCTTCCTCCCAAACAGGTGCTTGTAGGATACGCTGGATACAATCACCCAGCGCTTGCCACCGCGTGGACTTTCACCAACCTGTCCCATTGTCTTGTCTATACTTTGTCATACTAACACATATTGTATCTGTATTTCCCGCTAAGCACTTGCATACTGCTTGCTAACAACGTATGCAGGGACATTGGAGGTCTAGTTTCATTTTCAAATATAGAGTCGTTTTTACCAAAAAAATTAGAGTCCTTGCAAGAGCCTTGAAGGGGTAACCATCTGTTACCTATACCAGGGCGGGTAAGTGGTGGGTCCTCCAATGTAAAATGAATCAATGGTAGAGTACTTTCACCATTGTAAGATCCCGCACTAATACTTTTACGGAGGTCGCATCACACACACGCAAGTGTGTTAGTGTCCGTTCAAGGCGCCTCATTGAACACTTTTATTATTACAATGATGATTCTCGGTTACAAAAAAGTCAATAAACATACTTTCTTTATCGTTATAATAACACATGAAAATATTTGTAAATAAGGATACAAATATAACGTTCTCTTTTTTCATAAGTTTTTTTTCACATTTTTTATTCATAAAGTTACAAAAAAACATAATATTCATAAATTGAACATTAATAATTTTTGTTTTTTACAAACATGTATACTAATAACTAATAAAATAATTTGATATGATAGTCCTCAAAGCAATCAGGGTCGTGCAGGGTCACTACCAAAAGCCTAAAACCACTCGCAATTTTGAAGAAATTAAATGGCGGCTGCCTGCCTTTAAAACTTGGAACACATATATCAGGGAATAAACATAAGAAACACACTATTGCCAATACTACGAAATGAATGATTAATTACCTTCAGAACTTCAGCTACCAGTCATTGTCGTGCTCGTTTTCCGTTTTTTGACCGACCTACTCTAGCCCGTCAGCGCGCCGGAGTTTGTGGTTTGTGGTTAAGTCAGGGCCGGATTAATCATGTCGGGGCCCGTAGGCAGTGCACGTCTCGGGGCCCCTACCTATACCCTTTTCTAACCATCAAAATTTTTTTTCTACCACAACGTATTTTTATTCATAATTGATATATATATATTTTTTAATATGAATACCGCACAAGAGTCTCAACTGCTCCCGTCTGTAGCCAGTGAGACTATGTCATCCCCAATTGGGGTATGTTTTGGCTGAAGGTAGTGGGGATGGGAAGGAGATAGGAAGGAGGAAGGTGAGGAAGTACCTGGCTATTCATATCTGATCACCAAACACGGCTAAAGCCACGGAACACGGAAGAGCCTTACCGCTGGACTAAGCCGGCCGGCTACGAAGTAATGCCATTATCCAATTCAATAAAAAAAATTGAAACGAATACAATACAATACAATAATTCTTTATTACACATAAAAAGACACAGATATAGAAACAAAAATATATTTAAAAAAAAAAACTGTACTATGAGCGGTCTTATCACTCTTGTGATCTCTTCCAGACCACCTTGGTATGGAGATAAGCTTGTATAACATTTATATTTTAAACACATAATTAGAAATAAAAAGCAAAAAAAAAATGAAACAAAATAAATACCTACCAATTAAAATCACACTCGGCACCTACCTGATACTAAGTAATGCTGCTTAACGAATAAAAGGAAAGTAAAGTAAAATACAACAATGATACGTTTTTAGATTTTCACGGCCAAAAAAATTTTTGTTGTTAGTTTTTGGGATGTTATGCCGTGTTGCGCTACCTCCTTCTTTGGTTACACAGCATAACACCCAAAAAACTAATAACAAAAATACAATGATGTTTAAATATTAACTCTTCTAACTTTTTTAGATACAAAATCGTTTAAAACATCTTGAAAGTTGACCTTTTCCAAAATATCATTTTCAAACGACATTATCGCCAATGAATTTAAACGCTTCTGAGGCATTGATGAACGAAGACAATTTTTGACTAGTTTTAGTTTGGAAAAGTTTCGTTAACCCGTGGGGTTTGTAATCATCAGACTTCTATATATATTTGCAATGTTGTCTTTACATTCGGAAAAGTCGGTTGTGCCATATTACCAAAAATGAGTTTATATGAATCCTCGGCAAGTCCAATTTTATCTTTTAATGAATCCTCTAATTGTAAGATGAAGTACTTGAACTGTACCATCTCGTCTGAAAACTCAGGCTCAATGTCTTCAGAATAATATTCCCTAAACTTTGTACAAGCCTCTCTAATTTCATCGTTGGACTTTGTCGAGAAATCTATTAGAAATCCAAACAGACAATTAATTTCCCGGTAAGCATCTAGTCGCCGCGACAATTCTGTACACAGCGTGTCTATAGGCAAATAAGTTTAAACTTTTAAGTTCTCTTTTCCTCTGTGGACAACGTCTTCTGCAGATCCGTCATCGTGATGTCGTTTCCTTTTTCGCACACGCTGATATTCATCACTGTATTGGGTATCAGTTATCTCATTTGCCTTCATCTCAGGGGAAACGGAACCGTTCTCCGTCTTTTGTGAACAGCTCCATTGAAATGTATGGCCAGCGCGTCCCATTCCGGCGAAAAAAACGGACGCTCTGCGTAGGCGATTCTCCGGCAAAAAATGACGGATCCGTTTTTTACGCTAGAACCTACAAGTGTGAACAGCTCCATAGAGTCACTACAGCGGCTAGAGCTTCCCTTTTAAAAAACGGAACCCGCCTCCATCGTTAAAACGTAAGTGTGAACGGGCTCTAAGAAGTTAATATGAACCATCCTATACCTGAGGATCTAATAATGGTGAAACTCCTCTAGGAGCATCCATTTAATTCCTCTAATTAATAGCTGACCTTTTCTGCGTACATACTTAGGTATTTTCCCAAATGTTAAGAATTTTTTTTTTTACATTAATTCCACACAGGAGGCCCTGAGGAAAATAATTTCCCTCAGGGCTTTGTCATCTAAGAAGCTGTATGGGGGATCTTTTTGAGGAGAGAAAGGAATGAACCTTGGTCTTGAAGAGACCCATGTTGGAGGAAGGAGGAAACACAGAAGCCGACAAATCGTTCCACAGCCGAGTAGAAACGACCCATTCCCATGTGAGTAACGTCAACATGTACATATGTTGGGCGCGCATTTGGCACGTTTCCCGACTATGCACCGGTGCCGAGGGGATCAATGACGCTTGTTTCTCGGAGCATCTTTCATTAAAATACCGGTAGAACAGGGATAGCGTTCCCAACCGACACCTGTGCTCTAAAGATTGCAATCCATTTGTTAAGATGGGAGAATCTATCAATCGGATGGCCCGTTTCTGCACAAGGGTTTTTTGAGGTATTTTGGAGCTCCCAGAGGTGGCTGCCAAAATTCAACCGTGGGGCGTACTTGCGATTTGTACAGGGTTAGCAGTTGTGTATTATTAATGTATCTGTACAGTACGCCCAGTTTTTGGGAGGCTAATTTAACTCTGGCTTCGATGGAGCCCCCGTTCAAGAATCTCGGAAAATTCTTGTTTTGTAATTGGATGAACAATCTGTCATGCAATTTAAAAATTAAAATAGAATTAGTCTTGTTTTTCTCTGTTGATGATTGACTTTGTGTGTATTGGTGATTCCAGCTGAATAAGGCAGAGTGCCAACTGTGCCGTCACTGTAGTGGAGATACGTTACTGAGACATTGTGCATGGTTTCACTGCACTAGGTCCAGTAGACATACATACTTAGTGGCCCACTCATATATATTTTCTTTGAAAGGCTATCGTCTTCATGAGCGGTTCTGCATTCGTTACATAAATTCCTTAGTTTAGAAGGCAATGATTTAGTTTTCCAAAGTATACATTTATATTATCCCTTGATTTTTCGCCGGTCTGCGCTACTTATTAATATTTTTGTTTATTTTTATTGTCAAGAGGTCAATTTGGAGTTATTTCTATAAAAAGAGCAGAATTGAATTTGGGAGCAAAACTTTCACAATCTAATACTTTATGTGTAAGCATATTGGTACACGAAATGGATTCCCCAAGTCTCGTGCAAATAAGTTCCATTTCACATGATGCAAAACCTTCAAGGAACTTTACACAAGATATGTCATTGGCGGATGCAGAACTTAAAGAAGCAAACAAAATTGAAATCAAAGAAGAACATTTGAATGTGGGACATGAAATGGAATAGAACAAAATAATACTTTATCAGAACATTTTGAAGAAGACGACAATGACTTTGAAGATTTTAAAGGTTCCAAATTTTGTTGAAAGTGTTCAAAGTATTGTCGAAGGAGAAATTAAAACAAAACGGAAGATGAAATTTAAAAAGAGGTGACTAAAAAAAAAAACAAAAGGACAAATTGATTCTATTAGAAGCTAAAGGTTTGTGTATTTTACTTATGTAAATTATTATTATTAGAGAGTTTGGCACCCACCTCTGGTCTGGAGCCCAAAATACTTAAAAAACACTTGACATGGTGCAGAAATAGGAGGTTCATTTGATAGATTCTTAACGCAGTTTAGTTTTAAAAATTTAGGAGAGAGGTGGGAATGCTGTCGTTGTTCTACTGGTATTTCAACGTGAGATGCTCCGAGGAAATGGCATCATTGATCCCTTCAGTTCGGGAGAACAGTTGGGAAACACGCCAAATGCGCGCCCAATATTTGTATTTAGTCGAAATTTGTCACATGAGGTCAGGTCATTTCTACATCCAGTTCTTGTGTTTGATTTCCCGGCCTCTGTGTTTCCTCCCTCCTACAAGATGGGATTCTTAAAAACCTCGGACACCTTACTTTCCTCAAAACACAGACCTTCCACACAGCACCCTCAAAGACATTATATGACTTTGTTTTATTTTTAATTTTTATGTGAATACCTCACCAGAGTCCCAACTGCTCTCGTCTGCAGCCAGTGAGACTATGTCACCCCCAAATGAGGTAAGTTGTAAGACTGAAGGTCATGGAGGGTCGGAAAGTATCTGGTTGTTCAGATCTGATCATCAAACCTTTCAAGCATCGTTTCATTTCTTAATGGTGGTCTTACATCAGGGCGATGCTAAGAGTATCTTACACTCTGGAACGCGCCGCAAATATACTGTATATTAATAATTGTAATGAATTAATTGTGAAATAAAACGAATTTATCAAATAAAATTTATTTGCACACACCGGGATTTGATCACGTGATCTTCCTTTGGATTGCTAGTTGAGAGCCATACTCCTCGACCATGGAGGCCATCTGAAATTAATATAATAAAAAAAATATATAATTAATTTTCAAAATGTATGTCTTTCAGAGGTTCCGTAGAAATCTGAATGGAGAGGGGGTCTCTCTGGGTTCAGAGACTCCTGGTGCTCTATCATGTCCAGTGTGCCGCCAGTCTTTCTGGACACAGAAAGATCTTACTCAACATCTGCATCAACATGTTGGAGAGTTGCACTGTTGCTTTGGTTGTGGACAAGACTTCAAGCAAGTATACTTTATTTTTTTGTAAGAAAAGGTAAAAAGGAATGAAGGAAAGGTAAGAAAGGAAAAGGAGTGAAGAAAGGAAGGAAAAGGTGGAATGGTATTCCATCCCTCTAATTGAGGTGCAAGGCGATGTTTCCAGAGAGTCCCACTGGAGAGGCAAAGGATCTTCCTCAACCGGTGTCCTCTAGCCGACCCGTCACGTTGCTGGCGGGCAGATGCGTCCGCCTCCAAGAGCTAGACATACCTCACTCCATGAACCTAGGACTCCTGCTATATCACCATGTGTAACTTGCCACTTGGTGTGACCTATGGCAGAGGTGTTGGTTATCCAATGAATGGTTCCATGGGGCATCGGTACTCATACCGGCCTCACAAATTGTCTCACCATTTTCAAACATGAAATGGTAATGTGGACCTCGCTGGGTACTTTGTCCGTTTGCGACACCACCAACTGTACATTTAACAATGTCAAGCTGAAAGTACCCCACCCTGAGTGGCCCGCGTGCAAATAGAAAATGGTTATTTTAGCTCTCTGTCTAAACAGATTGATATGAGGATTGATTCATTGGTTGAGAAGATTGATGACTAAAGACTGCTGTGATAACTGTTCTGGATGTGTAAAATATGAGTTACATTTTGCAGGCAAACCAAGGAACTGGTGTAACACATTTACGTTGCTCACGGAATAGGACAAACCTTCCCCAAAATGTGGGAAAAAGTTTCTATGGAAAAATCTACTGATCTCGCATATACTTGCATATACTTTGACGACCTCCGTAGCCCAGTGGGTAAGACTCTTGACTCACAATCCGGAGGTCGCGGGTTCGAACCCGGCATGCGCAAATAAATTTTATTTGATTAATTTGTGTTATTTCACAGTTAATTCATTTAAAATAATATATAGTATATTTGCGGCATGTTCCGGAGTGGAAGATACTATCAGTATCGCCCTGGTGTAAGACCACCATTCAGAATTGAAACGTTGCTTGAAAATGGCTTTAGCCGTGTTTTGTGACCAGATCTGAATAGCCAGGTACTTCCCAACCTTCCTCTTCCTCACCTCCTTCCCCTCCCCACTACCTTCAGCCTCCCAACATACCCCAATTGGGGATGCCATAGTCTCACTGGCTCCAGACGGGAGCAGTTGAGATTCTTGTGCGGTATTCACTGTAAAAAAAAAAAATACTGTGAGACAATTTTCTTATAACTTTTTTTCATATAGATATATAGTTATATAGGTTTTTCTTTAATTTGGGAGGCGGTTGTGGGTACCGTCGCCCCGGAAACCATTTACTGGATATGTCGCCCTAAGTGGTTCGCCCTTTTGATGACCTAGCAGGGGTTCGTGTGGAGTTGGGTGGTGGATGCGTCTGCCCACCAGCTGCGTGGCGGGCCGGATCGGGAGAGACTGGTTGATGGAGACCTTTCGACCTCTCCATCGGAACTCTCTCGGAACATCGCCTTGCACCGCGATGGGTAGAAAAGACTACATACAGCATCTCAAATGACATAGACCCCGAGGGAAATTGTTTTCCTCAAGGCCTCCTGTGTGAAGTGAACATAAAAAAAATACACTAGGCCCTGAAGGAAAAAAATCCTTCATGGGTCTATTTAGGGAAGGAAACGAGTAGAAGTTCTTGGCAGGAAAAATGTATGAGGTGTGGTTAGAAATCTGAGGGTCAATTTGTCCAGGAGTGACGGACGTGTGAATCCATTCCTCCTACTGTGGTGCAAGGTGGCGGGTAGAGAGAGTCCGACTGGAGAGTTCTAGGTCTCAATCAACCAGTCTCTCCTGATCTGGCCCGCCAAGCAAATCTTGGGCTTACGTATTTGCCGCCAAGACCTAGACAAACCTCACCCCGTGAACCCGGGCACCCCTGCTAAGTCACCAAATGTAGCAAAATCACTTGGGGTGACCTAGGTGTTGGTAATCCAATAAGTGGTTCCCGGGGTGGTGGTACCCGTACCCGCCTCCTAAATTGAAAAAATGTACTTTTAACAGATTTTTTAAAGAAATATTTAATTAGAATGTGACCCTGTCTAGGAATGGCATTAGAAATATGTAATTAGAACCTTATACAATTAAGTATTATGCTCTAGCTGGTTGTTCATGGTTCTATCTGCACTTTTAAGGTATGTTCTAAATTGTAAGTCATATTCTTCCATTAAAATATATTAAACTAAAATACATTACACAAGATTCAACCACTAAATCAGAAATTGGTAAATAGATGATGAGAAATCGTCTTTGTAAAATGTAATACCTTTTTATCTACAGAACAAGGTAAACTGAAATTAGAACCCTCTCCAACCAAAGTGATGTACTGGTGGACATCTATCATCCAGTTGATTAGTCAGACATTTCCAAATGGGTACTAAGTTTTGAGATAATGAGAAAAGCACTTTTCGAATACTTATAAATCAAATAGTTTTTACACGTGTCTGTGTTTTACATATTAAATATGCTATAAAATAGCACTGGGAAGCATAACAGTCTGGTACATTAGTATAACATTTTGAAATTTCCTACTAGTATCCCAGGAAATATCAATTTTATCATTTATTTAACTACTTACAAGTTTTTGTGCATGTCTAATAGATGTTGGTGGTGTTTAAGAGTAATCTGAGTATTGTACCAGATAGAGGGGACACTAACACTAACACATATAACTGCACTACTTAACTCTAATTTCGTTTTTCGAGATGTCTGACTAATCAACTGGATGATCGATATGTATTATTATTATTGTTGTTGTTTTTAATCATTTATCAGTCAGTGTGCAGTGGGAGAGCTCACCTCCACCCTCCCGGTCCACTACTGCGTGGAGTGTGACCGCCACTACTGCATGGCCTACATCCGGGACCCCAATGTCTACAGGCACACAATACCAGCAACATGGCATGACATTTTATTATCTCGCTTTCGGAGTGTCAGGACCTAAAGCCTGGAATGGACTGCCACACGACGAATGATCACAGACTCGGCAGAATTTAGAGCTAAACTTAAAACTCACCTTTTCAGACAGTCGTATCCACAAACTAAAAAACCTTTCACCTTCATCTTCAATGCCCGTAACATTGTATATAACTATTTTAAAAAAATAAATTAAAAAAACAAAAAAATAATATCCTATTTGTAAGCAATTATTAATTTTAATTGTTAAACTAACGTTTAAGACAAGATTTTTATGCATAGCACAAAGGGTAACAATTATTATAAGCAGTAATTATCATTAATTATTAATTATTATTATAGCAATAATTATCATTAATATAGCAATAATTATCATTAATTATTAATTATTATTATAGCAATAATTATCATTAATATAGCAATAATTATCATTAATTATTATTATAGCAATAATTATCATTAATTATTAATTATTATTAACGTTAGTTTAACAATTAAAACTAATTATTAATATTTGACAAGTTTAAGTATTTCCCCAATAAATGAAGACATAATTTGTCTCGACGCCACCTAGCGAGGGATTTAACACTAACAGTGTCTCTCTCGCAAAAATAAAGTTGGTTGTTTTCAGGTGGAAAAAAAAAATGTAATAAGCAGTAATTGTTGAATGAAACACTAGTATATACTGAATCATTTGGCAGGTATAAGATAAGCCGCCATAGCTCAATTGGGAGAGCAGCTAACCGGCAATCAGAAGGGCACGGGTTCAAGTCCCGTTGGCGTCATGTATCTTTTCTCGGAAGATTTTTCAATGTGGATGAGTGTTTCAGGCTGATAATTATTGCTTATAATAACTATTTTTAAGCGTTTGTAAAGGTCATTTCATGAACATTCTCCAAAAATAAAGAGTACTAAATTCTCCAGTCCGAAATAAATATCAACTATACTTTTGTCACTAGTCTTTTAATAAATGTATCACTAATAGTGATGGGGGTAGCGGGGTAGCAAATGTAAAATCATGCAATGTCCAGTGTTTTAAATATAATGTCCTCGCATTCAAGTATCTTCTCCAAGCATAAACTTTCTAATTAAAGTGTGTTTATCGGAAGTGACCTATCAGGTAAGTGTGTTTCTGTATCTATTTGTAAATTATAAAATTAGATAGAACCTAAGGATTCTTAATAAATTGTACAGTGCCCTTGAGGCGATTTTTCACGAAAACGCTATACAAATTATCCAATTATTATTATTATTATTGATGTATAAAAATGTATGTTGCTTTGTTTGTCCCTTATGCGTTCCAAAACCATTCATCCTATTGCGATGAATCTTTGGGATTTGTTGTGCGCATGCCCGGGAAGGTTTTCATACGTTGTATTGGTGAGCTCTGGCGTTATGAAGTTCGTATAATGAATTTGCAATAGGTGGCGCGCTAGTTGTTTGTAAAATAAGTGCATTCCTTATAGAAAAATGAAATAATTCAACTTTGTATAAACCACTTATATGATGCACAAATCCGACCGGATTTGAATTCATATATTTTTTATTTCAAATCTGCATTCCATATAGTTTAGCGGCAGGGAGGGATGACATTATACCACACAAAGCAATCCGTAGTGCTTATCGGCGATATATTGTTGTCTCCAAGGTGAACAAATCACCATCTCAACTCCAAACTCTCCAACGAGCACGAGTCACCGAGAGCAGCCATTGACTAACCCGGGACAACAGACTAATGATCAAATAAAATGGGTTGTAATCTTAGTGGGAAACAGTGATGTAACCTGCCATGAAACTTGGGGGATGGAGTGGGGGTTCGCAGGAGGGGGGACGATGGAGGTAGAAAGTGGGGAATGTGGAAAGTGAACACGGGATGGGGAAGGGAACGCATGGGGAAGGACACACAGGGAAAAATAATATCTTTCTTCGAGGGAGATTGCAACGCATGCCGGGTACTGTGTTGTTTAATAAACAGCATTCTGCTGATGCACTCAAATCTAATTTCACTACTTATAAGTTTAACTCCTCAGGCTTTATATGTCTGCGGTTTATTGATATTAAAAGAAGACAATTTACTTATAAGACATTTATTGACACTGTTTACATGTTCAAGGTTTTTTTTCTTTTATTATTCATCTTCATTAATTTTATTCTAGACTTACAATTTGTGATGTCCTATACCTGTCTCACTAGGAAATTCTGTGTTGAGAGCAGGAGCTTTAAAACATGAGCGCTTAATAATAAAATTAAAAAAACAACACAATATTACAGACAATTATCATTGTACCATTGCAAAAATACATGCTTATAAGTTGGTTTGGATAATATATTTGATTTTAGATCTGTCTTGGCTGATATTCCAAGACTTGGTGTCTGATTAATAGTTGATACATTGTGTTTTGTCTAAAGGCCAGTGAAAGTGTATTGAATAGTTTTGTTACAAAGAACATAAATATCTAAAATATCTTTGGTCATAAGTTGTTTTAGCAAAAGGAATAAGCAAGAGATTGTGCCCTTTGGTTCTAGTATCTCGAGCAGTTTGGACATTTTCAATGGTTAAGCATCAAGTAACGCGGGAGAACTACCAACTGTCAGCATATCAGCTGGCGTTTTTACCAGTACCAACATAACGGATACAAGACAAGGCTAATTTATTTGGTTTCCCAAACCAACAGCTTTTACCCGTTGAGTCAATTTATTCGCTTTCGGGAAGAGCTCGTGTGGTATCATGGAAATCGTTAAGTCTCCATTACTTGTCATGGTAAGAAATAATATGATCTAAAAGTGTGTTAGACAGCGAAAACACCACTCTTTATATTGAAATCTGGAGGGAAACCACAGAATAATTAAAATGTTCACCTCTATGAAACCAAATTCAATTTGGGAGGCGGATATGGGTACTGCCGTCTCGGGAACCATTTATTTGATAACCAGCACTCCTGGCATAGGTCACCCCAACTGGTTCCCTGCATTTGGTGACTTAACAGGAGTGCCCTGGTTCATTATAGATTACATAATATGTATTACTATTCGGTTCGATGATGAGTTACTTTCAATATTAAAACTACACGGCACATACACTATATCTAGTGCTGTGTGACAGCCAATGTCTTGTTGTGTAAAGAAAGAAACATAGCCTTCTTGATAACTTTCTTTGAGAGGAGACAATCCACTGACTAGAAATGCTACGAGATGTTCATTTTGTTCTTGGACAGCGATGTGAAGGGCGGTTTGGTGTATATGGTCTCTAAAAACGGCAATGTCCTCAAGCCACAGTTTACTAATAATATGTTGGGTTTTTATTATCGGAAGTTTGCTTAATTCAACATTCATAAATAACCTTATGACCTTGCTGTCCGGGTGTAGAAATATTTGCAGCAAAAGTATGTTTTTAATCAATTGATACTTGAATTCGCTGTCGGGTTGATTAATCATGATGGATAAAACGAAATTCCCCATTACCCAACGATTGCATTAAACCAACCCTAATCAATTTAACTAGCTTATGGTCCTTTATGGCTACAAAGTGTTTGTCATAAAAAGTAGGAAAGAATATTCTTAAACAAAGTTCTCCGTGATCTTTGGTTAAGAACTCGGTATATTCCAACATTTCATCTTCGTCCAACGCTCTTCCTTTTAATGTCTTGTCATGTTAATATATGTCATTTTTCAGATTTAGATACAATTTATACAGATTAGGAGCGCTGACGATAGTTATTTTTTTAAATAATTATTCCAAGGACTGAATCAACAGATCGCTTTATAGACTGAATACTTCGTCCAACATCCTCAGCTGCAAAGGTATCCCCATGAAGCAGTCCATGTCTGGCCCCAGTACTAGTTTTACTCGTCGAAGCACCTCTACCGCATATTACACGAGTCGCTTTTCCAATCCTTCAAGACTGATTCCCAGCTCAATGGGAAGAAAGGACCTCCAAAACTTAAATAAAAAATCTTGCTGCTCTTGTGAGTTGATAGTTACAAATGACGTAGAGAAATTACTTAATTTTGTTTCCAATGATTCTTTTAAATATTTTCGCGAAGTTAGAAATATTTGAATGGTTGGTTTATTTTGCAAAAAAGCAAAGACTTTTATTAGTTTATCTTTAGAGCTCTCTTTACTTTTAGTGTAGTCGTCCATCTCGTCAAAAACGTCAAACATCAGAACGACCCGTCTGGAACCCGTCTTACTTTGTATAATATTCTCTAACAAAGCCGCCAGCCAGATGGCCGTCAGCACAAGTACAAAACTCACTTAATATAAATCTTGCAACGTTTTATCTATATGAGCTTTGAATTCTTTTACTTCTATGTAAATTACCCACTGATTCAATGTGCCTTGATAAACTTGCCAGGGATGTGGTTTTTCCCATCCCTGGCTCGTCTGTTATAATCACCAATTTATATTCCGTTAGACACAATTCATCTATTGGCTCGAATAAATCCGTGGACACGCGAGGTCTAAGACTCTCCACAGAGCCGTGAGAAAATCGCCACACTAATACTACTACTAAAGTGTTAATTCGGTTTGGCGCCGAGACATAAACTCTAATGTCCAACCTGTCCAAAATGTTTGTGGTATATCTGTAGTAATAGTCATCCCGTATTTTGTTCAACATGGTCTTTACCCCCAGCCTGTCAAATACCACAGCCTCAGCATGGATTCCGCCGCAGGTGTTCTTCACTAGCTTACCGCCTGACTCCTTCAGACACAGGACGGTGAAGGCAGTAATCTGAGCCAACCAGCCCCCGAGGGAGTGGCCCGTTATGACTAGATTGTACCTTCTCCCATGTTGAGTGTTCACATTAAAAATCACTTGCCTGATGAGTTCCACAAAGGTAACTGTGGAGTTTGTGCAAGGCATGTATTTTTTCCAGCAGATGCCGAAAACATCGGTAATCAGCGCTCCCAGCAAAGATAGTTTTGTCCCCCGGTATGACATCACTTCTTGATGCAAACCGGTTTTCACAAAGGCTGCTCCAAAGTAACTGTTGTCCCTGTCAGAGTTGGATCCAGTGGTCAGGAGACGCCAGCACCCCTCGGGTACATCCAACATCTCCCAGTCAGATGGACTTTTTGCTGCAGTTGTAACTGATTTCTTCTGCTTATATACTTTGTCTGAAAACAGCGCCAGGGTGAGGTCACTGGGATGAGTGTCTGTTTTCAGGATGTCCAGGGGTTGCTCCGGCAGTGACTCCAGCAGGAGGGAATCTACCAATGGTTGTAACGTCAAACTTTTCAGTAAACTTCTGTCAATCTCCATGGCTGAGGAGATGTGAGGTGTGATATATCTGAAACAATAATATGATGTCGCATAAAACCACATGATGCAAAATGGAGGTCTAGCGCAGACGATCGATAAAACCCTGTATCAATACGATATTGACTAAACCGGTCATCTACGTTCAGATATCAATATTTGCGAGCACGGTCAACAATTGATATGAAATATTCCGACCAATAATTGACAAATTTTGGCGCGGCCTCCTGAGTGTCAGATAAGCTGCCAACATACAAAATATTTTAATGATGTTGTTTGTTATGCAAAATAACCCGCTTATTAATGAATGGGGTGAACTAACAAAGCTCTTAGATTAGAAAGAAATGGTATACGTGATCCATAGACTTAATCATCTCATTGCTCTTATTCTCGACTTAATGCGATTAACAAATTATTATTAAGTAAAGTTATCTTACTACAGAAATTGTTGCATTTAAATTACAAAAAAAGAAATACCTATGCTAATTTCATTCATACTCATTTCAAATAAATTAAATATATTTTTTCTTATAAAACAGATATTTTGTAATGTAACAAATATGTTTATAACACATCATGTTACTTGGAGATTTTAGTAGAGTATTGTATTGCCCCAAAGAAGCTATGGTTATAGCGAAACCTGGTCGGCATTAAATATAAACATTAAAAATAATGGAGTATACTCAGTTTTTGTTTTACTTTAAAATATACACCACCCAAACAGATGAAACTTTATCTCGACAACACCTTCTTAACTTGGGTAAAACAATCACCATGGCAATCTTTTACACATAGATACTACTAATACTGGAAACGTAAATCGTTATCAAAAGTATTAATTCATCATTTATAATTCACAGCGGGTTGATTATAACATCATCATGCTTTAGTAGGTAGCTCACAATGTACTTACAAATATTTCGATTATCAAGCAATCTGAGATTTTTCAATGTATCTTGAAATACAATCTCTCGGATCTGAGTACCTATGTGGATTTTTGAATGAATTCTGTAATTTTGAAAACAAATTCCCATTTTGGATGAATTCTGACAATTCATTACTTTCGACATTTCAAAATCATTGTCTCGGACCGTGCATTCAAATGAATGTTGACATCGATAAGCGAGAATCGATTTCCAAGATTCGATTATTCAAGATTCGATTAATCTATGACAATGAATCGAAATATATGCTAAGGACACACTTGCTCATTAGAAGCCAAAGAGCATTCTACCTAGTAGCACGGGTGTCAGTGACGTTGCTAGTAATGAGCATGCTCATTTGAAGCCAAACGAGCATGCTCACAAATCAACAGCCGTTTGATTAATGAGCATGCTCATTGGATTATCGGGTGGAAGGGGAAGCCTCTAAGCATGTGTGAACAGGCTAGCTTATGAGCATGCTCATTTCAATCCGATCTCAGTTCGCGCCAACGCATTCTTAGCAAAAATGTCAAAATAGCCCGCTGGGGAGACGAAAAAACCCCGTGTTTCGTGATTTATTATGGGAATCACGGATGTATTTGGAACACAAGATCACTAAGATACCCACAATAGATTTCCAAATTCCCCAAAAGCTCCTTTACCTCCAAAATGAAACCACATTCTATTGAAATTAACATTTATTTTCTAATATCTAGTCATTTTCGGATTCGTTGACATCTTGGACCCAAATCAAACGTCTTATTTTTTTACATCAGTAGATTCTTAAATATTTGCATTGCAAGCAGTAATATTATTTTGTTTAGTTCTGAGCGAATGAAACTGTTTCTATTTGACATTTATTTGACATGAGCATGCTCATTAAATAGCATGTGTGTTCAGATGTTGGCTTGGAGCACGCTCATTCACGAGAAAGTTCAAACCAAGCCTGTGCATGCTCATAAGCCGGCTTGTGTGAGCAAGTGTGTTTATTATAATTATATAGACCTTTATTATAATTATTTTGTTTAGTTCTTGGCGAACGGAATTGACTCCATTTGAAATGAGCATGCTCATTATTGAGCATGTGTGTTTAATTGTTGGCTTTGAGCATGCTCATTCATGAGAAAGCTCAAACCAAGCCTGCTCATTAATGAGCAAATGTGTACAGTTGACTATATGACATGAGCATACTCATAAGCCGGCTTGTAAATGAGCAAGTGTGTCAGTACCAATATCGACGGTAAAAAAGAACGATGAAACAACGATGTTTCATTGATTGTGCCCATCGCTAAATCAGAGTGATGGAAAGTTCGAACAGCAAGTATTGGGTATTGGTTTAAATGTTTCCGATGCCAAAACTGTTTTAGATATCCGAGTTCACATATAGAATGAGTATAAGACAGTTAGAAGATTCGTACCTCAATACAATAAACTGTTTGTGTTCACAATTATTACACCAAGGGCGATTCAGGACAAGATGGATGCAAGGCATAAATGAACTAATACCATGCAAAGCGTGACGCGTCTTTGATCTGTCATCCATTGTCATCTATCACCTGCTACCTGCTATCACCTGTCACTTGTACAGTGTTGCCAGTTGCCAGATGAATGGTTCTTACCATGTTTTCATGTTTTTGGTCGTTTTTACCACCACGGTCACCAACAGTACGCCAAAGTACACACCAAACTTTAAGACTGGCCTGACGTTCATTAGAAATCGTTGCAATAGGCGAGTTTAAGGACAGAAAAGTGGCATACCCCCCTGTTCACGCCTTTCTCTGTTGCACGTATACTTTTATGCATCTTTTTCTTTCGCTTACGTTCATTGTAAATTCAGTAACTGCACGAGAATGGATCGTACCACGTTCAGGCCGATCTTAAAGTTGTGTATATTATTATTGTTTTATTTTAAAAGAGTTCTGTAAATTAGGACTGACGTGCGAAAAAAAACTAAACTTCCTAAAACTTTATTTGCGTAGTGTTTTTTTAAACAATTATTTTCCTGTTACCCAAAGGAAGATTGTGAAATGATTGTATTCAACAAAGCATTATAAATCGCTTACGTTGGTACCGTTGTTTTCTGATTATTCTCAATAAAAAGTTTCCCGAAAACATTGTCTTCCATGTAGGTAGTTTTTTTTTGTACCTCAAACATTTTTTTTTTAACATTTGGGACATGGACATTACTGGTGAGCTACATTGAAATGGTCAACATTCCTGACCCATTCCTACGCTGTCTCTGGCAACGTTGCTATTATTAATTTATAGATTCTTTTAATCTCATTTCCTAAATCTGCATATTTTCTTATTTTTTCAATACTTATATCAGGAATTTGGAATAGCGACATCAATGATATAAGTTATTTTTCTAATTTTGTCATGTAAAACTATATCAGCTCTATTATGACTAATTGTTCTGTCTGTTAGTATAGTTTTATCATAATACCTAAAGAGAGCGAGCAGATGCACACATCTCCTTTTAGGCCCTCCGTTCATTGAGATACTTACAATCTTCGTAATTGCGACGAAACCACAAGTATTCTGCTGATATACTATTTTTTAATGCTAGTCTCCGTACACGGCGCTATCCGAAATATACTGAACTTGGTAGTTTTTCACGTGCAGCCGTTAACACGCTGTCAAGCGATGTCATATGACTTTTTTTCCGACATCAATCCATGCTTCCTCCACTAAATCCTTTCTTACGTATTCTGGTAAAGTATAGTTATATAGACATGCCTTTTTTCTACTTCCAGAACAAATCTAACATAACTTTCATGTTCCGATGCCATTTCTGTCAACGTCAAACGAATAAGTATCAGATACAAATGATGCGCGCGTCGCGCGCGATCAGCATTATCGGTATCGTGATACTGATTGCCATTGGAAACCGACAGCCACCGCGTAGCTCCGTGAACGGGCACCAGCAAAATCGTACGGGGGGTACTCACGATCGGCGCGTATGATACGCGCACGAGGATCGAGGACTCCAGATACTAATATCTACAGCCTGCATGTTTGACGAATATCTACAGCTCATATGTTGAACTAATATCTACGAACTTCAGAGTGTTGAATAATATCTACAGAGCGTAGGTTGAACTTATCAGCTAAATGTGTCCAATAGTCCGATATTAGGGATTTTTACATACATACTTACATAAATTAAGTTTTTTAAACTGCATACGCAATAGGACGTTATTCCAATATGCTATACATAATTGCAAATCCAACCTCTGCCAGTGCTGTAGATATTCGTCAACACGTTGGTTCCCATAGATATTTAATTAGTCAACAGTTTGAGCTGTAGATATTCGTTAACACTTTGATTCTCATAGATATTAGTTCGATTTTTTCAGTTTTTGGAATTCCTGTAGATATAAGTAGACGCCTCCGGATCGAGTATCTTGTAAGTATCTCCGTGAACGGAGGTACTCATACCGAGATCTGTTGTCTCGCTCTTACATTTTCAAAAAGCAGGCGTGCCACCCAAAACCTTCTTACAGTTTCCATAAATAAAATACCTAAAAGATTGCTAAACATAAATGCATTAAATGTTACTTCAAAATTATTCTTTCCGAGATTCAATACGAAATGCTAGATGTATGGGCGTAAAATCTTGGCATACAAGAAGAGGGCAGAAAATAACAATCAATCGAAAGAAGTGCGTCTAGGCGGTATTCAAATAAATCGAAATGACAGTCGACTGCAATAGACATCGCACCCATATTCATGAAAGGAAGACGCCTGAAAAGAGGCCATTATTACCGACAAAAAAAACTACCTTCGGACTCGCACCTTTTTCCCCATTTCTTTCAGCTTTGATGCAAATTCTGAAATATTCCCGCTGTAAAAGACCGGTGCTTACTTTTGAGATGATTTTCTTTAATCTTCCGTTGTCTATGGTTATGTCAAATGTCAAATTTCGGCGTCCCTTGTTTCTAACCTTGTAAACTTCGCACGCAGAGTTTGATGTTCCGCCGATCGAAGTATTTATATTGTGTATAAACCACACAATAAGTATTGTGTAAAATGCATTCAATTTGAGATAATTTCAATAACCATAACAATTTTATAAGACAGTTCTTAAAATTCAAGCACTTCTTTTCTAGTGACGTTTGTTCAACTCTTTGGAATTGACCGCTGCGCTTCGCTTTGTATGTAAGTAAGTTCTTCTTATATTAACATTATGAAACTTATGTTCCTTAATTGGTGCTTGGGCTAAAGTTCGGTGTTTGGGCGAAATTCCTAAAAAATAAAACTAGTTATTTTTATACTAATTTGGGGTCGGGGAATCCGAATCTGAAAGAATTAGGCGGCGGCAAGCAATATTAACTGAATTACACGACTTTAAAAATTTTTATACACATACAGGAAAATAGCCATTTTGGAAGCATTTTGATTCCTAGAAAATCAAACTAGTTATATATTTATACTAACTATGGGCCGGGGAAACCGAATCTGAAAGAATTAGGCGGCGGCAAGCAATATTAACTGAATTACACAACTTTAAAATTTTCTATACACACACACGTGAAAATAATTATTCCGGAAGTATTTTGACACACGAAGTACAAAGATCATAGAAAAACAAGATATCATAGATGTTTTTACCACACAAAATTAAGTTTTGCCATTAAGCAGTAATATTAATAACGTAAAATAACATGTTTATATTTTAAGTACTTATTTTTTATAAATTTTATTCACTTTGGTATCACAAACCATGTTACATAAACCCAGCGTAGCTGCTAAACTACTTGAAAACAGGGATGTTTTTTTGCCGTGACGCGAGCAGGCGGTATAAAGAAGCACAAACCATGTTACACAGACCTAGCGTAGCCGTTAAACTACTTGAAAACAGGGATGTTTTTTTGCCGTGACGCGAGCAGGCGGTATAAAGGGGCACAAGCCATGTTACACAAACCTAGCGTAGCCGCTAAACTACTTGAAAACAGGAATGTTTTTTTGCCGTGACGTGAGCAGGCGGTATAAAGGGGCACAAACAATGTTATACAAACCTAGCGTAGCCGCTAAACTATTTGAAAACAGGGATGTTTTTTTGCCGTGACGCGAGCAGGCGGTATAAAGGGGCACAAACCATGTTACACAAACCTAGCGTTAGGTTAGGTTAGGTTACGCATTTTTAAGACTACGAATTTTCATACTTTTGGTTTAAGAATGCGGCCGTTGAGATAGTCGTAATTCATCAGGTTAATGTGTTATGTGAGGAATTATCGTGTCGGAAAGTTTTACCTTATCCGAATCTGAAAGAATTAGGCGGCGGCAAGCAATATTAACTAAATTACACGACTTTAAAATTTTCTATACACACACACATGAAAATATTCATTTCGGAAGCTGATTTTGACACACGCAGTACAAAATCATAGAAAAACAAGAAATGTACAAAAACGTGTGCCAGCAGTGTTACCAGCTCTCAAAAATATTTATCCCTATATTATGAATTACAACTATCTCAACCGTATTCTTAAACCAAAAGTATGAAAATTCGTAGTCTTAAAAATGCGTAACCTAACCTAACCTAACGCTAGGTTTGTGTAACATGGTTTGTGCCCCTTTTTACCGCCTGCTCGCGTCAATTTTAAAAAAACATCCCTGTTTTCAAGTAGTTTAACGGCTACGCTAGGTTTGTGTAACATGGTTTGTGCCCCTTTATACCGCCTGCTCGCATCCCTAACCTAACCTAACCTAACGCTAGGTTTGTGTAACATGGTTTGTGCCCCTTTATACCGCCTGCTCGCGTCAATTTCAAAATACATCCCTGTTTTCAAGTAGTTTAGCGGCTACGCTAGGTTTGTGTAACATGGTTTGTGCCCCTTTATACCGCCTGCTCGCGTCAATTTTAAAAAACATCCCTGTTTTCAAGTAGTTTAGCGGCTACGCTAGGTTTGTGTAACATGGTTTGTACCCCTTTATACCGCCTGCTCGCGTCAATTTTAAAAAACATCCCTGTTTTCAAGTAGTTTAGCGGCTACGCTAGGTTTGTGTAACATGGTTTGTGCCCCTTTATACCGCCTGCTCGCGTCAATTTTAAAAAACATCCCTGTTTTCAAGTAATTCAGCGGCTACGCTAGGTTTATTGTAACATGGTTTGTGCCCCTTTATACTGCCTGCTCGCGTCAATTTTAAAAAACATCCCTGTTTTCAAGTAGTTTAGCGGCTACGCTAGGTTTGTGTAACATGGTTTGTGATACAAAAGTGAGTAAAATTTATAAAAAATAAGTACTTAAAATATAAACATGTTATTTTACGTTATTTATATTATTTATGTTATTGATATTACTGCTTAATGGCAACACTTAATTTTGTGTGGTAAAAACATCTATGTTATCTTGTTTTCTATGATCTTTGTACTTCGTGGGTCAAAATCAGCTTCCGAAATAACTATTTTCATGTGTGTGTATAGAAAATTTTAAAGTCGTGTAATTCAGTTAATATTGCTTGCCGCCGCCTAATTCTTTCAGATTCGGATTCCCCGGCCCATAGTTAGTATAAAAATAACTAGTTTGATTTTGTAGGAATCAGAATGCTTCCAAAATGACTATTTTCCTGTGTGTGTATAAAAAATTTTAAAGTCGTGTAACTCAGTTAATATTGCTTTCCGCCGCCTAATTTTTTCAGATTCGGATTCCCCGACCCAAAATTAGTATAAAAATAACTAGTTTTATTTTTTAGGAATTTCCCCCATAAACCGAACTTTAGCCGAATGTTCAATGTTTGCTGATGACACTGCTTTGTTGTTTGAATGTAATGAAGACGTTGACGACTTTAATAAACATATTAACGAGACTTGTCAATCAATAGCAAATTGGCTGTTATCACAAAATCTGTCACTCAACACTAACAAAACTCAAGTTTTACAATTTTGTCCAGTGCAAGCTACACCTATAATAATAAATGTAAACTTCAATAATAATATTATCGAACCTTCCCAAACTTGTTCACTGATGGGAATACAACTAGATGCAAATATAAACTGGAAAGAACATGTATCCAAAATAGCAGCCAAAATCAGTAGCTTTTCTTTTGTTCTAGGTACACTGAGAAATATATTAAACATCGAATCGGTAATGGCCGCATACTATGGTTATGTATATTCAATAATAGAGTACGGAATTATCTTTTGGGGAAACTCAGTAAACGCCAAAGATGTTTTTATCATCCAAAAAACATGTATAAGAAAAATGACAAACTCTGCTAATCGGGATTCATGTAGACCTATATTTAAAAATTTGAAAATTCTTACAGTCACCGACATATATATATAATGGAGTTATGCATGTTAGTGCGATCATCTCCAGAAAAGTTTCCACAAAAAAACTCTACACATAAACACGCTACAAGGTTTACAGAAAATTTATTAATACCAAAAGCAAATAAAACAATTTTCCAAAAAGGACCCTTTTACATGGCCATTAAAGTATACAACAACCTTCCACATGATATTAAACAAATTCATGATACACTCAGATTTAAGTCATCACTAAAAACATTCCTTCTGAACAGGTCTCATTAAACATGTGAATACCTCACATAGGTACAACTATTTTCATATGTATGTTTATATAATAAATTAAAACTAATTCACTTTGTATTACACCACTTTTATATTTATATTTCATTTGTGTTCAAATCTGTACGACATGTTAGGTTAACTGGAAGAAATAGGATATAGGAACCTTTAAATTATACCTTTTGTACTAAATGTAAATTTTGTACAATAAATGATTTTGATTTTGATTTTGATTTTGAATGATGAAAGTTTAAATGTCAAAATTACCGATTTTTGGCAAATGCAGTTCGAAACTTCTGTGATTTGAAACATTGGAGGTTGCCCACCACTTTCCCACGGCGTTCTAAGGAAACAGATGGTTTCCTCCTTCACCGTACTCGTCAGGACTCTAATTTTTTATTTATAAAGAAGCTATTTTTTTTATTTAAAATGACTCTAGACCCCCAATGTCCGGGCATACATTGTTAGCAGGCAGTATGCGAGTGCGTACATGTTGTTAGTTATTTATTTTACAGTATCACGTCTCATCTCCGCCACCTGATGTAGCTGTAATAAAAGTTTGTTAATATGCAGAATAGAAAATAAAAAAAATTACATAATTTGATGAGATTGTTTAACTTAACCAAAGCAGCTGAGCTACAGTCACCCGGCAGTCCCGCCGAGGATAAGCGGAGCCATCAGTCCAGTCGCAAGCGAGACTTGGTGTCCGCGCCCCTAAGCTGGCTCCCCGGTAGGCACTCGAAGAACGTGTTGGGATTAAGGGCAGAAAAACCTGAAGACACTAGGGATAAAAGAGAGCATCGGGTCACCGGAGGCAGGGCGGAAGGGCACCGGTCCGCTACGGTTGGTCTTCTGGCCCGCTCATGGCGACGGGGGAGGCGCGGGCGGGTTATGCAGCGGCTACCTTGGGAGTCATCTTCTCGGTTGTTGCACGGACATAGATCTAGTCCACCCCCTTGATGGGGTGTAGGACAATACAAAAATGAGATGGTAGTTCAGTTCCGGCTCCTTGAATGATACAAGTCAAGACACGAAGAACTTGTTGATATATATCTTAGATTTAGAAAAAAAAGTGCTAGAAAAATGCAAGTATAGTTAGGATACGCGAAGGTTATTGATAATATCTAGTTAAACAAAAAGGAAAAAACAAGTAATAGACAAATTTTAGATGTTAAAGAGGCTGTTGAAGATGATACCTAAGAAAACATGATATATCGTCGCCTCAGTTCTTAATTGTCCAAACGACCATTTGAAAATTTTACAGGAGGTGAAGGTTTTCTTTATTTATTTCAATGAAACATTATGATAGGTGTATGAGATAAAGCTATTTCCGTAAAGGCAAGATTCTCATTAGTTTAAATAATCCTTAGTTGTGTGATTAACTATCCTTTTTTATAATTTATTTTTAGTTTTAAAGTGGATATTGAACAAAAACTTAAATGGTCGTTTGGACAATTAAGAACTGAGGCGACGATATATTAATACAAAACATGATACACGAGTAAACAGTTTCAGCGTGAATAACAAAATGTAGTGCGTAGTATCCGGGCAGTAGTAGTAGTATAAATATTATAAAAGGGTGACCGTGGATGCCAGGAGCAATTACACCTGGATCCTAAACACATAATGAAGTTAAATTTAATCATCGACTCTAAGTTCAGGCCATCTCTCAACCCAAATCCTTGTAAATTTCCTCAGGCATTCGAGATTCTCCTTGTTCGATACGAGATCCGCATTCCATGCTGGTCTCATTGTTACTTTCAGACCTTCCAACATTTCATCCCTTGCGTCCGTCAAAATCTTACAGTGCCACAGAATGTGCTCGGCTGTTTGGTTTGTGTCACCACACGCACAGTTTGGATGGGGAGACAGGGTCAGGCTGTGCAGTCTCCCCCTGAATTCACCATGACCTGAAAGTATTTGTGTTAAGTGATGATCCAATTTGATGAACGCCCCTTCCATTCTGGCTTTAACTGATGGGAAGAAGGAGAAAGTCCATCTGCTCGTATTCGATCTATCCCAACGTTTTTGCCATTCATTAAGAGTGAGTTCACGCATCTCTTTCAGCAGTCGAGGGAGAGGTACTGCCCCACCTGGTATTAGTTCAACTCCAAGATGGACGGCTGACCTTCCTCTAATTAGTTTTTTCTTAGTTAACACTTCCCTTACTTCTAGATCAATGGGCAAAATACCGGCCAGAACCGGCAATGCGTCCGAAGCTACAGTCCTGTATGCGCCCGAGAGTGCCAGCAGGGGAGTTCGCTGGCCCCGCTTAAGTGCCGAGTGGATCAGTACGTTGTCTAGGCGATGCTCCCATACAGAGGCTGCGTACGTGACTTGTGCCACATACGATCCCCTATACAGTAGGCGAAGTGCCGGAGAGCGTAATCCCCACTCCGCAGTTGAGATTCTTCTCAGTTTCATGAACAGAGCCTGGGCCCTGCTTGATACACTCTTGACATGCGCCAGGAAAGATGAAGAGCGATCCAAGATAACGCCTAGGTATCTTGCATTCACAAATCGGATGTTGGAGTCTCCCATTTTTATAGTAGGATTTCTTCCTCTGTCGAGGAAGCCCTTCATAAGGAGACCCATGGTCTTTTGGGGAGCGAAATTCAGCCTGTTTCTCTTACCCCACTCAAGGATTACTCTCAAACCTTCTTCAGCTTTACTTTCAACTTCTCTCCTGCTGTTCCCCGAGACCAGAAATAGTTTGTCATCAGCGTAGTCGACCGAGATACATCCTTCAGGCAAGGGCAGCCTGGAGGAATCGTCAAAGAGTATATTCCAAAATTCCGGGCCAAGGACCGAGCCTTGTGGGCAACCCATGTTCACTTCCCGGTTAATGGTGATATCACCTTATGTTAAGGAGATACTTCTGTTGTTAAGATAGTCAGAGACTATCTTAAACAACTTACGAGGGCAGTTACGGTTTTTTACTTTCGACAGTATCATCGGCCACCACGCATGATCGAAGGCACCAGTGATGTCTAAGAAGACTCCAATCACGTACCTCTTTGGACAGACCCTCACCCATTCAAGCGCAAACTTAATGGCGTGCTCCGTGGATTTACCCGGGACAAAGCCAAATTGACAGTCGTCCGCTGAAGACAGGGTTTGGTATAGGCGGTTCCGTATAATTTTTTCTAGAATCTTCCCCAGAACAGGTAGCAGCGTAATAGGTCTATAAGCCTTGATATCCGTTTTTGGCTTATCGTTGCCCTTGGGTATAATACGGAGCACCCCTTTCTTCCACTCTGTGGGGAAAACCCCTCTTCGCAGACACGTGTCCATGACTTGGAAGAGCTCCTCCTTTGCATGGACCCATGCTTTCTTCACTATTACTCCGTTCAATTTGTCAAAGCAAGGTGCCTTCTTAGAACCTAAGCCCTTAATTATTACCTCCAATTCAGCTTTACTTACAGGTGTAATCTGGTCCTCCTGGGAGAGGTTTCTAGGAAGAAGCCGTGACAGATTTCTAATCTGTTGGTGGTGGTCGCTTTCCCCAATTACTGAGTCTAGAGGAACTAACTTTCCCAGAAGTGTTTCGAGAGTGGAGGCCACGTCCGTACTCTCAACATTCCTGCCATTATTATCAACGACGATGCTTGTTAAAAACCGGTCAGAACCTTTTCCCGTCTTTGCAACAGCGCTGGGAATTTCCCACGGGTTGGCGTTACCCACATCTTTAACCCAATTATGCCATGCGGCTCGTTTCGCTGTAAGTACGGCCGATTTGAAGGCTGTACGGGCCAGTCTGAGGCGGCCCAGGAGTGCTGATGTCTCCTCCGGCGTGCAAACTCCCTGCCTGGATTGACTCAGAGCCCTGTAGGCCCTCTTATAGGCCCCCTTAAGCGAAGTCAGCTCACTCGACCACCACGGCGTCCTTATGATCTTCTTTGGGTTTGATCTTCCCAAAGATCGATCAGCAGCTGATACCAGGGCCGCATTAAAAAAGTTCCCCAAATTGTCCGGATCTCTAGCAGCTACGTCATGAAATCCCCTTAAAGTATCCCGTAGCGCTTCCCCAAAGTTATCCCAGTTCGCCTGAGTGGTTTTGAAATTCCAGGAGGATCTTGGTATTTCGGTCTTTTTGACACCCACTTTAAATGTAATTAATCTGTGATCTGAGGCGATCGCACGGTCGTGAACTTTCCATTCAGATATCTTGGCCGCAACGGATCCAGAGCAAAGAGTTAGATCGATGTTGCTCTCGCCTTGGGTGCCAGAGAATGTAGATAAGCTACCTGGCTCGTTTAGTAAAAATAGACCCTGCGCTGCAATAAGATCTTCGACAGCGTCTGAGCGTTCCGTCCGAATTCCTCTATTATCATACCACAAAGGCGAGCGAGCGTTAAAGTCTCCCCCTATAACTATGTTACGACCTTTAAGCACGTTCAGGGCGCGCGTCAGGCTCAAGATATGTGGTCCGACAGGATTCCCGTACTTAAAGTATACCGAGATTATAATAATCTCGGTTATGCCAAAATTAAACGAAACGCAGGTTTGGTACTCGTTCGATAACCCCCCGAGGAGGAGGGGGCTGATCGATGATTTGAAACAGTTTAAATCTCTAGAAATAATCGAAAATTTTTGCCACAGATAAATTATTTTTAGTGCATTTAGTTCGGAAGGAATGCAGATCCCGCCAATGTGGGGGATTTTAATAAAAATGCACTTTCTAGATGAGAAAAGTGTGGAAAAGTTGAATAAAAAAACATGTTTAGCGTAGTCTTAGGTTAGGTTACTTTAATTTGGAAGGTGATAAATAGTTTAAAAAATCGTTGAAAAAAAGTCCGCTAGTCAAATTTCATAATTACGCGTCTCATCTATCACATGAAGTCGGCTACAATCGTATCAACCTTCGTTTAAAGTTTAACGCAACGATACTCAACCTGCGGCCCGCCAAGCCTTTGTGTGCGGCCCTTACCACATTACCATCAGGAACTTGATTTTAAAAAAACTATCATTCTAAATTCCGAATATTCGATTCGATTCGATTTTTAATCTTGAGATTCGTTTCGACTTTGATGCACAGATGACACCCGAAAAGGATTGTCATTATGGTCCACATGATCTGGTTCAAGAGTAATAAAATACGTTGTTTAGATTTCCACGGCCGAAAGGTTTTTTTTTGTTATTTATTTTTGGGTGTTATGCCGTGTTGTGCTACCTCCCTCTTTAGCCAACTTTTCGGACAGCGTTACAGTGTCCATCATCAGGGCAGATGTGTAAGAGTGTTGCTATTTACACGCGCTAGATTTATTCCCAAAAACAAATATTTGACACACAAGTACGCGCGCAAATCTATAATATAAAAATGAATCGCTAAATGTGTTGATAAGCGCATAACTTCCTAATGACTGCACCAAATCGGATAGTTCTTTTTTTTGTGTTCGTTATTTTCTGGACAAGGTTTATATAAAACCACTGGTGAGCTCTGGCATTATGAAATTTGTATAAAAAAATTAATAGGTGGCACACGAGCTATTTGAAAACTGAATGTACCGGGACTGAATATATGGAGTGCGGGAGGGTTGGAGGGAAACCAGGGAAAGGGGAGGGGAACCTGGGAGGGGGGGTGTACTTGGGAGGGGAGGGGAGGCGGAGTGGGAACGCGAGAGGGGAAGGGGACGCGGGAGAGAAAGGGGAGGCGGAAGCGGAAAGAGACGAATGGTAAAGGACACGCAGTGAGAAACAATTTTCTTACTAAACGGCATAGTAACGCATGCCGGGTACCAGCTAGTAATTTATAAATAAAAGTGCCACTTCTATAAACAACCGCATCAATTATAATACATAAAAATTGGTTAATGTCAATGCTTAGTCAGGTCCCTACTAATTTTCACACCATTTCTTGCTATCGTATAAAATACTATTTTGTTATTTTATAAATACGCATAATTAGGTAATTTTTCACAAAAACGGCGCTCTACAAATTATCCAATTATTATTATTATTAATGGCGGAGTGTCTTCAAAATGCAATCGAAAAAAAATGTCCGACGAAAAGAGAGTGCTTCAAGACAAATGGGAAAAAGAATATTTCTTTGTTGGGGGGGGATTGATGATTTTTTTTTCGTCATACCAGTATAGTGTTGCGGCCCGCGTAACTTTACAAATACATGTATGTGGCCCGAAGAGAAAAAAGGTTGAGTATCGTTGGTTTAAAGCAAGTCTGAGATACCAACATAATAGTATCAAAATGGCGTAGTATAAGTTCACGAAGTGTCATTTTATTCATTCTTTAAATGGCTGTATCTCCCTCAATTTGGCCAAGCGCACCTTAATTTCTTTTTTATTCAACTTTTCCACATTTTTCTCATCTAGAAAGTGCATTTTTTTTTAAAATCCCCCACATTGGCGGGATCTGCATTTCACCCTTTAGTTCTTCTAAATAGTTCATAGGACTTTTATTTTAATTTTGTATACTCACACTAGACACCACAAAGTAACTATATTCAATTGGTTACCATGAAACAGGCAGCCGCCTAGTACCGTGATGTAATGTATCATATATAAGAAAATGTTTTTGTGTTACCATGTTATTTATAAATAAATACACTATCAATGACGATATACATAATATATAGACTCGCGATTGTCACACAAACTCAAGATAGAATTCTTTTTTCACATTAGCTCCACACAGGAGGCCCTGCGGAAATTAATTTTTCTTAGGGCCTAAGTCATCTTGGGGGGGGGGTGGAGTGGTTTTTTCTAGGTCGTGAAGGGGTTTTTAAGGAAAGGATGGAAATTAAGTTCTGGGAAGGAAAAAGGTATGAGGAATGGGTAGGAATCTGGGGGTCAGGGTGTCCAGGAGTGACAGACGTATGAATCCATTCCGCCAAACGCGGAGATTTCGGAGATTTTTTTTTTAATTACGCCGGGAGATATGACAAAAGATTAAATTTTCATTTTAATGCTCAAATTTTTTTCAAAATTTTCTTTGTAAAACATTCCTCTGCTGCCATTATGAATTTTTAGTCCATTCTAAAATTGTATTGTCTATATAGAATTGTATCTAATATAGAAAGTTTTATTGAATCTAAATACGCATACTTTACCTACTTAACCCAAACTAAGAACTTTATAACCTATTTTTTCGTTTAAATAGTTGTTTCTTGTGGCAAATGTTTTAAAAAATTTAATTTTCATAATTTATACCTGAAAGTGCGTGTGATCCAGTAAATTATTATCAAGATCCTAACAGCGCCAAAGCGATAAATTTTAATGGGAGGTTTTGAACTTTGATTAAATACGTATGTAATTTTAACCCTAGAGTAGTCGCGCCTTTCCGTGAAACGTGAGTGCTCGCGTGGGGAGCATTTTACCGCCCATCATACTTAAAATGTTTTTTTTTTTTTTGCAAATTATAGTTAAATATACCTGCAATGGTTTTTAAAGGATAGAAGAAAACATAAACCATCAGAAAAAGTAATATTTATTACATTTTTTTACTTAGTATTAGAAAAAACAATACCTCGGGGTATCTAACGAAAAATTTCTTGAATTTTACAACTGCTTTATCTTAACCTTCTAAAAAAAAAAGAAAAATTAATCTTAATAACAAAATTAATCGTAATCCTACGACATGTATTTCAGCAAAATAGTCCTGACACATGTACATACGATGTTCGTTACACAGTAACTTTGCACATCTTTTGCACCCTTTTTTGGTTCTTTTTTCTTGGACGGACATACTGCTATACATATTTTCTCTACCTGAGTGTAATTTTTTATTATTCGAATGCACAATTCAGGCGATTTGGTTTCTTAGCTGTTTCTGCGAAGTGTTTTCGTCTGATCTTCTAATTATATGGGGCTAGTCATAGCCAGAGCAACATCTTTCAAAAACTTTCTTCGTAATTTGGGAAGCGAGAATGGGTACCGCCGCATTTATTGAACACATACCGGAAATCATTTACTGTATGGCTTACATCTCTGACGTAGGTGCCTCCAAGTGGTTTGCTATGTTTGGTGACTTAGTAATCAGGGGTGCCCGGGATCATGGAGTGAGGTTTGTATGGATCTCGTGGCGGATGATCTGGACACATTGAACCCTAGATTCCAACCCACCTCTCTAACCTTTTTCCTTCCCAGAACTTCCTCTCCTTCCTTTCCTTTAAAATACCCTCCACACAGCATCCCAAAGATGAAATAAGCCTTGAGGGAAATTCTCAGGGCCTCTTGTATGGAGCTAATGTAAAAAAATAAATAAATGGTCAGTGTTTTCTTGCAAGATACATTGACTATTTATGCCCAATAATTAATCAAAACAAACTAAATATCAATATTATTACAGTATTTACACCAAACCAACATTATATGCAATGAAAAAAAATAATGTTTCAAATACACTAAAAAACCAGTCACACTAATTTTACTGACGTGAGTAGTCGCGCAGTGAGCAATTTGCCGCCAAACACGACACACCGACAACAACCATTGGCTCCTGCGGTCACCTGTGCACCATTTTTTTCTAATTTCTAAAACAAGTAGGTGAGGTATGGGGGGTCAGCTACTAGGACGCTTGACCTTTACAAATGCACCGTGTACAAGATAACACGATTTTTTCTCCGCGGGCGGCAAAATGCTCATAGCGCAAGCACTCTAGGGTTAAAGCATTACTTACCATCTCCCCTGACGTATATAATTTTTTTTATAGTAATTAAGTATGAACTTAGGCTGATTTCCAAAAGTTGTGCCTAATAAAATGGCTGTGGTTAGGTAAAATAATCGTTAATTTTTCATGTTGTTTGATTTTTGTTAGTAAAGGGTATCGGAGACTAAACAGACTGTCACCATCATATCTGACTGATCTGTGCGTGAGGAACTAAACAGACTGTCACCATCATATCTGACTGATCTGTGCGTGAGGAACTAAACAGACTGTCACCATCATATCTGACTGATCTGTGCGTGAGGAACTAAACAGACTGTCACCATCATATCTGACTGATCTGTGCGTGAGGAACTATCATTATTTTGCTCAAATGCAACTCACGCTCAAGTCAGTCAAGTTTAATGTATTAAGAGGAACGTCTGGGCGGCCATTTTCATGCAAATTTTAAATTTGGATTTGGTAGCAAAATACTCGAATAATCTGAATAATAATGTTTTAATCAAAAGTATAGCAAATATATAATACGGCTGTGTATAGCCAAATTTATTTATGTTTTACATGTTTATATAAATATAAAATTACAAACGATAATATTATTAGTGTTATTAGATATGGCTTTGGAGGAGGTTATAATTTATAATTCCACTCAAATGTTTAAGCATTTTTGCTAATATAAATGGTAGGAAAAGAATAAAGAGTATATTGTACGTCAAAATTATATTTAATAAAAATAATATGCCACCATTAAATGTTAGGTAGTGTATGAAGTAGTAGGTAGTATGTTGGTGGACTAACTGTATCACTCGTACGATCTGAAAAACGCCCGTGTCTTTTTTTTTTTTTTCCTTTTACTTTACAGCTGCTCCCGTCTGGAGTCAGTGAGACTATGGCATCCCCAATTAGGGTATGTTGTGAGGCTGAAGGTAGTGGGGAGGGGAAGGAGATAGGGAAGAGGAAGGTGGGGAAATACCTGGCTATTCAGATGTGGTCACCAAACACGGCTAATGCCATTTCAAGTAACGTTTCAATTCTGAATCGTGGTCTTATTCCAGGGCCATACTGAGAGTTTCTTCCACTCTGGAACTTGCTGCAAATAAACTATATTAATTAATTGTGAAATAACTCAAATTAATCAAATAAAATTTATTTGCCACGCCGTGATATTATCCCGCTACCTTCGGAAGGCTAGTCAAGAGCCTTACCGCTGGACTACGCCGGCCGGTGTCTGTACGGTGTAAAGACAGGGTGCCGTATCGCCATTTGTTTCGGTATTGTAAGGCGTTGTGAGGTGGAAGGTAGGGGTTGTAGGAAGGGATTCAATTTATGGAGGGGGAAAAATATGACGGTAGTTCTTTCTTCTCGTGAGCCGACTTACACCAATACGAGTTGAAGAAACGATCCGTTCTCATTGGAAGGAGGCAAACGGAATCAATGCTGTTAGATCTGTCGAGCAGGCTCCATTGAAATTCCTGTAGAGCTGACTCAGAATGTCTACATGGCGTCCGTGCATTCGATATAGCAATAGGTCTGTACATAGTTGGTTATAAATCGGACGGCTCTTCCAAACTTGAACAGTATCAAGTTGGATTTTCATATATATGGGGGGTTCGGCCCAGAGGTGGCTTTTAAATAGAATTGATGGACACACGTGATAATTGTACAGGGTTACCAGCTTGTCACGAATTTCCGGAACTGAATTTTTGTCGACTGTGGAACTTGTGTCCTCCTACAAAATATCTTGAACTTTAAGAAGTAATTTTAACCGTAAAAAAGAAAAAAAAATATAAAGAACAAGGTCAGAATCGCTTGCACTAAATATCCGTATAGGAACGATTTTGTATTTATATTTTTATTTTCTATGACGGCTTGGAAATTATTATCTATGACTATGATGTTTCTGGACGTCATTTTTCCTCAAGGTCGCCAAGTCCTACATTCAACAGACTGAAGGTTCTACTAGCCATATTATATTTGATATATGGGTGGAATGCGCAATTTAACTATAATATTATACAACACATGATTCGAATCATATACTTACATGAACCTAAAAGGAAATGAAAGGAAATTTTAATAATGGTCTATCTAATACTTCATCACTGTCTATGGATAACCATATAATTTTATTTACACGTCAGACTCTTCATCCTATTTCCAATCTCTAATTCTTCATAATATCCCTTACTCTGTTTAATCCACGCAATTAAATCTATCATCCCATACTTGTGACAGTTATTGGTAAGTAATAACGCTGATATTTATCACGCTATTCATTTGTTAGCAGCTGACAGCCAAACTGATCGACATCTGTTCTTTCATTTGAGCAGGCAGGCTCACATGCACAACTGCGCTATGTCTAATGCGGCCCTACTTACGCTTACCCCATCGACGCCAATCGATACACCAACACGTGAAAGGGAATTTATTTAACGCTTTTTTCGGGGAAGATTGGAACCGTCAATTTTAAGTCTACCTAATTTTGGATCAGTATTTCTGTGGCAATATTAGATTGCTACTTTGACTTGAGTAGTACTAGAGTGAGACTGGTAAGACAGCAAAAGTCTCCGGTTAATGGCAACTTTCCATTTAATAAAAAAACAGCTATTATTACTCCTTTTTTAAAATCTGGTGACCCCATTCTAAGTCATAATTATAGACCAATTTCTTTTACCTCAAATATCGAAAAATATTTGAAAACAGTGTATAAAAGCAGGTGTTTAAATTTATAAAAGAAAATAGTATAATAAATGCACATCAATATGGTTTTAGAGAAAATTTGAGCACACGAGACGCTTTCGTAGACTTATCTAAAATACAGGGTGCGGCAGCATAACTTCCTTTTTTCAAAATTTATTAAAACCCATTATATGAATCAGAATTTTTTTATAATGTAGTTTTGTTTTACTTAGTTTTTAAATATAAAATTAGGTAGGTGACGTCCCCTATTCTCCATACACTAAGTAAACCGTATTCTGGCGTTTGTCATGACTCTTGCCAGCATATCATTCGTTATCCTGGCAATTCCTTCCTGAATGTTGGTCTTCAAATCTTGTAGGGTCCTTGGACGGTTCACATTAACATAGGATTTCAAAAAAAATCCAAAGAAAAAAATTGCAAGGGGACAAATCAGGAGAGCGGGCCGGCCACTCCAAAAAACCTCTAATTGCGATGAGGTGCTCTGCGAAGTGTTCCCTCAAAACAGCCATCAATGCTCGGTGATCTTATGGGACAAGGGACTCCAGTTCTTCCTCTTATCGTATTTGCAGTTTGTCTGAACGTTGTGACCCATATAACAATTGATTTACGGTCCGGGACAGAGGCTAAATTAAAGTGATTTCGAAAGGCGCGCTGGATTGCGATCACAGAACATCCTTTCCAAAAGTAGGCTTCAACGGCAAACGTACTCTCCTCATTGTTCCAACGCATGATGGCGACTAAACTGTGTCGGGACAAAACTTAAAAGTTCCGCCTCTCGAACGAAATGACTAGCACTGAATGGCGCGCATTTTAAAAAGGGAAGTTATGCTGCCGCACCCTGTATATAGATCTATAGCTAATAAAAAAATGCATTGGAATATTTGTCGACTTAAGAAAAGCATTTGAGAGTATATCACATTCTAATATTATCTCTAAACTGGTGAAAATTGGTATTGCCAATAATGCCTTAACATGGATCGAAAATTACCTACTTCATAGAGAGAAATTTGTCAAGTTAAGTGGTTTTATGAGTGATTCCCAGATCAGTAAATTTGAAATCCCGCAGTGAAAGGCGTTGAGACCAATCCTTTTTATTATTTAAGTTAATGATATTTTTAAACTCACCATAAAGTCCAAACTATTATCATACGCTGATGACACAACAATTTTAAATCAGGAATTAACATGGAACGAAGAGATCGGCTGAATTTGATATAACTTTAATGAAAAAATGGTTCGATCAAACTTTTATCTCTAAATACAGATAAAACTTTTGTAATACCATTCACTCTGAATTAAAAATGCCACCCCAGAAAATCTAAACATATGTATCCACTCATATAATTGTAATTCAAATTCATATCAATGTAAACCTGATTGCTCTGTACTCACTGTTAAAACCAATGTCAAATACCTTATAGTACGAGTAACATAAAGTAGAAGATGCCAATCAGTACAACAGTAGAGAAACTAAAAAAATTAGTTTACATTTTCATTAGAATTCGAAATTTATTATAATTTTATTTTTCCTTAATCCAAACAGTGCTACAATTTGGAATTGTTGGTTGGGGTGGTGCTTTCCAAACTTCTCATTTACCCTTGGAAATAATTAAAAAAATAAATAAAAAAAGACACGTGATTACCCAACCATCAAGGTTCTATAAATACGAGTATATTCGATTTAAATGCTTAAACCAATTACCAGTTAATTTAAGATTGGGAAAAAAAAATTAATTAAAAAAATCAATGATAACACTTTATATTATATAAATTATTACAATCATTATAATTTATAATACTATATTTCTCAATACAATTGTAATATCAGATATCCTTTTTCTATCTTTATTTTTTCTTCTTTCTTTTTTATCTACTCTTCTTCATTTTATTATATTCCTTGTCTACTATTTGTTTTATATATATGTATACATGTAAAGAAAAATATAATTTTCTTTAATTTAAAACAATGCCAATCTTGACTCCTCATTGTGTATGAACCGTAGACTGTCACTGGAAATGTGCCACAGTACCTAACCTACTTAACAGTTGACTCGAAATATTATAATCTATGGATAATTAAAAATATAGTGAAAACAATCTATGGCTATGATAAAGCAAATCGATAAGATTAATTTCAATATTTAAAAGGACTCCAGATACTAATATCTACAGCCTGTATGTCTGACGAATATCTACAGCTCATATGTTGAACTAATATCTACGAACTTCAAAGTGTTGATTAATATCTACAGAGCTTAGGTTGAACTAATATCTACAGAGCATAGGTTGGACTAATCAGCTAAATGTGTCCAATAGTCCGATATTAGGGATTTTTACATACATACTTACATAAATTAAGTTTTTTAAACTGCATACGCAATATTACGTTATTCCAATATGCTATACACCAATATAACCAACATAATCCAACTTCTGCCAGTGCTGTAGATATTCGTCAACACTTTGGTTCTCATAGATATTAATCAATAGTTTGAGCTGTAGATATTCGTCAACACTTTGATTCTCATAGATATTAGTTCGATTTTTTTCAGTTTTTGGAATTCCTGTAGATATTAGTAGTCGCCTCCTTTAAAAGTCTATCGTGATTGTGATTAAGGAATCGACATATAAATTTATAACATTAAATGTCGTATCTTTTCTTACAGGTATTTTTTGTTACTAGATACTTTTATTTATGTAAATCTTGTGAGATTAACAAAATAAACCTCCTCTTTCTTTACAGAGAAACTCAATTGTCTTTTAATTGATTGTGTCATCCAAATCACAAGGAAAATATCATTATATACACGTATTATACATGCATGTTTTTTTTGTTTACTGTTAAATATTTATTCTTTGTTTTATACATTAAAAAATATTAGTTGTCCTTTGTTAAATTGTGGTTTACATTCGTTTTCTCGGCCTTTTTAACTCGAGCTTTGCTCTTAAAATATGGGTAAGATATATTAACAATTTATTTTTGAAAGAAAAACTTTATTTAATTTATAAAAACATGTCATTTTTTTACCATTATATTGAATAAAAAAATATATATATACATACGATAACATCTTTTCACTCTTTCTTCATCTAATCCCAGAAATTAGAAAGACTGCAATAAAGTAATATCCGTTTTTGCTTGTCTCGCTTATTGAATAAATTAGTTTTGTACTTCTTCTTAAGACCTCAACACATCACATTCAATAACACAAATGATATTGGCAGAGCCGTTTGTTGTAAACACTTCCCTAAATAAGATTGGCGGCATAGTTTTAATATTGCAGTGATTAAAATACTCACATTATATAAACACGTATTTCCGAATTTCTGATAAAAGCGAAATGGGAGATCGAAATAAGGAAATACCGGCTTACCTTTAGAAATACATATTGTATATATTATATTGAATTCTGCCCCCTTGATCTTGATGGCGGTTCTCAACTTGCAAATGTCGAACCCCAGTTTAAAATACAGTTACAATAATTATTATAGTCATGTTTCAAAACATGAGTTACGTATGCGACTTCAATGTTTTGGAAAAATTTCAAACCTCATGGGAATTGAATTTCCGTTATAAAAATTTTCTGTTTCAGGAATATCTGTTTTGGCTTGAACCGATTACCAAACGCTACCACAGCAGGGACATGGATCTAGTAAATCCTGAGACTTTTTCCATTAAGACGGAACCAGGGCCCCAGGAAGAAGGTGGAGGTGTAATGCTGTATACAGATAAATATTTCGACCTCCAAGATGTAAAGAAGGAATGTTTGCAATATGCAGAGATTACTCAGACAGCCAGTTAGTTACATTGAATATATTTAAAAATTTGGCATGTTAAATTTTTTAATTATTTATATAACATGCCACATTTTTAATTTGGAATTATTAACTTTAATGTATTACTCGCAATAAGTTCCCGATTTCTCAAATATTTACCTGTTTTTATTTGGGATATGTTATCAGTTACACGTTACAGTTACGTAAATATTGATGGAAATCAAAACCTTTTCATTGACTTCTTCAAGAGCGGGGTCCTTCTTGAAGCGTTGGCAACTGATGCGGACACCTGTTGTCATTCTTTTATCTTAAATTTCGTATCCAAATCCACGCCTATATACATATGTTAAGTAATTGGGTTTAAAATCTTTCAAATTTATAGATTTTTTTATAGAGTCTCGTTGTATGTAAATTATTGTAGTGTATGAATGTAGTACACTACATTCAAAGAACATTGCATTTATAAATGGTCGTATTGTCATTTTGGTTTTGCAGGCAGCACTAATGTGGAGACAGTGCCCATTAAGGAGGATCTTGGATCCCGAGAAGAAGATGAAGAGAGTTTTCCATTTATGGAAATTGACATGGATATATCGGATGTTAAGGAAGAATGCTTAGAACGCGTCGAAATGAACCAGACAATAGGTAAAACCTATTTTCATTGTATGAACATTATCTTGTATCCATTTTTTCAACTTATCGCGGAAAATAAATCTTAATGAGCCCTTTTTATTCATATTCTTTTTTAAATTTGTCGACAGATCTGAAGACGCATCTTGTGGATAAACGATTATTTTGTCCTCAATGTGACTACTCTTGCTATCATTGGAATGATTTTGTAAGTCACCGTCTAATCCATACTGGAGTTAAACCCTATTCTTGTACCGAATGCAACTTTTCATGTTCTCAAAAGAGCAATCTCACGAGGCACATGCTGACTCATAGCGGAGAAAAACCCTTTTCATGTTCCGAGTGCAACTATTCATGTTCCCGAAAGAACAATTTAACGATCCACATGCTAACTCACAATGGAAAAAATTCTTTTTCTTGTTCCGAGTGCAACTATTCATGTTCTCAAAGGGGCAGTCTGACCATCCACATGCTGACTCACAGTGGAGAAAAACTTTTTTCTTGTTCCGAGTGCCACTATTCATGTTATCAAAAAGGCAATCTCACGAGGCACAAGCTGACTCACAGTGGAGATAAACCTTTTTCTTGTTCCGAGTGCAACTGTTCATGCGCTCGAAAGGGCAGTTTAACACACCACAAGCTGACTCACAGTGGAAAATGGCCTTTTTCTTGTTTCGTGTGCAACTATTCATGTAATCGAAAGGGCAGTCTAACGATCCACATGCTGACTCACAGTGGAGAAAAACCTTTTTCTTGTTCCGAGTGCAACTATTCATGTTCTGAAAAGGGCAGTTTCACGAGACACAAGCTGACTCACAGTGGAGAAAAACCTTTTTCTTGTTCCGAGTGCAACTATTCATGTTCTCTAAAGAGCAACCTCACGAAGCACACGCTGACTCACAGTGGAGAAAAACCTTTTTCTTGTTCCGAGTGCAACTATTCATGTTCTCGAAAGGGCAGTCTAACGATCCACATGCTTACTCACAGTGGAGAAAAACCTTTTTCATGTTTCGAGTGCAACTATTCATGTTCTCTAAAGAGCAAACTCACGAGGCACAAGCTGACTCACAGTGGAGAAAAACCTTTTTCTTGTTCCGAGTGCAACTATTCATGTTCTGAAAAGGGCAGTCTCACGAGGCACAAGCTGACTCACAGTGGAGAAAAACCTTTTTCTTGTTCCGAGTGCAACTTTTCAAGTTCTCTAAAGAGCAATCTCACGAAGCACAAGCTGACTCACAGTGGAGAAAAACCTTTTTCTTGTTCCGAGTGCAACTATTCATGTTCTCAAAAGGGCAATCTGACGAGCCACATGCTGACTCACAGTGGAGAAAAACCTTTTTCTTGTTCCGAGTGCAACTATTCATGTTCTCGAAAGGGCAGTCTAACGATCCACATGCTTACTCACAGTGGAGAAAAACCTTTTTCATGTTTCGAGTGCAACTATTCATGTTCTCTAAAGAGCAATCTCACGAAGCACAAGCTGACTCACAGTGGAGAAAAACCTTTTTCTTGTTCCGAGTGCAACTATTCATGTTCTCAAAAGGGCAATCTGACGAGCCATATGCTGACTCACAGTGGAGAAAAACCTTTTTCTTGTTCCGAGTGCAACTATTCATGTTCTCTAAAGAGCAAACTCACGAGGCACAAGCTGACTCACAGTGGAGAAAAACCTTTTTCTTGTTCCGAGTGAAACTATTCATGTTCTGAAAAGGGCAGTCTCACGAGGCACAAGCTGACTCACAGTGGAGAAAAACCTTTTTCTTGTTCCGAGTGCAACTTTTAAAGTTCTCTAAAGAGCAATCTCACGAAGCACAAGCTGACTCACAGTGGAGAAAAACCTTTTTCTTGTTCCGAGTGCAACTATTCATGTTCTCAAAAGGGTAGTCTAACGATCCACATGCTGACTCACAGTGGAGAAAAACCTTTTTCTTGTTCCGAGTGCAACTATTCATGTTCTTGAAAGGGCAGTCTAACGATCCACATGCTTACTCACAGTGGAGAAAAACCTTTTTCATGTTTCGAGTGCAACTATTCATGTTCTCTAAAGAGCAAACTCACGAGGCACAAGCTGACTCACAGTGGAGAAAAACCTTTTTCTTGTTCCGAGTGCAACTATTCATGTTCTGAAAAGGGCAGTCTCACGAGGCACAAGCTGACTCACAGTGGAGAAAAACCTTTTTCTTGTTCCGAGTGCAACTTTTCAAGTTCTCTAAAGAGCAATCTCACGAAGCACAAGCTGACTCACAGTGGAGAAAAACCTTTTTCTTGTTCCGAGTGCAACTATTCATGTTCTCAAAAGGGCAATCTGATGAGCCACATGCTGACTCACTCTTGATAAAAACCTTTATTGTGATCTAAGTGCAGCAATTCATTTTCTCAAATGAGAGATTTGAAGAAGTACGTTGGAACTATTTTTGCAGAATAAACTTTTTCGTATTTTGTCTGTCTTTTGTCGATGACAAAGTTACGCAAGTCACCGGTACGAAGCAACCAAGACAGGAACTGGTTCAAAAATAGCATGTTCCTCGAATCCACTGTCATCTAGTGATCTCTAGTCACCGGTACATAATAACCGAGACATGCAATGGCGTCGTATGCAGTATATAACTGTTTGATACAACTGAGTATTCCCATCAAACTTTACATATTCGGAGCGATACTGCAAGTTCATTAATTGTCGCACTTATAATTGCCTAGGGCACGTCCCCATGCTAGCTGCCGACGGAATTGGCCACTTCTTTTTACGAATTCTGGAATTAGTAACGGAACTTCAATTGTTAAAGCGAATGTAGCCATAAAAAGGTGTAAAACGAAATCTTTTTCTACTGGTTGGTATTGCGGTATACTTCGAACTGGTTTTCTGCGTTTAGCTTTGATATAGCCATCAATTACCGGATACCAAGACCTATTTCGATGAAGTATTGACTAGGTCGTAATGTTATAATTTTTTATAAAGTCGAATTTTGCGTTTTTTTTAATTTATCAAAGTCAACTTTAATGGGGGGATGAAAAGTTACAACACGTTATCCGCTCCTGGTGCCACCCGTACCAGTAACGCCACTGAGGATACTGTAATAGCACCTCGTAGTGGATTGAACCTGGCAACACGGTATCACTTCCAAGTACGTATGCACACATTTCACCACTAACAATTACACATCTACCCTAATGATGGATACTGTAGCGATGTCCGAAACGTTGGCTAAATAAGGAGGTAGCGCAACACGGGATTACACTCCAAAAACAAATCACAAAAATAATTTTGGTCGTGAAAATCTAAAAACTTTAAGTGAATTTAATTCCGAATCCTTGTCAGAATATCCTGAATCACAATTATTCGGATTAATATACTATTTTATTTTCCTACTGGGTAGGGTAAACCTATATATTTTTTAAAATTCAAAGATATTATAATAATATGATCTCAATTAATGAAGCTAGTAGTGTATTTCTTTTTAATTCTTATTTTATTAAGTGAACCTTTAGTTTAATTCTTGTTTATTTTGTTGGTGGTTATTTTGAGTCTGCATTTTTTCCCCTTTTAGTGTGTGTTTTGAATAGGCACTTTATACTAAATATTACTTTCTTTAAATTCCGTAAAGTTATAATTCGGATCGTTTCTATTTATGTTATTTATTAAATCAACAAAAATGTGTTAAGAATGTTAATGTTTTAACATTTATAATTAAATAGGTATATATTTTTTTTTAAAGGTGCCGGTAACCCGGGCGTTTATTAATATCAAGATTTATTTACATTTACATTTACATATATGTGCGCTACCCGACTCACTAGACAATATCTGTTCTGAGCCGGGTAGCAGTATCTATAATTACATATATCAATAAAGATTAAAGCAAAAAAATACAAAAGATAATAAATAAAAATACAAAGTACAAAAGAAAAACTTCAATAATAATAATACAAAGTACAAAAGAAGAACACAAATAAAAATACAAAAGATAATCTACATATAATAAATATAAAAAAATTTACAAACATACATCAAGTACTTGAACATTTTCAGTGTGAAAGTTCTTTTTTTTAAATTTTAATATATGTTTAAATAATAATATACAACGTATAAAAAATTAACACGTTCAGTTTGCAAGTAGCTTGTTAAGGCGATCCACTAGTTCAGGGGCCGTTCAAGTATTACGTAACGCACTTGGGGGGGGGGAGGGGGGGTCTGGTGAAACGTTACGGCGCGTTACGGGGGGGGGGGGAGGGGTTCGAAGGACGCGTTACGCAACATGTTTTTCTTTATTTAAATAAAAAACTAAGGAATTGAAATCTTCCAAGTTGGCAAGCCTTTTAGTTTATGTTGTACGGGGAATTCCTCGACTGTATTGTGCGTCATTTTCATTTTATTTTCGTTGTCAGTATTCGTTAGTGTTTTAAACACGAAATACGCATAAACACAATTTGCTGTAGTCAGTGTTGTTAATGTGAGTTTTTAGCAATTATAATGTCCTCCAAACCGGGAGATTTATATCATCAGCTGTTATTGACCTATAAAGGCTCTCATGCTGATTTGCCAGCGCAGCGCAACCAAAAAATGCCAACCAAATTTGGAAGACAGCAAAAGAAAAATTAAAAAATGAATAAAAATTTATGCAACATATAAATGATGTTATACGAGAGTTTTTAGTAAGAACAACGATTTTTAGTTATTACACACAGCTTAGTTTACTGCTAAAATTTAATAATATTACCTAAAGCTAGGTTTCGTAGTTCATGCATAGTTACACTCAGAACATGAAAAAGGTTTTCTTCACTTTGAATCGTTCTGTGGATTTTTTAATCTCCCTTTCGAGAACTTGAAAAACCAGGCTGGGACAAAAAATAGTTTTGTCTGCTGAAGGTAAACATGTGATTTTTCATGCCTCTTTGTAGAACACGAATAGTTGCAGTAGAAACATGTAAGTGGTTTTGTAGCACTGTGAGTCAGCAAATGATTTCTAAGAAGTTCCTTTATATAACATGATTTATTATTTATTATTTCTTAAAATTAGCGCAATATAAATATGCACTCAAAAATTATTTTTCCATAATGTAACTTTATATACGCAATATGGACATGTTAAAATGAAATGATGATATTTCTCATTGTTCTTTTTTGTTATTTTTTGTTGTGATACACAAAATAATTGTATGTTATTTTTAGGTTTCAGTTTTTAAGTTTTTATTTTTTTTATTTTTTCCATAATGTAACTTTATACACGCAATATGGACATGTTGAAATGAAATGATGATATTTCTCACTTTTATTTCTTGTTATTTTTTGTTGTGATACACAAAATAATTGTATGTTATTTTTTAAGTTTAAAACTACTATTATGTAATGATATTACTTTTCTTACTTTTGTACTCTATTATATGTTTATTTATAAAAGGCAGTATAGCCGTTTATGTATTTAAAATAAAATAAAAATGAATAATTGCAGTCGGGACACGAAAAAGGTTTTGGTCCAGCGTGGGTAAGCATGTGAATTTTTAGATACCGTTTTGTAGCGCCTGAATAGTCACACTCGGGACAAGTAAAAGGTTTTTCATCACTGTGAATTAGCAAGTGCCGTTTTAGTTTTTTTTTTCGAGAAGAAGAATAGTTGCAGTCAGGGCATGAAATGGGTTTTTCACCACTGTGAGTGTGATTTTTTTTTATTTCTCTAAATAGTTACAGTCGGGACATGAAAAATGCTTTTCTCCACAATGAGTAGAGTCAGCAAAATAATTCTTGGATATCCCTTTTAAGAACACAAATAGTTGCAGTCAGGACATGTAAAAGGTTTTCTCTTCTGTAAATCGCACGGTGGTTTATAAATTGTTCTTTTGAGAACTTGTATAACTGCATTGTCCACTGTGCGTTAACATGTGATTTTTGATGACACTTTGTAGAACATGAATATTGCAGTAGAAACATGTAAAAGGTTTTTATCACTTTGAGTAAGCAAATGATTTCTAAGAAGTTCCTTTGCACTATATGAATATTCGCAATCGGGACAAGAAAAAGGTTTTTCGTCACTGTGAGTTAGCAAGTGCCGTTTTCGTTTTTTTTTTTCGAAAAGTAGAATAGTTTCAGTCAGGAAATGAAATGGATTTTTCTCCACTGTGGGTAAACATGAATAATTTTTAGATTTCTCTTCGTAGTACAAGAGTAGTTGCAGTCGGAACATGAAAACGGTTTTTCTACACCGTGAGTCAGCAAGTGACTTCTTAGATATCTCTTTAAAGGACACGAATAGTTGCAGTCAGAACATGAAAATGGTTTTTTTCTTCTGTGAATCATACTGTTGATTTTTAAATCTTCCCTTTGAGAACTTGCATAACTGCATTCGGGACGTGGAAAAGGTTTAACTCCGATATGAGTCAGCTTGTGAATCATAGTGGAGTAAAGTGTTACTCCACAGAGAAAACTTAGGGAAATTACTTTCCTCAGGGCCTCCTCACTAAAGCTAATGTAAAAGAATGTATGTGTTGTAAAACCATGTAGGTTTATTCTAGGTCAGACAGGGTTAAATTGTGGAGATCTGGACGGAATACAAGGCTGATAAAAATAATAATATTCTCAATTTTTTTCAAAATGACAATATGAATATATAAAATGTATATAATGTATCGGAAGTTAGAAATCTCTTGTTTTATTTATTACCACAAACGAGATAAAATTAAGAAAAATGGTATTTAAGCGACATTTCAGTACGTTGCGCAACTTAATTGTGACTTTCGGGTAAAAATTGTTACTTGGGTGTTACGTAACGATTAGGGGGGGGGGGGGGGGTTGACCAGGAAAACGTTACGGCGCGTTACATGGGGGGGAGGGGGGGTCAAAAATCTTAAAAAATTGCGTTACGTAATACTTGAACGCTCCCCACTACTGTGCCGTGAACAGTAGTTCTTCGGTGGACGCCATTAGTTTCACTTTGAATCGTCGACTAGCGGCCGTATTGTAAAATATCAACGCGAAAATGCATATTTTATTTTATTTTGGGAAGATTGGCTGTAAATATCAACTTTTTTTGCGATTATTATAAAATAAACTGAGTTTGCCACATTACACAACAAAACCATATCCGAAAAGGGGTTTATAAATAGAGAGTTTGGACTTGAAAGTGTGTTTTTTAGACCTTATACTTTATTTTTTTTATAAGCTTATTAAAGGACTAATAAAAAAAATGACCGATATTTTTAAGGGCCAATGTATGTTCTACGCGCAGTATTTAATTGAAGTATCTACAATACTTCTAAGCGATCAAATTTTCAAAACAAAAACATATGATTTTGCATCATTTACTATGGCTTCATCTTAATGCAATTCCTTTTTTTTGTTTAATAACCACGTATTAATGTTTTTAAATGTACGTTTTCTATTGGTTTGAATTATGTGTTGTGTTTTTTTTTAAGAAAATGTTGAATATGGAAGGTGCGAGGTAAGATTCATGTTTTTTAGCAAGAGTGGATTTAATTTTTGGCACTTGTAAATGTTTGTTAGATTTAGCTCTAGTGTTCTGGGAGTGAGATATGTAAGAAGGTGACGTTTTTATGCAATTTATATGGATAATTTTTTTTATGAAAAGCTTCCTGATATCAAGTATTTTCTTTTGAATTAAAAGATTTTCAGTGGGATGAAGATATGGTTTTTTGTTCATAGTTCTAATAAGTTATTTATGAGCTGTATTAAGCAGCTTAATGTATGTGTCTGCGGCTCCACCCCATGCCGATATACTATAAATTAAAATGCTTTGGCAAAGGGAAAAGTATAGATCTTTTAATAGTTTAGGTGACATAATGTTTCTAATCGTTTAAAAAATATTTATTTGTTTCCGGAAATCAGATATATTATGTCAAAAATTTTATTCCATTTCTAATTTAATGTTTTTTTTCTCTTTTCATTTTATGCGATCTATATTACATAAACGGTTAATTAGTTTGTGCAATGTGGTTTAGGGGATATTAATTATTTACAATTATTCGGATAATATAGTCACTAAGGCATTTAAACGTTTTATAGATAAGTATCTAGTTATAAGTCTTAGGTATAAGTTACCAGCTATAAGTCTTAGATTTAAGTTGCCAGCTATAAGTCTTAGATATAAGTTACCAGCTATAAGTCTTCGATTAAAGTTACTAGCTATAAGTCTTCGTTATAAGTCACTAGTTATAATTTTAAATCTTACTTGTAAGCCAGTTATATTAATTCTTATATATATATATATATGTATTTGTTCAACGCTCTTGAGGTGATTTTTCATTAAAACGGCGCTTTATAAATTAACCAAATAATTTTATTGTGACTATTATTATCATGTGCAGTACCCATAAAACTTTCTTGTAGAGAGTCTCCTTCACCAAGGAGCCCGATGAAGATCATCGTAGATCAGTGATCACAGGGTGGTTTATTACCTACATCTGGTAAACAGCAAACAATCAACTTCTTTATTTGAGATTGTGCTTACTGTTCACACTGTACGTAGAAATGAAATAACATTGTTTTAGGGTCTATTCTGAAGGATCAATCTCGTACTTTAAATTTTCCATAACTGGCGTCATGAGTAGTATTCCTTTATACAGCGGACTGAACAATAAGCCACTATTATTAACATATATGAATGCAAGGCGGGGACTAGCTACCAGCATAGACTTTAAGTTTGTTCCGTCAGCAAGTCAGTAACAAGGTGAAAGAAGAGTGGCGTACGGCGAGCAGTGAAGGCGGCTAGTCGGCGATGGACTGCAGACTCGTAAGCCGATTTGACATTCTTAGTAGCTTCATTATGTTTCATAATCGGTTTATCCGTTATTAAATATTTTCGCCATTTATAATTGTAGCAACTGGCGCTCTTAGAATTAAGCATGATTATTATTTAAACTTTTGGATAGTCAGGAACTCTACAACTTTATGCGGACGATACAATTTTTTACAATAAACTGAACCTAACGGAGTTTGAAACGGAAATGAATGCTGATGTTTCTAAATTCACAAGCTGAATAAGAATAAACAAACTAACTCTTAACGTAAAAAAAAACTCGTTATATCCTTTTTGGCAACAACAAAAATTTCAACCACAATATTAAAGTTGGTGATAACTGCCTCGAAAAGAAAATACCACAAAATATTTCGGCCTGATCGTAGATTCCCAACTCTCGTGGGAACTACACATAAATCATAATGGAGAAAATTACCCCCATAACTGGTGTAATATATAGACTCCCAGGATTACTAACCATTCCATTTCTAACTTCGGTGTACTACGCCATGGTACATTTACACCAAAGATATTCAAATACTGAAGAGATATGCCTTGGTGTCCGCGCAACTGTCGGCGGACTACGCCCTAATTAGAGTCGTTTGCATACAAAAAGAATTTGTTCATTTTGTTGATTTTTTGAAGATGTGCATTAGTATTGGTTAACAATATAGTTTGAATACGGAAAGAATTCGTTCATTTAGTTTAAAGGTAGCATTCGGACAGGCGGGTATAACTCCGATCCAAAAAGTGAACCGAATCTTTGGTGATATCATAAGTCCCCTTCGATTTGTTTATGGTCCCCAGCTACTACCTCCACCAATAGGAAGCTTGGATTTTGGTTGCATTTCTCCGCTTTATTTTCGTTTGACATTTACAATGCATTCACATTTCCGACGCAATAAGATGGCAATAAGTGCGAGTATGGAGTTTGGGAATTTGAAAAATGGAAGAACAGGACCCGTAATTGGAACAAAATAACAGGTGGGAAACTTCCTTTGGTTGATATTTCAGTGTTCCTAAAGTAGGTATGTTATTTAAGTTGTATTTTAATCGTTGTTGTACATGTTTCCGTTTTCAGAACATATTTGTCCACCCGGAATCTAATAATTGACGCAGTCGAACATCACGATTACATCTCAAAAAGGTATACATGTTTTCTATCTTGCATCGACCTATCTCATTAATTTAATCTTCCCCAATTTCCTCTCTGGATTTTGACAATAGTGCTTATGTTTTTTTTTATTATATGAAATAGATTTTAACAATTAGCAAATAGGAGTTAGGTTTGATAAAATACCTATTATTCAAGTATGATTTTAGATTTTCACGGCAAAAAGTATCAAAGAGATTTTTTTGGGGGTATTGTGCCGTTTTACACATCAACCCTGATGATAAAAACAACACATTTATCACTACGCTTGCACTTTCTGTTCTTATTTTTAGCATTTTTTAAATATTTTTATCAGTATTTAATAAATGTATTCCTATTTTTCAGTGGAATCTGAACCGACAAAACTTTACTTGTATACAATAAAACATTTTATATCCACATCCCAATACATTCGCTTATGTTTCTGGAGATGGTTAGATGAGGTTAAGGGAAATACTATCAGTCGTTGTGCCTGATGCAGAGGTAATTATTATTTTTATTACTTACTTTCATTTTACAAAAATTTAATAACGTCAGACAAATTTAATGCATTTGAGTAGGTTTTTTTATATAAGTAAGTAGGTATCCCAGAACTTGGTTTAGTATGAGAGTAATCATAAATTAAAAGACTTGGGAGGAAATGTAACTACATACATACATAGATATGCACATGTACACAAATAAAATAAAAATTCAATTTTTTAACTAATTTCCATATACACAATACATGTACCATACCATACATGTACCATATACATGTACACAAATAAAATAAAAATTCCATTTTTTAACTAATTTCCATATACACAATACATGTACCATACCATACATGTACCATATACATGGACACAAATAAAATAAAAATTCCATTTTTTAACTAATTTCCATATACACAATACATGTACCATACCATGTACATGTACCATACCATACATGCAGCCCCGGATCTTCGTTTTTTTTAAGGCGGGGCAAAAACTGAAAAATGCCGCCCCCGCCCACTTAGGTATCTATATTTATTTTAACCTTGCTGGGGGGGGGGGGGGGGGGGGGGTGGGCCATATTCGAATCAAAGAAAACTGGTTTTACTGTAACTAATTAAGAAATTTAATTATAGCTACACCCAGAACATGCAAATGGTTTTCCTTAAATTCTGGCTGCATATAGTCTGCAACCAGAATTTTAAAACTGCACTTTGAACACGAGAATGGTTTCCATCAAAATGCTTCAGCAGATGAAATCACAACTGAAATTTATCTTGCTGGCTGCTTATTCGTTTTAAACTGCTACATTGCATTGTATTTAAATAAAAGCTGAAATAAAAAGGCTGTTTTACTTCTCAGTCATATGATGGCTGCCATCGTGTAATAAACAAATCATGACACGCATAACGACGTAAAAATTTTAAGTAAGTTTGAATAATGACGAATTGACGACGTAAGTGATTGCACGTATTAAATTGAGTTTAAAAAATAAATATAGTAACTTAAAAAGCATAAGATAGTTATATAAAATACTTACCCAGAAAAGCGATCGATGAACTGTGATAGATTTATTGATGCGACACTAATGACATCAGTATTGTACCTTCGGTTGATCAACAAGTACTAAAGAGTAAAAATAAACAACACACTTTTGACACATTTTTAAAACAAAACACTGTCGTGGAGAGAGATCGACGAGGGAGTTTTCGAATATAGCTTCATCTCTTTCGCACGCACGGTAACCAGAGCAGACGCGTGCTGCCGCGATCTGTGGTTCCTGCGGGCGAGCGGGTCGGGTGCGTATTTTGAACTATGCCTACGCGCCTCGCGAATAATAAATGTTCGTGCAGCACGTCTCACTCAGGGCTCTGGGTATCAGTCGAGTTAATATGGCCGTGAAATTTCTCTACTTGTACTATTATTTATTCCGTGGTCAAAGTTGAGTTTGGCCGCCCTCTGAACTTGCCGCCCGGGGCATGGGCCCCGGCTTGCCCCCCATTAGATCCGGGGCTGCATACATGTACCATATACCTGGACACAAATAAAATGAAAATTCCATTTTTTAACTAATTTCCATAAGTGAACCAATATAGTTTTTATAAAATATAACTTCTTAAGTAATATTTTTTGTTTTTGTTTTGAAGAGTTTTAATTTTCAATGTACATTTTATTTTATTTTTTATTTTATTTTATTTTTATTTTTATTTTGCAGAAACAAACAGTACATTATTACATAATGGGAAATAGTTACAAAGTTATAGAATTAATACAATAATTGGTACCAATGACATGTCTCTGTTATGTGCTTATGTTTTTGTGAGATAAATAATACATTATACCTAAATTAAATTAATAAATTATTGAAGAAGAGGGGTGTGTGAGAGTGATTGTATGTGTGAGGGTGCGCGTGAGGGTGTGTGGATGTGTGTATTATGTGTGCGAATTCAGTGTGCTAAAAATGTTTTTCTTAAATAGAGGGAGGGAATCAAAAAATATATCGGTATTTGTGGTTTTTTGAATTGAGTTGAATCTTTGAAGGATGCGAGAAATGGGGGAGTTGGCCGCAGCGTTCGTATTATTACTAGTTGTGTAAAAAAGGTTGGTGTGGCGAGTTCTTTTAGAAGGGATGTTAAAATTTATTTGAGATAGAAGTTCTGGGCAGTCTATTTCGTTATGTATTATTTTATGGAGAAATGTCATGTCAGCTACCGTTCGCCTGGATTTTAGGGATTGGAGAGTGCCGATGTAATTATTGTTGTATTTATAACCGAGATACTTAATAAATTTATTTTGTATGCGCTCTATGCTATTGACGTATTGGGTGTATTTGGGATTCCAGACAGGCGATGCAAATTCCAGTGTACTTCTGACTAGTGAGGAGTAAAGCATTACTAGAGTATGTGGATTTCTAAATAATTTATTAACATTTGTTACATTAATTTTAATGATTTCAGGAAAAATATGATGAACTGAACTAAACTAAACTACAAATTAATAAATATTATACATATTTGAGCCCCGAATGAAACATCAAACATCTTATGCAAACTTATGTCTACATGGACATTGGTTATATTTTGGCAATATGGTAAATTTATTTTAGACCTGACGAAAGATATAATAGGTACGTTAAGTAATTTATATTTAAAACAATTTCTTCATGTGGCAATTTGCTAAAGAAATATAACCTGCTTACATTGTATTCTTGTTTAAAATGTGTACATGTAATTCTGAGTTTTTCATTTTTCTGTTATAAAATGAAAATTTTTAAAATTCAGTAGTTTTGTAGGAACGCACAATCATATTTTAATTATATGTATTTCCTGTTTGTATTTCATGTTTTTAATAAAATTCTTATCATGTTACCTATGAGTTTTATTTTTAAAATAATATTTAAGGCTAATAATTTGGGCGGTACTGGGTAGGCCCTGAAAGAAAATTATATTGTCTATGGTCGCGCCTTTTTTATTGTTGCTTACTCTATCTTCGTCTATGGTGTGTGACATCACAAATCCCCGTCATCATCATCATCATTCGAAAAATTATTGCATTTTGATGGTGAAATAGTGACCAAATTTTTCTCGAACAAAAGCCTGAAGTTATCGATCTAGTGGGTGGTTTGTATATTTATGCATTCGGATCTCGGCAGTCGCCGCCCGGCAGCCGCGGCTCTGCAGTCGCTGCCGTGGTCGCGCCGTACCGCTTTGTAGGGATTTGTATGCAATAGTTTCCGACACAAGCGACCGTGCAGCGCGGCCGGGGGGCGTGGCCAGCGCGCGACCCTGGCAGCGCCGCCCAGCCGCTTCGGTAGCGGTATGGTCGCGCTGCCAGTGACTTTTTTCAATATTTTCTTTCAATATTTTAGCTTATGAATTAAGGAGCCTGAACCAAAGTTCTAGTACTTCTTTAACCTTTTCGTCCCGGAAAGAAAAAAATCACACACGATCCGAAGCGGGGTCACTCGGGTCCCCCAATTTGTTTTGCTTTTTTAAGGGTGTTAATGATACAATTTTTTTTAATTTGTTTTGGTAGGGAAGTATATTCATTAAATTTCAGAAATCATTATCTAAATTGTTTGATAAATAAGGTCATGATTAATATTCTTATAAATTTAGACCATAACGCGTGTTTTTCTATAGAAAACAGAGAAGGAGGGCCGATAGCCACCATAACGCCTTGTTTCCGAATCTCGACTGGCGATTGGCGATTACACTCTCCGCGTCGATGGCTGGTTTGTTGCACAGGGTAATCTGTAAATGATGGATATATGTATATATATTTTTTTTACTTTCTTGGTTTTTGAAAACTTCTACCTACTACTAAACTAGGATGTTAAATATTTTGAATCTTATGGTATATCTAGATTAAATTGAAATTAAAATACTTTTTTAACTTATTTCCACATATTTATTTAACCAGTACCGGTTTCATCATGTTATGGACATCTTCAGGCTGGAAATTGACATTCTTTTGCTAGAGAATAAAATTGAATAAAATTTGGTAGGTAGGTACACAATATTAGAGTAGGTACATATATATATATACAACGTGTCCGGAAACTCGTAGTACAAGCGGGAAACTGGTGAATCTACATCACGTAGAGAACCCAAAAAACTTATTTTTTTCGATCTAAGCATTTCGATTTTAATATTATTTTTTTTCTATTTTTCCATTTTTTCGGCAACTAAAGGGTTAAAAAATTTTTTGAGCCCGGTTTACCCTTCGTTGCATTTTATAAGACATTACACAGCTGAAATCAACCCCCTAGTGAAATTTTTTTTCAAATTTAACCAAAAAAATTCCAACTTCGGACCCGATTTACTCGAAAACGAAAGCCCAAATCAAAAAAAGTTAAACCACAAAATCGACTCCAAATGTGATGTAGATTCTCCAGTTTCCCGCTTGTACTACGAGTTTCCGGACACCTTGTATATATATATATATATATATAATATATATATGTTATGATTAAGGTTTTCACGGGTGTAAGATGTAGAACAATTTTCTCGGTTTACCCACGTAACGTAGTCCTTAAAAGGACTTTTTAACTCCTGACGTTTCGGACAGATCACACTGTCCATCTTCAGAGGCCTTATGTCTTGAGTTTTTGTCTCAAACTGATAGCTTTCGCATGTCTGTTCAATCCAAAAGCTAAAACGTAAGTGAGTGCAAGTCACTTTTTTATGTCTAGAACGAAGTACCCGGGTTGCAGGTGATTGGTGGTGGAGGGGGTGGGGGGCGGGGCTGGCAGTTGATACCTGATTGGTTAAGCTAATTGGAGACTCTACTGGTAATTTTGAAAATGCCGTTTTTGGGGGATTTTCATCGATTAAGACTTTCCAGGTGTTGGGAATTCTGATTGAGTCATTTCTAGTATTCATATTATTTTTATGTTTATAAATTTCTATTGCTTCGCGATAAATTCTTTTTGGTTCATTGTATATACTAGCTATTGTTTTTGTATTATTAAAGTCTATTTTATGACCTTCATTAAGAACGTGTTGAACTATGGATGAAGTTAAGCGTTTATTAGTGACATCTACTTTATGTTCTGCAATTCTACATGATATTTTTCTATTGCATCGTCCAATATACACCTTTTCACATGCCCCACAAGGTATTTTATAAATACCATGTGACTCAAGTGGAATGTGGTCCTTCGGACTTCTTAATAGAGACGAGATTTTATTTTCTGATTTATAAATAGTTTTGATTTTATTGCTTTTGAGGATTCGACTGATTTTATCTGTCGAGCCTTTGATGAATGGGAGAATTGCTATAGAAAGGGGTTCTTCTTCCGTTTCAGGAATAGTTTTTTTGCGTTTATTTATGGATTTGTCTATTAAATATTTTGAGAAGCCGTTTGCTTGAAGAGCACTACTTAGAAGACCTAGTTCTTCATGAATATGGTCTTTGTCCGCTAGTCGTTTTGACCGGGTAACTAGGGTATTTATAACAGATGACAACTGAGATGGGTTATGATTCGAGTTGGCGTTTAAGTATCTATTTGTATGTGTCGGTTTACGATATACGGTATGGCAAAGGCTGCCGTTCTTTTTCTTTTTAACTAAAATATCGAGAAATGGGAGACAATCATTTTCTTCGATTTCCATGGTAAATTTAATGTCTTCATGGATACTGTTTAAATGAATAAGAAAGTTATTTAATTCTTCAATTCCGTGTTGCCAGATAATGAAGGTATCATCCACATAGCGACGCCATAGTGAAGGTTTCAGAGGGGCGCTCTCTAATGCCTTTAATTCAAAGTACATCATGTAAATATTAGCGATTACCGGGCTGAGGGATGAGCCCATAGGGGCCCCTTGAATTTGTTTATATATTTGTCCCTCGAATTGAAAATAGGTATTTTTAAGGCAATGTTCCGTCAGAGTGATAAAATCAGTCGGAACGTCGAGTTTCGATTTAATTAACTCTAATGCTTCATTTATTGGAATTTTTGTGAACAAAGAGACTACATCGAAGCTCACTAAAATGTCACCCTTGTTTAAAGTTATATTAGAAATTGTTGAAATAAAATGCTCAGCATTACGCACGTAAGAATCTGCTTTCTCAACAAAAGGCTGAAAGCGTTGGGCAAGAAATTTTGCTAATATTTGGGTGGGCGAACCACACGAGCTAACAATAGGCCTGAGAGGCGCGTTGGGTTTGTGAATCTTAGGAAGACCATACATTTTTGGACAACGTGATGACTTTTCTCTAGGGATAAGCATCTTCTTGAGATCATCACCGAGTTTAGAGGACATGATTTTACTTTTTGTTGTTTTTTCTAGATATGTAGTGGGGTCGTTTTTATTAATTTTGTAAACGGGATCAAGTAAAATTTCCCGCATTTTTGAGGTATAATCGCTTGTATTCATTATTACAGTCGCGTTGCCTTTATCTGCCGGTAAGACTATTATTTCTTCGTTAGAACGAAGTGCTTTAAGGGCTTTAAATTCTTCCCGTGATATATTATTCTTAGGTTGCACGGCTTTTCTAAGAATATGACACGTTTCTTGACGGATTATTTCGGCTTTGTCTAAGGGAAGTTTTGAGATGGATGATACTACTGCGGTGATAATATCTTCTTTTGGAATTTTTGAAGGCGTTACACTGAAATTGAAACCTTTTGCAAGTACTGATTTGGTGGCGTTATCAAGGGGAAAGTTTGACAAGTTGTGAACTACTTTATCTATGTCTAAAGTGTGTATTTTTGAGGATGGAGGTGCGCGGCAGAGAGAGTTGAATTTCTTTATTTGGCGTGCTGTCGTTAGTTCAATATTGGTATCTACGCGTTTTTGAATCAACATATCTAATTGGTCCCACAAAATATGATGTATTAAAGAAGATAATTTAAAAAAGGACTCACTGATTTGCTTGCTGACACCGTCAATTTGGTATCGGATGTTGTGAATCTCCTCTCGGACAAGGGCTAGACCAGCTTTATCCAAGATGTTGAGAGTGGCACGGCGTTGGTTGGAACGTGGTTTAAGTTTAAAAGCACAAGGAATGACGTTTTTATCACGGCACCGGCGCAAAAAATTTAAATCACAAATTAGTTTAGCACGCTTCGATCTTAACTTTTCGAATGATTTGCACGAACGTAAAATTTCCTCCCCGTAGAGGTTTAATATGTTATGATTAAGGTTTTCACGGGTGTAAGATGTAGAACAATTTTCTCGGTTTACCCGCGTAACGTAGTCCTTAAAAGGACTTTTTAACTCCTGACGTTTCGGACAGATCACACTGTCCATCTTCAGAGGCCTTATGTCTTGAGTTTTTGTCTCAAACTGATAGCTTTCGCATGTCTGTTCAATCCAAAAGCTAAAACGTAAGTGAGTGCAAGTCACTTTTTATGTCTAGAACGAAGTACCCGGGTTGCAGGTGATTGGTGGTGGAGGGGGTGGGGGGCGGGGCTGGCAGTTGATACCTGATTGGTTAAGCTAATTGGAGACTCTACTGGTAATTTTGAAAATGCCGTTTTTGGGGGATTTTCATCGATTAAGACTTTCCAGGTGTTGGGAATTCTGATTGAGTCATTTCTAGTATTCATATTATTTTTATGTTTATAAATTTCTATTGCTTCGCGATAAATTCTTTTTGGTTCATTGTATATACTAGCTATTGTTTTTGTATTATTAAAGTCTATTTTATGACCTTCATTAAGAACGTGTTGAACTATGGATGAAGTTAAGCGTTTATTAGTGACATCTACTTTATGTTCTGCAATTCTACATGATATTTTTCTATTGCAACGTCCAATATACACCTTTTCACATGCCCCACAAGGTATTTTATAAATACCATGTGACTCAAAAATTGACGGTGTCAGCAAGTAAATCAGTGAGTCCTTTTTTAAATTATCTTCTTTAATACATCATATTTTGTGGGACCAATTAGATATGTTGATTCAAAAACGCGTAGATACCAATATTGAACTAACGACAGCACGCCAAATAAAGAAATTCAACTCTCTCTGCCGCGCACCTCCATCCTCAAAAATACACACTTTAGACATAGATAAAGTAGTTCACAACTTGTCAAACTTTCCCCTTGATAACGCCACCAAATCAGTACTTGCAAAAGGTTTCAATTTCAGTGTAACGCCTTCAAAAATTCCAAAAGAAGATATTATCACCGCAGTAGTATCATCCATCTCAAAACTTCCCTTAGACAAAGCCGAAATAATCCGTCAAGAAACGTGTCATATTCTTAGAAAAGCCGTGCAACCTAAGAATAATATATCACGGGAAGAATTTAAAGCCCTTAAAGCACTTCGTTCTAACGAAGAAATAATAGTCTTACCGGCAGATAAAGGCAACGCGACTGTAATAATGAATACAAGCGATTATACCTCAAAAATGCGGGAAATTTTACTTGATCCCGTTTACAAAATTAATAAAAACGACCCCACTACATATCTAGAAAAAACAACAAAAAGTAAAATCATGTCCTCTAAACTCGGTGATGATCTCAAGAAGATGCTTATCCCTAGAGAAAAGTCATCACGTTGTCCAAAAATGTATGGTCTTCCTAAGATTCACAAACCCAACGCGCCTCTCAGGCCTATTGTTAGCTCGTGTGGTTCGCCCACCCAAATATTAGCAAAATTTCTTGCCCAACGCTTTCAGCCTTTTGTTGAGAAAGCAGATTCTTACGTGCGTAATGCTGAGCATTTTATTTCAACAATTTCTAATATAACTTTAAACAAGGGTGACATTTTAGTGAGCTTCGATGTAGTCTCTTTGTTCACAAAAATTCCAATAAATGAAGCATTAGAGTTAATTAAATCGAAACTCGACGTTCCGACTGATTTTATCACTCTGACGGAACATTGCCTTAAAAATACCTATTTTCAATTCGAGGGACAAATATATAAACAAATTCAAGGGGCCCCTATGGGCTCATCCCTCAGCCCGGTAATCGCTAATATTTACATGATGTACTTTGAATTAAAGGCATTAGAGAGCGCCCCTCTGAAACCTTCACTATGGCGTCGCTATGTGGATGATACCTTCATTATCTGGCAACACGGAATTGAAGAATTAAATAACTTTCTTATTCATTTAAACAGTATCCATGAAGACATTGGAGGGGACCCCACCACTTTCCCAACGGCGTTATAAGGAAACATATGGTTTCCTCCTTCACCGCACACGTCAAGACTCTATTTTTTTTTGAACGAAGCTACATTTATTTAAACGACTCTAGACCCTCCAATGTCCATGCATACGGGGTTAGTAAGCAGTATGCAAGTACTTACATTAACATTATACAAAAGATAAATAAAAGTAGCAGCCCGTGGAATGATTCTTCTGAAATCTATAGAGAAAAATATATACAGATAAAGGTGTTAGTAAATAAAGAAAAATAAGAGCTGCGCCCGGTTGAGGAGACCTGGATAAGAGAAATAACGAAAAAGTAACAGTAATAATATAATGCAAGTATTTGCAAAAATAACTGAGAGAAGAAAAGGCATAAAAATAAAATATGAATACAGAGAAGGTATTCCACAAACCACCAGGCAGTCCCAATGACAATGTGTATGGCTATCGGCCCAACCGCAGACGAAACCCGGAGTCCGCGCCCTTTAGCCGACTCACCGATTTTGCCACGAAGAAATATATGTGGGAAAGAAGAGGAAGTTTTTGAAGACTCTGGGGAAAAGATCAGCGTCGGATTGTCGGAGGGGGGGCGGAAGGACGTCGAGACCACGCGGCTGTTCCTCAGGCCTACCCATATCATTGGGGGAGGCGCGGGAGGATCGCAGAAAAACCGCTCCAGTATGGGTTCGCCTGGCTGTACGCACGGACGGGGTCTATCCCACCCCCTTTTATGGGGTGACGACGATACATAAATATGTACAGTTCAGCTGCACCACCAAAATATGGAACTAAAGCTAATGTAAAGTAAAAAAAAAAAATGAAAAAAGCAATTATATATTAGAAACATAATTGTTGTATGATTACAGAAGTCATAATATATTGGGCGATGGCGTCATCACCACCATCGCCCTCCAAGATAGAACATGGCCTGTTGAAGTAAAGCATAAATCAGTTTTAGCAGAAACGTTAGGAGATCATGGATGCCTGTAAACGGTGTGAAATTAGAGCTAAAAGAAAATAATTAAAACAAGAAAAGAAAATATTTCAGTACATACATAAGTCAAAACGAAACCAGTAATTTACAGGTCACAAAAGTAATTTAACAGTTCGAAGCGTATACACTAGTGAAGAGTAATGGAGGATATACCAAGGGAGACAGGAGCAATACGTGTAGCACCTGAAACAAAGATGAATTTAGTCTAGATCGGCGACTCTAAGTACAGACCATCTCTCCACCCAGGACTTGACAAACTTTTTCAGGCACTCGAAATTCACTTTATTCGACACAAGGTCAGCGTTCCACGCTGGTCTTGTTGTTCCGCGCAAGCCATCCAACATTTCCTCTCGTGCTTCTTTCATCAACTCGCAGTGCCACAGAATGTGCCTGGCATCCTGGTTAGTATCACCACATGCACAGTTTGGATGGGGAGAAAGAGTCAAGCTATGTAGCCGACCCCTGAATTCCCCATGTCCGGAGAGCATCTGTGTCATGTAGTGATTCAGTTTAATGTGTGCCCCTTCCATTCTGAATTTAACTGAAGGGAAGAAGGAGAAAGTCCATCTGCCCTTCGTCGACCTATCCCATCGCTCTTGCCATACACTCAGAGTCCTTTCGCGCATCGCTTTGAGCAAGCCGGCGAGGGCCACGTCTCCTCCCGGTGTCAGTTCGACTCCAAGGTGGACAGCAGCCCTGCCTCTAATAAGTTCCCTTTTTGTCAATATTTCCCTAATTGCAAGGTCAATCGGCAAAACGCCGGCCAGAACCGGTAATGCATCTGAAGCTACAGTCCTATAAGCGCCCGAGAGCGCCAACAGGGGAGTCCGCTGGCCTCGTTTAAGACATTAAGACATTAAATTTACCATGGAAATCGAAGAAAATGATTGTCTCCCATTTCTCGATATTTTAGTTAAAAAGAAAAAGAACGGCAGCCTATTCCTAAAAGAAGGTAAATATTGGTAAACAACTTTTTTGTTTTGGGGGTGTTATGCCGTGTTACGCTACCTCCTCCTTTAGCCAACGTTTCGGACAGCGTTGCAGTGTCCATCATCACACATCTGCCGGATCTGCCCTGACGATGACTAAAGAAGGAGGTAGCGTAACACGGCATAATACCTACCCCATAAACAAATAACGAAAATACTTTTGGCCGTGAAAATTTTAAAACGTGGACATAATGTTTATGTGGAAAAAAATATTAAGATTATAAAATATATTAAAAAAATATATCACAAAATGTAAGAATTTACAATCAAATTAACAACTTGTGTAAATATCCCATAATAAGCTGCAATAACACGCAGTTAGACACCGATGTATTCAACATTCATTACATCAATAAAAGCAAACAATTATATTGCAAAATTTTAATGTTGCGTACCTACAATAAATAATATTTTACACCCCTGAAACAGAAAATTGCGGATGCCATTGCAAAAGATTAAATGTACTTACCAATCTGAAGATGTCTGTAGCACGGTGAAACTGGTCGGTTCTTACATAGAATTATTTATCGCCAAAATTAAACGAGTTGGTAATTAAAACTGACAACACTATTTATTTGCTGTATACCTTAACCACACTGTATTTTGTTCTAGATTTTGTTCCTACATGTACCGGATACGTCCCAGACAGAACTATCTCGGACAAGCAAGCGAACGTTTTAGCATTGTAAAAAGAATAGATGCACTAGATGCGTAGTGTAAGCGAACTGCATCCTGTCCTTTTTATTTGAACCTTCTGTTATTAGTTGCCATCGCAAAGAATTGTCCAGTTTGCAAACGCCCACTTTTGCTCTCGTCAATTTTTAAGTAAAGCAAAATGGTAAAGTAATAGTAACAAAGGCAGCGTGACTCAGTTATTAAGACACAGACCTTTCTACTAAAAAGCAACTTTTACTGATCGGCTACCAGGGCCCGGAATCTTCATCGGCAGGACATGGGAACGGGGAAGTGCCAGCCGATATAACAGCGGGGCAGCGGGGGGGGCGGAACAGATAATCCGCCGGAATTTGATAGAAATTATTTAATATTTAAAAAAAATAGTAATGCGATATTATTTTTTTAAATGTAGATCGATTAAAAAAAATATCATCTGAATATTAAGTTTTACGTTTCAATCATAATAAACCTGAAGTGCCCAAATACAATAGGAAAATAAAACAGTTCTGCTATATAACCATATCAGTGTTGTGACTGATTCAGTGTGCGGTACAGTAAAAAATAAATAAAAAAATGAATTGTGAAGGCTGCCTAACCATAATTTCCAAAAATGACCATGCTCTCACCTGTGCCAACTGCAATATCTCGTTCCATAATCACTGCGTTAACATCTCGAATACCAATTTCAAAAGAATGGCGGTGAAAAACAAACTAACATGGAACTGTCCAAAATGTAAAAGCAGACCAAGCTCACCAAGTGCGTCATCCGGTTTAGAAGCTGATGCCTTGTATGTTCGTATCACGAAACACTTTGACAGTAAAATAATGGAAATTAAAAAAATGTTCGAAGAAGAAATCAGCGACCTGAAGAGGAGCAATGAATTTATTAGCAACCAATATGAAGACTTCAGAAAAGAACATCTACAGAAAGAAACAAAATTTTTACGTGAGGAAAACGAGAAGAAAAACAATAGAATATCCAGCCTTGAAGGAAGACTTGCTGAATTAGAGCAGGAGAAGTTTTCTGACAGCGTGGAGATGGCGGGTATGGAGCTGCAGCCGGGCGAACAACCGACGGAAGCTGCACTCCGGATAGCCAGCTCGCTGGGACTGCCTCTGCTACAAGAAGACATTCGCCTGGTGACCAGAATCCAAGATCACCGACCGAACACCCCGACTAAACTACATATTTCTTTCCATAACCTAAAAAAAAGGGAATCGTTACTTTCTTTAAAAAACACGGCCAAAACATTAACCTCATCACCAATTTACATCAGCGAAGTGCTTTCGCCTTATTTTAAGGAGCTACTGTGGAAAGCTAAGCAAAGGGCCAAAGAATTGCTTTTCCAATTTGTATGGTTTAAATCCAGTAGACTGATGGTACGCAAAGGACCACGCGATAAAATAATGCGGATAAACAATGAAAACGATCTAAAAAAAATGGGGAGACTTTCGTAAATACCTACGATTGTCGAACTATTGTTAAACTTGCAATACAAAAATGGATTTCATTACAGATTATAGAACGTCAAATCCAAATTTCTGTAAAAATGTACTACAATCTAACTCTTTCTCTCTTCTAATCCTACAACAAAATATCAGATCAATTTTAAAGAATTTTGATGAATTTCTGTTACAACTACATAATATTGGAACCTCTTTCCATATTCTCATTCTTACTGAATGTTGGCTATCATATAACTATATACCTAAAATGATGAAAGGATATGACCATCATAGCACTTCAATGCATACAAAATAAAATGATGGAGTTGTTGTGTATACTAGATCTGACTTAATTGGTCTATCTGTCAAAGAAATCCAAGTCAGCGGTGCAAATTGCCTACAAATAAATTTCAATAACGACACATGTATCTTAGCAATATACCGTTCTCCATCCTGTTACAATATTTTACCTTTCTTAAAATCGATCAATAACTGTTTAACTAATTTATGTAATATTAAAAATTGTACTATTGCTGGTGATGTCAACATAAATATTCTGTCCACAAACGAACATCCGCAATGCCAAGAATACCTAAACACACTCTCATACCATGGATTTCAAAGCACCACAAACACTCCTACACGTGCTATACTGGATTCCATCTCATGTATTGATCACTTCATGGTCAAATCAAACTACCCAATAACATCCATCATATACGAATCTACACTAACTGATCACTATACCACCATACTTGCCTTACAGTTATGCAACCAGAAAGACAAAAAACAAAAAAACACAACAAACATAAAAAAAAATAATTACGATGGAATTCTTCATTCGCTAAGGAGTAAATCGTGGTCAGAACTATTTGAAATTACAAATCCAGATGATGCCTGGACATACTTTATAAATTACCTACAAACTACCATTAACCAACAAACTAATATTACTGTAAAACATGTACCTAATAACATCTTACCAATTAAGCCATGGATAAACCACACTATTATTAAATCTATTCGTAAACGTAACAAGCTCCATAAAAAAGTTATTAATAATCCTTACGATATACAACTTCAAAACTTTTATAAAAGATATAGAAACATATGTACCCTAATAATAAGAAAGGCCAAAGAGATATATTACAAACAGAAAATAGAAAATTGTAATAATGATCCTAAAAAAATTTGGAAAACACTTAAAGAAGCCACTCATTCTCAACCTAATCCTTTAAATGACTTGAAACAACTCACTATAAATGATAAAATAATTAGTTTTTCTAGTAATCCCAATATGATGGTTAATCATGCAAACCAATACTTTTCAAAAATTGGTGAAGAACTTGCAAAAAATATCGGTGAAAGTTCTCCCAATACCAGCACACAAGGCTGTAATACAAATTGGCCCAAAAACTTAAATTTTAGTCTAAAACAAATTTCGAATGAAGATACTAGGACAATCATAAACTCATTAAAGAACTCATCTTCAACTGGCTTGGATGATATTTCAAATATTACCTTAAAAAAACTTTTACCAGAAATCACCATTCCCCTTACAAATCTCATTAACTTAAGCATCGCAAAAGGCCAATTCCCCGATAATCTTAAACACGGAATCATAATTCCAATACATAAAGGAGGCTCTAAAGCGGATATAACTAACTATCGCCCAATAACATTACTAAATTCACTATCCAAAGTCTTTGAAAAAGCAATTAACTTTCAATTAGTCGAATACCTTGAAAAAAATAATATATTATCCCATAACCAATTTGGCTTCAGGAAAAATAAAGGCACCTCCGATGCCATTGCGACAGTTACAGATTTTTTAAATGAAAACTTAGACAAGGGAGCAAAATGCATGTCAATATTCCTAGACTTATGCAAAGCATTCGATACTATCTCACATTCCAAACTAATACAAAAACTATCAAACATTGGAATAAATGGGAATGAGCTTAGTATTATTCGAAATTACCTTTCAAACCGTAAACAAAGTGTAAAAATCAACAACTGCCTCAGCAATCAACTGCCAATTAGTTTTGGCGTGCCTCAAGGAAGCGTCCTGGGTCCCACGTTATTCCTAATTTACATAAATGAACTGTGTAATCTGCCTATTGATGCCAAAATCGTTAGTTTCGCTGATGATACGATTCTCCTCTTTAAATCAAGTAACTGGTATGATGTTTACATAAAAGCAAACAGGGGCATAGCTATTGTTAAAAGATGGTTAGACAATAATACACTAACAATGAATGTGTCAAAAACCAAATACATTGAGTTTAGTATTAATACGTCTATAAGTAACCCAGAAAATAATATTCAAATATGTGCTTGCCCCCTGTCAAAAACTAATATTTGTGATTGCCCCTATCTAGAACGTGTTACAAAAATCAAATACTTGGGTATTATTTTTGACAGTAATTTAAAGTGGAAAGAACATATTATCACTACAGCAAACAAACTTCGAAAATCTATATACCTTTTTAGACAAACTCGCAACTTTCTTAAATTGAACCAACTCAAAACAATTTACTATGCACTATGTCAATCTCTAATCGAGTATGGTATCATAGCCTGGGGAGGAGCAAACGCTGCCGCCATTGATCCGATCTCTAAAGCCCAGAAACTAATTATAAAGATTATTCTAAAACTACCGATCACAAGCAGTTCGGATGAAATCTTTAGGAGTATCGGTGTTTTGGACATTAGGCAACTTTATGCCAAAAATATATTAATTTATCTATTCAAACATAGAACTGTTTTTGACAATATCCAAACTGTTCGTGATACGAGAACCAAAGGGCAAAATCTCTTACTTATCCCTTTCGCCAAAACAACGCTTGGTCAAAGAAACTTCAGGTACTTTGCAACAAAACTTTATAATACACTTCCACTGACCATTAGACAGCACACTAATCACGTAAAATACAAAACAGATACCAAGTTTTGGAGCAATACCAAAGACAGATCATATATCAACAATATTTTTAGAACCTCCTAATGCATGCTAACCCATTGATACGATGCTGATTGTCCTTGTACTTTTACTTTAAATGTAAATAACATTGTTGTTGTTATCCTTTATATACACTATTTTTAAACTATGTATGTTCAAATGCGCCTGCTCTCAACACAGGAACTCCTAGTGAGACAGGCACAGTACAATTACTTATGTAACATAAAAAAATAAAGATTACAATAAAAAAAAAAAAACCACATAGTTTTTCTAGGATAACCTAAATTATTGAGTATGTGATTTAAAAAACAACTTAGATACAGCGTAAAACCCTCGTTAGTGTAAGTCCATTACCCCGGTCCGGGGAGGAAGTGTTAAGCAGTCCCCCATTTGATTAAAATTCGCAATTTTCATCAACAAATACTTATTCACCCAGTTCAGTCAGTGAAGTTACTGACTGAAGTGTTTCAAATACTTTTAATTTGCCGACGAATACTTCTGAAAACATTTCTTATTTCCAGCTAGAAAATTTTAATTTTTAATTTTTGAATATCGTTTTCAATTAAACTAAGTACAAATTGAAATTTAGTTTTATTTAGTCTGCAGTATTTCCTGAATTTCTGATCCTTTAGATTTAAGTGCCGTTTTATCAGGATTTGATAGCTGCCTTCATCGACTCTGGATGTATATAATGAATCGATTTTATTCCTTTTTGATGAAAGTAAGAGCAACATTATTTCATCATCCTCTTCTTCGTCCAGTATCAGTCTCTTCACAAGTTCTAGCTTTCGTTCATTGAAATTGTCAGACATAGTTAATGTTCAATACACGACTGCAATGCACAACTGTTCGCACAAACTTCTGCTTATCTACTGCGGTTGGGCAGTCGCTGCCCGGGCCGTGGCCGCTGCTATCCGAAAGCTTCTGGCAGCGCCGCACAGCAGTGATAATGGGTCGCGGCAGCTGGTCGCGACTGCCGGGCCGCGACTGCCGAGATCGGAATGCTACCTTAATGTTCATTTGGTTTATTCGTTAATTATTCGTTCTTTTAGTTTATTTGTTAATTGGTAATCAATGTCGGCGACACCCGGAAGCGCAGTCCCACATAGTTAAAATTTCAGATAGCACATCTACTTATATTACAATATCTTTGATTTACACCTTTCTTATCTCTGCTGTATCTGGGGATTTGCCTCAAAGATATTGATAGCTGAACTACAGGTGATTCAAAACCGAGCTCTCGGAAATTTTTTTGGACTTCCATTGGACACCCATGTCAGAAACATTTATTCAGTGTCCGGTATTCTTCCTATTACAGTCCTTCCTAAACGTGAAATCACAAGCACCATCCTACAAATCAACAATCAACTCACACTAAGCCACATCAAGCCACATTTTTTTTTTTTTAAATTTATTTATCTATAATAAAATATATTTACAATGGTTTTATTTGTATGCCTGTCTCACTAGGGTATACCTGTGTCGAGACAGGCGTACAGGTATATAAATGAATATAGTAGTTACAAGGATATTACAGGTAAAATACATATTATGAATAGAATGAAAACAGAAGGGTGATTGGAAGGGTGGTAAATCTTTTAAAGAGAGTTATTTTATAAATGTTGGAGATGGAGTAATGAAATAAATTTTGCCTAATCTATTTACAGGTTAAATTTGACAGGATTCCATTATTTTTATTTATTTTATATGGGTTAGGTTGTATGTGAATAGTTATTTATGTCTATGTGTGATTTATTTTACAGATATTTGTGATAGTGTGGCGTCCAATACTTATAATCCATTTTTTAATATCTTGTTTGAATTTTGTCAAGGAGTCACTTTGTCTGATCATAGTTGGTAGTGTATTGTATAGTTTGCAAGCTATGTATTTAGAGTGTCTTTGCCCGAAGGTGGTTTTGAAAAAAGGAGTTTGGAGAAGTTCGTTGTTTTTGGCTCGGGTATTGTGTATTGTTTGTGTAGCTTTGTATGGTGTTTTGTTGTTTTTGTGTAAATTAAGTAATATGGATCTTGAGTAGAGCTGTTTTATGTCCATAACGTTGAAGGAATTGAAGATAGTATCAGTGCTGGTAGTAAGCGGCATTTTAAGAATTATTTTATGATTAGTTTGTGTGCTTTCATGATGGGATCAAGGGCATTGGAATATGCATTACCCCAGGCTAGAATTCCGTATTCGATGTGAGATTGGCACAATGAGTAATATATTGTTTTTAAAAGTTTTAGGTTAAGGAAATTGCGTGTTTGTTTGAAAAAGTATATAGATTTTCGGATTTTGTTTGTAGTATTATGTATATGTTGCTTCCAATTCAGGTGTGTATCGAAGGTTACTCCTAAATACTTTACAATTAAGACATCCACACTCACAATACACGAAATGGCAATAAAATCCGCATACCTAAAACACACTACAAAATATTGGATAAAATCTCTGAACTATGTTGCCTGCACCTACACTATATAATTCGCTTCCAGATGTGTACAAGGCAATCCAGAAAAATTAAAAAAATTCAGAGTAATGCTGTAAAATAATATTTTTTAAGTACTTTTAGGGATGAAACTATGTCATTTTCTTTTCATGTTTTATTGCCTCGTTTCTTTTTCTCTTCTTTTCTTTTCCATTTAGTTGTTATCATCCATATTTGTATAACCTTGTTCCATTTTTTCTTTAATTGTTCTCTATTGTTGTTTGTTCTACTCAAATCTTATCATTCTGGCTCTTGACGTGACCCGACGCAAGCAATGATTCACTTGATCGTGCCAGGTCTTCCTCTGGCGTTCCCGACTTCACTACCACTCGTATCTGCTTCATATACTCTTGTTCCAATCATTGTTCGTTCGCTCTACATGCCTAAACCACCTGAGGCAGTGGCGTAGCGTGGGGGGGTGGAAGGGGGGAGCGGGGGGGGGGGGGGGGGCGGCCCGCCTCGGACGGCACTTTTAAGGCGGGCGGCAAATTTTCACAATAAATAATAATATTATCTTAGACAAATTTAAACCAATTCAAATCATTATTTGAAAATGTACTACGATACTTTCGTTTACGAATCCAACTCTTTTCTTTATTATTTATTAAAAATATCAATAATTATATTTTTAAGCTGCAAATTTCGCAATTCGTAGGAAAACCGTACGCATATTATGATAGTAATACTAATCAAAGCTGTTTAGATTCAATCTTAATTAAAACCTGAATTGTGGTCAGTTCTGCATTTATCTGCTGATACATTTCGAAAGAGACCATTATTTAATTCGAAGTGAAGTTATAAAATTATAGTTGCAGACACATATGTGCTGCCAGAATCAAAGAGAAGCCATTTTCATATTCTGAGTGTAGTTTTAATTCGCCAAATACAGATTTAATTCACCCGTCTATTCACAGGAGATTCAAATTCTTCCGCACATAATTTTAAAATAAAATTATGAAATTATGTCCCATTCATTTAATTTTAAAATAAATTTGTGATAGCGATATAAAGACAAGTTACAGTTTTATTACATTTTTTTTAAGAGAAGGAATCTGTATTTCAAATTTAAAGTTTATTCTATTTTAGGTATTTTTATTCGAATATTCGCAGGCGTGTATTTTTGAGCCAATTCACATTTCCAAAATCAAAGTTTTAATATTTAGAAACAATTATGTTCTAATAAGCACGTCGGAAAAATTACTTTATCTAGATTTTAGAACAATTTTGAATTTTGCAAAAAGTTAAAAAAAAAAACAAAGGGGAACGTTTAAAATGCACGGGAAGAACCGGAAATTTTGTGCGCAAACATTGTAACAGGCAAAAGTATATAAATATTTATTTTTATTATTCGAAAGGTTAAATCAGTTTTGCTTTGAATTGTGTCAGCAGATGAATCTAAGTTATAAAATTCAGTTATAAATATTAAATTAATGAAGTTAAGTTTTGAAATTCTAGTTGCAGACTCTGTATGTGCTGCCAGAATCAAAGAAAAACCATTTTCATGTTCTGAGTGTACTTTCAATTCGCAGCATACAGACTTGATTTAAACCAATTTTGTGTTGAGAACGTAAATTTCGGATTCATCTGTAGACACATTTCGAAGGAAAACATCCTCTTATTTGAGGTTCAGTTACTTATATCATTCTATTTGCAGACTATGTATGTGCTGCCAGAATCAAAGAAAAATCATTCTCATATTCTAAATGTAGTTTTAATTTGCCAGGTACAGATTTAATTTAAACCAGTGCAAAATGTAAAATTCCAGTTGAATTCATCTGCTGACACATTTCGAAGGAAAACATTCAGTTAGGCGGCGGCAGGAGGTGGCGAAATTTTCCTCCGCATTCACCACATACAGATTTAATTAAAACCAGTTTTGTGTTCAGAATGTAAGTGCCGCTAGAATCAAAGAAAAACCATTTTTATGTTCTGAGTGTATTTTTGGTACACCGCATATTAAGTTTAATTTAAACCAGTTTCATGTTATCAATATAACAATAAATTGACGGATCATCGTGTAGGGTGAATTTTGCATTTGAGTATGCGTTATGAAGATGCGAAATTCTATCACAAGCATACCATCCTTGAGATCTGAGAGCTAGTACCTGCAGAAGTTAGCGAGGAAGGGGGGGGGGGGGGGGGGGCGGCAAAATTTTCCTCCGCCCCGGGCGGCTGAAACCACTGACCTGAGGGTCCCTTTCTCAATCTTACTAATTATGCTTACATCAGGCTTGCATTTTTCACGAATCTCCAACGATCATATAAATGTCTGTAGTTTTTTCGTTCTTCAAACAGAACGGATAATCGTTTGTTCTGTTCACAAACATCGTTGTGATATATTTATTTCAGAACACATGATGCGGTTTTTACGGGGATGGCTGAAATGGGTTCTCGATGAAGGTATACTCTGTTTTATTTTGGTTGAAAGGAAAAAGTAGGTATTCATATATTTAGAAAATATAGATTTTTTATTTCATTCCACAAAACTAACATATTATATTGCTGTACTTATTATGGTGAATGCTGGAAAGGCTTTTGTCTTTCTGAAAAAAAAAAACATTATTTAAACATGTACCCCCGAGATTATAATTTCCAATCAGAAGAATGTAAATCCGTTGTAGAAAACCATAATCATTTTTTAAAAATATTTTCCTTTTATGAGGAAATTATATTTCAAGGATTTTAGGTTTTTTACTAACGCTTGATTTTTCATTTCCTCGTGAACACAGGATTCCCTCTGACAAAGCTCCCTGCTGAGAAAATGAGCTGAACAAAATGATGTTAAGCTAATTCCCTGGAATTCAAACTCAAATGGAACGTTGTAGTCTTGTGGAAGCGTAAAACATTTTTCTGTTTCAAGCATTTTTATTTTTAAATAAATTATTTGGCTGATGTATAATAAAGCAGGTCCAGTACAATTATATTGTCTATGGTAACAAATGGCCATGAACTTCCTCCATCTATAGTGCAGACTTTTAAGGGGTGTTCAGACATCTAATATAACCGCTAGCAGGCATCTGTTGAACCGCGAGCGCTTATGTTTCGTGCCGTTCACACGGCGCAGATAAAATATTTCTTCCTATGGTAGGAGAGGGGGGTTGAATTAGCGAGCGGCCACGGAGTGCGCATTTTTTGTATTGAATCTATGAACTTGACATCTATCACCCACCGGTCTTGGCAGCTCCGTAATTAAAATGACCCCCTCTCCTGTTTTCGTCGGAGTGGGGGGCGCTTAACTGTTGGCATATCGCCTCAGGAGCGGTTACGGCGTAAGATGTGCATTGTCTATGGTTGATGTGCGCATAAAGCGCTCAGGTGTGAACGGTCTGAAGGGATTGTATGGAGAGCGATATGTGGCGTGCTATGATCTTTTATATTTATATGCTCAATGTGAACGAGCTCTTATCTCTTTCTTTATTATATATAAGCACACATAATGTATACATATATTTGATCAGTTTAATTTTATACCCTGAAGATGCTTGTGTAAAGCAAAACCGGTCCGTATATAAAAATTAAATTGTGGTTACAAATAAAGTTATTGTTTTATTTCAATTAATATTAAATATTATGAATGTGTTACACGTTCGGCAGAAATACGCAAAAAACAATACTCAATCATCTATACATAAGTATACCTTAAAATAAATAACCTCCAACCTGTACAAAGGGTACAGAGGTTGATTCTTAAAGTCATCATAAGAAAACCATCTATATTTCCAACAATACAACTATTTAACTCTTTTAGGGTTAACAATATTTAACAAAATTTTCAAAAAGAACTTACTATTACAATTACAAACCCACAAAGATCATTTCAATACTACAACAACAATCACTAAAATAAGTAACCGATCACGTGGCAACAAAAAAAAATCAATAAATTTAAAGCTTTCCAACACCATTATACTTATCAAGGTATACATTTTTTTAATGCTGATCCATATAATATCAAATCTGAAGAAAATTATAAAGCCTTTAAATCATAAGTAAAACAACTGCCAGATCAACCCAACACTAATTATAAATTTTAATTTCATAGAACGAATTTCTACGTAAGTATATTTTTTGATTACACTGTACCGATTAGTAATAATTGATCAAGTCTCAATCATAATATTATGTACATTAGTTTCATTTAATTTCATCTAAACAAACAAAAAATATATAAATTAAGGTATTCTTGTTTTTCACATATCCTCTAAGAATATTTCATCAACACTGAAATCAATCTATTATTGTCGCAATATAACATTATGTACCTACACTTGCTATATTATTTGCTAATTCAATAGTTAGAATCAACTACATGTACCTACACTTGCTATATTATCTGCTAATTCAATAGTTAGAATCAACTACATGTACCTACACTTGCTATATTATCTGCTAATTCAATAGTTAGAATCAACTACACGTACCTACACTTGCTATATTATCTGCTAATCCAATAGTTAGAATCAACTACATGTACCTACACTTGCTATATTATCTGCTAATTCAATAGTTAGAATCAACTACATGTACCTACACTTGCTATATTATCTGCTAATTCAATAATTAGAATCAACTACATGTACCTACACTTGCTATATTATCTGCTAATTCAATAGTTAGAATCAACTACATGTACCTATACTTGCTATATTATCTGCTAATTCAATAGTTAGAATCAACTACATGTAGGTACCTACCATCTAACACCTACCTATTAAGAGAATTGTAATAATACTACAATCAAAAATACATAAATTTGTTAAAGACCACTTTTATTTTAAAACACTCTACCGGTTTCGGAAGCACCCTTCCTTCGTCAGGAGAATATTTCTTATAATATTTTATATTGAGTTATAATATTTATAGATTTTATATTGAGTTATAATATTGAGTTATAATATTGTCCTGACGAAGGAAGGGTGCTTCCGAAACCGGTAGAGTGTTTTAAAATAAAAGTGGTCTTTAACAAATTTATGTATTTTTGATTGTAAATTATGGCGAGCCACAAAGTTAGTGCTTTTTACAAATATGTAATAATACTATTTTTATTTTACGACAACCTATGTTATTACTTTTAACAATCAAAACTATATGCATATCTAATTTAGTAACTGCCATGTTAGTAAATTTCTTTATCAATATTGGTTATCATTCATACGTTTATTCATTTCTTAATTTAAAAAAATACATATATAAAAATGTATTATTTTCTTTATCTTTTTCTGTAATGGCACGACTCCCCAATTCAAACACGAGAAATGTTTGTCTCTTTTAAATTGGGAAGGTTAATTAACAAGAAATAACTTTATTTTTGTAATTAGTTTGAAGAACTACATATTACTTCTGTAAATCTGTTGTGTGTATATTTTAAATTTAAAAAAATACATAAATCAATGAAAAAAGATTAAATACTCGCTGTACTCGAAACTATGACAAAGACTTACTACAAATCCTCAAAATACATACTACTTTTGGTCATCGAAATTTCAGATACCTTGTAACAAGACTTTACAACTTTCTTCCAGATAGAATAAAAAAATGTGAATCACAAAAAATTTAAAAGATAACATAAAAATTTGGATCAAAAATAATGATTGGGCCTTTACCGGTGCACTCACCCAAATTCGAAATTATTAACGATTTGGTGTTATACAATAGTAATATTAATATACAATCAATGTATTGGTTGCCTTTATTTGAAATTATTATTAATTTAACCAATCTGTTCTGTGATTATATATCAATAAAAGTGTAGGTATGTTTATTATTACACATAGTATATAGTATGTGTAGTATTATAAATTGACTTAAAATTTACTGCCTCAATACAGGCTACCCTAGCGAGGCAGATTATTGAAAAACCTAAATTTATAACAATTTTCTATTCTTCAAGTACCTACTGTTCATATTTTATATTATTTTCTGATACCATTTTGTACATATGTAATTTCAAACCACTGTGAACATTAACACTAAATATATTTTATAGTTATAATCTTGCAAATTTTGTTCAATAAGATTTTGTTCAATTAGATGTATTATTATTATTAATATACTTAGTACTAAATATTCGATTTCAACAGTATTATTTATTCTTGATAGAATTGTGTAAGAATTTTGTAGATAAATAATTTGCTTCGTTAGTTTCAAAAGGAAACAAATCCATTATTTTACATTGACTGTCAGAAAAGAATTATGATTAAAAGCTTCCGCCATTTCAACAAATGATTACAAATGTTATTTTTAAATTCTGGTGGAACCGTGGTCTTATCAGATCAAAGCAGATTTTTAAGACCGATAATTTGGTTGTTTTGAGCAAGTACATTATGTGAATGAGTCAACAGTTGTTTTAGTAAGACACTTTTCCACTGTGAGTCCGCATGTGCATGTTTAAACTTTTCTTTCGACAACACGAATAGTCACAATCGGCACATGTGTAAGGTTTTTCTCCTCTGTGAGTCCGCATATGTCCTTTTAAACTTCCTTTTTGAGCGCATGAATATTCACAGTCCGTGCATGAATAAGGTTTTTCTCCACTGTGAGTACGCATGTGTACCGTTAAAGTTCCCCTACGAGAACATGAATAGTCGCAGTCGGTACATAAATAAGGTTTTTTTCCGCTGTGAGTCAACATGTGATCCTTTAAATTTCCCCTTTGGGAACATGAAAAGTCACAGTCGGTACATGAACAAGGTTTTATTCCGCTATGAGTCAAGATGTGAACCTTTAAATTTCCTCTTTGGGAACACGAATAGTCACAGTCGGTACATAAATAAGGTTTTTCTCTACTGTGAGTTCGCATGTGTAATTTTAAACTTTCCCTCTGAGAACATATATAGTCACAGTCCGGACACGAATATGGTTTTTCTCCACTGTGAGTACGCATATGTACTATTAAACGTCCCTTCCGAGAACACGAATGGTCACAGACAGTACATGAATAAGGTTTTTGTCCGCTGTGAGTCAACATGTGTTTTTTTTAAATTTCCCCTTCCAGAAAATGAATAGTCACAGTTGGTACATGAAAAAGGTTTCATTCCACTGTGAGTCAAGATGTGAACCTTTAAATTTCCCCTTTGGGAACATGAATAGTCACAGTCGGTACATGCATAAGGTTTTTCTCCATTGTGAGTACGCATATGTACTATTAAACGTCCCCTATAACATGAATAGTCACACTCGGTACATGAATAAGGTTTTTCTCCCCTATGAGTCAACATGTGTTTCTTAAAATTTTCCCTTTCAGAAAATGAATAGTTACAGTCGGTACAAGAAAGGAGTTTTTGTTCCGTGTGAGTCCGAATGTGACGAATCAATTTACCCTTTCCTAAAAATGATTTTTTGCAGTCAGAACATGAAAACGGTTTTTCTCCACTGTGGGTCAAATTGTGAGATGGTAAATTTTTCTTTCGGTAACAGGAGGAAAAAGAAAATTTTTCAGAATGCGTCTTCAGGTCCGTAATTAAATCTGAAAAAGAAACAGACAAAAAAACGTCAGACAAATAAATGTTACCGTAAAAACGGCATCAGAAGGAAAGCACGATTTGTAGATTCAAATTACCAAACACTAGATTTACCTGACGTCTTGGTAATTCTTTCAGATTGCTCTAAACAATCCCTTTTGATGTTATGGAGATCTACGTCTATTTCAGTGTAATTAAATCCCCATCCATCATCTCCTCGGGTTCCTGGTTCTGCCTTGATATTAACAGCGTCTACATTGATGATACCTGGAATAACAAAACAACGATGCATGATATTCTGCGACGTACTGAGTCTCCAAATTTAACACTGAACTATTTTCATATATATATATATATTATACATTGCAACTTACAGTCTGTCAGTAACGCTGTTGAAGAAGTCTCGGCATACTGCAGAGTTTCCTTCTTTATATCATTGACGTCAATATTTTTATCTTCTCTCTGGGAATCTGGTTCCGTCTTGATAGAAATACTTTCTGGGCTCGGAAGATCCATGGCACTTCTGTGATAACGCACTGTTATGTGATGGTAGTTGGTTAAAAAATATATATATATATATATATATATATTTTTTACATTAACTCCACACAAGAGGCCCCGTGGAAAATAATTTCTATCTGAGAGACTGTTTCATCTTCGGGGACACTGTGTGGAGGGTCTTTTTGAAGAGAAGAAAGAGTGAACCTGAGACTGTTTAATAATATTGAAGTAAGGCGGCCAACTTTATGAAATATCAATGCGGGACAGTGGGTGTCAGCCGGGGGGGGGGGGGGGGGTGGAAATCCTTTATTTTTTATTAAGACCTCACTTTTTTCACATAATTGAGAGACAGAGTATTAGAAAAAAATCATGTTCATTGATTCTACAACAAATTGAAATTCTACCACAATCGGAAATCGATAATATGCAACTTGTTATATAATTAATAATAATAATAATAATAATAATAATAATGATTTATTGTCTTCATTTCTTAGTAACAGTAGAGATAATGATATCCTCACTGGGATCTCCCGTGCTGAGGATTTCATTTACATATTATAATTTAATTATAAGAAATTGATATGAATTAGACATAACATATATCATGTAGTATTTTTTTTAAATAATTATAAAGTAAATAAGATAGTGGTTTTTTTTATAATTCAGATTACTAGATTTGGTTTTAGTCTGTATTTGATATCAGTATATTTTCTATTTCTGATCTCCCTATATTTAGTATCCAGTTGGTTGTTTTATTCTGAACCCAAGATCAGTTTAAATTAAATTTGTATGCGGCGAATTAAAACTACACTCAAAACATGAAAATGGTTAATTAATTCTGGCAATACATACGTAGTATTCAACTAGAATTTTAAACCTGCACTTAGAATAGGTCTAGCTTCCTGCATTTAAATGTAGAGTCGTTTTATAAAAAAAGAGCCATTGTGAGAGCCCTCAAGGAGTACCTATCTGTTACTTATATTAAGGCGGGTATGTATATGGTGGATAACCTCCAATGCACTTAGAATAAGAAAATATTTTTCTTCGAAATGCGTCAGCAGATGAATCCACAGCAGAAATTTTACACTCTGAATTCAAAGGTGGTTTAAATTAAATCTGTATACGGCGAATTAAAACTACACTCAGAACATTAAAATGGTTTCTCTTTGATTCTGGCAGCACTTACATAGTCTGCAACTAGAATTTTATAACTGCACTTCGAATAAGAGAATAATTTCCTTCGAAATGTGTCAGCAGAGGAATCCAACTGGAATTTTACATTCTGAACACACAACTGGCTTACACAAAATATGTATGCATCGAATTAAAACTACGCACATAATATGAAAATGGTTTCTCTTTGGTTCTGGCAGCACATACATAGTCTACACCTAGAATTTTATTACTGCACTTTGAATAAGAGAATATTTTTCTTCGAAATATGTCAGCAGACGAAATTTTACATTCTGAACTTCCAACTTAAATGTAAAGATTCAGTCGGTGCAGGATGAATCTGCAACTTGTTATTTACTGTATCGTTATATTCTGAACACAAAGATGGTTTAAATTAAATCTATATGCAGCGAATTAAAACTACACTCAGAACATCAAAATGGTTTCTCTTTGATTCTGGCGGCATTTTTACATAGTCTGCAACTCTTCAAAAAAGAGAATATTTTCCTTACTGGAAATTTGGTGGGGTCCCTTCCAATGCACTTCGAATAAGAGAATATTTTCCTTCGAAATATGTCAGCAGACGAATGCACCTAGAATTTTACATTCTGAACACAAAACAGGTTTAAATTAAATCTCTATGCGGCGAATTAAAACTACATTGACGACCTCCTTAGTCCAGTGGGTAAGACTCTTGACTCACAATCCGGAGATCGCGGGTTCGAACCCGGCATGCGCAAATAAATTTTATTTGATTAATTTGTGTTATTTCACAATTAATTCATTTAAAATAATATATAGTAAATTTGCGGCACGTTTCAGAGTGGAAGATACTATCAGTATCGCCCTGGTGTAAGACTACCATTCAGAATTGAAAAGTTGCTTGAAAATGGCTTTAGCCGTGTTTGGCGACCAGATCTGAATAGCCAGGTACTTTTCAAGCTTCCTCACCCCACCTCCTTCCCCTCCCCCCTACCTTCAGTCTTACAACATACCCCAATTGGGGATGCCATAGTCTCACTGGCTCCAGACGGGAGCAGTTGAAATTCTTGTGCGGTATTCACTGAAAAAAAAACATTAAGAAATGAATGTTAACACTTTTGCCAAAAAGGAAATTCTTTTTGCAATTCTTCACTGAACTTACAACACTGCTATTTCACGGTCGGCATGGTCAAGAAATTATTTGATTTGATTTGAATAATAAATATGGGTTATAAATATTACGTGTCACGGCGTGCACTAATTCGTAAACAAAATAACTCAATCACTACTGGCGCTCTTGGTCTCTTGCTTGTGACGTAAATAAACCAATCCCTAGATCGATATCTTCGGGCCTTTTCCAGGTACAAATTTTGTCTTGAACTTAACCAAATGGCTTAAATAGACTAAAGAGATGGAGCCACTTCAGTCGGCATCTCGCAAACGGACTTGCCCCTGGCTAGCATACATAACACGTTTTAGTGAACTTTCTATTCCGTTCCGCGGCGATGACGCCACTGATTGTCACGATTATTTTGTACTGGTGAAAGTTAGTGGAGCTGGCGACACGGTATCGCTTCGAAGTAAATAAGCACACACTTTACGACTAAAAATTACACATCTACCGGATCTGCCGGATCTGCCCTGATGATGGACACTGCAACGATGTCCGAAACGTTGGCTAAAGAAGGAGGTAGCGCAACACGGCATAACACCCCAAAAACAAACAACGAAAATGCTTTTGGCCGTGAAAATCTAAAAACTTATCAAAGATAGAGGAAGTTTTTTGACTACCATAGACAGTATTTTAAAAAAATATAGGAATGCGGGACATGCGGGACGCTTTAGACAATTTGCGGGACTATTTTTGTAAATATTGCAATGCGGGACAACAACTGCCAATGCGGGACGGTCCCGCAGAATGCGGGACGGTTGGCCGCCTTAAGTTTGAGCACTCTTGCAATAGATGATGTCGATGAAACGATTTCTGAAAAGAAAATTAGTTTAAATTGGCATTGCGCATTTTTGACAGATAAACGAAAATATAAAAGTAAGTTATCCTCAATAACTTTCAAAGTTTTTATTCAGAGATACCTAGAACACGTTTTACGAACATAGTTTTTAAACACGCTGAAAAACATACTCTCAAATAACAAAAAAATTCAGTAGATAGCCTTATTTTCTAAAATTAGTCTGTCTAAAATGAGTTACACAAATTATTCGATTGGTGGAATATACAATAAAACACGACGAAAAACATGTCTGGAAACTTGTAAAGTGTAAGAAAATAATGAAGTCGGCGTCATCATGAGTCACAGACAAGAGAGTAAATTAAAAGAAATTGTTGACATGTATGCAGATTTCTAAGAAGTGCATGAACTTGACAGGAGGCGTCTACTAATATCTACAGGAATTCCAAAAATTGAAAAAATCGAACTAATATCTATGAGAGTCAAAGTGTTGACGAATATCTACAGCTCAAACTGTTGACGAATATCTACAGCACTGGCAGAGGTTGGATTTGCAATTATGTATAGCATATTGGAATAACGTAATATTGCGTATGCAGTTTAAAAAGCTTAATTTATGTAAGTATGTATGTAAAAATCCCTAATATCGGACTATTGGGCACATTTAGCTGATTAGTCCAACCTACGCTCTGTAGATATTAGTTCAACCTACGCTCTGTAGATATTAATCAACACTCTGAAGTTCGTAGATATTAGTTAAACATATGCGCTGTAGATATTCGTCAGACATACAGGCTGTAGATATTCGTATCTGGAGTCCTTTTAAGGGGTGTTCAGACCAGTAGCGTAGCGAGGGGGGGGCGGGGGGGGCGGACCGCCCCGGGTGCCACCCGAGGAGGGGGTGACACTCGAACGTGGAGAAAAAACTTACGAAAGTGCAAAATTGCCGTAAAAAATATTTTACACGTTAACACTGACTGTTATTTTGCTCTATGGCTTGATTGGTCGGGGATTCCCGAAAAACTTTTTTTTTGTTACTAGCTCAGTCGGGGATTTCCCTGAAATATTCCTTGTGTCATTCTAATTTCGTTCGTATATTGTGATTAACGTAGACGCGTGAAGTGAATTGTTATCTATGGACTTACGTGAATTAGTGAATAAGTTATTATTGTATTAGCGTGTTTATTAGTGCTGAAAGACCAGTTTGAAAAACAAGGAAGGTAGGTGTGAATTTTTAGATACCGTTTTGTAGCGCATGAATAGTTACAGTCGGGAAAAGAAAAAGGTTTTTATCACTGTGAGTTAGCAAGTGACGTTTTAGTTATTTTTTTCGAGAATAAGAATTGTTGCAGTCAGGACAAGAAATAGGTTTTTTTCCACTGTCGGTAAACGTGTGATTTTTAGATTTCTCTTCATTGTACATGAATAGTTGCAGTTGGAACATGAAAAAGGTTTTTCTCCGAACTGAGTCAGCAACTGACTTCTTATGTATCCCTTTTGAGAACACGAATAGTTACAATCAGGACATGAAAAAGGTTTTTCTCTTCTGTGAATCATACTGTGGACTTTTAAATCTTCGTTTTGAGGACTTGTATAACTGCATTCAGATCATGAAAAAGGTTTTAATCCACTAATGTAAGCTTATAAATCATAGTGGAGTAAGGTTTTGCTCCATATGGAAACCTTTGTAAAATTAATTTCTTCAGGGCCTCCTCAGTGTAGCTAATGTAAAACGAAATATGTGTTGTAAAACCATGTAGGTGTATTAAAGGTAAGACAGTATTAAATTGTGGAGATCCGGAAGGAATGAAAGGCCGGTAAAAATAATAATATTTTCCCAATTTGTTTATGAATTACAATTTAAAACAATAAAATAAACAATATAGGTACGCATGGACCTATTGCGAGTTTGAAATCTCTTGTTTTATTTCTACCGCAAACGCGATTAAAACAAGAAAAAGGTATTTAAGCTACATTCCAGTATTTTGCGCAATTTAATTGAGAATTTTAGGTAAAAATAGTCACTTGGGTGTTAAGTAACGTTTAGGGGGAGAGAGGTGCAGAAAATGTTACGGCGCGTTGCATGGGGGGAGAGAGGGTCAAAAATTTTCAAAAGTTACGTTATACTTGAACGCCCCCTTTACTATTTCACGATTGAAGTTTTATCGTTACACTCTGAACACAAAACTGGTTTTAACCTAAGTATTGGTTATTATGTTTTCATGACAGCAAATGATTTTCTTCAGATTTTTGCAGCATATTAGAAGAAGACTCCACACGGAAGACTTCACACGGAACTTTGTTATTTGTAGTTATATGGCTTGGTCAGTCAGCATTCCCCAAAAATTCTGTTATTTTATTTTCGTTCCTAGCTCTTACTATTGATTCATTGGGGATTCCCGTGAAATATTCCTAGTTTTTCCCCTGTGTCATTATCATTTCTTTCGTACATTGTGATTGACGGGAACTCGCAAAGGAAATTATCACCTATCGATTGTTGAAAAAGCTGTTATTCTGTTAGTGTTTTTAAAAGTGTTTTAATTTTGAGAGGATAACAATTTTTTTTTACATATTTGACTAGCTAGAAATGTTTTTTTATATTTTAGGTAGTCAAAATTTGTGTTTTGAATTTCTCAAAAAAAAATAATGGGTGGGGGAGGGGGGGGGGGTGACACCCCGTTTTCCGCCCCGGGTGCCACCCATGCTAGCTACGCCACTGGTTCAGACATCTAATATAACCGCTAGCAGGCATCTGTTGAACCGCGAGCGCTTATGTTTCGTGCCGTTCACACGGCGCAGATAAAATATTTCTTCCTATGGTAGGAGAGGGGGGTTGAATTAGCGAGCGGCCACGGAGTGCGCATTTTTTGTATTGAATCTATGAACTTGACATCTATCACCCACCGGTCTTGGCAGCTCCGTAATTAAAATGACCCCCTCTCCTGTTTTCGTCGGAGTGGGGGGCGCTTAACTGTTGGCATATCGCCTCAGGAGCGGTTACGGCGTAAGATGTGCATTGTCTATGGTTGATGTGCGCATAAAGCGCTCAGGTGTGAACGGTCTGAAGGGATTGTATGGAGAGCGATATGTGGCGTGCTATGATCTTTTATATTTATATGCTCAATGTGAACGAGCTCTTATCTCTTTCTTTATTATATATAAGCACACATAATGTATACATATATTTGATCAGTTTAATTTTATACCCTGAAGATGCTTGTGTAAAGCAAAACCGGTCCGTATATAAAAATTAAATTGTGGTTACAAATAAAGTTATTGTTTTATTTCAATTAATATTAAATATTATGAATGTGTTTGACGTTCGGCAGAAATACGCAAAAAACAATACTCAATCATCTATACATAAGTATACCTTAAAATAACTAACCTCCAACCTGTACAAAGGGTACAGAGGTTGATTCTTAAAGTCATCATAAGAAAACCATCTATATTTCCAACAATACAACTATTTAACTCTTTTAGGGTTAACAACATTTAACAAAATTTTCAAAAAGAACTTACTATTACAATTACAAACCCACAAAGATCATTTCAATACTACAACAACAATCACTAAAATAAGTAACCGATCACGGAAGCACCCTTCCTTCGTCAGGAGAATATTTCTTATAATATTTTATATTGAGTTATAATATTTATAGATTTTATATTGAGTTATAATATTGAGTTATAATATTGTCCTGACGAAGGAAGGGTGCTTCCGAAACCGGTAGAGTGTTTTAAAATAAAAGTGGTCTTTAACAAATTTATGTATTTTTGATTGTAAATTATGGCGAGCCACAAAGTTAGTGCTTTTTACAAATATGTAATAATACTATTTTTATTTTACGACAACCTATGTTATTACTTTTAACAATCAAAACTATATGCATATCTAATTTAGTAACTGCCATGTTAGTAAATTTCTTTATCAATATTGGTTATCATTCATACGTTTATTCATTTCTTAATTTAAAAAAATACATATATAAAAATGTATTATTTTCTTTATCTTTTTCTGTAATGGCACGACTCCCCAATTCAAACACGAGAAATGTTTGTCTCTTTTAAATTGGGAAGGTTAATTAACAAGAAATAACTTTATTTTTGTAATTAGTTTGAAGAACTATATATTACTTCTGTAAATCTGTTGTGTGTATATTTTAAATTTAAAAAAATACATAAATCAATGAAAAAAGATTAAATACTCGCTGTACTCGAAACTATGACAAAGACTTACTACAAATCCTCAAAATACATACTACTTTTGGTCATCGAAATTTCAGATACCTTGTAACAAGACTTTACAACTTTCTTCCAGATAGAATAAAAAAATGTGAATCACAAAAAATTTAAAAGATAACATAAAAATTTGGATCAAAAATAATGATTGGGCCTTTACCGGTGCACTCACCCAAATTCGAAATTATTAACGATTTGGTGTTATACAATAGTAATATTAATATACAATCAATGTATTGGTTGCCTTTATTTGAAATTATTATTAATTTAACCAATCTGTTCTGTGATTATATATCAATAAAAGTGTAGGTATGTTTATTATTACACATAGTATATAGTATGTGTAGTATTATAAATTGACTTAAAATTTACTGCCTCAATACAGGCTACCCTAGCGAGGCAGATTATTGAAAAACCTAAATTTATAACAATTTTCTATTCTTCAAGTACCTACTGTTCATATTTTATATTATTTTCTGATACCATTTTGTACATATGTAATTTCAAACCACTGTGAACATTAACACTAAATATATTTTATAGTTATAATCTTGCAAATTTTGTTCAATAAGATTTTGTTCAATTAGATGTATTATTATTATTAATATACTTAGTACTAAATATTCGATTTCAACAGTATTATTTATTCTTGATAGAATTGTGTAAGAATTTTGTAGATAAATAATTTGCTTCGTTAGTTTCAAAAGGAAACAAATCCATTATTTTACATTGACTGTCAGAAAAGAATTATGATTAAAAGCTTCCGCCATTTCAACAAATGATTACAAATGTTATTTTTAAATACTGGTGGAACCGTGGTCTTATCAGATCAAAGCAGATTTTTAAGACCGATAATTTGGTTGTTTTGAGCAAGTACATTATGTGAATGAGTCAAAAGTTGTTTTGGTAAGACACTTTTCCACTGTGAGTCCGCACGTGCATGTTTAAACTTCTCTTTCGACAACACGAATAGTCACAATCGGCACATGTGTAAGGTTTTTCTCCTCTGTGAGTCCGCATATGTCCTTTTAAACTTCCTTTTTGAGCGCATGAATATTCACAGTCCGTGCATGAATAAGGTTTTTCTCCACTGTGAGTACGCATGTGTACCGTTAAAGTTCCCCTACGAGAACATGAATAGTCGCAGTCGGTACATAAATAAGGTTTTTTTCCGCTGTGAGTCAACATGTGATCCTTTAAACTTCCCCTTTGAGAACATGAAAAGTCACAGTCGGTACATGAAAAAGGTTTCATTCCGCTATGAGTCAAGATGTGAACCTTTAAATTTCCTCTTTGTGAACACGAATAGTCACAGTCGGTACATAAATAAGGTTTTTCTTTACTGTGAGTTCGCATGTGTAATTTTAAACTTTCCTTCTGAGAACATATATAGTCACAGTCCGGACACGAATATGGTTTTTCTCCACTGTGAGTACGCATATGTACTATTAAACGTCCCTTTCGAGAACACGAATAGTCACAGTCAGTACATGAATAAGGTTTTTGTCCGCTGTGAGTCAACATATGTTTCTTTAAATTTCCCCTTCCAGAAAATGAATAGTCACAGTTGGTACATGAAAAAGGTTTCATTCCACTGTGAGTCAAGATGTGAACCTTTAAATTTCCCCTTTGGGAACATGAATAGTCACAGTCGGTACATGCATAAGGTTTTTCTCCATTATGAGTACGCATATGTACCATTAAACGTCCCCTATGAGAACATGAATAGTCACACTCGGTACATGAATAAGGTTTTTCTCCCCTATGAGTCAACATGTGTTTCTTTAAATTTTCCCTTTCAGAAATAGAATAGTCACAGTCGGTACAAGAAAGGAGTTTTTGTTCCGTGTGAGTCCGAATGTGACGAATCAATTTACCCTTTCGTAAAAATGATTTTTTGCAGTCAGAACATGAAAACGGTTTTTCTCCACTGTGGGTCAAATTGTGAAATGGTAAATTTTTCTTTCGGTAACAGGAGGAAAAAATTTTTTTTCCAGAATGCGTCTTCAGGTCCGTAATTAAATCTGAAAAAGAAACAGACAAAAAAACGTTAGTATCATAAATGTTACCGTAAAAACGGCATCAGAAGGAAAGCACGATTTGTAGATTCAAATTACCAAACACTAGATTTACCTGACGTCTTGGCAATTCTTTCAGATTGCTCTAAACATTCCCTTTTGATATTATGAAGATCTACGTCTATTTCAGTGTAATTAAATCCCCATTCATCATCTCCTCGGGTTCCTGGTTCTACCTTGATATTAACAGCGTCTACATTGATGATACCTGGAATAACAAAACAACGATGCATGATAATCTGCGACGTACTGAGTCTCCAAATTTAACACTGAACTATTTTCATACATAAATTATACATTGCAACTTACAGTGTGTCAGTAAGGCTGTTGAAGAAGTCTCGGCATACTGCAGAGTTTCCTTCTTTATATCATTGACGTCAATATCTTTATCTTCTCTCTGGGACTCTGGTTCCGTCTTGATGGAAATACTTTCTGGGCTCGGAAGATCCATGGCACTTCTGTGATAACGCACTGTTATGTGATGGTAGTTGGTTAAAAATATATATATATATATATTACATTAACTCCACACAAGAGGCCCCGTGGAAAATAATTTCTCTCTGAGAGGCTGTGTCGTTTTTGGGGACACTGTGTGGAGGGTCTTTTTGAAGAGAAGAAAGAGTGAACCTGAGACTGTCTAATAATATTGTGGTAGATCGCCAGCAGTTTAAGTTTGAGCACCCTTGCAATAGATGATGTCGATGAAACAATTTCTGAAAAGAAAATTAGTTTAAATTGGCATTGCGCATTTTTGACAGTTAAACGAAAATATAAAAGTAAGTTATCCTCAATAACTTTCAAAGTTTTTATACAGAGATACCTAGAACACGTATGCATAGTTTTTAAAAACGCTGAAAAACATAATCTCAAATAACAAAAAAATTCAGTAGAAAACCTTTTCTAAAATTAGTCTGTCTAAAATGAGTTACACAAATTATTCAATTGGTGGAATATACAATAAAACACGACGAAAAACATTTCTGGAAACTTGTAAAGTCTAAAAAAATAATGAAGTTGGCATCATCACGAGTCACAGACAAGAGGGTAAATTAAAAGAAATAGTTGACATGTATGCAGATTTCTAAGAAGTGCATGAACTTGACATCTCTAAGGCTAAGGGGCTAAGTAAGAACATTAATCTCGACGGAAATTATAAAAAAAAAATCATAAATTAAAATACTAACATAAACGACAAAACTTTGCAGGATCAAATTTCATACTTTGACCCAAAACTGCCAAAAAAACCACGAAAACCAAAACCAAAAAATGTCAAAAAATCACGACAGAATATTTTGTTTCCCTTTTCTTTTATATGGAACGGAAATCAGGAAAAAATACCAAGGAATGATGTGGTTCTCAATACTATGGACACATAGACAGACTAAACCAACCTCCGATAGGAGATTTCGAAAAGAAATAGTTGGCTTTGGTTGACTTTTTCCTATGAACGAAACATTCCTTTTTAATATCAGGATAGTCAAAATCTATTTAGAAGTATGCGCCACATTCTTCCGCATATTGCTCTGCTGTCAGAGTCCCCTGTTTACACTTGATCGCAGAAGCGTCTTCTATTTCCTGTTTGATAATTCCGTACTGCAATGAAAAATCACAAAAGGGGATGTTCGACTCCCTTCTTCGGAGATTGTCTCCGGTTCTGGCTTTATGACACTGACATCTGAGATCGTAAAATCCATTTCAGGTTAACTGCTTTCTGATTATAATGTTAACAAGATATTCTGAAAAATCAAACGTGATTGACTGAAATGTAATTTTCTGAAATGTAAGAGTAACTTTTGCGTATATCTTGGATATCTACTTAATAAGACTATGCAAAAAATCGTTAAAATTCGTGTTGACAGGATGAAGTTAAATGTGTAGACATCTAAATAACTGACTTACGTCCGTTGTTCCCAACTTCACGATCAATCAGTCTCCGATTAGCTAAGCGATTTGTTTAGTACCCTCGGTTCGCCCGTTGGTCGGAGAGTTACGTTGGGAAGAGCGTATTTCTGCATTAGCGGAGTGTTGCGCTAAAATTTCGGCTTAACAATTCCATTTTAAGTCATTTAAAGTTCAAAACTTCACATATAAAACAATTCCTTCATCACCATTTTGGACATTTTGTATGGATTGACATTTGCATAAGCTTCGTTTCAATCTAAATATGCTTGAAAAATGAGAACCTTTTAACCTAGTTTATGCATGTGTATTATAGTTTTTTCTTGTAGAAATTGTTGAAATAAAGTTCGATTTCAAAAATTCAGTGCAATATAAATTAGATTAGTAATTAAAAACATTTACCAAAATACTTGTTGTTTTTCTTTATGTTCAGAGTACTTAATTATATGTTTATACGAATCCAAAATGCTTTTTTCCATGCGACCGTCACAGCCAATACTAACAAGGAAAAACAAATATACTAGTTAAAGTATATTACACTATTTAGAATGATTGACTTTATAAAGAGTAGAGAAATGTGAAATGACGAGACTCAAGTCTCGACGCTTCTAAGCCTAAGCTGTCAGTTCCGTTTGGTGTTGCAAGAACTAAAAGACAAATAAACGAAAAAATATTGTCAAACAGAGAAAGAACTAGTTATTAATCATTTTTACATACATTTAAATACTTGCAATACCATCTTCAATCTGAGAACATGATACACCCGCGCCTGACGGCGGGGTCAAATTAAAACAATAATCTTAAAATTAAGGAGGAACAAATTAAAAAAAGCTACTGATTTAAGAAACGATACATTTATTCTAGTAGGACACAAAAGGCAGGTGTTAATTATTAATCTAGTGTTAGTCTTAAAATTACTTAATTAATTAGCCTTAAAATTAGAAAGTCTGTTTGCTTAATTCTACGGTAAAGTCTTTGTGCAATTGTTCAAAATCGAATCACTTCGGTGGTTAATATAATTAAAATGTTCAGTCACTTCCCTTTGGATGCTGATGATGGAGTCTCCGCGTACGCATATAGTCACTAGGCACTTTTAAACTTAGTTATCTATATCCTTCACTTTTTTATTGCACAGATAGGAAGTTGCGAAAGTTCTTTGAAGTGAAAATTTGTGCAAAGTGGAACTTGCACAAATCCTTGGTCGGAATTTTCGCGGTCACTTGGTTGGACTTCCCGGCGGAAGTTCGCGAACGTATCGGCGGTTCCTGGTCGAAATCCGCGAGCGTGTCTGGTAATTTCCCTGGTCGGGAAATTCCGCGTGGTCGCGTGCAGTTCGGAGAGCGTTTGCAAGCCCTGGCCGGGTTGCAAATCGCGGGACACTCCGTTGGCGGAGTGGAGTACTACCCCCTAGCCGGGTAAATGGTGACTGATTTCTTGTCGAGAATTCTCCCGTCGCCTCAAGGATTGAACCTAATTCACAGCCTTGAAACATTCCCATCGGCCGCAGCGGCTTCGTGAGCCAAAGGAAAAGGTTTATTGCCTTCGCCCGGCGCGGCGCGGCGATTGGGTTTTATTAGTCCTTGCCGAAAATATCCTGGCTTTCCAATTTTTATTGCGGTCCCGCTGTGCTTTGGCCGCTAGGTACAAATGTTATTATTATATTATCCTGCGTTCGTAAAAATGATTTTATCTCATCCTTCGTTTATTTCTAAAATTATATGACTATTTCCGGTACTTTGACTAACTAACTAAGCTCTTTGTATTTACCGCCTACTCCCATGCTAGCGACCTTATTGTAAATGGTACACATTTATTCAGTTCCGTGAATTTTTGGCATTAAAATACCTAAAGGTATATCAATCATGAAGATAAACACAATTATTTTTGAAATTCAGTGAATTACAACTTCGCTTTTTCGCGGTCAGCGGCATGGTCAACAAATTATTTGATTTGATTTAAATGGCAAATACGGGTTATTCAAAACTACACTGGCGCTCTTTGGCTTAGCTAAACAAATCAATCCCTAGATCGATATCTTCGAGCCTTTTCTAGGGACAAATATTGTTATCAACTTAACCACAGATGAACAAAAATGGTTAAAATAGACTAAACATAGAGAAAGTTTATTTGTCCACTTTAGACAATATTACAAAATATTGGAGTGCGGGACGCTTTAGACTATTTGCGGGACTATTTCATTACATATTTCAATGCGGTACTACAATCGTCAATGCGGGACGGTTGGCCGCCTTAGGTATGCAGATTACCACCGATTTAATAAAATCTAAGTTGATTGATATGGAGATTTCAAAGAATGATGTGGATATAAGTGGCGCAGCATTCGTTGCAAGTAATAGCAAACAGCATAGATTTAAAAATGGTGCGATGTCATCGATAAACTCAAATGTGACAGTTGACAAGATCGTCAATTGTTACAAATGTAAACAGACGGGTCACTATCGAAACCAGTGTCCAGTGTTACATGTTACAGAAAAATAAACAATCAAATGCTTTTTATTCTCCGTTCAGAATACAGTAAAAATGAATGGTACCTAGACAGTGGCGCAAGTACACATATGACAGCCAACAAAGAATGGATAAAATACGCAAATTTTACGCCGTATTTATCAGAAATAACCTTTGCGAGTAATGTAAAAGTGCCAGTTTTGTGTTCCGGAGATGTACAAATATTAACCAACTGTAATTATGATATCATGGTTAAAGATGTGTTATGCGAACCAAGCTTAACAACAAACCTGTTGTCAGTGAGCCAACTAATCAAGAACGGAAACTAGGTGGTTTATGAAGAAAACCAATGCTACATACGTAACATTAAGAATGTGTTGGTGGCAACAGCATTTTCTATAAATGGAGTGTACAAGATAAATATAAAAGTAGCAGATTGTATACTGGCAGCACCTGCTGTAGCAAATGCAGAGCTTTGGCACAAGCGGTTAGCACATGAAATGATTGAAATAAAATGAAGAACCGCATTGTGGATGGATTGTCTTACTCGGATACCAGTGATATGACAATGACTAAATGTGTGACCTGTTGCGAAGGTAAGCAAAAGAGGTAAACATTTAATCATGTTGGACAAATAAGTACAGAAATACTACAGATAATACATGCAGATGTATGTGGTCCTATGGAAACGAAGTCCATTGGTGGTGCTAGGTATTTTGTCTTGTTCATTGATGATCACAGTCGTATGACTTTCATATACTTCCACAAACATAAACGTAATATCTGTACCATTTGGTAATATCTATTCCAACTTTACCAAATAGACTTCTTAGAAGCGCTGAATGGACCAGAAGCTGATCAGTGGAGACAGGCCATGCGAGAGGAGCTTCAGTCTTTCGAGGACAACGATGCGTGGGAAATTGTTGATATACCAAGTAATGGATTAATTGTGAAAAACAAGTGCACTAAAATTAGCAACAAGTCATCAGTATCATGCTAGATCAAAACATATTGATGTTCGGTATCATTATGTTAGAGATGCAGTTAAAAATAAATTAATTAATATTGAATACATTTCAATTCAGGAAATGCCTGCTGACTTGTTAACCAAGGGTCTTTTGTCAACTAAGCATCATAAGTTCAAGCACATGCTGGGAATTAAAGCTAAATAAAACAATAACTATGTATTCTGTTAAAAATGCACATTTATTTTGTTAAGTGGGGGTGTTATAATATAGATAACAAAATTGTTAAACGTGTCAGTGGCGCCATCTATATTATTTTCTATGTATTACGTTTGTGAGAATAAAAAAGATTGTCTTTTGTTCTATTACGAAAAGTCAACGTGTTTTAATAATTAAAAGAAAAAAAGTTTTTTTTAGATTCTATCGCGGGTGCCAGTGAATCTTTGTGTCCCTTAAAATATTTTTAGCAAGCTTAGACCCAACAAACATAAAATATTAGTTAGTTTGGAAAGCAATTATGCCCAAAGCATTGGTGGCTGTATTTAAAAATCTGTAGTTCCTTAATGTTATAAATATTGTTCAAGAATTAAAAATGAACACAAACAGAATGCCTCGTTTCCGAAATTAGTTAAAATTTTTAAAATGACAAACAAAAAGTACTAGGTGTAGTTGTTTTGCTATAAATAAATTTATTTGTCCTGATAGGAATGCGTTCGCACGTGTACTGTTAAATGTGATTTCGTTGCACATGAATAATTACAATTGGAACATGAGAAAGTTTTCTCACCAAAGTGTATCAGCCTGTGCCTATTTAAATTTGACTTATGATTACACGAGTAATCGCATTCAGAACAATTGAAAGGTTTCTCCCCGGAGTGGGTTAGCCCGTGCCTCTTTAAATCTGATTTATGAGAACACGAGTAATCGCATTCAGAACAACTGAAAGGTTTCTCACCGGAGTGGGTCAGCCTGTGCCTCTTTAAATTTGATAAACAAGTACACGAATAATCGCATTCAGAACAATTGAAAAGTTTATCCCCGGAGTGGGTTAGCCTGTGACTCTTTAAACTTGATTTATGATTACATGAGTAATCGCATTCGGGACAATTGAAAGGTTTCTGCCCAGAGTGGATCAGCGTGTGAGTCTTTAAACTGGATTTTTGAGAACACGAGTAGTCGCATTCAGAACAATTGAAAGATTTCTCGCCGGAGTGGGTCAGCCTGTGCCTCTTTAAATGAGATTTATCATAAAACGAGTAACCGCATTCAGAACAATTGAAAGGTTTCTCCCCGGAGTGGGTTAGCCTGTGACTCTTTAATTTTGATTTACTAGAACACGAATAATCGCATCCAGAACAATTTAAAAGTTTCGTGCCAGAGTGCAATAGAATGTGTCTCTTTAGAGATAATTTACGAGAACACGAGTAATTGCACTCAGAACAGATAAAAGGTTTCTCGCCAGAGTGCGTTAGCCTGTGTCGCTTTAAACTGAATTCTCGAACACAGGAATATTTGCATTCGTAACATGAGAAAGATTTTTCTCCAGAGTGCGTCAGCATGTGCGTCTTTAAATCCTGTTGACAATCACAAGAGAACTGGCAATCAGAACAAAACAATCGTTTTAAAATTGTTTTTTTTTTCGTAACATCTTTATGAGTCGCAGGGTGGGATTTTCTTCTGGAAGATTTCTTTTCTCGGATGAATTCTGTTGAACAAATTGAAAAAATGTAGAAAAAGAATAAGGGAACCGTAGATGACTGAAATTAATATTATATTAAGCATACTGAAAAAATACGATAATTGGTATTGAACAACGCATTAATGACGTAAAGGCGATAGTCCAAATAGTTAAAAATACTTTTATTTGTTGTGTCAATCTCAGTTATCAACTTGAAAGCGCGATATCTCTCAAAATAGTTTTGGCGGGAGTTTGAATAAGATGTGTTTGAGATTTTTAAATGACTTTAATTACCAAAAAAAGCTCAAAGAACAACCTTATCTGTCAGCAAAGAGAGAAGACAGATACAAAAGAAGTTAAAATCTAGTCCACCGGCAGAATATATGGCTTCAGTTGAATGCACAAGGTTCATTTGTGGTGTTTTTTTGGAAAGGTGAAAACTCAATAGACAGGTTAGATACACATTATGTTAATATATTTATTTATTATATATGTCCAAACTACGCTTCTTACCTACAACATTATCCGTTATCATTATCCGATCTACACTTTCGCTGTATGCCAAACACTCCTTCTTAACGTCCTGGAGGACTATATCTATCTCTGTATCCGGCATTTCACCTACGTCTTCTTCTAGAGTCCCTGGTTCCATCTTGATGGAAAAACTGTCTGTGTTGTGAAGTTCCATTATCTTGCTTTAAGCTGAACAATTAGTCCCAGCACACAAATAAACCTAAAATAAATGGTTAATAAACAGTTATCAAGTTTTTCAGAAATACGTGCAATTTTACCGTTAACTACCACTATGGGAAGAATAATTCATTCACGAATGACTATATATACCTATTTTACTGAACCGTGAGAAAACGCTCGTGTTATTAGGTACTTAATTCAAATATTCCGAAAAACCGCTGTTCATCTGTAAATCCATTAACCATATGCATTCTGAAAGTAAAATTGCAACAATTTGTAGCATTAGAGAGCGAATGAGATGACGAAATGCATAAAAAAAGTTTGTCCAGGCAAAACAAAAACTTTCGGCGTTGTTAAGTGGGAGAAGATTAAGAGTTAAAAGATGACACTTTTGGAAAACATTCAGCGTACCTAACAAATAAACAAAAAGGGACGCACGGGGCGGCGATTTCGTATTAAGTTGCGTCCAATATCATCACCTCAAGATCAATTGGAATAAAAGGTTGGGCGCCTGACGGATTATCAAGTGATCAGTCAGTACTGTGCCATAGTAGATCAACGACAGTTTGCAAATGGCAGCGATTGATTTTAATACTAGCTGATACTTCTGATTTGTGTTGTTTTACCACAAGCATATAAATAAACACAGTGATGAGACTTTTTAAGTACCTAGTGAAGTGTACTAAGCAATAGGTCTTACATCTTAATTTGGCTGTTGCTTGCCCCCCACACCTGTGCTCTAATCGGTCTTGCTTTTTCTCTAATCCATAAAATCTTCGAGCGGAGAACAATTATTGTATTTTATAGTAGTTAATCGATTATTATAAGTAATTTGTGTGTACGTACTATTCCGTCTCTTTTATTAGTGCTTGCCGAGTAATGACCAAATGTAAATACTTATACTTTTTATAGATAAACTAGCTGACCCGACAAACGTTGTTCTGCCATATAAATTATTTCTAGTGAATATTTTGGTTGTTAAATAAAAAATAACGAATGTATTGTAAGTGCGTGGGGAAGGCATCTATAACAGAAAGAAGAATGGAACGCTATAGACGACGACCGCCGATAAAAGCAAAAAAAACACCAGCTTAAGTAAGAAAATGAAATAAAGAAAATCAATATGAATTTCGAAGAGCAAATGAGTATACGATATTTTTTATCAGTCCGTCTTTAGCCAACATGAACATGATGCCGAATGAAATATCAACATGACGCGACGCTCCTCGAGAATGTCTTGCGCATGTGTGGATGAAAGTTCGATGAGGCGGTCGTAGTGACATCTGTCATTCAACAACATAAATAATTTCGTTCTGTTTGAAATACGAAAGACGATTAATTTTGTTCATACAAAAATACTAAAATGGCGATTAAAAAATGGGAGGGTGGGGGTAGGAGAGTTAAAATTTGGGTTAATAGGTATTTTTGGATGTCAAATAAAAAAATACGAAAACAAAAATTTGGCAAAAGAATAGAATTTTTTTTCTGGATAGGGACACCCACCCAGCTGTATGAAATATACCTACGTTAACACCTATTTTTTAATACCTACCAAATATACATAAAAATCGGTCAAGCCGTTTAGTGCGACCACATACACTACGACACGAGATTTTTATATATAAAAAGATAAATATTAAAAAAAAATGTAAACACTTATCATCAAACATAAGGGAGTTTAACGTTATTTTTTTTAACTACAACATTAAAAGCACTACCACTCACCTTTTTTTTTAAATTCCACTTTCAGATTTTTTCAGCAGGTTTATTTAATATTAAAAAGTCATTGAATAAAAAAAAGTTTTTTTTTCCATTTCCAGAAACTGAAATACTTAACTTCCCATTATTATCTTATTGACACAAAAAGTTTTTAAAAATGTTGTGCGTGTAAAGAATATTTTTAAACCCTATTTTCCAATGTGTATTTATCATTTTGGTAAACTTTCGGGTTCACTGGCCTCGCTTTACGAATATTAAAAAAAAACCTTTTGAAAAACTTTATTGGGTGAAATGCAGATCCGGGCACAGTTTGGAAATTTAATAAAAAGGAACTTTCTAGATGAGAAAAGTGTGGAGAAGACGAATAAAAAATAAATTAAGGCGCGCTCGGCAAAATTGAGGGAGATACAACCGTTCAAAGTATTTAAAAATTCACTTCGCGAACTGATATTGACAGTTCGTTGTTCGTTCGCCATGTTTTCACTGCTTGGGTATGTTGGATCCCAGACCTAATGGTAAGCCCACACAGCGGCCAACGTTCCAACTTCAAACGTTTGGACGATCGTGTGGAGGGGTGTTCGTGCGTTGGAAGTTCGAGTTGGAAGGTTGGAGTTCGCGTTGGCCCGGGATCGCCTTCGAGGCGAACCCGACGGCCAACTCACACGAACCAGCCTGCCGCAGCTGTCCACACCGTGCCGCGTACTATTAAAATGACTATATTATTACGGAGAGTGATATAACAATTGTTTGAAAACATGTCGTGTATATAAGTATATGATTATACGTACGTAATAATTGTAGGCAACTGAAAAAGATACAGCGTAGCTACAGCTGTTTCGTTTCTTTAAATGTACTATGTATTATCTATAGGTTCACACTTCAAACACATAACCTAACATAACTTCATATCTTTATAATATTGTTTATAATAACTCTTTATGTTGTAAATCTTTATGTAATTCCTCCAAATTGTTATCAGGTACCTGGTTTATTCTTTTCAATACTTACAACTAACTTACCTGCTGATCTCACTGTAAATCCGAATATATTAACACTGTAAATCCGAATATATTATGCGTTACCAGGTTAATTCGGTAAATCCGAGTATAATATTATATGCTACCAGGTTACCTTCTCTATTTTTATTTTGTTGGTTATGTAATTATGTACATTTATTGGAATAATATTATGAACTAAACCTGTCAATTTGTCTGTCCTGGAACGGGAAACTTTCCTAGTTGGACAGACAAAGCTGCCTCATATGCTATTTGTACTTTCTTTTGTATTATAAATAAATATTCTCGATACGAACATCGCTTCAGATAACCGGTTTTATACATTGAATAAATGACGATGAATACAGTTCACAGGTTCGTACCTCAATACAATAAAAAGCTTGTGACCACAACTACACCGAGGAATGCCACTTCAGAACAAGATGGATGCCAGATGCCAATCATGCCAAGCGCGCCACGTTCCTCGCATCCATAAATATACTAACCCCTAGATCGATATCTTCGGGCCTTTTGCTTCTAAGCAGTTTGGTCATCACTGTCACCAACTTAACCAAAAATAAAATGGTCCACCAAAGACAATAAACAAATAACATAGAGGAAGTTCAAGGCCATTTATCACCATAGAGAATATGATCGCATTCGACCTTCTTCATTCATTCATTAGCCAAATAAATTATTTAAAAATAAAAATGCTTGAAAGCAGAAAAATGTTTTAGTTTCCCCAAGAAAACAACGTTCCATCTGACAAAGCCTGAGGGAATGAGCTTTACATAATATTTACAGCTCATTCTCTCAGCAGGGAGCTTTGTCAGATGGAAACCTGTTATCCTGAGGAAATCAAAAAATCAAGCGTTAGTAAAAAACCTAAAATACTTGAAATATGAACTCCTTATAAAAGGAAAACATTTTCAAATAATGATTATGGTTTTCTACAACGAATTTCCATTTTTCTGCTTGAAAAATGAGAACTCAGGAGTACATGTTTAAATACTTTTTATTTTCAGAAAGACAATCAATAATAGCACATAAAAACACTGGTTCGGTGAATTCGATGAATTGATAAATGGTTTGAAAAAGACTATCGACACTGGAAAGGAAACATGGCTACAGCGTCATACAGCTGTGACATTAAAGATTAACGTACACAATAAGCTGTATTGTTTGTTTACGTATGTTCATCTTTAATGTCACATCTATATGGCGCTTTAGCCATTTTTCCTTTCTAGCAGTCACCGTACATATCTTAGTTCTTGTAGAATGAAATAAAAAATCTGCATATTCTAAATTTCCTTTCAACCGAAATTAAACAGAGTATACCTACATCGAGGACCCATTTCAGCCATCTCACAGTAAAAACCGCATCACGTGTTCTGAAAAAAATATATCACATTAAAAAAAGTTTGTGAACATAATATATAATATTTTTCCCTTGTGATGACATACTTTGTTTATCACAAGGGAAAAATATTCTCCCTTCTGTTCATATGAAGAATGAAAAAACCACGTAAGATCGTTGAAGATCCGCAAAAAATGCAAGGCTGATGTAAGCGTAATGAGTAAGATTGAGAAAGAAACCCTCAGATGGTTTGGGCATGAAAAGCGAATGTACAATGATTGGAAGAAGTATATATAACGCAAATGTGAGTGGTAGTGAAGTGCCAAGTCTTCCTCGGGGACACCAGAGGAAGACTTGGCACGATCAAGTGAATAATTGCTTGCTTGCGTGGGGCACGTCAAGAGTCAGAATAATAGAATAGTATGTATAAATGTGAATGAGGCAAGGAATGTATGCCAAGACCGAGTTGTTTGGCGGTTCGTCCTCTCTGAAAGCCCTGCGGGAAAATAGCATGACAATTAGTTACTTAAAGCATTATTAATTTTACTTGCCAAATGTTATGGTCTGCCAAACAATGTTATAAGGTGTTCCTAATGTAAAGCTTCAAAATCATCCAAAGTCTGGAACATTTTCTGAAACAATATTTGTGAAACATTAACCACTCGGACCCATTAGCTTGTTTTAACGATAATATAACATTAACAGACATATGTATGACGTACGAGGCGTACGTAACTTATTAAAGTAAAATTGAAAGCATATTTTATAAATACAAACACATGTCATTTAACCTCAAATAGATTTAAAGATAAATCAAGCTGAATGTTAATGTCGTATGTAATTACCTGATTTCTGGATCAATTGCGGACAAACTTTAACCATTTTTCCACCTCTGTAATTCGTGTAAACGATTTTTGAATGAAATATGCCCATCGGCGATGTCAACAATACAAATTCAAATACGAATTCATGTTCGTTTGACAATCGTAAAATCGTATGATCAATTTGACGTTTAAAGTTAGACCTATCTATAATTAAGCTTTATCTATAAGAATTTGGTCCCCTCCTGTCAGTTCCAAGGTCAAAGCCGAGATTAAGGGGTGTTCAGACATCTAATATAACCGCTAGCAGGTATCTGTTGAACCGAGAGCGCTTATGTTTCGTGGCGTTCACACGGCGCAGATAAAATATTTCTTCCTATGGTAGGAGAGGGGGTCAGTTGAATTAGCGAGCGGCCACGGAGCGCGCATTTTTTGTACTGAATCTATGGAGTTGACATCTGTCACCCACCGTTCTTGGCAGCTCCGTAATGGGCCGTTTTCGCACGATTTTGGCCGCTAGGTTCGCTAATGTTCTAGCGGTCCAACTATTTTATTTAACTGTCAGATCCCATACATTTTTTAGGCCGTTTGACGCAATTTAGTGTTTTTAAATATTATAATAATGCCGTCAACCTGTTGTAGTGTTCCAATGTGTAGAAATAGGGGTGGACACGAGTTTCCCAAAGATTGAAAGACTTGAAAGCGAAATGGATTCATTAAATTAGGCGTTCCAAATGGGTACCGACTCCTGATTCTGTTGTCTGTAAAGCTCATTTCAGGGACACAGATTATGTATTCAATAATAATAACTTTAACAGTAAGTACATGACTCATTCAATTAATATCTTACTATAATTGAATCCCCAATATAATATAGATAGTACTTGTATAGTTTAATGAACACGTAAAGAAACATTTGACATAGAATGCACAAAATTTTATACACAATATTTTGCCTTCCTTCGCAGTTGACATTATTTGACAAACGTACCTAAATATAAGTGTAGTCAACCAAAACTAACATAATAATTACCTTAGACATAATACCTTATTTCATATTAAACATTTTCAATTAAGTATTGCAATAATTTTATTACACGGTTATCAAACTGTCTGGCATGAGATTTCTGGGCGGGTGATTCTTCATTGTTGGCAGTCTAATTTGCTTTGCATTTCTCGTCCCGTTTCTGTATACTTGTGATTGTAATTTAATTTTCAGTGTTTTAGGAAAAAATTCAAATTATTATTATTTCAACGTAGACCGCTTCGTATTTTATATCATGTAAGTTTAGTATGGAAGTTTGAGCCTAATTTTATTTTCAGATGTACTGTACAGGCAAAAGCTACTGAAAGGTGTAGTTCCTTCAATATTTCCCTGGATAAAAGTAGAAGTAGGCAATTTAGAATTAAGAAACAGACAGGGAAGGTGTCTGATACGTGAAAAAATATATATGAATTCTACAAAACCAAAACCACAAGATGAAGCGGTGTTACCTGTAAATCTAGAAGACGTGGCAGTGGAAGTCATATTGCCTTCTGATACTCCGTGTGACAGACCGACTCTAGATACAGACACTCAGATAGATAGATAATAAAAAGGAAAAGTTAACTGTTTATATTAAAATAAACTTTTGTTCCACCGCAGGGGAAGCTTATGGCGCAGACTACGCAAGTCGAAGAATACCATCATCACTTCCATGGTTGCCTGGATGGAGTCCCCCCTGAGATGCCCTTCTGGAAATGGGAGCCTGTCAAATATCCCCCATGAACGGATATTTGCATATTTTTTTGGATTTATTATTATATACTATATTTTTCATTTATTTTCTGTTCCATTCTATGTATGAATGCATTGTTATTTTGTCAATGTTTGAATTATTTCAAAATATGGAATGTATTGCTTTGCACAACATTCTGAAATAAACGATCATTATTATGATACGTTTTAAGATTTTCACGGCCAAAAGTATTTTCGTTATTTGTTTTTGGGGTGTTATGCCGTGTTGCGCTACCTCCTTCTTTAGCCAACGTTTCGGACAGCGTTGCAGTGTCCATCATCAGGGCAGATCTACCGGATCACTGCAACGCTGTCCGGAACGTTGGCTAAAGGAGGTAGCGCAACACGGCGTAACACCCCAAAAACTAATATTGAAAAGATCATTATTATATTTGTTTTATTAAAATAAAGAGTGAGTTGCTGCAGTTTAGACATGGTTTTCTGCAGCCTTGCACGACAGCTACTGCCATGGTTAAAAAATATTGTTGTTTAATTGTACTAAATAACACAAAATAATTTAACAAATATATAAATAAATAAAAAAAGTTTCTTTTATTTCTCGAGGTATGAAAAGAACAAGACTACAGACATAATATAAATGTGTCGTAAAACATTTACAAACATTATACACATAGAAGAACACATCAGTACAACAAATAATTAACATTATACATAAATTATTTATTGTTTTGGCATTTTTTTTTTTTTTACATTCTTATATTATATAGTTATGATAGCATCGGTCAACGCGTGAGCAACTTTGTGAACAGTCAACCTGTTAAAATAAAGAAAATAAGATTAGCAAATAGTGTAGAATAAATAAGTCAGTTTTTTCTCAATTTCAAGTCTCAGAGGGGTAATAAATAGCATTGCACACTACATATTTTGACACATATTTATTTTGGGGTAACTAATCGAAAAAATCTCGCAACCCCCATACCATACAACATTAATTAACATTTATTTACTTGATAAACCATTTTTTTTCCTATGCTAAAATTTTATTTGTAAACGTTCAATAGAAATATAATCTATTTCACAGATGAGGGATATCAAAATACAAAGGTGAGAGGTAATATAAGTAAACCTATTAAAACTTCTATTCAGCCGTGGTGTCGGGGAAATTTGGGTCCTTTTTGATGATGAATATGGAGTCGTTCAGCCAGTGGTAGGACTGGTTAAAGTCCCCCTCGCAGAGGTAGGGCAAGCGTGACCACTGCATGACCTGGAGCCCCACGGTGGTGGCGCAGTAGCTGATGAAGGATTCCACGTGCTCATCGAATGTGTGGCCTCGGATGGGCAGACGCTCCTTCGCCATGTGGTCAGATTCGTCTGAAAATTATAATTGAATAGTACAAGCAATCCGAGAGAAGACGACCAGTGCAATATCCTAGACATAGTTGGGAGAAATTAAATATTATGCTTTAAGCTTTGAGTTTAAGCTTGAATGTTAAGCGATTAGATTTTTGCCTCGAGCTTTATGCTTTGAGATTTAAGCTTTGCTTTTACCTATGTCAAAAATAATGAAAAATTAAGAGTAACAAAACAGCAGCTTTTGAGTCTGGAGGAAATTGGTAACTAGCTGGTTATTCAGATCTAGGCAATACACGTAGCAGATAATGTTAATAAATTGATGAGATCCCTTTGGTATCGGTTCACCAGCAAGAAATTCGCTGGACAAGAGCTGAACATCCATCCACAGTAGATGACAGCAGCATTCGACTTGTTCTCATGCAATATTTCCCTCTCCTCCCTTATTTAATAGTGGTCTTTTCAAGATGTTTATTAAAAATCCATTCTTTAAGGCCCTTCCTTAAACATCCGGTGAAAAACCACCATTTAGAAGGGACACATTGCTTGAAATGGCAATAGTTGTGTTAGGTGACCAGGTGTGAATAGCCAGTCATTTCCCAGCCTTCACATTTACCATATTCTTTCCTCCCCATTCAGTTCAGCCTCACAACATACCCTGATTGAGGGTGCTATAGTACCACTTATTTAAAATTGATCACATTTAAAAGACCGGTTAAATCCCTGGTTAAAGTATTAGAGGTATAATAAAATCCATATCTTACATTCAACGTATGGTTTGAAGGGCAGAACCAGCGCTACGATAAGGAGTCCATCGCCGTTGAGAGCCTCGTCGAGGCCGTTGAGGAGCACGGTCTGTGGCTCAGAGCAGCATCTTACTTTTTGTGCATTTTACTTACAAATCGAGCAAACTTTGTTTGGCTAAACTTGTCGGAAAACAAATTGCAAATTATCGAAATGACAGATCAATCATTGAAAGACGTCAGTGCGTCAGTCCATAGATTTGGTCCACAAATTAGATGACAGGAGGACCGCTAAACACCGTGCTGCCATCTCGTGGGTATTTTGGAATTACTCAGAAAACGGCCCATTAAAATGACCCCCTCTCCTGTTTTCGTCGGAGTGGGGGGCGCTTAACTGTTGGCATATCGCCTCAAGGCCCCAGTATACGTTGGGCCAACGCGCTCGGCCAATGCGTTGGCCAGATTTTTGTGAAACCGTTTACACGTTGGCGTGTTTCATTCGGCGTTGGTCGCTAGATAAGAATGGACGTAAGGGCGGTCACGGCCGCTGCAATATACTTGTACAGCGCTTTCAACTGTTATCATATTTCAACAGTTAAGACGTGTTAAATAAATAAATAAAAAACAATAATCGAAGTATGTGAAGAATGATATTTATTTATATTACTTCTACAAAACAAATAAAAATAAATAACAAAACACGTTAACTCAATTTGGGAGGCGGGAATGGGTCCCTTTATTGGATAACCAACACACCTGGCAAAGATCACCCCAAGTGGTTCGCTACGTTTGGTGATTAAGCAGGGATGCCCGAGTTCATGGGATGCGGTTTTTCTAGGTTTAGTGACCAGGACACACTGAACCCAAGATTCCTACCCACCCCTTAAACCATTTTCCTTCCCAGAACTCTCCCCTCCTTCCTTTCCTTAAAAAACCCTCCACACAGCATCCCCAAAGATGGCATAGGCCCTGGGGGGAATTATTTTCCTCAGGGCCTCCTGTGTGGAGCTCATGTAAAAAAAAGAACAGTCCAATAATATTTCAGGAGGTTTAAATAACCCATCAATATTGACATGAATTATTATTTTGAATATTGATATTTTTTAAATCGATCCAATAGTTTTGAGTTTATTCGTTACAAACTACCAAAATACAAATCATTCCTCATTATTATATTAGTGCAATTATCATTACTCTGAAATCACAACTAAATAGGTATTATTTAAAATATATTAATTGTGATAATAATCAATTAGCCTAAATATTTCATCAATACTCCATGACGCCATGTTCGTAAAACAATCGCTGGAACAATTAAGCGCGACAAAGAGCGTCCACTCCGGCCGACGCGTATTTATGAACTGAGCGCTCGGCCAACATGTGAACGCTGTTGGTGGCTTGCGACAAATTCCTTTGATGTGTGCACGAAAAACCGACACCCATCGGCTCGTCGGCGAGCGTTGGCCGCCAACGCCAAATACACACAAAATGGCCCTGTACACGTTGGCCCAACGCGTTGGCCCAACACGTTGGCCCAACGTATACTGGGGCCTTCAGGAGCGGTAACGGCGTAAGATGTGCATTGTCTATGGTTGATGTGCGCATAAAGCGCTCAGGTGTGAACGGTCTGAAGGGATTGTATGGAGAGCGATATGTGGCGTGCTATGATCTTTTATATTTATATGCTCAATGTGAACGAGCTCTAACGCCCCTGCTCGCATCTGTCAGTTCTTGTAATTGGGTTGCCAGTACATATATTATAAAATATGCTCAACAGATATCCAATTTCCCCATAAATACCTTAGTCCTTACCACCAGAATTACAAAATTATATCGAAACTCGCATTTCCTTCTTTATTATTTAGTCATCTTTATTATTTATATCTTTCGTTCAGGCTTTTAAAATAAAAATTTGAGTGAATATTTGCTAAAAGAAATTTAAATTACAGTAATAATTTTATTCTTGATGTTTCGTAAAAATTATTTTTTAATACCCATAAAATGTGAAAAACAATGAAATTTTTAATATAAGTGTTGAACGTAACGAAAACAAAAAAAGAGCATGACACATAAAATGAACAAAATTTACGGTATGAGCCTTCGAATCAACCAAATAACCTTCAAAATTTAAATTACATCCAAGAGAGTCGTATACAGTTTGACTCAGGACTACGTCCAAGTTCCAAGTTATTGTCAAAAACTCACTTGTTATGTGATTACTATTATTTTTAAAGTTTAAAGTGGAGATTGAACAAAACTAAAATGGTCTGTTGGACAAATAAGAACTAAGGCGACGCTATGATGCAGGGCCGGATCTACGAAATCTAACGCCCTGTGCAGTAGGTACCGATGGCGCCCCCCCCCCCCTACATTTTTATTTTGATTAAAAATTCGTTCACCCCAATTTTTTTTTTTTTAATATAATTTTTTTTTTACACTTATTTATCAAATAAAATCAAGACATATAAATTATTAATATTTATTTCATTTACATTTTCATAATATAACATAACATAGCTTACATATTTATTTTATACACTCTCCTAAGAAAGCAAATGCTTGTGTTTAGGAGAGGACAACTTGTTAATAACTTAAGAATTATTTAAACAAAAAAAGATCCTTATCACAAACTAAAGAGTTTAACTTGTGAAGAGATTTAGACTTAATATATTTTAAAAGTTCATAGGAGTAATTAAACAAGAAATGTATATAGGATGTACATAAAACATTAGGAATAACAGTGAAAAATATATCTAGCAGAAAATTAAAATTATATGGTGGTACTACCAAAATAAGATTTATTTTTTTTTTTAAATTTGTTGGGATTTTTTTCTGTTCTTATATCAGCGGGTAATTGATTAAATAATTTTATTCCTTTATATACATAGTGATTCTGTGCAGTTGTGGTTCGTACTGGAGGTACAGTTAGTCCACCAATAGAAGTATTCCTTATGCTAATATTTTGCAGTGGGGTAATATTTTTATTAAAAATATCTTTGTGTAGGTGAAGTAGTGCTATTTTTTCGTAAAGTTTTGTAAGTGGGGGAACAGGGAATTCTTGGAATACGTTTATAGTTGGGTAGTGATACGGTTTTTTTAGGATAATTTTTATAAGAATTTTTTGAATTGTTTCGAGTGGTAGAAGGGATGATTTGTATGCACCCCCCCCCAAGCTATGATTCCATATTGTAATACAGAATGAGCAAGTGCAAAGTAAATTTCTTTTAATATTTTTAATGAGATAGTATTTCTGAGTCTGAAAAATATATATATTAGTTTCCTCATTCTGTCTACTGTGGAGTTTATTTGATTTTTCCATTTGATGTTATTGTCGATAATTATTCCGAGATATTTTATTTGTTCTTTACTACTAATATGTATACAATTTGAGTTACAGGGTGCGATTTTAAGTAGACAATTTCTGTCGTGAACTTTAATATTTACATTTATATTTGAAATATTCTCTGTTAGGCTCAGAGGTAGAAAATGAGTTTTTTCAACATTTAAAGAGAGTAAATTTTCGTCAAACCATTGTTTAATGATATTTATTGCATTATTTGCTGATATTTCGGCCTCTTTCCAAGAGTTTTCTTCAATCGTTAATACTGTATCATCCGCATAAGATATAATCTTTCCGATGATAGGAAGCTCAAAAAGTTCATTTACATATAATATGAATAGTATTGGGCCCAATACAGTTCCTTGTGGGATTCCAAAATTAATTTTTTCTACATCACTTAATTCGTTGTTTACTTTTACTTGTTGGGTTCTTTGATATAGATAACTATTTATCCACGATTTAGCTTTATCGGTTATACCTATATTATTTAGTTTGTTGATTAATTTTGAATGTGAAACACTGTCAAAAGCTTTACGGAGGTCAATGAATATACTTAGGCATTTTTTACCTTTATCCAGTGCTTTATAAATAACTCTAGTTAGTTCCGCTATTGCGTCTTGCGTGCTCATTTTTACACATAAAGGGTGTAACCCTATTTAAAGTTTTCAAATAAATAAGCCACGATCTATGTAATTCTTCTCCATTAGGCAGTTTCTTGTAATAATACTTAGTATTAAATTTACGCTTGTTCGTAATAGGAAAATCAAAACCTTTCAATTGAACAGGACTTTCCTGAACTAATAAACTAATGGAGTTTTGAGATAACTTTGGCCAGCATCCGGGATCTTTCAATTCAAGCTCTGAAAACAGAATTAAATTTAAACTGCTATCAGTAACGTTATTTTTATCTTCTAATAATTCGACCGGAGGAATTTGTGCGATAGATATCTGTTTAGATGTGCTCGGGACCATTGTAATGTCATTGCGCGGGACATCATTTTTTATCGGTGCTGGAGAAATTGGAATAAAAAAATTCCAAATGGAAACGAGTTTTTTTATGTCATTATGCTCTTTAATTCTACGTTTTAGATTCTGCGAGCATGAAAGTTTTTTTTAATTATTGTTCTATTCATTGTAATCCACAATCTACAACCTCTAACAACCAATAGAAATTTAGTTATAAATTAAAAAATCTAATAATAAATCTAAAAATATAACCTCAAATTTGTACCTTGCATTTCCATTTCTCCTGTGTTCTGTGTTGAGCGAACAAACACCATACAAAACACTAAACACTGACGTAATCTATGGTATCAACGGCTTACCAAAGACGCTTACACTGATTATTACTAACTGTAAAATAACAAATCTAATAGAAATTAATTATAGGTACATTTTACGATCAACTGTCAAATCAATGATAAAACTGTTAACTGTTGCAAACCGTGCGATGTTTATGCTAATGGAATTTACTGAAGATTTCATAAGAAAATGGTCTTTAACTACCTTCTCCTAGAGACTTAAATCGTACAAAAGCATTTTGAAAGGCGCAGTCGGTTTGTTTGTTCTCTTGAATAAAAGTACGGCGCTGTGATTGGTTAATGAATTTGGATCGCACCCATTCGTCGTAAAAGACGGTAAAAGATATATGGAAAAATAGATCTTACGTTTAAACTAAATATATGGAATTTGTAAAAAAATTCTGTAACTGACTATAAATTCGTAAACCGTTGAATACAAACCAGATGCGTGCGCAGTCTGTATCTTTGGAAAGTGTTGCTAGAGCGTAATAATTATTTCGTACTATGGGTAATTTTTAAACGATTCAGGGAATATTATAACAAATTTTTAATACAATATTTATTTTCTCACGGCGGCGCCCCTTCGGAGTTGGCGCCAGGTTTTTTGCACGTTTTTGAACGTATGGCAGATCCGGCGCTGCTATGATGGAATGAAGATGCCGTGCGCCTCTCTCACACGGTGTGATAAGGGAGACTTGAACCATCTCTGTTATGAGTTTCCAGTCAGCATATTTCGAAATTTAAATGCGGACAAGCTTACTTGGCGTTTCATGGTTACCAGTTACGCAGAGTAAATGAAGATATATTTTCTTCGTCAATGAATACGAAAGGAGTTTATATTTAATGGAAGTCCATCAGATGGATTTATGGGCGCTGAATGTATAGAGACTTCGAGAAGAGGGATTTAGTTTAATTTAATTGCCGGCAAACAGGGCGTTTATCAAGATAAGGACTTAGGTGTTATATTTGATGAAAAGTTAACATTTACTCTGCACGTAAATGAAATTTAATAACAAATAGAGCTATAAAAATGCTTGGTTTAATATGCAGAACAGCAAGTGATTTTAAGTCACTAGAGTGTTTGAAAATATTAAACACTTCTTTAGTAAGAAGCCAGGTGGAGTATAATTCGCCCATTTGGTCCCCATAGTATAAAATACATTCAGGCAATATAGAAAGGGTACAGCACAAATTTCTAAGATTTATTAACTCTAAGCTGAATATTCCAATTAAAAATATTTACTATGTCCTTTTGATGAAACAACTCAACTTAATTACGCTGTCAGATAGGCGAATCATCTCTGACCTTGTATTATTAAATAAAATCATTAATAATTGCATTGACAATCCTGAAATTCTCGCCAAAATAAAATTTTACGTACCGATCAGAAATACGAGGCAAAGTGCTACCTTCTTCTGTGACAATTTTAAAACAAACTATGAAGCTCATACACTTATAAATAGATTACATTATTTTGGCAACAAATTTGGGAATATTGTAGACATGTTTGCAGATTCCATATTAGTTATAAAACGAAGTCTTTATAATTACTTCAATGAAATGTATGATTTTAATTTAAATTAATTTTATTTTTCGTTATTATTTTAATCATTGTATATTGTGTACTACATACCTGCCTAACTGTTATTATCTATCTTTGTAAAAGCCCACTAGGGCGTAAATAAATAAATAAATAAATAAGATAGATATATTCTGATATTGCCAGAATTTATCCACCCCATTAGACGATGTCTGTTGTGAGACGGGTTATGGTTTAAGTTTTTTTTTTTGTTATAAAAAAAAGAAAAAAGAGTTCATAAAATTAACACAAATAAACTGGAATAAACAAAAGTGCATTAATCAATAGTAAAAGGATAAGTACGCAAAAGTTCGTAAAAATTCCTCCTCAAAATATTTATAAAAAGTTATATATATAGGTATTTAATAAGTCATTAGAAATAATCGTTAAGATTTCCAAAAAGGACAAAAAATTATAGTTAATAAGGAACCAACGTTTTGATAAGTTCTTTCAACTATTATTTATTATTGGAACTCAATTACTAAAACTTCAAATAATAATTTTTCACTCTAGACAATATAAGAGATTTTCAATAAAAAAATTGAAACAGAAAAATCAGGGAAATATACAGTCGCATCTAGGACTTAAGCCATAAATAACTTTAGCCTTGCCGGCAGCGCAGCCGGCAGAGCAAAGTCCTGGTAAAGATTCTGGGTCCGACATCCAACAAAAACGGTGATGCCAAATGCATGGTTTTTACTAGCGATGGGAAATATCGATGTTGTATGGATCTTTTTTACCATCGATGCATTTCGATACATTGTTATAGATAAATCGATTCTTGTATCGATTTCAAAGAAGCGCTGTGATTGTTCAGAATTAATCGATGTGAGATAAGCGTTGTGATTGGTCAGAATTAATCGAAATATTAAACCGATATAATCGTAGTACTCAAACGTCAAAATTCAGAACAGTCTAGCAATTCAGCACATTCACAAATTCTCTTCATCTAATTAAAAAATGTCATTAAGTAATATTAATAGGTACACAATAAAAAATAAATAAAAAAACTAATTACTATAAAGCCACGATTGCATTGAGCGAGTTTATAAGCTACTAGCCGGCATGTTTAAAAGCGGGCAAATCGGCGAGTGCGATTGTAATGATGACTCATAAAACGTTCCACTCGCTCAGTAGCGAACTAGCTAGCGAAAAGCTTAACTAAAATAACGACTTCCGCGCGAACTAATTCTGTCGAAATTTTGTAGAAAACTGAGATATCCGCAGATAGCTCCTGCTCACCGCTAGTAGCTATTTACCGGCTACTTAACAGATTGTACCACGAATAATCCAGATCAAGCAGTAGTTTGACAGTTACGAAATCAGCTGTTCGCGCGCCGCCATCTCGCCATTCGCCGTATACGCTAGCGAGTAGCGTGCAAAATTCAGCCCCTTTTAACTTTTTTCGTAAATTGTTCACAATCTGCTAGTTAGCTAGTCAGGCCTCGATAACATTGAGCGAGTTTACAAGCTAATAGCCGGTGAATTCACTACCTATCTGTTAGTGTACACCCTTAATGCAATCATGTTTACTAGCTAACTAGCAGATTTTACCCTGAAGGGGTTTACTAGTAGATAGTGAATTCGCAGGATAGTAGCTTGTAAACTCGCTCAATGTCATTGAGGCTTCAAATGTAGAAAAAATATATTAATGGACTTTTTTCTCCGTCATCTCACCGACTTCTTTTTACATGGTCTTACATTTTTGGGACATGGCAACACTGGATACAAGCATACAAGTGACAGATCAATACATTGGTTTATTTATGGATCAATATGAATGATGAATAACAATATGATGAATCAATTGATTGGTTCATTTATGGATCAATACATCAATAGTCAATATCATACGACATACGACTTAAATCATGGGACAAGAAGTTAAAACGTTAGAATTACGAGCTTGCCAATGTTGCTTATTTTCAGAAGTACCTAGATGTTTTTTCATCAAAAAGCAATTAAAGTACCTATCGTTTTTGAGATTCTCTCAGGTATTAACTCAGGTATTAACCCAGGTATCTCAGGTATTAACAAAAGGTATTAAATATTTATTAATATTCGATCTATCTATCTCAAACACTGCTGTATTTTGATGTAATTTGAGATTTTCAAAGCCAAAGGTATAATCGTGATTAATTTCTGGGTTATCGTGCCATGTTGAGCTTCCTCCTTCTTTAACCAATGTTTTGGACAGCATTATGATATCCATCATCAAGACATATGGGGCCGTTCAAGTATTACGTAACGCACTTGGGGGGGGAGGGGGGGTCTGGTGAAACGTTACGGCGCGTTACGGGTGGGGGGGGGGGGGGGGGGTTCGAAGGATGCGTTACGTAACATGTTTTTCTTTATTTAAATAAAAAACTAAGGAATTGAAATCTTCCAAGTTGGCAAGCCTTTTAGTTTATGTTGTACGGGTAATTCTTCGACTGTATTGTGCGTCATTTTTATTTTATTTTCGTTGTCAGTATTCGTTAGTGTTTTAAACATGAAATACGCATAAACACAATTTGATGTAGTCAGTGTTGTTTATGTGAGTTTTTAGGAATTACCTATAATGTCCTCCAAACCGGGAGATTTACATCATCAGCTGTTATTGGCCTATAAAGGCTCTGATGCTGACTTGCCAGCGCAGCGCAACCAAAAAATGCCAACCAAATTTAGAAGACAGCAAAAGAAAAATTAAAAATTTATGGAACGTATGAATGATGTTATACGAGAGTTTTTAGTAAGAACAACGCTTTTTAGTTATTACACACAGGTTAGTTTACTGCTAAAATATAATAATATTACCTAAAGCTAGGTTTCGTAGTACATGCATAGTTACACTCAGAACATGAAAAAGGTTTTCTTCACTTTGAATCGTTCTGTAGATTTTTTAATCTCCCTTTCGAGAACTTGAAAAACCACGCTGGGACAAAAAATAGTTTTGCCTGCTGAAGGTAAACATGTAATTTTTCGTGCCTCTTTGTAGAACACGAATAGTTGCAGTTGAAACATGTAATTGGTTTTGTAGCACTGTGAGTCAGCAAATGATTTCTAAGTTCCTTTGTACAACATGAATAATTGCAGTCGGGACACGAAAAAGGTTTTGGTCCAGTGTGGGCAAATATGTGAATTTTTAGATACCGTTTTGTAGCGCCTGAATAGTCGCACTAGGGACAACTAAAAGGTTTTTCATTACTGTGAATTAGCAAGTGCCGTTTTAGTTTTTTTTTCGAGAAGAAGAATAGTTGCAGTCAGGGCATGAAATGGGTTTTCACCACTCTGAGTAAACATGTGATTTTTTGATTTCTCTGAATAGTTATGTCGGAACATGAAAAATGCTTTTCTCCACAATGAGTAGAGTCAGCAAGTGAATTCATGGATGTCGCTCTTAAGAACACAAATAGTTGCAGTCAGGACATGTAAAAGGTTTTCTCTTCTGTAAATCGCACGGTGGATTTATAAATTGTCCTTTTGAGAACTTGTACACTTAACTGCATTCTGGACAGGAAAATGGTTTTTGTCCACTGTGCGTTAATATGTGATTTTTAGTGACTCTTTGTAGAACATGAATAGTGCAGTAGAAACATGTAAAAGGTTTTATATCACTTTAAGTTAGCAAATGATTTCTAAGAAGTTCCTTTACACAACATGAATAATTGCAGTCGGGACATGAAAAAGGTTTTTTGTCCAGTGTGGTTCAACACGTGAACTTTTGGATACCGTTGTGTAGCGCATGAATAGTCGCAATCGGGACAAGAAAAATGTTTTTCGTCACTGTGAGTTAGCAAGTGCCGTTTTCGTTATTTTTTTTCGAGAAATAGAATAGTTGCAGTCAGGACATGAAATGGATTTTTCTCCACTGTGGGTAAACATGGGTAATTTTGAGATTTCTCTTCGTATTACATTAGTTGCAGTCGGAACATGAAAACGGTTTTTCTACACTGTGAGTCAGCAAGTGACTTCTTAGATATCTCTGTAGAGGACACGAATAGTTGCAGTCAGAATATGAAAATGGTTTTTATCTTCTGTGAATCATACTGTTGATTTTTAAATCTTCCCTTTGAGAACTTGTATATCTGCATTCGGGACGTGGAAAAACGTTTAACTCCACTATGGGTCATAGTGGAGTAAAGTGTTGCTCCACAGGGAAAACTTAGGGAAATTACTTTCCTCAGGGCCTCCTCACTTAAGCTAATGTAAAAGAAAGTATTAGGTTTATTCTAGGGAAGACAGTGTTAAATTGTGGAGATCTGGAAGGAATACAAGGCCGATAAAAATAATAATATTCTCAATTTTTTTCATAAATGAAAATATCAATAAATAAAATGTATCGCGAGTTAGAAATCACTTGTTTTATTTATTACCGCAAACGCGATAAAATCAAGAAAAAGGGTATTTAAGCGACATTTCAGTACGTTGCGCAAATTAATTGTGACTTTCAGGTAAAAATTGTTATTTGGGTGTTACGTAACGCTTAGGGGGGGGGGGGGGGGGGTGAACAGGAAAACGTTACGGCGCGTTACATGGGGGGGAGGGGGGGTCAAAAATCTTCAAAAATTGCGTTACGTAATACTTGAACGCTCCCTATGACAGATTCAACTTCCAATTTGGGAAGCGGGTATGGGTTCAGTCGCCCAAGAAACCATTTATTTGATAACCCCTGTCATAGGTCATCCCAAGTGGTTCGTTACGTTTGGTGACTCAAGGCTTCCCAGGTGTTCTCGGTGGCAGACGCGTCTGCCCACCTTCTGCGAGGTAGGCCGGATCGAGAGAGACTGGTTGAGGGAGACCTTTAGATTTCTTCAGCCGGACTCTCTCGACCCATCGCCTTGCACCATTTTAATCACATTTTGGTGCAGACCACCGAAAATGTGATCAACAAATGCCCGCTCTATTCATTCCTCGGCGGAATTGATGAGGTCCATAGGGCAATGCCTGATGCCCTGGACTGGCTCGCAGAACTAGATGTCCCCCTCTGACCTCCCACCATACGAAAGAAGAAGAAGAATCACGTTAATAATGAATACTTTTCCGTGAAAGGCCTCGATATTTCAATGTTGGCTCGCCAGTGGTCAATGTACGAATAATGTTGTTTATTCAAGACTTGCTGGAACTCTGCTGGTTCCAGACTGATTGTGACACGGTTTGGCTCCAGCTCATCGAAATGATGGAGGGATTTCATGTTAGGGCAAGTCTATCTCTACTGAATCAATGGTAGAGTACTTTCACCATTGTAAGATCCCGCACTAATACTTTTACGGAGGTCGCATCACACACACGCAAGTGTGTTAGTGTCCGTTCAAGGCGCCTCATTGAACACTTTTATTATTACAATGATGATTCTCGGTTACAAAAAAGTCAATAAACATACTTTCTTTATCGTTATAATAACACATGAAAATATTTGTAAATAAGGATACAAATATAACGTTCTCTTTTTTCATAAGTTTTTTTTCACATTTTTTATTCATAAAGTTACAAAAAAACATAATATTCATAAATTGAACATTAATAATTTTTGTTTTTTACAAACATGTATACTAATAACTAATAAAATAATTTGATATGATAGTCCTCAAAGCAATCAGGGTCGTGCAGGGTCACTACCAAAAGCCTAAAACCACTCGCAATTTTAAAGAAATTAAATGGCGGCTGCCTGCCTTTAAAACTTGGAACACATATATCAGGGAATAAACATAAGAAACACACTATTGCCAATACTACGAAATGAATGATTAATTACCTTCAGAACTTCAGCTACCAGTCATTGTCGTGCTCGTTTTCCGTTTTTTGACCGACCTACTCTAGCCCGTCAGCGCGCCGGAGTTTGTGGTTTGTGGTTAAGTCAGGGCCGGATTAATCATGTCGGGGCCCGTAGGCAGTGCACGTCTCGGGGCCCCTACCTATACCCTTTTCTAACCATCAAAATTTTTTTTCTACCACAACGTATTTTTATTCATAATTGATATATATATATTTTTTAATATGAATACCGCACAAGAGTCTCAACTGCTCCCGTCTGTAGCCAGTGAGACTATGTCATCCCCAATTGGGGTATGTTTTGGCTGAAGGTAGTGGGGATGGGAAGGAGATAGGAAGGAGGAAGGTGAGGAAGTACCTGGCTATTCATATCTGATCACCAAACACGGCTAAAGCCACGGAACACGGAAGAGCCTTACCGCTGGACTAAGCCGGCCGGCTACGAAGTAATGCCATTATCCAATTCAATAAAAAAAATTGAAACGAATACAATACAATACAATAATTCTTTATTACACATAAAAAGACACAGATATAGAAACAAAAATATATTTAAAAAAAAAAACTGTACTATGAGCGGTCTTATCACTCTTGTGATCTCTTCCAGACCACCTTGGTATGGAGATAAGCTTGTATAACATTTATATTTTAAACACATAATTAGAAATAAAAAGCAAAAAAAAATGAAACAAAATAAATACCTACCAATTAAAATCACACTCGGCACCTACCTGATACTAAGTAATGCTGCTTAACGAATAAAAGGAAAGTAAAGTAAAATACAACAATGATACGTTTTTAGATTTTCACGGCCAAAAAAATTTTTGTTGTTAGTTTTTGGGATGTTATGCCGTGTTGCGCTACCTCCTTCTTTGGTTACACAGCATAACACCCAAAAAACTAATAACAAAAATACAATGATGTTTAAATATTAACTCTTCTAACTTTTTTAGATACAAAATCGTTTAAAACATCTTGAAAGTTGACCTTTTCCAAAATATCATTTTCAAACGACATTATCGCCAATGAATTTAAACGCTTCTGAGGCATTGATGAACGAAGACAATTTTTGACTAGTTTTAGTTTGGAAAAGTTTCGTTAACCCGTGGGGTTTGTAATCATCAGACTTCTATATATATTTGCAATGTTGTCTTTACATTCGGAAAAGTCGGTTGTGCCATATTACCAAAAATGAGTTTATATGAATCCTCGGCAAGTCCAATTTTATCTTTTAATGAATCCTCTAATTGTAAGATGAAGTACTTGAACTGTACCATCTCGTCTGAAAACTCAGGCTCAATGTCTTCAGAATAATATTCCCTAAACTTTGTACAAGCCTCTCTAATTTCATCGTTGGACTTTGTCGAGAAATCTATTAGAAATCCAAACAGACAATTAATTTCCCGGTAAGCATCTAGTCGCCGCGACAATTCTGTACACAGCGTGTCTATAGGCAAATAAGTTTAAACTTTTAAGTTCTCTTTTCCTCTGTGGACAACGTCTTCTGCAGATCCGTCATCGTGATGTCGTTTCCTTTTTCGCACACGCTGATATTCATCACTGTATTGGGTATCAGTTATCTCATTTGCCTTCATCTCAGGGGAAACGGAACCGTTCTCCGTCTTTTGTGAACAGCTCCATTGAAATGTATGGCCAGCGCGTCCCATTCCGGCGAAAAAAACGGACGCTCTGCGTAGGCGATTCTCCGGCAAAAAATGACGGATCCGTTTTTTACGCTAGAACCTACAAGTGTGAACAGCTCCATAGAGTCACTACAGCGGCTAGAGCTTCCCTTTTAAAAAATGGAACCCGCCTCCATCGTTAAAACGTAAGTGTGAACGGGCTCTAAGAAGTTAATATGAACCATCCTATACCTGAGGATCTAATAATGGTGAAACTACTCTAGGAGCATCCATTTAATTCCTCTAATTAATAGCTGACCTTTTCTGCGTACATACTTAGGTATTTTCCCAAATGTTAAGAATTTTTTTTTTTACATTAATTCCACACAGGAGGCCCTGAGGAAAATAATTTCCCTCAGGGCTTTGTCATCTAAGAAGCTGTATGGGGGATCTTTTTGAGGAGAGAAAGGAATGAACCTTGGTCTTGAAGAGACCCATGTTGGAGGAAGGAGGAAACACAGAAGCCGACAAATCGTTCCACAGCCGAGTAGAAACGACCCATTCCCATGTGAGTAACGTCAACATGTACATATGTTGGGCGCGCATTTGGCACGTTTCCCGACTATGCACCGGTGCCGAGGGGATCAATGACGCTTGTTTCTCGGAGCATCTTTCATTAAAATACCGGTAGAACAGGGATAGCGTTCCCAACCGACACCTGTGCTCTAAAGATTGCAATCCATTTGTTAAGATGGGAGAATCTATCAATCGGATGGCCCGTTTCTGCACAAGGGTTTTTTGAGGTATTTTGGAGCTCCCAGAGGTGGCTGCCAAAATTCAACCGTGGGGCGTACTTGCGATTTGTACAGGGTTAGCAGTTGTGTATTATTAATGTATCTGTACAGTACGCCCAGTTTTTGGGAGGCTAATTTAACTCTGGCTTCGATGGAGCCCCCGTTCAAGAATCTCGGAAAATTCTTGTTTTGTAATTGGATGAACAATCTGTCATGCAATTTAAAAATTAAAATAGAATTAGTCTTGTTTTTCTCTGTTGATGATTGACTTTGTGTGTATTGGTGATTCCAGCTGAATAAGGCAGAGTGCCAACTGTGCCGTCACTGTAGTGGAGATACACGTTACTGAGACATTGTGCATGGTTTCACTGCACTAGGTCCAGTAGACATACATACTTAGTGGCCCACTCATATATATTTTCTTTGAAAGGCTATCGTCTTCATGAGCGGTTCTGCATTCGTTACATAAATTCCTTAGTTTAGAAGGCAATGATTTAGTTTTCCAAAGTATACATTTATATTATCCCTTGATTTTTCGCCGGTCTGCGCTACTTATTAATATTTTTGTTTATTTTTATTGTCAAGAGGTCAATTTGGAGTTATTTCTATAAAAAGAGCAGAATTGAATTTGGGAGCAAAACTTTCACAATCTAATACTTTATGTGTAAGCATATTGGTACACGAAATGGATTCCCCAAGTCTCGTGCAAATAAGTTCCATTTCACATGATGCAAAACCTTCAAGGAACTTTACACAAGATATGTCATTGGCGGATGCAGAACTTAAAGAAGCAAACAAAATTGAAATCAAAGAACATTTGAATGTGGGACATGAAATGGAATAGAACAAAATAATACTTTATCAGAACATTTTGAAGAAGACGACAATGACTTTGAAGATTTTAAAGGTTCCAAATTTTGTTGAAAGTGTTCAAAGTATTGTCGAAGGAGAAATTAAAACAAAACGGAAGATGAAATTTAAAAAGAGGTGACTAAAAAAAAAAACAAAAGGACAAATTGATTCTATTAGAAGCTAAAGGTTTGTGTATTTTACTTATGTAAATTATTATTATTAGAGAGTTTGGCACCCACCTCTGGTCTGGAGCCCAAAATACTTAAAAAACACTTGACATGGTGCAGAAATAGGAGGTTCATTTGATAGATTCTTAACGCAGTTTAGTTTTAAAAATTTAGGAGAGAGGTGGGAATGCTGTCGTTGTTCTACTGGTATTTCAACGTGAGATGCTCCGAGGAAATGGCATCATTGATCCCTTCAGTTCGGGAGAACAGTTGGGAAACACGCCAAATGCGCGCCCAATATTTGTATTTAGTCGAAATTTGTCACATGAGGTCAGGTCATTTCTACATCCAGTTCTTGTGTTTGATTTCCCGGCCTCTGTGTTTCCTCCCTCCTACAAGATGGGATTCTTAAAAACCTCGGACACCTTACTTTCCTCAAAACACAGACCTTCCACACAGCACCCTCAAAGACATTATATGACTTTGTTTTATTTTTAATTTTTATGTGAATACCTCACCAGAGTCCCAACTGCTCTCGTCTGCAGCCAGTGAGACTATGTCACCCCCAAATGAGGTAAGTTGTAAGACTGAAGGTCATGGAGGGTCGGAAAGTATCTGGTTGTTCAGATCTGATCATCAAACCTTTCAAGCATCGTTTCATTTCTTAATGGTGGTCTTACATCAGGGCGATGCTAAGAGTATCTTACACTCTGGAACGCGCCGCAAATATATTGTATATTAATAATTGTAATGAATTAATTGTGAAATAAAACGAATTTATCAAATAAAATTTATTTGCACACACCGGGATTTGATCACGTGATCTTCCTTTGGATTGCTAGTTGAGAGCCATACTCCTCGACCATGGAGGCCATCTGAAATTAATATAATAAAAAAAATATATAATTAATTTTCAAAATGTATGTCTTTCAGAGGTTCCGTAGAAATCTGAATGGAGAGGGGGTCTCTCTGGGTTCAGAGACTCCTGGTGCTCTATCATGTCCAGTGTGCCGCCAGTCTTTCTGGACACAGAAAGATCTTACTCAACATCTGCATCAACATGTTGGAGAGTTGCACTGTTGCTTTGGTTGTGGACAAGACTTCAAGCAAGTATACTTTATTTTTTTGTAAGAAAAGGTAAAAAGGAATGAAGGAAAGGTAAGAAAGGAAAAGGAGTGAAGAAAGGAAGGAAAAGGTGGAATGGTATTCCATCCCTCTAATTGAGGTGCAAGGCGATGTTTCCAGAGAGTCCCACTGGAGAGGCAAAGGATCTTCCTCAACCGGTGTCCTCTAGCCGACCCGTCACGTTGCTGGCGGGCAGATGCGTCCGCCTCCAAGAGCTAGACATACCTCACTCCATGAACCTAGGACTCCTGCTATATCACCATGTGTAACTTGCCACTTGGTGTGACCTATGGCAGAGGTGTTGGTTATCCAATGAATGGTTCCCTGGGGCATCGGTACTCATACCGGCCTCATAAATTGTCTCACCATTTTCAAACATGAAATGGTAATGTGGACCTCGCTGGGTACTTTGTCCGTTTGCGACACCACCAACTGTACATTTAACAATGTCAAGCTGAAAGTACCCCACCCTGAGTGGCCCGCGTGCAAATAGAAAATGGTTATTTTAGCTCTCTGTCTAAACAGATTGATATGAGGATTGATTCATTGGTTGAGAAGATTGATGACTAAAGACTGCTGTGATAACTGTTCTGGATGTGTAAAATATGAGTTACATTTTGCAGGCAAGCCAAGGAACTGGTGTAACACATTTACGTTGCTCACGGAATAGGACAAACCTTCCCCAAAATGTGGGAAAAAGTTTCTATGGAAAAATCTACTGATCTCGCATATACTTGCATATACTTTGACGACCTCCGTAGCCCAGTGGGTAAGACTCTTGACTCACAATCCGGAGGTCGCGGTGAAACGTTATATGCCACGTTGATGCCAAAATATAACGTAATAAAATAGGTTCTATTTAAACCTCGTAGTATGAATCTAAGATATCTTAACTGACAGTATTGAATTGAGGTTATAAAATGTTGCAAATAGAAATGTAGGAAGGCATAGCTCATGGTAGGTAAAACATGTGGATTGGAAACAATACTAAATGAAATTAAAGGCATTAATAGGTAAGATAAATTTTAATAACAAATTAGAGGGATTGACAAAATTTAAAGACTACAATAATTAAATAATTAATCATCAGGGTGCGGTGACTGCTCAAGGAAAACAGTCATACTAAATCATAATGCTTCTACGTTAAAAAAAAGGATAAAAGGCGCCAGTCGTTTATTAAAGGCCCTAATACTATTAAACGACAAATAGTGTGAAATGATTACATGAGAAAACCAATAAATAAAGTAACGTTACGTGGAAAGCTACATGATGAAACTCTTCTGTGAAATATTCCGCCCGCCGTGTTTCTGCCTGGACTCACATGTCTCACACGTCTGTTCGACTCGCCGCCTGGATCAAACTGAAGTACTTCCGTGCACGCAACGCACTCGAACTCTTGCTAGACAAGGCCACCAACCTCGGGAAAACAATCGGCGCCAACCGCACCGGTCAAATCCAACGAGCAATCCAATGCCGTAGCGGTTCTTACCGCTACATTACCCCCTTAGGCAGCAAAATTTTCAATACTTTGAAAATTTCCATACGCCTCCTGGCGTCTGAAATGTGAGGCGATGCATCAAGGTCCAATCCAATACAAAATTGCGATGAAAATGTATGTCCAGTTTGTGCCGCCACTGTATTGTGAATGAGACGCTATATCAGATCATTCCGCAATCTGCGTACTTAGCCGCACTTATTGGATCTTGATATGCACTTATGAAACATCTTCGCCGATACTGAAGAAGATCCTTGAATGTGAAGATGTAAATTATTGAAGAAGATTTCTTGAACCGCAAGCACTGCCGCCCAATGTGAAAGAAGCCCATTATGTTCAATGATGTAAAGAGAGGCTGGTCAAATAGCGATGGAACTGAAGAAGAATGACCAAGGACCATGTTGAAAAATTTCTTGATAAACTGAATAATGTGTCAGCAATCCATTGAAGATCGAGGTATTCTTGAGTAACAGAAAGAGCAAGAAGTTCCGTATAGAGTGGAGACCAGAGTACTGCAATTAAGTGCGCCTTCCGAGTAAAATGATGAACTTCCGATATGATGGAGTCCGAATAATTGAAGAATGCAGTCCAGATTGTGAGACCCAAATAATCCAGTTTCTTGACGTTCCCTAAAACTAAACCTGCCTAAAATTTGGTTTTCTCAAAACAAATTCTAAATAAAGGAGAAACTTTAAAATATAACATTAAAACAGTTCCAAAGTAAAAAAACTTCATTGACTGAGATCCTTAAACGCAAAAATCACCCTGACCATATTGTAAAAAAACCTTAGAAATAAAACATATAGAATGCATCATTTAATTCTATGTATATTATATTGTTAACCAACACAGAAGCAAAACGCACCATTCAAACTATAATTATTAAATGATCAAATTCAAAATGAAAATGCTATTATGAATATATTCAATAGACTACACAAAACAGCAAGTAAAATTTATATCAATAAATATTAAATCATTTCCAAAGAAAATAGTGTTGATAATAATTTGAAAACATAGATGTCGCTGAATTCGCCCAGAAAATAATTCCAAGTTATTTAATACATAACAATGTCTAACTTGAGACTATACATATAAAAAATTATCCCTCTATTACCCAATGTTAAAAAAAAACTGAAAATAATAATAGTCGAAGTGCAATAAAGATCAACCTCAATATTCAAATACGATCTCATGCAAAAAATCAATCTGAGAAGGAGATCAGAAACAGTGTGAACACGTAACACTCAAGGCAGAAAATTAATGAAAGTTATTTGTTATTTTTTTTTTTAAAACAAAAGAAATATCTTTTATTAATGTTTTAAGTACTTATAAAACAATGTAAAATATCTTCAATGTAAAATGAGCCAGTGTATGATGTGACAAACAAATTTGTAATAAACATAATACTATCTTCCGAAAATATTTTCCCGAACAATAAATTAACACGCATTTTAATATATCTGTTAAACCTAAACAACCACAAACATAAATACTTAATATGTACACATAATCTCGTGTAAATCCTCAAAAGAGAAAGAATTAAAAGTTATCACCATTAATGCAATATCAAAACACCATATCGCGATGCACCACTTGTGTTAAAACACAACCTATGGCTCTATGCCAACATGTAATTCCGCTATAACCTCCGAGGAGATGCGAAAACAAAGTAATTGTTCCAATTATCCAGAACTAACCAGAACCAGGAAAAATATTATGAAAATTCTATTTCCATTAAGCATGATCAACGATATCCAAAGTTTGCTACACATCATTGAAAAACCTCCGAAGAGATGATGTGAAACCAACTTCCAAATATTGATCATGATCGATCAATAAAATAAGCGTAGCCACGCCCAACGAGTATATTCATGTGCTAAACGTTCGCATTTACCGCGAAACCCTGACGAGGTAATACCTGATCAGAATATTAATCTGCGACACCAGCTATTTGGTAACCGCAAGAATGACCTGTTTTATGCAGGTACTTACTTCACCACCCAGTGAAAATCACCTGACGTAATACGAACACAAGACAAATTACAGACAGACAAAACGTACACGAACACAATTGAAAAATATGAGCATTTATTTGTGACGGAACAAACCAACGCTGTATTTATCAAATAAAATATTTAATAACAATTAATAAATAAATAAAATAATCCCTCAAAAGAGACATGGTACTTATGGAAGTGTAATTTGATGTGAGCTCAAATTTTATCTGATATCACGCAAAAACCAATTTAAGTATCGCAGTAAATCATGACAAAAATTGTTCGATTTATATTTATATTAATTCAGTAATGCCACTGCTGACATCTATCGTCAAACTATGTAACCTGAATATTACTATGCTTTTAATAAGCGAGGCCTCACAACTCAATGCTAGAAACTATCTCTACCTGACCACAGATGTCACTATGAGAAAAAACATTTCCTGTAAATAATCAAAAAAAATTTGTAGAATCAGTACTAAAGAAAAAAAACACAGCACGAACTAACAATATGTTATCACATGTAAAACCCTAGAAGGATGTATTAACAATGCTAGAATGAACCGTAAATGAATCTCCCGTACCGTAAATATGTAAAGTTTCCGATGAAATTAATGTGTAAACAATTTAGTAGGAATCCTGGAAACAAAATTAAATGTCTAAAGATCTAAGATTTAAATTTAAGAAAATGACCCAATATATAAAATCCCAAGAAAACTAAAACTTAGAATCTCGACACGAATAAGCAATTTGAGTAAGTTGACCTTCCGTCACTCAGATTCCCCATTTAATGCCTGACTCTCAAAACGGAAAACTATAAGATAAATCCAATCACATAATGATATCGCAGTTTAGTGTACCTTTAAACTGCTATCGGAATGTGTAAAGACTTATCCGACCCAAAAAAAAATAACAATTTAAAGAAAAAATAAATCCCCATAAGCTAAACGATGGAACTTGTCAAAAAAATGAACGATATACATTGTGCCACATGTAAACCTCATTAATTTGAAAGAACTATCAACTGCAAAAAACGGATCTAATCATTTAAAAAAAATTACCATTAGAAGATAATAAAAGAATTAATGATTTAAAAACTTCCAAAAGTCAAAATCTGTCAATAAAATTATATCTACTTTTAATAAAATAAATGAAAAAAATTAAACCCGCTATTTGCGAAGAACAGGTCCCAGCAAACCGCTGATCAGCGTGAAGAAACTGACGTCTAAAATGATTTCCACCGCTTATCATTAGAAAAATGCTGGCCATACTGAAAACATATTTATGAAAAGTTATTTAAAGAAATAAAATATTTGAAACATGGTTAAAGGAAGAAAAACAAACAAACGGCTGACAAAGATAGCCTTGTTCGAGACAAAAATTCACTTGGGTCGCATGAAAAAAAAATTTTTTTTTTTTTTGTCAATACCCTAAATCACCTGGATGTAAATGTTCAAAAATACGATAATCTTTAAGAAATAATGAAGAAGCTCAGATAATTTCCAGTAAAAGTGTATGGGGCACAGAATCACCAAGGTCCCTATTCATAAATGAAAAATAAAATTTAGTTGTAAGGATTTTCCTAATAATTTTTAAAGAACATCAATAATTCGAAATGACGCTTAACATTCTGAAACAAAATTTCAATCTGAAACCGATTAAAATCACAAGAAAGAATTTTTAAATAATTATTAACTTACATAATTTGATTATTATTGTGGTCCAATTTAAATTGTACTCGGCAATATAACCTATATCCCAGATTAACGCCATGTGATATCCTGAAGCCATGAATGCTACTTGTGACAAACTGAGGCTAAACATACCTACAACTTCTGAAAACAAATTAGAAAAAATAATTAGACGGTTTTGTATTTTCATGTATTGAAAAAACAAGGAATATGATAAAATAGATCGTTCAAATTCAACGAACAATGAAGATTCAAATAGTCATTAATGGTTACAAAGTTTGTCATAATTAATCTGCGAGACGCGAACAATATTTGAGCATTGATTAATTAATCACGGCTACAATAATAGTCTCAAAGGGAGTTGAATAAAAGAATTAGTTTGATCCAGGCTGACACAAGAGAATTTGCAATAATAAGTTAGTATAAAAATGTTCAAAATGACTTACATGTGAATGCAGGTAGAAACGCAGAACACTTCACAGAATTCATCATCCAAAAAAAATGTGTACCCACAAGATAATATAATTAAAAACGAAACAAAATATGATAAAATAGTTCAAAACCACGCTGGGTCGCCACTGAAACGTTATATGCCACGTTGATGCCAAAATATAACGTAATAAAATAGGTTCTATTTAAACCTCGTAGTATGAATCTAAGATATCTTAACTGACAGTATTGAATTGAGGTTATAAAATGTTGCAAATAGAAATGTAGGAAGGCATAGCTCATGGTAGGTAAAACATGTGGATTGGAAACAATACTAAATGAAATTAAAGGCATTAATAGGTAAGATAAATTTTAATAACAAATTAGAGGGATTGACAAAATTTAAAGACTACAATAATTAAATAATTAATCATCAGGGTGCGGTGACTGCTCAAGGAAAACAGTCATACTAAATCATAATGCTTCTACGTTAAAAAAAAGGATAAAAGGCGCCAGTCGTTTATTAAAGGCCCTAATACTATTAAACGACAAATAGTGTGAAATGATTACATGAGAAAACCAATAAATAAAGTAACGTTACGTGGAAAGCTACATGATGAAACTCTTCTGTGAAATATTCCGCCCGCCGTGTTTCTGCCTGGACTCACATGTCTCACACGTCTGTTCGACTCGCCGCCTGGATCAAACTGAAGTACTTCCGTGCACGCAACGCACTCGAACTCTTGCTAGACAAGGCCACCAACCTCGGGAAAACAATCGGCGCCAACCGCATCGGTCAAATCCAACGAGCAATCCAATGCCGTAGCGGTTCTTACCGCTACAGCGGGTTCGAACCCGGCATGCGCAAATAAATTTTATTTGATTAATTTGTGTTATTTCACAGTTAATTCATTTAAAATAATATATAGTATATTTGCGGCATGTTCCGGAGTGGAAGATACTATCAGTATCGCCCTGGTGTAAGACCACCATTCAGAATTGAAACGTTGCTTGAAAATGGCTTTAGCCGTGTTTTGTGACCAGATCTGAATAGCCAGGTACTTCCCAACCTTCCTCTTCCTCACCTCCTTCCCCTCTCCACTACCTTCAGCCTCACAACATACCCCAATTGGGGATGCCATAGTCTCACTGGCTCCAGACGGGAGCAGTTGAGATTCTTGTGCGGTATTCACTGTAAAAAAAAAAAAAATACTGTGAGACAATTTTCTTATAACTTTTTTTCATATAGATATATAGTTATATAGGTTTTTCTTTAATTTGGGAGGCGGTTGTGGGTACCGTCGCCCCGGAAACCATTTACTGGATATGTCGCCCTAAGTGGTTCGCCCTTTTGATGACCTAGCAGGGGTTCGTGTGGAGTTGGGTGGTGGATGCGTCTGCCCACCAGCTGCGTGGCGGGCCGGATCGGGAGAGACTGGTTGATGGAGACCTTTCGACCTCTCCATCGGAACTCTCTTGGAACATCGCCTTGCACCGCGATGGGTAGAAAAGACTACATACAGCATCTCAAATGACATAGACCCCGAGGGAAATTGTTTTCCTCAAGGCCTCCTGTGTGAAGTGAACATAAAAAAATACACTAGGCCCTGAGGGAAAAAAATCCCTAATGGGTCTATTTAGGGAAGGAAACGAGTAGAAGTTCTTGGCAGGAAAAATGTATGAGGTGTGGTTAGAAATCTGAGGGTCAATTTGTCCAGGAGTGACGGACGTGTGAATCCATTCCTCCTACTGTGGTGCAAGGAGACGGGTAGAGAGAGTCCCACTGGAGAGTTCTAGGTTAGGTCTCAATCAACCAGTCTCTCCTGATCTGGCCCGCCATGCAAATCTTGGGCTTACGTATTTGCCGCCAAGACCTAGACAAACCTCACCCCGTGAACCCGGGCACCCCTGCTAAGTCACCAAATGTAGCAAAATCACTTGGGGTGACCTAGGTGTTGGTAATCCAATAAGTGGTTCCCGGGGTGGTGGTACCCTCCCAAATTGAAAAAATGTACTTTTAACAGATTTTTTAAAGAAATATTTAATTAGAATGTGACCCTGTCGAGGAATGGCATTAGGGAAATGTAGTTAGAACCTTATACAATTAATTATTATGCTCTAGCTGGTTGTTCATGGTTCTATCTGCACTTTTAAGGTATGTTCTAAATTGTAAGTCATATTCTTCCATTAAAATATATTAAACTAAAATACATTACACAAGATTCAACCACTAAATCAGAAATTGGTAAATAGATGATGAGAAATCGTCTTTGTAAAATGTAATACCTTTTTATCTACAGAACAAGGTAAACTGAAATTAGAACCCTCTCCAACCAAAGTGATGTACTGGTGGACATCTATCATCCAGTTGATTAGTCAGACATTTCCAAATAGGTACTAAGTTTTGAGATAATGAGAAAAGCACTTTTCGAATACTTATAAATCAAATAGTTTTTACACGTGTCTGTGTTTTACATATTAAATATGCTATAAAATAGCACCAGGAAGCATAACAGTCTGGTACATTAGTTTAACATTTTGAAATTTCCTACTAGTATCCCAGGAAATATCAATTTTATCATTTATTTAACTACTTACAAGTTTTTGTGCATGTCTAATAGATGTTGGTGGTGTTTAAGAGTAATCTGAGTATTGTACCAGATAGAGGGGACACTAACACTAACACATATAACTGCACTACTTAACTCTAATTTCGTTTTTCGAGATGTCTGACTAATCAACTGGATGATCGATATGTATTATTATTATTGTTGTTGTTTTTAATCATTTATCAGTCAGTGTGCAGTGGGAGAGCTCACCTCCCCCCTCCCGGTCCACTACTGCGTGGAGTGTGACCGCCACTACTGCATGGCCTACATCCGGGACCCCAATGTCTACAGGCACACAATACCAGCAACATGGCATGACATTTTATTATCTCGCTTTCGGAGTGTCAGGACCTAAAGCCTGGAATGGACTGCCACACGACGAATGATCACAGACTCGGCGGAATTTAGAGCTAAACTTAAAACTCACCTTTTCAGACAGTCGTATCCACAAACTAAAAAACCTTTCACCTTCATCTTCAATGCCCGTGACATTGTATATAACTATTTTAAAAAAATAAATTAAAAAAACAAAAAAATAATATCCTATTTGTAAGCAATTATTAATTTTAATTGTTAAACTAACGTTTAAGACAAGATTTTTATGCATAGCACAAAGGGTAACAATTATTATAAGCAATAATTATCATTAATTATTAATTATTATTAACGTTAGTTTAACAATTAAAACTAATAATTAATATTTGACAAGTTTAAGTATTTCCCCAATAAATGAAGACATAATTTGTCTCGACGCCACCTAGCAAGGGATTTAACACTAACAGTGTCTCTCTCGCAAAAATAAAGTTGGTTGTTTTCAGGTGGAAAAAAAAAATATATGTAATAAGCAGTAATTGTTGAATGAAACACTAGTATATACTGAATCATTTGGCAGGTATAAGATACAGCCCCGGATCTAATGGGGGGCAAGCCGGGGCCCATGCCCCGGGCGGCAAGTTCAGAGGGCGGCCAAACTCAACTTTGACCACGGAATAAATAATAGTACAAGTAGAGAAATTTCACGGCCATATTAACTCGACTGATACCCAGAGCCCTGAGTGAGACGTGCTGCACGAACATTTATTATTCGCGAGGCGCGTAGGCATAGTTCAAAATACGCACCCGACCCGCTCGCCCGCAGGAACCACAGATCGCGGCAGCACGCGTCTGCTCTGGTTACCGTGCGTGCGAAAGAGATGAAGCTATATTCGAAAACTCGAGCAAGATAAATTTCAGTTGTGATTTCATCTGCTGAAGCATTTTGATGGAAACCATTCTCGTGTTCAAAGTGCAGTTTTAAAATTCTGGTTGCAGACTATATGCAGCCAGAATTATTTAAGGAAAACCATTTGCATGTTCTGGGTGTAGCTATAATTAAATTTCTTAATTAGTTACAGTAAAACCAGTTCTTTGATTCGAATATGGCCAACCCCCCCCCCCCCCCCCCCCAGCAAGGTTAAAATAAATATAGATACCTAAGTGGGCGGGGGCGGCATTTTTCAGTTTTTGCCCCGCCTAAAAAAAAACGAAGATCCGGGGCTGATAAGATAAGCCGCCATAGCTCAATTGGGAGAGCAGCTAACCGGCAATCAGAAGGGCACGGGTTCAAGTCCCGTTGGCGTCATGTATCTTTTCTCGGAAGATTTTTCAATGTGGATGAGTGTTTCAGGCTGATAATTATTGCTTATAATAACTATTTTTAAGCGTTTGTAAAGGTCATTTCATGAACATTCTCCAAAAATAAAGAGTCCTAAATTCTCCAGTCCGAAATAAATATCAACTATACTTTTGTCACTAGTCTTTTAATAAATGTAACACTAATAGTGATGGGGGTAGCAAATGTAAAATCATGCAATGTCCAGTGTTTTAAATATAATGTCCTCGCATTCAAAGCCGTATATTCTTCAAGCATAAACTTTCTAATTAAAGTGTGTTTATCGGAAGTGACCTGCCAGGTAAGTGTGTTTCTGTATCTATTTGTAAATTATAAAATTAGATAGAACCTAAGAATTCTTAATAAATTGTACAGTGCCCTTGAGGCGATTTTTCACGAAAACGCTATACAAATTATCCAATTATTATTATTATTATTGATGTATAAAAATGTATGTTGCTTTGTTTGTCCCTTATGCGTTCCAAAACCATTCATCCTATTGCGATGAATCTTTGGGATTTGTTGTGCGCATGCCCGGGAAGGTTTTCATACGTTGTATTGGTGAGCTCTGGCGTTATGAAGTTCGTATAATGAATTTGCAATAGGTGGCGCGCTAGTTGTTTGTAAAATAAGTGCATTCCTTATAGAAAAATGAAATAATTCAACTTTGTATAAACCACTTATATGATGCACAAATCCGACCGGATTTGAATTCATATATTTTTTATTTCAAATCTGCATTCCATATAGTTTAGCGGCAGGGAGGGATGACATTATACCACACAAAGCAATCCGTAGTGCTTATCGGCGATATATTGTTGTCTCCAAGGTGAACAAATCACCATCTCAACTCCAAACTCTCCAACGAGCACGAGTCACCGAGAGCAGCCATTGACTAACCCGGGACAACAGACTAATGATCAAATAAAATGGGTTGTAATCTTAGTGGGAAACAGTGATGTAACCTGCCATGAAACTTGGGGGATGGAGTGGGGGTTCGCAGGAGGGGGGACGATGGAGGTAGAAAGCGGGGAATGTGGAAAGTGAACACGGGATGGGGAAGGGAACGCATGGGGAAGGACACACAGGGAAAAATAATATCTTTCTTCGAGGGAGATTGCAACGCATGCCGGGTACTGTGTTGTTTAATAAACAGCATTCTGCTGATGCACTCAAATCTAATTTCACTACTTATAAGTTTAACTCCTCAGGCTTTATATGTCTGCGGTTTCTTGATATTAAAAGAAGACAATTTACTTATAAGACATTTATTGACACTGTTTACATGTTCAAGGTTTTTTTCTTTTATTATTCATCTTCATTAATTCTAGACTTGCAATTTGTGATGCCCTATACCTGTCTCACTAGGAAATTCTGTGTTGAGAGCAGGAGCTTTAAAACATGAGCGCTTAATAATAAAATTAAAAAACAACACAATATTACAGACAATTATCATCGTACCATTGAAAAAATACATGCTTATAAGTTGGTTTGGATAATATATTTGATTTTAGATCTGTCTTGGCTGATATTCCAAGACTTGGTGTCTGATTAATAGTTGATGCATTGTGTTTTGTCTAAAGGCCAGTGAAAGTGTATTGAATAGTTTTGTTACAAAGTACGTATCTAAAATATCTTTGGTCAAAAGTTGTTTTAGCAAAAGGAATAAGCAAGAGATTGTGCCCTTTGGTTCTAGTAGCTCGAGCAGTTTGGACATTTTCAATGGTTAAGCATCAAGTGACGCGGCAGAACTACCAACTGTCAGCATGTCAGCCAGTACCAACATAACAGATACAAGACAAGGCTAATTTATTCGGTTTCGCAAACCAACAGCTTTTACCTGTTGAGTCAATTTATTCGCTTTTGGGAAGAGCTCGTGTGGTATCATGGAAATCGTTAAGTCTCCCTTACTTGTCATGGTGAGAAATTATATGATCTAAAAGTGTGTTAGAAAGCGAAAACACCACTCTTTATATTGAAATCTGGAGGGAAACCACAGAATAATTAAAATGTTCACCTCTATGAAACCAAATTCAATTAGGGACGCAGATATGGGTACTGCCGTCTCGGGAACAATTTATTTGATAACCAGCACTCCTGGCATAGTACTTACATATTTGAATTCGCTGTCGAGTTGATTAATCCATTGGATGACCATCTGTGCACAGCAATATTCTGCATACGTCCGATGGATAAAATGAAATTCCCCATTAAACATTAAATTAAACCAACCCTAATCAATTTAACTAGCTATGGTCCTTTATGGCTACAAAGTGTTTGTCATAAAAAGTAGGAAAGAATATTCTTAAACAAAGTTCTCCGTGATCTTTGGTTAAGAACTCGGCATATTCCAATATTTCATCTTCGTCCAACGCTCTTCCTTTTAATGTCTTGTCATGTAAATATATGTCATATTTCAGATTAACATACAATTTATACAGATTAGGAGCGCTGACGATAGTTATTTTTTTAAATAATTATTCCAATAACTGAATCAACAGTTCGCTTTGTAGACTGAATACTTCGGCCAACATCCTCAGCTACAAAGGTATCCCCATGAAGTAGTCCATGTCTGGCCCCAGTACTAGTTTTACTCGTCGAAGCACCTCTGCCGCATATTATACGAGTCGCTTTTCCAATCCTTCAAGATTGATTCCCAGCTCAATGGGAAGAAATGACCTCCAAAACTTAAATAAAAAATCTTGCTGCTCTTGTGAGTTGATAGTTACAAATGACATAGAAAAATTACTATTATTAATTTTGGATTTCACCGTGGCACAGTGGTTAGCGCGTTTGCCCGGAAAGCAAGAGGTCCTGGGTTCGAGTCCCAGAGGTGTCAATATGTTTTTCTGTTTCCAGATTTTCGATGGAGTTTCCCTTATATTGTCTTCATTTATTTAAATATTACTTAATTTTGTTTCCAATGATTCTTTTAAATATTTTCGCGAAGTTAGAAATATTTTAATAGTTGGTTTACTTTGCAAAAAAGCAAAGACTTTTATTAGTTTATCTTTAGAGCTGTCTTTACTTTTAGTGTAGTCGTCCATCTCGTCAAAACCGTCAAACATCAGAACAACCCGTCTTACTTTTTATAATATTCTCTAACAAGCCGCCAGCCAGATGGCCGTCAGCACCAGTACAACACTCACTTAATATAAATCTTGCAACGTTTTGAGGATTTATTTGATCCGGTAATCTATCTATATGAGCTTTGAATTCTTTTACTTCTATGTGAATTACCCACTGATTCAATGTGCCTTGATAAACTTGCCAGGGATGTGGTTTTTCCCATCCCTGGCTCGTCTGATATAATCACCAATTTATATTCTGTTAGACTCAATGTTATGTCATCTATTGGCTCGAATAAATCCATGGACACGTGAGGTCTAAGACTCTCCACAGAGCCGTGGACACGTGAGGTCTAAGACTCTCCACAGAGCCGTGACATGTGAAGTCTAAGACTCTCCACAGAGCCGTGACACGTGAGGTCTAAGACTCTCCACAGAGCCGTGACACGTGAAGTCTAAGACTCTCCACAGAGCCGTGACACGTGAGGTCTAAGACTCTCCACAGAGCCGTGACAGGTGAGGTCTAAGACTCTCCACAGAGCCGTGATACGTGAGGTCTAAGACTCTCCACAGAGCTGTGACACGTGAGGTCTAAGACTCTCCACAGAGCTGTGATTCGGGAGGTCTAAGACTCTCCACAGAGCTGTGACACGTGAGGTCTAAGACTCTCCACAGAGCCGTGACACGTGAGGTCTAAGACTCTCCACAGAGCCGTGATACGTGAGGTCTAAGACTCTCCACAGAGCCGTGACACGTGAGGTCTAAGACTCTCCACAGAGCTGTGACACGTGAGGTCTAAGACTCTCCACAGAGCCGTGTCACATGAGGTCTAAGACTCTCCACAGAGCCGTGTCACATGAGGTCTAAGACTCTCCACAGAGCCGTGTCACATGAGGTCTAAGACTCTCCACAGAGCCGTGTCACATGAGGTCTAAGAATCTCCACAGAGCCGTGACATGTGAGGTTTAAGATTCTCCAGTTTTAACAGTAGGTAGAAAGGAAGAATAATTATTAATGGTGTGTATAGTTACACTACTTTTAGATCTGAATGAGTTAAATATATTCAGATCTAAAATTAGTGACATGATCTAAAGCCTGTACAACGCTAGTAGGTACTTAAGCTAATAGTAAATAAATGTGAGCAATTTCTAAAGCGTGCTTTATATTTTATTACAATATCGTTGTTCTTCATTATGTTAACATAAAAATGTATAGATATAATAATAAAATACCTACATGCAATTCCAATTTGAGATCAGTGGAATGAAAAAATATTTTTTTCACTTTTATGCCTTTTTAATTTTCAATTAAAATGTAAGTTACACAGCTTTGGATTAACACCATGATTATATTTTTAGTATTGCCATTTGAACGACAGTGGCGCCCTCCTATGTTTTCGACTCTCATTTGACAGATTGTACCATCAACCATCATCAGGCTATTTTGATTAATTGGTGAACCGTCAATTTGCAAAAGTGTCTGTAGCCGTGGCCAATCTACGATAGTGTAATGACTTTCGTTTGTGTATTTATTAATTGGATGAGAACTATCAATGCTTTATTTAATTTGGGAGAATACATTCAGAAGACGGATAATCTCAAACGCACTTTGTTTAGTTTCTATGGAGAGGACTCGAGCAGTGTCCGAAAGCAAGAAGTCCTAGAGATGTGAGGAATTGTTGAAATTCAATGAAGATTTTGGTAACGAATAAATAAAGGCTCTGTCCTTCAGCTCGGTAAAACGACTCAACAGCTAGAGGCAAAGCCACTATCTGCTTCCTCACTAACCCCGTGAAATCAATCTCGAACCACCGCATTACCTGCTTCAGTCTGTTAGCAAATTCTATTATCAAATGATTAGGTTTGCAGGTTATTGTGTGATAAGCATGATCGATTTCAAGATCTGGAAAGAATAATTTACCTTCTTCAAATATTAATTTTTTATCTGAAACAAATTGGTTTAAAACGTCGTTAGTACTTTGGTGCTTTTGAATACTCGTCAGCTGATTAAGAACATGTAATTCATTGTCAGAAAATATTTTTAAATAAGATTTGAGTATTATTTCTTTGTCTGATTGAAGCCTGGAAGAGTCCGTATTGTACCGTTGAATTATTTTAAATAATAGTAATTCATTAGTTTCTTTTACTAAATCTTTGTGATATTTATTGCCGTAGTTCAACGCGTCTTTTCCAAAAAGTAATACAAATTCATCGGTGTTTTTAGCCCACTCCAATACTTCGTGTATATCCAAATTGTTTCTAAATGCAGTTACATAATTATCGATCTTGTGAGTCGTCTTATTATAGTATTTTGTATATATTCTGTCCAAAATATTAAAGTTTTCAACGTCAATTTTTACCCGATAGACTGTCCCGAGATGCTCGCCTAAAGTATTAATTCGGTTTGGCGCGGAGACATAAACTCTAGGGTACAACCTGTCCAAAATGTTTGTAGTATATGTGTAGTAATAGTCATCCCGTATTTTGTTCAACATGGTCTTTATCTCTGGACTGTCAAATAACACGGCCTTAGCGTGGACTCCGCCGCAGGTATTCTTCACTAGCTTACCGCCTGACTCCTTCAGACACTCGGCGGTGAAGGCAGTAATCTGAGCCAACCAGCCCCCGAGGGAGTGGCCCGTTATGACTAGATTGTACATTCTCCCATGTTGAGTGTTCACATTAAAAATCACTTGCCTGATGAGTTCCACAAAGGTAACTGTGGAGTTTATGCAAGGCATGTATTTTTTCCAGCAGATGCCGAAAACATCGGTACTCAGCGCTACCAGCGAAGATAGTTTTGTCCCCCGGTATGACATCACTTCTTCTTGCAAACCAGTTTTCACAAAGGCTGCTCCAAAGTAACCGTTGTCTCTGTCAGAGTTGGATCCAGTGGTCAGGAGACGCCAGCCCCCTTCGGGTTCATCCAACATCTCCCAGTCAGATGGACTTTTTGCTGCAGTTGTAACTGATTTCTTCTGCTTATATACTTTGTCTGAAAACAGCGCAAGGGTGAGGTCACTGGGATGAGGGTCTGTATTCAGGATGTCCAGGGGTTGCTCCGGCAGTGACTCCAGCAGGAGGGAATCTACCAATGGTTGTAACTACAAACTTTTCAGTAAACTTCTGTCAATCTCCATGGCTGGGGAGATGTGAGGTGTGATTTATCTGAAACAATAATATTCCATGATGTCGCATAAAACCACATGATGCAAAATGGAGGTCTAGCGCAGACGATCGATAAAACCCTGTATCAATATGATATTGACTAAACCGGTCATCTACGTTCAGATATCAATATTTGCGAGCACGGTCAACAATTGATATGAAATATTCCGACCGATAATTGAAAAATTTTGGCGCGGCCTCCGAGTGTCAAATAGGCTGCCAACATACAAAATATTTTGATTAATGTCGTTTGTTACGCAAAATAACCGGCTTATTAATGATCGGGGTGAACTAACGAAGCTCTTAGATTAGAAAGAAATGGTATACGCGATCCATAGACTTAATCATCTCATTGCTCTTATTCTCGACTTAATGCGATTAACAAATTATTATTAAGTAAAGTTATCGTACTACAGAAATGGTTGCATTTAAATAACAAACTAAGAAATACCTATGTTAATTTCATTCATACTCATTTCAAATAAATTAAATATATTTTTTTTTATAAAACAGATATTTTGTAAAGTTACAAATATGTTTATAACACATCATGTTACTTGGAGATTTTAGTAGAGTATTGTACTGCCCCAAAGAAGCTACGGTTATAGCAAAACCTGGTCGGCATTAAATATAAACATTAAAAATAATGGAGTATATTCAGTTTTTGTTTTACTTTAAAATATACACCACCCAAACAGATGAAACTTTATCTCGATAACACCTTAGGTAAAACAATCACCATGGCAATCTTTTACGCATAGATACTACTAATACTGGAAACGTAAATCGTTATCAAAAGTATTAATTCATCATTTATAATTCACAGCGGGTTGATTATAACATCATCATGCTTTAGTAGGTAGCTCACAATGTACTTACAAATATTTCGATTATCAAGCAATCCGAGATTTTTCAATGTATCTTGAAATACAATCTCTCGGATCCGAGTATCTATGTGGATTTTTGAATGAATTCTGAAATTTTGAAAACATATCCCATTTTGGATGAATTCTGACAATTCACTACTTTCGACATTTCAAAATCATTGTCTCGGACCGCGCATTCAAATGAATATTGACATCGACAAGCGAGAATCGATTTCCAAGATTCGATTATTCAAGAATCGATTAATCTATGACAATGAATCGAAATATATGCTAAGGACACACTTGCTCATTAGAAGCCAAAGAGCATTCTACCTAGTAGCACGGGTGTCAGTGACGTTGCTAGTAATGAGCATGCTCTTTTGAAGCCAAACGAGCATGCTCACAAATCAACAGCCGTTTGATTAATGAGCATGCTCATTGGATTATCGGGTGGAAGGGGAAGCCTCTAAGCATGTGTGAACAGGCTAGCTTATGAGCATGCTCATTTCAATCCGATCTCAGTTCGCGCCAACGCATTCTTAGCAAAAATGTCAAAATAGCCCACTGGGGAGACGAAAAAACCCCGTGTTTCGTGATTTATTATGGGAATCACGGATGTATTTGGAACACAAGATCACTAAAATACCCACAATAGATTTCCAAATTCCCCAAAAGCTCCTTTACTTCCAAAATGAAACCACATTCTATTGAAATTAACATTTATTTTCTAATATCTAGTCATTTTCGGATTTGTTGACATCTTGGACCCAAATCAAACGTCTTATTTTTTTACGTCAGTAGATTCTTAAATATTTGCATTGCAAGCAGTAATATTATTTTGTTTAGTTCTGAGCGAATGAAACTGTTTCTATTTGACATTTATTTGACATGAGCATACTCATTAAATAGCATGTGTGTTCAGATGTTGGCTTGGAGCACGCTCATTCACGAGAAAGTTCAAACCAAGCCTGCTCATTACTGAGCAAATGTGTACCGTTGACTATTTTTGACAGGAGCGTACTCATTAATGTGCATGCTCATAAGCCGGCTTGTTAATGAGCAAGTGTGTCAGTACCAATATCGACGGTAAAAAAGAACGATGAAACAACGATGTTTCATTTATTGTGCCCATCGCTAAATCAGAGTGATGGAAAGTTCGAATAGCAAGTATTGGGTATTGGCTAAAATGTTTCCGATGCCAAAACTGTTTTAGATATCCGAGTTCACATATAGAATGAGTATAAGACAGTTAGAAGGTTCGTACCTCAATACAATAAACTGTTTGTGTTCACAATTATTACACCAAGGGCGATTCAGGACAAGATGGATGCAAGGCATAAATGAACTAATACCATGCAAGGCGTGACGCGTCTTTGATCTGTCACATAAATATAAAATATACTAACCCCTAGATCGATCACTTCGGGCTTTTTCCTCCTAGCGGTTTCGTCACCAACTTAACCAGACCCCCCCCCCCCTCGCCCTTCCCGCACCAGCCAGCACTAATAGACTAAAGATAGAGGAAACTTATTTGTCTACCATAGACAATATAATCGCTCTCGACCTACTTCATTAGCCCAATAAATTATTTAAGAACAAAATTATTGGAATCAGAAAATGTTACATTAGACAAATGAAACACTCTGAGAACATCTTTAAATATGTTTATTTTCAGTAAAGACAATTGATAATAAATAACACATAAGACAATTGATAATAAAACATAACACAAAAACTAAGGTATCCAAACCGACCTAACCTCAAATTAATTTACGGACGAATGCTGAATGTTGATGTCCTGGTACTGGTTCTCATCCTGGCCATCTTGTAGATACTCCACTGACCAGCTCTCTTCACCTTCACCGTCAGACTCCTATTTGACATCGGAAATGTCTCCTTCCAGTGCAATAGTTATTTCTTCATGTGACAAACCTCTAACAGCCATCTATAAAAATGATAACAATAAGTTATACCTATATAGTCTACCGGAAAACATTAAAATAAATTAATACATCTTGAAAGAATCAAATTAAAATACGTAAAACAATACAAAAGGCCAAAACAAGAAGATCTCCATTAAAAACATCCACCAATGCGCCATCACAGGATCATGAACGTTTTTAGCGAAAACAAAATGAAAAAGCAATGTTTTTGAATGGAAATCATATTTATCGATCAGATTAAACATCTGTATACAGTATAATAATTATTTTCAACAGAAAAATGCTACATCTTACCTTTTAATGTTATGCAGAAAACCAAGATGTCAAACCGTTTTGTCCAAGACGCCATTTCCAAATATTTTGTGTTGCCAGTACGCGATTTGTTATATACCTTATAAAACATATCTTTCTCAAGCGATACGCAAAATACGGGGCTGTTTGTTTCATAAAATCAAGAGATTTTAATGTTCATCCATCAAATGACCTGACGACCTCCGTAGTCCAGTGGGTAAGACTCTTGACCCACGATCCGGAGATTGGGGTTCGAACCCGGCATGCGCAAGTAAATTTTATTGGATTAATTTGTGTTATTTCACAATTAATTCATTTAAAATAATATATATTATAGTATATTTACGGCATGTTCCAGAGTGGAAGATACTATCAGTATCGCCCTGGTGTAAGACCACCATTCAGAATTGAAATGTTGCTTGAAAATGGCTTTAGCCGTGTTTGGTGACCAGATCTGAATAGCCAGGTACTTCCCAACCCTCCTCTTCCCCACCTCCTTCCCCTCCTCACTACCTTCAGCCTCACAACATACCTAATTTGGGGAATGCCATAGTCTCACTGGCTTCAGACGGAGCAGTTGAGATTCTTGTACGGTATTTACTGTAAAAAAAAAATCATTTTCTTCAAGATCTTGTGATATATTTAGAAAATCAAAACCAAAACACATTGAAGCTGTATGGATCAGGTGTTCTCGGAAATTAAAAAAAAAATTCTACAACTTCAAGAGTCCACCAATTTTTCCATTTGTGAAGGCACAAGTCGTTTCAGCAAGTTTTTGTACAATAAAAATAAATCCTCAAATAAGAAGTGTGCGAGTGCTCCGTGTATACGATGTAATAAAAATTTTAAAAAAATATATGGAATCACAAAACCCCCAAAAATACCACAAAAAATACTCCAAAACACCTATTAAACCAGTAAAAAAATCCCATCCCACTTATTTTACCCCCTAAGTTGGCAACCCTGAGCGAGAGATGGCGAAAATCAAAATTACAAACCTATCTTTACAGCTCCATCTATGAAACTTTATCTATGAGTGGCAGCACTTTTACGTCACGGACCACGGTTGAAAAATTTGAACGAAGTTATACGCCCCTGATCTGTCATCTATCACCTGTCACCTATCACTTGTACAGTGTTGCCAGTTGCCAGTTGCCAGATGAATGGTTCTTACCATGTTTTCATGTTTTTGGTCGTTTTTACCACCACGGTCACCAACAGTACGCCAAAGTACACGCCAAACTTTAAGACTGGCCTGACGTTCATCAGAAATCGTTGCAATAGGCGAGTTTAAGGACAGAAAAGTGGCATACCCCCCTGATCACGCCTTTCTCTGTCGCACGTATACTTTTATGCATCTTTCTCTTTCACTTAAATACGTTCATTGTAAATTCAGTAACTGCACGAGAATGGATCGTACCACGTTCAGGCCGATCTTAAAGTTGTGTATATTATTATTGTTTTATTTTAAAAGAGTTCTGTAAATTAGGACTGACGTGCGAAAAAAAACTAAACTTCCTAAAACTTTATTTGCGTAGTGTTTTTTTAAACAATTATTTTCCTGTTAGCCAAAGGAAGATTGTATTCAACAAAGCATTATAAACCGCTTACGTTGGTACCGTTGTTTTCTGATTTTTATTCTCAATAAAAAGTTTCCCGAAAACATTGTCTTCCATGTTGGTAGTTTTTTTGTCCCTCAAAACATTTTTTTTAACTTTTGGGACATGGACATTACTGGTGAGCTACATTGAAATGGTCAACATTCCTGACCCATTCCTACGCTGTCTCTGGCAACGTTGCTATTATTAATATATAGATTCTTTTAATCTCATTTCCTAAATCTGCATATTTTCTTATTTTTTCAATACTTATATCAGGAATTTGGAATAGCGACATCAATGATATAAGTTATTTTTCTAATTTTGTCATGTAAAACTATATCAGCTCTATTATGACTAATTGTTCTGTCTGTTAGTATAGTTTTATCATAATACCTAAAGAGAGCGAGCAGATGCACACATTCATCTCCTTTTAGGCCCTCCGTTCATTGAGATACTTACAATCTTCATAATTGTGACGAAACCACAAGTATTCTGCTGATATACTATTTTTTAATGCCAGTCTCCGTACCTATACGGCGCTATCCGAAATATACTGACCTTGTAGTTTTTCACGTGCAGCCGTTAACATGCTGTCAAGCGATGTCATATGACTTTTTTTCCAACATCAATCCATGCCTCCTCCACTAAATCCTTTCTTACGTATTCTGGTAAAGTATAGTTATATAGACATGCATTTTTTCCACTTCCAGAACAAATCTAACATAACTTTCATGTTCCGACGCCATTTCTGTCAAACGTCAAACGAATAAGTATCAGCATTATCGGTATCGTGATACTGATTGCCATTGGAAACCGACAGCCACCGCGTAGCTCCGTGAACGGGCACCAGCAAAATCGTACGGGGGGTACTCACGATCGGCGCGTATGATACGCGTACGAGGATCGAGTATCTTGTTAGTATCTCCGTGAACGGAGGCACTTATACCGAGATCTGTTGTCTCGCTCTTACATTTTCAAAAAGCAGGCGTGCCACCCAAAACCTTTCTTACAGTTTCCATAAATAAAATACCTAAAAGATAGCTAAAAATAAATGCACAAAATGTTACTTCAAAAGTATTCTTTCCGAGATTTAATACGAAATGCTAGATGTATGGGCGTAAAATATTGGCATACAAGAGGGCAGAAAATAACAATCAATCGAAAAAAGTGCGTCTAGGCGGTATTCAAACAAATCGAAATGACAGTCGACTGCAATAGACATCGCACCCATATTCATGAAAGGAAGACGCCTGAAAAGAGGCCATTATTACCGACAAAAAAAAATACCTTCGGACTCGCACCTTTTTCCCCATTTCCTTCAGCTTTGAAGCAAATTCTGAAATATTCCCGCTGTAAAGGACCGGTGCTTACTTTTGAATGATTTTCTTTAATCTTCCGTTGTCTATGGAAAAGGCCCGAAGATATCGATTTAGGGATTGGTTTATTTACGTTACAAGCAAGAGTTCAAGAGCGCCAGTGTAGTAGTAGTGATTGAGTTGTTTTGTTTACGAATTAGTGCACGCCGTGACACGTAATATTTATAACCCATATTTATCACTCAATTCAAATCAAATAATTTCTTGACCATGCCGACCGCTAAAAAACGGCGTTGTGAGTTCAGTGAAGAATTGCAAAAAGAATTTCCTTTTTGGCAAAAGTGTTAACATTCTCTGAATGTAGTTTTAATTCGCCGCATACAGATTTAATTCAAACCAGTTTTGTGTTCAGAATGTAAAATTCTAAAGTTGGATTTCGAAATATGTCTTCTGACTATATTTTACTAGACTTCTATATTTCCTTCGAAATATGTCTTCTTACATATTTCGAAGGAAAATATTCTCTTATTCGAAGTGCATTAGAAGGGACCCCACCAGTTTCCAGTAAGGAAAATATTTTCTTTTCGAAGTGCATTTATAAAATTCTAGTTGCAGACTATGTAAGTGCCGCCAGAATCAAAGAGAAACCATTTTGATGTTCTGAGTGTAGTTTTAATTCGCCGCATACAAATTTAATTAAAAACACCCTTGTGTTCAGAATATAACGATACATTAAATAACAAGTTGCAGATTCATCCTGTACCGACTGAAGCTTTACATTTAAGTTGCAAGTTCAGAATGTAAAATTTCGTCTGCTGACGTCTTTCGAAGAAAAATATTGACTTATTTTTAAGTGCAGTAATAAAATTCTAGGTGCAGACCATGTATGTGCTGCCAGAATCAAAGAGAAACCATTTTTATGTTCTTAGTGTAGTTTTATTTCGCTACATACATATTTAATGTAAACCAGTTATGCGTTCAGAATGTAAAATTCCAGTTGGATTCGTCTGCTGACATATTTCGAAGGAAATTATTCTCTTATTCATAGTGCAGTTATAAAATTCTAGTTTCAGACTATGTAAGTGTTGCCAGAATCAAAGAGAAACCATTTTAATGTCCTGATTGTAGTTTTAATTCACCGCATACAGATTTAATTTAAACCACCTTTGTCTTCAGAATGTAAAATTTCTGCTGTGGATTCATCTGCTGATGCATTTCGAAGGAAAACATTATCTTATTCTAAGTGCATTGGAGGTTATCCACCACATACCCGTCTTAGCATAAGTAACAGATAGTCACTCCTTCAGGGCTCTCACAATGACCCGATTTTTTTTTTATAGAACGACTCTACATTTAAATGTAGGAAGCTAGACTTATTCTAAGTGGAGGTATAAATTTCTAGTTAAATACTGGAATGTATTGCCAGAATTAAAGAGAAACCATTTTCATGTTCTGAGAATAGTTTTAATTCGCCGCATACAGATTTAATTTAAACTAGTTTTGGGTTCAGAATATAACAACCAATTAAATAATAAGTTGCATATTCATCCTATTACATGGACATCATTCTCGATTTCCGAGATAGCAGATATAAATTTGTGGTAGAATTCATGAACAAGATTTTATTTAATTTAATTAATTATAATGTATTACAAAAAAAAAACATGGTAACACATTATTCCCAATGAGTTAAGAAACAAACTCATTTGAATACTCTGTCTATCAATTATGTGAAAAAAGTGAGGTCGTAATAAAAAAAAAGCTTTCCAACCCCCCCCCCCCCCGTTGACACCCACTGTCCCGCATTGATGTTTTATAAAGTTGGCCGCCTTAATTTAATGGATGAGTTCAACTTTAATTCAACTTAATTATTACAAGATTTTTTTTTAATTACGTCTGGAGAAGTGACAAAAGATTCAATAAATTTCCATTTTTATGCTCAATATTTTTTCAAAATTTTCTTTGTAAAAGATCCCTTTGCCGCCATTTTATGAATTTTTAGTCCGTACTAAAATCGTTGTCCATACTAAAATTGTAGTCCATACAAAAATTGTATTGTCCAAATATAACTTTATCAATCCATATTGAAGTTTGCGAAAGTTTCATTGAATATAAATACGCATAGGTGCATTTACCTATTTCACCCAAACTAAGAACCTAATAACCTATTTTTTCGTGTAAATAGTTGTTCCTTGTATCAAAAGTTAAAAAAAATGTAATTTTCATAATTTATACCTGAAAGTGCGTGTGATCCAGTAAATTATTATCAAGAACCTAACAGCGCCAAAGGGACAAATTATAATGGGAGGTTTTGAGCTTTGATTAAATACAAATGTAATTTTAAAGCATCATTTACCATCTCCCCTGACGTAAATAATTGTTTTTTTGTAGTAATTAAGTAGGAACTTAGTCTGATTTCCAAAAGTTGTGCCTATTAAAACGGCTTTGGTTAGGTAAAATAATCGTTAATTTTTTATCTGGTTTGATTTTTGTTAGTAAAGGGTATCGGAGACTAAACAGACAGTCACCATCATATCTGACTGATCTGTGCGTGAGGAACTATCATTATTTTGCTCAAATACAACTCACGCTCAAGTCAGTCAAGTTTAATGTATTAAGAGGAACGTCTGGGCGGCCATTTTCATGCAAAATTTAAATTTGTATTTGGTAGCAAAATACTCCAATAATCTGAATAATAATGTTTTAATCAAAAGTATGGCAAATATGTATTACGGCTGTGTACAGCTAAATTTATTTATGTTTTACTTGTTTATATAAATATAAAATTACAAACGATAATAATTATTAATGTAATTAGATATGGCTTTGAAGGAGGTTATAATTTATAATTTCACTCAAATGTTTAAGCATTTTTGCTAATATAAATGGTAGGAAAAGAATAAATAGTATATTGTACGTCAAAAATTATATTTAATAAAAATAACATCCCACCATTAAATGTTAGGTAGTGTATGAAGTAGTAGGTAGTACCTTGGTGGACTAACTGTATCACTCGTACGATATGAAGAATGCCCGTGTCTTAATTTTTTTATTTATAAAGATACTTCACAAGAGTCTCAGCTGCTCCGGTCTGGAGCCAGTGAGACTATGGCATCCCTAATTGGGGTATGTTGTGAGGCTGAAGGTAGTGGGGAGGGGAAAGAGATAGGGAAGAGGAAGGTGGGGAAGTACCTGGCTATTCAGATCTGGTCACCAAACACGGCTTATGCCATTTCAAGAAACGTTTCAATTCTGAATGGTGGTCTTACGCCAGGGCGATACTGAGAGTATCTTCCACTCTGGAACTTGCCGCAAGTATACTATATACTTCATATATTTTTTTAAAATGAATAAATTGTGAAATAACTCAAAAATAAACAAATAAAATTTATTTGCCACGCCGGGATTCGATCCCGCGACCTTCGGAATGCTAGTCAAGAGCCTTACCGCTGGACTACGCCTTCCGGTGTCTATTTTTATTTTTATTTTTATTTTATTTATTTTGGAGAAAGTTGACAGCAAATCAGAAAATTACAGAATAATAAAATAATAGGATGTTATTTATGCCAATTATAAACTTTCCACTGATGATAGTTATAATAATAAAGTGTGATATGTAAGTTTTATTTTTAGTTACAAAATATGAAAAGGGGGGGGGGGGGGGTGAGGAGGAACATAGGAATAGGATTAAGAGGCAAAGGACGGGAATATATATAGGGATTGAACTTTCTAGTTTGAGTCATGGTGCTTGCTGAGTTTTCGTTTTATGTCACGTAAAGTTGAGTTAAAAATGTCAATGTGGTAATAATTTGAGTTAAATGAGTGTGTGGATCTGTAGATAAATGAGTTCTGTTTGGAATTGGTCTTGCAAATAGGGAGATTAAAGGTAAGTGACTGCCTGCTGTTGCGATTTGGAACATGGAATGATAGGCGTTGAAGAAGATCAGGACAATCGATTAAGTTATGTGTAATTTTAAATAACATTACCAAATCTGCTATGTTTCTTCGACAAGTTAACGTTTGTATTTTGAAGAACTTTGCAGAGTCTTCATTACTAACATGAGATCGAAAAGAGCGGAAATTGAGGTACCTTAAAAATCTATTTTGAACGCTTTCAATTCTATTTTTGTGCACTGCATAGCCTGGGTTCCACACCTGAGATGCGTATTCAAGGATACTACGAACATATGAGAAATACAGTATTTTGAAAGTAGTAAGGTCTTTAAATTGTTTACAGGAGCGGATTATGAAACCAAGCATAGAAGATGCATTAGTGACTATATGGTCGATATGTTTGTTGAAATTCAGTTTACTATCAAGTATAACTCCAAGGTCCTTACTTTCGAATTTGATAGACAACGGTACATGATTAATTGAGTATTCATGGATTAATACGTTTTTATTTCTAGTAAAGCGCACGATGAAGTACTTATAAATATTTATTTATTTATACGGTGTAAAGACAGGGTGCCGTATCGCCATTTGGTTCGGTATTGTAAGGCGTTGTGAGGTGGAAGGTAGGGGTTGTTGGAAGGGATTCAATTTATGGAGGGGGAAAAATATGACGGTAGTTCTTTCTTCACGCGAGCCGACTTACACCAATACGAGTTGAAGAAACGATCCGTTCTCATTGAGCCAAATTCAACTGTGAACAGGTGACTGTAGAGTTTCGCGTACGTGCAGCGAGGCAAACGGAATCAATGCTGTTAGCTCTGTCGAGCAGGCTCCATTGAAATTCCTGTAGAGCAGACTCAGAATGTGTACATGGCGTCCGTGCATTTGATATAGCAATAGGTCTGCACATAGTTGGTTATAAATCGGACGGCTCTTCCAAACTTGAACAGTATCAAGTTGGATTTTCATATTATGGGGGATTCGGCCCAGAGGTGGCTTTTAAATAGAATTGATGGACACACGTAAGAATTGTACAGGGTTACCAGCTTGTCACGATTTTGAGGAACTGAATTTTTGTCGACTGTGGAACTTGTGTCCTCCTACAAAATATCTTGGACTTTTAGAAGCAATTTTAACCGTAAAAAAGAAAAACAAAAATATAATGAACAAGGTCAGAATCGCTTGCACTAAATATCAGCATAGGAACGATTTTGTATTTATATTTTTATTTTAATAATAATAATAATAATATTTGGATGATTTATATAGCGCCGTTTTTGTGAAAAATCACCTCAAGGGCGCTGTACAAACTTATAATACATTTCTAAAATCTAAAAAACTGCAAGCTAGACAAACAATTAAAAACAACTTATGGCTAAAAATTGCATACACCGGTTCATTGATCACCGATACGAAAATATATGTACAATATTTTGACCAATGAACGCGATGTTGCCTAAAATTTAATGAAAACAGAACCATACTTACCTGAGAGGTCGCTTGAAATTAACACTGTATATTGTCCATTAAAAGAAATTTAGATAGAGTTCGCACGCAGAGGACATTATTGTGAACACATGTTATTTAATCCTGAGAAATATTTTAATATTAATATGTAATATATTCTTTGACGAGTGTATTTTGGAAAGTAAAAGCAACATGTAAAGGTGGGTGGTGCAGTAGTACCTATAAGGATTTGATCTTTCTAAATGTGGTTCGTCAAGAGACAGATTGATGTGTAAGGAATCGAGTAATTTTAATTTAGTAAGAAAAGTGTGATTAAGACATAGCACAGACAATACAAGTATGATACTCTCAAATAGGTATATTTAAATTACGGGTATGAGAGCCCAAAAAGGAAGGTTTTTAGTTTGGACCTAAACTCTGTTGGGCTTGTTATGCATCTTAATTCCGGAGGGAGTCTATTCCAAGCCTTAGGCCCAGATACTCCGAAAGCACGATCTCCAAACATAGTATTTGGCTTTCGTTTAGGTTCTATTAGTCTGCCTTTAGCAGATGAAGTTGCTGATCTAAGGGTTAATTGTTTCGGACCGGTATTTTCCGGGACGCATAATTCGGAGATGTAAGGTGGGGCCATTTCGTTGATTGATTTAAAAACCATCCAGCACAATTTGTACTGGATTCTCTTATTTTCTATGACAGCTTGGAAATTATTATCTATGACTATGATGTTTCTGGACGTCGTTTTTCCTCAAGGTCGCCAAGTCCTTCATTTAATAGACTGAAGGTTCTACTAGCCATATTATATTTGATATATGGGTGGAATACACAAATTAACTATAATATTATACAACACATGATTCGAATCATATACTTACATAAACCTAAAAGGCAATGAAAGGAAATTTTAATAATTGTCTATCTAATACTTCATCACTGTCTATGGATAACCATATTATTTTATTTACACGTCAGACTCTTCATCCTATTTCCAATCTCTAATTCTTCATAATATACCTTACTCTGTTTAATCCACGCAATTAAATCTATCATCCCATACTTGTGACAGTTATTGGTAAGTAATAACGCTGATATTTATCACGCTATTCATTTGTTAGCAGCTGACAGCCAAACTGATCGACATCTGTTCTTTCATTTGAGCAGGCAGGCTCACATGCACAACTGCGCTATGTCTAATGCGGCCCTGCTTACGCTTACCCCACCGACGCCAATCTATACACCAACACGTGAAAGGGAATTTATTTAACGCTTTTTTCGGGGAAGATTGGAACCGTCAATTTTAAGTCTAACTAATTTTGGATCAGTGTTTCTGTGGCAATATTAGATTGCTACTTTGACTTGAGTAGTACTAGAGTGAGACAGCAAAAGTCTCCGGTTTATGGCAACTTTCCATTTAATAACAAAAACAGCTATTATTACTCATTTTTTTTTTAATCTGGTGACCCCATTCTGAGTCATAATTATAGACCAATTTCTTTTACCTCAAATATCGAAAAATATTTGAAAACAGTGTATAAAAGCAGGTGTTTAAATTTATAAAAGAAAATAGTATAATAAATGCACATCAATATGGTTTTAGAGAAAATTTGAGCACTCGAGACGCTTTCGTAGACTTATCATCTAAAATACAGGGTGCGGCAGCATAACTTCCTTTTTTCAAAATTTAATAAAACCCATTATATGAATCAGAATTTTTTTTATCTGTTTTTTATAATGTAGTTTTGTTTTACTTAGTTTTTAAATATCAAATTAGGTAGGTGACGTCCCCTATTCTCCATACACTAAGTAAACCGATTTCTGGCGTTTGTAATGACTCTTGCCAGCATATCAGTCGTTATCCTGGCAATTCCTTCCTGAATGTTGGTCTTCAAATCTTGTAGGGTCCTTGGACGGTTCACATTAACATAGGATTTCAAAAAAAATCCATAGAAAAAAATTGCAAGGAGACAAATCAGGAGAGCGGGCCGGCCACTCCAAATCACCTCTAATTGAGATGAGGTGCTTTGCGAAGTGTTCCCTTAACAGCCATCAATGCTCGGTGATCTTATGGGACAAGGGACTCCAGTTCTTCCTCTTATCGTATTTGCAGTTTGTCTGAACGTTGTGACCCATATAACAATTGATTTACGGTCCGGGACAGAGGCTAAATTAAAGTGATTTCGAAAGGCGCGCTGGATTGCGATCACAGGACATCCTTTCCAAAATTAGGCTTCAACGGCAAACGTACTCTCCTCATTGTTCCAACGCATGATGGCGACTAAACTGTGTCGGGACAAAACTTCAAAGTTCCGCCTCTCGAACGAAATCACGAGCACTGAATGGCGCGCATTTTAAAAAAGGATGTTATGCTGCCGCACCCTGTATATAGATCTATAGCTAATAAAAAAATGCATTGGAATATTTGTCGACTTAAGAAAAGCATTTGAGAGTATATCACATTCTAATATTATCTCTAAACTGGTGAAAATTGGTATTGCCAATAATGCCTTAACGTGGATCGAAAATTACCTACTTCATAGAGAGAAATTTGTCAAGTTAAGTGGTTTTCTGAGTGATTTCCAGATCAGTAAATTTGAAATCCCGCAGTGAAAGGCGTTGAGACCGATTCTTTTTATTATTTATGTGAATGATATTTTTAAATCACCATAAAGTCCAAACTATTATCATACGCTGATGACACAACAATTTTAAATCAGGAATTAACATGGAACGAAGAGATCGGCTGAATTTGATATAACTTTAATGAAAAAATGGTTCAATCAAAATTTAATCTCTAAATACAGATAAAACTTTTGTAATACCATTCACTCTGAATTAAATATGCTACCCCTGAAAATCTAAACATATGTATCCACTCATATAATTGTAATTCAAATTCATATCAATGTAAACCTGATTGCTCTGTACTCACTGTTAAAACCAATGTCAAATACCTTATAGTACGAGTAACATAAAGTAGAAGATGCCAATCAGTACAACAGTAGAGAAACTAAGAAAATTAGTTTACATTTTCATTAGAATTCGAAAATTTTTAAATACCTATTAGTAAATTAAAAACAATTTATTTTTCCTTAATCAAAACAGTGCTACAATATGAAATTGTTGGTAGGGATGGTGCTTTCCAAACTTCTCATTTACCCTTGGAAATAATTTAAAAAAAAATTAAAAAAGACACGTGATTACCCAACCATCAAGATTCTATAAATACGAGTATATTCGAGTTAAATGCTTAAACCAATTACCAGTTAATTTAAGATTGGGAACAATTTTTTTTAAATTAAAAAAATCAATGATAACACTTTATATAATATAACTTATTACAATCACTATAATTTAAAATACTATATTTCTCAACGCAATTGTAATATCAGATATCCTTTTTTTATCTTTATTTTTTCTCCTTTCTTTTTTATCTACTCTTCTTCATTTTATTATTTTCCTTGTCTACCATTTGTTTTATATATATATATATATACATGTAAAGAAAAATATAATTTTCTTTAATTTAAAACAATGCCAATCTTGACTCCTCATTGTGTATGAACCGTAGACTGTCACTGGATATGTGCCACAGTACCTACTTAACAGTTGACTCATAATATTATAATCTATGGATAATTAAAAATATAGTGAAAACAATCTATGGCTATGATAAAGCAAATCGGTAAGATTAATTTCAATATTTAAAAGTCTATCGTGATTGTGATTAAGGAATCGACATTTCAATTTATAACATTAAATGTCGTATCTTTTCTTACTATGTTTTGTTACTAGATACTTTTATTTATGTAAATCTTGTGAGATTAACAAAATAAACCTCCTCTTTCTTTACAGAGAAACTCAATTGTCTTTTAATTGATTGTGTCATCCAAATCACAAGGAAAATATCATCATATACACGTATTATAGATGCATGTTTTTTTTTGTTTACTGTTAAATATCTATTCTTTGTTTTATACATAAAATAAATTTTATACATTAAATAAAGGTAATTTTTCAGGATTGGTGGCCAAGGCCTTTGTTGTGGTTTACATTAGTTTTCTCGGCCTTTTTAACTCGAGCTTTGCTCTTAAAATATGGGTAAGATATATTAACAATTTATTTTTGAAAAAGAAAAACTTTATTTAATTTATAAAAACATGTCATTTTTGTACCATTATATTGAATAAAAAAAATATATATACATACGATAGCATCTTTTCACTATTTCTTCATCTAATCCCAGAAATTTGAAAGACTGCAATAAAGTAATATCCGTTTTTGCTTGTCTCGCTTATTGAATAAATCAGTTTTGTACTTCTTCTTAAGACCTCAACACATCACATTTGTTTTTCTGTGACTCGGGTTTTATTAAATAACAAGTCCAGATTAATAAGATTATGATGTATTCTTAATATGGCGATACACGATTGAACATTTGACCTGTTGTCTTGCCAGCTGTCGGTAAGAGAGAGTTCTTCCGACCGGAATAACGGCATAGACAGTATACAATAGACACTGTAACAACATTCAATAACACAAATGATATTGGCAGAGCCGTTTGTTGTAAACACTTCCCTAAATAAGATTGGCGGCATAGTTTTAATATTGCAGTTATTAAAATTCTCACATTATATAAACACGTATTTCCGAATTTCTGATAAAAGCGGAATGAGAGATCGAAATAAGGAAATACCGGCTTACCTTTAGAAATACATATTGTATATATTATATTGAGTTCTTCCCCCTTGATCTTGATGGCGGTTCTCAACTTGCAAATGTCGAACCCCAGTTTAAAATACAGTTACAATAATTATTATAGTCTTGTTTCAAAACATGAGTTACGTATGCGACTTCAATGTTTTGGAAAAATTTCAAACCTCATGGGAATTGAATTTCCGTTATAAAAATTTTCTGTTTCAGGAATATCTGTTTTGGCTTGAACCAATTACCAAACGCTACCACAGCTGGGACATGGATCTAGTAAATCCTAAGACTTTTTCCATCTAGACGGAACCAGGGCCCCAGGAAGAAGGTGGAGGTGTAATGCTGTATACAGATAAAGATTTCGACCTCCAAGATGTAAAGAAGGAATGTTTGCAATATGCAGAGATTACTCAGACAGCCAGTTAGTTACATTGAATATATTAAAAAATGTGGCATGTTTAATTTTTTAATTATTTATATACTTAACATGCCACATTTTTAATTTGGAATTATTAACTTAAATGAATTACTCGCAATAAGTTCCCGATTTCTCAAATATTTACCTGTTTTTATTTGGGATATGTTATCAGTTACGTAAATATTGATGGAAATAAAAACCTTAACATTGACTTCTTCAATGGTTTCATTATTTTATCTTAAAGTTCGTATCCAAATCCTCGCCTTTATACATATGTTAATTGATTGGGTTTAAAATCTTTCAAATTTATAGATTTTTTTTTATAAAGTCTCGTTGTATGTAAATTATTGTAGTGTATGAATGTAGTACATTACATTCAAAGAACATTGCAATTATAAATGTTCGTATTGTCATTTTGGTTTTGCAGGCAGCACTAATGTGGAGACAGTGGCCATCAAGGAGGATCTTGGATCCCGAGAAGAAGATGAAGGGAGTTTTCCATTTATGGAAATTGACATGGATATGTCGGATGTTAAGAAAGAATGCTTAGAACGCGTCGAAATGAACCAGACAACAGGTAAAACCTATTTTCATTGTATGAACATTATGTGGTATCCATTTTCACAACTTATCGCGGAAAATAAATCTTAATGAGCCTTTTTTATTCTTATTCTTTTTAAATTTGTCGACAGATCTGAAGACGCATCCTGTGGATAAACGATTATTTTGTCCTCAATGTGACTACACTTGCTATCATAGGAATGATTTTTTAAGTCACCGTCTAATCCATACTGGAGTTAAACCCTATTCTTGTACCGAATGCAACTTTTCATGTTCTCAAAAGAGCAATCTCACGAGGCACATAATAACTCATAGCGCAGAAAAACCCTTTTCTTGTTTCGAGTGCAACTATTCATGTTCCCGAAAGAACATCTTAACGATCCACATGCTAACTCACAGTGGAGAAAAACCTTTTTCTTGTTCCGAGTGCAACTATTCATGTTCCCAAAAGGGAAATCTGACGAGCCACATGCTGACTCACAGTGGAGAAAAACCTTTTTCTTGTTCCGAGTGCAACTATTCATGTTCTCAAAGGGGCAGTCTGACCATCCACATGCTGATTCACAGTGGAGAAAAACCTTTTTCTTGTTCCGAGTGCCACTATTCATGTTATCAAAAAGGCGATCTTACGAGGCACAAGCTGATTCACAGTGGAGAAAAACCTTTTTCTTGTTCCGAGTGCAACTATTCATGTTCTCAAAAGGGCAATCTGACGAGCCACATGCTGACTCACAGTGGAGAAAAACCTTTTTCATGTTCCGAGTGCAACTATTCATGTTCTCTAAAGAGCAAACTCACGAGGCACAAGCTGACTCACAGTGGAGAAAAACCTTTTTCTTGTTCCGAGTGCAACTATTCATGTTCTCAAAAGGGCAATCTGACGAGCCACATGCTGACTCACTCTTGATTAAAACCTTAATTGTGATCTAAGTGCAGCAATTCATCTTCTCAAATGAGAGATTTGAAGAAGTACGTTGGAACTATTGTTGCAGAATAAACTTTTTCGTATTTTGTCTGCCTTTTGTCGATGACAAAGTTACGCAAGTCACCGGTACGAAGCAACCAAGACAGGAACTGGTTCAAAAATAGCATGTTCCTCGAATGCACTGTCATCTAGTGATCTCTAGTCACCGGTACAGAATAACCGAGACATGCAATGGCGTCGTATGCAGTATATAACCGTTTGATACAACTGAGTTATACCGTCAAACTTTACATATTCGGAGCGATACTGCAAGTTCATTAATTGTAGTACTTATAATTGCCTAGGGCACGTCCCCATGCTAGCTGCCGACGGAATTGGCCACTTCTTTTTACGAATTCTGGAATTAGTAACGGAACTTCAATTGTTAAAGCGAATGTAGCCATAAAAGGTGTAAAACGAAATCTTTTTCTACTAGCTGGTATTGCGGTATACTTCGAACTGGTTTTCTGCGTTTAGCTTTGATATAGCCATCAATTACCGGATACCAAGACCTATGCCGATGAAGTATTGACTAGGTCGTAATGTTATAATTTTTTATGAAGTTGAATTTTGCCTTTTTTTTAATTTATCAAAGTCAACTTTAATGAGGGGATGAAAAGTTACAACACGTTATCCGCTCCTGGTGCCACCCGTACCAGTTACGCCACTGAGGATACTGTAATAGCACCTCGTATTGGATTGGACCTGGCAACACGGTATCACTTCCAAGTACGTATGCACACATTTCACCACTAACAATTACAGATCTACCCTAATGATGGATACTGTAGCGATGTCCGAAACGTTGGCTAAAGAAGGAGGTAGCGCAACACGGGATAACACTCCAAAAACAAATCACAAAAATAATTTTGGTCGTGAAAATCTAAAAACTTTAAGTGAATTTTATTCCGAATCCTTGTCAGAATATCCTGAATCACAATAATTCCGAATCCTTGTCAGAATATCCTGAATCACAATACTTCGGATTAATATACTATTTTATTTTCCTACTGAGTAGGGTAAACCTATATATTTTTTAAAATTCAAAGATATTATAATAATATGATCTCAATTAATGAAACAAGTAGTGTATTTCTTTTTAATTCTTATTTTATTTAGTGAACCTTTAGTTTAATTCTTGTTTATTTTGTTGGTGGTTATTTTGAGTCTGCCCTTTTTTTCCTTTTAGTGTGTGTTTTGAATAGGCACTTTATACTATATATTACTTTCTTTAAATTCCGTAAAGTTTTAATTCGGATCGTTACTATTTATGTTATTTGTAAAATCTACAAAAATGTTAATGTTAACGTTTTTAACATTTATGTTATTTATAAAATCAACCAAAATGAGAATGTTAATGTTTTTAACATTTTTAACCTTTATGTTATTTATAAAATCAACCAAAATGAGAAGGTTAATGTTTTTAACATTTATAATAAATTTTTTATGTTTATTTTTTTTTTTAAGGTGCCGGTAACCCGGGCGTTTATTAATATCAAGAGTTATTTACATTTACATATATGTGCGCTACCAGACTCACTAGACAATATCTGTTCTGAGCCGGGTAGCAGTATCTATAATTACATATATCAATAAAGATTAAAGCAAAAAAATACAAAAAAAAATAAATAATAATACAAAGTTCAAAAGAAAAAACTTAAATAATAATAATACAAAGTACAAAAGAAGAACACAAATAAAAATACAAAAGATAACCTACATATAATAAATATAAAAAAATTTACAAACATACAGGGTGTTAAGGGACGTACTTGACTTACTGTAACCAGTGATTCCTGACATTATTTGGAGTAAAAAATGTAAATGAAATTTTGGTCTCCGGTGACTTTTTTGACGACTTTTTTTTTTTTTTCAAAATTTTTTTCTTCAAATTCAAACAAAAAAAAATTTCTTCCGCATGTTGTCACTGGTCACTGAGCCAGGTGTCCGACGAACCCCTTACCCCGCCTCCAACTGTTCAACAACTACCATTTTTTATGTTTTTGTAGAAAAAAAAAAAAAAAAACATCAAAAATGTCACCGGAGACCAAAATTTCATTTACATTTTTTACTCCAAATAATGTCAGGAATCACTGGTTAAAGTAAGTCAAGTACGTCCCTTAACACCCTGTATATAAAGTACTTAAACATTTTCAGTTTGAAAGTTCTTTTTTTTAAATTTTAATATATGTTTAAATAATAATATACAACGTATAAAAAATTAACACGTTCAGTTTGTAAGTAGCTTGTTAATGCAATTCCTTTTTTTGTTTAATAAACACGTATTAAAGTTTTTATATGTACGTTTTCTATTGGTTTGAATTATGTGTTGTGTTTTTTTTAAGAAAATGTTGAATATGGAAGGTGCGAGGTAAGATTCATGTTTTTTTAGCAAGAGTGGATTTAATTTTTGGCACTTGTAAATGTTTGTTAGATTTAGCTCTAGTATTCTGGGAGTGAGATATGTGGAAAGGTGACGTTTTTATGCAATTTATATGGATAATTTTTTTATGAATAGCTTCCTGATATCAAGTATTTTATTTTGAATTAAAAGATTTCCAGTGGGATGAAGATATGGTTTTTTGTACATAGTTCTAATAAGTTATTTATGAGCTGTATTAAGCAGCTTAATGTACCTATGTGTCTGCGGCTCCACCCCATGCCGATATACCATAAATTAAAATGCTTTGGCAAAGGGACAAGTATAGATCTTTTAATAGTTTAGGTGACATAATGTTTCTAATCGTTTAAAAAATATATATTTGTTTCCGGATGTCAGATATATTGTGTCAGAAATTTTATTCTATTTCTAATTTAATGTTTTTTTCTTTTTTCATTTTATGCGATCTATATTACATAAACGGTTAATTAGTTTGTGCAGTGTGGTTAAGGGGATATTAATTATTTACAATTATTCGGATAATATAGTCACTAAGGCATTTACTCGTTTTAGAGATAAGTAACTAGCTATAAGTTACCAGCTATAAGTCTAAGATTTAAGTTACCAGCTATAAGTCTTAGATTTAAGTTACTAGCTATAAGTCTTAGTTATAAGTCACTAGTTATAATTGTAAATCTTACTTGTAAGCCAGTTATATTAATTCTTATATATATATGTATTTGTTCAGCGCTCTTGAGGTGATTTTTCATTAAAACGGCTCTTTATAAATTAACCAAATAATTTTATTGTGACTATTATTATCATGTGCAGTACCCAGAAAACTTTCTTGTAGAGAGTCTCGTTCACCAAGGAGCCCGATAAAGATCGTCGTAGATCAGTGATCATAGGGTGGTTTATTGCATCTGGTAAACAGCAAACAATCAACTTCTTTATTTGAGATTGTTCTTACTATTCACACTGTACGTAGAATTGAAATAACATAGTTTTAGGGTCTATTCTGAAGGATCAATCTCGTACTTTAAATTTTCCATAACTGGCGTCATGAGTAGTGTTCCTTTATACAGCGGACTGAACAATAAACCACTATTATTAACATATATGAATGCAAGGCGGGGACTAGCTACCAGCATAGACTTTAAGATTGTTCCGTCAGCAAGTCAGTAACAAGATGAAAGGAGAGTGACGTACGGCGAGCAGTGAAGGCGGCTAGTCGGCGATGGCCTGCAGAATCGTAAGCCGATTTAACATTCTTAGTAGCTTCATTATGTTTCATAATCGGTTTATCCGTTATTAAATATTTTCGCCATTTATAATTGTAGCAACTGGCGCTCTTAGAATTAAGCATGATTATTATTTAAACTTTTGGATAGTCAGGAACTCTACAACTTTATGCGGACGATACAATTTTTTACAATAAACTGAACCTAGCAGAGTTTGAAACGGAAATGAATGCTGATGTTTCTAAATTCACAAGCTGATTAAGAATAAACAAACTAACTCTTAACGTAAAAAAACTTGTTATATCCTTTTTGGCAACAACAAAAATTTCAACCTCAATATTAAAGTTGGTGATAACTGCCTCGAAAAGAAAATACCACAAAATATTTCGGCCTGATCGTAGATTCCCAACTCTCGTGGGAACTACACATAAATCATAAAGGAGAAAATTACCCCCATAACTGGTGTTTGTTCCAGAATGCGATTTCTTTTATTTAATTATAAGTAGAATAATAATTAGTTCGTAAGATTCGTGTAAACGAAAAATCGCCTAAAATATGTAAATAAAATATTATCCCTCGGTTTTTCCAAAGAAGGTCCGACCCTCGAAGTAGTTTTAATGGCTGGTAATTATGTAGATACATTGCTTTACCGATTTGTAAGAAATTGTTTATTCCTTAAATTGTTTACTTTTAAGTAGGTTTGTTTACCTGTACAGTTCAAATAGAACACACGAATGTTTATTGCAGCCACCAAAATAGAAAACGCGGTTCTTTTATGACCCAAACTAAAGGAACTTAATCCCTTAGGTTTAAAATGTATCTATATTGGTGTGCCCATTTTGGCAACCTTTTAAAAGTAATTTTAGTGTTTTATTGGGGTTAAATTTAAGAATTTGAGATCTGGGAATTTTTAATGTTAGTCCATTTCTCCATTTCAGTATTGTATGATAGTTTTATTGGTGGCCCTTTTGCCGACTCCAGGGCAATTGTTTTATTGCGGGATTTTAAAATTCAATTTAAGAGCCGCTAAATATTGTGTCCCACCATTTTTATACCTTTTTGTATTAGTGTATTTTTGCTTTAAATATGGTGATTTTTAGAACAGAGAGTTAGTCTCGCTAGTAGAGTGAACCGAGAAGGTACACGCTGTGTGCCTTCAATTGTGTAATTGTACTGAAGCTGGTAGGTACGAGTAATACCTACGGTTCAGTACTGGAAAACTGACCAGAGAGAGATCGAAGTAGAGACTTCGATATTTGTCAGTGTGGTGTGGTCGTGGACCCTCTTGTAATAAATATATTTGTTGCATTGAATAAATTGTGAAGAAGAAGAAAAAATAAGTGTTTTCCTGTCAACTCCATACTGTTGTGCTCTCGTACCACGATAACAGAAATATATGGTCCTTCGAGCCGGATCGAGAATACAGACATCATGGAAGCGGGACGACAATCAAAGACGACATCCATCTGCGGCAGCAAGGCGGGGTCCAGCAGCAGCTGGTCAGAGGCACAATTGAAAGCAGCAGATACCAAGGTGCGCATCACCAGACAAAAGGCTCGCCTCCAAGCAGAGATGGCTGAAGCAAAGGCAAAGATGGCTGAAGTAAGGATAGCTGGTGAAATGGCGGTCCTGGAAGCAGAGGAGGAGCACGCAGCATTGTCTCTGGAAGTTGCGTCAAGGACTTCCCGACGGACTCTGGAAGATCGAGTCCATGACTGGGTAGGCCAGTCGATACACGGATCATTGTCAGAACTTGGAGACAACGATGGGCAGCAACAGGAACTGCTCCGTGATGGGCGGTTCTCAGTACAGCCGACCGCAGGAACTTCACACCAGGAGCCCTTGGCAGGGCAGTCTCTCCCATCACAGGATCGGGTAGAGCAGGATATTCCGCTGCACTTGGAACGGCGGATGGAGCAACAACATGGTGGGGGGTACGAGGTACCATCGCCCAAAGGATCATCACATCAGATGCCCTTGATAGGGCAATCTTTCCCGCTGCAGTCGATGCAGCATCCGCAGCCAGGCAGTAGCTGTTGGGAACAGCCACTCGGTGCAGCAGAGCAACGCGACGGGCAGCAGCGTCCTGAGCCGCACGGCCGATTCCAGAGAACGGCGCCTGAAATAACTGAAGACCGTCTCGCGGAATCAATTGGTAAGGCAATGTCTCTATATAATACCAGGCCAAAAGTTAATGATCTTCCCCCGTTTCACGGCAATCCAATTGAATGGATAGCATTTAAATCGATATTCCAACATACCACGGACTTCTTAAAAGTATCAGACAGCGAGAATTTATATAGGTTACAAAAGGCGTTAAAAGGGGAGGCGCGTGAAGCGGTTTCTTACCTCCTACTATCTCCTTGCAATGTCAAGGAAATTATGATCACGTTAGAAAATATTTTCGGTAACACGGATCACATCATCCAAAAAACTATTGGTGAGATCAAAGGTTTAAGTAAATTAGACGAAAATACCGGTTCAGACGCCATTATTCGTTATTTTTTAATTAAATGAAGACAATATAAGCGAAACTCAATCGAAAATCTGAAAACAGAAAAATCAGAAAAAGATATTGACACATCTGGGACACGGTAAGCGAGAGGTCCTGGGTTCGTGTCCCAGATGTGTCAATATCTTTTTCTGATTTTTCTGTTTTCAGATTTTCGATTGAGTTTCGCTTATATTGTCTTCATTTAATTAAATATTACAATTTGAGGTTTTACTCATAAAGTTAAAATAAAAATAAAAATAACCATTATTCGTTTTTCATGCAAAGTTAAAAATTTGATTTCAATGTTAAAATCCTTTAAAAATATCGGACATTTGCACAATCCGGATTTGTTGTCAACTTTAGTAACTAAATTACCTGTTACCCTTCGAACATTGTGGCTTGCAGACAAGGATAGGCGAAACACAACACAGCCAATACTATGCTATTTATCACTTTGGCTGGAAGAAATTGTGATAAATTCACGTGACTCAGGAATAAGCCTCAATTCTAAAACAAATAACGAAACTAAATTCTCTTCCAATAACAATTTTAAACCGAATAGTAATAATTATCATCCACGGCAATCAAATCAATACCAAAATAAGCAAAATTATAATAGGCCTTATGCTCCCAAAAATTTCCAATTCGAACGTCCATACGACACGTCAAAAAAATTCCTAATAAATCACACAACTAATAGAGACAAGTCACCGTGCTGTGTTTGCAACGGAGACCACCAGATTTGGCAATGTGAGAAATTTAAAAATATCTCAACAACCCAAAGATGGGAAATAGCAAAGTTCAATAATATGTGCTTTAAGTGCTTAGGGCACGGACATTCCCGTATTAACTGTAAATTCAATTTCAAGTCGCCAAACAAGAAATACCATGACTTATTAATAAACCATAATCGGGTGGAAACTAATGAAATCGTCACAAACACTTGGGAAAATAGTCAAGTTCTCTTAAAAGTGATTCCAATTACGGTGTACGGGCCACTAGGAAGTCTTGACATTCATGCGTTGTTAGACGACGGGTCAACCGTCACTCTATTAGACCAAGAAGTAGCGGAAAAAATCGGTTTGTCTGGACCAGTTAGTGACCTCTCATTGCACGGGGTCAATGACATGAACTCTAATAACACGGGTTCAATGTCAATCGAAGTCAAAGTAAAAGGCAAACAAGAAGTAAATTCGTATGTCGCCAGAGCCCGAACCGTTCGGGACTTACAAATTCCAGCTCAAATAGCTTTGTCTAATTCTTATATTTCGAACAAAAAGCACTTAAAGAACGCTCCTTACTTTGAAAATAACGTTAAACCTCAAATGTTGATAGGCCAAAATAACTGGGAATTAATCATTTCCAGAAACATAGTCAAGGGAGACAAAAACAAGGTTTCCTTATCGTATACTAAACTAGGGTGGGTGGCGCTAGGTCACATTACAAAAACAGAAAGTAATGAATTTAATTTTCATATTAGGGAAGATGAAAACAACGAGTTACATCAACTAATCAAAGAAAGCTTCAAATTAGATGACATGGGAGTAGTAAACCCGAAGATATGCAAGGATGATAGACGTGCTTATTCCCTATTAGAAAACACGACAAAACTTAATAGTCAGGGGAGTAATTGGGAGACAGGGTTACTGTGGAAGGAAGACGAGAGATATTTTCCCGATAGTTATCAAATGGCAGCAAATAGGTTGCTGACTTTAGAAAAGAGAATGGATAGAGATAATGAATTCGCGGAAGCCTACTGCAAGAAAATAGATCACTATATAGCGAAAGGATTTGCAAAGAAAATCGATATAAATGATAGGTATCCGGATAGCTCGGATAAATTCTATTTACCGCATTTTGCCGTTTACAACCCGAATAAGCCAGGAAAGCTTCGGGTTGTATTTGATGCAGCGGCAAAATCAAAGGGAGTTAGTCTGAATGATAGACTTTTAACGGGACCGGATCTATACAATTCACTGTTAGGAATGATATTTAAATTTAGACAATACGAAATTGCGTTCACAGCGGATATACAGGAAATGTTTTTGCAAATTAGAATTATAGATGACGATACACCATTTCAGTTGTTTTTATGGAGAGGAAAAGATCGTAAGGTAGCTCCATCAGTGTACGTCATGAAGTCAATGATATTTGGCGCCAAATCATCACCTTGTTCGGCGCAATTTGTAAAAAATAAAAATGCTGAGCAATTTTTATCTCAGTACCCCCAGGCCGTCGAAGCAATTAAAACAAAACATTATATGGACGACTATTTAGACAGTGTAGATTCATTAGATAACGCGAAGAAATTGATTAAGGATATTATGTATATACACGCCCAAGGTGGATTCAATATCACCAGCTGGGTAAGTAATGCGCCAGAGGCGCTAGAACACGTTCCCGTAGCCCACCGGTCAAAGGACGTGGTTTGTTTCGAACAAAGCGAGATTAACATGCAGAGAACATGAGGCTTGCAGTGGGATCCGAACTCGGATACATTGTCATTCGATCTCAGTTTCAAAAAAATTCCCCGGGATATAATTTCGGGAAAGCAAAGACCCACGAAAAGGCAGATGTTGAAAGTTATTATGACAGTTTTCGATCCGCCAGGATTCTTAGCACCCCTGACAGTTCGATCGAAAATATTATTACAAAATGTATGGAGGTCTGGAACAGATTGGGATAATAAATTAAATGATCGTAATTTTAGTGAATGGCTCCTGTGGCTGGAGGAATTAAAGACAATAAGTAACGTTCAAATTCCTAGATATTATGAGATCTTATGTAAGGATGCACATGTAAAGGCTGTAGAAAGGCAACTTCACATTTTCTGTGATGCAAGCGAAAAGGCGATGTGTTGTGTAGCTTATAGTCGTGTTAAAAACTCCAGTGGTCAGGTTTTCGTAAATTTCATTGCTAGCAAAACCCGTGTAGCCCCAATCAAGCCGATGTCGATTCCGCCCTTAGAATTGCAAGCGGCCCTTTTGGGAAGTAGATTATATAAAAGTATTATAGGTGAACATACGCTCACCTTTAACTCGAAACATTTTTGGACAGACTCGAAAACTGTTATGTGCTGGTTAAAATCTGATTCAAGGAACTTTAAACCCTTTGTTTCGCATAGGCTAGGCGAGTTGGAAGAAACAGTTGGTTCAGAATGCTGGCGGTGGCTTCCCACTAAAGAAAATATAGCAGATGAGGCTACAAGAGATACGAATATGACAGACTTAACGTTACAGGGACGATGGTTTTCTGGTCCCGAATTTCTCAAATCACCTCCAGAAGGATGGCCACAAGAGAATGTGGCAAACCGTAACGATAATATAAACAAAGAATTATTAGAATTAAAACCATCGGCTATTTTAATTACAACATCGGCGGCATGTTTCATAGATCCATATAAATTCTCGAAATATTCACGTTTGTTAAGAGCTACAGCGTACGTTTTTAAATTCATTAGTAAATGTAGACGCAAACCCCTAGAAAATAATTCACTTACCGCTGAGGATTTAATTGCTGCCGAACGATTCCTTATAAAGGAGTCTCAGAAAAGAACCTTAAATAGGGAAATTATGATTTTAACGAAAAAGGAAATATTGCCAAAAGATAGCAGACTGAGACAATTAAGTGCCTATTTAGATGTACATGGAATATTGCGTATACAAGGTAGAATTGAAGCAATCGAGGACGTACAATTAAGTACAGTCTTTCCCATAATCCTCGATAATAAAGATAGGTTAGCGCATTTATTAATTACCCAATTTCACGAAAAATCTAGCCACGGTGGAGTTGAGCACGTTTTAAATGCAATAAGGCAAAAGTACTGGATACTTAATGCGCGTCAGTCTATTAGGAAAATACATTATATGTGTCAAACTTGTAAAAATAAGAAAGCCCAACCACAAGCACCGCTAATGGGATGTTTACCTATGGAAAGGTTACAACACCATATACGTCCGTTCACACATACAGGCATGGATTACTTTGGACCCATGAAAGTGACAATAGGGCGAAGAAATGAAAAAAGATATGGTGTACTGTTCACGTGTTTGTCAACAAGAGCCGTACACATTGAAATCGCTGATTCACTAACAACGGATTCTGCCATACTCGCAATCCGACGTTTCGTAGCTAGACGTGGTTACCCGCTAACCATTTGGAGTTATAATGGAACAAACCTCAGAGGGGCTGATAAGGTGTTATCAGATTCACTGTCACGTCTAAATCAAGAGAAAATAAATGACGAAATGTCAGTAAGAAAAATAAACTGGAAGTTTAATCCTCCAGCATCTCCTCACCACGGAGGCTCCTGGGAAAGTCTGGTGAAATCTATTAAAAGTACGTTTTACGCCATATTACATGAGCAAGCACCGCGTCCAGACACTTTGCACACATTGCTTTTAGAAGCCGAAAACATTGTAAATAGTAGACCGCTCACACACGTTTCACTCGATAGCAAAGATTTTGAAAGCCTGACGCCAAATCATTTCTTGTTAGGTTATAAGTATGACAATCCAATCGTAGGAGCTTTTGATCAGGGAGATTTATGCCTAAAAAAGCAGTGGCGTATTGCGCAATTTTTCGCCGACCAATTTTGGTCACGATGGGTGAAAGAATATTTACCTACGTTGGTAAAACGTTCAAAATGGCATGACGTGGTGCCACCTATAAAAGTAGGCGATGTAGCTATCATATGTGATAACACATTGCCCCGGAATACCTGGCCAAAGGGCATTGTTGTAAAAGTATACCCCGGGACCGACAAACAAGTCCGTGTAGTAGACATTCAAACAAACCATGGTACCTTTCGTAGACCCGCCACTAAGGTAGCGGTATTAAAAATACAAAGATCGCATTCTTTACCTATTTAGTGAAGTAAATTCACGGGAGGGGGTATGTTTGTTCCAGAATGCGATTTCTTTTATTTAATTATAAGTAGAATAATAATTAGTTCGTAAGATTCGTGTAAACGAAAAATCGCCTAAAATATGTAAATAAAATATTATCCCTCGGTTTTTCCAAAGAAGGTCCGACCCTCGAAGTAGTTTTAATGGCTGGTAATTATGTAGATACATTGCTTTACCGATTTGTAAGAAATTGTTTATTCCTTAAATTGTTTACTTTTAAGTAGGTTTGTTTACCTGTACAGTTCAAATAGAACACACGAATGTTTATTGCAGCCACCAAAATAGAAAACGCGGTTCTTTTATGACCCAAACTAAAGGAACTTAATCCCTTAGGTTTAAAATGTATCTATATTGGTGTGCCCATTTTGGCAACCTTTTAAAAGTAATTTTAGTGTTTTATTGGGGTTAAATTTAAGAATTTGAGATCTGGGAATTTTTAATGTTAGTCCATTTCTCCATTTCAGTATTGTATGATAGTTTTATTGGTGGCCCTTTTGCCGACTCCAGGGCAATTGTTTTATTGCGGGATTTAAAAATTCAATTTAAGAGCCGCTCAAATATTGTGTCCCACCATTTTTATACCTTTTTGTATTAGTATATTTTTGCTTTAAATATGGTGATTTTTAGAACAGAGAGTTAGTCTCGCTAGTAGAGTGAACCGAGAAGGTACACGCTGTGTGCCTTCAATTGTGTAATTGTACTGAAGCTGGTAGGTACGAGTAATACCTACGGTTCAGTACTGGAAAACTGACCAGAGAGAGATCGAAGTAGAGACTTCGATATTTGTCAGTGTGGTGTGGTCGTGGACCCTCTTGTAATAAATATATTTGTTGCATTGAATAAATTGTGAAGAAGAAGAAAAAATAAGTGTTTTACTGTCAACTCCATACTGTTGTGCTCTCGTACCACGATAGCAGAAATAACTGGTGTAATATATAGACTCCCAGGATTACTATCCATTCCATTGCTAACTTCGGTGTACTACGCCATTGTACATTTTTATTTATTTATACTGGGTTCTTACAGATGTTTACACTTACGTATGAACTATCCAGTTATAAAAACTCAGTTATTTCACAATTATAAAAATCTACAATTACATACAATTACAAAAACAAAAACTTCACAAATACAAATATAGAATTATATACAAGGTCACTCGAGTAACACATTACAATGAGTGGTAAGATACGTGAAATACGCGAGGCATGCATAAAGAGACAATTCACACAATATAATTAGTTAGTTTTTTTTTTTTTTAACAGCCCCAGAACTTTTTTTTTGAACCCGTACAAATTATCAACGAAAATATCCACATCATCACACTCCATCTTGTTATATAGTCGACACATCTGGGTCAGAGTGTAGCAGTTGCAATCGCCATCTCAACATCACTAGCGAGATTGGACAACACTATCACGCAACCACGTGACCTTGCCGGCTGACGCGGGCATTGCGAACATAATCGAGAGGAAGATCAGTTACTTTCTGGAAGCGGGCAGGAGCGGTCTACCAATACTCTACGGTGCGGCTTGGGTAGCCGGTCACGGATCTCACACTTAGAACAATGTGTGGCGGCCACTTGTGCCGAATTAATTGCTCCGCCACTGGACTCTAGCCGAACGCAATGGAAACTACGAACTACCTAACGCTGCAAGGCCGTCTAGGATTAATCCGCCACCTACGCGAAAGAGCTAGAACGTCTGGCTGTACCAAACAAGTGCACGCAGAAAGTTCTAGCGATATCTCGGCTTTGCGTGAGTTCACCCGGCGTTACCTACCGTCAGCGAAACTACTTGCCCGTTCGGCAGAGTATATAAGCGAGCACGAGTCGCATGCAGCTCAGTCTTAAGTCTAGTTTCCATTCATTGGTCGACTCACCTACAAATCGGGCTGTGATACAACAAGTGCAGTGTAGTAACTCTACCTGCCCGCGCGGGGCACGGGCCTCGCGCAGTCAACAGTGAACACCATTTATCCAGTGTGACCCAGGAACATTCCAGCACCTTCGAGGAACTTCTCCAACTACCATCTCGACATGAAATGTCAATCAGCATCCTGCAACGGGCAGCAACCACAACCGGCAACGCGCCAGCATCCAGCATCCTGCAACGGGCAGCAACCACAACCGGTAACGCGCCAGCATCCTCATCGCCTCTCAAGGTTCCTTCCTGTGTCACGTGTGTGCTCCGACCCACTGGACACACAGCCGCCATACCTCGTCAACGCGACGACGGTCAACCGCCTGGACCAAGGTCACTTCTACACCGCCATGGTGTAGGGCAACACGCCGGCTTCCTGAAGACCTGTGATCTTCACCGCCGTAGTCTCCTGACCTTCATCTTCACATCATCGCGCAGCAGCATCACTACCGTCACTCCGCTCCGCATCGACCTCCGCTACGTAGCAACAATAAAGACTGACTCATACATCGACTGACGCCTTTCATTTCTCTCGTCCCGTCTCTACCGATACGGACCGCTCCCTCACGGCGATCGCTCGTAATGTAGATTTAATTTTAATCTTATTATTTTACCATGGTTTATCTATCATTCTTAGCTTCGTAGTTTTCCTAGTTAACCTATTAAATTAGGATGGCGCTCAACAATCTCATTTAACTGCTTTTATTCCTTTTATAATTGAACACATGTGTCATCAACTTATTATTACAAATAACTTCTCTCTTCGAGATAAGGCACGGCCCTGTAGATTAATCTCTTATAATATGACAATTTTACAATATAATAACACCCATGATTGTAAATTAATAAATATTTTTTTAAAGTTGAGAGTTTTATTGGTCTCATTCTCTGGTTTAATTTACCTTCATTATTACACATGCATTAGTAATTTAGCATTCTTTCTTTTATACACGCCACAGTGGCGACCCAACGTGGTAGAACCGTTTGGTTTAGTCAAGTTTTACATTTTACCGTTACAACAAGGCTTTTTAGTACCTAGACGTAGGTTATGTCACATTTTCGGGGTAGGAATATTTTAATACATTGTTTTATGTGGGGGTTCCGTGGTCCCAGCCGTTCCGTGGGTGTGTTGGTAAGTGTGCTTCAATAATTTATCTTATGTATTACTTTTTTTCTTCGGCTCGGTTCCAGATTGCAAACTCAATTTTGTGTTGTGGGTAAATAATTTGTTACCGTTTTAAAAATACCTCAGTTTGCAACTTTTGTGTTCCCTGGTCAATTTATAAATTTGAAATCCATATCAGTTTAATTTCTTTCAATTCATATAACTAACTGTAATACTGATTGTTGCATTGATAATTATACCTATTACAGCGGGTGACATGCAACTTACGGCCGGCGGATTAATTTCATTATTTGCTAACGGCGGAATCCAATATACTTACTGCCTGTTACACTGTAATTAATGCAACAATATATTTCCAAAAGAAATTGTAAGTCATTTAATATTAAATTTTTCTCTTGTTTAATTATTATTGGGTTAATTTCATTATGCGATTGTTTTGGGATTTTTAAACGACTTCAAAAAGGAGGAGGTTCTCAATTCGACTGTATTTTTTTTTTTTTTTTTATGTTTGTTACTTCAGAACTTTCGTCTGGGTGAACCGATATTGATGATTCTTTTTTGATTTGAAAGCTGGTGCTTCCCGTGTGGTCCCATTTTAATTTGGTTCAGTTCCGACACTGGCATCCACGAGAAAACCATATAAGTCTTAAATTTGCATTAAGTATGTGCGCGACAAATGGACGAATAACTCAATATCACGCCAATCGATTTCGATGATTCTTTTTTTATTGGAAAGGATGTACTTCAAGGGTAGTTTGATGAGAGTTTGGTTAGGTTCTGATTATCGGATCCATGACAAAATAACGGAACTCTTAGGGGAAAATTAACGAAACTCGGCCGAATCTCTTTATTTGACCCTCACGTCGTTATGGTCAAATTATGTCTTTCTCATATGAGCAGCACGTTTAGTAGATCTACCTATATTTAGACAAATTAGTAAGTGTACTTCAGATTCACTAAAAATCAAAAAATAAACAAAAATTTTAACAAAACAAAAAACGACTTCAAAAAACGCACTAAAAGTAAAAAAATAATTTCGTATTCTTCTACAACTTCATAATCAACTTATTTTTTGTACTCATCAATATGTAGGTACGGTTGTTATTTTTGGAGTCGGTGTCAGCAAAGGTACCCGGCCCGACGAGTTCACTTGACAGCTCCCCTCACGCCGCGGCCCGCTCTCGCCTCGTCAAGTCGCTTGTGCGACACAAGCACATCTCACCTATAACTATGTATGTAGTTACAAACCTACCTTGACTGACACCGACTCCAAAAAAATAAATCGTACCTACATATTGATGAGTAGAAAAAATAAGTTGATTATGAAGTTGTAGAAGAATACGAAATTATTTTTTTACATTTTAGTGCGTTTTTTGAAGTCGTTTTTTGTTTTGTTAAAATTTTTGTTTATAATTTATTGTAATCATCTTGGGATTAAAAATTGCTTTCGAATGGTATGCTACTCAATAATTTTATATTGAGAGACGGGGGGGCTAAGTCACTTAAATTTTTCTTATAGATTTTGAACACGGATTTTAAGTTGGATTGATTTAATTATTCAAAGAAAATGGTGTTTCTTTCGTGATATTATTGTGCAAAATTATGTTTTAAAAATTTAATTTATTTTTTTACCTTACTTAATATACCTACAAATGTTACAATTTCCTGGGTACTTGTTATATTGGATTTTAAAATTTTGTCTGCAATACGTTTATTGCGTGCGAGTGTTTTATGCTCAGTATTATTATCAACATTTATTATTACGGCTATTTTGTTTGCTTTCTTTCTTCAGTACTTACAAATATAATTAACATTTTAGTTTGCGGCGTATTATTGTGCCATAAATGTTGAAAATTAATAATGATTATTGCAGTAATAACTCTATTTTGAAATCAAGCAAATAAATGTTTTTTTCTTATGCGACACCAGTACTCAGTACTTATTCGATTTTGGAATATTTTTTCATACCTTCAGTATTATCTGGTAACTTCAGATTATTGTCATATTTTTTTGTCCACGAATTTCCGAATACCTGCTTGATTACTTGCTTTTGAAATGAAATTTAATTTTAAATTGTAATTTTTTTAAATCTTAATTCATAATAATTAGATATTTATATGGGCTTCTATATCAACTTCTTATCATAATTTTATTCAGGATTGGGAGAATTATAAATTATTTTCTAAGCTTTTTGTTTCAAGGTTATTATTTTTATTTTATGCGACATAAGTTTCAACATTATAAGTACGGGTTTCTTTGCTGCAATATACATTTAAATTTAATTTCGGCTAATAATTTTAATGACTACCTGACGATATTTCGTACTTTATTAAATTATTGTGACTAATGTTACAGAACTTTAGGTAAAATTTTATTTCAACGGAGTTCTAGAATATTTTTCTCTAGATTACTAATTTTCATATTTTCTAAATTTACTTTAAATTTTATATACCACTCAAGTTGATTAAAAATTTTACCGACATCTTTTGTAACTTCAAATGGTTTCTTACAACTTAGGTTAATATTCTGATATGAATATTTAAAAAAAATATATATTTTAAATATTTTTTTGACCAAAAAAAAATGGGAATTTTTTCTTATTTCTTTACTTTCTTCATTTCAGTTTTAGGATAATCCTCGTTTGTTTCACTATAGTAATTCGTTATAAAATGTGATTACAGTTGGTGCTATGGTTGCTGTGGTTTTCGACATTTTTATTTGCATGAGTGATTAATATGCGGATTCGGATGTTCAATTCCAGAGGCTGGTTTCCGGTTGTACGCGGATATTTGGTTTGATTTATTTTTATAATTTCATTGTTCCTGACTGTATTGATGTTATCGATGTTTCACAGCCCGCCTTGATAATTTCAATAGCTTCATTAGGTATAATATTTTATAGCAATATTCATTCTTATTTGATGGATTCTCCATATACGCTTATTTAAGTTCATTATCCCTGAGTGAACTGGTTAATGATCGTTTGTGTAGCTTTGCATCATATTACATTCTCATTTAGTCTTGTGGGGTTAAATTTTGGGTTTATTGGATAAATTTATTTGAAGTTGTGATTAGGTTGTTCTAAGTTCTCTGATGGCGGTTCAATCACAGATCAGTTGAATATGCTGTTCATTTTTCTTTCACTGCTTAATCGTAAACAGATATTTAGATTCATGATAATCTTTTTTTAATAATCTGATTGCGTTTCATTTACAAAAGTGCATTTGAGACGGCAAATTATTTTATTATGAACCTTTATCATAATGTATTTTCGATTTTAGTTATTGTTTGAAGAGGATTTATTTTTTTAAACTTTTGGAGAAATTAGTTAACTTTTGGGGTTATATATCTAAGTTATAGCGCTTACTTTGGGTTGTCTTCTTAATAATATTGAATATTTTGATGGATTATGAGCTTTTTATATAGTGAAAAATAATTGTGTAAAATAATGTTGCAAATTAATAGTGAAAATTATGAATGTAATCTATCTATCTATCTATCTATATAAATAAAAATGAATCGCCGAAATGTATGTACGCGCATAACTTCCGAACGACTCCACCAAATTGGATAATTCTTTTTTTGTTGTGTTCATTATGGCCAGGACAAAGTTTGTATAAAACTACTGGTGAGCTCTGGCATTACGAAATTTGAATAAAAAATTGCAATATGTGGCAGGCGAGATGTTTGAAAACTGAATGTACCGGGACTGAATGAATGGAATGCGGGAGGGTGGAACTCGGGAGGAGGGTTCGTGGGACGGGGGAAGCAGGCGAGGGGAGTGGGGAGAGGGAAGGTGATGTGGGAACGCGAGAGGGGGAAGGGGACGCGGGAGAGGAAAGGGAGGCGGAAGGGGAACGGGACGAATGGGAAAGGACACGCAGGGAGAGACAATTTGTTTATTAAATGGCATAGCAACGCATGCCGGGAACCAGCTAGTAAATAATAATATTACGCTTTCTATATTCATTTCTTGCTTGCGATAATTGCATTGGATTTTTCTACGTTACTACTCTTATTATAATATTATTACTCTCGTCGTGAAAGCTTTTAGTTTATGTTCAAAAAACAGATTTTAATTATTGGTGCAAAATTATAATGATATATTACGAACCGAGTTCCATTAGCACACTTCTTTTAATTATTGATTGAAGTGTATTTCAAATGTTTTGGATTTATGTACAAATTATAATATATTTCGTTACATATTACATTACAAATTACATTTTTTATAATAATGCTTGGCTGTCCAACTAGGCAATTTGCCCGTTTTAGAACAGAATGAGCATGTTTTTTACAAGTAATCAATGTGTTGCTGTGTATTTTAATCATATTATTATCAGAGATATTCTATGAATGTATAATTAAGTCCCGGTAAGGCTAGAGAGATCCTGGGTTTAATTCCCAGTTGCAACCATTACTTTTTTATTTTCTGTTTCGTATTTTATAGGAGAGTTATTGATATTATCTTCAGCGAATGATGAGGTATAAATAAGTATCAAACATGTGTTGTTTTAAAGCTTTACATTTCTACTACTTACTACTATGCCATGTAAAGTTTTTCCTCTTATAATCCTGTTATAAATAAAATAAATAAGTAATATTTTTGTAATAAATACATTAGGGAGAAATATTCGCGAACTATTACTATTACATTATGATATTTTTTTCCATGGTGTGAGTTCTGATTATAATCAAAAATTAAGTAATGTTACATATACGTAGGATTGCTTAAATATTTTAATTCGAATAATGTTGAAGTATTGGATATGCATTTCTTGTAACTTTTTATTTCTATATTTTCTATCCAAAAAGTGTTACGAAATAAATATATCTACCTACTTAGTTGCAATAATTATCTGATAGCAGTAGTACAACAAAATGATAATAAAAAGCATTTGCATAAAAAGATTGTATTTATTTGTTTTTCAAAAAAGAATGTACTTTTGACCATCTGTATATGAAATGGTCCAGAGCTCGAGTTCACCCTCCGCTATTACCGTCCCACTACCGCATTCCACTAACACGTGTGGCTTTCCGGGCGCTTGACGCTAGCAAGAAATGGAATTGCGAATAATATTTTGTTATGAAATGAATGATTATTTTTTTAATATAAAGGTTTTATGCACAAATCCAATGTTTTGTTTATACATTCAATTAATTTAAGCATATGAAAAATTATTCACAACTATATTTTTTGAAAAACGCATAATAAAATCCAAAACCCCATACAGTAACGCTGCGTTACAAGACGGCACGTCGAGGGTATTTTTATCATGGTATGGGAAAGGTTAACATTAAATACTTACTAAAATTATTTTTAGATCAAAATTATTTATGATTTGTCAATAATGTCTTAGCAAAAAAAGTACGTAAAAAAATCTGACATATATTAGTTTGTAAATGAATACACAAGCGGACTGATTTTCATCAAGAAACACGTGTACGTATTTATTTTTTTAATGATTTTATTTAAACTAAAATTAAAATTTTGAAACATGCGATACCTAGATAAAGTATTGATTTATTTTACTGCATGACTTTTTTTAAAATGTAACAAATCTGCCAACGACCTATGGTAATGGGGAGAGCAGGTAGGGATTCGTGCACTTTTTACACTAGGTCATATAAAAGAAAAACCAAAAGCTATTTTAAAATAATTTCAATGGTGCTGAATTACCTACATATCTGGCTTTAATAATATTCTAGTTCAGTGTTGATACGGAGTAACATGGCAAAGCTATGATAAATTTCCCTAAAAATGGAAATCGTACGACAGCACAAGTTTATAATAATAATAATATTAGTATTATTAGTCTGTCCCGCCACTAACCACAGACTAGACAACCACGTGTTTAGTGACCAGAAGTGAATAGCTAGGTACTTCCCCACCTTCCTATTCCTTATCTCCTTCCCCTCCCAACTACCATCAGCCTTACAATATACCCTAATCGGGAATGCCATAGTCGCACTGGCTCCAGACGGGAGCAGATGGGACTCTTGTGCGGTATTCATATAACAAAAGGTTTGGAGCTATTGTATTCTGTATAAAATGTTAGGTACATTATTTGTGAATCTCTAATAATAAATGTGTTTTCCACATACAGTCTTACCTTTCGAGTGCAATTAGTATTGAGTTGCATTAGGTAAACCCTTTGAACGATTGCGTTTTATAGAAAATGTTTGGGGTCTTGTATTAAAATTCAATTTTCAGCATATTTTTATTCTGTCTTCACCGAGAAAAAGTAACTTAAGAAAGCTTCAGGAAAATCATTTACTTTTATTTTTTATTAATATATGGTCGCTCTTGGACAACCTGATCGATTGAAATCATTAATAGGCAAATATCATTTGGGACAAATCTAGTCTCCTGTCGTTCAAAGGGATATATCAGGAAGTATATCAGGTAAGAAAAAAATGATAAGAAAGTGTGAAAATAACATAAATTTAACCATACAGGAATGTTTATAAATGAATTCATAAATGAGTTAAATACAGGAATGTTTATAAATGAAACTATTTGTTTTGCTGTTAAAATCTCATTGAATATATTATAGAAAAAGATTCTACGCTCAAGGAAAAGCTTTAATCTCTCTGTGAACGGATGTGAAAGACAGTACTATTAATTTGCTTTACTTTACTTTAAATAAATCGAACATTGTAACAAAACAAAAAATTACATTAAAACTGTAGAAAAAAATCTTCATCCGCAAAGAGAGAGATTAGCATTAAAAACCTTAGCATTAAAAACCTTAGCAAAAAAATACATAGTTTACATAAATAGAGTGTACACAATAAGTATAACAGCAGCAATGCCAACAATCGCAAGTATCACTGGCATTCGGAACGTTGGCGTTGCAGTTGGTATCCGCACCTCTCCATTCCGTCAAGGAACTCTTAGCGGAGTATCCTTGGACATTGTAGCAGCAGCAATGTAACAGCAGCAATGCCAACAATCGCAAGTATCACTGGCATTCGGAACGTTGGCGTTGGTATCCGCACCTCTCCATTCCGTCAAGGAACTCTTAGCGGAGTATCCTTGGACATTGTAGCAGCAGCAATGTAACAGCAGCAATGCCAACAATCGCAAGTATCACTGGCATTCGGAACGTTGGCGTTGCAGTTGGTATCCGCACCTCTCCATTCCGTCAAGGAACTCAAGTTCAAATAAAGGGAATTCATTGGTCTGTGTAGTAAATGAACAAAAATCATGAAAAGAACAGAGTAAAAACCAGCTGTCTCACCATTGGCGTAATGCTAGACTGTTAACATTGAAAATAAGACATTATTGATTATGTTGTCATAGCTGAAAATGATTTCTTTCTCAAAATTTCACTTTTATGTGTAAAGAATTTTTATTTTGAAAAAAATCTTAACAAAAAAAATTGAAATTTTGTAAAAGAGAATCATTTTCAGCTACAAACAATATCAATAATGTCTTATTTTCAATCTTAGCACCCTAGCTCACTGAAAACTCACAACGTTGAAACATTGGTGTCCTTGGCTCTCCTTTCCGTCAAGGAACGTGTAGTAAAATATCCTTAATTAATCCGGGCATTTGAAACGGGAGTCACAATTCTGAGTAACAGAGGAAACAACACTTCTAACAACATGAAAACAAAGAAATGTTAAAAAGTTCAAATAATAAAGGAAACTCATTGGTCTGTGTAGCTAATGAACAAGAATCATGAAAAGAGCTTGCACAGAGAGTGAGTAATATGCGTCTCCATATGTAAACGAAGCGTTGCGCCTCGAAGTGTGGAAAGGAATGAAGCTCTACATTCTTGAGAAAATAATCACAGGAGTTCACACTCTCGCAAATAGGGTTTCTTTAACACCACTGTTTGTGGTGTTCGGTACGCTGAAAATATATTCGTAATTGGGATTCACACCAGCCTAATGGCGAAACTTGATTATCAGCTCAATCGATTTTATCAGAAATGGTTTTTTCAAAATGGGAACAGTTCTTCCCAATTTACCTCGTAAAGATTCGGGCAAAGTTTGGGCATGATTTTAGCCTAGGAGCCGACCGTGAAAACCTAACTTCATCGACTGTACAGATGAAACTTTTTTGTTGTAATAATAGACGTTTAGTAAGCCGTAAAAAAGTTGGTCTGCCGATGCACCTCCTGGAGGAATCCGCGCTGTCATGTTTCGAGGTCACAATTTTATCAAAAAAAAAAAAATTATATAAGAACGGGAATGGTTTCTTAGAAAACGATTCATTTAGCAGATCAGAAAAAAATCGATCCTCTGCTAATCGAACCGTTTTCTAAGAAACCATTCCCGTTTTTATATATATATTTTTTTTTGATAAAATTGTGACATCGAAACATGACAGCGCGGATTCCTCCAGGAGGTGCACCGGCAGACCAACTTTTTTACGGCTTACTAAACGTCTATTATCACTACAAAAAGTTTCATCCGTGTAGTCGATGAAGTTAGGTTTTCACAGTCGGCTCCTAGGCTATTTGTATGTTCTGTGGACATTGTTTGACATTGTTGGACACAACAAGAAAGGGAAAGGGCAAAAATGGTATAAGGACAAAAGGGCAAGAAGGCAAAAGGGCAAAAGGGCAAAAGGGAAAGGGAAAGGAAGCGGGAGCGGGAACAGAAACGCGAACACGATACGGGAACGGGTCGGGAATGGGAACGGGAATGAAACGGTAACAGTTAGGAATGGGAACGGTAACGGTTAGGCATGGGAACGGTTAGGCATAGGAACGGTAAGGCATGGGAAAGGACACGCTGGGACCAATACTTCCTTTCTTTGTGGCATTGCAACGCATGCCGGGTCAGCTAGTTATGAATAAAATTTCCAATATGTCCATCTTCATGTCATCAGAATTGGGTCTCTAAAAAAAACAGACGATATGAACCCCTCAGGTAGGAAATTCAAACATTTCAAAATTGGTAGTATATTTGATAAGGGGTATCTATAAATAGCCCATCGAGCCCGAAGACCAGAATTTTTTAATCAAATTGATTATATACATAAGCACTTTTTAAAAAATCTCGTTCCGCAGAATGGTGGTTTTGTCAAAATAAGGATTAAGTGCAGTCTCATCATGACTAAGGTATACCTACCTATAAATATCTATTTTTTTCTGCATACGATTGACGACGGGCTTCTGCTCTTCTTTGGTTATCAATCCACGTTTTCAACTGCTCTGGCTTCCTTTTTTGTAGCAATTTATTTCCCATTATTGCTTTATAACATTCATCGAGTGATGGCAACTTTTTTAGAGCTTTAAAGTCACCGAAATATTCTGATGCTGCTTTTCTTTCTTCTTCGCTCCATTTCACTCTCTTCGTTTTTCCATAGGGAGATGCTGAAATACAAAATTTAAAATTAGATTGAAAAAATACCTAAAACTACATGTATAAGATGTTTATTATTATTTTTAAAAAGTCTTTTTTTTCATTATTGCGAAATTTAGTATTTTTCTTGTTATTATTTATAATATTTTATTACTGATATGACTATTTATTTTAGTATGAATTCCCTCACCAAAACAGAAGAGCTTTGTCTCTTTGAGCCGAAGAAAGAAATTATTATTAAATTTCTATATTTATTGTTAAAACATACATTATAATGAATGAATAAACAAATAAGACAGAAAACAGCCCGGTGTGAATCAATTATAATAATAAATTTTAATAGTGTGGCTTTCCAGTGGAGATATTCGGTAGGCGAAACTTGATCCTTGGTAAGAAATTCGGTCCCAAACCATTAAAAATAGTTCACAATTATTACTTGTCTAAAATAAAATGACTTACTGCTGCGCCGTTTTTCACCGGATTCATTGAATGATCGCGGTGTATCCATTAAGGTGTTCGCATCCTTCGGCGACCATCCATGTTTTGAATTAGTCATATTTTTATGGCTTGATCCAGGAAGACTGACATCTGAACTAGATAGTTTAGAACATCTTTTCCGTGTTTCACCCCCTGAAATAAATAAAAGATAAATTGTACATGAAATGAAACAATAATCTGCTGTTGAAAAATCCGATTTTGATATGTCCTAGATAAGTCCTGCCCTAAACTAAAGATTATGACTACAGGTCTAATTTAAAATTAAATAAACAGAAGAAGGTGATTTAAATCAAAATATGAAGAAAAAAACAGTAGATATTAACTTAGGTGTAGAGCATTTACATGCTGCATGTTTACTCGGACCGCTCCCCCAAAAGAAATAATGCAATTCAAAACTCACATGTTTGGTCTAATCCAGGTGACCCGGTGCTATCCAAGTGACTAGTGGAAGCCAGGGAAGTCGATAAACTATGTTTTTTTACTATTTCAGACTGTTTTGGTAAATTAATATCATCATCATCCGATTCATCTGATTCATCTTCATCGGTTTCTCCACCAATTGCAGTTTCCAATAATTTAGATACGTTAGTGACGTCCCTGACTGTGACAGGCATTCGGTAAATTTCTTTATGGATCTGCTTGCTGTGACCCAAGAAATTGGCGAGATCTGATACCTGCTCTTCTTCAATGCCGAGCATTGCTATATGTGTCGCGATATGTTTACGAAGCGTTGTACCTCGAAGTGTGGAAGGGAACGTAGCTCCACATTCTTGAGAAAACATTCTGAGGAGGTTGCACGCTCGCAAATAGGGTTTTTTAACACTGCTGTTTGTGGTGTCCGGTACGCTGAAAATATATTCGTTATCGGGATTCACACCAGCCTGATGGCGGAACTTGACTATCAGCTCAATCGATTTCATCAGAAATGATTTTAACAAAATGGGAACCGTTCTTCCCAATTTACCCCGTAAAGTTATTCGGACAAATTTTTGGGCATGATTTGGATGTTCCGTGGACATTTGATTGTTTCTGAATATTGTTTCCTGGCACTGAAAATCTGCCAATGTAATCCTTTCGATTTCACCTGCTCTTCTTCGGTTATATAGCATTACCGAGATTAAAGTGGTTTCACACAATGTTTTCCAAGCATTGAATTCAAAAGCTTTTTCCAACGCCTTTGTACAGGTAATACATTTTTTTATTAGATAGTCATGTAAAAGTTTAATATCATCCATTGAGGGAAGAATAACTTTTTTTAATCTCCTTTGTTTGATTTGATTTTCTATTGCAGGCTTGTTTATAAGAACTGGGACTTCTTCTTCGAAAAGGACAAGGAAGTCTTCTGCCATTTTTTTTTTTTCAACATCTTGTTTTTTTATGCATTCTGCACGTAAACAATGTGCCAGTTTTTTTAACAGTGTTGTGAGATTGGTGGCAACGGCTGGAGTTTTGAACCACATTATTGATTTGTCCCATTTAGCACATTTTCGGAGAGCGCTGATTGCTGAATCAAAATGTTGTGGTTGAAATATTGATGCAAAATCACTTATTTCCTTATTGATCTCTTTAATCGCCATTTTAAACCTTCCTAGCAATCTCAGGTGGGATCTAATCATGTCATGTTGATGTGTTTTGTACTTTTCACAAAGTTTATTTCCAAATAGAATAAGAAGTTCATCATACTGAATAGATTTTGTAATATTATCATCATTCAATATGGGGAAAACTGTATATCTGAGAATGTCGTTAGCTCTATTGTGTATGTAACCCGTTAGACGTCTCCCCATTACATTTATTACACGTGATCCTTTCTTGTGAGATTCATTACATTTCTTGTAATGAAGACGTAGAGTACGTTTAGAAAAAAATCCTTTGCAATTAGCGCAACAGATATAATCTTGGGCCTTGTTGAGAAAAGTTTCTTGGCGTTGTCTACATGTAATCAAAACACCAGTATTATATAGAGAATTCGTATTATGAATAAAATTTCCCCTTTTTCGGATGGCATCAATGATGGAAAGTCTTTCATGATTACCTTTTGGAAGACTTGTGAATTTCTGTACGTCTTTTTCAGTGATATGTTTTAGTTCCAAATGCCGGGCCAACTTCGACTGTAATGTTTTACAGTAACAACAGAAATTTTTCAGATTATAGGGATTTACTTCAAGTTTGCTAATATTGACTCCGTCTATAGTAGATTTTTCGAGTAAATTTCCGCTTTCCAGATGTTTAGTTACCTTTTTGCTTCTGTGGTTTTTTGCTTGGTGTTGTGGGATTGTGTCAACTGAGTCAGGCCTACAATCATGAGGTATGGAAATGATGACTTGCTCATTTGGATTTAACTTACCATTAAGCTCTCCTAATTTTGTCACATCTGATTCGATCCCAATTTCAAGAGGTGTGGAAATGAAAATTTCCTCATTTTGATTGACGTTGTACTTTGCAGTGCTCGGTAGTATAACTTGGTCGATAATCGTAATCTTTTTGTTTGGATTCCTCGTTGTTGAAAAAACCGGTAGTGTTTCTAAACAAACAGTAAAAGATAATTATTTTCACAAGGTTATATTAAAATTTGACACTAGTGTTTGTATTATGTAGACATAATAGGTATCAACATAAAAAAAATAATAGATAAATATTATACAGATTAAAATTTTCAGAGTATTTTAAGGATCGAACTCACCTTTTATCTCTGCTAAATTTGTGGACACTACTTTTCCATAATACCATCGACCATCTTTCCATAAAGCTTGTGTACGTTCACCAAGCACAGGATTTTTTATTCGACTTCTTGTCAAGGTTGCCAGAACATTATCCTCAAACAAAAATTGTAACTTTCCACCATCATCGACACCTAAAAGAACATTATTGATGAATGGATTTTTTATTGTTAAATGATTAAGTTAAATGTTTTAAGGTAAAATCTGGATACTACTGTAAACTGTTTAAAAACATTTTATCTATAAAAGGCAACTACAACATATTTTCGTTTGAACTGGAAGCGGTTAATACACACTTTTTTTATGGAAAAACAATGTTTAATAAAAATAAAAGTGAATATTTTTATCTCCCCAACATAATAAATCATCTTGAATTATAAAAAGGTTAAACCTTTGTTTTGGTAAAGCGCAAGCGACAATTCTCATACAATCTGTTTGTACTCGTCACTCGAAAATCATAGATTTTATTTTATTTATTTTAGTACTGCAAAATAATACTAAAAATGAGATTTTTGCAAACGAAAATGATTTTTTATTAATTTTATACAAAACCGGGACCAGCTCATTTTCCACTAAAAAAAAAAAATTTTTACCCCAGTAGGTAGGTAATAATTAGATGTAATTAATTCCGTGAGTGGAAATTGAAAAAAATGTATATTATCGTTAATTTCCTAAATTTAAAAATACGAGGGTGAAATGCAGATCCCGCCAATGTCTGGGAATCTAATAAAAAGGCACTTTTTAGATGAGAAAAGTGTGGAGAAGATGAATAAAAAATAAATTAAGGCGCGCTCGGCAAAATTGAGGGAGATACAACCGTTCAAATTATTTAAAAATTCACTTCGCGAACTGATATTGACAGTTCGTTCGCCATGTTTTCATTGCTTATGTTGGATCCCAGACCTAATACAGAATTAATAGTACGCCAAAATCACAAACCATATTACACAAACCTAGCGTAGCCGCTAAACCACTTGAAAACTGGGATGTTTTTTTACCGTGACGCGAGCAGGCGCTACGAAGGGGGCACTTTCTTTTCTATCACAAACCATGTTTAGCGTATTAGGTTATAAAAAAAATTGCGGGCGGACGCGGGCGGACTGTCAATATCAGTTTGTGAAGTGAAATTTTAAATACTTTGAACGGTTGTATCTCCCTCAATTTTGCCGAGCGCGCCTTAATTTTTGTTTTATTCAGCTTTTCCACACTTTTCTCATCTTGAAAGTGCCTTTTTATTTAATTTCCAGACATTGGCGGGATCTGCATTCCTCCCAAATACGAAAATGTCATTTTTTCAAAGTGCAAATTACAGCGGTAATATGCACTTTTTCACGAAAAAACACTTTGCAGAAGTTGAATAATTGTTAGAATTACGTATTTCGGAAACTTTTTGCATTGGGGGAGGTGGAAAATGATGCATTTTAAATTTCAATTGCGTGAAATCAAAATTCACTTCGCGTCCTGTCACACAAGCCCGCTAGACAAACCCTGCGTAGCCAGACAAACCATTTAAAAACTTAGGCTGTTTTTTAAAATAAAGATAATATTCACAAGCCCGCTAGACAAACCCTGTGTAGCCAGACATACCATTTAAAAACGTAGGCTGTTTTTTAAAATAAAGATAACAACATGGAGGTCATTGAAAAATGACATTTTCGTATTTTTAAATTTAAGAAATTGACGATAATATACATTATTTCCAATTTCCGCTCACGGAATTAATTAAAGAATGTGTGTATTTAACTGCTTCCAGATGTATCCAGAATTATTTACCAAAAATGTAAATCCGTTTACATATTGAAAGGTGATATATTACGTATTCAAGCAACGGAAGATAATTTCATAAAACTGAATAAAAATATAAAATAGGTTATTACATACCGTTATATCGTCTCGTTTTACTCATTTTGGAGTTTTTCGTATCACTGAACTGTAGAAAGTTTTTTCCCTTATGTACGTATATCGTCGAGTATAAAATCGAAATGAAACTACTGCTTTCGCTTTGTACTGTATGTCCCGAGTCCCGACCACCTCCCTCATAGAACTGACGAAGATTAGTACTAGTAGACTGAACTGAACGTTCAACTGAAAGCATTTCTGCTTTTTGAAAACAGAAGATGCCGTGTTATGACTATTAGTGCAAAACATTGTAACGTAAAAAAATGGCAAACCGAGTAAATTGCGTTTGAAGAATTCAATATATCTGTATATTTTTACCTAAAATACATGGCCTTCAAATTAATTTTGTGTGAAAGATATTTAACAATCTATAATTACATGGTATTACATTCATCATAATGAATCTATGGGCTAAAGTTCGGTTTACGGGAGATGGTCCTAGATAATTTTTTTTTCTTTTTTTATACTAATTATGGGCCGGAAAATCCGAATCGTGTGTCAAAATGCTTCCAAAATGACTATTTTCATGTGTGTGTGTATAGAAAATTTTAAAGTCGTGTAATTCAGTTAATATTGCTTGCCGCCGCCTAATTCTTTCGATTCGGATTTTCCGGCCCATAATTAGTATATAAAAAAAAATTATCTAGGACCATCTGGTCCCTGAGGCGTATGTGTGGTAAAACCATGTATGATCGTGTGAGAAATGTGGAAATCCGCAAAGAATGCAAGGCTGATGTAAGCGTAATGAGTAAGATCAAGAAAGGAACGCTCCGATGGTTTGGGCATGTAGAGCGAATGAACGAGGAAAGGAGTGTAAGGTGAATATATGACGCAAATGTGAATGGTAGAAGAAGTCGAGGACGCCCAAGAAAGACATGGCACGACCAAGTGAATCAGATACTTGAGTCGGGCCATGTCAAGAGTCAGAATAATAGAAGAGAATGTATGAGACGTTGTATGAATGTAAACGAGGCAAGGAATGTGTGCCAAGACCGGGATGTTTGGCGGTCCGTCCTCTCTGCCTACCCCTACGGGGAAACGGCGTGATGGTTAGTTAGTCAGTTAGTTAATTTAACAAAAAAGGCCAAGAACAAATTACATTTATAAATATTTATTTTTATTTTATTATGTTTTATACTAATTATTTAGTAATTGAGTTATGTAGGTATATTTAACACTTTTTTAACAAATTAGTTGAAATGTCTTTAGTTACATCGATTTGTCTGGCAGCGTTAGAGTTATTATTGAAATATGATATTCTTTTTCAGGTCGGAGGAAGCTGAACACACAATGGTTTTGGACGGTAAATATCGTAGGTTCTTGTAAAAAAGAACGAGTCAGTAATAGTCAAAACTTTTGAAACACTTAAAACCGTCATAGAATTTTTATTGTTTTAATTTACTAAACCGTTTACTTTATCGATTAAGTTATAAGTCTGTTGACGATTCCGAGATCCTCCTGTGTAGGTACCTATCACGCGACCAACGAAAACAGGCGCGCGTTCATTGCACGTGTTCCTGGTACCATAGGTAGGTATGATATAGGGACCTATGATATAGGGAGACCGTTGAGCGTTGCGTGAATTTTATTCTATCTAGTTACCTACCTAATGACTCGTGTTCAAACATGTAGGAATTCTGGGAAGGAAAAGGGTAGGTAGGTATTAGGGTTGGGTAGGAATCTGGGGATCAGTGCGTCCAGGAGTGACGGACGTGTGAATTCATCCCCCCCCCCCACTGCGATGCAAGGCGATGTTTCGAGAGTGTATGGCTGGAGAAGTCAAAAGGACTCCTGGTGGTGGGACAACTGGTGGGTAGACGCATCAGCTGCCGAGACCCGAACAACCCTCACCCCATAAACCGGGGTACCCCGACTAAGTCATCAAACAAAGCAAACCACTCGAGGTGACCCTCGGCAGAGGTGTTGGTTATCCAATAAATGGTTCCCGGGGCGGCTCAATTTGTCCAGGAGTGATGGACGTATGAATTCATCCCTCCCACTGCGTTTCAAGGTGACGGGTCGAGAGAGTCCGCGAATTTAATTTTTATTGCACAATATTTTTTTAATTTTTCATTTTATCAACTAGAAAACATTGAGTAGTTCGTTTATTGTGCAATATAATTGATTGTTTTATTGTGCAATATAATTTATCGTTTGGATTCTAAGCGCCTTTCAATCTTATTGTACAATTAAACAAAATGGCAAATACAGATATCAATGCACTAAAATTGTGGTTTGATAAAAACCTGTTGACTTTAAATTCTAAAAAAACCTATTATTTACCATTTTTCATTAAAAAACAAGAAACACCTAAAGAAATAAACTTAATAATCCACTCTGTGACAAATACAGAAAACCACAAATGTAATATATCATGTTCAAAAATAGAAAGCAAAACTGATATTAAGTACCTGGGCATAACAATAGACCAGCGTTTAAAATGGTCTCCACACATAAATATTCTGAACAACAGAATAAGGAAACTAACATATATATTTAGATGTTTAAGAGATATTTTAAACGAAAAATTACTTAGAACCACATACTTCGCTTTCTGTCAATCAATTATACAATACGGCATTATAGGATGGGGCGGTACATATAAAAATCAAACACAAACAATTTACATATCACAAAAACTAATAATAAAAACAATTTTAAAAAAACCCTACTCATATTCGTCAGAACTTTTATTCAAACAATTTAAGGTTAGAAAATTAAGTGCATTATACTTTTATCATGCAACATTACAAATTTATAAAGATAATATTAAAAATCAAGTTGCACCCTTTAAAAATAACAGAAGTCTTAGACAAACATCAATACTTCCCACTCCAAAATGTAAAAAAAAAATTGGACAATTGAGTCATAAATATCTCGGAGCAAAATTTTTTAATTCATTACCAGAAAAAATTAGAAACATGAATACCAATATAAAAAGTTTTAAAACTCACCTAAAAAATTATACTGAAAACTTAAACTGAATGATATTAAAAAAGCAATACAATAACACCCCCCCATACACACAAGCCTTGCTTAATTATGGGGGTACATCAAATATTAAAAAAAAAAAAAAAAAAAAAAAAAAAAAAAAAAAAAAAAAAAAAAAAATTGTATTATTGTATATGCAATCTTATTGTACAATGTTTTTTTATATATTTTATATTTTCATTGTATTATTGTATATGCAATCTTATTGTACAATGTTTTTTATATATTTTAATGTACAATAAGATTGATAGGCGCTTGGAATCCAAACGATCAATTACATTGCACAATAAAACGATCAATTATATTGTACAATAAACGAACTGCTCAATTTTTTCGAGTTGATAAAATGAAAAATTAAAAAAAATATTGTGCAATACTGACCCTACGCGATGCAATGGAAAAATATGGTGCAATAAAAATTAAACTCGCTCAAACTTTTGTTCAATCATTGAGCAATCTTCAATATTAACCCTAAACGGTCAATAATATTGCACAATTTGAAATATTGAGCAATATAATTGATCGTCTAGGGGCCGCCTTAAAGACGTACACGATACGCAAGAATTGCTGTCTTTTTTTTTATTTCGCAACGTAGCGCACTGACCATCTCAGTTAGCTCAGTTGCCGAGCAGAGCTTGCGCGGGGCGGCTCTGTCACCACGGTAAGTACAATAATTGCGGAGAAATACAACACCATGCGTCCGAAATACGTATTATTTATCTTTTGTGTAACTTTCAGACTTGTTCGTATAAATGTGATTTAGCGAAATAATATTTTTTTGAAGTAAAACTTCTTTACGCACGCTTGACTTGGGGAGTAAGCTGGTGAATGCGTAACGAAAGTGTTATGAAAAGTGTGATCGGGTGAGGTGAACGGTCGGGCGAGGCGAACGGTCGGGCGAGGCGAACGGAAGTTGAGAGTGAGACATAAGTTAGTGAAGTTTTACTTCAATAGTGTGGTATAAAGCACACTCTTTTTAATTTCAGTCCAAAATTTACATGTTTTTTTTCTAGTTTACCTAAATTATCAATCCTTGAACTATTTAAGACGGTCGTTTGCCGCCACCCGTATTCAATCTCCATATATCAAGGAGTCGTCTTTTATCCCTTTCTAACGTGTATTTGCGGTATGAGGCAGAGAGGCGGGAAGGGAAGAATTCTGTGTAGTGGTATTTTTGAAGAAGGGTTATTTTTTGATATTATTTATAAACTACAAAACAAACAAAAATATTCCAACGGATAAAATTTTCAATCGATCATTTATCTTAAAACCGCTATAGGTATATATGACAAATAAAGTACAGTTTTCGATTTATAATACGGCCTTGTTCGGGACCATTCCGTAGTGCGCCTCCAGATCCGAACAAACCTCACTCAATGAACCGAGCACCCCTGCTAAGTCACCAGACGTAGCGATCACTTTGGCGAAGGTGTTGGTTATCAAATAAGTGGTTCCCGGGGCGGCGGTATCCATCAATCATCTCCCTCAGCCATTCTCTCTCGATCCGACCCGCAACACGAACCACCGCCAAGATCCAAACAAATCGCAAGCCACGAACACGATCACCCCTGCTAAGTCACCGAACGTAGCGAACCACTTTAATGGCCTATGGCGAAGGTCTTGATTATCCAATAAATGGTTCCCGGGGCGGCGGTATCCATAAATCATCGCCCTCAACCAGTCTCTCTCGATCCGGACCGCCACGTGTACAAACCTCACGCCATGAACCCGAGCTACCCTGCTAAGTCAACAAACGTAGCGAACCACTTCAGTAACATATGACGTAGGTGTTGGTTATCCAAAAAGTGGTTCCCGGGGCGGCGGTATCCATAAATCATCTCCCTCAACCAGTCTCTCTCGATCCGGCCCGCCACGTGCACTACATTATTTTAGCCGTAAATTCCCAGAACTTCCTCTCCTTCCTTTCCCTGTACGGACCCCTACACAGCGTCCCCAAAGATGACATAGGCCCTGAGGGTTTTTTTCCTAAGGATCCCATATGTGGAGCTAATGAAAAAAAAAACGTGGAAAGATGTGTGTATCTCCTTCGGTCGCTGGCTATAATGCTTGAAAAGTTTATAATAGCGCCAAACTACATTCAATAAATATAATGTTAAATTTGAATTCGAAGCAAGATTTTAAGTAATCGCTGCCTTTAAACTACGTCAACATTCAGTTTTATCCAACCGTTATATTTTATTTGTTATATTTTGTTAAAAAATGTTGTTTTTTATGTGAATACCGCACAAGAGCCAGTGAGACTATGGCATCCACAATTAGGGTATGTTGTGAGGCTGAAGATAGTGGGGAGCGGAAGGAAGTGAGGAAGAGGAAGGTGGGGAAGTGCCTGGATATTCAGTACAGTTGGTGTACATTATTGTTTAGTATCTTAGTTTTATCCAGAAAACGTGTTATTTTTCCCTTTTACATTTTTAACAGTCTCTCGTGTCTAGGATGATCGAAGTATGTATGAAGAATGAGTTAATGATGAATGTAAGTAAATCTAAAGTCATGGTATTTGAAAGAGATAGTATGAAAACAATGTGCAACATAGTTGTGAATGATGAGTATTTGGAGCAGGTGGGTGAGTTTGTGTACTTGGGAAGTATGTTTACGAGAGATGGTAGTTTTGACAGAGATATCGAAAGAAGGGTAAATGCAGGCAACTCTATTAATGGAGGACGAACGCCTTTGGCGCCAACAAAAAACTGTCAAAAGAAGCGAAGGTAGCCGTCCATAATTGAGTGCTGGTACCTACCCTGATGTATGGCAGTGAGGCATGGAACTGACAGAGGAAGGATGAAAGTAGACTGAATGCTGTAGAAATGAGATCCCTGAGGCGTATGTGTGGTAAAACCATGTACGATAGTGTGAAAAATGTGGAGATCCGCGAATAATGCAAGGCTGATGTAAGCGTAATGAGTAAGATTAAGAAAGGGACGCTCAGATGGTTTGGGCATGTAGAGCGAATGAACGAGTAAAGGAGTGTAAGGAGAATATATGACGTAAATGTGAATGAAAGAAGAAGTCGGGGACGCCCGAGGAAGACATGACACGACCAAGTGAATCAGTTACTTATGCTGAAGTCACAAGGTTCACTCGGATGAAGGTTTACTCGATGAAATGTTCCATTTTCGTTTCACCGAGTGTTCAGACGGTTCCTTCGAAGGAAGAGTTCACTCGACATTCTCGCTACAAAGTCGTCGAGCGTAGTCGCGGCGCGCATTGGAATTCGTCCGGCGCTGACGGCTAAGTTCGGGAATATTTACGATTTCAATTGACATTTCCGATAACGTCGAACCAAATTACGAGAAATTGGCGATTCTTGTAAACAGTAAATAAATTTCAGCTCCATAAAATGAACATATGGTTAAATAATAACCTGAAAACTGATATCTACCAGTATTTTTGCACCATGAAAATATTTTTATTCCAAAATAGGCCTCGGCTTGCAATAAAATCCATATAAATGGAATATTTATTAACGTATCTAAAAACTAAAAACTGTTTTGGAAAGGTGATGAAATATGCTTTCAAAATTTATTATTAGAAATAACCACGTAATTTCTTAAATAGAATAATTTTTAATGTAAACTTTTAAAAGTTTAAAAATGGCTCTACTTGCTTTTATTCTAACTAAAATTACTGGTAACAAAAAAATATATAAAAACACACACTTATTTTTGTATACATTTAGGTGGAGGTTCGAAATAATATTTCGGGGCGGAGAGGTATGAAGTATGTTGGACCGGGGAATACGCCACGCACCGGCCAATAGTCAGTGCAGCGAAGAAATCTCACTAGATGGTACCCTGATTTGAAATTTGAACATGAAACGCATCTTTAAAATTATGTTTATTAAGTCGAATGTGCATGTTTTTCGTAAATTTCGATAGAAACATTACGTATTGCAGAAGGAGTTCATGATTTTATGATTCTTTTCGGATTTCGATCAAACTTGTTTGATAAATTATTCGATACATTCAACTACACTAGACGGTAGGCAGTAGCTTATGACTCGTAACTGACGTTCATTGTCATTGTCATTATTCATTAACAGATGCCAAAACAATATGGTATTCAATTACGCATCATTTTCATAACATGTGATCAGCAAAAACCTGCGGCGGGAATGTGAACAAATATGTTTCAATATAAAATAGCAAGATTCGTTGGTTGTTCACATTTAGTAGTTTTAATTGTTGCTTCAAGGTTTGCTAGATTCGTACTGGGAGATTTATGGTGAGGATCATTTCTTGTTTTTTTTTATGATTTTTTTTCCTTATATTCTCAATTATTATTTATCTCTTGTTCAATAAAAAAATACAAATAATATCTTTATCTATAGGTACCTAATAAACAAAAAGTTTCACTTTTGTCACGCGTGGACTCCACGCACACATTTTTTTATTTTATTTTCCCATTTTATGTATAAAATAGGTTTCAAAAACTTTTTAAGTTAATCTTATATTTAATTTTTAGGAGTGTATCGACTTATTTTTGTTTGTTTGCTACCTTAGTAACCTATTTTACAATTTTGTTACTTCTTTTATAACTTTGTAACTCGTTTAATTTTAACATAATTTATTATGGTAAAGGTGAATTTAGTCCACCTTACGGATAACACGGAACGTTCGTGTTGTCGAAGTTCGATACACGGACAATACGGAATATTCCTTATAGACAATCAAATATTACATTTGTCCGAAGTACCAACCTTCAAAAATAAATTTTCTTCAAAATAAAAACAAAAATTACCTACTTCGAATTATTTGGGTTACGATTCAAGCTGCAAAAGCTGGATTTTATCATTATTTAGATATACATCCCAGATTTTGAATGGTTTGTTTGGCAAAGCAGGGTTTGTCTAAAGGCCCGTCTCTTGCGAGCTCCGCCATTAAAGGCACTGGCACACTTGTGTGGTGTGGTGTGTCGTGACTACAAATTAACCAATCATCGTCGTCGCTTGTCGACACGCCACAACCTACAAATATGTCTCTAACCATAATAAATGTATGAAACCGATGTGCTTCTGGCGCGCCACGACACACCACACCACACAAGTGTGTCTCCGCCTTAACTTTTGAAGTGACATTCCCTATTGTGACATCACTATTGGCATGATAAATATTGACAATTTCTGTTGTTTCGAGCTTTCCACGAGCGATGGAAAACAATCCCATCCCGGGTGAAGCGAGAAGGCAGGCGGGGGCTGGCGGGGGAGGATTATTTCATTTTTTGACAGCTGCCGCGCCATACGGACGGTAGGGGAGAATAAATTGAATGAAGTTTTTGGTGTTATGTCAACTACGCGAACCTAATAATTATGACCTTAAATTATAAATAAATACTGTCGTAATGGATGATTGTTTCTATTGTGAACTCACTTATAAATAAAATCTATTCATTTATAAATCGGTTTCAGAGACACGGAAGAAATTGACAAATTTAAATCGGCTTTATATTCTAATTCCTGATAAATGAATACCTACTTAATAAAAATTCGAGGTAGGTAATAAGGTCTAACTTGAAATCTGCGTGTTCTCCTTGAAACTTCGTCTAGAATCTGATCGCTACTTTTCACATCAGAACTCGAAATTTGACGTCTATGTAATTATGCAGGCACTCGAAATTCTTAAATAGTAGCTTTAGGTCATACAATAATCGATATAATTCGGAAATCTTTCCTTATAAACAAATATCTATTAAAATATCTGTGTTTTCTCCCTGATTTAGCTAGCATCTCTTCTTAATCAGAACGCATTTTAATATTTATGTAAACGTCAAACGTCAAGTGTTCATTGCGTACGCGTGGACAGGTCAGTGTTACCGAAACCAAAACTTCAAAATCGGGAGAATTTTCGCCTAAAAATCGGGAGAAATCGGGAGAAAACGGAAAAAATTTGAAGAAATCGGGAGATGACTAGAATTATTTTAGTAAAACTTCTCCCTTGTCAATAATTCGAATCCCTTTTATTATTGCGAAGCAGAACCTTAACAACAAACGAAAAACCCATAAGCAGCGCCGTCAATCCGATTACTGTAGATGTTGCCTGTGGAATAACGCAATTTTCCCTAACGTTCAACGGGGACTTATTTCACGTCTGGCAACTCAGCACGAAATTTTGTGAACTGTCACCCGTCACTTAACGATACGCCAAATTCATTTAATACCTACTTTCTTTTAAAGTGAACAACATTCATATAAGTAACAATCTTTTAATCAATAAGTAATAAGTTTAATTTTATTAAGGAACCAATAAACCACCTCATGGGCTTTTTCAAAACACTTCCTTTTTCACTACTTCCCAACCTTCCTCTTCCCCACCTCCTTCCCCTCCCCACTACCTTCAGCCTCACAACATACCCCAACTGGGGATGCCATAGTCTCACTGGCTCCAGACGGGAGCAGTTGAGATTCTTGTGCGGTATACACTGTAAAAAAAAAAAAAAAAAAAACTTCTCACCTGGCGACAGATACTTGATAACGATACACTGTTTAGTAATCCTTTATCGAAATACCTACTAATATCTCAGTCTAATCATCAAAAACAAAAAAAAGTGCATGGACCATATTAAAATTGTTATTGAAATTATTACTGTTATGAAATACTTAGGAGTTATATTAGATTAAAATTTAACCATTAAACAATTTCATGTTCCGACTGCAACTATTATTTTTCTTAAAAGGAACATTTAAAAGTCCACAAGCCGTGTCATAGTGGAGAAAAACCCTTTTCGTGTTCTGACTGCAACTATTCAAGTTCTTGAAAGTTACAATTTAATATTCACAATTCAATGTGGAGAAAAACCTTTTTTATGTTCCGATTGCAACTATTTATGTTCTCAAAAGGAACATTTAATAGTTCACAAGCCGTCTCACAGTGGAGAAAACCTTTTACATGTTCCGACTGCAACTATTCATGTTCTATAAAGTGACAATTTAAAATCCACAAGCCGTCTCACAGTGGAGAAAACCTTTTACATGTTCCGACTGCAACTATTCATGTCCTCGAAAGTGACAATTTTTATATCATCAACAAGCCGTCTCGCAGTGGAAAAAAACCTTTTGTATGTTCCGATTGCAATTATTTATGTGCTAAAAAGGAGACTTTAAAAACTCACAAGTGAACTCATAGTGGAGAAAAACCATTTTCATGTTCCGACTGCAACTATTCACGTTCTCAAAAGTAATATTTAAAAGTCCACAAGCCGTCTCACAGTGGAGAAAACCTTTTACATGTTCCGTCTGCAACTATTCATGTTCTCGAAAGTGACAATTTAAAATCCACATGCTGACTCACTGTGGAGAAAAACCTCTATAATAATAATATGCTTAGATTGCAGAATTTTGTAATTATTCTGGTCAATACCCAAATCCGGGGAATATTTTTTTTTTAACCACAGACAATAATTTGCCTTTTGAGCGGACCATAAACAAAGAATTGACGAGAAACGACAAATCGCTGGGAACTTTGAAAAATCGGGAGATTTTGATGCCATTCCGGTAGATCGGGAGATGAAGTGAAAACTCGGGAGATCTCCCGATTTTTCAAAGTTCCCAGCGATTTGTCGTTTCTCGTCAATTCTTTGTTTATGGTCCGCTCAAAAGGCAAATTATTGTCTGTGGTTAAAAAAAAAATATTCCCCGGATTCGGGTATTGACCAGAATAATTACAAAATTCTGCAATCTAAGCATATCTCTATTATAGACCCATACAAACCGATCATCGATCATTTATGAATTATGAGCTGGAAATTATAATTTATTACGTAACGGAGGGGTGTCAATGTGGATTTTTAAGGGCGATTTATAAGATTTTGCGTGTGTAAGCGGGCCAGTCTCAAAATTAAAACCCATGCTCAATTGTTTAAATCTTTATTTAGTTAGATATGTAAGTACCTAGTTATTATAAATTTTCATGCAAGTCAAAAAGGAGGGTAAAATGGTAAATTATCTTGAGCCAGACACCTGACTTCTCTTATTTTTTAAGTCGGGTGTCATATTCGTGGTAAGTAGTTATTTTAAGAATCAATAATTGGAGATGCTCATCCGTAAACCTTGAGCGATGTTTGTTCTTATTTAATTTCAAAAGGGAAAACATCCGCTCGCTTAAATAGGAACTACCGAACACTCACAGAATAAGTGCTGGATGCTTACTTATATTTGGATATAACAATTTGGGAGGCGGGAATGGGTACCGCCGCCCCGGGAACCTTTATTGGATAACCAACACCTCTGCCATAGGTCACCCCAAGTGGTTCGCTACGTTTGGTGATTGAGCAGGGGTGCCCGGGTTCATGGGATGAGGTTTGTCTAGGCCTGATGACCAGGACACACTAAACCCCAGATTCCTACCCACCCCTTACACCGTTTCCTTCCCAGAACTCTCCTCTCCTTCCTTTCCCTAAAAAAACCCTCCACACAGCATCCCCAAAGATGACATAGGCCCTCAGGGAAATTATTTTCCTCAGGGCCTCCTGTGTGGACTTCATGTAAAAAAAAAAATATTAACAACATGTTTAAAGCAATTTTTTTTTGTTAACATTTTGGCAAGGATTAAACTTCAAACATTCATTAAAAAGGGTTTTTTCCCCTGTGAGACGGCTTGCGGACTTTTAAATGTTCCGTTTGAGAACATGAATAGTTGCAGTCCGAATATGAAAAAGGTTATTTTCACTGTGAGACGGCTTGTGGACTTCTAAATGTTCCTTTTGAGAAGATGAATAGTTGCAGTCGGAACATAAGAAAGGTTTTCTCCACAGTGAGTCAGCATGTGGATTTTAAATTGTCACTTTCGAGAACATGAATAGTTGCAGACGGAACATGTAAAAGGTTTTCTCCACTGTGAGACGGCTTGTGGACTTTTAAATATTCCCTTTGAGAACGTGAATAGTTGCAGTCGGAACATGAAAATGGTTTTTCTCCACTAAGAGTTCACTTGTAAGTTTTTAAAGTCTCCTTTTTAGCACATAAATAATTGCAATCGGAACATACATAAGGTTTTTTTCCACTGTGAGACGGCTTGTTGATGATATAAAAATTGTCACTTTCGAGGACATGAATAGTTGCAGTCGGAACATGTAAAAGGTTTTCTCCACTGTGAGACGGCTTGTGGATTTTAAATTGTCACTTTAAAGAACTTGAATAGTTGCAGTCGGAACATGTAAAAGGTTTTCTCCACTCTGAGACGGCTTGTGAACTTTTAAATGTTCCTTTTGAGAACATAAATAGTTGCAATCGGAACATAAGAAGGTTTTTCTCCACATTGAATTGTGAATATTAAATTGTGACTTTCAAGAACATGAATAGTTGCAGTCAGAACACGAAAAGGGTTTTTTTCCACCATGACACGGCTTGTGGACTTTTAAATGTTCCTTTAATGAAAAAGAATAGTTGCAGTCGGAACATGACAATGTTTAATGGTTAAATTTTAATCGAATATAACTCCTAAGTATTTCATAACAGTAATAATTTCAATAACAATTTTAATATGGTCCATGCACTTTCTTTTTGTTTTTGGTGATTAGACTGAGATATTGGTAGGTATTTCGATAAAGGATTACTAAACAGTCTATCGTTATCAAGTATCTGTCGCCAGGTGAGAGGTGTTTTGAAAAAGCCCATGAGGTGGTTTATTGGTTCCTTAATAAAATTAAAATTATTACTTATTGATTAAAAGATTGTTACTTATATGAATGTTGTTCGCTTTTAAAAGAAAGTAGGTATTAAATGAATTTGCATTTGAAGTAGGTATTGACGGGTGACAGTTCACAAAATTTCGTGCTGAGTTGCCAGACGTGAAATAAGTCCCCGTTGAACGTTAGGGAAAATTGCGTTATTCCACAGGCAACATCTACAGTAATCGGATTGACGGCGCTGCTTATGGGTTTTTCGTTTGTTGTTATGGTTCTGCTTCGCAATAATAAAAGGGATTCGAATTATTGACAAGGGAGAAGTTTTACTAAAATAATTCTAGTCATCTCCCGATTTCTTCAAATTTTTTCCGTTTTCTCCCGATTTCTCCCGATTTTTAGGCGAAAATTCTCCCGATTTTGAAGTTTTTGTTTCGGTAACACTGGCCGTGACCGCCCGGCAAATTCAGTCGCGTCCACAGGTGTTCCGGGTTACCCCAGTACCCCGTGGTAGGAATAGTGTTGGTTCACTTTTGTCGTATTGTCCTCTGAAGTCAGCTAAGAAGAAAGTTGAAATCATGCTGTCCACCATGCTGACAAGGATAATAAAGTGTACCTTCCAGAAATAATACATTTCTATAATAAAACCAAATGCGGGGTGGATGTATTCGATCAACTCGACTCGAAAGTACTCGACGTCCAGGAAGACCAAAAGGTGGCCCATGTGTCTCTTCTACGGGCTGCTAAATGCCGTTGGTGTCAACTCTTGGGTCTTATTCAAGCTGTCAATTAACATTAATAAAGAGAAAATAACCAAGCGGCGTGAATTTCTTAAGAGTTTGTCAATAGCACTCATAAAGTCTCATATGAGAGCAAAATTACAATGGCCAAGTTTATTCCGGGATATCAGAGAAACTACACGTGCAGTCTTGAATATTCATAGTGAAGATCATAGGCCGGTCCCTGTTAATCCCAAACCTGGTCGTTGCTGCTTTTGTCCGCGCACGAAGGACAGAAAATCTCGATCTGTCTGCAACAATTGTCGCCGCCATATTAGTGTTGACCATCAATACAAAATCTGTCCTTCATGAAACGACAAAAATGTCTAACTATTAGTTTTTATTAATAAATTTCATTGTCTTTACTTATTTCTTTGCAATAATAAAAATAATGTTTAAAAAAATATCAAATCCTTTTATTTTATTAATTTTCTTTACTTACTTTACGGTACTTCAGTACCCCGTGCTAGGAATAATTACACCCCCAAAGTGGTGGGGTTTAAGAGTTAGGGTTGTTGTAGCTGAAAATGGACTTATTTTATATTTAAAAAAAAAATTTTGGAATAATTTTTTTAGTGTGGGTAGGCACGTCCTACCTAAAAAAAAAATACTAAAAATAGGAACTTTGAGAAAAATAACACTCTTTCAGCTACAACAACATCAATAATTTCGATTTTTTTAATCCCAATTCATAATCTAGCTCACGGAAAAGTCACGGATCATCACTATTTTGGAACATCCTTTTATAATTTAACGTTCTACATGTTTTACATGATCAAAATAACAGATCCATATAATATGTATCCGATGAATATATTATAATATGCAACAGAAGCAACTAACTGTCTGTCTGAGTCTTCTCCCCATATTGCGAACATTCCTTCTTTACATCTGGGAGGTCGACATCTATATTCGGTGAGGACATTTCACCTCCGCCTTCTTCCTGGGACCCTGGTTCCTTCTTGATGATAATAGTATCTGGATTTAGTAGATCCATGGCCCTGCTGTGGTAGCGTTATTGGTTCAAACAAAACCACGTTTACCTGAAACAGAATAGTTAAAACGGAAATCTATTTAAGTCCTTTGAGAATGCTGTATGGAGGGACTTTTAAAGGAGAGAAAAGGGTATAACAGATGGGTAGGAACCTAGGATTAATGTGTCCAGGAGTGACGAAAGTATGAATGCATCCCTCCCACTACGGTGCAAGCTGATGAATCGATAGAGTCCGGCTGGAGAGGTCAAAGGGTCTCCCTCAACCAGCCTCTCCAGATCCAGCTCGGGGCAAAAGCATTCGACGCCAAGAAATAGACAAACCTCACTCCATGAACTTGAGCACCCCTGCTAAGTTACAAAACGTAACGAACCACTTGGGATGACCGATGTCAAGGTGTTGGTTATCCAAAAACTGTTTAAAGGTGCGGCGGTACCCGTACCCACCTCCAAAAATGTATAGGATTTCCTTATATTGGATTCGCCATCCTATATTTAACGGAATTACGAAAATCCATATTTTATAATATGAGTACCTAAGTAAGTTTTTTAATTGAAGCAATTTAAAATACCATATTCTGTCAATATTATTCAGAGACGTATATTCAACAACCCGCTGTGCTAATGTTATTTGGGCTATTGTACATGACAACTGATTTATACAATACGCGATATGAGTGATAATGGATATACGATAGTGTCGATAGTATAAACTAATATTAGTTTATTAAAATGACTGTCGACGGAGATTGGAATATTGGTAATCAAATTTTTCCATCGAAACATCAAAAGAATCGAATGATTAAAAAGTGTGCTACATCCGTATGGCGTAGATTTTTCAAGATGTTGCGACAATTCTGATTCGGCGGCATTACATGGTTAACCTCAAAATGACATTTAGATGCAGGAAAGTAATGTACTAAAACAGTCACCAAACTGTTTTTTGCAATCGGTGTTTTTTGAATAATGATATCTTTGTACGGAAGTGTCTAATTTTAGCGCTGATACTGATAGCTTATAAGTTTAGCGCTGCTTGGCCACAGCCACCACACGATCGGCCTTGGTGTGGAATCTGTATTTTCTCCTTGATGTAGTATATTTTCCTCATCAGAACTCATCTTGACGTCTATTTTATTATTTACGTAAACATCAAACTTCAAGTGTTCTGTCGTTCTGTGCGTAGACTCGTCTTTACCAAAGACCGCTAGACAAAATGTGTGTGGCGTGTGACAATGTTTCAACAAACGGGAAAGACGGAAAAAAATGTTTACTTGTAGCTTGTAGTAATGTTCAAGCAAGTGTTCAAGTTCATGGTAGAAAGAGACCCCGCTAATCATTAGTGCTTTATATTGTATTTCTCATTTTTGGTCATTTTTCTCAAAATTGTATCCCATGTATATAGAATAACATATATAAATAAACATTTTTTTAAGCAGAGCGCAACATAAAATTGTCATCGAGAATGCGTTTGTCAATATTTTGTCTCGCCGTAAAAAATATTAGTAAAAAATATTTTTTTCCTACAGTTCTCTATCATTTTTCTTCTTATTAATTTTACTTTTGAAGCAGAAAAAAACAATCAATTGGAAGAACTGCATCTAGGCGGTATTCAAACGAATCGAAATGACAATAGACATCGCACCCATATTCATGAAAGGAAAACAGCCCATTATTATCAACAGAAGAATTTTCCTTCGGATTCGCACCTTTTGTTCTCCTTTTCTTTCAGCTTTGAAGCGGAGGCGTCTACTAATATCTACAGGAATTCCAAAAACTGAAAAAAATCGAACTAATATCTATGAGAACCAAAGTGTTGACGAATATCTACAGCTCAAATTGTTTACTAATATCTATGAGAACCAAAGTGTTGACGAATATCTACAGCTCAAACTGCTGACTAATATCTATGAGAACGAAAGTGTTCGTCCGACATACAGGCTGTAGATATTAGCATCTGGAGTCTTTGAAGCTTATCCTGATTGGTGTTGCAATATTCCCGCGGGAAATGTCCGGTGCTTACTTTTAAGATTATTTTCTTTAATCTTCCGTTGTCTATGGTTATGTCTAATGTCAATTTTCGGCGTCCTTTTACTTCCTAACCTAGAAACCTTCACACGCAATGATCGGGTTCCGCCGTTCGAAGTAATATTGTGTATAAACTACACAATAATTATTGTATTCAATTTGAGATTATTCCAATAACCATAACAATTTCATCACAAAGATCATAAAACTCAAGCACATCTTTTCAAGTGACGTTTGTTCAACGCTTTGGAATTGATCGCCGCGCTTCTCCTTGTACGTAAGTTCTTCTTATATTGACTATGTAAAACTTAAGTTCCTTAATATGCGCTTGTTTATTGTGAGCATATTTTGCTTTCATTGATTGATCAGTTTTTACAGCCTTCGCGACATCAATGGTTTAATGCTAAAAGATTAAATGTCAAAATTATCGATTTTTTGCAAATGCAGTTCAAAGTTTCAATAAATTATTTTAAGTGCATTTAGTTCATCTGAAAATTAATGCACTTTTATTTTTATCTTCTTTACATTATCAATGACGTTATATATAATAATATATACTTACGTATATATTGTCGCCATTATCTCACAAACTAAAGATAGAATTTGGCAGGTAAGAAACACGCTTGTGTTTTCAGTTAATTCTTAATTCATGCCAAGATTTGCTCACTCGCTTACCCTAAGACAAATACTGAATGCTATATGAGACCACCTAGATTGCCATTTTCTCTTTTGGTGCTAACATACTTCGGGAAACAATCGATTTATCGATTTTTTTTGTATTCTAAATATTTTGCATGTATTTACGAATTAAATGTTATTCTTTGGCTTTTACTAGTGTTTGCTGTGGAATGGAAACAATGTCTCATCTTACACGAGGGCATTTTGGCGCTTTTTTAATACCATTTTACTTACTTTATACTATTTTACTGACCTTATGCTCTTATGCAACGCGTGGCAGTTGTGTACTAAAACTGCGAATTCGAGTTCAATGTTTCAAAACAATTGCCCCAAAATTACCCTGTTTTTTACCCTGTGTTTGGCAAAATTACTCTGTTTTTACTTTGAGAATTCCACCACGCATTATATATTATATATCTCATTGTATATTATATTTTATTTAATAATAGAGAAAAGACGTTAGAGATTTTTCTAGTCAATGAATCAATTGAACGGCAGAATAAAGTCAATCTGAATAGTCCAACGTCAACTAAAATTCATAGAACTCCATTAATTTTTTAAAATTTAGTTATTATTAAATTTTAAAACGTCGTGTAAAGTTCTGCAAGTATTTATGCATGTATTTTTGTTATGGTTGTTTCGGTTTACAAGACCGTTTTCAAAATGTGGTTACCCCACTTAAGACGCTTTATTTATATCATTTGAAATGTCAATTTTTGAAGGTCTCTAAATTGTTTTTTTTTACCTGTTAAACCAATTTGCTGGACATTAAAGTAAACCAAAACAGCTGTAACAAAAAAAGTACTAAAATACTTGCAGAACTTATATAACACTATCAAATTTAATTTTTAATTAAATTTAAAAAAAAATGCGTTTGATGGATTCTCCTTACTTAACGAACGGATTGAAATCTTTAGAGTGCAAGCGTGTTAGGTGGTGTCTTTGTTCTACCAGTATTTCAATGAAAGATGCGCCGAGGACCTAGCGTCATTGATTTCTTCAGCACCGGTGTACAATCGGGAAACACGCCAAATGCGGGCCCAACTTTTTTTTTGAATTTTTTTAAAAAGAAAGATAAATATTCCCGGGTTACGAATAACCCCACAATATTTGAAAATCTCCTACTACAACCACAGTAAGCCGAAAATATTGCTTGAGTCATGATGATGGACTTAACCAGTTGGTTTGGGTGGGACCCAAACGCGATACCAACTCAACCACTAACCGGTCAATTGTCATTTGTATGTAGTTGAAAAAAGCCTAGGCTTTATTATTTTTTTAATGAGAATACCGCACTGATCGAGTGAGGCATCCCCAATTATAAATAGTATGTTGTGAATGTGAAATTAGCTGGGAGGGGATGGAGGTGGGAGGAGGAAGGTAGGTATTCAGATCTAGTCACTAAACATTTCAAGCAATATTTCAATTCTGAATGGTAGTCTTACACCAGGGCGATTCTTAGAGTATCTTCCACTCTGGAACAAACTGTTTAAGTATTGCCGTAAAGATACAAGACATTATTTCATATTATTCGCGCAGCCGGCATTAGAACCCGCGATCTTCGGATTCCTCGTCGAGATCATATCCCCGACGGCGATAATTTAGTTAGATATGCCGATTTTATATGCGATACTAATATACCACCCCAGCCAGGAGTTCTCCGGTTACCGTGCGACGGGTAGTTCAGGTGACACTGTTTTGTTAGGACTTGGAAAACACGTGCTCTGTGATTAGGATGGAGGTTGTAGTATGGACCAGTATACATGGTAACCAATTAATCCAATATTGGAATTTACCATGAGTAGGACTTAAAAAAAGGTTCGGACGTTGGTTTTCGTTTCTCCCGTTCCGCTTCCATTTGCTTCCCGATTCTTCTTGCTTCTCTCATCGTGCTTCTCCCTGATCTTTTTATATTTGAAGTCTAAGATTATTGAAGGGAGTTTACAACTAAATATAATACACCACATGATTTGCACACACGAAGGTTTTTCGAAGAAGAATGTCTATGTTACTGTAAAAGCCCGAACTACGGTAAATCCTAAGATTTACCAACTCTTAATGGTAAAAGTCCGAACCGTTCTATAATCATCGTTCACCAACCTAACCTAACCTAACATGTACTAAATTCTAATTTTAAAAGCCCCAAAAATCGTTTATAATATTTAAATAAGAAACGATTTTTTCGGGCTTTTACCATTAGAATTTAGTACATGTTAGGTTAGGTTAGGTTAGGGTAGGTTAGGTTAGGTTAGGTTGGTGAACGATGATTATAGAACGGTTCGGACTTTTACCACTAAGAGTTGGTAAATCTTAGGATTTACCGGAAAATCTTAGGATTTACCAATATTCGGGCCTTTACGGTAATATCTTTATCTCAAAGTCTCCTGAAGGCACATCTGTGCACAAACGAGACTCCCGATGCCGTCGATTGGCTTTATAAACTCCGATCCCACTATGACATCTACTAACTTCCCCCTGAAAGTAAAATCAAAAACCTAATTAATAAAATTTCAAAGAACTATAATTTGGAGTTACAGCTTACAGCAAGTATAAATGTGTAATTGTTACGAGCATTTTACATCAATAAATAACGCGACATAAAAACAAGGCGTTTCACAGAATTTTCATTTGCGAATTCGAATGAACACTTGTGTTTTCAATATGTTAGACGTACGTTATGACAGTTGGTTTGGGCTTAACGTATAAAGCAATACAAGCAGTTTATTACAATTTCATAAGCAGAATGATTTTGGTGTTCCTAAATGAAAAGCAAGTGACAATCAGGGCACGTAGACAATAATGGATGAAGAAACATATTTAACGATTATATTCTTTTCGTCGATAGGTACTGTCGCAAAATGAAATATTCCAAGCGACAAAAGGTAAATATTGTCCTGACCGAAGCACGTTTTAGACACACTTTGTGGATGGGCTCAACTTCAGTTTAACTTTATTATTACAAGATTTTTTTTTTATTTACGTCCGGAAAGATTAACTAAATTTCCATTTTCATAAAAAGCTCAAAATTTTCCTTGCAAAATGATCCCTTTGCCACCATTATAGATATTTAATAAGAATTGAAGTTTGCAAAACTTTCATTGAATCTAAATACACATATGTACGTTACCTATTTAACCTAAACTACGAACTTTATAATCTATTTGGTTGTGTAAATGGTTGTTTCTTATAGCAAATGTTGAAAAAAATTGTAATTTTCATAATCTGTAGGTCTCTGAAAGCGCGTGTGATCTGGTAAATTATTATCAAGGTCCTAAAAGCGCCATATGGATATTTTTTAATAGGAGATTTTGAACTTTGATTAAATAAAAATGGAATTTTAAAACGTCATTTACCCTCTCCCCTGTCGTAAATAGTTGTTTGTTGTAGTAATAAATTTGGAACGAAGTAATATTTTCATAATTTGTGTTTATTAAAAGTGCTGCGGTCAGGTAAATAAATCCTTTGCATAAATATTCTTTTCACATTCTTACTCTTTTCATGTTATTTGATTTTTGGTAGTAAAAGGTATCGGAGACTAAACAGACTGTCACCATCATATCTGACTGATCTGTGCGTGAGGAACTATCAGTGTTTTGCTCAAATGTAACTCTCGCGCAAATCGGTCAAGTACCTATTATGAGGAACGACTGCACTGCCCTTTTCATACAAAATTTAAATTTGGATTTGATGGCAAAATGCTTGACCAAACTGAACATTTTTTTGTCTATCAAGAGATGTAGTAAATATCTATTTCGGCTGTATGCTGCTATATGTATTTATATTTTGCATGATAATGTTCAATACTAAATTCCCGTTGTGGATTCATCTGCTGACACATTTTAAGGGAAATAATTCTCTTTTTCAAAGTGCAGTTATTAAATTCTTATTGCGGACTATGTGTGTGCTGCCAGAATTAAAGAAAAACCATTTTCATGCTCCGAATGTAGTTTTAAATCACCGCATATAGATTAAATTTAAACCAGTTTTGTGTTCAAAATATAACGATAAATTAAATAATACGTTGCGGATTCGTCAAAGGAAGCCATTCTCATGTACCTAGTTAAGTTTTACATTTGTATTGCACACAATGCACACCATATGTTGCAAAATTAAAATTCTGAGAATTTCACAATTCCTTGTGTAACGATTATTTAAGCTTGTCAAACTTGATAAAACCTGCTTAGTGTTCTAAACGTAATGTTAAAATTCGGGATGCGAAATTTTCTACTGACTCAATTCAAGGGATATGTAAATTTCTAATTGCAGAATTAGTGTACATAATTTTTTTTATTGGGAGAATGTTCGTTACATGTGATATATAAAAAAAGCGGTTTAAAAAAGGATTTCTAGCCCCATCCCTCCCCCGGCGCTTGAAAATCAATGTGCGGCCCGCAGGAGATACCAGAGACATCCAAATGGCCCCCGACGCCAAAAAGTTCCCCGCCCCTGGACTAGAGGTCCTAGAGGATCATTTGTGGGAAAGTGTGTGAAAGGGTTTAGTTTTTCCTGTGGGAAGATTTTACACGGACATAAAGTCTGAAGTACCTAATACAATTAAAAATAATAATAATGATATAATGTCAAATATACCGTTTTTGACGTTAATATTTACCCACTGGAAAATTTTAAAAGGTCCTGCAACAATCGATATTAGTCGGAAATCTTTCCTGATAAATAAATAACTGTATTTTCTCCCTGATGTAGCACAATGGCCCTTTGTTGTAGAATCTTTTCTTCATCAAAACGCATTTGAACATTTGTGTAAACGACAAACGTCAAACGTTCATTGCGTACGTGTGGACAGGTCCTTACCCCAGACAACCAGCCAAACTGTGTGAACCGCGCGAATTTCACCCTAATCTTTCAACCGTGTTTCAATAAACGGAGGAGACGGAAAACAATAAATGTTAATACTGATATTTGAGGGATTGTAACGGCAAACGATAATGGCGGAGGTCGCAAGAGACCCGTCTGTACATAACCTAAAAGCCAGGCAAGGAAATTTTTGTTTATGACTTCATTACTTTCTATATATAACCTAAATATTTTGTTGACGAGTACGAGTACTATCTTCACTGTCAGTCGTTTCATCCTGTTTCCAATCGCTAATTCTACATAATACCCCTTACTTCATTTCGAAGAGTTGAATTTATCGTTCCATACTAGTGATAGTTATTGGTAGGTACTTAAGTATGCTGATATTAATCATGCTATTCATTTGGTAGCGGCTGATAGCCGAACTGATCGACACCGGTTCTTTCATTTCAGCTAAGGCAGGCTCACATGCACAATTGTGCTGTGTCTAACACAAACTTTTTTTTAAAGTATGTTTATTCTGTTTTTTTTTTTAAATTTTAAAATACTTATCTTAAAAATCTTACAAAACTGGTCAATTAGTTTGATTGTAAGAAATCTCTCATATTTCCTATTTAATTAATACTATTATACTTTTAGGTTTTACATAGTAATAACTGTGTAAAATCTAAAATACTAAATATTATAAACTACTATATTATTATAATGTTTTTGAATACAGTGTGTGATAACAATTTCCAGGTATTTGATCAATATTCGATCTGGGTATTTGTATACAATATTATTTGCTTTCATGTTCTACGGAGGTAGATTATAGAATGATTTAACTTTTTTGATATTTGAATAAGATGTCTCATTTTTAATTTTTTCAGGTAATGCGTTACTAGCTTAACCTACCAACGCTTATCAGTACACTTTCATGTGTAAGGAATTCATTTTATGTTTTTTTCGAGGAACATTTAAACCATCAATAGAAGTCTACCTAATTTTTGATTAGTTTTTCTATAGAAAAATAAAATTGCTACTTTGACTTGATCAGTACTAGAGTGAGACAGCAACAGTCTGTGGTTAATATACCATAGCATCTTCTCGCACTTTCTTCTAATCTCATAAATTTGACAAAATAGACGTCAGTCGTAGTAATGTCCATTGTTACTTGTATAACTAGCTTATTGCGTAAATCAGTTGTGTACTTCTTCTTAAGCCCTTCACTCAATAACACAAATAACATTAGCGGAAATGGTTGTTATAATATTGGCAGAATACCGTTTTTAAAATGCAATCATTAACCCGTCTGCTTGTTTAGGAATAAATACATCCCAAAACACGTAATCGCGTTGTACTTTCATAAGACCAAAAACGTCCCGAGCGACTTTACATTTTAAAAGCTTTGTATCTCTCATGCAAACATTTGCATTTTTTCTTTTAATCAGAAAGAGAACGAAATAATTCTTCTTATTGTCTTTGAAATATGAAAGCTATCTTGCACAGATATTTTACAATCTCGATCCAAAGTGACGGTTTCAGTATGTGCGCGTGAAACCGAGGCTTCCGGATTGTGAGGTGCGAATATAATGAACCAAGCAATTCAGCAAATGTTCTGTTTCAGGAATTTTTGTTTTGACTTGAACCAATAACCAAACGCCACCACAGCAGGGTCATGGATCTACTAAAATCTGATACTGTTTCCATCAAGACGGAGCCAGGGCCCCAGGAAGAAGGCGGAGGCGTAAAGCTGTATACAGATATAGATTTCGACCTCCAAGATGTAAAGGAGGAATGTTTGCAATATGCAGAGATTACTCAGACAGCCAGTTAGTTACATTGAATATATTAAAAATGTGGCATGTTTAATTAAGTACCTATTTAATTATTTATAAAACATGCCACATTTTTAATTTGGAATTTTTAGCTTAAATGTATTACTCGCAATAAGTTCCTGATTCCTCAAGTATTTACCTGTTTTTATTTGGGACATATTATCAGTTACAAGTTGCAGCTACGTAAATATTGATGGAAATAAAACCTTTTCATTTACTTCTTCAAGAGCAGAGTCCTTCTTGAAGCGTTGGCGTCTGATGCGGACATCTGGTGTCATTCTTTTTATCTTAAAGTTCGTATCCAATTCCCCGCCAATATACTGTTACGTTACAAAAGATAAAGAATAGAGCCCCTTATTCCTGTTGCGAGGAGTTAGCGAATTGGCCCCCCTCTCCGCCCCTCTCCTAGCCCGAGTGCCGATCGGCCCCCGGCATTCATTCCCCGGCTGGTCGCGGGCTTGACAACAGTTATTGCGCTAGTGCGCTGTTCGAGAACCTAAAAACTCGTGATTGTTTCTATAATGTGTATTGTGCACGAGAAGGCTCCAGCCCACAGTAGCCTGTCTGACGACTACCTCATATCCTGCTTTGTGAGTAAAATGAATCTTTGTCCTCTCTGGTGTGATACATCCCGCGTTTAAATTCACTAATACGTGTGGAGAGTAGAGAGAGAGTTCCCCGCCATGTTAAAATACTATACCTAGCATGTACCCATGTGTAGTTAGCCGAGGCTGGCAATTGTAAAACCCTGTCTCCTTCTAAATGAATAAACCCTTTACGTGCAAAACTGTGTTCTGATTGAGGAAAGAGACCTGGAGATTGTGAGGAAAGAAGGAAGAATTCACAAGCGAACCACAACACTCGCCTTGGTTTTAAGAGGAACCTTGCTTGCGCCGGCTCTGAGCTAGTTCTGTTGGACTATGTATTGCGTGTCCTTTCCAGGTTTTGGTTTAGCAAATGGCCGTATAAGCGGCAATGCTAACAATACATGTGTTAAATGATTGGGTTTTAAATCTTTGAAATTTATAGATTTTATTAATAAAGTCTAGTTGTTTGTAAATTATTGTCATTTTGGTTTTGCAGGCAGCACTAATGTGGAGACAGTGGCCATCAAGAAGGACCTTGGATCCCGAGAAGAAGATGAAGGGAGTTTTCCATTTATGGAAATTGACATAGACCTGTCAGATGTTAAGAAAGAATGCTTAGAACGCGTCGAAATGAACCAGACAACAGGTAAAACCTATTTTCATTGTATGAACATTATCTAGTATCCACTTTTTCAACTTATCGCGGAAAATAAATCTCAATGAGCCTTTTTTATTCATATTCTTTTTAAATTTGTCGACAGATCTGAAGAGGCATCCTGTGGATAAACGATTATTTTGTCCTCAATGTGACTACTCTTGCTATCATAGGAATGATTTTGTAAGTCACCGTCTAACCCATACTGGAGTTAAACCTTTTTCCTGTTCCGAGTGCAACTATACATGTTCTCAAAAGGGCAGTCTGACGAAGCACAAGCTGACTCACAGTGGAGAAAAACCATTTTCTTGTTCCGAGTGCAACTATTCATGTTCTCAAAAAGGTCATCTGAGTAGCCATATGCTGACTCACAGTGGAGTTAAATCCCTTACTTGTTCCGAGTGCAGCTATTCATGTTCTCAAAAGGGCAGTCTCACGAGGCACAAGCTGACTCACAGTGGAGAAAAACCTTTTTCTTGTTCTAAGTGCAACTATTCATGTTCTCAAAAGGGCTATCTAACGATCCACAAACTGAATCACAGTGGAGAAAAACCTTTTTCTTGTTCCGAGTGCAACTATTCATGTTCTCTGAAGAGCAATCTCACGAGGCACAAGCTGATTCACAGTGGAGAAAAACTTTTTTCTTGTTCCGAGTGCAACTATTCATGTTCTCTGAAGAGCAATCTCACAAAACACAAGCTGACTCACAGTGGAGAAAAACCTTTTTCTTGTTCCGAGTGCAACTATTCATGTTATCAAAAAGGCAATCTCACGAGGCACAAGCTGATTCACAGTGGAGAAAAACTTTTTTCTTGTTCCGAGTGCAACTATTCATGTTCTCTGAAGAGCAGTCTCACGAGGCACAAGCTGATTCACAGTGGAGAAAAACTTTTTTCTTGTTCCAAATGCAACTATTCATGTTCTCTGAAGAGCAATCTCACAAAACACAAGCTGACTCACAGTGGAGAAAAACCTTTTTCTTGTTCCGAGTGCAACTATTCGTGTTATCATAAGAGCAGACTAATGATTCACATGCTGACTCACAGTGGAGAAAAACCTTTTTCTTGTTCCGAGTGCAACTATTCATGTTCTCGAAAGGGCAGTCTAACGATCCACAAGCTGACTCACAGTGGAGAAAAACCTTTTTCTTGTTCCGAGTGCAACTATTCATGTTCTCTGAAGAGCAATCTCACGAAGCACAAGTTGACTCACAGTGGAGAAAAACCTTTTTCATGTTCCTAGTGCAACTATTCATGTTCTCAAAAGGGCAATCTGATGAGCCACATGCTGACTCACTGTTGATAAAAAACCTTTATTGTGAGCTAAGTGTAGTAATTCGTCTTCTCAAATGAGAGATTTACAAGTACGTGGGTTGTTGCAGAATAACTTTTTCATATTTTGTCTGCTATTATGCCTTTTGTCGAAGTTACTTTAACGAAGTTACGCTAAGTCACCGGTACGAAGCAACCGAGACAGTAACTGGTTCAAAAATAGCATGTTTCTCGAATCCACTGTCATCTAGTGATTTCTAGTCACCAGTAGAGAATAACCGAGACATGCAATGGCGTCGTATGCAGTATATAACCGTTTGATACAACTGATTATTTTATTTGTTAATCGCTGCAGTTAATTATTTGTTAATCGCTGCGACCTGAAGTTAATTGCTGATAATATAATCCCAATACTGACTAAATTAATCAACCTTTGTGTAAGTAAAAGTATCATGCCTGACGAACTTAAAACATCCATCATCAGACCTATATATAAATCAGGAAACCACAAAGATTTCACAAACTATCGACCAATAGCGATTTGTATTAATAAAATTAGTAAATTTTGGGGATCGCTGGCAACGGTTAATACGCACTTTTTTTTGAAAAAATCTTTTGATTCACCTTAATTACATTAAGACAACTATTTGCATTGGGGGAAGTGGAAAATATTTTTGTGTAACATGGTTTGTGATACAAAAGAAAGTGCCCCTTTATAACGCCTACTCGCATCAAGGCAAGAAAAAAATCCCAGTTTTCAAGTAGTTTAGCGGCTACGCTAGGTTTGTATAACATGGTTTGTGATTCTGGCGTACAATCTCACAAGACGAAAGCTAATTTTAATTTTACGTAATGAAATATAGAATGAAATATTTTCCACTTCCCCCAATGCAAATAGTTGCCTTTTAATGTAATTAAGGTGAATCAAAAGGTTTTTAAAAAAAAAAGTGCATATTAACCGTTGCCAGCGATCCCCAAAAATTAATATAAAATTATTGAAAGAGCTATCTTTAACCAAATACAATTTTTTAAAGAAAAAAATAGAATCATAAATCCTACACAGTACGGATTTCAAAAAGAAAAAAGTACTACACAATTACTTTCTAAATTCACTGACCATATAAATAGTCATTTAAATGAAAAAAATATATATATATTTTTTTTTTAATTGTAAAACTAACGTTTTTAAGACAAGATTTTTTATGCATAGCACAAAGGGTAACAATTATTATAAGCAATAATTATCAGCCTGAAACACTCATTCACATTGAAAAATCTTCCGAGAAAAGATACATGACGCCAACGGGACTTGAACCCGTGTCCTTTCGATTGCCGGTCGAATGCTCTGACCACTGAGCTATGGCGGCTTATCTTGTACCCGCCAAGTGATTCAATATATGCTAGTGTTTCATTCAACAATTACTGCTTATTATATTTTTTCCACCTGAAAACAACCAACTTTATTTTTGCGAGAGAAACATTGTTAGTGTTAAATCCCTCGCTAGGTGGCGTCGAGACAAATTATGTCTTCATTTATTGGGGAAATACTTAAACTTGTCAAATATTAATTATTATTTTTTATTAATTGTAAAACTAACGTTTTTAAGACAAGATTTTTTATGCATAGCACAAAGGGTAACAATTATTATAAGCAATAATTATCAGCCTGAAACACTCATCCACATTGAAAAATCTTCCGAGAAAAGATACATGACGCCAAAATAAAGTTGGCTGTTTTCAGGTGGGAAAAATATAATAAGCAGTAATTGTTGAATGAAACACTAGCATATATTGAATCATTTGGCGGGTACAAGATAAGCCGCCATAGCTCAGTGGTCAGAGCATTCGACCGGCAATCGAGAGGACACGGGTTCAAGTCCCGTTGGCGTCATGTATCTTTTCTCGGAAGATTTTTCAATGTGGATGAGTGTTTCAGGCTGAATTGTTTGACAGCAGGTACGATGTGTTTAGAAAGGATCGTGACTACTCAGTATCTGGACAGCAGCAGGGAGGGGGGGTATTAATCGCAACCTCCAAATCTCTTAATGCTCAGAAACTACCGTGGTCTACGTGTACTGAGGACATTTGGACATCGGTGCCAATACTAGGTAACAATAATAAACTCCAAAAATTATATATATGCTGCTCGTACCATCCACAAAACACCAACTACATTCATAATCTAATTCATCACTTAAACAATACATCGGACCTGCACACAAATCACCCGGAAGGATTGTTTTTATTAGCTGGAGACTATAACATACCCAAACTAAATTGGAAGGTAACAGAAGGGCAAAACTATTTAGAATCAAATTTTCCAGAAGATACTGCTAGTTGTGCGTTGGTTGACTTCCTTTCATTCACGCAATTACAGCAATTTAATTCTGTGATCAATACAAATAAACGAACTCTTGACTTAATCATGACAAATATTTCAGAATGTAGCATAACTCACAGTACCCAGCCTCTGACGCCTGAAGATACACACCACAGAGCATTAGACATAGAGTTATCCCCTGTTATTAAACCGTCTCCCCTCGTTTCGTCAAGGACAGTCAAAATGTTTCACCGAGGTGATTACGGACAAATCATAAACGAATTATCCATAATAAATTGGGAACACGAATTTCAAAATAAGGATACTGAAGGGGCCGTATTAAACTTTTATAATATCATAGGTTTCCCCCCTGGTATACTTCCCCACTTATTAAAATTGTAAAAGAGAAACTAAAATATCACAAAAAATTGAAAAAATACAAAAATCTAGCTGACTATCAATCCTTTTCAGTGCTGAGAAATCGTCAAAAGAAGATCTCACTTGAATGTTATGATAACTACATTAGGACGGCAGAAGAATCAATAAAAAAGTGTAGTAAACGCTTCTGGTCGTTCGTAAAATCAAAGCAATTGTCTTCTGATCTACCAAATCAAATGTATCTTGGCGATATCTCCTGCACTGATGGACAATCCATTTGTGACAATTTTAGTGATTATTTTAGATCGGTTTTTGTAGAGAATCCCAACCCCAGCCTCGATCCTATAAACTCTGATAACAATGTCGACAACTCTTATCTTCATATTCACACAATTAACTTTAATCAATCGCATGTACTTAATTATCTAAAAAAACTCGATCCGAACAAAAGCGCGGGATCTGATTTAATTCCATCCATTTTTTATGTAAAATGCCGGGACCAATTGGCTTATCCTATCTCCATGCTGTTCAAAATGTCATTTGAGGAAGGCAACTTCCCCAACGTCTGGAAACAAGCACTCATTACACCAATCCATAAAAGCGGGGACAAAAACAACATCACTAACTACAGGCCCATCTCCAAACTCCCAATTATCAGCAAGATTATGGAAAACATGGTTCTTGACCAACTTTTTCCAGCAGTACAAACTACCATATCAAAAAATCAGCACGGCTTTTTTAGAAAACGGTCAGTCGAGACAAACCTGCTGGAATACACAGATTTCATATTTAATTCTATGGGTAGTAAAACTCAGATTGATTCTATATACACGGATTTTTCAAAAGCCTTTGATAAAATTAACGTCAAACTGCTTCTGAAGAAGCTATTAAAAATCGGGATCAGTGGGGACCTTCTAAGATGGATCAAATCGTACGTCACTAACAGGAGTCAAGCAGTTAGAGCTAAGGGTTTCTCTTCACGTTTCTATAATATACCCTCAGGAATTCCACAAGGATCACACCTCGGACCTCTCCTTTTTATTTTGTATATAAATGATATAGACTCTTGCTTCAAAAACTCTAAAATCCAAATTTTTGCTGATGACATTAAAATTTACAAAAAAGTAATTAATATTAATGACAGCCTAGAATTGCAAGAGGATATCAATAGGCTTGGACTATATTGCGCGAACAACCAACTGTACCTTAATCTAGAAAAATGTAATACAATATCTTTCACCAAAAGCACTAACCCCCTAACATTCCCATATAAAATAAACGGAGTTGAATTAAAAAGGTGTAGTGAAGTAAGGGACTTAGGAATAATAATGGACTCCGGAATGTCTTTCAGATCACACATAAATTCCATTTGTGACAGGGCCTACAAACTCCTAGGATTCATTGTAAGAGTGACTAAACCATTCAGATCACCACATGTAATCAAGACATTATATTTTTCTTTTGTTCGCTCCATACTAGAATTTGGATCAGTGATTTGGAATCCCCAATACAAAGTCAATATTGAAAGGTTAGAAAGAATCCAAAAAAAAATTTTGAAATACTTAGACTTTAAATCGTTCCGAATATCAGAACATGTAAAAGATTCCTTAGCATTCCATAAAATTACATCACTAGAAGAGAGAAGAAATATATCTGACCAGAAATTTTTATACAAAATCATCAACAACGCTGTTGACAGCAACTATCTTCTGGAAAACATCCATTTCCACTGTCCAGTACGTAATACAAGAACAAATAAACTATTCCACATCCCACAATCAAAAACTAACTACTCACAACATACATTTCTGAAAAGGACGTGCACAAAATATAACAATATCCTAACTACTCACAACATACATTTCTGAAAAGGACGTGCACAAAATATAACAATATCCTTTCAGACGCTGATATTTTCCATTTGTCCTCAGTTCAATTCACAAAATATGTAACGGAGAAGATCAAAACAGATTGTTGATCGTGAATCTGCTGTGTGCCTTATTTTATTGTTTTTCTCTTATTATGTTGGTTTCATCTGATTTTCGTATGAATTATTATGTTGGTTTCATCTGATTTTATTATGTTTATTATGTTGGTTTCATCTGATTTTCTGTAATCTAGTTAGGTATTATGTATGTATAACTTCTTATATTAATGAGTTTTTTGTTTTTTCTTTAAATTCTATATTCTCAAATGTGGAAACTTCACTGGTTCATGCAAATTTGTCAAATGTAATTATTTAATAAAATATGTACAACTGTTTGTTTTCCCAAATAAAGTAAAATAAAAATAAAAATAAAAAAAAAATAAAAAATAAATAATTATTGCTTATAATAATTGAAAAATATTATGTTGGTATAATTTTTATAGATTTTAAAAAGGCCTTTGACACATTGGACCATGATACATTATTAAGGGCAATGGAGGAATGTGGTATTAGAGGTCCTTTAAAAAAATTTTTAAGAATTATCTGTTCAATAGAAAAATTAAAGTTAAAATTGACGGAATTTTAAGTGATGAAATGTTAGCAAGCACCGGTGTAGCAACAGGGTCGATATCGGGGCCGACATGTTATATAATGCAAGTAAACAGTTTACCAAACGCAATAAAACGTTGTAAATGTTACATGTTTGCAGACGATACTTGCATTATATGTGCTGACAAAAATCCACAAAAAAATGAGGAAATTTTACAAACAGATCTAGACAATTTATTATTTATATTTTATTATTTATTTATTTGTCATGATATCTAACATTTTTAATACAATTCAGCAATGTCGGCCTCACTGGGTAGCTCACCTGTGCTGAGGCCTCCATTTTATAAAATAAAAATTAATACATATTACTTTAAAAATAATATTAAAATAATGCTGCATAAAAAAAAGAAAAAAAAGAATGCTAAAATTAAATTAAAAATAAAAATTTATAATTTAGGTAAAATGTTTTTTTAAATGATGTGATTTTTTTTGTGTGTTACATGTATGTGTTTTATTCTGTTTATGTTATGAGATTTTGGAAATATTGTCTTTTTTGTTCTTTAATCCAATTTTTAATTTTGAGTATGAATTTATTTTTGTTTTCTTCTATTTTATTTTATTTACAATATAATTAAATGGTCACACGACAATGGCATTATTATAAATGCAAAAAAAAACAAATACATTCTTATACACTCACCATATGCAAGTTGTCAGGATAAGGAATTGAAAATAAAAAGTCATTCATATGATTGTTTACACAAAAAAAAAAACAATCCCAACAGTGTGATTGCCCAATTATAGAAAAAAGTGTACCAATATACGTACCTTGGTCTTACAATAGATGTCAATTTTAACTGGTCAAATCATATTGAAAATGTATGTAATAGATTAAGATCCATATTAGGGAAATTTTACCACCTAAAAAACTTTGTTAATAAAAATATATTATACTGTATATACAACGCATTAGCAGAATCAATTATAGGATACGGAATAAATAGTTACGGATTAACGTACAAAACATACTTAACCTTTCCCATACCATGCTAAAAATACCCTCGACAAACCGTCTTGTAACACAGCGTTATTCTATGGGATTTGGAAATTATTTCAGGTTTTTTGTAAAAATATTGTGGTGAATATTTTTAATTTGGCTTATATTAATTTATTGTAAGAAAAAAATATTGATTGTGTGCCCTGAAACTGAAATATTAAAAAAATAAAATAATCATTCATAATAAATAATATAGTCGGGAAACACGCCAAACACGCGCCTAACATTTGTACACGGTTGACATTACTCACATGAGAACGGGTCGTTTCTATGACTCGTTCTTGAGTTCAACGGCTCGGCTGTGGAACGATTTGCCGGCCTCTGTGTTTCCTCCCTCCTCCAACATGGGTCTCTTCAAGACCCATGTTCACTCCTTCCTTTCCTCAAAAAGACCCTCCACACAGCATCTACAAAGATGACATAGGCCCTGAGGGAAATTATTTTCCTCAGGGCCTCCTGTGTGGTGTTAATGTAAAAAAAAAAAAAAATCAAATATTATTTGAAACGCCCAACAAGGCGGGCCGGCTGTGACAGCGACCGCCTAGGGTCACGTTAGCCTCCAGAATAGTACCATTGTTTCAGTAAGCCACATGTGGAATGCGCCAGGTACTAGTAAGGGCTGACATTGACCTACTATCATTTTTTAAATACATTTACATAAATACTTTATCGTAAAGAGCTTTTTATGTTTGCTGATCTAAGTTAATACCAGATAAAATGGTTTTAACACTAGTTGCATAGAGATATAGATTACAATAAAAATACAATACTTAAAGAGCACTCGAATTTTAAACTTTTGTTACAGTTTTACGCGAAAGCAAACCACGAAAAAAAAATTATAATTATTTTCAAGTGAAAAACTTCTTTAACACCATTGTGATTTGAAACTGGATGAAACGAAAAAGCGACACAAAAAAAAACAATAAGCAGACCACGAAAAAAATAATGATATAATTACTTTGAAGTGAAAACTTCTTTAGCACCGCTGTGATTTGAAACTGGATGAAACGCAAAAGCGACACTAAAAAGAAACAATAAGCAAACCATGAAAAAAATAATTTTATTATTATTTTGAAGTGAAAAACTTCTTTAGCACCGTAGTGATTTGAAACTGGATGAAACGAAAAAGCGACACAAAAAAAATAAGCAAACCAAGAAAAAAATATGTTATAATTACTTTGAAGTGAAAACTTCTTTAGCACCGTAGTGATTTGAAACTGGATGAAACGAAAAAGCGACACTAAAAAAAAAGCAATAAGCAAACCAAGAAAAAAAAAATGTTATAATTACTTTGAAGTGAAAACTTCTTTAGCACCGTAGTGATTTGAAACTGGATAAACGAAAAAGCGACACTAAAAAGAGACAAACACATGCATCTATAGCATTTTTAGAGAATGGGTTAGAATAATCGGTCTCCTCTTTATGCGGTGCTTCGTAGCCTTCCGACTCTTGTCTACTTTAATTTTATGAAGGTTTCGCTTCTACCGGTGTGAACTCCCACTAGTATTTTTTAAATACTCGTATGTTTTAACATTTTTGCGAATATTATTTTTTATATCGATTTTTAGTGATAACTTTTAGGATAAAATTGACTTTTATGAGTGGAAATAGTTTACATAGCAAATTAAAAACATTTATTTCACAGGAACATAGCGACCAAAACCATTTAGGTAAAATGTTATTTTAACATTAATCCGATGAGTTTATCATAACAAAATATAGGTTAAAATGAAGACTTTGTTATTATATTTACCTACATATGTATTATGTAATGCATTCGTCTATAGTAAATCTACAATAAATCGTAAAATGGCGACCACACGTCATCTAGTACTATACGAAACTATAAGAACTTAAGCTGTGGATACTGTAGTGCAGACATACAGAATTTTTTTACATTAGCTCCACACATGAGGCCCTGAGGAAAATAATTCGCTTTAGGGCATATGTCATCTTTGGGAAAAGGTCTTCCTGCTGGAGAGGTCAAAAGGTCACCCTCAACCAGTCTCTCCCGACCCGGCCAGACACGCAGAGCCAGTTGGTAGGCAGACGTACCCGCCGCCAAGATCCGGAACCAAACCTACCCCATGAACCTGGGCACCCCTCATAAGTCACCAAACGTAACAAACTACTTGAGGTCACTTATGGCAGAAGTGTTGGTTGTCCAATAAATGGTTTTAGAAGATGATCGAAATAGCAAGTTAAACAAAGACAGTGAGCGTTCTAAAATAGTAAAAATAATAAATAATTCCAAATTCTAAAATGGTGACAAAATGTTACCATTTCACGGCCAACACTAGTAAAAGCCAAGAAATAACATTTTCTTCGTAAAGCCAAATATAAATATAAATGCAAGTTATTTGATATTACAAAAAAACAATACCAAATCGTTTAACTTTAGGAATATTTCATTCAATGTTTAGTGTACATCGAGATAATCCTGAAAAGTTCTTCGCATACTACAGAATGTCGGTGTGAATGTCTATCAATTGTGAGCCATAGTCATTGATAAATATACATAGATGACTAATGACCGCGCCAAAGCGTTGCCACCGTACATATGTCCAAAAGCAGATGCTCAGCTAATGTCAGTTTAGTGCTCACTGAGACGCCGACCAAGTTTAACCGGACGGTACGCGATCAAAACTATCTTTAAAATGGTTAAATGCGTCGTAAAGAAGTGCAATTCAAGGTCAGAAAACATAATAAATCAAGCGGAATTACTTCCCACGCCTAAGTTTATTGTTTACATATTCATATTTACTTAAAAAGTACAGAAATTGAAATAAAATGTCAAATTCCATAATATAGGTTCAGTGTTGCCACTAAAAAGTCATTTTGGTTTTCCCATATTAATGGGAGAATACATCATTTATGTAATAAGTGACTATGGAGGTAACCTTTGATTTTAAATATTTCGTGTATTTCACATTTTTAGAAAACTGAAATTTGCGTGCACTAGTCCCTTGATGAATATATTTAACTTTGGTTAAGTAAATTTTAATATTGTATTATAATATTTATTTTATGTTACATAATTTTATAGTTATATTAATTGCTGATGTAAACTGTCATGGCTTATTCAGAGTCAAATAATTTCGCACCGCGCGAAGAAATGTACTCGAGCCTACTTAAAAAAAAAATCTTGTCATTCAAAATTTAATTTAATGGATTGTTTTATTTATTTACACCAGTGATTCCCAAGTGGGGCGATATCGCACCACTGACTGGGACGTTGATGAGCTTCCCCTTGCAAATGTAATAAAACTTTCACATTCAAAAAAATTTCGCCTGCGGCGCTTTTTCTATGCGTATTGTCTCGCATTTCGTAATGAAGGGGGGAGGGGCGTTAAAAAGAATACTATACTTGGATAGTGCGCAGTGAGCCAGATAAGGCCAGGAACCTCTGGTATACACTGTACATGTACATAAACGTACATGTACAGTGTATATCAGTATATAAACGTATAAACATAAGTATATAAACGTTTGAATAGATATGGATACAGCATGCATTTTATGTTTTGTAAACCCCCCCCCCCACCGAAGGTTTTTTCTGTGTGCGCCACTGTTCTCCGCATAGGTTTCAGATACTGTTAGTTTTGTAATGTCTATTGGTAAAATACAAAATATTTAAACAAAAAATGTCTTAATTATTTCATTACTTATGCTTAGTTTTAAGCGGCCTCCTCACCATCCAATTTCTAGTGACTGCGGCAGTGACTGCAAAGAGCATGGAGTTGAGCGAACTAGCGCTGACTCGTTCTAGCGGCCCTTTAACAAACGAGACAGCGCTAGTTCGCTCAACTCCATGCTCTTTGCAGTCACTAGAAATTGGATGGTGAGTAGGCCGCTTTAGTCATATAATAAAAAAACACATATATAAAATAATTTAAATTAGTTTATCTTATTACAAACTAACGTTAAAAAAACCCTCTATTTTATTGCTTATTTTGGGAAAAATTTTATAAGGTATGCAACACTACCGCGCCATCACAGGTTTGGGTTTCTGTCTTTATCTAATCCTGGCGGCGGTGTTATTCTCGTGACTTGTGTAAGTGAGACAAATGTATTTTTGTTAAAATGTTTCGTGTTCTCAGAGCTACGTCGGCGCGGTTTTAGAATGATTACGCTTTTTTTGAAGCGCGGTAATGAAGTTTGCTTCTCTATTTATTATAACTCAATGGCCATAGTAGTATTAACACACAAGATACAAGCATGCGAAGGTCCATCAAACCTGCAGAACGCTTGGCTGTCACAAATCATCCCAATGAGCTTGGTCCTAAATCATTCCAAAGAGCTATCATTGGTTGTCCTATAAGTTTGCTTTTATTTCTCGATTGGCGTAATCTTTCATCTTTACGTCATATAAAGCGGGCCGATCTTGTATTTCTATTATGAATCGCTCCGTATCAAACATGTTGTAATATGAATCCTTCGTGCGCACGACCGACAACAACGCTCCCTCGCACGAAATGATGCAATCGCGGGAAACCGCCCGTGTAGTTTGAACTTGGCGGTTTCCCGCGGCGGGAGACCCGCTGCATGTGGCGGGCGAATTTCTCCCGCCTGTGAACCGCGAGCTCCGGCGGCGGTAGAACCGCTCGTGTAGTTTGCGCCATACAACGCTCATAGTAAATTGTGACTGCTGCGGTTTCCCGCGGCGGGAGAACCGCTCGTGTAGTTAAGGCCTTATTCTTAACCTATGTATGTACAAACACTGAGATGTGCTTACTTTGCACTTTTTCAATCAATTGCTTCATAGGGTATTGTGGGATGGGGAGGGTGTGCAATGTCAATTCTTCATCCCATAGTCTAAACAGCAGCCTTCAGCCAGTAATATTAATTATTATTTTTTTAAATATAATATTATTTGGATGACTGGGACAAATGAAAAATCGCCACGAAATATAATCAGTCACTTATACTCCATTATTAATAATCTTCAAAATACCAATGTTATTGTGCATTCGGTACCTAAAAATAATTACCTGAATGTTTCAAAACTCAACTGTGAAATAAGATCTCACACTTCTATATTCAAAAATCATTGTCGATTCATCGGGCCAATTTTCTACGACCAAATGAATGAATACGATATATCGAAGTCGATGAGTGTGGTAAGAACAAACATAATTGATATAATTAAGCATAACCACCGGAAAAGGTGCTACAATATCGAGCAGGAAATAAACACCTATGAACCGAAATCTACTTACAATACTACTTATACGCAAACTCCAAAAAACTGGATCCCGATGTTGCCGGAAAAATCACCAATTTAACGGACGAAATTACATCTTATAACAATAAAGAAGAACAACACACCAGTCATATTAAAACATGCTGTTTAAAATAAAAAAAACAACATAAACGGGTAGATGACGTAACTCTCTACAAACAGTTGGGGACAAAAAAAAATCAAACTTCAATTTCATTCCTGTACCTAAATATTAGAAGCCTGAAAGGAAAAGTCGACGAGATCCTGTGCTTATTAAAATCAATTGACTATAAGATCAACATCATACTTATATCAGAAACTTGGCTCAAAGAAACGGATATACCATTCATCAATATTGAAGGCTATAAACACGAAGCATCCTGCCGACCGGAGGGCATCGGTGGTGGAGTATCCATATTTATTCAAGAAAACTTAGAATATAACTTAATCGATAATATAATAGATCCAGATAACAACTTCCTTTGGATACACTTAAACAAACTAAGCCTAAACATCGGAGTGATATATAAAAAACCGAACACCAATTTTCAAGATTTTCTAGATAAGTTAAACATACAACTGAAAACTCACAAAAGGTCCATATTACTGGGGGATTTTAATATCAACTTACTTGATTCCACAAACACACATACTTGTAAATACACCGAAATCATCAAGTCAAACGATTTCACTATATTGAACAAAATAAACAAATTACATGCAACACGTATTACAGAAAACACCAACACCATTATTGATCACATCATTTCAGACGTAAACCTTTCGTATACTATAACAAACTGTGACACGTCAATATCTGATCACAACCTACTGATTCTTGACATACTTCATACGTACACTAAAAAAAACTCGCAAAAATCCTCTTACAAATGTACAAAAATTGATTATGATAAACTAAAGGAGGATATCCGACAAAACCCCTTTTCTATAAACAATAATGAGGACTCGGAACTGAACTACAATAACTTTGTAAACTATCTGATAAACAAAATTAATTGCAACAGTTCAATAACAAAAAAACAAATAAAACCTGTCTTCCTGATTGGATAACAAAGGACTTATTAAAAATGATTAAAAAAAGAAATAAACTGCACCTAAAAATTAAAAAACAACCCTGTAACCTATCATTAAAAACAGAATATACTAAAATACGTAACGACATAACTATAAAAAAACGAAACTTAAAAAAACAATACTACAGCAGCCTATTTAAAAAATGTGAAAATAATACCAAAAAGACTTGGAACGTAATAAACAGCATCATCAAGAACCAAACAAACACGCAGAGTAAACCATGTACAAAATTAAAGAACGGTAATGAAATCATCACAGAAGACATCAAGATATGCGAATACTTTAATAACTACTTTTGTAATATTGGCGCTTCTTTGGCTGATAATATAATTAACAAATACACACATAAACTGGATGATAAAATTACATTAAAGTATGAAAGTGCGGAATCAATATACTTACAACCCACAACTGAACCCGAAATATTAGCTATTATAAAATCCCTAAAATCAAACGCGAGTGCTGGACATGATCAACTAAAATGTACAACAGTACAAAAACTTGCCCCACTACTAACTCCTACACTAACTAAACTGATTAACCTGAGCCTGAAAGAAGGTCAATTTCCGGACAGTTGTAAAATTGCAAGGGTTATTCCAATATATAAAGGGAGCTTGAAAACTCAAACATCTAACTATAGGCCCATTTCTGTCCTACCGATTCTATCAAAAATATATGAAAGAGTAATATACGATAGGCTAGACAACTTTCTGAAAAAAAAATCTTTTCTATATGCCAAACAATACGGTTTTAGAAAAAAATCTAATACTCTCTCTGCAACTAATGATCTTATAAATAAACTTAGAACTAGCATAGATAATAAAAACTATGTCATAGCAATTCTCGTAGACCTTCAAAAAGCCTTTGACACCGTAAGTCATGAAATACTGATTAAAAAAATAGAAAAAACAGGTGTAACAGGTCCAGCTATCAAACTAATAAAATCCTATCTGTCCAACAGAAAACAATGTGTTAACATAGGAGATAAAAACAGTCAACTCGAGAGTATAAACTACGGAGTTCCACAAGGATCAATACTGGGGCCACTTTTATTCCAAATATACATAAATGACATCTGTCAGCTAAAACTACATGGTGAAATCTTCTTATACGCAGATGACACGGCAATTTTTTACTTCGGCAAAAACTTAGAAAGTCTATTAGAACAATCTCAAACGGATCTTAATGTACTAAACGATTGGCTAATAAAAAATATATTAACAATAAATATTAATAAAACCGGTTACATGATCTTAAGCTCACCTAAAAGAATAATACCTTCGCATAAACCATTACAAATAGAAGAAAGAGACCTACATATCCTAGATAGCGAAAAATACCTGGGTTTATATATTGATAAACATTTAACATTTAAAAAACACGTAGAAAAACTAAAAACAAAAATCATCCCATTAATTGGTGTATTTGGTAGAATTGCTCATCTTCTACCAACAGAGGTAAAGAGGGGCTTATACTTTAGCTTAATCCAGTCCCATCTAAATTATTTAATAGAAATCTGGGGAAACACATACACTACGTACTTAAACGACTTACAAATAATACAGAACAAAGTTATTAAAAAACTCTTCAATTATAACCCAGACACTCCCACAAAAAAACTATACCAGGAAATGAACCTTTTGAAAATAAGAACATTGTACGAATATAACATATGTCTTTTAATCTACAAAATACAAAATGGACTTATACACACAAACACAACATTTATAAAAACATCACAAGTACACGAACATTATACTAGACAGCACAATAAATTGTACACAAATACCGTCAAGACTGAAAGTGGCAAGAGAAGTATTGGTCACGAGGGAGTTCATATATATAATCTCCTTCCAGAACACCTAAAAATGGAAACTAATATAAAAACCTTTAAACAAAAACTATTTAAACTCAAAATGTTAGAACAAAATTTTACTTCTTACTAATGTGTTATAAATGCTCTGTATCTAAGTTAAGAAAGTGAAATATTATGTTTCTTTTAACTTAATAATAATAAAAAAAAAAACAACTTATTTTCAACATCTCCACAAGAAGAGTCATTCATTAAAATTTATACTTATCATATCTAAAATAAGAATGGTTTATTGCTTATGCTAACTTAGAAACCACTTACATATTTCGCTGTTATACAAAAACATTTTACCTAACCAAACTATAAATTAACTTATAACAATTCTTGCATTTATAAAACTATATATTCATAATTCGACTACCATAATACGGGCATGTGCCAAGCGTGGTAGTCGAATCACCTAAGAACTATTTAAAAAATTATAGAATGAATAAAGGGGAAAAAATCTTTCCTAATACTGAAACCTATAATTAGTTACCATGTCATCAGGTCAAGCTTGTTAATGGGTTGTTTTTAATTTTATTATAAGTGCTGGCATCGCAAAGGAAGTCTTACATCTTTTTAATGTAGTCTAACCGTATCAATCACGGCAGTGGCATTGCCTTTGTCGGCTGGCAGATCCAAGATTTCCTCATTGGAGTGCAATTCTTAAAAAAGTGGAGCTGGCAGCACGGTATCGCTTCCACATGAATTAGCACATACTTTCATCAATATCATTTACTTATCTGCCCTGATGATGAACACTGTAACGCAGTCCGAAACATCGGCTTAAGATGGAGGTAGCGCATCACGGCATAACACCCCAAAAATAAATAACGAAAATACTTTTGGCCTTAAGAACGTAAAATCATACCAGCAAAGGTTTCTTCCTCCCTTTCAAGAAAATGAATAGTTGCACTCCGAATACGAAAAAGGTTTTTTCTACTGTGAGTCAGTATGTGCCCCGTCAGATGTTGCTTTCGATAAAATGAATAGTTGCACTCGGAACAAGAAAAAGGTTTTTCTCCACTGTGAGTCAGCATGTGCCTCGTCAGGTTGCCTTTTAGAGAAGAATAATAATTGCACCTGGAACACGAAAAAGGTTTTTCTCCACTGTGAGTTATCATGTGTTTCGTCAGACTGCCCTTATGTGTACACGAATAGTTACACTCGGAACAAGAAAAAAGTTTTTCTCCACTGTGAGTCAGCATGTGACTCGTCAGATGGCCCTTTTGATAACATGAATAGCTGCAATCGAAACACGAAAAAGGTTTAAGTCTACTGTGGGACAGCATATGTCTCGTCAAATGCGACTTCTCTATAGTTGAATAACTGCAATGGGAACACGAAAAAGGTTTTTGTCCACTGTGAGTCATAATGTGTCTAGTCAGACTGCCCTTCTGATTACATGAATAGTTACACTCAGAACAAGAAAAAGGTTTTTCTCCACTGTGGGTTATCATGTGTTTCTTCAGATTGCCCTTTTGACCGAATGAATATTTACACTCGGAACAAGAAAAAGGTTTTTCTCCACTGTGAGTCTTCATGTGAATCTTTAGACTGCTCTTTTGAGTAAATGCATTGTTACACTCGGAACAAGAAAACGGTTTTTCTCCACTGTGGGTAATAATGTGTTTCTTCAGATTGCCCTTTAGACTGAATGAATATTTACACTCGGAACAAAAAAAAGGTTTTTCTCCACTGTGAGTCTTCATGTGAATCTTCAGACTGCCCTTTTGAGTAAATGAATTGTTACACTCGGAACAAGAAAAAGGTTTTTCTCCACTGTGAATCCGCACGTGACTCGTCAGTTTGCTCTTATGCGTACATGAATAGTTACACTCAGAACAAGAAAAAGGTTTTTCTCGCCTATGAGTCAGCATGTGGATCGTCAGAGTGCTTTTTTCAGAACATGAATAGTTGCACTTGCAACAAGAAAAAGGCGTTTTTCCACTGTGGGTACCCAAGTGCCTTTTAAAATTGGTCTTTTTGGAGCAGGAGTAGTTACAATGGGAGCAAGAGAATAGTTTTTCCACATGATGCCGCTTCAAATCTGTCAACCAATTGAAAAATACTCGTTATATGGATAATGAAGGCTCCACAAAATGTATTATTATAATTAAATGAAGATTAATAAATTAAAGAATAGAAATTAATGAAAAACATTAAAAAAGGTTTTCGTGAATTGCTATAAATAGTATAAATCTTACAAAAAATCAGTTTTACCTGCTTTCTGGGTAATTCTTGCAAAGCGTTCCAAGCATTCCTTTTTAACATTCGGTAGGTCAATGTCCATTCCCATGAAAGGATATCTCCCTTCATCTTTTTCTCGGTGTCCAAATTTCGCCTTAATAGTAACAGTCTGCACATTGATGCCACCTGGTAAAAGAAAACAACAGAACGTACATTGATCTCTTGCATACAAAAGTGTTATATTTTGTTTCCAAAAGGAAAAAAAAAATTATCGACTATTTTACATTCCGCCATCCCCTGACGTTCAATTACACAGGACCACTACCTCGAAGTTGAAACAATCCTATGAAAATATCCCGGCGCCACTTTACTTTTAACGGGAGACTACAATCTGCCTATTTAGTAGTACGGTAGTCATTCCCATCAATGTCATATATCATTGAAGAGGAAGATATCAATAATATTCAGAAAAATAGAAAAAGGTAATGGTCGCAACCGGAAATACTTTCATTCGAAAAACCCTTAGGCTACGGACGCACAGAGAGGCGGCTTGCTTAGTGCCTAGAGCCTAGTGTCTTGCATTCTGACTACTTGCTAGGATACAAGGTGCCGCACTGAAGGTGGTTTACATGGTGGGTCGCTAGATGCCTTGGTCATTTGCTTGTCGGCACGTTGACGAGATGTCACTCAAAAATAGTTCTAAAACTGCTACGTACAGAAAATTCACCTTTAAAATAAACCAGTTCACGGTCTTATCCATCATGTTGGGTTCATGACATTAATAAGTCACGGTCAAGTCACGGGGACTTTAATGTTCTGTGTAAACGATATAGATTTTTAAGCAGTGCTGTTAAGCATTGTTAAGCAGTTTATACATTTTTAAGCAGTTACAAACCAGAGAAATTTTGTTGAATTAATTCAACGGAATTGGATTGATTACCCGGCAGAACAACTTATCGCCTGAAAACATAATCCAAAGCCATAACGATAATATACATTCATAACCATGTACGTTTTTAGATTTTCACGGCCAAAAGTATTTTCGTTATTTGTTTTTTGGGGTGTGGTGCCGTGTTACGCTACCTCCGTCATTATTTATTCATTAAACCGCTTACTCGTTAATACGGAATACTTTTTATCCAAACAATTAGATTTAGCTTTATTATTACGAAAAGTGAGTAATTATGTCGGGGGAGACCAAAAAACATGCAAAAAATATGCATTTAACATTTTAATTTTGTTAAAATTAATTCACTCGCGCGGTAACGCCATGTTTATTCATCGTTTTTATTTTAACATTTCATCAATCATAGAAAAAATATTTTACGTAAAACAAAGTGAGTGCATCATTGACAAATTTGTACCTGTATTTATAACAGTAGAACATGGAAAGAAATATATTAAAATAATTACACAAACCAGCTAGACAAACCCTGCTTTGCCAACAAACCATTCAAAACCTGGGATGTTTTTTAAAAGTATGATGACATGCGAGTTTATTTTAGAGAATTTATTTTATAAGATTGGTACTTCCGACAAATGTTATATTTGATTGTCTATTAGTTAAAAAAGGAACATTCCGTATTATCCGTGCATCAAACTTCGACAACACGAACGTTCCGCATTATCCGTGAGGTGGACTAACTGCATATTTACCCCTCCTTCTTCAGCCAACGTTTCGGGCAGCGTTATATTGCCCATCATCAGGGCAGATGAGCTGTAACATGGCATAACACCCCAAAAAACAAATCACGAAACTTCGTAACCACAATTAACTTCTCAATGTCAAAAAAAAATCTCATTATAAATAAATCGCTTTTTGGTACTAACCATCTTTTTCTACTTCGATTGCTAAATCTTCTAATAGTTTTTGACATTCCACTGCATTTTTATGGAGTTCATTAGCCGGACTCCGCAGAGGTTCTCTTTTAAAAACTGATGCAATTAATATTTCATCCAATTTTTTCTTCTGAAATGCCTCGCGCCTAGTGGCAAAAAACCAACACGTTGGTTTACCTCGTTACACGCTAAGCGACTATCCATCGACTATCTAACTGTAACTTTGAAAGTGGGTGGTTTGGTATATATTTATGCTTGAAGGCGATTCGAAGTATATTAATAAATAATACAAAATACGAAGTATATTTAAAAATAATACAAAATGCGGTGAAGAGAAGTAAAACTTTCATTTTAAAAACGATTGGAAGGGATAATTGCCCGGACGGCAAAATTTCACAATAAATCATAATAATATCTTGTAAAAATTTTAACCCGTTTCAATTCGTATTTTTGTCGCACCTATGTTTTGGACCGATTGAAATGAGCACGAAATTCTTCATTACTTATTCTGTGACGAAACCGATAACCGTCAAAGTCAGAATCAAAGAAAAACAAAAAAAAGGATTTCTACGCACTCCCCCCCCCCCCACGCCTTTGAAAATCTGTGGTTGAGTCGATCGATTGCAGTCTAATAATATTGAGGTAGATCGCCAGCAGTTCAAGTTTGAGCACCCCTGCTCTAGGCGCTAAACAAGCCGCCTGTTGTGCAAGGCAGTGGGGTCGAGAGAGTCCGGCTGGAAAGGTCCAAAGGACTCCTTCACGCAGTCTCTCTCGATCCGGCCCGCCACGCAGCTGGTGGGCAGACTCATCCGCCGTCAAGACCTGGAAAAACCTTACCCCATGAACCCAGGCACTCCTGCTAAGTCACCAAACGTAGCGAACCACTTGGGGAGACCTTTTCACAGCTCCACACAGGAGGCCCTGAGGAAAATAATTCCCCTCAGGGCCTATGTCATTTTTGGGAAGGAAGTAGAGGAAGTTGTGGGAAGAAAAAGGTATGAGGGGTGGGTAGGAATCTGGGAGTCAGTGTGTCAAGGAGTGACGCACGTATGAATCAATCCCTCCCCACTGCGGGTAAAGCGATGTTCCGAGAGTCCTGCTGGAGAGGTCTACAGATCTTCCTCAACCAGTCTTTCCCGATCCGACCTGCCACGCAGTTGGTGGGCAGACGCATCCGTCGCCAGGATCCAGACAAAACTCACACCACGAACCCGGCCACCCCTGCTAAGTCACCAAACGTAGCGAACCACTTGGGGTGACCTATGACAGAGGTGTTGGTTATCCAATAAATGGTTCCCGGAGCGGCGGTACCCATACCCGCCTCTCAAATAATAACTAATAAACGTAGGACCTATCTGATGACTAATGGTTGATAACTAGCAGCCAACAATAAAACACGCCTGAAACATTATTTAATAAGTATAATTGTCTGAAAACGTACGTTTTCATTGATGATTTTACGATGTTATTATTTTACAAAAACTTACTCTTGAAACTTGTTTCCCAACCAAGAAACAAATTATTTCTAAAAAAATGTCGAATGTTACAAGAAACTATTTAAAAATCACACCCGAATATTTAGGTCTCACCGCGAAAACATAGGACACATAAGCTAAATCCATAAGTACCTATCAAAGTTCAATGAATTGAAATACTTTCCGATCTCCCTGTAATACCAAGCACGTTAGATAAAGTAACTTCACGCAAGAGTACGCGCTCTTGTCTAACATCCAGTGTCCTTTGTCCAATATCCAACTTTCGCAAACAAGAATTCGTCACTTTGGCCAACATCCAAATTAAAAACGTGTTTTCTGCGTAATTTTATACATTTAACATATTGTACTTAAAAAAAACAATTTGTAATACTTTAAAACATTATAGTAGACTTACAATTTAGCTAATTTCATTTTATATGCCTTTTTCGTAAAAAAAACTTTAAAGCGCTGTTTCTCACGATTTACGTTTTGGTCTGTTGGAGTAAAACGAACTAAAGCGACGAACTATGTATGCGGAACCAGTGTCGTCCTACAAAAACCTCGGATTTTAGTAATTTAAACCGTTATGGCTACGTCCGCACAGACAGGCGGCTTGCTTAGCGCCTAGAGCCTAGCGAGTCACCTAGCGAGTAGCTTAGGAAAACGAACGTTCTAGAATTTTCGCGACCGACCGCACTGCACGCTTGGTGCCTAGACAGTCGCTTAGCGTGAATCGAAGTAAACCAACGTGTTGGTTTTTTGCCACTAGGCGCGAGGCATTTTAGAAGTAAAAAATGTATGAAATATTAATTGCATCAATTTTAAAAAGAGAACCTTGTCTTTGATGTGGAATCCAGCTAATAAAAAAGCTCCATAAAAATGCAAACTAAAGGAAGAGGTAGCAACCGAAGTAGAAAAAGATAGTTTGTACTGAAAAGTGATTTATTTATGAGATTATTTTTACATTGAGAAGTTAATCATGGTTATGAATTTTCGTTATTTGTTTTTTGGGGTGTTATGCCGTGTTGCAGCTCACCTGCCCTGATGATGGACACTGTAACGCTGCCCGAAACGTTGACTAAAAAAGTAGATGGTGTAACACGGCATAACAACCCAAAACAAATAACGAAAATACTTTTGGCCGTGAATATAACTTTTATTATGAATGATAATTTTTTTAATATTTCAGTTTTAGGGCACAAAATCAATTTTTTTTTTCTTACAATAAATTAATATAAGCCCAATAAAAAATATTCACAACAATATTTTTACAAAAAACCCGAAATAATTTCCAAATCCCATAGAGTAACGCATAAATATACTAACCCCTAGATCGATCACTTGGGGCTTTTTCCTCCTAGCGGTTTCGTCACCAACTTAACCCCCCTCGCCCTTCCCGCACTTGCCAGCACTAATAGACTAAAGATAGAGGAAGCTTATTTGTCTACCATAGACAATATAATCGCTCTCGACCTACTTCACTAGCCCAATAAATTATTTAAGAACAAAATTATTGGAATCAGAAAATGTTACATTAGACAAATGAAACACTCTGAGAACATCTTTAAATATGTTTATTTTCAGTAAAGACAATTGATAATAAATAACACATAAGACAATTGATAATAAAACATAACACAAAAACTAAGGTATCCTAACCGACCTAACCTCAAATTAATTTACGGACGAATGCTGAATGTTGATGTCCTGGTACTGGTTCTCATCCTGGTCATCTTGTAGATACTCCACTGACCAGCTCTCTTCACCTTCACCGTCAGACTCCCATTTGACATCGGAAATGTCTCCTTCCAGTGCAATAGTTATTTCTTCATGTGACAAACCTCTAACAGCCTTCTTCTTTCTATCTTTTTCTTTGCCACTTCCCACTTTAAGTGGGGTCGGCTCTCCTAATCAATCTGCGCCAAGACGACCGGTCTTGGGTTGTTGGATTGGGGAAATTTTGAGCTATTTTTGCCATGCTGGTCCACCATGTCATAGGGGGGCGTCCTCTTCCTCTTTTTATTTCAGGTATAGCTAGCGCTTTATGGCACACGTGTTCTTTGTCTCTTCTCATTACATGACCATACCACCGTAGGCGACTTTCTGTTAGTTTTTCAGGAAGGGGGGCTACCTTGAAACTACCTCTTATATGTTCGTTTCGTATTTTGTCCAGTTTCGTAACCCCACCTGACCATCTAAGCATTTTCATTTCTGCAACGTGCAGTTTTTGGACGTGATTTTCCTTCACTGTCCAACACTCAGCCCCATACAGCATTGCTGGTCTCACTGCAGTTTTGTATATTTTGCCTTTTGTGCGAATGGGCATGCTTGAATCGCACAGTACTCCAGTGAATGATCGCCACTTCTGCCACGCAACATTTACTCTGTGAGATACATCGGCCTCTACATTTGCATCTTTTGTTATTACTGAGCCAAGGTATTTGAAGGATTCTACTTTTGGCACCGGCATTCTGTCTGGATAGTAAACGGTGGTGTTGCTCGCTGTACTGCTGAAATTACATTCCAAGTGCTCCGTTTTTGACCTGCTGACACGAAGTCCTGATGTTTCAAGTGCTGTTATCCATTCTGTCAAGGTATTTTGCAGATCTTCCGCAGTTTTGGCAATCAGTACGATATCGTCTGCATACAGAAGGTTCCAGGGTAGTTTCTTTTGAATATTTTTGGTGATGTAATCCATTACTAAGTTGAACAGTAATGGGCTCAGCGCCGAACCTTGGTGAACTCCCACCTCAACCTCGAATTCTTGGCTCAGACCGACCGGGCTTCTGACCCTTGTGCGGGTATTATTATACATGTCTTCTATGAGGTTCACATAATGTTCTGGTAGTTCCTGAGCTCTCATAGCTTGCCACACAAGTCTTCTTGGCACTCGGTCGAAAGCTTTTTCTAAGTCGATAAAGATGAAGTGTAAGTTTTCCCTATTGAGACGGTTTTTTTCCATTACTATTCTCACCGCCTGTAATGCGTCTGTCGTAGATTTTGATGGGGTGAAACCGAATTGATTTGGTGTGATTTTGGCAAGATCATATATTCGTTTATTCAGTATGCGTTCCCAGATTTTAAGAGTGTGTGAGGTTAACTTTATGCCCCTGTAATTACCACACTGTGTAACGTCACCTTTATTTTTATAGAATGGTATAAGGAAGCTTTGCCGCCACGCCTCAGGAATTTTACTTCTGCCTATTTTATTAAATAGGTTTGTGAGCCATTCTATCGCTACCATTCCTAATGACTTCCATAGATCTGCCGGTATCTCATCGGGTCCTACAGCTTTACAATTCTTCATCCTTTTGATGGCTTGCTTGACTTCATCTCTGCTAATCTCCTGGATCGGGCCCTCGACTGGAGGTAAGGGTTTGAAGCTGTTACTTGGATATTCTTCATTTAGAAGTTCTTTATAGTATTCGAACCACCTATGATTGATATCTTCGTTTGAAGTAAGCAGCGTCTGACTTTTACTTTTGATATACTTATTGGTTTTGATGTCTAGGGTTGATTTGTTTCTAGTTTTGGCTATTCTGAATATTTCAGCATCAGTTTCGGCATTCTCTTGAGAACAACCTTGGTTGTTGTAGAATTCCTGTCGTGATTTGGCTCTTGACTGCGCTACACATGTTTTAGCAGTTTTTTTAGCTTTCATATATTTATCTCGATCATTGTCTGTCTCAGAGCGTTGCCAGACCTTAAAGAGATTTTTCTTGTTTTTGAGAGCTTCCTTTACCTCTTCGTTCCACCATGTAGGATCTTTTCCTGTACTTATGCCTCCTTTCGAAACGCCCAGTATGGACCTCGCTTCATTTTTGCAATGCATTTCAAATTTAGCCCACATTGAGTTTGCATTTTCATAGTTGGCATTCCGATCGTTCACTAGGTAATCATGCAGTCTGTTTTTGAGAGATTCTCCTTAGAGAACAGCCATCTATAAAAATGATAACAATAAGTTATATATAGTCTACCGGAAAACATTAAAATAAATTAATACATCTTGAAAGAATCAAATTAAAATACGTAAAACAATACAAAAGGCCAAAACAAGAAGATCTCCATTAAAAACATCCACCAATGCGCCATCACAGGATCATGAACGTTTTTAGCGAAAACAAAATGAAAAAGCAATGTTTTTGAATGGAAATCATATTTATCGATCAGATTAAACATCTGTATACAGTATAATAATTATTTTCAACAGAAAAATACTATATCTTACCTTTTAATGTTATGCAGAAAACCAAGATGTCAAACCATTTTCTCCAAGACATTTCCAAATATTTTGTGTTGCCATTACGCGATTTGTTATATACCTTATAAAACATATCTTTCTCAAGCGATACGCAAAATACGGGGCTGTTTGTTTGACCTCCGTAGTCCGGTGGGTAAGACTCTTGACTCATGATCCGGAGATTGGGGTTCGAACCCGGCATGCGCAAGTAAATTTTATTTGATTAATTTGTGTTATTTCACAATTAATTCATTTAAAATAATATATATTATAGTATATTTACGGCATGTTCCAGAGTGGAAGATACTATCATTATCGCCCTGGTGTAAGACCACCATTCAGAATTGAAATGTTGCTTGAAAATGGTTTTAGCCGTGTTTGGTGACCAGATCTGAATAGCCAGGTACTTCCCAACCCTCCTCTTCCCCACCTCCTTCCCCTCCTCACTACCTTCAGCCTCACAACATACCTAATTTGGGGAATGCCATAGTCTCACTGGCTTCAGACGGAGCAGTTGAGATTTTTGTACGGTATTTACTGTAAAAAAAAATCATTTTCTTCAAGATCTTGTGATATATTTAGAAAATCAAAACCAAAACACATTGAAGCTGTATGGATCAGGTGTTCTCGGAAATTAAAAAAAAAAAATTCTACAACTTCAAGAGTCCACCAATTTTTCCATTTGTGAAGGCACAAGTCGTTTCAGCAAGTTTTTGTACAATAAAAATAAATCCACAAATAAGAAGTGTGCGAGTGCTCCGTGTATACGATGTAATAAAAATTTAAAAAAATATATGGAATCACAAAACCCCCAAAAATACCACAAAAAATACTCCAAAACACCTATTAAACCAGTAAAAAAATCCCATCCCACTTATTTTACCCCCTAAGTTGGCAACCCTGAGCGAGAGATGGCGAAAATCAAAATTACAAACCTATCTTTACAGCTCCATCTATGAAACTTTATCTATGAGTGGCAGCACTTTTACGTCACAGACCACGGTTGAAAAATTTGAACGAAGTTATACGCCCCTGATGCAAGGCGTGACGCGTCTTTGATCTGTCATCTATCACCTGTCACCTGTCACTTGTACAGTGTTGCCAGTTGCCAGATGAATGGTTCTTACCATGTTTTCATGTTTTTGGTCGTTTTTACCACCACGGTCACCAACAGTACGCCAAAGTACACGCCAAACTTTAAGACCGGCCTGACGTTCATCAGAAATCGTTGCAATAGGCGAGTTTAAGGACAGAAAAGTGGCATACCCCCCTGTTCACGCCTTTCTCTGTGGCACGTATACTTTTATGCATCTTTCTCTTTCGCTTAAATACGTTCATTGTAAATTCAGTAACTGCACGAGAATGGATCGTACCACGTTCAGGCCGATCTTAAAGTTGTGTATATTATTATTGTTTTATTTTAAAAGAGTTCTGTAAATTAGGACTGACGTGCGAAAAAAAAACTAAACTTCCTAAAACTTTATTTGCGTAGTGTTTTTTTAAACAATTATTTTCCTGTTACCCAAAGGAAGATTGTATTCAACAAAGCATTATAAATCGCTTACGTTGGTACCGTTGTTTTCTGATTTTTATTCTCAATAAAAGTTTCCCGAAAACATTGTCTTCCATGTTGGTAGTTTTTTTGTCCCTCAAAACATTTTTTTTAACTTTTGGGACATGGACATTACTGGTGAGCTACATTGAAATGGTCAACATTCCTGACCCATTCCTACGCTGTCTCTGGCAACGTTGCTATTATTAATATATAGATTCTTTTAATCTCATTTCTTAAATCTGCATATTTTCTTATTTTTTCAATACTTATATCAGGAATTTGGAATAGCGACATCAATGATATAAGTTATTTTTCTAATTTTGTCATGTAAAACTATATCAGCTCTATTATGACTAATTGTTCTGTCTGTTAGTATAGTTTTATCATAATACCTAAAGAGAGCGAGCAGATGCACACATTCATCTCCTTTTAGGCCCTCCGTTCATTGAGATACTTACAATCTTCATAATTGTGACGAAACCACAAGTATTCTGCTGATATACTATTTATTAATGCCAGTCTCCGTACCTATACGGCGCTATCCGAAATATACTGACCTTGTAGTTTTTCACGTGAAGCCGTTAACATGCTGTCAAGCGATGTCATATGACTTTTTTTCCAACATCAATCCATGCCTCCTCCACTAAATCCTTTCTTACGTATTCTGGTAAAGTATAGTTACATAGACATGCATTTTTTCCACTTCCAGAACAAATCTAACATAACTTTCATGTTCCGACGCCATTTCTGTCAACGTCAAGCGAATAAGTATCAGATACAAATGATGCGCGCGTCGCGCGCGATCAGCATTATCGGTATCGTGATACTGATTGCCATTGGAAACCGACAGCCACCGCGTAGCTCCGTGAACGGGCACCAGCAAAATCGTACGGGGGGTACTCACGATCGGCGCGTATGATACGCGCACGAGGATCGAGTATCTTGTTAGTATCTCCGTGAACGGAGGCACTTATACCGAGATCTGTTGTCTCGCTCTTACATTTTCAAAAAGCAGGCGTGCCACCCAAAACCTTTCTTACAGTTTCCATAAATAAAATACCTAAAAGATAGCTAAAAATAAATGCACAAAATGTTACTTCAAAAGTATTCTTTCCGAGATTTAAATATCATTATAAATGAAAGAATCATGTAAGTTAGTAACAAAAATTATTTTAATAAGTAAGTAAAGGATACGTAAGAAAGAACGCAAGATTTATACAATAGTAGACTCAGAGATATAGAAACTAAGAAATGAAAGAAAAAGAAGGAATAAATGATTTATAAAATAGCAGACTTTTAGATTCAAAGTAAACATATTTGGGACTTTTATAGCAGTTTAAGGTAATTTTTTAATTTGGGCCTAAATTCCTGCATATTTTCGATGGTTTTTAATTTTAATGGGAGGTTGTTATAATAGATTATGCCCAGATAAAGATAGGAATTTTTAAATGTTAGTATTATTTTTCTAATCCCTAAAATCCGTTTGTCATTATTTTTACTACACAAATAATTTTGACATAATTAATTTTTTTATTTTTTTTTTATTTTATTTCATACAATTTTTGAAAGTACACTTTTTGTTTTTTTTCTTGATTACCATACTAGGCTAATGCCCGTGTTAAGGTAATCATACATGATATAAGTTATACAGTGTGAGAACTAGAACAAAATATAGGTTTGAAATAGAAATTATAAGATATTAGAAACAAGAGAAAGAAAAAAGATAAAAATATTTAAGGTAAAATATAACAAGATATGTGTATACGTAAACACATACACATACATATGCATATACATATACAAATACATATAAATATATATATATACATATACATATAAATACATATAAAAACACACATATAATATATACATACATAATAAAAAAGGAAATTTTTTAAAGAAGTTAAAAATAAAATACTATAAAATATAAAATACTAAGAAGTAAGATTTAAAAGTGTTAATCTATAAAAAAAAATTTATGAAAGCTAAATTTTTTATTGGAAGTTTATCAAGGTAGGTAAATAATCGCCTAGAAGAGTATATATTTAGGTTAGATTAGATTTCAGTGAAGTAAGGTTGGAAAAAGATGTGAAGTATGATATTTTATTTAGTTAATTTAATTATTTTCTTTTCTTTTATAATGGTTAGAAAGTCATATATTCTTTAAAGAAATCTCGTCCCCTTTCGAATATCCAATTTTGAACACGAATAGTAAAAAGCGGTATGGTAATATTTGATTTTATATCGGTGCTCAATGCATTGTAAATTTTGGGGGCAACGAACCAAAATTGTCGGTGAGCGAATGTGGTTCTAGTTTTTGGAACCACGCATCCCAGGTTTGATGAAAAGCGGGTTTGGGCTTGATGTTGTGGAGCCACCAGTAGGTTATTTTTCCGTATGTAGGTCGTAGGATAGGCTTGTCTTAGTGAATAGTTGGCGAATATCTAAGACCCTAAATTTAGTAAATAGCACATTAGAGGGGTGGGTAGGTTGGCATTTAAATATGATTCTCAGTATTAGTTTTTGAACTGTAATTATTGGATAAATGACGGATTCTGTGCAACCACCCCATCCCAAAATACCATATGATGCAATGGATTGAAAAAGGGCAAAATATACGCTTCGAAGGGTTTTTAGGTCTAAGATGGATCTAAGAGAGCAGAATATATGGCAGAGCTTACGGAGTCTTTTTACTGTGTCACTTATGTGTGCTTCCCAACGTAGTTGATCATCTATTATTATGCCCAGATATTTAACTTCCTTAGATGATTTAAGGGTAGGACACGTGCAATTTGTAATAGGTGGGGTTCCGGGTGGGTGTGGGTGCATGTTTAGTGAACACGAGTGAATTATTGGTGTAGGGCAGTTGTTGGGAAAATTATGTTTGCGTATGGAAAACGTCATATATTGTGTTTTGTCAATATTGAGTGTAAGGAGATTTGTGTCAAGCCAATGCCTCACTTTTTTTAGGCCATTATTAGTTTTGTTGATAACTGCTTGCCATGTTTCATCTTCGAATATTAAGACTGTATCGTCGGCAAATGATAAAATCTTACCTCCAATATCCATGGTACATAGTGTGTTGATGTATAAAAGAAATAGGAGAGGTCCTAGTACACTGCCTTGCGGTACACCGTAAGACATGGATAATTTTTTGCTTTTATTTATTTTGTCAGAGTGGATAAGAGTTTGTTGAGTTCGGTTTGTTAGGTAGTTTTCGAACCATGTGTAGGGTATCCCAGTTATTCCGATCTGTTGAAGTTTTTTAAGCAGTAAGGGATGGGAGACCGTATCAAATGCTTTTGAGAGATCTAGGAAAACAGCAAGCGGTTTTCGACCAAGGTCGAGATTAAAGGAAACTATTTTTGTGAGGGCGGCTATTGCATCTGCGGTACTCCTACCTTTGCGGAAACCATATTGGTTGTCCGATAATATTTTGTTATCTTCAAGGAACTTGTAGAGTCTATTCTTCACCGCTTTTTCTATGATGTTAGATATTGTGCTAAGTAAAGATATCGGTCGATAGTTATTTACAGATAGTTTGTCTCCTGATTTGAATATTGGGATTATTGTGGCCTGTTTTAAGGAGTTGGGGAATACACCAGTTTTAAAGCTTAGATTGATTATATGTTTCAGAGGTGAGGCTATATATTTTTGGATATGTTTGATGATTTTTGTTGAAATGTGATCTATACCTACAGAGTTAGTGTTTTTAAGGGATGAGATTAGTTCTAAAATTTCTGTGTCAGTAGTGGGAGTGAAGTGGAAAGGGTTATAGCTAAGATTAGTGAGGGGTATATTGTTTGCAAGATCTTTGTCCGAGACGTTGTGTCTGTCTAAAATATTTTTTGCTAAGTTAGATCCAATATTGGAGAAAAATTGATTGAAATGGTCAGAAATTTTTTCGGGGTCAGAATTGACATGTAATATTTGGTCTTCGATGTTAATCTTAACAATGGGTGTATTGGTTTTATTAATATTGGCTATATCTTTAACGATATTCCAAATTTTTTTACTATCACCGGTGGCTTCACTGATTTGTTTATGGTAGTAATCTCTTTTAACACTGTCAATTATTTTTTTGCAGTTATTTCTATAACGTTTGTAGAATAAGAGAGATGCATAATCGTGGGGATTTTTTCTACAGAAGTTATGAATCTTATCGCGCTTTCTGATACAGTAGAGAATTCCTGCAGTGATCCATGGTTTGAGTTTTGTGTCAGATCGTTTTTTTTTACTTTTTGTGTATGATGTAGCATCGGTTAAGTGGTTACGTACGGTATTTATAAATAATTCACATGCAGAGGTGACATCGGTACAAGAATAGACAAGTTCCCAGTTTTCTTTAGAGACACTGTTTAGGAGAGTTTCATATGATATCTTTTCTTGAGGGGAAGTATTTTGTGGTGATTTGTGATTTTTATGCGAGAGAGAAGTGATGATTGAATAGTGATCTGTAACAGTTGATTGATAGACAATGGATTTGGTGTCTAGTTCACTCTTAACAAATACATGATCTATACAACTGCTAGTGTTTGAGTTTGATTCTCTAGTTGGTGCTGTAACGGCTGGAAAATATCCTAATAAAGTTAGTGCGTTTAGGTATTCATTTGCTTGAGGGTGCATTTTATTAATAATATTTATGTTAAGATCACCAATTATAAAGGTATTTTGGCGGTGTTCAATGTTTGATAAAATTTCTTGCAGTGAATGTATGAATGGGGTTATATTATGTGTATTCGGAGATCTGTACATTGTAAGAAGTGTTATATGATTATCAATTTGAATTTGTAGACAGTTTGCATATTTTATTTTGATCTCTTTTACTGAGTGTGAGATGTGATTTTTAATGTATACAATGACTCCGTCGTTCTGAGTTTGGTTGTGTAGAGTATTATAGTGATTGTAGTTTCTTATCGTTTTAGGGATGAAATTTTTTTGAATCCAGCATTCACTCAAGACAATTATATCAAAATCTGAAGCAAGGTCAGTGAGGAGAATTAGGAGTTCATCAAAATTTTTGTTTATACTTCTTATGTTCATAGAGAATATCGTAAGGGTTGAATTAGTTAATAAAAATTGACGTACTACTTCGGAATCATTGGTAGATATACATGGGATTGGTGTTGTGTTATCTATTAAATCTGCTATGTCTTCCATTTTCTGGTTTTTTGTTTTGCATAAATTAATAACAGCCAAGTTGTAGTGGCATTGGTATGTTTATGAGATAAAGATTTAGTTGATATAAATATATAATATAAGCACCAATATATAAAGTGTAAATATAGTTGTTGTGAATATAAAATATAAGTACGTAATGAATATATGACATAAGCATACGCATATAGTGTTAGCTTTGTTAAATAAGGATTTCGTTGTTGTGAGTTTATAATATAAGTATATATAGTATATATAACACAAACATAGGTATATAAGGTATACAAATAGTTGTTGCGAAAATATAGTATAAGCGTATAGATAATATATAATACGAGCGTATATAGAATATAAAATATAAGCATGTAAATAATAAACTGTAAATAAAACATAAGCTTATAAACAGTAAAAAACATCAGCATTAGCACAAAAAGTATATAAGTGGTATAAGGATTTAGTTGTTGCGAATATTTATCATAAGCGTATAAAGTATTTATAATATAAGCACAGGTGTATAAAATGTACTTATAGTTGCTGCGGATGTATAACATAAGCATATAAATTATAAACATAAGCACATAAAGAATATAGAATGTAAGTATGAAAAGAAAATAAAACATAAGCTTAAAAAGATTATAAAACATAAGCATATAAAGAAAATAAAACATAAGCATAAGCGTATAAAATATACAAGTGATATAAGGACTAAGCTGTTGTGGATATTTAACATACGCACATAAAGTATTTATAATATAAGCATAGGTGTATAAAATGTACTTATAGTGGCTGCAGATGTATAACATAAGCATATAAATTATAAACATAAACACATAAAGAATATAAAATGTAAGTATGAAAAGAAAATAAAACATAAGCTTAAAAAGATTATAAAGCATAAGCAAATAAAGAAAATAAAACATAAGTATATATAATATACCAGTGATATAAGGATTAAATTGTTTTGGATATTTAACATAAGCATATAAAGTATTTATAATATAAGCATAGGTGTATAAAATGTACTTATAGTTGCTGCGAATGTATAACATAAGCATAATATAAATTATAAACATAAGCATATAAAGAATATAAAATATAAGCTTGAAAAGAAAATAAATAAGAAGCTTTAAAAGATTACAAGACATAAGCATATAAATAAAATAAAACATAAAGTATTGTGGTATACAGAGAATTAAAAATGAGAGACATACATCCATAAGCTTGCGAAAAAGATGAAGAATTAAATTTAAAGAATTTCGTTTCAAAGAGGTAGTCATTGGAGTGATATTGATTCTATAAATGATCGTGTAAAGGGGGTAAATATTATGTAGAAAGAAATAATAGTTAAGGATATTAATATTTACAAACAGATGTACATTATATTTAGTTTGTCGATGGCATTTCGGGTAATGATAACAGCAATCGATCTTTGTTTGTTTCACTGATGAGTATTGCAGGCGTTCCGAACTCCTTACGCACGTATATACGTCCCTGTTTAATCCACGCGTATTTAAATTTGCCGTCTCTTGTTGCCTTACGGGCCAGGTACCATAGATGTTTGGCTCGAAAAGTCAGGTGTTCGGAAACGTAGACTTTCGTGCTAGTGCCAGCAATCCCCAGTTGTTGTGTATTTAATTTTTCGGCTGGACTGGATGCTTGCTTGTTGTAGGTTTTGACATCGGAAAGAAATTGGTCACGGTCCATGTTAGTTTTGAATTTGAAGATGATGGGTTTATGTTCCTTATTAGTTATTTGAGAAATTCGGTAAGCTGCTTCAACTTCGTTTATATTTACATTAGACTTTGTAGTTTGATGAATGTTATAGAACACATTTTTTAAGTTCTCACCCTTTAGTTCAGGGATTCCCCGAACTTCAATGTTTTTAGACCTATTTGCACGGTCTATACTATCCATTTGCCCTTCCAAAAATTCAATTCGGGTTTCAAGTTTAGTGTTTTTGTTTTTCAGCTCTTCATTTTGTTCTTCTAAATTATGCACTCTTATGAGTATATCTTCATATTGCTTACTCATAGTCGATATCGTTTCTAGAATTTTATTATTTTGTTTAATAATAGCATTTTGAGATTGAAGGAGCTCGTTTGAGTTATATACACTCAAATCGGTTAAGTTTTTGGTGGTATCCTTGTTTTGTTTATTGGATAGTACTTCCAATGGTTTGCTATCACTGCCCGTCATCGAGTTGATGCACTGCTTGCATTTTTGCTGAGCGCGTCTTTCTTTGGTGAGGCGGCGATGTGTGTTCTCTGTCACGCCACCACAGTGGAGGTGATATGTCCCTTTGCACTTTGAGCAAACGAACATAGAATCGTCGGAGATAATGTTTTCTGGGCAGGCACGGCACTCACTCATGTTGAATTTAGTGGAATGACTCTTGGTGACTTATTAAATTTTTATAAGAATTATTTTCAGTGTTTTGCGCCTGTCTGCTGTAAAGTCCGCAATAGGGCTAACTTTCTTGACTTGTTTGTTTGTTTTCAATTGAATAGCAGTGATCCGTATCGAACTTTGTAACGTTTATATTTTTATTAATTGGGCAATTTAGGCACTGTTTTTTGTGTTGAGTATTCCACCGAAGTGGTATATACACTACTTAACTGATATTAGTTAAATTTTCACTTGAGTTTCAGAGATTCTTATGAATGTTTATATTTTTCGTTTAGTCACTGTGAATGAGATTTTTAACGGCTGATAAATCCGAAAAAATACACTAATTTGAGTTTAAAATAGGCACAGTCGATGCGCGATATCGAATATAGTAACTTCAGCAATTAACGGTTCGATCACTTTAGCTTTTTCTGTTATTATCTTTAATAAACTAGGAGATGACAGTGGCACGACACTTTGTTTGGTAGGTAGGTAGTTAGAAGAATTAATGCTTTGGTGTGAATAAAATCCTGCCCTTTATTTTGAACTCCGTTATAATTATTGGCAGTTCTACAGCATGTGTTTAGTAGTGTTGTGGTACCTATCCTAAAAATACTGTGTATTTCTTATTTCAATAAATAATAAAGTCAACAAAAGTCGAAAATCATAGTATTCGTATAAAAACCTATCTGAATTTCTTCTTCTTTATAGGTGCCAATATAGCGCAGAAACGCGTTTTCATTGTTTTCAAGCACCCAATTTTCAAAAATTATCCGGGGGAGGCCCCCGGACCCCCCGTTTTCTCCGCCCCCCCCCCCATCCCACGTTAGGGGGCCCCTTTGCAGGTTTTAGCGGAGGGCCCCAAATGGTCCCAGTCCGGGCCTGTTTGGTAGTAAAAGGTATCGAAGTCTAAACAGACTGTCGCCATCATATCTGACTGATCTGTGTGTGAGGAACTATCATTATTTTGCTCAAACGCAACTCACGTTTAAGTCGGTCAAGTATAATATATTAAGAGAAACGGCTGCGCGACCTTTTTCATTCAAAATTCAAATTTTGATTTGATGGCAAAATACCGAATTGAATAACAATTTTTCTAATCAAAAGATGCAGCAAATATCTATTACATCTGTTGCTGCTATATTTTTTTTACGTTTTGCATGATATTATTAAATACAATAGTATAAAATTAAAAATTTCAGTCAATTGTAATTTTTAGTTATAGCCTTAGTGGTTGTAATGTCACTCACAGCATTTATTTTCGCATAGCGAACCGGAAGAACCTTCACCATTAAATATAAGCTAAGAAATAGTAGAATGTATGTTGGAGGACTAACTGTATCACTCGTACGAACTGAAAAGCGCCCATGTCTGTACATTGTTAGGACAGGGGGACTACATCGCTACTTGGTTCTGCAGCATTGTGAGGCGGATGGTAGGGGCTGTAGAAAAGCATAAAATTTATGAAGGAGTAAAACAAGTTGTCGTTAGCTTCTTCTCCACGCGAGTGGACTTATAGCAATACGAAATGAAGAAACGATCCGTTCTCATGGAGCCGACTTCAACTATGAATGGGTGACTGTAGTGTTTTGCATACATGTAACGTGGCACAGAGAATCAGTGCTGCTAGCTGTGTCGAGCAGGCTCCTTCGAAGTTTCTGTAGAGCAGACTCAGCATGTCTACATTGGTCTGTATACAGCTGTTTGTCTATGTATATACTATGATTGTCACTGTCATAAAATTGATGGACCTATGTAAGAATAGTATAGGGTAAACTGCTTGTCACGATTGACCTGTCAACTGTGTATGCGGAACCGGTGTCCTCCTACAGAAACCTCGCATTTTTTAAAGTAATTTAAACCTAACACTAAATATTAGCTTAGGAACAATTTTTATTTTAAGTTTGTAGCTTCTTTATTTATTTATTTATTAACGCCCTTTTTCAAGGCTTTTACATTACATTACATTTTTCAGTACATTACATAGTAAGAAAAACACAGCATTCATTGTACATATTTGAACTGTCTCAGTAACAATGTTTTATATTTGTTTAAACATAAATTGAAGATGTCCAACAACTTGGTATAATTGTTTCCTTCCACAAGTATTCTGGGCAATGAGGAATACATATGGTAGTTAGTCCCAGAATTTCTGCACTAAAATAAATCCTGATTTCTAGTATTTCGTTGTGGAATCCGAAAACTTATCAATTCAAGCAATACCGGACTATCAACTAACTAAAGCATTTAGAATTTTATATAGAAATACCAAGGCAGTGAGAATTCTTCTGTCTGACAATTTGAGCATATTCATATCATAATAGTGTTGTAGTTCAACATAATTGCTGGAATACCCATTTTAAAATTTAGAAAACGTAAGAATTTGTTTTCTATTCTTTCAATAGCTTGTACATGTATACTATAATGTGGGTTCCAGGCGGGAGAATTGTACGCAAAAGGTTTAACGTTTTATTTTACATCTCTTTTTGTCATACATAACTAAAATGAGATCGTAATATTGGACGTAGGTTAATGAGGTTGAAATGAATTAATGTTTTGTCTTCTCTGTTATTCCCATAGAAATTTAAAATTTATTGTCTCAACTGACATAGAAATGTGTCGACTTTTAGGAAAACATTTTTTATTGTTTTATACAGAATCGTCACAATTTTTAAAATATTTTTTACGGATGCAAAAATATATTTTTTTGGAATACCTAAAATATTGATTTAATGATTGAAGCATTTGAGGAGTTATTGACGTTTTAAAGAGCGTTGTAAACTATAATCGCATCGTGGATTTGGGAGGGTTCAACAAATGCTTTAACAATTGCTTTGATATTACTATCAACATTTTTTTTTGTTTTCCGTCTCCTCCGTATGTTGAAACACTGTTGAAAGATTGGGGCGAAGTTCAATTTTCAACACAATTTGGTTAGTGGTCTGTGGCAAGGACCTGTTCACGCTTACGCAATGAACTGTCAACGTTTGGTGTTTAAATAAATGTTAAAATGCGTTTTGATTAAAAAGAGTTGCTACATCAGTGAGAAAATAAAGATATTTTAATAGATATTATAACACAATTGTTGGTAAAAGGTTATTTATTTAAGAAAGTAAGTTCATAGATCACATAATATGGTAAAAATAGTCACAATGTATCAATTCACTAATTAACTGAGCAAGGGATCGGAGGGAACCTTGCCTTGCGTTAGGCTTTGGGAACAACAAAAGCTGACTGTGGTTCTGCTTAGAGGGTCGTATCATAGGACGAAGCGCAACTAAGGCAGCAGTCGGGGGTCTGGTTGGTGCTTTACTTATGGTAGTAGAATACTCCTTAGAGGGTCGTGCCAGAACCATAATCACACCATAACCACACCATAACCACACCATAACCACACCATAACCACACCATAACCACAGGTGCGGCCCACGGTGAATCTGCTTCTTCTATAATCCCTTGGGTTAACATACTGTTAATCTCGGCGCGGAGTTCTGCTTGGCGGGCTGGCGAGAGCCTGTAAGGGGCTACTGAAATCGGCGGGTGTTGTCCGGTCTCGATTCGGTGCTCAATTTTTGTCGTAGATGACAGGGTGGCCGAGAAGACAGCGGCGTTGTCGCACAGCAGGCGGTCCATCTGGTCCCTCTGGGTAGGTATAAGGTGGGTGGCTTCATCTGGTCGGAGGCTTAGTATTTCGGCGTCCAAGGCACAGAGCTCCACTTCATTTCTGGGTTTTCCTGGGGAGTCATTGAAGAGCCGATAGGAGCGTATCATTACCTCCCTTAGGGCGTCTTCCTCCATCGCGTCCTCGGGAAACAGCTCATTCAGGGCTATCATCTTAGCCCAAATGTTAGTACGAGGCGGTGTCTGTGAGAGAGGGCTCATGAACGGTGGCACGTAGATCTCACATTCATTGTCCTGTGCTGGTGGGGCGGGCAGACGAACCTTAGGCGGTGTCTGTGGGAGAGGACTCATGAACGGCGGCACGTAGATCTCGCATTCATTGTCCTGTACTGGTGGGGCGGGTAGGCAAACCTTAGGGAGTTTGTGTGCTCTCACTTCTCCTATCTCGCCAGTCTTTTGACGTTGTCGAATACCTCGGTTTGGTGGTATGGCGTCATTTTCCATATGCAGCATATACCGTACTTCGGGGCTGTCCGTGAATGCCCATGAGCGCTGGGGAATGTTTATATCGATCCCCGCGTCTTCGATAAAATCGACGCCTAGGAGTGTTCGATTCTCGTGTCCTCCTGGGAGCACGATGAAGCTGGTGGGTATCTGTCGGCCTCTTAGTATCAAGGTGGCGGCTATTGTCTCGACCTCCTGACGTTTAGGGACACCATCTGCCAATACGATGTCCATGATGGTTCGCTGGGTTTTGAAATTTTGAGCGATTAGCCGCCGGTGTAGCTCAGCTGACGCTACGCTCAATTTTGCTCCGGTGTCTACGTGAGCAGTGCCCAGGAAGTTTCCAATCCCGATGTGTAGTATAGGTCTCGCTCGGGGAAGGCCTACTTCATGTATCGAGCAAAAATCGGCTCGTGGGTGAGGGGTGTCTATTCTCCCTTGGCTGCATTGCGGGCACTTGCTTCTTACCACGCCTGGTTTACCGCAGCCGTAGCATGCGAACTTCGCATCACTGGGTGTCTCCAGCTTCTTGACTGGAGGAGTGTACTTTACGTGCGCTCCTGTATCGTAGCGGGAACGGCACTCCTCGGAACGAAATCACTCCTCCACCAAATCTGCGGCAGTTAGTGCAGCGTAGGCGGCCGTCTGTTCGGTTTTCCATCGTGCGTAGTGGGACGGTCTTCGTGCTCTCGTACAGGCTTTCTTCCGCTGCACGGGCTTTTTGTAGTAGTTCGGCGAAGGTATTGATCGCTTCGCGCGGCACTCTGTCTCGTATCCGGATATTCAGTTGTCCGAATATTAGGTCTATCTGGACCTTCTCTGGATGGCTGGGCGGTGGTAGCTCCGCGAGTAACATCCGCTGCTTAGCAATGAACACATCGGTTGACGTTAATGCGTCTTGCTTGCATAAAAATATCTCTGTGTACACTTTGTACGCTGGCTTCTTAGGGGCGAAAGCATGCCTGAGGAGGTTCATTGCGCTCTCCCAGTCTCGTACTTCTCCTTTTATGCCGAGCCACCAAGCGGCGGCGTCTTTCGTAAGCGGCAGTGGTAATCCTTCCAGAGCGCTTGCGTCTTCGATGTTCTCGGCGCACTTGAAGATGGATGCGGCGGCAATAAAACTCTCGACCGCACTCCTGTCTCTGGTACCATCGAAGCGTGCCGTACAGGTGGTGAATGTACCCGTACGTGTTGGTTCCGACTGCATCCGCTTCATGGAGTTCATTAGTTCCGCGAACTGCTCCTGCGTGAAGCAGATGCCAGCACTTTCCTTGGCCTGCATTGTGAAACGAGGACTTCGACGTGGTAGCGACGAAATTTTGTAGATGCACTGATTTTAATTTTACTTTATGTGTCTGGCCCCACGTTGGGCGCCAGTTTTATAACACAATTGTTGGTAAAAGGTTATTTATTTAAGAAAGTAAGTTCATAGATCACATAATATGGTAAAAATAGTCACAATGTATCAATTCACTAATTAACTGAGCAAGGGATCGGAGGGAACCTTGCCGTTACTCTTTGGGAACAACAAAAGCTGACTGTGGTTCTGCTTAGAGGGTCGTACCATAGGACGAAGCGCAACTAAGGCAGCAGTCGGGGGTCTGGTTGGTGCTTTACTTATGGTAGTAGAATACTCCTTAGAGGGTCGTGCCAGAGGACGAAGCGCAACTAAGAAAGCGTACTAGCCAAGAGCGAGCTGCAGACGAACTGACTAATTTAGGGCGCGCAGCCTGTTATATAGCCCATTCCTTGTTGCGGGGTGTGGTTTATGTAGCGGCTCGAGGGTGGGAGATGCGCAGAAGGCGTCGGCGCATCCTGGTTTGCTTAGGGGTGGGTGAGCAGGATGGCGCTGTACGGGGGAAAGAGATGGTGTAGTGGCAAGCGTAAAAACGGCGCGCTACAATATTTATTTATCAGGAAAGATTTCCGACTAATATCGATTATTGCGGAACCTAATGTACCAATTAAAATTAATATTTACGAAGATGTCATAAAAACGTCGAGTTCTGATGTGAAAGATATTTCGGTCCCGACAAGACCAAAAAGCCATAAATATATATATATATACATATATATATATATATATTTATGTCATACCACATTTTGTGGCTCATCTTAGAAGAAGCCACTTAAGTTGCTCATTCTTTCGCATGTAATATATACTTACGTAGATGAAGTACCAACATGCTGTCTTTTAAATTTTGTTTAAAATATGGTCAGCTATAATATGTAATCAAAAATTATGTTTATTTATTAAAAAAATGTATCTTAAAATAACGTGCATTCCTTGATCTATTTTAAGAACACACTTACCGCATCACGCTACGTTGCCAAGTTTAATGCTACATATACATACCAATATAGTTCATATGAAGGTAGGTTGACAGAACAGGTCGGATGTTGCTTATTCACACATTTATTATTTCAAGCGGCCGTTTTTGATTATTGGCGCGTTTTTTTAAAATTGGAGTATGATTTGCTAATTAATATTGTTATTTATTTGGTGTTTACGGTTGTTTTGTGTTAAGGTTTATTTTATTATTATCACAAATAAAATTAGGTATTTAAATACATATTGGTGTAGTTTCTTTTATTTGCTACATAATTATTTTATCTTAGTTTTATTAGTGTTTTCGAAAAATTATGAATAAACTTATTAGAAATATATTACAAAATTTACTTTGTTCATTGATTCGTACGCTTCTTTAAGTTGTAGGTTGGTTTGCAAATTATAATTTTTAATATGTTTATTAATTTCATGTTTACATACAGTTTTATTAAAATGTGTGTAAAATGTAATTTTTATATAATGTTTTATATTATCATGTTATACCTACTTATCTTACCCTATAATTATTTTTACACGTGTAAGCATTGTCTCCAGTTGTATGACACATAGGTAGGTACCTATCTTCCACCAATTTTATACACGTATTCTAATTTTATTATTTTCTATAGTATACATTGTACAACCAACGTCTCTACAATAGGCCGCCCCAAATGGTTTGACTAGGTGTCGCATCTGGAAGAGGGTGGTTGAGGGAGACCTTTTAACCTCTTCAGCCTGGCTCTCTCGACTCATCACCTTGCACCGCAGTAGAAGGGATAGACCCATATGCCCGTTACCGACACACTAATCCCAAGATTAGTGTCGGTGTGTGTGTGTATTAGAGCACAGGCGTCTGGTTTGAAAGCTGTCATTGTTCTACTGGTATTTCAATGGAAGATGCTCCGAGGAACTAGCGTCATTGATCCCTTTGGCACCGGTCCCTTTAGTCGGGTAACACGTCAAACGTGTGCCCAACATTTGTCACATGAGAACGGGTCATTTCTACGACTCATTTTTGCCTGCCTCTGTGTGTCCTCCCTCCTACAATACGGGTCTCAAACGTACCTTTCAACATTTCAAGGGTGATAAAATAAAAACGATCATTTTGAAAAAAAACTATTTAATTTGAATTTTTAAAAACAAAAAATATTACTATACATACTAAAAAAAGTGTGTAATCATTTGAAAAATAACATAACACAATAAAAAAATAATTATAGCCTAATAACTTTATATTCACAATCATTATAAAAACAGCATAATATAATAAAAAATTAAATCATAATTAAAACCAAATAACTTTTTATTATACATCGTTCACGAAACATTTAGCGTTGTACATTACAGAAGAATCTTTCGTTTTTTTTTTATTTAACAAGGGATATCAAATTATACCTTGCACATAAATTTAACAAAAACTAAAATAAATTATAACCCTCCACAACCAATATCATGATGAAAGATAAAGGGGCCTTATTCGCCCGGTACTCTGTATGCCAGTATTACAAAAGATAAAATATATGGAACTGCTATAACGACTGCCAATGATCAAACTATGGAACAAGCCAACAGCTACTTTACGATTGCTTCACGCTTTATATCAGCTGTAGTGGAATCGGAGTCGATACCTTTGGATCGTTCAATCGTTGAAGCCGGTATAGCGGTCTCTTAATCAATACAATTCATTTGAATTCAAGTTAAGCATCCTGGAGGTAGAATTCTCTTTTTCTCTGCAAATCCTTAGGTAAGGGCAATTTCTTGACACGGTGATTATTAATAAATGTATTAATTTGCTTCCATGACCTCATTGACAATATTCCTGTTTGTTTTTTTATTTCGTTTATTTTCGTAGCGCCAGGATCAATCCCTTCGATGAAATAATTTGCAAAGTTTTTATAAAGTTCATCTTTTTCTTGATTAAGCCACCTCCTTCTAACTATAATTTTTTTTGCCATATTCCCATCAAGTAAATTACTTGGTAAAGACTCTTGGTCATTTTCTAAGCTATTATCCAACGTAACATGATCCACATTTTCTTTATGTGATTCTTCAGGTTGAGGGACGGAATCTATTTCATTTTGTAAAGTTGTTGTAATGTTCGTTCCATTATCAGACTGTGATCGGCAAGATATTTTTCCCTCAGCTAATTGCAGTAAATTCAAGCCAACTTTACCTTTCTCAAGAGCTAGTTGTGGTATCATGTAATTCCCTTTATGTGTACCTGGTGTATGCCCTAAGAAATGAGACAAAGCGTTTACATAAGCATTATTCTTTCCAGCTACTTGGCTCATGGTTGCAACATGGTGTCGCAGCCCAGTTGAAGTTATATGATCTGAATTCACAAAGGAAAACTTGTGTCTTAGTTCCCTTAAAATTTGCGTGCCACAAAAATAAGGTTCACCTCCTAGTTTTGGGAATAAAAATTTGTTTTCATTTGGAATTCCAACTAAATTTCTGTACGCAAATATAGTGTCTACATTTTTTTTCATCTGATTTCGAAGAAGTATTGGAACTGTTCTCCCCCTTTTTCCTGGGATATGGAAGCAATATAATGTATGTATAGCATTTTGCTCCTCAGAACTCATGATTTCCAATATTTCTTCAGGAATGTCTTGTTTTTCACTTTGGCTGGCTATATAATTTTCTAATGGAGCTCTTGCAACTTCTCCTGCCCTCCTCCTATTAAAAATTATAATATGAGCAATTGTTATTTTACATAGCTCCTCATAGGCGATATAAGACTTTTCACATTCAAATCGTTGAGCTATATTCACTTCTAGTTTCATAACTTCCGTGCATATTTTTTTTATATCAGTAGTTAAAGGCATGACATCAGTTTTCAGCATTTTTTGAGTTTTCCTTGATTTTTCAGCGTTAGTAGAAATTTCAAATTTCCAAGCGTGACCAAAGATTATTTTAAATTCAGACAACTTGTTTTTTATAACATCTTTGGATGAAGTGGTCAGCACAGGATTCTGTATTGTTTTACGCATCAAAATATCAGCACAATCTTTTATAGCTGTACAAAGTCGTTGAGGGATGCTAGAAATTTTTACAGAACCTGTACTTTCATCGTAACCACTATTTATTTTGACAGCGTCCATAAAAACATTAAAATGTATAGGGTCAAATGCAAGGTCAAATGAGGATATTGCAGGATTTTTTTCTTTGATGACCATGAACAGTCTAGCGAGATCTCTCATCTTGGATGTAATGTGTGTTTTCAAATGATGTTCTTTATGATTGCTTAATAGTAGGGAACCATATGCACAAATTAATGGCTCAGACTTTGCAATTTTTGCAATAGGATCATTTTTGAACACAGGAAATATCTGAGATCTTAAAGATTCAGTGATCTCAGAATTGTCTGGGGATAATAAAATAGCGGATGATTTTAACACTCTGCAGCGTTTTAGTGGATTTCCTTCATGTGATTGTTTTCTATTTGAACATTTTTTCAGGTGTCTATAGAGTAAACTTCTTTTGAATGTGCCACAGCATTCTATACAAACCGCATAATCTTTAGCTGTCGCAGTCGTTCTTGGGCGGCGATTCGGTAGTATTATTCCATCAACTCTATTTATCGCGTCCTGCTTATATAGATAATTGCCTCTATTTCTTATTTTCTTCGAAATTAATTCACACTTTTTTTTTCGTTCGCGCAGATCGGGATCTAAAATTTTATTATATTCAATCACTTCTGCCTCTAAGGGATGTTGGATTGTGATGTGGCGTACAAAGTTGGTTATCAGCTTGAAGCAGTATGGACAGAAGTTTTTACGGTCATAAACTCTTGGTTTTTTACTAGCTAAATCAGATGTACATTGTTTTGAAGTTGATGACACATAGCAGTCCGTTTTCTCCTGCTTCCCTGGATGATCGCTGGTATATGAATCTAAAATTTAAAAATGCAATAACATTTTATAACATATTTAATAAATTAAATTTGTGTGGAAAATTATACAGAGTGAATTATACAAAGTTACCACACAAACTTAAACCAGCGATTCCTGAGCATATGTGGTGTGTCAGTCATTTTATTATGGGATGACTTCTTTGTTCGATAAACTTAAACTGTATTCACGCAAGCTGTCCCGCTACAGCAGGGTTTCCCGACCCCGTGAACGGTTCGTATGTTCCCACCACTATTCGACAGAGACAGAATTCTTTCATAAACATTAATTAAAAATGTGAATTATTTTTATTTATTTGTTAGAGTTTTAAGTTTTTAAGTGCGTAGGTTTATTAAATACGTTTGTATGTTTGCGATATTGTTTGTATGAGTGGTTCCTTTGCTGACAGTACTTCGCAACTTGTCTAGCGGCCGCGGCGTGCCAGACTGTACTCTTCACGCTAGCCTGGAACGGGAAGTGCTATTCACTATTGCACATCACGCATTGTACTGCAGATTTTGTTCAAGGTAAGATAGAAGAACTAGAGTTAGAAATTTTGGACCTTAAGAATGATATTTAGCTAAAATCCTTAATATCAGAGGACTTTTGGAATACAGTGGACAGAGAAAAGTTCCCATTTTTGAAAAAAGCCGCATAAAAAATTGAATCATTTTTCAGTTCGACATATTTATGCGAATCCTTGTTTTCAAACATGAACTTAATAAAATCAAGATATAGATCTCGACTCACCGATGAGCATCCTTATGATTGTTTGCTAACAGGATTATCGTCATACCCTCCTAATTATGAGGCAGTGACCAATGATATGCATTGCCTCAGATCATATTGACATATTGATATTATATTTTTTTATAATTGAAACGTTGCTTGAAAATGGCTTTATCCGTGTTTGGTGACTAGATCTGAATCGCCGGGTATGCTTGAAAATGGCTTTATCCGTGTTTGGTGACCAGATCTGAATCGCCAGGTACTTCCCAACCTTCCTATTCGCCACCTCCTTCCCCTCCCCACTACCTTCAGCCTCACAACATACCCCGATTGGGGATTCCATGGTGTCACTGGCTCCAGACGGGAGCAGTTGAGATTTTTGTGCGGTATACCCGGTAAAAAAAAACTCCACACAGGAGGCCCTTAAGAAAACGATTTCCCTCAAGGCCTATGTCATCTAAGATGCTGTGTGGAGGGTCTTTTTGAGGAGAAGAGGGAGTTAACATTGGTCTTGAAGAGACCCATGTTGTAGGAAGGGGAAACAGAAGTCGGCAAATCGTTCCATAGCCGAGCTGTTGAGCACAAGAACGAGTCGAAGAAGCGACCAGTTCTCATGTGACAAATGTCAACCGTGTACATATGTTGGGCACGGGTTTGGCGTGTTTCCCGACTATGCACCGGTGCCGAAGGGATCAATGATGCTAGTTTCTTGGAGCATCTTCCATTGAAATACCGGTAGAACAAGGATAGCATTCCTACCTGACGCCTGTGCCCTAAAGATTGCAATCCATCTGTTAAAATGGGAGAATTTATCAATCAAACGGATCGCCCGCTTCTGCACAGAATCGAGGTTATTTTTCAGATATTTTGGAGCTCCAGACCAGAGGTGGCTGCCAAATTCAACTGTGGGGCGGACTTGCGATTTGTACAAGGCTAGCAGTTGTGTACTATTAAAGTATCTGCGGGCCTTGTACAGTACGCCCAGTTTTTGAGAGGCTAGCTTTACTCTGGCTTCGATAGAGCCCCCAAATCTGAGCTGGTCACTTAGAGTTACATCGAGCATATCAATGGAGGGCCTGTTCGGAAGGTTGCTTCCGTTGAAGGAGACGAGATTTTCATTGCGATTGCGAGACGTAATAATACATTAAATACATTTCTCTGTGTGTATGCAATTTGAATAATAATTTTATTATTTTGAAACATTTTTGTTTATTATTTATTAATAAATTATGGGAAAATGAGAAGTTATGGGAGGAGTTTGTCGATTAAAAATATGTGGTGCCCGCCACCCTACCGATATTTTAGAATGTGCTCTAGAGTACAAAAAGGTTGGGAACCCCTGCGCTACAGCATAGCGTTTACATTACCAAGTTGGAAATTTGAAACGAGCGCTTACCATGCGCTTATCACATATATGATCAGGAATCATTGGTTAACGTTTGTCAGATAAAGGGGTTTGTTTTACCTACCAGAATCAGACGAAATTCTCGAGGGTAACTTGAATAAGTCATCACTGCCGGACGTCACACTTGCTTCTAAAATAAAGCATAATAATGTAATATTCGAAATAAAACAATTCATATTACGTAACGTAATATTCCGCATCACTATCGTTAATTGCTAAAACATTTCACAATAATAAGTAACGTAATGTTGGTATGTAATGAAAAATACCTAAGATTATTGTATATTATCAGTAATTATTATGTACATAGCTACCTGAATCTGAAGAGTTTGCAAATAGATCATCCAGTTTTTCCTCCATTTCATTAATTACGGCTCTTTTATCCTCTGAAATTGGCGAACTTTCACTTGTACTACATATATTTTTATCTATAAAATAACAAAACACATTAAAAATCATAAACATAATAAAACAATAAGCATAATTATCATACTTATGTGAAAATCAACAAGAATTATTATTAAAATATCAGTGAAAAGCGTTTTTATAGAAATCATAACCTAAAATGTAATTTTACCTAAAAAAACATTTGGTAAATATCGGTTCGGACTGGCCACGATTATTACGAATAATTTTTAGAAAAACACTTTAGATTCGCCTTAATTACTTAAAAAGGAAACTTTTTATTATATAATAAAAATTATTCGTAATAAGCGTGGCCAGTCCGAACCGATAATCACCAAACATTTTTGGTATGTCATTGATTGTAATAATTCATTATGCAACACAATATTTAAGGTTACATGATAAAATCTTACCGTTAATTGAAGAATCCATTGATATTGCAATAATGGTACCTTCGCCAGCGCGACATTTTATAAAATGCGAAAGGAAAGAATTCATATGATCCACATCCACACACGAATCGGCGGCGCCATAAATATACCAAATACCAATCTAGCGCAAATATCAACTAAATCACCGAGACAGTGTTGCCAACTTTATTTTGACCAATTCACTACCGTAACCCATCAGAAAACAACTAAATTTGGCTATCCCTCAAACCACCGTATTATGCCAGTAAGTTAATACCTAAATATTATTTTTTTACAGTGACTACCGCACAAGAGTCCCAACTGTTCCCGTCTGGAGCCAGTGAGACTATGGCATTCCCAGTATGTTATGAGGCTGAAGGTAATGGATAGGGGAAGGAGGTGGGGAAGATGAAGGTTGGGAAGTACCTGGCTATTCGGATCTGGTCACTAAACACGGCCAAAGCCATTTTCAAGCAACGTTTCAATTCTGAATGGTGGTCTTACACCAGGGTAATACTGAGAGTATCTTCCACTCTGGAACGTGCCGCAAATATACTATATATTATTTTAAATGAATTAATTGTGAAATAACACAAATTAATCAAATAAAATTTGAGACCTGCGGATTGTGAGTCAATGGTCTTACTCCTGGACTATGTAGGCCGTATATTGTAATTTATTTTTAAATTATTGTTTATTTTTGTTCATAATATTTTTTATAAAATACACCCAAACAACAATAAAACACCTTTTTATTATCTACTACAATACAACTAGAGACAATGCTTTTGAAAAATAGTCACGCGTAAAGTAATTACCTAGGTACAGATCATTTTTTTAAATGAAAAACTCTAAACAAATTAATATAACTGTATGAAAAAACATATTAAATGAGTACCTAATATATTTCTGAAATTTTTAGAAAACCCTGTATAGATATCATCACATTACAACTGACTATGCTTTCGGAACGCAAAAGACAAATACATAATTACGAAGCAAATATTTTATTTATTAAAGAAAAACTACATAAATGTGTATTAAAATACGAAATAATATAAAACTTGTAATAAAAACAAAAACCATTAACACAAAATTAATAACGATATTATAAAAGCAATTCGTAAATCAATCTTCAATTTTAAAAAAGGGCGCGAATAGCCGGTAAATATTATAATATAATGTCTGTTCTTCTAACAGTCCACCGCGAGCGCTCGACAGTCTGGCTACCTATGTAGGAATACAACATATTATAACATTCCGGCAAACATATAACATATCGCAAAAAGATTCAATCTGACTTAGCAATGTCATGCGATAATAGATTTTGAGGAATTTAACCATTGAGTTCAATATCGCAAAGCATTGATAAACGACTTGGAGTTTGAATGATATTGTATGACGAGAACATCCGGCAACGTCGCATGCCGTGATGTTATAGATGCGATAAAAAGTGTACCCAATTGATGTTCTAAGTATGGATGAATATTTACTGATAAAAAACGCATTCCGGAGCATTAACGGTCCACGTAAAAATGTCATTTATTCACTCAAAAATTTTTTTTACACCGTTCGACTCGTCTCATCGAGTTTGATATGATGGACTTAAAAAAAAAAAAACGATGAGCCACTAAGTGCCCAAATGAGCCAGTAAGTCGAAATGATCAAGAAGTTCCGGTAATTAAAGGACGCTTTGAGCCACTAAATGCCGTAACATAAACCTATATAAATATATATATATATATATATATATATATAATCGTATTTTTCTTGTGATTTTGATGACATTCAATTAAAACACAATTGAGTTTCTCTGTAGAGAAAGAGGAGGTTTATTTTGTTAATCTCACAAGATTTACATAAATAAAAGTATCTAGTAACAAAACAAACCTGTAAAGAAAGAAACGACATTTAATGTTATTAATTGCAATGTCGATCCCTTGATCACAATATCACAATCACGATAGTAATCACTTTTAATTATTGAAATCAATCTTATCAATTTGCTAAAATTGCTTTATCATGGCCATAGATTATTTTTACTATATTTTCAATTATCCATAGATTATAAAACATTGAGTCGACTGTTAAGTAGGAACTGAGGCACATACCAGTGTCAGTCTATGGTACATACACAATGACCAGTCAAGATCGGCATTGTGTTAAATTAAAGAAAATTATATTTTTCTTTACATCTCCCCCCCTAGGGAAGATAATAAACCAAAACCTATCACGTATCCTCCTCATTGTTCATTAAAGGTGCTGGAGTTAACTTCGAGATATGGAAAAAATTTGATTCTGATTTTCGTCGACCAGTGTTTATCTTGTAAATTGAGTTTGAAATTTTTTCTATGATTTCGTAGGGTCCGATTCTCAATTCGTCGAGCTTCTTCCTATTAAGTTTGTTTCCATTCTCCACAAAAACAGTATCACCAACTTTGAAGTCAAAGTGTTTCCTGGTTTTATCGTAAATTATCTTGTTGTAATTATGTGATTTCAGAGTATTTTCCAGAGCTTTTTTTCTGTCGTGAATCAAATCGATGTCGGTCTTCTTAAGTTTTAACTCTTTTGGCAAAATCGTAACATCTGTGCCGTTAAGTAGGTACTGTGGCGCATATCCAGTTACAGTGTGCTCCGTTTCATTATAGTTTTTTACACAATTACGCGCTATAGTTGTCCAAGCTACTTTTGAATCATTTTCGTTAATTTTGCATCTAATTTTATTGACCAGCGTTTGATTTAATCTTTCATTTAATCCATTTGAGAAAGGTGAGTTCACTGCAGTAAAAATTATCGGTATTTTTTTTTCATCCAAAATTTTTTTGAATTCTCTAGAATTGATACCCGGGTATTGGTCCGACAGTATCATGCCAATGTTATTAGTTTCTGTGGAGTTTAAGAGTTTGATGAAATCATTGGTATTTTGAGTTCTTGACGTCAAAATATATGCAAACCTCGTGAAATGATCTGATAGCAGGTGCAAGTATCTCTTTGTTGACCGTGAACCCCCAAAACCGCCTATTGTATCAATGGAACATATTTCAAAAGGTTTTGTTGCGGGACCCAAGTGGGACATCAATCCATATTTATTTTGACCTCTTGATTTGTTCTTTAAACATACTGCACAACTTTCGCAGGTTCTCTTTATATTGTTTGTCATGTTTTCTGCTGTGTACCATGAGCTTATCATTTTTTGCATTTGTGTAATTCCTATGTGACCTAGGTCTGTAGGAACATTTCTGATAAAGTGTTTGCTGAATTTTTCTGATAGAATTATTTTTTCTCTTTTTTTTACTTTTTTGTAATAAACATTATTCTTCGATATTAATTTATCTCTTCTGTACTGTATCTTCTCATTTTTGACCTGATCTTTTAAGATATCTTCTAATTTTATTAAGTTGACAACTTTTAATTGCTCATCTGTATTTTCATTTGAATCTAGCACTGGATTTCTGCTTAGACAGTCAGCTTCCAAATTTTGTTTTCCTGGAGCATATTTTATGTTAAAGTCATATTGAGAAAGATAATATGTTAAATCACCCAGCTCTTCATCGGTTCTAGATTTGAGATTCATGTTTTCCAGTGGTTTGTGGTCTGAATAAACTGTAAATGGTTTACCTATCAACCAGTATTGCCAGTATTTCACTGCTTCTTTTATGGCTAAGCATTCTAAGTAAATTGCTTTTTTCTTTTTCTGGGCGCTATTTAGTTTTTTCGAAAAGTAAGCTACAGGTTTTTCTTTTCCATCAGACTGTGTCTGTTTTAAAATAGCTCCAAGGCCTTCTAGAGAAGCGTCTGTATATATATTAATTGGTAAATCTTGATCGAAAATTTCCAGGATTGGTTGTGAGCATAGTAGGTTTTTCATTGTTTCAAAAGCATTTTGGCATTTATCAGTCCAAATAAACTTTTGATTTTTCCTTAATAAATTATGCAAAGGATCTAGTATTATTGCACTCTTCGGAATGTACTCATGATAAAAGTTGATTTTTCCTAGAAATTGTCTCACATTCTTCTGTGTTTTTGGAATAGGAAAGTTCTTTATTGAAATCAAATTATCCTTTACTGGCTTGACTGAATTATTCTGAATTATGTGACCCAGATATTTTACCATGTCTGATGCAAATGTACATTTTGTAAATTTTAATCTAAAACCTTCTGTTTTGATTGCATTCAGCAACTTTGTTAAATGATCGATGTGTTCAGCAAAAGTTTTTGAAAATATAAGTATGTCATCTATGTAATTGACAGCAAAATCGGTTAGTTTATATTTTCTCAGTATATTGCTTAATATCCTCTGAAAAATTGCCGGAGAGGTCTTTAATCCAAAAGGTAGGCAGGTCCACTGATAATGCCCCTCCTGTGTTACAAATCCTGTTTTTTTTTGTCTTCAATCCGCAACGGAATGGACCAAAAAGCTGAGTTTATATCCAGCGTTGAAAAAAAATTGCAATTTCTGGTCTTTGTCATTAAGTCTTCAATCAATGGAAATGGTTGAGCTTGAGGTATTACTATTTTATTTAAGTCTCTGAAGTCTATGCATAATCTGGATCTTTTGTTTTCTTCTTTTTTAAATGCCAGAGTGACCGGTGCAGCAAATGGGCTGTACGACTCTTCTATCAGTTTGTTGTCTAATAATTTTGCTATTTGCTCTTCTATTTCCTTTTTATCTTCTACGCTGCATCTGTAAGGCCTCTTACTACAATATTTATCCACCAATAAGTCTATCTTCGCTTCATATCCATTAACAGTACCAACATCGTATTTACTTTTCGCAAACACTGATGTGTATTTGCCTATTAGTTCATTTATTTCTGTTTTTTGATCATTATTTAAATGATTTATTGTTATTTTAAAATCTTCTTCGTTAACATGTTCATTAAAATTAATTTGGTGTTTTTCTATAATGTTCTTATTTTCAGAATGTTTAAATTCAGTATTAGTCTTCATATTTGTAGAAGTTTCTTCTTTTTTATTTGTATTATTCAAGCAGACTTTCTGTGATATTTGTAAGTCTTCACTTTGGATAAGTTTGAAGTCTTTTATCATGTCTAATCCAATCAAAAAGTCATACTTAAAATTGTGTTCATCAATAATGTACACATCAACATTTTTCTCCAATTCAAATTTTTTAATTTTTAACGTTGTCAAACCACTCGTCTTTTTAACACCATTAATTGTTACTAAATTTGCTTCATTCAAATTGTTTCCTTTTCTTTTTAGTTTCAAAAACTTAGAATTAATTAGAGAAACATTTGAACCCGAATCATAAATTCCGTATATTGTTAATTTATCATTTAGTAATAGTTTGACTTTTATTAATGGTGTTACTATTAGTTTTTTTGATCATTTTCATTTATCTCAGTCTCTATCACTGAATTGTTAACATGTTTAATGGCATTTCTCTTAAATTTTTCACCCTCTTTTGTTTTGAACCAGCAAGTGGCTTCAGGGTGGTAACGAGTGCCCTTATTCAATTTTTCACAAATTTTACATGGATTTTTATTCTCATTTTTATTATGTTCTGCATTCCCAAATGTTCTCTTGTTCATGAATCTTTTTTTGTTGACCATATGTTCATACTTGTTTACTTCATTAAACAAATCCACAGTATCTTGTAATCCTTCTCTATCGATCTTGTTAAGTATGAATTCTGGTAGTCCGGAAGCAACAAGATCTATCAAAGTACCGGTGTCGATTGATCTTCTCATATCCAATAGAAGTTTTTCTTTTCTCATAGCATAATCCAACAGAGAACCATCTTTGTATCTAAATAATAGTGCGTATGTGACAGGGTTCCATCCTTTGTTTGCGAATGATTCACAGAATTTGTTTTTCCATGTTGACCACTCTGAGTTCATTGCTAGTTTAATAATCATGGAACTATACCAATCTACACAAGTTTTATCCATGAACAATCTGAGTATTTCTATTTTTTTTTCATCCGTGATCACATCAAATCGTAAACATTCTTTTTCAAACACTTCTATCCACTGGCTTGCATTTGTATTTTTACTACAGAATTTTTCTATAACAAACTTCTCAGCAATGTTTTTTAAGCTCTGTTGCTTATCTTCCATTAATTTTACCATCAATCTTCCCAATGTATCTTCTTTTTGATGTACTTGTAAATTTTCTTCTTCCAATTCTTCGAGGTATTGGTCTCCGAACTGTAGGTTTCCATCTTCATCTACATATGTTTTTTTTAGTTCTTCCTTCATTGTTAACCAGACTCTTTTAACCTGGTATCTTTTTTTTAAACTATTTTTTACTTTTGCAAAAGCACTACTTTTCATAATCTCCTGGTGATGGCTGGCGGATTGTAGCATTTCTGGTATTTTAAACACTTTTTCATCACTTGTGACTATTTTTGTAATACTAATAATATTTGACTTGCCATCGCCTCCAGGTAGTAGCGTAAATTCAAATTGAAGTTTCTCCATTTTTGGTTACGAAAAATGTCGTTTTATAATCGTATTTTTCTTGTGATTTTGATGACATTCAATTAAAACACAATTGAGTTTCTCTGTAAAGAAAGAGGAGGTTTATTTTGTTAATCTCACAAGATTTACATAAATAAAAGTATCTAGTAACAAAACAAACCTGTAAAGAAAGAAACGACATTTAATGTTATTAATTGCAATGTCGATCCCTTGATCACAATATCACAATCACGATAGTAATCACTTTTAATTATTGAAATCAATCTTATCAATTTGCTAAATTTGCTTTATCATGGCCATAGATTATTTTTACTATATTTTCAATTATCCATAGATTATAAAACATTGAGTCGACTGTTAAGTAGGAACTGAGGCACATACCAGTGTCAGTCTATGGTACATACACAATGACCAGTCAAGATCGGCATTGTGTTAAATTAAAGAAAATTATATTTTTCTTTACATATATACATATATATATATTCCATTATACATATATATATTCCATTGTGCTTTGCGTTTTACCTTTAGTTGGTCTACAGTGAAGTTAATTGGTGTGTCAGTCGTCCAACAAACTTTTAGGATTCATCGTAAGAGTAACTAAACCATCCAGATCACCGTATGTATCATATAATTAAAATACTTCAATTTGTCTCTTGTTCGCTCAATATTAGAATTCGGATCAGTCATATGGAATCGCCAATACAAAGTTAATATTGAAAGGTTAGAAAGAATTCAAAAAATGTTTTGAAATACTTAGACTTTAAATCCTTCCGATCGTCAGAATATCTAAAAGACCCATTATCATTTCATAATTTATATTCATATCCGAGCTGAAAATTTTATTGAAAATCATGTACAACGTTAACAACATCTATCTCTTAGAAAACATCAATTTCCAGTCCAATACGAAATACAAGGATAAACCAACTATTCCACATCCCATACACAACATTCATTTCTCACAAGGACGTGCACAAAATACAATAATACCTTTACAGATGCCGATGTATTCCATTTGTCCTCAGGTCAATTTACTCAATATATAATCGAAAATTTAAACAATTTGTTAATTACGAACCCTTTGCCTCGCTGTGTGTTATTATGTGATTCTCATTCCGTTTTTCTTTTTTTAATATTATATTTATAATTATACTAAGGTTAATAGTGTTCACTTTGTAATCACTGCACACGGTTCCGAAAGAGACCTACCACCTACCCGAACACTTGTTGCAAGGTCAGCTATGAACTCCAGCACACTCTCATCGATGACATAAAGGGACAAGTGATGGATAACAGGTTGAACCACTATGAACTTTAAAAAATAATCCCTGTTTTTCATTTCAATTATTAACAAAATACTTGTCACTTGTGAATCAAAGCAAAAAGAGTGTTTTTCATAAAATCTGTTTATCATAGATTACATTTTAACATATATTATTCGCCAAGACTATTATAAAATTAATTTTAATATAAAGCTCAGGATTGTCTAGTCTTGTAGATATACCTTAAAGTTAATAACAACAAAAATGAAAGTAATGTGTTAATCCAAAAATTATATTGGTAAGTGGACAGTGAATTTACCTAAAAGTTTTAAACGCGACGCCTCCGCGCCGGCTGTCCAATCGAGTCATCAGATTTTTGTCTGATCAAACAATCGGATGGAAAAACCTGATGTGTGCGGCCAGGCTAAGAGATGGATATAAGGCGGCCCCTGGACGATAAATTATATTGCTCAATATTACGAACTGTGAAATATTATTGACCGTTTAGGGTCAATATTGAAGATTGCTCTGTGATTGAATAAAAGGTTGAGCGAGTTTAATTTCTATTTCATCATATTTTTCCATTGCATCGTGTAGGGTCAGTATTGCACCATATTTTTTCAATTTTACATTTTATCAACTCGAAAACATCGAGCAGTTCGTTTATTGTGCAATATAATTGATCGTTTGTATTCAAAGCGCCTTTCAATCTTATTGTACTAAAAATATATTGTACAATATTATTGTAGCGTCTAGGGGCCGCCTTTGGCCCGGCGCAAACGTCAGATTTTTCCATCCGATTGTCGGGTCAGACAAAATTCGATTGGACGGAGGGCGCGGAAAGGCGTGGCCTATTTTCATAACTCCGCGCGGCCGCATTATAAACAATCGGGTTCGAATCGATTTTTGTCTGATCCGACTCTTGTCTGACGTGTTCGGCCTGCCTTAGAGAGACGGCATGTGAAGTGTACCCACTGCCCAAAGTGTGCCTTTTCAAATATTTTACCGAACGGTTTTTAGACGGCTGACATTGACTTTTACACCTCGGTCGCGTATAGAGGTCCCAGTAAAACGTTCATAAAAATGGTCCACTGCACCGTAAAATTGTGTAAAAGTAGTTCTATGCAGACCTTTTAGTAGAAAAATGGTCTTACCTTTTTTTTTTTTTTCTTTATTGGCAATGCTTATTTAAAATACATATAAAGTTACATCAGTTACATAGTTACACAGTTACATAAGGTTAACAAAAAAATAAAAAAAATTGCCTTTCCTCACCATAAAGAGACAATAATGCTCTTGTGTTTGGTGAGGGAGTTCTAGCTCAATTAGTTAATTAATGATCGTGTAAGTTAGTAATAATGGCTATTGTAAATAATAAGTAGGTTAAAAAATCTTGTATAAATTTAAAAATAAAATCCTGAAGAGTTAAAAAAATCATAATATAAATTAAAAAATCATTATAAATGAAAGAATCATGTAAGTTAGTAACAAAAAATATTGTAATAGGTAAGTAAAGGATACGTAAGAAAGAACGCAAGATTTATACAATAGTAGACTCAGAGATATAGAAACTAAGAAAATGAAAGAAAAAGAAGGAATAAATGATTTATAAAATAGCAGACTTTAAGATACAAGGTAAACATATTTGGGACTTTTATAGCAGTTTAAGGTAATTTTTTAATTTGGGCTTAAATTCCTGCATATTTTCGATGGTTTTTAATTTTAATGGGAGGTTGTTATAATAGATTATGCCCAGATAAAGATAAGAATTTTGAATGTGCTTAGTATTAAATTTAGGGATTTTAATAGTTTTTTGGTATCTTGCTGATGTATTGAATTGGAAGTTACGAGTATTTAACTGTATTTCTTTGTAAATTTGAAGTATTGAATATTTTTTATAGATTTTGTCTATTGTAGGCACATTGAATATTGAAAAAAGAATTTCAGTAGGAAATTTCGACGGTTTTTTCAAGATTACCTTAATTATCAACCTTTGAACAATTTTGAGGGGATTTAAAATATTGTCATATGTTCCTCCCCAGCCAATAATACCATATTGCAATATAGATTGAATGGTTGCATAGTACACTCTTTTTAGGTTTTCTAAGCTAAGAATATTTCTAAGTCTAATAAATATGTAAATACATTTCCTAATCCTTTTGACGAGTTCACAAATATGTGTTTTCCATTTAATTTTGATCTATGTATACACCAAGATATTTGATTTTGGGAGTTGGACTAAGTATAGCACAATCTTGATTGCAGTTAGTTTTATTACATTTACTTTGGTGTATTATGATGTTTAAATTTGGTTCTAATTTGAATTTATTGATAGAGAATGGGATAAATTTTGTTTTTTCAGTGTTTAGAGAGAGGAGATTTTTAGCGAACCAATTTTTCAATATGTTAATATCAATGTTAGCTAGGTTATTAACAGTTTTCCAATCCGTACCTTCAATTATTATGACAGTATCGTCAGCATAAGATATTATTTTTCCGTTTAGTTTTTGTATGAATATGTCATTAACATAGATAATAAACAGTAACGGTCCCAGGACTGTACCTTGAGGTATGCCGAAATGACTCATTTTTACTAGAAAAACGTTTTTCAAACTGTGAGTCATTATGTGGATGGTCAGACTGCCCTTGTGAGAACACAAATAGATGCACTTAGAACATGAAGAAGTTTTTTTACCCTCCGTGAGTCTATATGGGAATCGTCACATTGCCCTTTCTAGAACGAGAAATGGTGCATTTCAACCATGTTAAAGGATTTTTCAACTGTGTGTCTGCTTGCGGCTCGTCATTTGGCTCTTTTAAAACGTGAATAGTTGCATTCGGAACGAGAAAATGTTTTTTTTTAACTGTGAGTCAGCATGTGGGTCGTCAGATTGTCCTTTCTAGAACATGAATAGTTGCACTCGGAACATGAAAAAGGTTTCTCGCCACTATGAGTCAGCATATGGCGAGTCAGACTGCCCTTGTGAGAACATGAATAGTTGCATTCGGAACATGAAAAGGGTTTTTTTCCACTGTGAGTCCGCATATGGCTAGTCAGATGGACCTTTTGAAAACATGAATAGTTGCACTCGGAACAAGAAAAAGGTTTTTTTCCACTGTGACGCAGCATATGGCTAGTTAGACTGCCCTTTCGATAGCATGAATAGTCGCACTCGGAACATGAAAAAGGTTTCTCGCCACTATGAGTCAGCATATGGCGAATCAGATTGCTCTTGTGAGAACATGAATAGTGGCATTCGGAACACGAAAAAGGTTTTTTTCCACTGTGAATCAGCTTGTGGATAGTCAGAAGGCCCTTTTGAGAACATGAATAGTTGCAATCGGAACAAGAAAAAGGTTTTTCTCCACTGTGAGTCAGCATATGGCGAGTCAGACTGCCCTTGTGAGAACATGAATAGTTGCACTCGGAACATGAAAGAGGTTTTTTTCTACTGTGAGACAGCATATGGCTAGTTAGACTGCCTTTTCGATAACATGAATAGCCGCACTCGGAACAAGAAAAAGGTTTTTCTCCACTGTGATTCAGCTTGTGGATAGTAAGGGTGCCTTTGTGAGAACATGAATAGTTGCATTCGGAACATGAAAATGGTTTTTCTCCACTGTGACTCAGCATGTGGATGGTAAGACTGCTCTTTCGTTTACATGAATAGTCGCACTCGGAACATGAAAAAGGTTTTTTTCTACTGTGAGACAGCATATGGCTAGTTAGACTGCCTTTTCGATAACATGAATAGTCGCACTCGGAACAAGAAAAAGGTTTTTCTCCACTGTGAATCAGCTTGTGGATAGTCAGACTGCCTTTGTGAGAACATGAATAGTCGCACTCGGAACAGGAAAAAGGTTTTTTTCTACTGTGAGACAGCATATGGCTAGTTAGACTTCCTTTTCGATAACATGAATAGTCGCACTCGGAACAAGAAAAAGGTTTTTCTCTACTGTGAATCAGCTTGTGGATAGTCAGACTGCCCTTGTGAGAACATGAATAGTTGCACCCGGAACATGAAAAAGGTTTTTCTCCACTGTGAGTTAGCACATGGCTAATCAGATGGACCTTTTGAGAACACGAATAGTTGCACTCGAAACAAGAAAAAAGTTTTTCTCCACTGTGAGTCAGCATATGGCGAGTCAGATTGCCCTTGTGAGAACATGAATAGTTGCACTCGGAACATGAAAAAGGTTTTTTTCTACTATGAGACAGCATGTGGCTTGTTAGATTGCCTTTTCGATAACATGAATAGTTGCACTCGAAACAAGAAAAAAGTTTTTCTCCACTGTGAGTCAGCATATGGCGAGTCAGATTGCCCTTGTGAGAACATGAATAGTTGCACTCGGAACATGAAAAAGGTTTTTGTCCATCGTGAGTCAGCATATGTTTAGACAGATTGCCCTTGTGAGAAAAGGAATAGTTGCACTCGGAACATGAACAGGATTTAACTCCAGTATGGGTATGAACGTGACTCTCAAAATCATTCTTATGAGACGAAGAATAGTTACAGCGAGAACAAGAGAATCGTTTATTCACAGGATGCGTCTTCAGATCTGCCGAAAAATATAAAAAACAATACGGATTAAAAAAGGCTCATTAAGACTTATTATAAGCCATAAGTTGAAAAAATAGGTACCATTTGATGTTAAATCTTACATTGAAAATCGGTTTTACCTGCTCTCTGGTTCATCTTTTCAACGCGTTCTAAGCATTCTTTTTTAATATCTAACAGGTCTATGTCAATTTCCATAAAAGGAAGACTCCGTTCATATTCTTCTCGGGATCCAAGATCTGCCTTTATGGCAACTGTCTCCACAATAGTGCTGCCTGCAAAAACAAAATGACAATACGTACATTGATCATTGATATTTGTTTATTTGTTTATTAGGAACATACACAGTACATAAGTTTACAAGTTATAAGGAATGTTAAATAAAGTAATTACATGCTTTAGTACCTATTACGTAAGTCCGTATAATATCTGGGATAATACGCCTGGGATTTGAACAGTTCTTAAAACTTAACTAATGAATGAAAGAGAAGAATAATATTAAGGAAAATTGTATACAAAGATAAAAGAGATTTTTTTTTTTTTTAGAACAATAATTACATGCTAACAAATTGTAATTAGTTTAGTGAAAAGATGAGTATTTTTATAGCAATAAATACATGCTCATGAGTAGTAATTAAAGTTTAATGAAAATATAAGTGTAAATAAGAAGTTTTAAAATTAATTATATCACGCCAACAAATTTAGTAAATTAGTTTTGTATGTTTGCAGGGAGTTGTGGAAAATGTCTAAGTGTAATAATTTTTCACAGTGTGTATAAGATGTGATTGCGCGAGAGATTGGTGAGTTTTGTGCTGCATTAGTATTATTGGATCCTATGTGAAAAAGTGAAGTGTGCCTGATACGCCTCATTGGAACATTTAAACCAATGACAGATAGCAATTCGGGACTATCTATTTTTTTATTAAGCAGGTTTGTAGAAATATCAGATCTGACAGTGTGCGTCTTTTTTGTAAAGATAACATATTATTTGAAGTTTTGTTGTATTTCTTGAGTAAATATTTCGAAAATTTATTCTGTATACTCTCTATTAAGTCTATGTATACCTTATATTGAGGATTCCATATGGTGGAAGCATACTCCAGTGGACTTCTGACCAATGAACAGAATAATATTTCCAGAGTCTTAGCACTTTTAAAAACTTTACATACTCTTAATAGAAAACCTAGCATCTCATAAGATTTTGATATAATGTATTCGATGTGCTTATCAAATATTAGTTTGCTATCCAAGTGAACACCTAGATCTTTACATATAGACAAATATTTTAGAGGTTTGTTATTCAAGTTGTAAGGATAGGTTATTTTATTTTTATTTCTAGTAAACGTAATCGAGTGACACTTGGATATATTTAAGGACAATAAGTTTGATTCACAGTATGTGCACAAATGATCAAGATCTCTTTGTAATTCGATGCAATCGGATAACGACTGTATAGGTTTAAAAATTTTCATGTCGTCCGCATACAATATAAAGTAACTATTTGGGAAGCATACAAGAATGTCATTTATATAAATATTGAATAGGAGTGGTCCGAGATGCGACCCCTGGGGCACACCTGAGACGATTTCTATTAAGCAAGATGCGAAACCATTGACAACCGTAATTTGGTGTCGATTACTAACATAAGATGCGATCCATCTATAGAGATCACCGTGAATTCCTAGACCTAAAAGCTTCTGTAAAAGAATATAATGGTTAACACGGTCGAATGCTTTAGAGTAATCAGTGTAGATGGCATCCACCTGGCATCTCATGTCCATTTGAGCATGAAGAAAATTTGTAAAAGACGCAAGATTTGAGGTTGTGGAGCGATTTTTCATGAAGCCATGTTGATTAGTTGAGAGTAAAGGTGAGATGGTAGAATATAATTGATCGTAACAATTTTTTCCAATACTTTACTTAAAATCGGTAATTTGGATATCTGTCGATAGTTGGAGACATCATTTTTACTGCCGTTTTTAAAGATTGGGGTAATCAAGGCTGTTTTCCACTTGTCGGGAAATGTTCCTTCCGATAGCGATAATTTGAAAATAGCAAAAATGGGGGGTGTCAATTGTTTACTACAGTAGTTTATAAAGATTCCTGGAAGTTTATCGTTACCCGGTCCCTTTTTGATATCGATAGACTTAAGGTATTTGAAAGTAATGTCTTCATTGATCTCGATTGAGCTAATTACGCTATTTGAATTTAAACAATCACTAGCATTGCTTGTATGAGCAGGTTGATCATTCGAAAATACAGAACCAAAATACTCCGAAAATAAATTGGCTACTCCTTTACTGTCATTAGCAGTTTTTTCGCCATAAAACATATGATCGGGGATGGCAGGAGATTTTCTTTGAGAATTGACATAGGACCATATTTTTTTAACATTGTGCTGTATACCGGATTCTATCGTGGAAATGTAGGTTTTGTAAGCCGCTGAAGCGACCGTCTTTTGCCTTTTGCGTAGCAAAGAAAATGAGAGATAGTCAAGAGGGTTCCGATGACGCTTCCATGCTCTAAAGAACTTTAATTTTTCATTTGTTATTTTTATTAAGGCTGCCGTGTACCATAGTGGATATTTTCCAGATTTCACAACTTTCTTGGGAATAAATGCATCGATGATTTGTTCAATTATAACGTAAAATGAGTTTAACGCTGTATTTACATCCGGTGCATTTATAACGGCAGACCAGTCGGTCTCTTCCAGTTTCCCATTAATCACGGTATAATCTGCTTTATGAAATAATTGTATTGTTCTAGGAGTTGAGAGGGTAGCATTAGTGGATGGAATTTCTAGTTCAATAATCAATGAATTATGATGAGCATCCTCTTTAACTAAAGGATGATCTGCAAGCGTCACCTTAGCTGGAGTGTTACAGAACACGAGGTCCAATATTCGTCCATATTTGTTAGGTGAGTGGTTAAATTGAGTTAAATTTGCAAACGATAAACAGTTACAGTGAGTTAGTGTGTTAGTGTGAGTTAGTGTGAGTGAACATTGGTCTCTGTTAGTTGATATTTGTTGATTAGTCCAATCAATACTGGGTAAGTTATAGTCGCCAATGATTAGAAACTTGTCATTGGGAAAACGGATCGTTAAGTCAGAAATGGCATTGGTATGGCTAGTAAATAACGCTAATTTTTCGGAGGATGTTAATTTTGGACCGACGCTAGGTAAGTACACGCAGCACATATGGAAGTTATAACAATGATGATTAGATTTTGATGTATTGACAGTTATCCAAATATCTTCAGCGTCTGAATTCCAAGAGCGGGGAGTAACAAAAAATTCTTTTTTAATACCTATGATTACGCCTCCGCCAGTTGATTTACCAGTGCGATGGATATCCCTATCATTTCTGTAGACAGAATAGCGGTTATCAAATAATTCCTCATCTAGGATGCTATCAACCAACCAACTTTCGGTAATGAAAATCAAGTCATAATTATTGAGCAGCACATTTTGACTAAATTCCAACGTTTTTGAGCGCAGACCTCTCGCATTTTGATAGAATATTATTAAAGAATCAAGCATTGAGAAATTTTGTTAAATACATTAATAACTTCGGTTTCTACAAAATATACTTGATTATTTTGTTCGAAAGTTATGTTCATAGTCATAAGTCCACTGGGAATAACAAAGCATAACATACAATTATCAATTAAGGTGCGTGAGTATATCATAGAATGTATAACTGAGCAGTGAGTACAATTATCAGCGGGTGGGGTTAATGTAAAAAGGGTAATATTCATTAAATTAAGAAAAAAATCAGGAGAAAAATAGTAGTTACAGGATAGATGATTTAACATGGTAATGGTGATTAAGCTATTAGGTTTTTTAACTGCGAGTCGCATGAGATATGTATGGAAGGTGATGTATCGTTCTTTCTTAGGTAGATTTTCCCGTTTCGTATCCATAAAAACTGATACATGTGTTCGTTTTTAAAGCCTTTGGCGGACCTCAATATAGATTTATTTTTCCGCGTGAGATGGTCGTTAACAAAGATCCTCTGATCAGCTCCAGCCATTCCGATGCCCTTGGTAGGGATTCCTTTTTTCTTCTTAATGGCTGCTATGAATTCGTCCTTCTTCTTGCGAGAGGTGAATTTTGCGATGATGTTTCCCGAGCGTCCGTCAGTCCTGTCTTGAATATGATTACGCTTGCTGACTCTGCTAACATATTCAATTTCGTTTTGATGGAGGGGGCATCCAATAACTGTTGCGATAGTTGACATCATTATAGGCAGATTCTCGTTGGTGGTCTCCGGCATTCCATGTATTTCTATGTTGTTAGAGAGAAGCTCCTGCTCCCTTTCATCATTTCCCCTCTCTAACATGAAAACTGTTTGTTTCAGCTCAGAGACTTCCATTTCCAGCTTATCTACTTTGGCTAATTTTTCGTTGATTAGATTAATTTTGCTTGAGAAATCGTCCATGATAGTATTATTGTAAATTATCACCTTTTCAAATTCAGCCATTTTATTGCTTATTTTTTCTAACTGCAGCGACATTTTTTTTATCTCCACAGTTAGGAGTTCATTGCTGTGGTCAGTGGAGCTAGTGCGAATTTCCGGATTGACCAGGATTTGTATGCAATTATTGCACTTCCATGCATCCTTTTTTCCTTGCGACATGCGTTTGTAGACGCTTGCCGTAATATTGGCACATTCAAAATGGAAAGTGCATTTGCAGGTTGAGCACCTTATACACTCAGCCTCTTTTAGATGCTTAACGCAAATCTTGCAAGTTGTATCCATATTTATTTTACTTGCGGTTGCAATAGGTTGCAATACTGTAGGTAGCTTGGGGTTTTTGTCAGTTTTTGAATAATAACTTTATTAACTTCAAATTTGACACTGTGTACACTTTAAACAAACACTCACTTTCGTATTTAATTCACCTCAACTTATATTATGAGCTGGTATTGAAATTGTGTGATAAGAGTCACTGTTTTTAATAGCAAATGAACGATTATTTGGGAGCGATTGACAAACGTCAGGCGGGTGTTATTGTTAATGATATACAAACACTTTTTTTAGTATAAATTTTAGAGCATAAGCATATCATTAATTTCCATAAATAGGCGTTCATTTGGATAAGAAAGATAAAGGTGAATATAAGACCAAAGAGTGATCCCAGAAGTCCGCTTCAGGGGCCGATGCTTCAAGAAGGACCTTGCTCTTGAAGAATTCAATGGAAAGGTTCAAATAATATATACGCATTTCTATTGAACAATAATAAGTGTTACTTGTCCCAAATAAAAAAGGGGTACAAACATAAGAAATCAGGAACTCATTGCGAGTAATATACTACAGTTATATCTCAAAAATAAACATGCTATATTTTTATTTTATTAATTTTTATATAACTAACTGTCTGTCCGAGTAATCTCTGCGTATTGTAAACATTCCTTCATTACATCTTGGAAGTCGAAATCTATATCTGCATACAGCATTACACCTCCGCCTTCTTCCTGGGACCCTGGTTCCGTCTTGATGGAAACAATCTCAGGATTTATTAGATCCATAACCCTGCTGTGGTAGCGTTCGGTAATTGGTTCAAGCCAAAACGAAAATTCCTGAAATAAAATTTTTTTAAAACGAAATTTAATTCACATGAGCTTTGAATATTAGGTTTTGCTGGGAACATTTTGCCAAAACATTGAAGTTGTATACATGGAACAATCAAAGACTTCGATTCGTCGAAAGTTATAAAAATCGTATATTAGTCACTAGTACGCAGCTTGCAGAATAAAATTCCATAGTGTGGCCCCCGTATTATCAAATCCATATAAGAAATATTGAATGAAAGCAGCTTACATTTTTATGATTAACTAACTTCAAGTTACACATACCTATTCAACACATTTACTATACATTCTTACATTTCTTACTGAATACGCTTAAATTGCATTCCCTAGAAAATTGAAAAAAAAAATACTTTTCTTCTTATATTAGATTCGCACTATAAAAGGAAACTTTTTACATCACGGGTGGCGGAAAATGATGCGTTTTAATTTTAAATTGCGTAAAATTAAATTTCACTTCGCGAACCGATACGGCGATAATCCGGCGGTCGTTTTTTTTTTAATTGCCATCAATAGTGGCGTTACTCAATTCAACGTATATAATATCTATCTCTAAAAGTAAACCGGTATTACCAGAAAAATAGAAAAACTTGTAAATACAGTAAATATGTATATTATTTTTTCATTGTTTTTATTTTAGCATATGAAATATAATGTACATTTAGCAATAAGTATGTATGAAAAAAACAATAAATTGTAAGTTGGGTGATATGTAATTATAAGTATTTATCTACTAATAAACAATTTTAATATTTGGATAATGTATCTAGAATTATTGTAATTAGTTGTTAAAATCAAAACAAAAATTAACTTATTTGAAGAACGGAATATCACTTGGAAACTGAGTTATTCTTGAGATTAGATTAGTCGGAAACTTTTTTTTTGATATTATCTTTAAAATATTTTTACCAGGGTTTATTTATTGGATTTTATCATTAATTTTTCTAATTTCATCCCGTAATCGGTTGAAAATAAGTCTTCCTTGATAAGTATAATAATTTTGTGCGAAGGAAGTGTTTAATTTTGAGCATGAAAAAATATATTTATGTCTAGTACGGTTTTCAGTTATAAATTAGAAGTCAACTTGAGTACAATTCTCCCGTCTGGAACCCACATTATAGAATACATGTACAAGCTATTGAAAGAATACAAAACAAATTTTTACGTTTTCTAAATTTTAAAATGGGCATTTCAGCAATTACGTTGAACTACAACACTATTATGATATGAATATGCTAAAATTGTCAGACAGAAGAATTTTCACTGCCTTGGTATTTCTATATAAAATTCTAAATGATTTAGTTGATAATCCGGTATTGCTTAAATTGATAAGTTTCCGAATCCAGAACGAAATACAAGAAGTCAGGATTTATTTCAGTGCAGAAATTCTGGGACTAACTACCATATGTATTTCTCATTGCCCAGAATACTTATGGAGGGAAACAATTATACCAAGTCGTTGGACATCTTCAATTTATGTTTAAACAAATATAAAAACATTGTTACTGAGACAGTTCAGTTATGTACAATGAATGCAGTATTTTTCTTACTGTGTAATGTAATGTAATGTAAAAGCTCCGAAAAAGGGCGTAAATAAATAAGTAAACAAAGAAGCTGCATACTTAAAATAAAAATTGTTCCTAAGCTAATATTTAGTGTTAGGTTTAAATTACTTAAAAAAATCCGAGGTTTCTGTAGGAGGACACCGGTTCCGCATACACAGTTGACAGGTCAATCGTGACAAGCTGTTTACCCTATACTATTTTTGCATACATAGGTCCATCAATTTTATTTAGAAGCCACCTCTGGGCCGAAGCCACAATATACATGAGAAACCAACTTGATTCAGTCTAAGTTTAGGCCAGTCGTTCTATGACACAATCATAGTATACACAAAACAAACAGCTAACAAAAGATTCCAGAAATCCGTTCGTTAAGCTAGGAGAATCTATCAAACGGATTTCTGTTCCAATCCTATTTTTATTGACGATGGACCTTTTGGATTTACTAATTCATTGACTAGAAAAATTTCCAACGTCTATTCTATATTATTCAATGAAATATAATATACAATGACGATATATATAATATATAACCCGTGGCAGAATTCTCAAAGTATTCAGGGCAATCAAAACATGGGTGAAAGAAATTAATGCAGACATACTAGAGAATGTATTAAAAACATCATAGAAACTAAATAACGGAAAATCAAAGAAATCTACTCGTCCGCCTCAGCACAGGACCACCTAGTGAGGAGAACTAAGAACAAACAGATGAAACATTTATATACATTATCATATCTTGTAATTCTCATCAATCCTGTAATTAGTCACTAATAAAAAAAATAAAAATAAAATTGCATTGAACCATTGAACTCGAATCCGTAGATTTAGTACTCCTCTGCCACGCATCAGGTAAGGTCGTTTCCTACCAGTAAGTAAGGGGCCGTTCAAGTATTACGTAACGCACTTGGGGGGGGAGGGGGGGTTCGAAGGACGCGTTACGTAACATGTTTTTCTTTATTTAAATAAAAAACTAAGGAATTGATATCTTCCAAGTTGGCAAGCCTTTTAGTTTATGTTGTACGGGGAATTCTTTGACTGTATTGTGCGTCATTTTCATTTTATTTTCGTTGTCAGTATTCGTTAGTGTTTTAAATTTTAAACATGAAATACGCATAAACACAATTTGCTGTAGTCAGTGTTGTTAATGTGAGTTTTTAGCAATTATAATGTCCTCCAAACCGGGAGATTTACATCATCAGCTGTTATTGGCCTATAAAGGCTCTCATGCTGACTTGCCAGCGCAGTGCAACCAAAAAATGCCAACCAAATTTGGAAGACAGCAAAAGAAAAAAAAATAAATAAAAATAATGCAACATATGAATGATGTTATACGAGAGTTTTTTGTAAGAACAACGCTTTTTAGTTATTACACACAGGTTAGTTTACTGCTAAAATATTATAATATTACCTAAAGCTAGGTTTCGTAGTACATGCATAGTTACACTCAGAACATGAAAAAGGTTTTCTTCACTTTGAATCGTTCTGTGGATTTTTTAATCTCCCTTTCGAGAACTTGAAAAACCACGCTGGGACAAAAAAATAGTTTTGTCTGCTGAAGGTAAACATGTGATTTATCATGCCTCTTTGTAGAACACGAATAGTTGCAGTAGAAACATGTAAGTGCTTTTGTAGCACTGTGAGTCAGCAAATGATTTCTAAGAAGTTCCTTTGTACAACATGGATAATTGCAGTCGGGACACGAAAAAGGTTTTGGTCCAGTGTGGGTAAACATGTGAATTTTTAGATAACGTTTTGTAGGGGCCTGAATAGTCGCACTCGGGACAAGTAAAAGGTTTTTCATCACTGTGAATTAGCAAGTGCCGTTTTAGTTTTTCTTTCGAGAAGAAGAATAGTTGCAGTCAGGGCATGAAGTGGGTTTTTCAACACTGTGAGTAAACATGTGATTTTTTTATTTCTCTGAATAGTTACAGTCGGAACATGAAAAATGTTTTTCTCCACAATGAGTAGAGTCAGCAAAAGAATTCTTGGATATCCCTTTTAAGAACACAAATAGTTGCAGTCAGGACATGTAAAAGGTTTTCTCTTCTGTAAATCGCACGGTGGATTTATAAATTGTCCTTTTGAGAACTTGTATAACTGCATTCTGGACAAGAAAATGGTTTTTGTCTAGTGTGCGTTAACATGTGATTTTTGGTGACTCTTTGTAGAACATGAATAGTGCAGTAGAAACGTGTAAAAGGTTTTGTATTACTTTGAGTAAGCAAATGATTTCTAAGAAGTTCCTTTGCACTACATGATTAATTGCAGTCGGGACATGAAATAGGTTTTTGTCCAGTGTGGTTCAACACGTGAACTTTTGGATACCGTTGTGTAGCGCATGAATATTCGCAATCGGGACAAGAAAAAGGTTTTTCGTCACTGTGAGTTAGCAAGTGTCGTTTTCGTTATTTTTTTTCGAGAAGTAGAATAGTTGCAGTCAGGACATGAAATGGATTTTTCTCCACTATGGGTAAACATGGGTAAATTTTAGATTTCTCTTCGTAGTACATGAATAGTTGCAGTCGGAACATGAAAACGGTTTTTCTACACCGTGAGTCAGCAAGTGACTTCTTAGATATCTCTTCAGAGGACACGAATAGTTGCAGTCAGGACATGAAAATGGTTTTTTTCTTCTGTGAATCATACTGTTGATTTTTTAATCTTCCCTTTGAGAACTTACATAACTGCATTCGGGACGTGGAAAAGGTTTAACTCCACTATGAGTCAGCTTGTGAATCATAGTGGAGTAAAGTGTTGCTCCACGGGGAAAACTTAGGGAAATTACTTTCCTCATGGCCTCCTCACTAAAGCTTATGTAAAAGAAAGTATGTGTTGTAAAACCATGTAAGTTTATTCTAGGTCAGACAGTGTTAAATTGTGGAGATCTGGAAGGAATACAAGGCTGATAAAAATAATAATATTCTCATTTTTTTTTTCAAAATGACAATATGAATATATAAAATGTATATAATGTATCGCGAGTTAGAAATCTCTTGTTTTATTTATTACCGCAAACGAGATAAAATCAAGAAAAAGGGTATTTAACCAACATTTCAGTACGTTGCGCAACTTAATTGTGACTTTCGGGTAAAAATTGTTACTTGGGTGTTACGTAACGCTTAGGGGGGGGGGGTTGAAGAGGAAAACGTTACGGCGCGTTACATGGGGGGGGAGGGGGGGTCAAAAACCTTCAAAAATTGCGTTACGTAATACTTGAACGCTCCCTAATTTGCTTTAAAAAAGCGCCAAATTGCCCTCCGGTGTGATGAGCAAATGTTTCCATTTCACGACAAACACTAGTAAAAGCTAAGATGTAACATTTTCTTCGTAAATCAAGCAAGTTATTTAATATTACAAAAAAAAACAATATAGGAATCGATTGTTTCCTGAAGTATGTTAGCGCTATTAGAGAAAGTGAGATAGCAAACGAAGCAAATTATAAGAAGGACAATCTTATTGTAATCTTCTTATTGTAAGCGAGTAAGCATATCTTGCAATCTCGATAAACTTATAATGTAGAATGTAATATTCGACGGAAAAACGCCAGTTCCGCCAAACGTAGTTCATACACACACATTCTATGTCTATCTCGAAAACACAAGGGTGTTTCTTACGTTCTATATCAAGTGTGTGAGACAATGGCGAGTCAAATCATATATAACGACATTGATAATATTGTATATAAAATAAAAATAGAAGTAGTATATGCGTTAAGAAAAATGAAGATAGTGTGGGTGGTTCTTAGTCGAAGTATGATACAGTTAAAAGTGACCGAATTGGATATCGACACGGTGGCGCAGTGGTTAGCGCGTTCGCCCGGTAAGCGAGAGGTCCTGGGTTCGAGTCCCAGATGTGTCAATATCTTTTTCTGATTTTCTGTTTTCAGATTTTCGATTGAGTTTCGCTTATATTGTCTTCATTTAATTAAATATTACAATTTGAGGTTTTACTCATAAAGTTAAAATAAAAAAAAAAAAAAAAAAATAGAAGTGTTTTGAACTATTTAGAGGAACTAAATGCACTTACAATTATTTACCTATAGTAAATTTTTCAATTATCTCTACAGATTTTAACTGTTTCAAGACACAGATGCTTTGAAATATATTTGCCAAAATTCGATAATTTTGACATTTAAACTTTTAGTATAAGCCATAGATGTCGCGAATGCTGTAAAAACTGATCAATTAAGCGCCAAGCGAAATTTTCTCACAAAAAATACCGATTAGGGAACTTAAGCTTTACATAGTAAATTTAGGAAGAACTTACTTACTTACATACAAGACGAACCGCGGCGGTTAATTCCAAAGCGTTGAACAAAGGTCGAAAGGTCACTAGAAAATAAGTGCTTGAATTTTAAGATCATTGTGATACATTCGTTATGGTTTTTGAAATAATCTCAAAATTAATATATTTAACACAATAATTATTGTGTAGTTTACACACAATATTACTTCGAACGGCGGAACATCGATCACTGCGTGTGAATGTTTCAAGGTTAGGATTAGGAAGCAAAAGGGACGCCGAAAATTGACATTTGACATATCCATAGACAAAGTAAGATTAACCCGCCCAGATCCACGATGCGATTTTAGTTTACAAAGCTCTTTCAAACATCAATAACTCCTCAAATGCTTCAATCATTAAATCAACATTTTAGGTATTCGTATATTATGTAAGTACTAATGTGAAACCGCTTTCGTCAGTCGTGGATGGCCGGTGTTGGTACCGCGGGCCGTGTTCGCGCGTTCCCTGTTTATTTGCTGTGTTTTCGGGCCTAAGTTCGAAGTCCGAACTCGGTCCTTCACGGCGATTACTGCTCCTTCGCTCTGTGCGTTCTTGTGTAGTTTTCGTGTGTGCGGTAGTTCCATTACTGTATGCGTTCTTAGATGCAGTCGATAAGTAGGTCGCTTCTGTCGGTATTTGTTTACTTTTAAGTTGTGGATTACCTACAGTTTTGCCGCTGTTTTGTTGCGAGTTCTCTGCTAAATCGCTTTGTATGTTTGGAGCATGCAGTTTTGTAATCTTCATCCATAGTTCAACACGTCCTTAATGAAGGTCATAAAATAGACTTTAATAATACAAAAACAATAGCTAGTATATACAATGAACCAAAAAGAATTTATCGCGAAGCAATAGAAATTTATAAACATAAAAATAATATGAATACTAGAAATGACTCAATCAGAATTCCCAACACCTGGAAAGTCTTAATCGATGAAAATCCCCCAAAAACGGCATTTTCAAAATTACCAGTAGTCTCCAATTAGCTTAACCAATCAGGTATCCACTGCCAGCCCCGCCCCCCACCCCCTCCACCATCAATCACCTGCAACCCGGGTACTTCGTTCTAGACATAAGAAGTGACTTGCACTCACTTAAGTTTTAGCTTTTGGATTGAACAGACATGCGAAAGCTATCAGTTTGAGACAAAAACTCAAGACATAAGGCCTCTGAAGATGGACAGTGTGATCTGTCCGAAACGTCAGGAGTTAAAAAGTCCTTTTAAGGACTACGTTACGCGGGTAAACCGAGAAAATTGTTCTACATATATATATATATATATGTTATGGTTAAGGTTTTCACGGGTGTAAGATGTAAAACACTTTTCTCGGTTTACCCGCGTAACGTAGTCCTGAGAAGGACTTTTTAACTCCTGACGTTTCGGACAGATCACACTGTCCATCTTCAGAGGCCTTATGTCTTTAGCTTTTGTCTCAAACTGATAGCTCAAACTGATAACTGATAGACAGTGTGATCTGTCCGAAACGTCAGGAGTTAAAAAGTCCTTCTCAGGACTACGTTACGCGGGTAAACCGAGAAAAGTGTTTTACATATATATATATATATATATATAGAACAAGGTCAGAATCGCTTGCACTAAATATCAGTATAGGAACGATTTTGTATGTATTTTTTTTTTTTTTCTATGAAGGCTCGGAAATTATTATCTGTGATGTTTCTGGACGTCATTTTTCCTCGCGGTCGCCAAGTCCTACATTCAACAGACTGAAGGTTCTACTAGCCATATTATATTTGATATATGGGTGGAATGCGCAATTTAACTATAATATAATACAAGACATAATTCGAATCAGCATTAGGTACATAGTATAAAATGAAGTCGCTCAAAATGTATGTGCGCATAGATCTTTTAAACTACGCCACGGATTTTCATGCGGTTTTCGCCATTAGATAGAGTGACGCAACAGGAAGATATATATGTATAATACATGCTTATTATAGTAGAGAAAAGCCGAGAAATTCGAATATTCAATTCAGGCAGCGGGCAGCTGGCAAGTGCGTGGTTTGGATTTTATAAAGGTTGGGTAATGGCGTTGTGTTTTGTTAGCCACAGCAACGTATGGCCGGGACTGCTAGTACTAACATAAACCTAAAAGGCAATGAAAGGAAATTTTAATAATGGTCTCTCTAATACTTCATCACTGTCTATGGATAACCATATAATTTTATTTACACGTCAGACTCTTCATCCTATTTCCAATCTCTAATTCTTCATAATATCCCTTACTCTGTTTAATCCAAAATATAATTTTCTTTAATTAAAAACAATGCCAATCTTGACTCCTCATTGTGTATGAACCGTAGACTGTCACTGGATATGTGCCACAGTACCTACTTATCAGTTGACTTGATATTTTATAATCTATGGATAATTAAAAATATAGTGAAACAATCTCTTTGGCTAAAATCGATAAGATTAAATTCAATATTTAAAAGTAATTACTATCGTGATTGTGATTAAGGAATCGACATTACAATTTATAACATTAAATGTCGAATCTTTTCTTACAGGTATATTTTGTTACTAGATACTTTTATTTATGTAAATCTTGTGAGATTAACAAAATAAACCTCCTCTTTCTTTACAGAGAAACTCAATTGTCTTTAAATTGATTGTGTCATCCAAATCACAAGGAAAATATCATTATATACACGTATTATAGATACATGTTTTTTTGTTTACTGTTAAATATCTATTCTTTGTTTTATACATAAAAAAAATTATTTGTCCTTTGTTAAATTGTGGTTTACATTCGTTTTCTCGGCCTTTTCTCGGTAAGATATATTAACAATGTATTTTTGTAATAAAAACTGTATTTAATTTATAAAAACATGTCATTTTTCTACCATTATATTAAATAAAAAAATGTATATGTATATACGATAGCATCTTTTCACTTTTTTTTCTTCTAATCCTAGAAATTTGAAAGACTGCAATAAAGGAATATCCATTTTTGCTTGTCTCGCTTATTGAATAAATCAGTTTTGTACTTCTTCTTAAAACCTCAACAAATCACATTCAATAACACAAATGATATTGGCAGAGCCGTTTGTTGTAAACACTTTCCTAAAAGATTGGCGGCATAGTTTTAATATTGCATTGATTAAAATACTCACATTATATAAACATGTATTTCCGAATTTCTGTTAAAAGCGGAATGGTAGATCCAAAATAAGGAAATACCGGCTTACCTTTAGAAATACATATTGTATGTATTATATTGAGTTCTGCCCCCTTGATGGCGGTTCTCAACTTGCAAATGTCGAACCCCAGTTTAAAACACAGTTTTTTTATTTTTTTTTGTTTAATATAATATAATGGTATCAATTACATGTTTATATACAAGAAAAAAAGATTTTCTTTTAAAATACATTGAAAAATACGTATTACACCCTTTTTAAGAGCAAAGCTCGAGTTAAAAAGGCGGATAAACGCAGGTAAACAACAGTTTAGTAAAGGAAAAAAATATATATTTTTTTATATATTAAACAAAAAATCGATAATCAGTAAATTAGAAAAAAATACATAAATATATATTTTTTAAACTAAATAATAGATAAGAAATACAACTGACTGAAGAAGAGGAGATAAAGAGAAAGGAAAAAAATTATGAGAGAAAAAGGATATCCAATATTATAATTGAGTTGTTGTGTTAAGTTATATAAAAAGAGTTTTTATTGAATTTTTGTATTTTTTGTAATTTGTTTCCAATCTTAATTTCAAGGGTAATTCGTTAAACCATTTAACTCCAATATATTTGTAGAATTGTTGGGCTGTGGTGGTGTAACAGCGTGGTATAGTCAAAGAACCAAGGATATTTGTTCTATTGCTGTTCGAAAAAAGAGTTAAGCTCACATTATTGAAACGATCTTTGTGTATTTGTAAAAGCGTAATTTTTTTTATAAATAGTATGAAGTGAAAGGACTTTAAATAATTTGATGGTAGTGTAATCGTGTGGCTTTTTTAGAATTATTTTTATTAATATTCTTTGGATAATTTCTAAAGCCAAAAGAGAAGTTTTGAAAGCAACAACCCAGCCAACAATTACATATTGTAATACTGATTGAATTAGGGAAAAATATATGGTTCTTAATAATCCAATATTTAACATGTTTCGTATTCTAATAAAAACGTAAATTAGTTTTCGTAAACGTTTTACTGTTGTATTAATTTATAATTTCCATTTTATGTTACTATCTATAATTACACCGAGGTATTTTAAATTTGTTTTAACAGTGAGTATAGAGCAGTTAGGTTTACATAGATATGACTTTGGATTACAATTATATGAGTGTATACATATGTTTAGATTCTCAGGCGTAGCATTTTTATTCAAAGTGAATGGTATTACAAAAGTTTTTTTTCTGTATTTAGAGATAATAAATTTTGATCAAACCATTTTTTTATTAAATTTATATCTAGTTCAGCCGTTTTCTGAGTTTCACTCCAGTTTAGTCCCTGAGTTAAAATCGCTGTGTCGTCAGCATTTGGTATTATTTTTGATTTTATGTTGAGTTTAAAAATATCATTCACATAAATGATAAAAAGAATTGGTCCTAGTACTGTCCCTTGCGGGATTCGAAATTTACTGGTCTGTGAATCACTCAGAAAACCATTTAACTCGACAAATTGCTCTCTATGAAGTAGGTAATTTTTAATCCATGTTAAGGCATTATTGATTATACCAATTTTCGTTAGTTTAGAGATAAGATTAGAATGTGATATACTGTCAAATGCTTTTCTTAAGTCGAAAAATATTCCAATGCATTTTTTTTATTATCGAAATATTTATATATTTCAGTTGTTAAATATACGATAGCATCTTGAGTGCTCAAATTTTCTCTAAAACCATACTGATGTGCACTTAATATATTATTTTCTTTTAAAAATTTAAACATCTGTTTTTTAACAATTTTTTCAAATATTTTTGCTATATTTGAGGTAAGAAAAATTGGTCTATAATTACTGCTTAGAGTGGGGTCACCAGATTTGAAAATGGGCGTAATAATAGTTTTTTTGTAATTTAAAGGAAAGTTGCCATTTGCGAAGCTTGTATTTATGATGTGTGCCAATGGTTTGCAAAGTAAATCAGATTTTTTTAAAAGTATTTCTGCAGAAATATTGTCATAACCAGGGGAAGAATTACCTTTTAATTCATTAATAGCCTGTTTAATTTCATCAATGTTAGTTTGTTGGAATTGTTTTAAGGTGTTACAAGGATTGGAAGGTGATGTACGTAGATCATTATTTTCGGTGTTTTTTATTTTAAGTTTTAATTTTTCACCAACTGACCCAAAATAATTGTTAAAGATATTTGCACATTTCTTTGGATCCGTGTTTACATTGTAAATTTTGTTATCAATATCTGTGATTTTATTTATGTCAACCTACTCTCAGTTGCGCTTGAATTGGCAGAAGTTTTAACCCAAGCATTTGGACGGCGTCAAATGGAAATTCTACAACAACATGGCACATCACTTATTTATGTCAACCTACTTTCATTTGCTCTTGAATAGGCAGAAGTTTAACCCAAGCATTGGTCTGCGTCAAATGGATTTCTTCAACTGCAGGGATCAGCACTTATTTGCATCAACCTACAGATGGTGGCTCTGATATAAGCAGAGGATTGAGCCCTTATCATTTGGGCAGTATGAAGTTTCATTCACTGCTTCACTAAATCATCATCGAGGGAGGACTTACTGGTTTACAACATCATCTTGAGGATAATCCATCTGTACACATTTGGGAAGAACATTACGAGAAGTGACATAGCTGTGAAGGCACTAGAAGTTCTATCGATTTCACCACAATTCTGCATAAGCACACTGGAATTCTTGGTGGCAGCGGTACCTACTCTCTTCATGTTTCTGACGCCAGGTGGCGTAGTGGAATTTTTTGCAAAAATTCTCTTGGCCATGGGGGTAATGCAACAGTTTGGGCGAGTACTTGCCTAATTTAGACGGAGTTCTAGCCACGCGGGTACCTGATAAAATGGATAGCCGGCCGTTAATGTACAGGCGCCGGTAGAGGGCGAATCGAGGAGAAGTTTCGACACGTTCGTCAGTTGGTTCCGGAGAGTACATGGTGTAACAGCTGAACTACAAGCCGCCAAAGGTCATGGCCGAAACACACGTGAGCGAAATTAAATTTATAATGAATCATCACGAGATAGTTAACCTTGGTTTAATAAATCATTAGCATTTAATTTAATCCTTTCTAAATATGTATAGTTTATCTGTACAGGCGCCCTCAGGATTTTATAATGATTTGCATCCATTTTATTAATACCACATGTTTCCGAGAATATTGTTAACATTAATTGATTTGCCTAAGGTAGTCAACCACCCCTGTAGATTCAATATTAATAATCATGCTCTACCCTTTAATGTTTGAGATTAAGGAATAAATGTTGCTTCTTTGTTACTATAACATTCCGTCTTTTCTTTCATTGATCTACCCACATGTCAGTACTGATATTCCTGATTTGGATTAATTGTATATTTGAATATGAGAGTAATAATTGGAACATTTGGGATGGCGCTGAATGCAAAGATGGATAAATAGGTAAGATTATCGTTACAACCGGAGTACAATTACTTACCGGAGTACAATTACTTACCGGAGTACAATTATATTTCTACCAAAGTAGATATCAACAAAAATTCGGGAATAATAATATTTGCAAATAATAAATTTAGTATTGTTAACATTATAGAACACCCAATACATTCGGTAAACTGCATCGAAGTACATTTCAAACTCGGCAAATCAATATATCATTTAATAGCTATCTATAGAACGCATGGCTCAAGTATTATTACGTTTATTAATGACCTCAAATTTATATTTTAAAAATTAAAAAATAAACTCTGCTTCGTGGTGGGTGATTTTAATGTGAACATTAATGAAAAAATAGAAAATAGTAACAAAACTGAATACATCAATTGTATGACTGAACAAAATTTCATATCTTGCATAAATAAAAATACTAGAGAAATAAAAGAACATAGGTACTCCATCTTGTTAAGATCACATTTGGGCAAACGTAAACATTAAAGATCTTCACAAACTAAAATCAATTGTTTGGAAAACTAACACAACTGATCATCATTCATGCTTACTTCTGTATAATAATAATATTAAACATAAAAAAACATAATTTAGTAGGTATCCAAAAAATCAACAATAGACATGACTATTCTCTCTGAAAAACTAAAAATGGAAGATTGGAACAATGTTTTAAAGAGTGATGATACCGAAATATGTTCGACTAACTTTGAAAAAATCCTGTCACAACACATTAAAAATTCGACAACTGAAATAATAATAGGTACACATAAAATCAAAATTAAGGTGTTTAAAACCTTGGATTACCAAAGGACTTATAATATCTATCAGAAACAAAGAAAAACTTTATAAAACAACTTTAAAAAATCCCCATGATGAAAAAGCATATATATTTTATAAAAAATATAAAAATAAATTAACATCTTATATTAAAAAAAGTAAGGAAGAGTTCTTTAAATAAAATATTATCTTCAGAAAATAACCATAAACAAATGTGGAAAACTGTGAATTTGGCCATAGACAATACAAAAAAGACACAAAATATTAAGTACATCAAACATGATAAAAAAATTATAGATGCCAGTTTACAGCCTAAACGATGTGCAAACATATTTAATTCCTTCTTTGCAAATGTTGGAAAAAATCTTGCGAAAAATATTCATAAACCTTCTAACCCAGAAAAACATAAAAATAAAAATCTACAGAAACGTAATATACTTTCAAAATTTGAAATAACAACAGAATGTGAAAATTTAAAAATAATAGAAAATATGAAAGGAGGTTCGTCTCCCGGTTTTGATTCTATCACGGCACACATGTTAAAATCTATGAAATCTTACTTAATAAAACCCATCACTCATTTAATAAACTTGAGTTTAACGAAAGGAATATTTCCAATGAACTACAAAAACACAATAATCTCACCTATTTACAAATCTGGTGATCCACACCAAGTAACGAATTATCGCCCAATTTGTCTAATTTCTAACATAGGGAAGATCTTTGAAAAAATAGTAAAAAAACAATTGGTAAATTTCCTAGATAGTAATAAAATACTACACAAAAACCAGTTTGGTTTTATTAAATCACTCAGCACACAAGATACAATTGCTTACGTAACTTCATACATTTACGAAACATTAGATAAAGGTAAAAAATGTGCGGGCATATTTATTGACCTCAGAAAGGCATTCGATAGCATATCCCATGAGATGCTATTAAAGAAATTAAATGATATTGGCATTAAAGGCAACGCGATTAAATGGATCACAAACTACTTAAAAAACCGCCCTCAAGTGGTAAAAATCAATCATGTTAATAGTGATCAAGAGATTTCAAGCTTTGGAATCCCGCAAGGTACAGTGCTTGGACCAATTTTTTTTACCATATATGTAAATGATATTTTTTTTCAACATTTAAATGGTCAAATTACATCATACGCTGACGATACAGTATTAATAATAAGTGAAAAGACTTGGGAAAATGTAGAATTAAAGGCCACAGAAGACATCAACACGCTTAAGAATTTTTTCGACACTAATTTACTATCACTAAATAGTGAAAAGACATTTGTAATTCCATTTGCAATCCATCCAAACGATGCTCCCAAAAATTTTAACATTGTCATACACGATAATACTAAAATTCATAGCCAAAATTATTGCAAATCAAACTGTACAATATTAAAAACAACAAATAAAATTAAATATCTCGGAGTAATTATCGACAAAAATCTGAAATGGAAGGAACAAATATGTCAAGTAGTAAACAAAATCAGAAAATTAATATATATATTTTTAAGAACTAGAAATTTTCTGTCGATAAAAAATCTATATGAAGGAGCGGGCCGGATTGGCAGAGACGGCAGACAGAAATGAAAGGCGTCAGTCAAAGATGTGAGTCGTCTTTATTGTGCTACGTAGCGATAGTTAATGAGCCAGGAGCGTAGACGGAAGAGCAGACAGTGATGGTGCGCTGTAAGATGTGATGATGGTCAGGAAGCTGCAGTGGTGAAGATAACGCCCCTTCAGATCACTAGAGTGGTAGATGCTGGATGCTGACCAGTTCCAGGCGGTCGCTCGACGTCATGAGGACGGAGATGACGGCTGTGACTTCGGTGAGCTGGAGTCACACGCAGGGCAGGAAGAACACCTTATGAGGCGATGAGGAGAATCTCTGCGGCAGCGAAACATGACAGGCTTCGGATTGCCGGAGATCGAGTTACTTCCCAAACAGAAAGCACGGCGGGCTTTGCGGGAGAAGACATCTCAAGTCGTGGTGCGGCGGACCGGACTGCGAGACAGCGGTGGTGGATGAGAGCCTCGAAGGTGTTACGGAGAGTCCGAGATGCTGCGCTGGAGAATGCGTGTAAATCACATAGCGTCTGTATAACGTCTAGACGGTTCCTCGCTGGCGGGCAAGCGTTGACTTGAAAAATTTACCATCATATCGGAAAAAAACGAACGTGACAGAAGAACGGGACCATTTGTTTTTTCTTGATGTTCTAAAAACTATGTACAGGGAATTTGAATGTTTCGGTACTTATTTCAAATGGCGAAAGATAATGCGTCGCCACATATATTTAATCTACTATGCCTTAGTTCAATCCACTCTACAATACGCTATTATTAGTTGGGGATCCGCGTATAAATGTAACCTTCTTCCAATAGAAATTGTACAAAGGACAATTATTAAAATTATATTAAAAAAATCCTTAGACTACCCAACAGAACGCCTGTTTGAAGAATTTCAAGTACCCACATTTAAAGATTTATATATTAAAAATTCATTGATTCAAATTATAAAGGAAAAAGATAAATATCCATTTTTAAATGAAAACAGAACTCGACTTAAACATGTTTTCCTATGCCCAAAACTAAATACGTCTTTTGCACAGCATCATTATACTTACCAGGGAAGAACTTTTTTCAATCGTCTACCAGAAGAAATCAGAAGCATTAATGATAAAACCCGAATACTGCTCTCTGTCAAGAGACATTTTAAAAATATTCTTAAGAAAAAATACTGTCAATTAATCTTACAAATATCCTTAGTTTTCCATTACATTCTTTATTTTTTTTTTTAAATTCACACCATTATCAAATAAATACTGCAGCTCACATATATTTATGTACAATTAATTATTTAAGTACTAACTTATAACTAATAGCATTTATGTACACTCCCCTTCCATACACAAGCAAATGCTTTAAATGGAAGGGTAGTAAAAAAAATACCTGTATATACCTAATATGGTATATATACCATATTAAGTAAAGAAGCTAATAAATCAAGTGGTAGTTATAGGTAGTCTGACCAGCTGTGGAAAAAAACAACTTTTGGGTAGGTATATAATTTGACATTCAGTAAAAGCAAGACAAAATGTATTAGTATAACGGAATAAACTTATAAATAAGTTAAGCGAATGATCTAATGAACTTCCAAATAATACAAATCCGTACGCAATTCTTATAAATATATAGTATATCTGCAATTAACGCATAGCTGTATAGCAGTACAGCTACTCTCATCCGACGCACGTAAACCGTAAACCTGGCGTATCTCTTTATCATATCACAAATGTTGTACAAACTAATGGGTTGAAAAACGTTTTCGAGGGATATTTATTAAACTGATTCCTAACACGATCTCGGGTATAACTTAGTCAATTCAAGCTACTTACGAACAAGGTGAATTCCAATGTGTTGAAGAAAAGTCACCAGAAGAGTAAAAGTAATTAAATTTTAAAAACTTCGTGGCAAAGAGATTGAGTTTATTGAAATAACAATTACAATTAAAATTACAAGAACCCGGGTTTTTTGTACTTTATTAATTTGTACCTACAACATTACTTTGTGGAACAAGCCAAGCAAGTGAAATGTCAGATTCAGAGCTCGTTCACATTGAGCATATAAATATAAGAGATCATAGCACGCCATATATCGCTCTCCATACAATCCCTTCAGACCGTTTATGCCATAAATTAACTAGTCATTAGATTGATAACTTGGTACTTTTTGCATGGACCAAGTGTCAACGCTATTTGACCATATACATACCTATATTTAACGACTTTTTATTCGATTTGAGACTTTGTCGTCACACATACCATAAACAAAAGATAGAGGAAACAAAATAAAAGCTCGACCATAGACAATATAATTTTCTTTCAGTACCTACCCAATTTATTAGCCCAAAATATTATTTTAAAAATAAAATTAAATGTCAAAATGTTCACCAGGGCAACAGAGCTGCATCTGACAGATTGCTGCCTTGAGAAAATGAGCTTACTTTTTTTTACGGCTCATTTTCTCCGGACAGAGCTTTATCATATTGAAACCCGATGCCCTATGAAGAAACCAACTGTCGTAAAAATAACCCAAAATTACTTGAAATTTCAATCCCTTCAAAAGGGGAATAACAATTTCAAATAAAATTTAGCTTTCCTACGATAGTATCGACTTTGACATTTCTCTGGTTACAACAGAAAAATGAAAAACTCAATTAAACATTTTAGTATTTTATTAAAAACAGTAAATACAAGAAAAACTAACAACATCACGCCGTTTCCCCGCAGGGGTAGGCCGATAGGACGGACCGTCAAACAACTCGGTCTTGGCACACACTCTTTGCCTCAGTCACACTCGCACATCGACTCATACATAAGGTCTTGGCACACACTCTTTGCCTCATTGACACTCGCACATCGACTCATACATACGGTCTTGGCACACACTCTTTGCCTCATTCACACTCGCACATCGACTCATACATACGGTCTTGGCACACACTCTTTGCCTCATTCACACTCGCACATCGACTCATACATACGGTCTTGGCACACACTCTTTGCCTAATTGACACTCGCACATCGACTCATACATACGGTCTTGGCACACACTCTTTGCCTCATTCACACTCGCACATCGACTCATACATACTATTTCTGACTCTTGACGTGGCCCGATGCAAGTATCGGATTCCCTTGATCGTGTCAGGTTTTCCTCTGGCGTCCCTGACTTCATCTACCACTCACATCTGTGTCATATATTCTACTGACACCCCACGCTTCGTTCATTCGCTCTACATGCCCAAACCATCTGAGGGTCCCTTTCTTAATCTTACTCATTATGATCATCCTTGCATTGCATTGCTTGATCATAAATAATAATAATATTTGGATGATTTGTATAGCGCCATTTTTGTAAAAAGTTACCTCAAAGGTGCTCTGCACAGACTTATATTTCTACAATCTAATTTCAACTACAAAGTAGACAATCCATTATAACAACTTATGGCTAAAACTTGCATCCACCGGTTCATCGATCATTGATATGAAACTATATGTACGAGTACAACGTTTTAACCAATGAACGCTTTGCTGCATATAAAATGTACATATATTATTTTATTTATACTCTGTACAGGCAGAAAATATACAGGACCGTACGTAGTTTTACCACACATCCTCAGAGGTGTCATTTCTACAGCATTCAGTCCACTTTCCTCTGCCAGTTCCATGCGTCACTGCCATACATCAGGGTAGATACCAGCATTCCGTTGTGGACTGCTAGTTTCGCTTCTTTAGACAGTTTTTTGTTAGCGCCAAAGGCATTCAGTCCTTTATTAATAGAATTACCTACATTAAATTTACCCTTCTTTCAATATATCTATCAGCCTTCCCGTCTCTCATACACATACTTCGCACGATATACAAACTCATCCACCTGCTCCAAGTTCACAACTATATTGCACAATGTGTGCGTACTCTCCTGATAAAAATAGAACAAATTTAGAAAAGCTAAGCGTACTGAGAATATATTGCTCCTGTTGCATCCTGGTCCAGTCCATGGAGTACTCTTCCTCCTTCTTATGTTCTCTCAAGAGCAGCGGTGCAAGAGAGTGGTGGAACACGTCAGCCCCCATCTCCTGACATGACATAACAACGTTACTGTCCTACTGCAATACCTACAACAAACAATCATATGTCATCATTAAGGTGCTAAATTAATGCTTTTATATGTATTATTATAATAAGGTAAAATGCAAACGAACTCTGAGATCTGTAGGCGCGGGCCGTCGCTCGTGGAACGTGCTCTCTACTCTAGGCTCTAGGGGAATGACACTAGTAATCATCTCCACCAGCCTGTCAGCTGTAAGGGTAGGATTTGGTGTTTCGAGCTGAAAATATTAATGAAAATATCTCATGAGATACATCAAGACAGACCGACAGATAAAAACAAAACAAGATAAATGCAGAAATGTTTCATATAAATATTTGTACCTGAGGTTATGATGGTTTTCACGAGCATCATTATATCGCGAAATGAGACGTTTTGCGATACTAGAAGCCACAAACATATGCACGAGTTCTCAAAATCGGATAATCAACCCATTAAAGGCTGCTAAATTCACATCGCGCCTATTTTACTTGTTTAGGAAGCAAATTTTGAATTCGCGTCGCATGTAAATAAACCGTTGAGAGCAACCATTTTGATGTATTATTTCACCCAGCTGTCAAAAGCTTTTCCATAGAAATTCAAAGTTTTTCCATTGGTCGAGAGATATTGTCGTCACACAGTCATAGATATAATCTATCTTTGTTGTTGGTTGAAAATTTGGATCGGAGTTATTCAACTGACCCCCTCTCCTACCATAGGAAGAAATATTTTATCTGCGCCGTGTGAACGGCACGAAACATAAGCGCTCGCGGTTCAACAGATACCTGCTCGCGGTTATATTAGATGTCTGAACGTAACTTTAGAGCTCGTTCACATTGAGCATATAAATATAAAAGATCATAGCACGCCACATATCGCTCTCCATACAATCCCTTCAGACCGTTCACACCTGAGCGCTTTATGCGCACATCAACCACAGACAATGCACATCTTACGCCGTAACCGCTCCTGAGGCGATATGCCAACAGTTAAGCGCCCCCCACTCCGACGAAAACAGGAGAGGGGGTCATTTTAATTACGGAGCTGCCAAGAACGGTGGGTGACAGATGTCAACTCCATAGATTCAGTACAAAAAATGCGCGCTCCGTGGCCGCTCGCTAATTCAACTGACCCCCTCTCCTACCATAGGAAGAAATATTTTATCTGCGCCGTGTGAACGCCACGAAACATAAGCGCTCGCGGTTCAACAGATACCTGCTAGCGGTTATATTAGATGTCTGAACACCGCTTTATACCCCCCTGGTTTATGCGCACATCAACCATAGACAATACACATCTTAAGGCCCCAGTATACGTTGGGCCAACGCGCTCGGCCAATGCGTTGGCCAGATTTTTGTGAAACCGTTTATACGTTGGCGTGTTTCATTCGGCGTTGGTCGCTAGATGAGAATGGACGTAAGGGCGGTCGCGGCCGCTGCAATATACTTGTACAGCGCTTTTAACTGTTATCATATTTCAACAGTTAAGACGTGTTAAATAAATAAATAAAAAACAATAATCGAAGTATGTGAAGAATGATATTTATTTATATTACTTCTACAAAACAAATAAAAATAAATAACAAAATACGTTAACTCAATTTGGGAGGCGGGAATGGGTCCCTTTATTGGGTAACCAACACACCTGGCAAAGATCACCCCAAGTGGTTCGCTACGTTTGGTGATTAAGCAGGGATGCCCGAGTTCATGGGATGCGGTTTTTCTAGGTTTAGTGACCAGGACACACTGAACCCAAGATTCCTACCCACCCCTTAAACCATTTTCCTTCCCAGAACTCTCCCCTCCTTCCTTTCCTTAAAAAACCCTCCACACAGCATCCCCAAAGATGGCATAGGCCCTGGGGGGAATTATTTTCCTCAGGGCCTCCTGTGTGGAGCTCATGTAAAAAAAAGAACAGTCCAATAATATTTCAGGAGGTTTAAATAACCCATCAATATTGACATGAATTATTATTTTGAATATTGATATTTTTTAAATCGATCCAATAGTTTTGAGTTTATTCGTTACAAACTACCAAAATACAAATCATTTCTCATTATTATATTAGTGCAATTATCATTACTCTGAAATCACAACTAAATAGGTATTATTTAAAATATATTAATTGTGATAATAATCAATTAGCCTAAATATTTCATCAATACTCCATGACGCCATGTTCGTAAAACAATCGCTGGAACAATTAAGCGCGACAAAGAGCGTCCACTCCGGCCGACGCGTATTTATGAACTGAGCGCTCGGCCAACATGTAAACGCTGTTGGTGGCTTGCGACAAATTCCTTTGATGTGTGCACGAAAAACCGACACCCATCGGCTCGTCGGCGAGCGTTGGCCGCCAACGCCAAATACACACAAAATGGCCCTGTACACGTTGGCCCAACGCGTTGGCCCAACACGTTGGCCCAACGTATACTGGGGCCTTTACGCCGTAACCGCTCCTGAGGCGATATGCCAACATTTAAGCGCCCCCCACTCCGACGAAAACAGGAGAGGGGGTCATTTTAATAACGGAGCTGCCAAGACCGGTGGGTGACAGAAGATGTCAAGTTCACAGATTCAGTACAAAAAATGCGCACTCCGTGGCCGCTCGCTAATTCAACTGACCCCCTCTCCTACCATAGGAAGAAATATTTTATCTGCGCCGTGTGAACAGCACGAAACATAAGCGCTCGCGGTTCAGAGGGCATTACCAGAGAAAGCCGGAAATACGTCATTTTCAAAAAAGTTTTTAGACGTATTGACTCTTTTCCACAAAAAATTATAAATGGATTTCGAAAGATTGTTCTTTTATCTAGCATAGTTATGTAATAAATTTTTAGAATTTTTTAAAATTTTCAGTATAATAAGGTTATTCCATAGGTCGTTGGCAGATTTGTTAAATTTTCAAAAAAGTTTTTGTATTATACCACACCCATTTCAAATAATGTAATCATGCAGTAAAATAAATCAATACATTATCTAGCAAAGTTATGTATTAGAATTTTAATTTTAGTTTCAATAAAATCATTAAAAAATATGTACGTACATGTGTTTCTTGACGAAAATTGGTCCATTTGTGTATTTATTTGCGCACTTACAAACTAATATATTTCAGAATTTTTTAACATTCTTATTAAATTTTGACATTATTGAAAAATGATAAATACTTATAATAAAAAAATAGCTACAAAAAGTATACTATTTTAATAGTTATATCATCACGCCTTTCAGCATTTTTGGATGAAGGTATAAATTAAAGCTAATTTGGATTGAAATAAATTCAATATTGAGTTATAATTTAAAAAAGCTGGTACGGAGAATAATCAATCTTTCTCATTGTAACCGCCCTGTACGATCGGAAGAACAACTTTCGACGAAATGTGGATGTTCGTCCGCTGGCTGGTTAAACGCTCTTCAACAGATACCTGCTAGCGGTTATATTAGATGTCTGAACACCCCTTCATAAATGAACTAGCGATGCGAACAATCGATGAAATATCTACTTTATCTATAAGAATACGGATCTATAGAAACAGTTTCAAGGTCGGGCCTGACCATAGATTATAGCTAGTAAGGTATTATTTTAAATTATAGAAATTAATAATGTTGCTTGTAAAGAAATCATTGCTAGCGATGAAAATTCTACGTTGCCATCCCGATGTACCACCCCCCACCCACCCGCTGCTAGAAAAAATACTGCCCTACGCAGCTATTGCTCCTGAACTCCGAGCGATTAATCGATTAATCATTCTATTCTTTTGATGTTTCGATGGAAAAATTTCGATTATATAAATGTTTCGATCATTCACATCGCTAAAATGAACGAATACCATGAGATTGATGTAACCACAGATAATGGACAAATACAAAAAGGCTTTTTTTTAGTTACTCCATGCCGCCACCTTGTTCTAGCGATGGGAAATATCGATGAAATATCGAGGTTGCATCGATCTTTTTTACCATCGATGCATTTCGATACATTGTCATAGGTACATCGATTCTTGAACAATCGATTCTCGCATCGATGTCAAAGAGGCGCTGTGATTGGTCAGAATTAATCGATGTGAGATAAGCGTTGTGATTGGTCAGAATTAATCGAAATGTTAAACCGATAAAATCGTAGTACTCAAACGTCAAAATTCACTCGGAAACGAATCGATGTCAAAGAAGCGCTGTGATTGGTCAGAATAAATTGATGCGAGATAAGCGTTGTGATTGGTCAGAATTAATCGAAATGTTAAACAGATATAATCGTAGTATTCAAACGTCAAAATTCATTCGGAAATGGAATCGATGTCAATGAAACGCTGTGATTGGTGAGAATTAATCGATATATTAAACCGAGACAATCGTAGTATTCAAACGTGAACTGTAAATGAAGAAATATTACTTTTCAGTTATGATTTACGTTTCCAGTATGTGTTAAAGATTGACATGGTGATTATTTTTCATAAGTAGGTAAATGGGTTCTTTTGAGGTTGTTAATCGATTTGGTTAGTGTAAATTTGATTTATTCTAAATGAAAAACCGATCTTTCTAATTTCATCGAGTACTAACTTTTTAGAAAGTCAAAATATTTTGTGTGACTGTATAAAAATATTGATGGTTTATTCTAAAAAGTGTTATCAGAGCTAATATTAGACACTTCTGTTCAAAGATATCATTACTCAATAAATACCGATTGCAAAAAAACAGTTTGGTGACTGTTTTAATATATAATAAGTTTCCTACAATCTAAATGTCATTTTGAGGTTATCCTTGTAATGATGCAAAATCAGAATTGTGGCATCTATAAAATTACATTATCTATAAGAATACGGATCTTTAGAAACAGTTTCAAGGTCGGGCCTGACCATATGTTATATTTAGTAAAGTATTATTGTAAATTATAGATATTCATAATGTTGCTTGTAAAGAAATCATTGCCAGCAATGAAAAATCTACATAACCATCCCGATGTACCCCCTCCCCCACCCACCTACCGCGAGAAAAAATACTGACCTTGACCGCAGCTATTGCTCCTGAACTCCAAACGAATAATCGATTAAACATTCGATTCTTTTGATGTTTCGATGGAAAAATTTCGATTATATAAATGTTTCAATCATTCCCATCGCTAGACCAGATATGGAAATGGCGTCGACGTCGCGTGGCGTAGCGTGGGCTCAGTGTGATTCTACCTTAATTTGTATTATTTTGCGAAGTGGTGGTGTTGATCTATCTATGGTAATAAAATAATTAAAATGTTACAACTTTCGCCATCTAGGATCTGTAATGGGAAGTTTATTGTACCTACATGCTTTTGTTTTATGAAAATAAATTCCTTCTGTTCAAATTTAATTACCGTGTTTCATTACATCGCACAAATATGCATGAAGACCGCCTGAAAACGGCCCATTACAATCAACAAAAAATCTACCTTCGGACTCGCACCTTTTGTTCCCCATCTCCTTCAGCTTTGTTCCGATTAGTGTTGAAATATTCTCACTGGAAATGACCGGTGCTTACTTTTGAGATTATTTTCTTCAATCTTACTTTGTCTAAGCATATGTCAAATGTCAGTTTTCGGCTTCCCTTTTGCTTCCTAACCTTGAAAAATTCACACGCAATGATCGACGTTCCGCCGTTCGAAGTAATATTGTGTATAAACTATACAATAATTATTGTGTTAAATGTATTCATTTTGAGATTATTTCAATAACCATAACAAATTTATCACAAAGATCTTAAAATTCAAGCACTTCTTTTCTAGTGAAGTTTGTTCAACGCTTTGGAATTGACCGCCGCGCTTCGCCTTGTATGTAAGTAAGTTCTTCCTAAATTGACTATCTGAAACTTAAGTTCCCTAATTGGTGCTTGTTTATTGTGAGAAAATTTCCCTTGGCGCTTAATTGATCAGTTTTTATAGCATTCGCAACATCTATGACTTAATGTTAAAATACCTATCAAAATTATCGACTTTTGGCAAATAAAGCTACACGCTTTTGTGTTTTGGAACAGTTAAAATCTCTAGAAATAATCAAAGACGTTACATACTGTAGACGCGGGGTAGAAATCTCAATGTGGGTAGCCAAAAGCAAGGCAATTGCAGTGGTCTCAACTTCTAGTACTTTAGTACTAAGGGAACGTACCCATACTACTTGATCAACTTTTTGCAATTTTTAACCCCTCCCCCCCCCCGATGACCAAAAACCTAAACCCCCCGCCGCTCATTTGTACCAAGCGTGGTATTTTGAAGACCCCCCCCCTGAACCGGTCACCTAGTATGGGTACGTTCCCTAAGCTGCCACTCGTCGAGTAAGGTCATGTCCTTACCAGTAGGAAAATTGCATTTAAAAAGCGCCAAAATGCCCTCCTGTGTGTTTCCATTACACGGCAAACACTACCTAGTAAAAGTGAAGAAATGACATTTCATATATATGTACACACAAGTTACTTATTATTATCGATTATTATGAGCAATTCAATTAATTTTCGTGTTCCCCGTCCGACAATTTCGTGCGTCATTAGAGAAAAAACACATTCTTTGATTGTCTTATGGTACGGCCACACTGAGGCCAACTTCAAACTTTTCAAACCGACGATTGTGTAGAAGGTTAGTTGTTGAACTAATATCTACGAACTTCAGAGTGTTGACTAATATCTACAGAGCGTAGGTTGAACTAATATCTACAGAGCGTAGGTTGGACTAATCAGCTAAATGTGTCCAAAAGTCCGATATTAGGGATTTTTACATACATACTTAGATAAATTAAGTTTTTTAAACTGCATACGCAATATTACGTTATTACAATATGCTATACATAATTGCAAATCCAACCTCTGCCAGTGCTGTAGATATTCGTCAACACTTTGGTTCTTATAGATATTAGTCAACAGTTTGAGCTGTAGATATTCGTCAACACTTTGGTTCTCATAGATATTAGTTCGATTTTTTCAGTTTTTGGAATTCCTGTAGATATTAGTAGACGCCTCCGTTTGTAGTAGAAGTTTGAGGGAGGCGTCTACTAATATCTACAGGAATTCCAAAAACTGAAAAAATCGAACTAATATCTATGAGAACCAAAGTGTTGACGAATATCTACAGCTCAAACTGTTGACTAATATCTATAAGAACCAAAGTGTTGACGAATATCTACAGCACTGGCAGAGGTTGGATTTGCAATTATGTATAGCATATTGTAATAACGTAATATTGCGTATGCAGTTTAAAAAACTTAATTTATGTAAGTATGTACGTAAAAATCCCTAATATCGGACTATTGGACACATTTAGCTGATAAGTCCAACCTACGCTCTGTAGATATTAGTTCAACCTACGCTCTGTAGATATTAATCAACACTCTGAAGTTCGTAGATTAGTTCAACATATGAGCTGTAGATATTCGTCAAACATACAGGCTGTAGATATTAGTATCTGGAGTCAGTTTGAGTTGGAAGTTTGGCTTCGGTGTGGATGTAGCATATCTTCTTAATACATGAATACCTTTTGAATTAAGATATTACTAAAAACCGCTGAAAACAAAAGAGTGAACTTGCCACGTTATTTTGCGAGTATGTGAGACTATTGCAAGTCTATTTATATAATGTCATTGGAAATAATCGAAAAACTTTACCGTAGATAAATTATTTTAAGTGCATTTAGTTCTTCTCAATATTTCAAAGCATTTTTATTTTATCTTATTTACATTATCAGTGACGTTGTATATAATATATAGAGTTGCTATTGTCTCACAAACTCAAGATGGAATGTGGCAGGAAAGAAACACATTAAGTTAATTCTTAATTCAAAATTATTCATGTGTGATAAAGATAGAATGTATATGTGTGTATAAACGACTTAGTTATTGGACCGGTGGCGTTTTTCCGCCGAATTTGTTACATTTTACATTACAGGTGTGACTGAGTTGCCAAAATATGCTTACTCACTTACAATAAGACAATTACGGAACGCTGTATGAGACGACTTGCGGTCCTTGATTATCATTAACTTTCTGTAATGGTGCTTACATTCTTCGAGAAACAATCGATTTATTGAATTTTTTGTACTACCAAATAATTTGCATGTATTTACGAATAAAATGTTATGCCTTGGCTTTTACTAGTGTTTGCCGTGTAATGGAAATATTTTCTCATCACTCATGAGGGCGTTTTGGCACTTTTAAATGCAATGTACTAGTAGGACAGGTACTTACGTGACGCGCGACAGTTGAGTACTAAAACTACGAATTCGAGTTCAATGGTTCAATGCAATTGCCCTATTTTTGGCTGAGTACTTTAAGATTTATTCCACACGTTATAAATTATATATATATCGTCATTGTATATTATATTTCATTTAGTAATATAGAACAGACGTTGGAGATTTTTTCTCATTGAATCTATTGAAGGAATATCCCCACTATCCACAGGGTCCAACTGCACAATCTATCGAACAGAAATCCGTTTCATAGATTATCCTAGCTTAACAAACGGATTGCAATCTTTAGAGCGCAAGCGTCGGGTGGGAATGCTGTCCTTGTTCTACCGGTAATCCAATGAAAGATGCTCCAAGAAACTAGCGTCATTGTTTTATTCGGCACATTCGGGAAACACGCTAATCTTGAGCCCAACCAACATCCGTATGCAGTTAACATTTTTCATATAAGAACGGGCCGTTTCTACGACTATACCCTTGTTAATTCCTTCCTCTATTAAAAAAGACGCCCCACACAGCCTCCCCAAAGATGGCATAGGCCCTGAGGGAAATGATTTTCCTTACGGCCTCCTGTGTGAAGATAATCTAAAAAAGGAAAATTATTGAAAAAAGTCTAGGTTTTATAAACTTTTTTATGTGAATACCGCACGAGTCCCAACTGCTACCGTCTGAAGCCAGTGAGACTACGGCAACCCCAATTATGGGTACGTTGTGAATCTGAAAGTATCTGAGACGCCCCACACAGCCTCCCCAAAGATGGCATAGGCCCTGAGGGAAATGATTTTCCTTAGGGCCTCCTGTGTGAAGATAATCTAAAAAAGGAAAATTATTGAAAAAAGTCTAGGTTTTATTAACTTTTTTATGTGAATACCGCACGAGTCCCAACTGCTACCGTCTGAAGCCAGTGAGACTACGGCAACCCCAATTATGGGTACGTTGTGAATCTGAAAGTATCTGAGACGCCCCACACAGCCTCCCCAAAGATGGCATAGGCCCTGAGGGAAATGATTTTCCTTAGGGCCTCCTGTGTGAAGATAATCTAAAAAAGGAAAATTATTGAAAAAAGTCTAGGTTTTATTAACTTTTTTATGTGTATACCGCACTCCCAACTGCTACCGTCTGAAGCCAGTGAGACTACGGCAACCCCAATTATGGGTACGTTGTGAATCTGAAAGTATCTGTGAGGGGAAGGAGATGGGAAGAGGAATGTAGAGAATTATCTGGCTCTTCAGATCTTGTCACCAGACATTAAAAGCAATATTTCAATTCTGAAAGGTAGTCTTACACCAGGGCGATTCTAAGAGTATCTTCCACTCAGGAACTGTTTAAGTATTGCCGTAAATATATAATGCCGTATATTTCATATTTTTTATTGTGAAATAACAAAAAATGGATTCAAAAATTATTTGCGCAGCCATTAATGATTAGAAGCCGCGATCTTCGGATTGCTCGTCGAGATCCAACCCCCGACGGCGATAATTTTGTAATATATGCCAATTTTATATGCGATACTAATATACCACCCCAGCCAGGAATACTCCGGTCAGGTGGCACTGTTTTGTTAGGACTTGGAAAATAGATCTTGTTCTTGTCTGATTACATCTAAAAGGGATCGAAATGAAAATCTTGTCTCTTTCAACGGAAGCAATCTTCCGAACAGGCCCTCCATTGATATGCTTGGTGTAACCCTAAGTGACCAGCTCAGGTATGGGGGCTCCATCGAAGCCAGAGTAAAGTTAGCCTCCCAAAAACTGGGCGTACTGTACAGGGCCCGCTGATACTTTAATAGTACACAACTGCTAACCCTGTACAAATTGCAAGTGCGCCCCACGGTTGAATTTGGCAGCCACCTCTGGTCTGGAGCTCCAAAATACCTGAAAAATACCCTCGACTCTGTGCATAAACGGGGGTCCGTTTGATAGATTCTCCCATCTTAACAGACGGATTGCAATCTTTAGAGCACAGGCGTCGGGTGGGAATGCTTTCCTTGTTCTACCGGTATTACAATGAAAGATGCTCCGAGGAACTAGCATCATTGATCCCTTCGGCACCGGTGCATAGTCGGGAAACACGCCAAACGCGTGCCCAACATTTGTATACAGTTGACATTTGTCACATGAGAACGGATCGTTTCTTCGACTCGTTCTTGTGTTCAACAGCTCGGCTGTGGAATGATTTGCCGGCCTCTGTGTTTCCTCCTTCCTAAAACATGGGTCTCTTCAAGACCAATGTTCATTCCTTCCTCTCCTCAAAAAGACCCTCCACACAGCATCCCAGATGACATAGGCCCTGAGGGAAATTATTTTCCTCAGTGCCTCCTGTGTGGAGTTAATGTAAAAAAAAAAAAAAAAAAACATGCTATTTGATTAAGATGGAGGTTGTAGTATGGACCAGTATACATTATACATGGCAACCAATTTTAATCCAATATTGAGATTTAGCATAAGTAGAACTTAAATTGTTTGAACGTTGGTTTTCGTTTCTCCCGTTCCGCTTCCATTTGCTTCCCGATTCTTCTTTCTTATCTCTTCGTGCTTCGTGATCTTCTTAAATTTCAAGTCTAAGATTATTGAAGGAAGTTTACAACTAAATATAATACACCACATGATTTGCGCACACGAAATTTCAAAGAACTATAATTTGGAGTAACAGCAAGTATAAATGTAGAATTGCTACGAGGAAGGGGAGGCGGAAGGTGAATGGGACGAATGGGAAAGGACCGCAGGGAGAAACAATTTCTTTATTAAATAGCATAACATTGCATGTCTGGTACCAGCTATGTATGTAGTATATAATTTAATGTAACATTAAGGTAGTATTATTAAATATAGCCTTGGAGTTGGTTGTAATGCCACACGATGTTGAAGCTTTTATGCAAATATAAATGGTAGGAAATGAAGAAAGAGTTTCAATGGAATTTAAAAATTATAATTTTTAATATAGCGAACCAGAAGAACCTTCACCATTAAGCTAAGAAATATTAGGACTATTGGACTGTGTATGTGGACTAACTGTATCACTCTTACAAACTTAAAAGCGTTCTTGTCTGTTCGGTGTAAAGGCATGGGGACTATATCGCAACTTGGTTCTGCAGCATTGTGAGGCGGAAGGTTGGGGCTGTAGAAAAGAATAACATTTATGAAGGAGTAAAAACAGATGTTGGTAGCTCCTTCTCCACGCGAGCCGCCATATCAATTCGAATGAAGAAACAATCCGTTATCATGGAGCCAACTTCAACTGTGAATGGGTGACTGTAGAGTTTTGCGTTCATGTAACGTGACACAGAGAATCAGTGTTGTTATCTCTGTTGAGCAGGCCAAATTGAAATTCCGGTAGAGCAGACTCAGTATGTCTAGATGGCGTCCGTGCATTAGATTTAGCAATCCGTCTATATACTGCTGTTTGTCAATCGGACGGCTAGCCTAAACTTGAACAGAATCAAGTTAGTTTTTCATAAATATTCCGGCTTCGGCCCAGAGGTGGCTTCTAAATAAAATTGTACAGGGTTACCAGCTTGTCACGATTGACATGTCAACTGTGTTTGTGGAACCGGTGTCCTCCTGAAAAAACCTCGGATTTTTTAAAACAATTTTAACCGTTATGAGATTAAAAATTGTGTAAAGAACAAGGTTAGAATAGCTTGCACTAAATATTAGCTTAGGAAAATTTTTTATTTCAAGTATGTAGTTTCTCTGACAACTTTGAATTAATTTTTGTGATTTTTCCGAACGTCATTTTTTCTGAAGGTCGTCAAGTCCTACATTCACAGGCTGAAGATTCTACTAAATAACCCTATAATATTTGATGTATTTGTAGGTACAAGACATAATTTAATTAAAATATTATACAAGACATTATTTCAATCTAAGTAAAGGTCCGTCACCAGCGAGCTCCGCCATTAACGTTTACCGTAACAATCCTCCAAACATCACTATTATCGTGATAAATATTGACAATTCTTGTTGTGTTTCGAACTTTCCTTGCTCGACGGAAAACATTCCATAAACATCCCATCCCGGGTGAAGCGGCAAGGCAGGCGGGGGCCGGCCGGCGGGGGGGAAAATTAATTTTTTGACAGGAGCCGCGCAATGCGGTCATGTAGGAGAATAAACGGAACGGCTTTTTGTGGTAACAATGAGCTGGCCTAATCACGAGTTTAAAATATGATTATACCTAAATATAATATAATTATAAAAATATTTTATAATAAAATTGTTTCGTGACTATGTACGGGGGTTTAGAAATAACTTCGGCCACTCCTTGCTAAATAAAACGCTTATGGATTTCGATACGAATTATGCCCGATCACCAAATAAGATCCGGTATACACAATTAAGTAATACTCACTGTTGTGTCTCGTGGCTTGATCTCCGTTCGGCAACGGTCACAGGGTATCTAAAAGCGTGCAATAAGATTGTTCTGGTTGGTTATTAAAACCACGATAAAGTTGAGTCATGAGACGAATAAGCGGTTCACATGAAGCATTCGATGAAAGACGGCGATATAATGCTTCATACTACACACTTCCGATTGATAAATAATATTTCAACGTAGAGCGAAACGTCACGTTACGATATGTTACGATGGTTGTTGACAGACTGACGATATTGCGGTACTTGACTTAGTCCACCGTGTAGGTTAGTACACTTAATGTGCGGAAGTCCAAAATCTGGATTCCTCCGATCTGCTGGCCGATTGGAACACAAATACGAATGAAATCCATCAGCGTTATGAAACAAAAATTATTATATATTGTCAATTGTTAATATAATATAATGAGATTAAAAGAATTTGGCATTCTCAGACTATATACTCAGAAATTGTTGATATTATTGATATAATAAAAAACCTAAAAACTGAGTCAGCACCAGGTTTCAATGGGATCACTGTTCAAGTGATGTTCAAATCTAAAAACACATCTTAACTTTTTGAAAAAACCTATAACATGTAAGTATTATAAACAATAGTCATAAAAAAGGAATCTTTCCATCAATTTACCAAAAAACTATTATTTCACCGATTTGTAAATCGGGTGACTCTAAAGAAATTAATTACTACCGACCCATATCAGTATTATCAAATATCTCAAAAATTTTTGAAAAGGTAGCCAAAAAGCAAATACATCATTTTATTGAAATTAAAAATATATTGGGTAACCAAGAATTTGAATTTCACTAAAAAATAACCACATAGGACGCAATCATAGATTTAACAACAAAAATATATGAAGCACTGGACAAAGGCAAAAAATCTCTTGCAATTTTCATAGACCTAAGGAAAACTTTTGACAGCATAAGTAACAAAAAAAATACTATACAAGCTTAACGAAATCGGAATTATTGATAACGCTAACACATGGAAAGTTACCTGAACTCTAGAAATCAATAAGTAAAAATAAAAAAAAACATTCTTAGTGAACCGAGCACAAGCGACTTTGGAATACCACATGGCACGATTTTGGCCCTCTTCTATTCATCTTGTATGTTAATAAAATCTTTGAATTACCAATAACAGGAAAACTTTTTTCATATGCAGATGATACTACAATTATATTCCAAGCAAATTCATGGAATGAACTTGAAACAACTGCTAATAATCATATGAATACCTTAAAAGAATGGTTCGACAAAAAATTATTAACATTTAATTTTTAAAGCCTATTATATACTTTTTAGCATAAATAACAAAAAAATACCTCCTATCGCCTTAAATATTAAAATTCATTAAAAAAATGCGCCACTAAAATATTAACATGCCAAAATAATGACTGTTTATGCATAGCAAATAAAAAAGAAATAAAATATTTGGGTGTAATATTAGATAATAATCTTAAGTGGAAGACTCAAATTACCAATATTATAAATCGATTAAGAAAACTCAGAATCATATTTATTATTTTAAGAAATTTACTTAACGTAAAAATTCTTAATATACTACGCACTAGCCCATTCCATAATGCAATAAGGCATCATTGCGTGGGGAAGAGCTTACAAAACCTCCATTTTGCCACTGGAAATTACTCAATGAGACTAATAATCTAAATTATTACAAGGAAACTATCAGATTATTCAACCTCTCAACTTTTTCAAGACTTTCAAGTCCCACCTCTAAAAAATACATTTAAAAAAGCTGCTTCAAATACACAAAGACTATTCTAAGAAGTCGCACCACGCCATGGTACGTGTAGAGAGCAATAGGCAAAACACAGTCGGTCGCGTACGCCATTAATGCATACCAGTTTTGCACAACACTACTACGCATACAATGGAGTGTTGTGGTTTAATCAACTGGCAATGGAACTGAGATTGTAACCTGACTATAATAAATTCAAAAATAGACTAAACAATGATATCTGAAATTGTTTGGCTACCTAGATTCGCATTGGCAGTTGATTAACAATACTTAATTGACAGTTTTTTTTTTAATTTATTTTTTATTTTATATATATATATACTAGCTGGTCCCGGCATGCGTTGCTATGCCATTTAATAAAGAAATTGTTTCTCCCTGAGTGCCCTTTCCCATTCGTCCCGTTCCCCTTCCGCCTCCCCTTCTTCTCCTGCGTCCTCTTTCCCTCTCGCGTTCCCACTCCGTCACCTCCACCTTCCCTTTCCCCACTCCACTCCCCCCCCCCCCCCTTCCCCCGTCCCGCAAACCCTTCTCCTGAGTTCTCCCCCCTCCCAGGTTCCCCTCCCCCTCCCAGGTTCCTCTCCCCCTCTCGCCTTCGCCTTCCACCTTCCTCGCCTTCCCTCTTCCCTTCACCGCTCCCTCGTCCCGCCAACCCTCCTCCCGCGTTTCATATATTCATTCCCAGTACATTCAGTTTTTAAACAGCCCGCGTGCCACCTTTTACAATTTTTATTCAAATTTACATTTTTCATGTATATTAAATTTGGTACCTAACATAGGTACCTATTTAAAATATCTAAAATTCTTGATTCGATTCAAACTATTAGGGGAGTACTTACTTTAAATAAATTTATCAACTCATCGGTAAATTTATACAAAGCCGGGACCAGCTCATTTTGGACATAAAAAAATAAATATATACCCCAGTATACAGGTAATAATTAGATGAAATTAATTCCGTGAGCGGAAATTGAAAATAATGTATATTATCGTCAATTTCTTAAATTTAAAAATACGAAAATGTAATTTTTCAATGACCTCCATGTTGTTATCTTTATTTTAAAAAACAGCCTACGTTTTTAAATGGTTTGTCTGGCTACGCAGGGTTTGTATAGCGGGCTTGTGAATATTATCTTTACTTTAAAAAACAGCCTACGTTTTTAAATGGTTTTTCTGGCTACGCAGGGTTTGTCTAGCGGGTTTGTGTGACAGATCGGCCGCGCCATGTCAGTTTGCAAAGACGCGAAGTGAATTTTGATTTTACGCAATTGAAATTTAAAATGCATCATTTTCCGCCTCCCCCAATGCAAAAAGTTTCCGAAATACGTAATTATAACAATTATTCAACTTCTGCAAAGTGTTTTTTCGTGAAAAAGTGCATATTTACAACATGGAGGTCAATGAAAAATGACATTTTCGTATTTTTAAATTTAAGAAATTAACGATAATATACATTTTTTTCAATTTCCGCTCACGGAATTAATTACATCTAATTATTACCTATCTACTGGGGTAAAAATTTATTTTTTTTTGTGTAAAATGAGCTGGTCCCGGTTTTGTATAAAATTAATAACTCATCAAATCATTTATCAAGATTTTCAAAAATAGAATTTAGTTTTTAGAATATATATATAGAATAAGCGCACATAAGCGCTCGCGGTTCAACAGATACCTGCTAGCGGTTATATTAGATGTCTGAACACCCCTTTATATTTATATGCTCAATGTGAACGAGCTCTGAAACGGCAAACGTTAAGGGGTGTTCAGACATCTTAATATAACCGCTAGCAGGTATCTGTTGAACCGCGAGCCGCGTGCGCTTATGTTTCGTGCCGTTCACACGGCGCAGATAAAATATTTCTTCCTATCGTAGGAGAGGGGGTCAGTTGAATTAGCGAGCGGCCACGGAGTGCGCATTTTTTGTACTGAATCTATGAACTTGACATCTGTCACCCACCGGTCTTGGCAGCTCCGTAATTAAAATGACCCCCTCTCCTGTTTTCGTCGGAGTGGGGGGCGCTTAACTGTTGGCATATCGCCTCAGGAGCGGTTAAGAGCTCGTTCACATTGAGCATATAAATATAAAAGATCATAGCACGCCACATATCGCTCTCCATACAATCCCTTCAGACCGTTCACACCTGAGCGCTTTATGCGCACATCAACCATAGACTTTTAAAAGTGAAAACAATGGCTCTCCTTGCTATTATTCTAACTAAAATTACTGGTAACAAAAAAAATATTAAAACACACACTTATTTTGTTAGACAAATAAATTATAAACGTTTCTGTCACCTCACTTTTTTGTCGTTTCATATAAAAATAATTCATAAAAAATTCACAATGTTTCATAATTTTTTTTTCAAATTCGTTCAGAAACTTTGGTTCCATAGAAGTTTACATTCGTATTATTTTGTGGTTAATTGTTATATTTAATGTATAGAGCATTATTTTTTCTTTCTAATACCGTTTAGATCATATTCTTCACTATGACATTAAGGGAGAAACAACGATTTCTATGAGACGTGTAGGAGTTATTTCGAAAAGCGAACTAAACGGAGCATTTTGACGTTTAAGCCGCTCCGGCTACACGTCCTCACGCCAGAACATTTCGGCCGACTAATTTGCGAGTGCGAGTGAAAGACTGTTCACTTGAGTGTTCACACACATCATTCGCGTCACGTGATGTTAAATTCCGGTTGCGAGTGAACAGTGCCGAAGGAAGCATTTCAACAATGTTGGAATGCTTCCTTCATTGTTCATTCGGCACTGTCTCTATTCACTTTCGTGTTCACACGGTTCATTTCGAGGGAAAGAGGCGGAATGAAATCATGAAATGAACGATAAATGAATCATGTGAATGGGCTATTACGGCGTAAGATGTGCATTGTCTATGGTTGATGTGCGCTTAAAGCGCTCAGGTGTGAACGGTCTGAAGGGATTGTATGGAAAGCGATATGTGCTATTATCTTTTATATTTATATGCTCAATGTGAACGAGCTCTTAATGGCGGAGGTCGCAAGAGACCCGTCTTTACATTAACCTAAAAGCCAGGCAAGGCAATGAAGTCATAAACAGATTTTTTTTCGTAAACAAATTTTTTTTTTATATATAACCTAAATATTTTGTTGACGAGTACTATCTTCACTGTCAGTCGTTTCATCCTGTTTCCAATCGCTAATTCTACATAATATCCCTTACTTTGTTTCGTAGAGTTTATTGTATATATCATTCCATACTTGTGATAGTTATTGGTAAGTACTTAAGCTGATATTAATCAGGCTATTCATTTGGTAGCGGCTGACAGCCGAACTGATCGACACCTGTTCTTTCATTTGAGCTAAGACAGGCTCACATGCACAATAGCCTGTGTCTTACACAAACTAGCTTACCCTACCAACGATTATCAGTACACCTTCATCAGTGGCGTAGCGTGGGGGGGGGGGCGGGGGGGCGGCCCGCCCCGGGCGGCACTTTTAAGGGGGGCGGCAAATTTTCACAATAAATAATAACATTATATTGGAAAAATTTAAACCATTTTAAATCATTATTTGAACATGTTCTACGATCCTTTCGTTTACGAATCCAACTGTTTTGTTAATTCATCAAAAATATCAATAACTATATTTTTTTAAGTTGAGAATTTCGCAATTCGTAGGAAAACCGTACCCATATTATGAGAGTAATACTAATTAAAGATGATAACTCGCAAACAGATTCACTCTTAATTAAGTCAGAATTGTGTTCAGAGTGTAGATATTAACGACTGAATTTCAGTTGTGTATAAATCTGCTGATACATTTCGAAAAGGACCATTATTTTATTCGAAGTGCAGTTATAAAAATTCTAGTTATAGATTATGTACATATGTGCTGCCAGAATCAAAGAGAAACCATTTTCATTTTCTGGGTGTAGTTTTAATTCGGCAAATGCAGATTTAATTTGACCCGTCTAATCACAGGATACGCAAATTATCCCACACATTTAATTTAAAAATAAAATTGTGAAATTATGTCCCACATATTTAATTTTAAATAAATTTGTGATTGCAATAAAAAGTTAAGATACAGTTTTATAACATTTTTTAAGAAAGGGAATCTGTATTTAAAATTTTAAGTATATTCTATTTTAGGTACTTTTGAGGTGTATTTTTGAGCCAATTCACATTTCCAATATGAAAATTTTAATGTTTAGATACAATCATGTTCTAATAAGCACGTCGAAAAAAATTACTTATCTAGATTTCAAAACAGTTTTGTTTAAATAAAAAGGAACCTTGCATGGGAAGAACCGGAAATTTTGTGCGCAAACATTGACAGGCAAAAGTTTAAAGATATTTTTTTCTTATTATTAGAAGGGTTAAACCAGTTTTCAGGATGTAAAATTCCAATTGAGAATTCATCTGCTGACACAATTCAAAGGAAAACATTATTTTATTCGAAGTTAAGTTATTCAATACTATTTGCAGATTATGTATGTGCCGCCAGAATCAAAGAAAAACCATTTTCATGCTCTGAGTGTTGTTTTAATTCACCGCATACAAACTGGTTTTGTGTTCAGAATACAACGATAAATTAAATTACGAGTTGCAGATTCATCCTGCATCGAGTGAAGCTTTACGTTTGAGTTACATAATGCTGTAAAATTCTGAGAAATTGATTGTTGCGTGTGTAACTATTGTTTGGGGACTCTAACGCAGTATCAATCAATCAACTTTGGATTACAAACATGATTTTCGTTGAAAGAATACTCGTCAAATGTGACTATTAAAAAAACCGGCTCGTTTATAAATAGGTCGTAATAAAAAAAATAGATTTCCATTTTCAACCCCCCCCCCCGCTTGAAGTCCCAAATAAGGGGGCGGCGAAATTTTCCTCCGCCCCGATGTTCTGAGTGTAGGTTTAATTCACCACAAACATTTAATTAAAACCAGTTTTGTGTTCAGAATGTAAATACCGGCAGAATCAAAGAAAAACCCTTTTCATGTTTTGAGTGTTGTTTTAATTCACCGCGTATATATTTATTTAAAACCAGTTTTATATTTAGAATGTAATTGCCGGCAGAATTAAAGAAAAACCATTTTCATGTTCTGAGTGTAGCTTTAATTCACCATATACAGATGTAATTAAAACCAGTTTTGTGTTCAGAATAAATGTGCCGCTAGAATCAGAGAAAAACCATTTTTATGTTCTGAGTGTAGTTTTGATAAACCGCATATTTATTTTATTATAAACCAGTTTTGTGTTATTTGTGTTATCATTATATCAATAAGTTGCCGATTCATCTTGTACCGAGTGAAGCTTTGCATTTGAGTTGCATTCCATACGTATGCGTGATGAAGATGCAAAATTCTATTACAAGCATGCAATTCTCTTTTTCTGAGAGCAGTTATATATAAATTTGTAGTAGAATTTATTTATAAGAATGATTTTATTGGATGAGTACTCGGCACATAGGATTATAAAAATCGGCATAAAAAAATAGGATATCTACCCCCCCCCCCCCCCCGGTCAGCGCTTAAAAATCTGCGGAAAAAGTACCTGTAGAAGTTAGGGGGGGGGGGGTGGCAAAATTTTCCTCGGGCGGCCGAAACCCACCCTACGCCACCGACCTTCATGTGTAAGGAATTCATTTTATGTTTTTTTTTCGAGGAACATTTAAAATTTAAACCATCAATAGAAGTCTACCTAATTTTGGATTAGTGTTTCTGTGGAAAAATAAAATTGCTACTTTGACTTGATCAGTACTAGAGTGAGACAGCAACAGTCTGTGGTTAATATACCATAGCATCTTCTCGCTCTTTCTTCTTCTAATCCCAAAAATTTGACAAAATAGACGTCAGTCGTAGTAATATCCATTGTTACTTGTATACCTAACTTATTGTGTAAATCAGTTGTGTACTTCTTCTTAAGCCCTGCACTCAATAACACAAATAACATTATCGGAACTGGTTGTCGTAAACAAGTCCCAAATAATATTGGCTGCATACCTTTTTTAAAATGCTTTCATTAAAATACTCACATTCATTAACATGTTAAAAGCGGAATGGCGGATCTAAAATAAGGTAAGGTTTATCTTAAGAGATTATTTTTTTTGTTTATTATTTAATAAATGTTACAAATTTTACATGTTTTTGTGTATTCTATAAAGTTTTTTGTAAAAAAAATATACATTATTTAATATGTCTTACACCCTTTTTTTAGCAAAGCTCGTGTTAAAAAGGCGGAGACAAGGAATGTAGATAATAATTTTTGTATAAGTTTAAATAATATATATATATTTTTTAAATTCAAATATAGATTAGTTAATGGATAATTAACTGTATGCAAAGAAAAAATCGTATATATATAATATAATATGCATCTATAGTTTTATATAAATAAAAAAATTATAATAGAACGAATGTAGCAGAACGAAGAGGAGATAAAAAAGAAAGGAGAAAAATAAAGAAAGAAAAAGGATATCAGATATTACAATTGTGTTTAGAAATAAAATATTATAAGATGTAGTGATTGTAATAAGTTATGTATAAAGAGCTTTTATTGATTTTTTGATTTTTTTAATAATCTGTTCCCAATTTTAAATTATCTGGTAATTGGTTAAACCATCTAACTCCAATATATTTATAGTTATGTTGAGCTGTGATGGTGTTACAACGCGGGACAGTCATAGAGCCCAGGATATTTGTTCTAATGCTGTTTGAAAAAGGAGTAAAGCTCTCATTATTGAAGCAATCTTTGTGTATTTGTAGAATTGTAATTTTTTTATAAATAACATGAAGTGAATGTACTTTAAAATCTTGAAATAATTTTGATAGTGGGGTAATCATATGGCTTTTTTTAAATTATTTTTATAATTAATTTTTGAATGATTTCCAATGGTAAAAGAGAAGTTTTGAATGCACCGCCCCAACCAACAATTCCATACTGTAGCACTGATTGGATTAAGGAAAAGTAAATAGTTCTTAATATACTAATATTTAAAATGCATCGAATTCTAATGAAAATGTTCACCAATTTTCTTAGTCTCTCAACTGTTGTGCTGATTTGTGTCTTCCACTTTATGTTACTGTGTATAGTTACCCCAAGGTATTTAACATTGGTTTTAACAGTGAGTAGAGAGCAATCAGGTTTACAGATATATGAATTTGAATTACAATTATACGAGTGCAGTGGCAGATTATCCCTAAGGCAAAGTAGGCACGTGCCTAGGGGCGCGAGGATACAAAAGGGCGCCCCTAGGATGAAAAAAAAATGTGTAAAGAAGTAAATATACAATAAAAAATACACTTACACAATAAAAAATATTCTTTGGAATTGTAATTAAAGTACATAAAATTGAAGTATTATCTTGAATAACTACCGAAACTACATCATGCCGTGCTGAACAGAAAGAGAGGAGATACCACCAAACAACTCTGTCTCAACACACACTCCTTGTTTCCTTCACATTTATATATCAATATGCGTAATAATATGCGTACCTACCTTATAATCCTATCCACCTAATGCAGTTGACATGACTATATCACTAAAAGGCGCTATAAAAAAAAATTAAAATATCTTTTTTTTTATCGGTCTTGTATTCCTTCCAGATCTCCACAATTTAACTGTCACACCTATAATATATCCACACACACGGCTTTACAACACTTTCTTTTTTGTTCATTAGCTCCATTCAGGAGACCCTGAGAAAAATAATTTTCCTCGGGTTTCCCTGTGGAGCAACACTTTACTGCACTATGAGTCACAGTGTAGTAAAACCTTTTTCATGTTCCGAATGCAGTTAAACAAGTTCACAAAAGGGAGATTTAAAAATCCTCAGTAGGTATGATTCACAGTGGAGAAAAAAAGTTTTCATATCCCGGTTGCCGCTATTCGTGTTTTCAAAGGGAATATCTTAGAAGTCACTTGCTGACTCATAGTAGAGAAAAACATTTATCATATTCCGACTGCAACTATTCATGTACTTCGAAGAGAAATCTAAAAAGCACATATTTACACACAGTGGACAAAAATCTTGTTCATGTCCCGAATGCAATTATTCATGTTGTACAAAGGAATTTCATAGAAATCATTTGCTGACTCACACTGACATAAGACCTTTTACATGTTTCTACTGCGACTATTCATTTTCTAGAAAGATCCAACAAAAAATCACATGTTTACCCACAGCGGACCTAAAACCTTTTCTTGTCCCTAAAGCAGTTATTCAAGTTCTCGATAGCGAGTTTTAAAAATTCACAACGCGATTCACCGTGGAGAAAAACCTTTTTCATGTTCTTAGTGTAAATATGCATGCAATACGAAGAGAAATCTAAAAAATCGTGTGTTTTTCCCAGTGTGCACAAAAACATTTTAAGGGTCCCGGCTGCAACTATTCATGTTCTAAAAAAAACAAATAAAACGTCACATATTTACCCACAGGGGAGAAAAACCTTTTTCATGTCCCACTACTCTTCATGTTATCGCAAGGGATATCTAAAAAATCACAAGTAGACCACAGTGGACAAAAACCCTTCGTGTCCCGACTGCAACTATAAATTTTCTCAAAAGGGGACGTCTAAGAACGCACTTGCCGGTTAACAGTGGAGAGAAATCTTTTTCGTGTCTTGTCTGCAACTATTCATGATCTTAAAAGAGAAGTCTTAAATGTCACCTGTTTATCCACTGTGGGAAAAAATCCCTTTTCATGTTCCGACTGCAACTATTCATGTGCTAGAAAGGGATATCTAAAAAGTTACATATTTACCCACAGTGGAGAAACTTTTTTTCAGTAAATTTTCGTTTTTAAGCAATTTGAACACTGAAGAAGTTCAAAATAGTACTAGTGTGTTAGAAACGATGTATTCTGGTGATTTAGAAAAGTGCTTTCTAGATGAATGAATCTATTTATGTTCTTACTAAACAACGATAGCTCTAGAATATCTAGATGGGGCTTCCCAGACAGGGTTTCTTAGAGGGTTTCCCAGACAGGGCTTCCCAGAACAACCAAAGCGATTTTATAGATTCTACGAAATAAAGAACTCGAAACAATTTACCCAAACATTGGCATAACCTTAAGAATTTTCGTTAAGATGACAGTCAGCAATTACAGAGATTTTCCTGTATTAAGAGAGTGAAAAATTATCTTCATTCAACCATGACAGAAGAGATCAAATTCGTTAGCAATACGTAACATTGAATCAAACTTGTTGCTATCTTTAAGAGGTAATAGCACCGGTGAGAAATCTCGACGGTAGGTATTTTAAAAAATTCTCGCTATCGCACCGCGCTCAAAAAATAACTAGCTATCGATGTGTTGGTGAGACCACGTGAGTGTTTGGCTTGTACACCCTCTCGCCCCCTTTGCGTCTCATGCCTACCGTCTTTCGCCTCATACCGCCATATCCAATATTCTGTTTAGATAAAGCATGTTTCGACTTATTTCGTCGCTAATGAAGTTTTTGAATCGGCCTTGCGGTGTGACAGAAAAAGGGCCCATTATTTTTAAACGCACGAGGTCTGCTATTGTCGGTTATTTATAAATATCGTCGATAGGTATTGTAACAATGTCTTCTGTTCACGCTTATTACCGACAAATTACGAATTATTTTACTAGAACTCTATGTAGGTTAGTAGTTTTAAAGTTTTCACTGTATTTGCGTTTATAAATATGCAGTCAAACCAACTACATCGAATTATTATATACATACATATGATTATTCTCTATGATACATTAGTTATTATTGAAAATTAGTATTAACCTCTCAGGCCTCGGGCCTGTTTTTCGAAAAGTCAAAATATTTCCGCTTTCCAATAAATTCCAAATAACTTTAATATTTGTGAACGCATCCGAAAACTAAAAACTGTTTTTGAAAGATGATGAAATACGCTTTCAAATTTTATAATTCGAAATAAACATATAATTTTGTTTTTATTTTATTAATAACTAGCAGACCCGGCCACACGTTGCTGTGGCTAACGAAACACAACGCCATTTACCCAACCTTTATAAAATCCACACCATCCGCTCGCCAGCTGCCCGCTGCGCGCTGCCCTTTGCCTAAATTGAATATTTGAATTTCTTGGCTTTTCTCTACTATAATAAGCATTTATTATACACATAAACCTTCCTCTTAAATCACTCTATCTATTGGTGAAAACCGCATGAAAATCTGTTGCGTAGTTTAAAAGATTTATGCGCACATACATTTTGAGCGACTTCATTTTATACTATGTAATGATGATGATACCACAAAACTTAAATTTCTACTCATATAATTTGGCACTTACCTATCTTATTAAAAAAAAAACTCAAAAATGCATATGCAACAAAAATGTATTTTTGACCGATTATCTCTATCTCTACATATTATAAAGTCCCCCGCGCCATCTGTCTGTCTATTCGCGATAAACTCGAAAACTACTGAACGGATTTTCCTGCGGTTTTCACCAATATACAGAGTATTTCGTGAGGAAGGTTTAAGTATGCAATTTGTCAATGATTTGTGTAAATTGGTTGAAACATAACGATAATTGTTAGAAGTGTCGGAAATAAGTCCAGCCGCCTGGTAGCTTTCATCGAAAACGCTGCACAATCCTTTTGGGATATAACCAGGGCTGGGCAAAATACATGCTTTGCTGTAATTGAAATACAAATTACAAAATACTTTTTCGCATGTATTTAAAATACGAAATACAAAATACTTTCAAGTCATGTATTTGAAATACAAAATACAAAATACAGTATTTTAACCATTTTTTTCTTTCAAATACAAAATACAAATTACAAAATACAAAATACATTTGGTTTTGGTAGAACCTTTGGTTGCAATAAATTGTCATAAATGCCCTTATCTAAGGGTGCGTTTAAATAGAAGCAATGTTGAGCAGAGTGAAACAGAGACGTGCAAAAATTGACCAATCATATTGCTCAAAAGACACATCTCATCTCCGCTTCACTTGTAAAATTTGTGGTAAAGGACTCAGGTGTTAGGTAATATAATAATAATATATTATTATTATAACACGACATTTGTATAGCGCTATTTTGTTTTATTTCTAGTGACCGACCGAAGGTTCGGTTTCGGTTTCGTCAAGGTTCGGTAAAAAAATCTAGTTTCGGCATCAGTTTCGGTTTCGGCAGAAAATCTGCCGAACCTTCGGCCGCACCGAAACTCTGCATTTGTGAATTATCGCGTGCCGTTTGACTGACTTCCGGTGAGTTCGTGGCTCGTGTGTCATCCACCATCATCAACTGAGTTCGCTGGCCGGTCCGGCGTGCTTGTATTGTGAGTTTATGTAATCACAAACTTCAATTATTTTTATTTATTTCATTCTAATTTTAATTTTATTTAACAAGTGTAAATAAAAATTAAAATCTAATCTCCTTCAACGGAAGCGATCTTCTGAATAGTCCCTCCTTTGATGTGCTTGGTGTAAGGCCCTCCGTTCATGGAGATACTTACAATCTTCGTAATTGTGACGAAACCACAAGTACCCTGTTGATATACATACTACTTTTTAATGCTAGTCTCCGTACACGGCGCTATCCGAAATATACTATATAGTCACATGAGAACGGGTCGTTTCTATGACTCATTCTTGAGTTCAACAGCTCGGCTGTGGAACCCGGCCTCTATGTTTCCTCCCTCCTTCCTCTCCCCAAAAAGACCCTCCATACAGCATCTTCAAAGATGACATACGCCCTGAGGGAAATTATTTTTCTCTGGGTCTCTCATGTGGAGTTAATGTAAAAAAATGTTGTGATTGTAAACGCAATTAAAATTATAGTACTCAATTTATGAGGTCCTTACTTTATAGTGAATAAAAGTGTAAAAAATAAGCCGAATTTCAGTAAACAATAGATTTTTAACATGTCTAAAAAAGTTTCGGTTTCGGTTTCGGCCGAAACTGAGAAAGATATCGAATATTCGGTTTCGTTTTCGGTAGAAAATCCTGTTTCGGTCGGACACTAGTTATTTCACTTCAAGTGCGCTCTACTGTAATTAACTTAAAAATAGTTTAGTATTCAGTCAAATTATTCCTATAGTGCTTGATCTAATACTATGACACAAAAATGTACAATACAAAGCAATGACAAGCATTACATAATATGATACAAATATGATAGAAAATGTACAATAACAGTGCTATTATAGCACAGGACGTGTTGCCAACTCTAAATATTAACACACATAACATATAGCTCTGGATTCTAGCGTTTTTAGTCTACGTATTATCTATGTCAGTTTATTTTTCATTATCATTATTAAGATCGCTAAATGTATTTGAAAATGTATTTTGAAGCCATAAGTATTTGAAATACAAATTACAAAATACCTCAGCCCCATGTAATTGAAATACCAATTACAAAATACATTTTTAGGAAGTAATTGAAATACAAATACAAAATACGTATTTGTATTTCAAATACGTATTTCAATTACAAGTATTTCAAATACTGCCCAGCCCTGGATATAACAAAACAATTAATGGTGGGATATTCCTCTTTTATAGATCTACAAAAAAGTCCGCGAAGGCATATATCTATCTTTTACGGATAGCTTACTATACACATTATATCTAAAATGCAATTGATAAGAATAATAAGATAAGAAGATAGAATGCGTATAGTAAAAGATAGATATATGCCATCGCGGACTTTTTTGTAGATCTATAAAAGAGGAATATCCCACCAAGCGTTGTTTTGTTATATCCCAAAAGGATTAGGCAGCGTTTTCGATGAAAGCTACCAGGCGGCTGGAATTTTTCCGACACTTCTAACAATTATCGTTATGTTTCAACCAATTTACACAAATCCTTGACAAATTACATACGTAAACTTTCCTCACGAAACACTCTATCTATTGGTGAAAACCGCATGAAAATCCGTTCAGTAGTTTTCGAGTTTATCGCGAACAGACAGACAGACAGACAGAAAGACGGCGCGGGGGACTTTACTTTATAATATGTAGAGATAAAAAAGGTTTAAAAATAGCCCACCTTAAGTTTTTTTCTAATTAAAATTACGATAACGAAAAAGATAAAAGCACTTACATATTTTATTAGACAATTAAATCTAAATGGATTTATTGTGTTGTGTGTATCATACGTGTGAGTTGACATGTTTGTAAATAATAATGTTTAAAATGTTAGATATATCGCTTGCTGAGGTTTGATTTGTACTCCTGTATTTTTGAGTTTCTTTAAGCAGTAAATACAAAAAAGGATGTGTTAGTTCGTTCAAAATTCAATAAAAAATGTTGGTCTTTTACCTATAGATAGATTTACCTACACATTTTTTTTAAATATTTATTACAGTCAGTTTGAAATAAAGGAAACAAATATATAATTTTTTTAAACTTCAAAACTTTTTATTTTTATTTTCAACTTTATAAAACCTTAAATTGTAATATTTAATTACATGAAGACAATATTAGCGAAACTTCAACCCAAGGCTTCAGGCCCAACTTCATAGTACAAAAAAAAGTGCAAAAATCACTTACTTCGCAATTTTTGCAATAAAATAAAAGCACTTAGAAAAAAAACCAACAACGCTAAAGGCTTTGTACCAGTTCACATAAGGAAAAAGGTTGAAGCAAACGTTTTACGTATGAGAAAAGCTATAGTTTGAGCAGTAAATTACAGAAAAGAGCAAGAAAACACGGCACAAAGTGATAAAGTAAAAAATCTGAAAATGGACAAAAAAATGCCGCAAACCATGTTTTTGGTGATCATACAAAATGTTCGTCATACTATTGCAAGTCGGAGAAGTATACTAATGATCCAAATTTAGTAAGCGATCTTCAAGATTGTGGAACAGGACTGATATTCAACAATTATTGTCGTCTCTAATAGCAAATGCAGAAAGTCTTATTATTAACGTGACAAATAACACTGTGGAGCAATTCAACAACGTTATAGCCAAATTTATAGGCGGAAAAAGAGCAAATTTTACAAAAATGGGATAACTTCAGCAGTTGAGCTTCTTGAGCAGTAACTTCGTGGAATAGTGAAATGACAACCCATTCACGAATACAAAAAAAATCCAAGGCCACAGTCCTGGCAACTACACGAAGCATTTTATTGAAAGAAAACGACGTTCGAAGGAGACAATACAGAGGTGTCGAAAAATAAAACTAAGGTATTACGAAAACACGACAGAAAAGAGAAAAAAAGTTGCAGGGCCTGATGAAAATTATGGTCAATTGGAATTAGATCCAGATATGCCAGCTGAACTATTTGAAACGATACAGAGGAATTTTTCAAAGAATTATCTCCATCGAATAAGGATGAACTCGAAAGGAATACGGTGGGCCAAAGCAATAATAATTTGTGGACAATTGAAAGGCGTAAGCGGCTTACAGCTTCTAACTTTGGACAAAAATATGTAAGCTACGGCCAAAAACTTCAGTTGCGAGAGTATTAAACTCGCTACTGTACTCGCCATTTAAAGGAAATATGGCCACAAATTATGGGAAAGAAAATGAAAACCAAGCAATTGAGCAATTTACAAAAGAAACAAAATTAGAGGTATTCGCCTGTGGACTATTTATCGATGAAAACAAAAACTTTTTAGCGGCAAGTCCGGATGGCCTTTTTGGCAAGGATTCTATAATTGAAGTGAAATGCCCATATAGTATAGTAAATATGTCACCAGAAGAAGGATTTGAACAAAAAAAATTGATAACTGTAAAATTGAAGACAATGCTTCAACATTAAAACGGAATCACAATTACTTCTACCAAGTACAAGGCCAGTTACACATTACTCGTCGTAAATACTGTTATTTTGTCGTGTGGAGTCCTAAAGGTTTGCCGTATGAAAAAATTGAAAGGGACGATTCAATCTGGCAAAAAATTGAACCACTGTTAGAAAAACTTCTACCACCAATGCCTTTTACCAGAAACAATTGACGGTCGCATATCAAGAAATTTACCGGCGAGAGAAAGATCTAAATCATAAATTGTTTAAAATTCATTGTATAGTGGTAAAAAATTTTGAACAATAAAGTGTTTACAAACAAAAAATTTCAATTAATCACTGAAGGCAATGTAAGCGACTCTCAACTAAAAATTTGAAACAGATTTTTTTTAAAAACATAAACCTCACATTGGAGGCACCGAGGAAAAATAATCGCTCAGGGACTTTGTTGGAGAAGTTGTTGGACATCATTGGAGAAGCTGTGTGGAGGGTATTTTTAGGATAAGGAAGGAAAGGAAGTTTTGGGTAGGGAAAAGGTAGGTAAAAGTATGAAATGATGGTGGAGAGTCCAGCTGTAGAGATCAAAAGATCTTCCTCTTCCAGTTTCTCCCAATCCGGCCCGCCACGCAGTAAGTGGACAAAATTATCCGCCACCAAAACCCATGCAGACCTCATCCGTGAACCCGGGAACCCAGGCTCTGTCACCAAACATAGAGGACCACTTGCGGTGACCAAGTGGCGGGGGTGTTGGTTATCCAATAAATGGTTCCCGGGGCGATGGTACCTAAAACGCCTCCCAAATTGAAAATTTATTATAGTACTTGACATAAAAAAATTTAATTTTGCACAATTTTAGTATGAAAGCTCGGTCAGTATTGGTATACCGCGATGAGTCACTAAACAGAAAAAAAACGAATAAAAAATATCGATTACTCGGGCAAGGACAACACTAGTCTACCGATAAAATTCTTTACATCACTACTTCGCATTATATGTATGTATTTGTCAAAACCCACGTTCCCCGGCCCCCCTCAGGAGAAATGAGCGAAAGGGACACCTGCACGTCGGGCCGAAAATACCTAAATAAAATCTTCGAAATCGATGTTTTGTATTCCCCATTTTTCTTCTCCAAAACTGGACGGATTTAAAAATTTTTTTTCACTAACTGTATTAAAAGAAAATATTCTATGTCGGTACGTTTTGCTTTTTTTCAAAATACATTGTTTAGTTTGTATACTGAACGTTTTTTGACGGCGTTTAAATTAGGCAATTTTATTCATTTTTGGAAGGTCGTAACTTCTATGAGAAGTAAATTATCAAAAAAAACAAAACGTACCGACACGCTAGTGGTCAATATCTATAATATGTAAAAAAAAATTTTGCTCTAGGGTCAAAATCCAGAGAGATAAACGGGGAATACGTTTGTATAGAAAAGCGCAGCTAGTATTTCCTCTTAAATACCTATGACGATGTTATTGACAACTTCGCAAGTCAAGAATGTAGATGCAGATGTTTTTTTTTACAATTTTCTTTAAAGTGATTAGTAGACGCTTATCAATTTTTAAATGATTAGTTGATTTAACTTTATTTTTTTATTTATCAAATATAAGTTATAAATGTTTTTTTAATTATCGTTACTCATACCATAACTGCGAAAATATGTAGGGTTGTGTTTATGTATATTTTACTTCTTCATGCAAAAAAAAACTACTGAACCGATTGTGATGAAACTTGGTATGAAAAAAAAGATAACTGGACACCCATATTTACATATTTTATACCAAAATTCCCACGCCGCGCCGGTGCCGCCGGATAAGCTGCGTCACGCAGCATTTTTAGTTATTATATGTTTGTACTGATTAAAATTTATAATATATGGCCCCTAGAGGGGGGCCGATGGGGTGCTTGCCTAGAGCGCTCTCAACACTTAATCCGCCTCTGTACGAGTGTATATATATTTAGATTTTCGGGGTAGCATTTTTAGTCAGAATGAAAGGAATTACAAAAGTTTTATCTGTATTTAGAGATAGTAAATTTTGATCAAACCATTTTTTTATTAAATTTATATCTGAGTTTCATTCCACGTCGATCCCTCAGCTAAAATTGCTGTGTCATCAGCGTAAGATATTAGTTTGGATTTTATGGTGAGTTTAAAAATATCATTAACATAAATGATAAAAAGAATTGGTCCCTTCGGGATTCCAAATTTACTGATTTGAGAATCGCTGAGAAAACCATTTAATTTGACAAATTGCTCTCTATGAAATAGGTAATTTTCGATCGGCATTATTGGTTATACCAATTTTATTTAGTTTGGAGATAAGATTCGAATGTGATATTCTGTCAAAAGCTTTTCGTAAGTCGACAAATATTCCAATACATTTCTTTTTACCATCTAAAGATTTATATATTTCAGATGTTAGGTCTACGAAAGCATCTTGAGTGCTCAAATTTTCTCTAAAACCATATTGATGTGAATTTAATATATTATTTTCTTTTATAAATTTAAACATCTGTTTATTTACAATTTTTTCAAATATTTTTGCAATATTTGAGGTAAGAGAAATTGGCCTATAATTATTACTAAGAAAGGGGTCACCGGATTTAAAAATAGTAGTAATTATAGTTTTTTTGTAATTTACTGGGAATTTGCCATTTTCAAAACTTGTATTTATGATGTGTGCCGATGGTTTGCAAAGTGAATCAGAATTTTTCTAAAGAATTTCTACCAAATATTGTCATAACCGGGGGAAGAATTACCTTTTAATTGATTAATAGTATGTTTGATTTCATCAGCGTTAGTTCGTTGGAATTGTGTTAAGGTGTTACAAGGATTTGAAGGCGATGTATGTAATTAATTATTTTCGATGTTTTTAATTTTAAGTGCTAATTTTTCACCAACTGATCCAAAATAATTGTTGAAAATATTTGCACATTTCATTGGATTCGTGTTTACATCGTAAATTTTGTTATCAATATCTGTGATTTTGTTTATGTTATATTTTTTAGATTTTTTATTGATAATTTCATTGATAGTTAGCCATACCTTTTTATTATTGTTGCCAGCAATATTGATTTTTCTTTATAGAAATCTTCTTTGGTTTTCCTGATAATGTAACACAGTTTATTTCTGATTTTTTTTAAATATTCGTATAGTTTATAGTTTTCTGGAAATTTTTTATGTTCCTTATAATTTTTTTCTTTATGCATAATTGAGATTATGATTCCTTGGGTGATCCACGGTTTTAATTTTTTGAATTTAGTATTTGGAGAGTATTTTATAATGGAAGAGGAGGATTTTATATGCTTATTGAAGATTGATTCAAAATTTAGTGAACATAAATGGGTGTTATTAGAGGATATAACAGTTTCACAATTTTCAATGTTAAGGTTTTGTTGTAATTTTTCGTAGTTAATAATAGTTTTTGGAAAATTATTGTGGGAGTAATTTTTCACATCTCTTTTGTCAGTTTTAAAGGCTACAATGCATGTGTGATGATCAATAATATTATTATTCCAAATATTTGATTTTATTTTTAATTGATTTTATTTTTTCAGTTTCATTAGTATTACACCAGATATGATCAATGCATGATGGCCTTTGTCAAGGACATTCTCTCGTATATTTTTTTACACATGGTTTAAAGTTTAGTTCCGTTAATGTGTTGATTTAATCAGTTTTTTTTTTCTTTTCTATTGTTTTCAAATTCATCAGATATATCGATATTGATATCGCCCACAATAAATGCATTTGGAGAACAATTTTTCAATAGATTTCAGATTCTCGGTGAAATTACTAATGCTCGAGTTGTGTGTTCTATATAATGCTATTATATCAAAACATGTGTTTTTTATATTAATTTGAATATGAAGACAGTTTACAAGATCGATATGTATTAATTTCATTAACTAAAATATTTTCATGAATACATTTTATAAAAACAATGATTCCGCTGTTTCGATTTATTTTGTAAGTTGTAACAAAATTATTGTATCCAGGTGAATTATAGGTACCTGAGTAGCCGCTAATTCTGGCTTCCGATAACACAATTCAATCCGGTTTATGGGCGAGTTCATTCAATGCAAGTGTAAAATGATCAACATTTTTACAGACACTTCTGATATTTAAGTGAAGGATTGTTAAAGATTTTGAGAGATTAATTTCTAATAGTATGTTATTACATTCGACACTAGATAAACAAATTTCTTCCGAAATCTTGAAAGATGAATCTATATCTTCAAATAATGAGTCAGACATAGAAGTATTTTAAGAGAATAGAATAATAAAAAATTGATTTTGACATTACCGTATTGTTGAGAATGTAATTGTAGGAGAAAAAAAATTTTTAGGAGAAATAGTTGTCGTCCAGTTATACATATATATATATATATATTTTTTTAATATTTATTTATTTATTTATTCCATTTTTACAATTTTACAAAGTTAGGTATAAGTACAATTATTTTTTTAATTATGTACATGTAATGCAAATCGCACAGAAAACGATCTTAAAAGTAATACTTAAAAAACACAGACTAACCGATACAGATCAAATATATAAAAGTTGTGACGTACTAGATATACGCCAATTATATGTTAAAACACTACTGAACTACATTTTTGACCAAAAAAGACACTCCAACAAACCCCAAATATCACTAATAGACCAGTTAGACAAGCGTACAAAGAAAACATAAAAACTCCGACGGTAAGCACTACCTTTGGAAAAAGACACCATAAATACCAAGCTATAAAAGCATTCAACAATCTTTCACTTGAAACAAAAATTGAGGAAAACAAAAATAATTTCAGAAACAAAATAAAAAAATGGATTAAAGAACAAAATAGACAATTTTACCAAAATTTCATAACATAAAAGAATAAAACATATACTCCCAACACACTAAACCAATATAAAACACGTAACACTAACAAACACATAAAACATAATATACGCCGATTTTCGTTTAATTACTTTATTTTTTTTAGTTTATTAATTTAAAATAATTTTAATTTTTGATCTCTATTTTTAGTTTAAAATTATCTTTACTTTAAATGATTTTTTTGTTTGTTTCGTCACCAACTTTGTATATTTCTTTTTTTTTTCAAACTATAATGTATAAAGTATTTTATTATAAAATGGGGGCCTCAGCACGGGTAAACAACCCAGTGAGGTCAACATTACTGGTTTGTACTATAAAAATTTGTAAAATAATAATGTATCAACAATAAAAAAAAAAAAAAAAAATGCAAATATTTTTTAATGGTGGTAATAATACCTCTCTAATTGAGAATTTCTCGTGTTTAGGGAGGGAGTACTAACACAATTGATATTTTGATATATAATTGATGCTACCATGAGCGTATTTATGAAAAAATAAAATAAAAACAACATGTATGTAAAATTATATACCTGTGCACTATTTTAGGAAGAAGGTTTTTTTTTTAATTATAAAATATAAAACCTGTGTACACATTGAAAATATAAGTGGGCGTAATATAACACAAACATGAAATTACTTAGTGGTGAAATGTATTTTAATTTTTTTCTTAAAAATTTTATAATTTTTTTCGGATTGAATATCTTTAGGAAGTTCGTTAAAGCATTTTATGGCTGAGTATGTGTAATGGTGTTGGGCCGTTGTAGTAATAAGTTTAGGGATTATTATTTGTCCTGTTGTTCTCGGCCTGGTGCTAAATGACTTTATTGTTAGTTTGTCTTTATGGATTTGAAGTAATGCATTTTTTTGATAGATTCTGTTTATTTGTAAAACTTTGAATTCATCGAATATTTTTTGAGTTGAATAGTCTAAAGGTTTTTTTAGAATAATTTTGATGAGTCTTCTATGTACTATTTCAAGTGGGGCTAAGTTGGTTTTATACGCTCCTCCCCAACCTATTATTCCGTATTGCAGAACTGATTGGGCTAATGCATAGTAAACCTTCAGTAGTATAGATTTATGAAGTATATTTCTTAGTTTGAGAAATACGTAAAAAAGTTTACGTATTCTGTTTATAGTTTGTGCAATATGTTCTGTCCATTTAATATGTTGGTCTATTATTATGCCTAAATATTTAATGTTGTTCTTTTTTGAAATTTTTGTGCATTTAGATGAGTTGCAGTTGTCAGTATAATTTTTACAAGAGCTATGAATAGTTATATTGGAATTTATAATAGGAAGGAATTTGTCTGATAGTGTAAATGTCATGAAGTAAGTTGTGTCAGAGTTTAAGGAAAGATAGTTGTCATCCAGCCATTGTTTTAAGTTGTTTATTTCTACATTTGCGGTTCGGTAGGCTTCATCTCAAGTTTTTTTTCTATGATTAAGACTGTGTCGTCAGCGAAAGATATGATTTTTCCAATTTTCGGTATTGTAAGCATTTCATTCACGTAAATGATAAACAATATTGGACCTAACACTGTCCCTTGAGGAATTCCAAATTCTGAATAGGTGGGTTCACTCAATGGTATATTAACAACAGTAATAAAAAGTATTAACAAAAACTCTCAATATAAAATACATACTTATCTCAGATTTACAGTAAGTGAAAAAAATATTCATAGAACGACCTGTAACAGTTGTATTTGACATGGTCAAATATTTTCGTAATAATAGTAAGATGAATTTAATGTATGTAGCAATAATATTTATAATAGTTTGCATTTCAAAATCATTTATGCAGTGTAAATATATAATGCGGTTAATTAGTACGTGAATAGTTACTTATGTATCATACTTCTACTTACTTTACGAATAATCGATTTTGTCTTGAGCGATTCTAAGCATTTTAGCACGAGACATTAAATGCTCGATGCATTGTGATTAGTGTCATAATTTAGTTTGTAGTTTTTGTTTTGAAAAGAACAATTATTACATATAGGATCGGAGTTCTTGTTGGTACATTGTTGAACGTTGTGGTTTCCAGAACAGTGGCTACATGTAGCAGCATTTGTTTTATCCAGACATCGGAGCGAAGTGTGGCCGAATCGAAAGCAATGGAAACATTGCGTGAGTACTTTGCCGTCCTCCACCTTAACCCGCTGGTAGCTGATGTTAACTTTTTGTTTATACAGTAGTAATTGTCTCATACTGCCACTAGTTTCCAGGACACAATTTTTTGAATATTTAGTTTTAAATGTTTTTAACATTTTTAGGGAGTCTAAATCAGGATTCACTTTTAACATTTCCTCCAGGTCCGGGTTCTGTGCAATTAGGTTTGGTATAATATCATGATCTTGAATATCTTCTTTTAGAATGATCCTAGGTTTTTCTCTTCTTTACTTCTTCAGCTTGGATGTTACGAAGATTTTCGTTAATCTCTTTTGACAATACTAAAGCATTGTTTTTTTTGGGGCAGTGTATATCAGTATATTTTTGCTTATTTTTTTAACTCCGTTTACTGCTATTTTCAGTTTTGCAGCAGAATTTTTTTTGTGATTATTTTTTCAATGTCTTCTGATGATTTGTTTTTATCATCAGAAGAAATAATAATTGAAAATTTATTTGTATCTTGAGGTAAATTATTTGTTGTTTTGGCTTCGTTACTTACAGGATAACTTCGGTTTCTGTTTTCTAGTCCTTGGCGTATTCTTCAGTTTTCGTTAGCAGTAGGTCTTTTAATTTGATTATTTCCTGTTGGTCCGAAATTTTTTCTTTGTTGATTGTATTTTCAAGTTGTAGGAATTGTTTTTCAATCAAATTTTTGATTTTTATTTCTTTGATGTTCTTATATACTTCACTCTTTAACGTCTCCAAAATTTCGGTTAACGACATATTGGAGACCCCACTTATTGCAAGCGCAAAGGGTTAGGGCAAGCAGCACCCAAACCCGGATTTAATAATATTATCGCGATGCAGCGGTGCAGGTGTACGTTCCGGTTAAGGTTGAAACATTGATTTTTATTGTGTACATTGTAACGAGTTTGGCTGCTATTGATGGCGATTCTCTCCACCTTTTTTAAATGTCAAATGCAAGCTTAAAATATTTTCAAAATAATTATTATATCCTTATTTCAAAATACGAGTTATGTTTACGACTTCAATATTTTGCAAAATATTTCAAGCAAAACAAAATATTCAAAACTCACGCGAAATAAATTTCCTTTATAAAAATATTCTGTTTCAGGTTTTTTTTTTACTTGAACCAATCATCAAACGCTACAACAACGAGGCCATGGATCTCCTAAATCCTGATACTGTTTCCATCAAGACGGAACCAGGGCCCCAGGAAGAAGGTGGAGGTGTAATGTTGTATATGGATAAAGATTTCGACCTCCAGGATGTAAAGAAGGAATGTTTTCAATATGCGGAGATTACTCAGACAGCCAGTTAGTTACATTGAATATATTAAAAAATGTGGCATGTTTAATTTTTTAATAATTTAACAAACATGCCACATTTTTAATTTGGAATTATTAACATAAATGTATTACTCGCACCGAGTTCCTGATTCCTCAAGTATTTACCTGTTTTTATTTGGGACATGTTATCAGTTATACGTTACAGTTACGTAAATATTGATGGAACTAAAAACCTTTTCATTGTCTTCTTCAAGAGCGGTGTTCTTCTTGAAGTGTTGGCAACTGATGCGGACATCTGTTGTCATTCTTTTATCTTAAAGTTCGTATCCAAATCCACGCCTTTATACATATTTTAAATGGTTGGGTTTTAAATCTTTCAAATTTATAGATTTTTTTTATAAAGTCTAGTTGTATGTAAATTATTGTAGTGTATGAATGTAGTACACTAGATTAAAAAAACATTACAATTGTCAATGTTCGTATTGTCATTTTGGTTTTGCAGGCAGCACTCATGTGGAGACAGTGGCCTTCAAGGAGGATCTTGCATCCCGAGAAGAAAATGAAGGGAGTTTTCCATTTATGGAAATTGACATGGACCTGTCGGATGTTAAGAAAGAATGCTTAGAACGCGTGGAAATGAACCAAAAAACAGGTAAAACCCATTTTCATTGTAAGAACATAATCTGGTATCCATTTTTTCAACTTATCGCGGAAATTAAATCTTAATGAGCCTTTTTTATTCATATTCTTTTTCAAATTTGTCGACAGATCCGAAGACGCATCCTGTGGATAAACGATTCTTTTGTTCTCAATGTGACTACTCTTGCTATCATAGGAATGATTTTGTAATTCACCGTCGCACCCATACTAGAGTTAAACCCTTTTCTTGTTCCGAGTGCAACTATTCATGTTCTCAGAAGGGCAGTCTGACCATCCACACGCTGACTCACAGTGGAGAAAAACCTTTTTTTTGTTCCGAGTGCAACTATTCATGTTCTCTAAAGGGCAATCTCACGAGGCACAAGCTGACTCACAGTGGAGAAAAACCCTTTTCTTGTTCTGAGTGCAACTATTCATGTTCTCATAAGGGCAGTCTAACGATCCACAAGCTGACTCACAGCAGAGAAAAACCTTTTTCTTGTTCCGAGTGCAACTATTCATGTTCTCGAAAGGGCAGTCTCACGAGGCACAAGCTGACTCACAGTAAAGAAAAACCTTTTTCTTGTACTGAGTGCCACTATTCATGTTCTCAAAAGAGCAGTCTGACCAAGCACATGTTGAGTCACAGTGGAGAAAAACCTTTTTCTTGTTCCGAGTGCAACTTTTCATGTTATCAAAAGGGCGATCTCACGAGACACAAGATGACTCACAGTGGAGAAAAACCTTTTTCTTGTTCCGAGTGCAACTATTCATGTTATCAAAAGGGCGTTCTTACGAGGCACAAGCTGACTCACAGTGGAGAAAAACCTTTTTCTTGTTCTGAGTGTAACTATTCATGTTCTCGAAAGGGTAGTCTAACGATCCACATGCTGACTCACAGTGGAGAAAAACCTTTTTCTTGTTCCGAGTGCAACTATTCATGTACTGTAAAGTGCAATCTCACGAAGCACAAGCTGACTCACAGTGGAGAAAAACCTTTTTCTTGTTCCGAGTGCAACTATTCATGTTCTCAAAAGGGCAGTCTAACGTACCACAAGCTGACTCATAACGGAGAAAAACCTTTTTTTTGTTCCGAGTGCAACTATTCATGTTCTCGAAAGGGCAGTCTCACGAGGCACAAGCTGACTCACAGTGGAGAAAAACCTTTTTCTTGTTCCGAGTGCAACTATTCATGTTCTGAAAAGGGCAGTCTCACGAGGCACAAGCTGACTCACAGTGGAGAAAAACCTTTTTCTTGTTCCGAGTGCAACTATTCATATTCTCAAAAGGGCAAACTAACGAGCCACATTTTTTTTTTACATTAACTCCACACACGAGGCCCTGAGGAAAATAATTTCCCTCAGGGTCTATGTCATCTGGGATGCTGTGTGGAGGGTCTTTTTGAGGAGAGGAAGGAATGAACATTGGTCTTGAAGAGACCCATGTTGTAGGAAGGAGGAAACACAGAGGCCGGCAAATCATTCCACAGCCGAGCTGTTGAACACAAGAACGAGTCGAAGAAACGACCCGTTCTCATGTGACAAATGTCAACTGTGTACAAATGTTGGGCACGCGTTTGGCGTGTTTCCCGACTATGCACCGGTGCCGAAGGGATCAATGATGCTAGTTCCTCGGAGCATCTTCCATTGTAATACCGGTAGAACAAGGATAGCATTCCCACCCGACGCCTGTGCTCTAAAGATTGCAATCCGTCTGTTAAGATGGGAGAATCTATCAAACGGACCGCCCGTTTCTGCACAGAGTCGAGGGTATTTTTTAGGTATTTTGGAGCTCCAGACCAGAGGTGGCTGCCAAATTCAACCGTGGGGCGCACTTGCGATTTGTACAGGGTTAGCAGTTGTGTACTATTAAAGTATCTGCGGGCCCTGTACAGTACATGCTGACTCACAGTGGAGAAAAACCTTTTTCTTATTCCGAGTGCAACTATTCATGTTCTCAAATAGGAGATCTCACGAGGCACACACTGACTCACAGTGAAGAAAAACCTTTTTCTTGTTCCGAGTGTAACTATGCATGTTCTCAAAAGGGTAGTCTGACCATCCACATGCTGACTCACATTGGAGAAAAACCTTATTTTTGTTCCGATTGTAACTATTCATGTTCTCAAAAGGGCAGTCTAACGATCCACAAGCTGACTCAAAGTGGAGAAAAACCTTTTTCTTGTTCCGAGTGCAAATATTCATTTTCTCAGAAGAGCAAACTCACTAGGCACAAGCTGACTCGCAGTAAAGAAAAACCTTTTTCTTGTCCCGAGTGCAACTATTCATGTTCTCAAAAGGGCAGGATGACCATGCACTTGCTTAGTATCAGTGGAGAAAAACCTTTTTCCTGTTCCGAGTGCAACTATTCATGTTCTCATAAGGGCAGTCTAACGATCCATATGCCGACTCAGAGTGGAGAAAAACCTTTTTTTTTTTGTTCCGAGTGCAACTATTCATGTTTTCAAAAGGGCAGGTAACGATCCACAAGCTGACTCACAGTGGAGAAAAACCTGTGTCTTGTTCCGAGTGCAACTATTCATGTTTTCAAAAGGGCAATCTGACGAGCCACATGCTGACTCACTGTTGACAAAAACCTTTATTGTGATCTAAGTGCAGCAACTCGTCTTCTCAAATGTGAGATTTTAAGAAATACTTGGGAACTTTTGTTGCAGAATAAACTTTTTCGTATTTTTTCTGCTATTATGCCTTTTGTCGAAGTTACTTTAACGAAGTTACGCTAGTCAACTGAGACAGGAACTGGTTCAAAAATAGCATGTTCCTCGAATCCACTATCATCTAGTGATCTCTAGTCACTGGTACAGAATAACCGAGACATGCAATAGCGTCGTATGCAGTATATAACTGTTTGATTCAACTGAGTATTGCCGTCAAACTTTACATATCTGGAGAGATACTGCGAATTCATTAAATTGTAGTACTTATGTTTGCTTGGGGCACGTCTTTATGCAAGCTGCCGACGGAATTGGCGACTTTTTTTTACGAATTGTAGAATTAGAAACGGATCTACAATAGTTAAAGCGAATGTTGCCATATAAAGGCGTAAAACGAAATGGTTTACTACAAGCTGGTATTACAGTACATTTCGAACTGGTTTTCGGCGTTTAGCTTTGATGTAGCCATCAATTACCCGATACTAATAGCTACGCCGACGTAGTATTGACTAGGTCGTAATGGTTTTATTTTTTATGAATTCGAATTTTGCGTTTTTTGAATTTATCAAAGTCAACTTTAATGGGGGAATCGGGGTTACAACACGTTATACGCCCCGCGTGCTACCCTTACCTGCAACGCCACTGAGTACACTGGAATAACACCTCGTAGTGGATTGGAGCTGGCAACACGGTATCACTTCCAATTACATAAGCACACATTCCACCACTTACAATTATACATCTACCCTAATTATGGATACTGTAGCGATGTCCGAAACGTTGGCTATTGTAGAAGGTAGCGCAAAACGGCATAGCAATTCAAAAACAAATAACAAAAATAATTTTGACCGTGAAAATCTAAAAACGTATCCACAGAATATGGTTGTTTATTTTTAAGTAGTATTTATGTGAATTTTATTCCGAATCCTTGTCAGAATATCCTGAATCACAATAAATCCGAATCCTTGTCAGAATATCCTGAATCACAATATTCCGAATCCTTCTCAGAATATCCTAAATCACAATTATTCGGCATAATATACTATTTTTTACTGGGTAGGGTTAAACCTATATTTTTTTTTAAATTTAAAGATATTGTCATAATATGATCTCAATTAATGAAACTAGTGGTGTATTTCTTTTTAATTCTTATTTTATTAAATGAACCTTTAGTTTAATTCTTGGACATTTTGTAAGTGGTTATTTTGAGTGTGCACTTTTTTTTCCTTTTAGTGTGTGTTTTGAATAGGCACTTTATACTTAATATAACTTTCTTTAAATTCCGTAAAGTTTTATTTAAATTCGGGTCGTTTCTATTTATGTTATTTATAAAACCAACCAAAATGTCTGTGGATTGTTAATATTTTTAACATTTATAATTAAATAGGTATGTATATCATTATGTCAGAAATTTTATTCCATTTCTAATTTAATGTGTCTTTTTATTTTTTCATTTTATGCGATCTATATTATATAAACGGTTAATTAGTTTATGCAGTGTGGTTTAGGGGATATTAATTATTTATAATTATTTGGATAATATGGTCATCATTTGACTAAGGCATTTACACGTTTTAGATAAAGTTACTAGCTATAAGTCTTAGATATAAGTTACTACCTATAAGTCGTAAATATGAGTTACTAGCTTTAAGTCTTAGTTGTAAGTCACTTGTTATGATTGAAAATCTAACCTGTTAGCCAGTTATATTAATTATTTTATATATGTATTTGTTCAGTGCCCTTGAGTTAGTTTTTCATTAAAATGGCGCTATATAAATTAACTAAATAATTTTATTGTGACTATTATTATCATGTGCAGTACCCAGAAAACTTTCTTGTAGAGAGTCTCGTTCACCAAGGAGCCCGATGAAGATCATCGTATATCAGTGATCACAGGGTGGTTTATTGCATCTGGTAAACAACAATCAACTTCTTTATTTGAGATTGTGCTTACTGTTCATAGCCATCAGTACGTAGAAATGAAATAAAATGGTTTTAGGGTATATTTTGAAGGATCTATAACGGTGGGTTGATTTTTCCCAGGTATTTTGAATGTTCTTTATTATTTTTCAATATGTCATAAAAACAAATACCATTTATAAAAACCAGATAAAATTACCTTTTAGATTTGTGTTTATAAAATATGCTTTAGTTTTAAAAAATTATCATATTTTAAGGTTCAAACACGGAAACAAATGGAAAAAAATTCTTACCAAAACATTTTTGATCAAAATGTAGAGAAATTAAAAAAAAATCAATCCTTAAAAAACACAGTCCTTTTTTATATAATGAATTTGGTAGGAAACTGTCATCTCACTTTTTCCTTACGGATACAATAAAGAAATAGTAAAAAAATTCCAAATTCGCTTTAATGCCAAAAAAATAACCCATAAATAAACCGATATTTAAAATGGATTTCTTGCATCTCTAAAGATGTTAATCTATTTGATACGTTTACCACCACATATATTAGGTATTAATATTATAAAAAACATCACCTTTAGGAAATTCTCATAAAATAAAGATCTTAAAATTTAATTTTGATTTTTTAAGTAACCTATAAAATAATTCAACTTTCATTTTTCAAAGTACGATAATTAGGCTAATAACTTGATTAAAACTGATAAAAAGCCACAAAAACAGGTAAATATATTAATTATATGAATATAAGAGTGAATTAGTCATAATAATAGAAATTACAATCACATAGAAAGTACAACACACATCCACGGAGCCAAATTTTTTTCTCGGCTAATGTTTTTTCAGCGCGAACGACAAATGCTCTGGTGCACTAACCAATAACCATCGCCACCTAGAGGGTATGAATGAAAACAATGTAGTAAGTATACTATAAGAAATTAAAATGTTGTCAGATCTAATATATACATGCGATTCGTTTTTACCGCGTGGCTGCGGAAGAGAGCATATTAGTAATAGATCGTGTTGTAGTGTATACGGGGTTTATTTATGTTATTATTATTATATAATGAGCAGGCAGAATTCTACTGATGCGCTCATATCTAATTTCACAATAGTTTGACAGTGTTGCAACAACACAGTTTATCGGCGGTGAAAGGTTTTTTGGCTGAATTGTGTTTATCTTGCGTGAAGATTTTTTAACCTTTGTAACAGTTGAGAATACAACAGGAAAGTATATAGCTAATGGAATTATATCTGAATTAAAATCTTTGGGTGTAGATTGCAAATATTTAATCGGACAAGGATATGATGGAGCTTCTTCGATGAAAGGGAGTTTTAAAAGTGTGCAGGCAGTAATTCGTGAGTCACATCCAGAAGCCTTATACGTTCATTGCAGCTCAATGCAGTTGAATTTGGTTCTATGTCATCCTTGCCAGGTTCAGCCTATTCGAAATACGATTGGTACTATAAAATCGGTTGAAAATTTTAACAAGTTGTCGGCGAAACGAACCAAGTGCTTAAAAGAAAATATCGAAAATTTTTTCCCTAAAACACAACGGAAAACCCTTACGACGATGTGCGAGATCCGATGGTTTGAAAATCATGACGGATACAAAGCTATTGTCGATACCAGCTCAGACTTAAACAGTGACATGGATTCTAAAACATCATCAAAGGCTAATTCTTTTCTGAGATCAGTCATTTCAAGTGATTTTGCTGTAAGGATGGGTTGTTTCAAAATATAAGTTATTTTTCACGTTCTGTGTAAGTTCTATTCAAGTTCTGTGATTATTTAAGTTTCATGCAGCAACTGGCCTACTAATAATGATGATCAGCTTCGTTCGAGATCCCAAAATCATAGATCCACATTATCATCTCTCAACATTTTAATTCCGCCTGTGTGTTGCAAAGACCAACATAATTATCAAGAAGACTACTTTGAGCTCTATAAAAATATTTGGAATGGGGCTCTGTAAAAGCTGAATTAGAAAAGTGGGACATAAAATGGCTGGAAGAAATTGAACTAAATCGACCAACATGTGCTATTGAAGCTCTCGGAGAATCGGAGAATGCAACCAGGACCAGACCTTATTTCCAAACATTCACAAACTTTTAAAAATCTTGGTGACACTGCCTATTTCCACATGTACCCCTAAAAAGACTTTCTCTTCTCTGAAACGCCTCAGAAATTCCACAGGCCAGGAAAGACTAAACGGTTTGGCGTTAATGTCAATCTACCAATGGAAATACGTTAGAATGTAATGTATGTAAAAAGAATACTTGAGTTTTACGATTTTTTGTCAAAATTTTCTTCTTTCTACCGCTTAAGTCATTATGGACTTATAAAAAAAACTTCTAACAAAAATTGTACGTAGTTTAGACTTCTTTAAGTTTGCGATAAACATTTTTGTTGTAAAGTCAACCGTTGGGAATTATTTTGGCAAAACCAAATTTTGGCGCCTTTAATAAAGGGTGGCGGCTCGAGCTTAACCCCCCCAAGGTCGAAAACTTTTTGTTTCGTTAGAGTCCCAATCTAAACAACATAATATATCAATATCGCTACTACATGACCTTTTGAAAGGTAAAGGTTTTTTTTACCCCCTACTGACTGGACTATAAACACTGTTCCACCAAACAAAACCCCCCCGAAATTTTTCTCTGGCTACGGCCTTGATTCTTTAATAGGGTAATAAATGAGATGAGGTTATGTGTTGTGTTGAACTGAATTTAGATATATTTACAACTTCACATTTTATGATTTAATATAGGTACACGACAATAGAGAACTCCAGTACAATTTTTTTTATTTTTTTTAATGAATAAAGACCTTCAAACTTAAATAGATGCATTTTTATTTTTATAGTTAGTTTTAGTAGTTAAAATAATTGTCAAAGTTTTAATTTTTAAAAACTCCCAGAAACGCACCCTATCTATGGTGGATTGTGTGATGTCTTCACCCACCGATAGTTTTTTTTACTTTTTAACCCAGCCGGCCCGGACCGGGGACTTCAAGATCCCCAAGATCCACCTTTTTTGCGATATCTCGTTAATAAATTATACAATTTCATTAATATTTTTTGTAATCCTTGAGAAAATACCAACATTTTTTTTGACACTTTTTGTTTTTCAATATTCAAAGCACATAACATAGAAAAAAATGTTTTTGATAAATATTAGTGCAAAATCGCGGTGCCCGCTAGCATTTCAATAGCATTATTTTTGTCCTTACTTTACGTTCTCGAGTCATGTTTTTTTTTTTTCAGTCTAACTTACCCGGGTGGCCACCCGGGACAGCCCGTAATACATATGTGAAGGAGCGAGACAGTTATACTGTTTGTACATTCTGCCAGTTATACCTACGCTGCAATTATCTTTCAACAGTCTCGGTCAGTTTTGACCTTTTTCAGAAAACACGTTGTAGGGGCGTGTAAGTAGCCCCTGACACGAGGGAATGACTACCCTATGTAAAATAACGAAAATTGAATTCTTCCCTATGTGACACAAAAATAGTTGACCCAGCAATTCCAAAAACCAAAGTGAAAACAAACAATACTCACTCAGAGAATGCAGCTCATCCACGATGTCCACCCAAAAAGACACTTCTTTTCAATAAAAATATCAAGGCGGTATTGCATAATCTTAACAGATGTTTCGCACAGCAAGGAAGTTTCAACAATGAATAAATTTGCATATTAATGATACGTGCCAAATTATGTACAACAATAATTCAAGTATTGGGTGAATTATTCTTATGACTGACTAGGAGAGACATCTTTTGGCCTTTTACTGACACTCCCGTCAGAAGTAATTGCCTGATTCACAAAGGTAAGGAAACGCATGAATACACTGCATCTCAAGTCACATAGGTTAAATTCAATACAATACAAAAACCATAGATGGCGCCCTCATGGTCTTATAGCATAAATTATTAATTTAAAGAAATTAATGCCCAAATATATTTATGGCGCGTATCCATATTCCCCGCCTTGGAAGTTCGCGGAACTTTCAAAAAAAAAGAAAACAAAGTTTAAATTAAACTTATTAAGGATAAAATCACTAAGTTGAAAAATGTTTAAAAAATAAAAATCATGTTGCTAAGTCAACTAAGTGTTAAATAAAGAATGTCATGGTTAAGTCCGAAATAATGAAACTTTAACAAAATATTAACTTAAAATAATGATATAATTATTGCGTTGGGATGGGATATAATTTAACAGGACGTTTAAAAAATCCATATCTTGTCTTTACCGTCGTAACGCGAATAATTCTATCAGTACCAGAATAAACCATTATCTGAATGAATGATGCCATTTGAAAGCATTTGAAGTTAGGTCAAAGACCAACTCAATATGAATGGCCTTGGTTACAAGGCACACAAAAAATATATATATGCCTTTTGTGAAAGTTGTCCTCTTAGATGAGCAAGCGTGATACAGAGGGGACCTGCGTAATCTACACTGGTGTGAACGAAAACCTTTGCTTCTACAACACGATATGAAGGTAAATCTGCCATTTTCAGTGTAGGATGCGATGGATTTAAGCGGAAGCAGCAATTGCATTTCCGCACTTTTGCCCTAATAACAGTCCTGGCATCTAATATCCAATAGCGCTGCCGTAAGATGGACATAAGAAGTCCAGGGCCTATATGAAAGTACATGACATGGAAATGATCAACGATAAGATCCACAACACAGTCATGTTTAGGAAGTAAACCCGGAAGTTTAACCTCAAATGGTAAATCCGATTCAGAAGGCCGCCCCCCAATACGTAACAAATTATCCTCATCGAGAAAAACTAATAAATTCCGAAGCTTTTTTGAATTGTATATGGACAATTTGCCTTTCTGGAGTTCAGCAATATCTTCTATAAAATGAAAACTCTGCACAGAACGAATCATAACTTTTTTACAGGAAGGTGATACCTTTTTTACGAATCGAAGGACATAAACTACTATCCTTAAAGGTTTATCCCAAGTGGATATACGCTGAGCCAGTTCTCTCAGGACCGACTTTTCACCCTGAAATGTTGCAATGAGCACATTAGCTTTGTGTTCAGGCATTTCACCAGTATTGGTAGGGTGAAACGGTTTTAATGGCCATTCCAAAGGTGGGCTGCGAATCCGTGATGGGCCGTTCCACCATAAATCATGTGAAACGAGTTGGGAAGGAAGCAAGCCACGAGAAAGGCAGTCGCTCGGGTTTTCTCTAACGGCGACATGATAAAACTTCTCAGGAGGCAAATTCTCCTGACATTGAGCCACGTGATTACTAACAAACACCGACCATCGATGTGGCGACGAATGTATCCATGAAAGCGCAATGCTAGAATCTGAAAACGCGTATGTCCCTGCAATAGTAAAACGCGAACGATAATTATCTTGAACCATCCGTATTAGTTTGGACATCAAGACCGCGGCACACAGCTCCAAACGAGCGAGTGTTGTCACTTTGGTGGGAGAGACCTTTGATTTTGCACAAAACAATCTCACGTTAATATTCCGAGATGGATCAGTTGTGTGTAAATATATCACACAGCCATAACCATTCAGGCTCACATCGCAGAAAGCGACAATGAGTACTGTACTGTCCTTTAGGACACCAACATGACGCGTGATTTTAATCGTAGAAATCAAAGGAAATTCCTGTATGAGTAACGAGAACCTTTGAATAACGCTCTCAGGGGGGGTATCATCCCAACCAATGTTGCACAGCCATATCTCTTTAATGAGCAATTTAGTGTACAGAATGATGGGGCGACCAAGCCGAGGACATCGAATAAGCGGGAGACTATAGAGAGTATGTTCCGCTTTGTACACTTCTCCTGAACATACGAAGTAGTAAAGAAGAAGCTGTCATCAACTGATTCCCACAAGAGGTCTAACACCTTAAAGGCATTGTTAGAACCAACAGTGAAGTCCACCGCACTGCGGTGAAAATCTGGAAGGTTTTCAAGTACAACTTGAGAACTAGTAGTCCATTTGACCAAATCAAAGGCACCGGACTTGAATAACGAGATTAATTCTCGAGAAAGACGTACGGCGCTGGACTCATCTGCAATAGAATAGACCAGGTCGTCCACATACAACTTGAACTCTGCCACATTGGCAGCATCCAGGAAATGTGGTCTCATATCTTTGGCTAACTGACGAAAGTCAAATAAAAGCATAAACCAATCAGTTTGCAAATTGAGACCAGTATGCAAGATGTCATTTAGTGACAGCCCTGTATGTGTCTTAGCGCTAGCGTCCAGCACAATCCTAGGCATAGGATTATCAGGACGAATGGCGGCATGATGGATGTAATATCCATCATCTGCAATTTCAGACCTACTACAGAATACTAAGAACCTCATATCACCTTTGATTATACAGTGATTAGGCAGTTTATTTGTGATACTATCAACGACAAGTGCATGTATATTACATTTATTATTTGAATACACGCGCGACTCAATGTCTAAATAGACGTCACAGAAGATTGGTCGTGAAGCTGAACCAATTTCTTTGACAAAAGAATTACTCAAAGGAAATATTGGTAAATTCAGTGACTTACAACAATCTATCGTAATCAAATTATTTTGAGAGCCATTATCAATTAGGCACCGAACAATAACTTTAATTCCGTTTTTAAGCTTCGCGTATACTTGTGCGGTCGAAAGTAAAATAGAAGAGTTCGGTGTTACTTTGGCAGAAAGCGAACACGAAGAATTGACATTCGCAGTCCCCTCCACTTGCCTATCACCAATGCCAGTTCCATTGATGCTGGATGACACTGGAGGGGGGACTGACGGTTCTTCACTGGTAGGTACTTGCGACATAGGTACATGAGTATTGGTTTTCATATTATTCACACTGCCAAAATGTAAGAATGTATGATGACGTTTATTGCACAAATCACAAACTAACCCCGATTTGCATGACTTGATTGTATGTGAACCACTAAGGCAATTTACACAGGCATTTTTCGATTTTATAAATTCAAATCGAGCCTGTGGGGAACTCATACATTTAAACTTTGAGCAAACGTTGACTAAATGATCAGTTTTTTTACAACACATACAAGATTCCAAGAGCATATTCTGAGTCGAGAATGTACGTGCCGAGGCTAGTATCAGGTTACGAGTTCGTTTGACCGGTAAAAACAAGTCCACAAAGGCATTCAATGATTCAAATTCCGGTTGAAACCCTGGATTTAAAGTCAACTGACAATAATTAATATCGTCAATAATTTTTTCAAACTGAATGTACATTTCATCTATTAATCCGGTCTGATCTATGAAAGTTTCATTATTCCTAAAATCGAAATCAGAGACATTTTTTGTCAAGTTAAATAGATCATTAATACGTGAAAAAAGTTTTTCCTTTTTCGCTGTTAACGAAATAAGCATTCGATCATATTGATCATTTGAAATTTCTTCCGTAATTCTTGGCATTTTTTATATATGCGAAAAGATTACCACAAAATTTGACAATAATGTTACAATGTTAATAATTAATTAATAATAATGTTGCGAATAATTATCCAAAATTACGACAATTCTGCGAACAATGTTAACAATTAATTAATAATAATAATGTTGCGAATAATTATCCAAAATTACGATAATTCTGCGAACATCCAAATATGTCATCCAAAAGCAAAAAACAAGACCAGCTATAGTTCTCAAAAAATGAGAGGTACTTCAAATTTACCAAAAAAATACGTAAATTCGAACATCCATGTAATATCAGCTATAATCTCGAATTGAATGAATAATCCAGGCTACGTAGGACCATTAAATATGTAGGGGCGTGTAAGTAGCCCCTGACACGAGGGAATGACTACCCTATGTAAAATAACGAAAATTGAATTCTTCCCTATGTGACACAAAAACAGTTGACCCAGCAATTCCAAAAACCAAAGTGAAAACAAACAATACTCACTCAGAGAATGCAGCTCATCCACGATGTCCACCCAAAAAGACACTTCTTTTCAATAAAAATATCAAGGCGGTATTGCATAATCTTAACAGATGTTTCGCACAGCAAGGAAGTTTCAACAATGAATAAATTTGCATATTAATGATACGTGCCAAATTTTGTACAACAATAATTCAAGTATTGGATGAATTATTCTTATGACTGACTAGGAGAGACATCTTTTGGCCTTTTACTGACACTCCCGTCAGAAGTAATTGCCTGATTCACAAAGGTAAGGAAACGCATGAATACACTGCATCTCAAGTCACATAGGTTAAATTCAATACAATACAAAAACCATAGATGGCGCCCTCATGGTCTTATAGCATAAATTATTAATTTAAAGAAATTAATGCCCAAATATATTTATGGCGCGTATCCACACGTGTTTAGTTTCAGAGGATGTTAAACGTTTGTTACGTTTCCGATACTATTATTTATGATAACATTTTTTTGTACATAAAAATATAATCTTTAGGTACGCTCCTTTAAAGTTTTCTTAGTCGTATTACTTAAAATTTGGGATGGGTAAAAAATTTAACAGGCGGGTATGGGTACCGCAGCCCGGGAACCATTTATTGGATAACCAACACCCCTGCCGTAGGTCACCCTAAGTAATAAGGTTCTCTACGTTTGGTGGCTTAGCAGTGGTGCCGGGTTCATGAGGTGAGGTTTGTCTAGGTCTCATGAACCTTTTATAGTTTGAATATTAAAATATTTTACCAAAAAAACAATGTTAGTGCAATGTAAAAGACAAAACACCTATAAAATACACTTTGAAAATATATATTTTTTTATTTATTTACATTTAAACCCGCTAAACTACTTATGTAGTTTGTCAGCAGGTACATAATGACAACATTGGTACATTTTCAAACATTGTATACATAAAATTTTATAATTGATGCTAAATATCAATTAAATAGATTATTTAAATTACGGAAATAGTATCCGGAGGGTATTAGGAAAAACCAAACTAATCAACTGCTAAAAATAAGTATGAAAACAATAGTATTATATAAAAATGTAACAAAACCCATAAGTTATTATTTTTTTTAATTGGTAAACTAACGTTTAGACAAGATTTTTATGCATAACACAAAGGGTAACAATTATTATAAGCAATAGTTATCAGCCTGAAACACTCATCTACATTGAAAAACCTTCCGAGAAAAGATACTTGCCGCCAACGGGACTTGAACCCATGTCCTTCTGTTTGCCGGTCAGCTGCTCTTGACCGCTGAGCTATAGCGGCTTATCTTATACCCGCCAAATAATTATTGCTTATAATAATTAAAACCCATAGGATTCAGTAAACCAAATGCAATGCTAACCATCATAAATGTTCAATATTGCAGAGAACCAATGACGCCCTGATAAAATTTAGTTCAAATTATATTAGTCCTAACAATCTTCTAAAAGTCTATTCCTTCTAACTAACCGAGTACGACATTGTATATTAAAAGGGGACAAGCTTTTTAAAGATTACATGAATTGAAAATTACGCTTCACATATTTATATCATTATTATTTTGTTTTAATTTTAATACATTTTGATCTACTTTTTCATTGGTCGTTTTTTCATGGGAGCACTTTACCGCTCCAAATAGTTGTGTGTCGATTTCGGCTTCCTTCAGAATGGAGATAGTATAATAGACTTTTGCGTTTTTTTTATCGAACATAACAATGTGCACATTATTATACAATGTTTACAATTATATTTCAATGTTTCTGGTCTATTAATGTAATTTCTAAGTCTCATAAATAAATATATTTATACATTTTCATTTGACAAGTTGACAAGTATACAGGTAAGCTAAAATCTCTGAATGTGAAATAATTTTTTTAAAGAACATTTGCAAAAGTTACCTATCTATGTAAAGAAATTATCGTTGTTAGGTTAACAATACTTTCTTTTTAAATTTCAGGACGAGAATCGGTGATGAAAAAATCTTAAAGGTGACTGGTCGCCCATTAGGCTACTTCAGCGACAAGTTATTTAAATCAGCCGAATCGCAAATAATTAAGAAAAAAATACAATAATGCTATCGCTGAAAGAATTTTCTGCATAATGGGGACAATCAAAACAATCATGGACTTTGCAAACGCATCGCAATTGCTGAAAAACTGCTCGAAATTTGTGAAGCAGTACCGGACTTATTCGTCTGTTCAAATAACAGCTAAGGAAATAGCTTTCCAAGCTGGAATAGATTCTACGCATAAGCCAGTCCGATTTCGAAGAAAGAAGCGATTATTTGAATATGAAGCTGCAGATGAGACACCAACAAATCCCGAAGAACTGCTTAAAATTAACTATGATAGATACAATTGAAAATGCATTGGTCACTCGGTTTGGACAATTATTATCTAAATTCAATGATACATGGTCTTTTTTGTGTAACATCAAAATAATTCCTGATAAGTCTTCATTAGAAAAAGCCTGTGCAGATTTGCAAATCATTTTAACCGATGGGGAAAATGTGATGTCTCTAGTTGCGAATTGGTCGAAGAACTTTTGAGCCTAAACCCATTATATCTTGACTCAGCAGAGTCACTACAGTTCTTCAACTTACAAAAAAAAATGATTGGCAGGATATATTTCCAAACGTGTGGACAGCGCTTCGGATTTTTCTGACCATCCCTGTAACTGTCGGCAAAGGAGAACGAGGCTTTAGTACATTAAAACGTACTTAAGTTCGTGCACATATTATATCAAGAAAGACTATAGGATCTTGCAATTTTATCAATTGAGAATGATATTGCCCAAGGGTTAAATTATTCTGATTTAATAAACAAATTCGCAAGGGCAAAAGAAGTTGTGTTCTAGTGTTTGTATTGATTTTGCAGATTTAATTAAATAAATTTAATCAAACATATATTTTTTAAACGACTTCAAAAAGGAGGAGGTTCCAATTCGACTATATATTTTTTGTATGTTTGTTACCTCAGAACGATCGACTGGGTGAACCAATATTGTTGATTCTTTTTTTATTTGAAAGCTAGTGCTTCCCGTGTGGTCCCATTGCAATTTGGTTCACTTCTAAAAATGGCATCCATGAGAAAACCATATTTCTTAAATTTCAATAAGTATGTGCGCGACAAATGGACGAATAACTCAATATCACCCCAAACGATTTTGATGATTCTTTTTATTGGAAAGGATGTACTTCAAGGGTAGTTTGATGAGAGTTTGGTTAGGTTCTGATAATGAGATTTCATGACAAATTAACGGAACTCTTCAATTCTTCGGAGCAAAATAACGATACTCAGCCGAATCTTTTATAGGCTATCCGGATCTTTGAGTCACCTACCGTAACGTCGTTATGATCAAGTAAAGCCTGTCTCATATGAGCGGCACGTTTAGTAGGTCTACCCATATTCAGAAAAATTAGTTAAAGTACTTCAGATTCACTAAAAATCAAAAAAATAAACAAAAAATTTAACAAAACAAAAAAATTACTTCAAAAAATGAACTAAAAAGTAAAAAATAATTTTGTATTCTTCTACAACTTAATAATCAACTAACTTTTTATACTCATAAATATGTAGGTACGATTGTTATTTTTGGAGTCGGTGTCAGTCAAGGTACCCTGCCCACTTGCCCACTGCGTGTTCACTTGACAGCTCCCCTCCCGCCGTAGCCCCGCTCTCGCCTCTCGCCTCGTCTAGTCGCGCGTGCGACACAAGCACACCTCACCTATAACTATGTATGTAGTTAAAAAGCTATCTTGGCTGACACCGACATAAAAAATAACAATCGTACCTACATATTGATGAGTAGAAAAAGCAAGGTGGTTATAAAGTGTAGAAGAATACGAAATTATTTTTTTACTTTTTAGTGCAAGTAGTTTTTTGTTTTGTTAAAATTTTTGTTTTTTCTGATATTATTTCTCATCTGTCCTATTAGGTACTTCAATAAAAGTTGCATAACTGCATAGAAAGAGCTCTATTTTTGTTAGGAGGGGGGGCGCCACCAAGAGATTTCGCACCACCTAATAATTTAGCTAGGGCCGCCCCTGCTGGTATTATTTATATATAGGTATATATGTTTATATATAAATATTTATATATATATACAATATATATACAAACGGGCGGTGTGGATTTGATTTAACAGATGGCGATGGTTATAAAGGTTGGTTAATGGCGTGGCATTGCGTATCGTTACCCACAGCAACGTGTGGCCGGGTCTGCTAGTATACTATACGTATATTATCTATAAATAAATTTATTATGAAATAAGACAAATTAATAAAATAAAAAAAAAATCACTTTTTACAAAAAATTTAAAAATACATTAACAAACTGTATAAAAAAAATAAAGAAGACTATTTCAAAAATAAAATACTTTCTACAGACAATAACAATTGGATACGCGCCATAAATATATTTGGATCCATTTTCTTAATCAATTAATAATTTATGCTATGAGACCATGAGGGCGCCATCTATGGTTTTTGTATTGTATTGAATTTAACCTATGTGACTTGAGATGCAGTATATTCATGCGTTTCCTTACCTTTGTGAATCAGGCAATTACTTCTGACGGGAGTGTCAGTAAAAGGCCAAAAGATGTCTCTCCTAGTCAGTCATAAGAATAATTCATCCAATACTTGAATTATTGTTGTACAAAATTTGGCACGTATCATTAATATGCAAATTTATTGATTGTTGAAACTTCCTTGCTGTGCGAAACATCTGTTAAGATTATGCAATACCGCCTTGATATTTTTATTGAAAAGAAGTGTCTTTTTGTGTGGACATCGTGGATGAGCTGCATTCTCTGAGTGAGTATTGTTTGTTTTCACTTTGGTTTTTGGAATTGCTGGGTCAACTGTTTTTGTGTCACATAGGGAAGAATTCAATTTTCGTTATTTTACATAGGGTAGTCATTCCCTCGTGTCAGGGGCTACTTACACGCCCCTACATATTTAATGGTCCTACGTAGCCTGGATTATTCATTCAATTCGAGATTATAGCTGATATTACATGGATGTTCGAATTTACGTATTTTTTTGGTAAATTTGAAGTACCTCTCATTTTTTGAGAACTATAGCTGGTCTTGTTTTTTGCTTTTGGATGACATATTTGGATGTTCGCAGAATTATCGTAATTTTGGATAATTATTCGCAACATTATTATTATTAATTAATTGTTAACATTGTTCGCAGAATTGTCGTAATTTTGGATAATTATTCGCAACATTATTATTAATTAATTATTAACATTGTAACATTATTGTCAAATTTTGTGGTAATCTTTTCGCATATATAAAAAATGCCAAGAATTACGAAAGAAATTTCAAATGATCAATATGATCGAATGCTTATTTCGTTAACAGCGAAAAAGGAAAAACTTTTTTCACGTATTAATGATCTATTTAACTTGACAAAAAATGTCTCTGATTTCGATTTTAGGAATAATGAAACTTTCATAGATCAGACCGGATTAATAGATGAAATGTACATTCAGTTTGAAAACATTATTGACGATATTAATTATTGTCAGTTGACTTTAAATCCAGGGTTTCAACCGGAATTTGAATCATTGAATGCCTTTGTGGACTTGTTTTTACCGGTCAAACGAACTCGTAACCTGATACTAGCCTCGGCACGTACATTCTCGACTCAGAATATGCTCTTGGAATCTTGTATGTGTTGTAAAAAAACTGATCATTTAGTCAACGTTTGCTCAAAGTTTAAATGTATGAGTTCCCCACAGGCTCGATTTGAATTTATAAAATCGAAAAATGCCTGTGTAAATTGCCTTAGTGGTTCACATACAATCAAGTCATGCAAATCGGGGTTAGTTTGTGATTTGTGCAATAAACGTCATCATACATTCTTACATTTTGGCAGTGTGAATAATATGAAAACCAATACTCATGTACATATGTCGCAAGTACCTACCAGTGAAGAACCGTCAGTCCCCCCTCCAGTGTCATCCAGCATCAATGGAACTGGCATTGGTGATAGGCAAGTGGAGGGGACTGCGAATGTCAATTCTTCGTGTTCGCTTTCTGCCAAAGTAACACCGAACTCTTCTATTTTACTTTCGACCGCACAAGTATACGCGAAGCTTAAAAACGGAAATAAAGTTATTGTTCGGTGCCTAATTGATAATGGCTCTCAAAATAATTTGATTACGATAGATTGTTGTAAGTCACTGAATTTACCAATATTTCCTTTGAGTAATTCTTTTGTCAAAGAAATTGGTTCAGCTTCACGACCAATCTTCAGTGACGTCTATTTAGACATTGAGTCGCGCGTGTATTCAAATAATAAATGTAATATACATGCACTTGTCGTTGATAGTATCACAAATAAACTGCCTAATCACTGTATAATCAAAGGTGATATGAGGTTCTTAGTATTCTGTAGTAGGTCTGAAATTGCAGATGATGGATATTACATCCATCATGCCGCCATTCGTCCTGATAATCCTATGCCTAGGATTGTGCTGGACGCTAGCGCTAAGACACATACAGGGCTGTCACTAAATGACATCTTGCATACTGGTCTCAATTTGCAAACTGATTGGTTTATGCTTTTATTTGACTTTCGTCAGTTAGCCAAAGATATGAGACCACATTTCCTGGATGCTGCCAATGTGGCAGAGTTCAAGTTGTATGTGGACGACCTGGTCTATTCTATTGCAGATGAGTCCAGCGCCGTACGTCTTTCTCGAGAATTAATCTCGTTATTCAAGTCCGGTGCCTTTGATTTGGTCAAATGGACTACTAGTTCTCAAGTTGTACTTGAAAACCTTCCAGATTTTCACCGCAGTGCGGTGGACTTCACTGTTGGTTCTAACAATGCCTTTAAGGTGTTAGACCTCTTGTGGGAATCAGTTGATGACAGCTTCTTCTTTACTACTTCGTATGTTCAGGAGAAGTGTACAAAGCGGAACATACTCTCTATAGTCTCCCGCTTATTCGATGTCCTCGGCTTGGTCGCCCCCATCATTCTGTACACTAAATTGCTCATTAAAGAGATATGGCTGTGCAACATTGGTTGGGATGATACCCCCCCTGAGAGCGTTATTCAAAGGTTCTCGTTACTCATACAGGAATTTCCTTTGATTTCTACGATTAAAATCACGCGTCATGTTGGTGTCCTAAAGGACAGTACAGTACTCATTGTCGCTTTCTGCGATGTGAGCCTGAATGGTTATGGCTGTGTGATATATTTACACACAACTGATCCATCTCGGAATATTAACGTGAGATTGTTTTGTGCAAAATCAAAGGTCTCTCCCACCAAAGTGACAACACTCGCTCGTTTGGAGCTGTGTGCCGCGGTCTTGATGTCCAAACTAATACGGATGGTTCAAGATAATTATCGTTCGCGTTTTACTATTGCAGGGACATACGCGTTTTCAGATTCTAGCATTGCGCTTTCATGGATACATTCGTCGCCACATCGATGGTCGGTGTTTGTTAGTAATCACGTGGCTCAATGTCAGGAGAATTTGCCTCCTGAGAAGTTTTATCATGTCGCCGTTAGAGAAAACCCGAGCGACTGCCTTTCTCGTGGCTTGCTTCCTTCCCAACTCGTTTCACATGATTTATGGTGGAACGGCCCATCAGGGATTCGCAGCCCACTTTCGGAATGGCCAATAAAACCTTTTCATCTCACAAATACCGGTGAAATGCCTGGGCACAAAACTAATGTGCTCACTGCAATAGTTCAGTGTGTACAATCGGTCCTGAGTGAACTAGCTCAGCGTATATCCACATGGGATAAACCTTTAAGGATAGTAGTTTATGTCCTTCGATTCGCAAAAAAGGTATCACCTTCCTGTAAAAAAGTTATGATTCGTTCTGTGCAGAGTTTTCATTTTATAGAAGATATTGCTGAACTCCAGAAAGGCAAATTGTCCATATACAATTCAAAAAGGCTTCGGAATTTATTAGTTTTTCTCGATGAGGATAATTTGTTACGTATTGGGGGGCGGCCTTCTAAATCGGATTTACCATTTGAGGTTAAACTTCCGGGTTTACTTCCTAAACATGACTGTGTTGTGGATCTTATCGTTGATCATTTCCATGTCATGTACTTTCATATAGGCCCTGGACTTCTTATGTCCATCTTACGGCAGCGCTATTGGATATTAGATGCCAGGACTGTTATTAGGGCAAAAGTGCGGAAATGCAATTGCTGCTTCCGCTTAAATCCATCGCATCCTACACTGAAAATGGCAGCTTTACCTTCATGTCGTGTTGTAGAAGCTAGGGCTTTCGTTCACACCAGTGTAGATTACGCAGGTCCCCTCTGTATCACGCTTGCTCGTCTGAGAGGACAACTTTCACAAAAGGCATATATATATATTTTTTGTGTGCCTTGTAACCAAGGCCATTGATATTGAGTTGGTCTTTGACCTAACTTCAAATGCTTTCAGCCGTTTTATTTCTCGGCGTGGCCATGTGTGTCATTCTTGTATTCAGATAATGGTTAATTCTGGTACTGATAGAATTATTCGCGTTACGACGGTGAAGACAAGATATGGATTTTTTAAACGTCCTGTTAAATTATATCCCATCCCAACGCAATAATTATATCATTATTTTAAGTTAATATTTTGTTAAAGTTTCATTATTTCGGACTTAACCATGACATTCTTTATTTAACACTTAGTTGACTTAGCAACATGATTTTTATTTTTAAACATTTTTCAACTTAGTGATTTTATCCTTAATAAGTTTAATTTAAACTTTTTTTTTTTTTTTTGAAAGTTCCGCGAACTTCCAAGGCGGGGAATATGGATACGCGCCATAAATATATTTGGATCCATTTTCTTAATCAATTAATAATTTATGCTATGAGACCATGAGGGCGCCATCTATGGTTTTTGTATTGTATTGAATTTACCTATGTGACTTGAGATGCAGTATATTCATGCGTTTCCTTACCTTTGTGAATCAGGCAATTACTTCTGACGGGAGTGTCAGTAAAAGGCCAAAAGATGTCTCTCCTAGTCAGTCATAAGAATAATTCATCCAATACTTGAATTATTGTTGTACAGAATTTGGCACGTATCATTAATATGCAAATTTATTGATTGTTGAAACTTCCTTGCTGTGCGAAACATCTGTTAAGATTATGCAATATCGCCTTGATATTTTTATTGAAAAGAAGTGTCTTTTTGTGTGGACATCGTGGATGAGCTGCATTCTCTGAGTGAGTATTGTTTGTTTTCACTTTGGTTTTTGGAATTGCTGGGTCAACTGTTTTTGTGTCACATAGGGAAGAATTCAATTTTCGTTAATTTTACATAGGGTATTCATTCCCTCGTGTCAGGGGCTATTTACACGCCCCTACAACAATAAACAAATATGGAAAACAGTCAACTTGGCCATGGATAACACTAAAAAAAACACAAAAAATGAAATACATTGAACATGAAAATAAAATCATAGATGCTAATATTCAACCTAAACAATGTGCAAATATTTTTAATTCTTTTTTTGCTAATGTAGGAAAAAATCTTGCGAAAAATATCAATAAATCTTTTAACCCGAAAACACAAACGATTATAAATGTACAAAATCAAAATGATTTATCAAAATTTGAAACCACATCAGAAAGTGAAGTTTTAAAAGTAATAGAAGGCATGAAAGGCATGAAAGGAGGTTCGTCTCCCGGATTTTACCTTATTACAGTACATTTTCTAAAATCCATGAAAATTCATTTGGTAAAACCAATTACTCATTTGATAAACTTTAGTTTAACAGAGGGGATATTTCCGACAAAATATAAAAATACTATTATTTTACCTATTTATAAACCTGGAGATCCACAACAAGTAACTAACTATCGCCCAATTTGTCTAATCTCAAACACTAGAACGATTTTTGAAAAAATTGTGATAAACCAATTGATCAGTTTCCTAGAAAGAAATAAACTTCTTCACAAAAAACGGTTTGGTTTTATAAAGTCACTCAGCACACAAGATGCTATTACTAATGTAACCTCATACATCAACGAATCATTGGATAAAGGTGAAAAATATGCCGGTATATTTATTGATCTCAGAAAAGCCTTTGATTGTATATCCCATGAGATTCTACTAAAAAAACTGAACAATGTAGGTATAAAAGACAATGCGATTAAATGGATTTCGAACTACCTAAAAAATCGACCGCAAGTCGTAAAAATAAATCAGATTAATGGCGATAAAGAAATATCAGACTTTGGAAACCCGCAAGGTACAGTAATCGGACCAATCCTTTTCACCATATATGTTAATGACATTTTTTTTCAACCACTACATGGCCAAATTACTTCATATGCCGATGATACGGTACTAATAATAAGCGATAAAACATGGGAAAAAGTAATATTTAAAGCCACCAAAGACATAAATATTTTAAAGAATTTCTTCGACGTAAATCACTAAATAGTGATTTATTTATTTATACTGGGTTTTACAGAAGTTTACACTTGCGTGCGAACTATCCAGTTATAAAAACTCGGTTATTTCACAACTATAAAAATCTACAATTACATACAATTACAAATACAATTACAATCAAATACAGATACACACAATTACAAAAACAAAAACATCACAAATAAAAAGACAGAATTATAGACAAGGTCACTCGAGTTACACATCACAATGAGTGGTAAGAGACATATGATATACGCGAGGCATGCATAGAGAGACAATTCACACAATATAATTAATTTTTTTTTTTAACAGCGCCAAAACTTTTTTTTTGAACCCGTACAAATTATCAACGAAAATATTAACTTTAGCACACTCTATCTTGTTATATAGTTTACACATCTGGGTCAGAGGGCTAAAGTATGCGATATTATTTTTAAACGTATTCATGTGAAAAATGTTATGGCGTCTTAAACAATGGGAATTGGGGACATTTATTTCAATACTGCTAAGACATAATGTAGTATCAAGGTGGCCGTGAATAATTTTAAGTTAACATATAAGATCAGTCTTAAGTGTATCAATCTTGAATTAGTTAGCTCATTACTAATTAGCCTTCTAGTTTTAAGTGTATCAATCTTGAAGTAATCGCGACGTACGTCGTATGATCTGCAGGGGCGGCCCTAGCTAAATTATTAGGTGGTGCGAAATCTCTTGGTGGCGCCCCCCCTCCTAACAAAAATAGAGCTCTTTCTATGCAGTTATGCAACTTTTATTGAAGTACCTAATAGGACAGATGAGAAATAATATCAGAAAAAACAAAAATTTTAACAAAACAAAAAACTACTTGCACTAAAAAGTAAAAAAATAATTTCGTATTCTTCTACACTTTATAACTACCTTGCTTTTTCTACTCATCAATATGTAGGTACGATTGTTATTTTTTATGTCGGTGTCAGCCAAGATAGCTTTTTAACTACATACATAGTTATAGGTGAGGTGTGCTTGTGTCGCACGCGCGACTAGACGAGGCGAGAGGCGAGAGCGGGGCTACGGCGGGAGGGGAGCTGTCAAGTGAACACGCAGTGGGCAAGTGGGCAGGGTACCTTGACTGACACCGACTCCAAAAATAACAATCGTACCTACATATTTATGAGTATAAAAAGTTAGTTGATTATTAAGTTGTAGAAGAATACAAAATTATTTTTTACTTTTTAGTTCATTTTTTGAAGTAATTTTTTTGTTTTGTTAAATTTTTTGTTTATTTTTTTGATTTTTAGTGAATCTGAAGTACTTTAACTAATTTTTCTGAATATGGGTAGACCTACTAAACGTGCCGCTCATATGAGACAGGCTTTACTTGATCATAACGACGTTACGGTAGGTGACTCAAAGATCCGGATAGCCTATAAAAGATTCGGCTGAGTATCGTTATTTTGCTCCGAAGAATTGAAGAGTTCCGTTAATTTGTCATGAAATCTCATTATCAGAACCTAACCAAACTCTCATCAAACTACCCTTGAAGTACATCCTTTCCAATAAAAAGAATCATCAAAATCGTTTGGGGTGATATTGAGTTATTCGTCCATTTGTCGCTACTACATCTTCACCCCTGCACAGTTACCTCATTAACTAACTCACGCTGTGTTTGTGACAAAATTGATTATGCGCAAAATATTAAATATCTCGGTTTAACTGTTGACAATAACTTAAAATGGGATCTCCAAATTAACCTAATTACAAAAAAATACGGAAACCCTCTTACATCTTCAAAACAATTCGAAACATTATGTCACTACCTCAGCTAAAAACTATATATTATGCACTCTGTCAAAGTATTCTAATGTATGGTATTTCTGTATGGGGAGCAGCAGCAGAGACTCACCTCAAATCACTTAAAATTAATCATAAAACAATAATCAGAATTATGTTTAGAAAGCCTTATCAACATCCGACAGAACAGATAATGATCAACAATAACCTATTAGACATAAATAAACTATTCATAAAGAAGATCATCTACAAAAACTGCATAAAAATACCACCACACTTCATAACTCACTCGCAATACACAAGAGCAAACACACACAATCAATTACAAGTACCATATATCAAATCAAATTTTGCAAAAAAACATGAATCTTACTTGGCACCATATATATTCAATAAGTTTGTAGCCCAAACAAAGACCTACGTCGCATCTAATAATTTGAACTGGGTTTTCAAAAGATTTTTAAACTGGTTGAATGTCAAGGAAAGAAGAGAGATAAGTAATATTCTTAATATCTAATATTATATATTTTCTATTTTCTACTCTGTTTTTAAATTCTGATTTTCCTCTTATTTTATTATTATTATTTTTACTATAATATATATGTTTCTTTTTTTTCTTTTTTTTTACCACTTACTTGTTTTTATGTAATTACAAATTGTTAGTTACCAGCCTCAGAACAGACTTTAGTCTAGTGAGGAGCGTAAGGAAAAAAAAATCATGTTGTACATTACTAATAATAATAATAATTTTTCTTTATTAGAAACTATCTACTAAGTTTTAAAAGCGGGTAAATCGGCGAATGAGATTGTCATGATAACACACAAAATTGTCCACTCGTTCAGAAGCGTAGGAAACTGAGGCCGCTGCTAGCGCCAGTAACAAGAATAACGACGCCTGCGTGAACTAATTCTTCAAATGTTTGACATTCAAAATCAGGTGTTTATCGGAAGCCATGTTGGAAACATAAATAAACCAATCACGAGCAAGCGTATAGGCGAGTAAAGTTGACGACCTTTCAACTTTTTTTCGTAGATTGTCAACTATCTGCTAGTTGCTGCTAGTTAGTAAGTAACACGATGACACTGGGTGAGTTTACTAACAGATAGTGAATTTCCCAGATAGTAGCTTGTAAACTCGCCGTGTGTCATCGAGGCATAAAGGCGGTGTCCCGATGACCAAAAATCTTTCATGGTAGGTGGCTCAAACATGATTATCTGGAGTTCGGAAGCAATAAGTTCTGGCATCGCGAAATTTGCAGCATGAAATTTCTAGTTCAACCGCAACGCCGTTTCCAACATGAGCTATTAAAAGATTCCTTTTTTAGATTCACGGCCAAAAGTATTTTCGTTATTCGTTTTCGGGGTGTTATGCCGTGTTGCGCTACCTTCTTCTTTAGCCAACGTTTCTGACAGCGTTACAGTGTCCATCATCATCACACATCTTCGTGATGATGGACACTGTGACGCTGTCTGAAACGTTGGCTAAAGAAGGAGGTAGCGCAACACGGCATAACACCCCAAAAATAAATAACATTTGGCCCTTAAAAAATGACATTTTAAAGGGCCTTTAAAATGTCATTTTTTCAACGTTATTTCCGAGATCGCCGTTAAATTAATTGGAATAAATTTCTAACAAAAATCAGTTTTGTATGGGAGATTTTCGATATATCTTTCTCAACTTTTCCGGGCATTTGAAAAGAGATAGCAACCCTGAATTCGTTTCGAAGGAGAGTGTTCCTTCTTGCGTTTGAAATTGGTTGAGCTTAGAGGTCAATTTGGCGTGCCAAATTTTACAAAATTGCCGCGAGCCAAAGTGACCCGTGAGGTTTCACCCACCCGAGGGGCAGAGTGGTCGCTTTTCCCCTCAAATCGAAAGTGAGCTTTTCCCGACCTACCCCAAAACTGTGCATTAATATATATACTAGCGGGGCCCGTTGCAGAAGCAACTGACGGGTTAAAACACTATGCGATTTGCGTGTGAACGTGGATGAAGCGAGGAGGAGTGTGTTTTAAATTAAATATATGAAGAAACCTGAGGTTACAGTGACCTTGCAACCCATGCCGGGTAACCGTTGTATATAATGTTATGTAGTGCAGCGCTTGCATTCAAATGTAATTTTTCAGAAATTGGAATGGAACCATTACAGTTAAGTTGACCCCGAGGTTACAGTGACCTTGCAACGCATGCCGAGTAACCATTGTATATCATGTTATATATTGCAGGCACTTACTTTAAAATGTTATTTCCCGGGAATTATGATGGAACCATTACAGTAAAGTTGACCCCCAGGTTACAGTGATCTTGCAACGCCTGCCGGGTATCCGTTGTATGTAATGTTCTATAGTACAGGCGCTTGCATTATAATGTGGTTTTCCGAGATTTGGGATGGAACCATTACAGTTTAATGGACCCCGAGGTTAAAGTGGCCTTGCAACGCATGCCGGGTACCCGCTGTATATAATTTATTTATTTACGGACAAAAAGTCCATTAACAATATAAAATACGTCACTAACTTATATCTCCCTCTTATCCTTTCCCTTGTTACCATAATTATTGGAAGGCTTTTGACCTCTCCAGCCAGATTCTCCCAAACCTTCGCCATGCACCGCAGTGTGAGGAATAGATTCATACGTTCGTCACTCCTGGCCACACTGACCCCCAGATTCCTAAACACCCCTCAGACCTTTTTCCTTCCCATATCTTCTTCTCCTTCCTTTCCCTTAAAAAACCCTCCGCACAGCATCCGCTGTACGGTAGATGTAGTAGCTGTCAGAATTTAAACCACCCGATCACCAGGGTTAACTCAGTACCCCGTGCGTTGTAACTGACGAAATGGCGAACTTTTATGAGAATCTTGACGTTTTGAACGGAGCTTTGGCAAATATTGACCGTATTCGCGGCATTCCTGCACCACGGCTACGGAAAAGGTTCAAAAAAGGTACGATCGATTTGCGGCACTCACGAAAGGAGATTTTAGGTCTAAATATAGATTTACCAAAGTCAACGTTGTGTTGACTGATGTTGACGTATGAATAAACGTGAAGTTGGCAATACGCCGCGAAATGCTAAATTGGCCGCGTTTTTCAGCTTTGGAGCAGTGTTGCTACCGTAGTATATTTGGTTGGTATGAGAATAGGTTTTAAAAAATATTTCATACCGCTAGGCCCTACCCAGAAAAAAAATGGACAAATTTTTTTTTTTTATTTGGCATCAAAAAATACCTATATCCTCCAATTTTAACTCTCCTACCCCCTCCCGCCCATTTTTAATCGCGATTTTAATATTTTTGAATGATCAAATTTAACCGTCTCTCATATTTCAAACAGAACGAAATTATTTATGTTGTTGAATGACAGATGGCGCTACGTCCGCCTCATCGAACTTTCATCCACACATGCGCAAAACATTCACGAGAAGCGTGGCGTCATTTTGATATTTCATTCGGCATCATGTTCTCGCGTGGGCAAACCATCGAGCTTATTTGTGTTGGCTAAAGACGGACTGACAAAAAATATCGTACACTCAATTGCTATTCGAAATTCATATTGATTTTCTTCATTTCATTTTCCATAAATTAGCCAAATATTATTATTATTATTATTACTTTAGTTGGTGTTTTTTATTGTTTTATCGGCGGTCATCGTCTACAGCGCTTAATTCCTCTTTCTGTCATATATCCCATCCCCACACACTTACAATAAATTCGTTATTTTTTTATTTAACAACCAAAATATTCATTAGAAATATGCTTATTTCTGTCTATCTATGTGAGTATATGAGATGTCTATGTATTGCTATATTTAAAGTATAGGAAATTAGGAAATGTTTGAAACTTTCAAAATACCTTCTTTAAACCCCCGCAAAGCTTTCTGGATTATTACAACCACATGACAATACATCTGAAATGTTTTTTAATCATTACAAAAACTCTTTCAAAACTGTCGAAATTTACAATGACATTTTGCAAAACGATGAAGTAAATGAAAATTCTATTTTCGAAAATCTTTAAATTAATGGTTTATTTGAAGTAGGTACTCGCCTAATACTTTGAATCGAATCAAGAATTATAGATATTTTAAAGAGATACTTATACCTAATAGGTACCAAATTTGATTGTTCTTGTAATATACAAAAATGAACTAACTAACTAACCATCACACCGTTTCTCCGCAGGGGTAGGCAGAGAGGACAGACCGCTAAACAACTCGATCTTGGCACACACTCCTTGCCTCGTTCACATTCATGTATCGTCTCATACATGCTCTTCTATTATTCCGACTCTTCACATGGCCCGACTCAAGTATATGATTCACTTGGTCGTGCCATGTCTTCCTCGGGCGTCCCCGACTTCTTCTTCCATTCACATTTGCGTCATAAATTCTCCTTACACTCCTTTCCTCGTTCATTCGCTCTACGTGCCCAAACCATCTGAGCGTCCCTTTCTTAATCGTACTCATCATGCTTACATCAGCCTTGCATTCTTCGCGGATCTCCACATTTCTCACACGATCGTACATGGTTTTACCACACATACGCCTCAGGGATCTCATTTCTACAGCATTCAGTCTAAAAATGAATATACGTAATATATAAATAATAAGTATACGAAAATGAATACATATTTGTGATACATGAAAAATGAAAATTTGAATAAAATAATTGTAATAGGTGGTTCGCGAGCTGTTTGAAAACTGAATGTACTGAGACAGATGATGAATCTGTGGAAGATTTTACTCAAGACGAAATGTGAATTATGCACTGATAAATAGGTATGTCAACTTAAACTGATTTGTGTCAACTTACCCACTTTGACATGATCGGTGTTTTTTTTTAATTTTAACAGGCCCTTAAGGAAATAGCTTGGAAAGCTATTTCCTTAGCTGTTATTTGAACAGACGAATAAGTCCGGTACTGCTTCACAAATTTCGAGCAGTTTTTCAGCAATTGCGATGCGTTTGCAAAGTCCATGATTGTTTTGATTGTCCCCATTATGCAGAAAATTCTTTCAGCGATAGCATTATTGTATTTTTTTCTTAATTATTTGCGATTCGGCTGATTTAAATAACTTGTCGCTGAAGTAGCCTAATGGGCGACCAGTCACCTTTAAGATTTTTTCATCACCGATTCTCGTCCTGAGTAGCCTAAATGGCGAAAAACCGCCCACGTTGGCAACACTGCTTGCTCCCCGCACCGACCACACGATTTAGACGCACGACCGATGGGTAGTCGGTCAGTGGTCGGTGTTTTCGGCGCCCCCTTTACGACGGCGCCCTGTGCGGTCGCACTGCTCGCACCGCCCTAGGGCCGCCCCTGATGATCTGAGATGGTCATGTAGTCCACATTTGAAGGATAATATTCTAAGTAATTTTTTTTGAACTGATTCTACAATGTTTTCATATTTGCAGTAATGTGGATTCCAGATAGTGCTTCCATATTCAAGTTTACTTCTCATTAAGGCATTGTAAAGAGTTAGAATTGATTGAGGATCTTCGAAAGGTTTACATATTGTGTGAATGAATCCTATCATTTTTAATGATTTGCACTTAATGTCGTTAATGTGTACATCAAATATGAATTTAGAATCAAGAGTGATTCCTAGATCCCTTATTGAAGACACTTTTTTGAGAATTATATTATTGATAACATAAGAAAACTCCTTTATAATTCTATTTCTAGTGAAATTTATAATGTAACATTTATCAACATTTGACAGTACACCAGTTATTGAGTGTGTCGTGGTCATTTTGAAGCAGTTGATGATCGGAAACAGACTTAATTTTACGAAAAATTTTAAGATTATCAGCGAAAAAAGCATAACCACAGTTTAATTTCGAGCCAAGGTCGTTTATGAATATAAGAAAAAGCAGGGGGCCAAGATTTGAACCCTGTGGTACACCAGAAGTTATAACTATAAGGGATGATTTGTGTCCATAAATAAGAACTAATTGAGTTCTGTTATACAAATATGATTTCACCCAGCGTAATACGTCTCCATGTATTCCAATTTGTTCAAGTTTTTTTAGTAAGATGGAGTGGTTAACTTTATCAAAGGCTTTTTGGAAATCAGTTTAAATTGTATCTACTTGTAATCTTTCATTAAAAGAATTACACACATAATTACCAAATTCCAAAAGATTTGAACTGATTGATCTTTGAGGAACAAACCCATGTTACCTAGTGCAGAGAAGGGGCTTAAAATGTGAAAAAATATTTTTATATATCAGAGATTCAAAAACCTACTATCCTACTACAAAAAGGATAGTATACTGATTGGCCTATATTTTTTTATTAAAGATTGGTCTCCCGATTTTACATGAGCTTCTTTCCACAGATCAGGAAAAGTTCCCGTGGTTAGGGATGCATTAAAAATGATAAAAAGCGGTAAACATATAGAGTCTGCAAAGCAACTGATAAAGAAAGAAGGAATATTATCTGGACCTGGACCGTTACTGGAATCTATTTTACTCAACAAATTTTTTAACATTTGTAATTCCATTTGCAATACATAAAAATGACACCCCTAAAAACATTGACATCACCATCCATGATAATTCCAAAACACATAATAAAAATCATTGTAGCCCAAACTGCACAATATTAAAAACAACAAACACAATCAAATACTTAGGAGTCATTATCGATAAAAATTTGAAATGGAAGGAACAAATTTGTCAAGTTGTAAAAAAAGATTGATTTATATATTTTTAAGAATCAGAAATTTTTTATCTGTAAAAAACTTGTATCTAATATATTACGCTTTGGTTCAATCAACTTTACAATATGCTATCATTAGCTGGGGATCCGCACACAAAACTAATCTTTCCCCAATTGAATTTGTGCAGAGGCTAATAATTAAAATCATATTAAAAAAACCTTCTGACTACCCAACGGATCAATTATTTAAGGAATTCCAAGTACCTTCTTTCAAAGATCTGTACAATAGAAATGCATTGATTCAAATTATAAAAGAAAAGTATCAATTTATAACTGAAAACCGTACTAGACATAAATATATTTTTTCATGCCCAAAATTAAACACTTCATTCGCACAAAATTATTATACTTATCAAGGAAGACTTATTTTCAACCGACTACCGGATGAAATTAGAAAAATTAATGATAAAATCCAATTAATAAACACTGTTTAAAAATATTTTAAAGATAATCTCAAAAAAAAAAAAAAAAGTTTCCGACTAATCTAATCTCAAGAATAACTTATAACTCAGTTTCCAAGTGATACTCCATTCTTCAAATAAGTTAAATTTTGTTTTGTTTTAATAACTAATTACAATAATTCTAGATAAATTATCCAAATAGTTAAATTGTTTGAAAGTAGATAAATACTTATAATTACATAACACCAAAGTTACAACTTATTGTTTTTTACATTCAGTTTTCAGTTCAGTTTCAGTGCCGGCAACCCGGGCGTTTATTTAGTTTCATGGTTATTTACATTGTTTTCTTTTCTTTTACCCGCCTCACTAGACAAAGTCTGTTCCGAGGCGAGTAAATCACATATTATGTTTGTTCCAAAAGAAATGTGTGTATTTAAACAAATATATATATGTATGTAAAAAGATAAATTATATGTTGGTATATTAAATATTTACATACATACTTTGTTTTTTAGATAAAAGTAAATTAAAATGTTGTGACAGTTGAATATAGCGGTTAAAAATAATAATTAATATTGCAAAATTGCAGTTTCTCGTATTTGTTTTATTTGAATATTATATAATTTCGTGAGAACTTGTATGAAATGTTATTTATTTAGAATATTTTGAATGTCTGTTCTTTCCTTTTTTACATTACATTAACTTATGAACTTATAATATAATATAGCATTAAAAAAATGTACACTTCTCTTCCAGATACAAGCTAATGCTTCCATGGAAGAGTGGTATTAAGATATTTGAACATGAACATGTACGCAAATTATAACATCATATAAATGTACATTATATTTTATATGCTAAATAAAAAAATAAAAAAAATTGTTATCACTGTGAAAACAGTTTTATTAGATTAATATCGAGCACTCCTTTCTTAAAACTCAAGCACCAGCCTACATCAGAAAAGAAAGCACAAAATTTTTGACTCCAAGTCTGTCGATTTTTTATTTTATTTTATTTTCTTTAACACATTAAAACATTTTCATATATATATGTACATTACATCACCATACTAGGCGACTGTCTGTTTCAATGGAAAATAGTTATTTGTGGTGTCTAGTGTGAACAAATGCCTCAAATATATAAACGTGTTGAAAATTGGAAAATTGTAGTAGAAAGTTTATAATGAGAATTAAATTGAGAATTCTTTTTTTTAAGGAAAATTAAAAATAGAAAAAAAAAAATATTAGGTATGCACAAGATTATAGGATCATATTCAAAAACATAATTGTTATTTATAGTTTTATATGTGTGCATGCGTGCATACATGTGCAAATTCATGTACACATACATACAACCTGATACACATACCTACATGAATCGATACGCGTACACATCACACACACAAACACACGTACTACATACATACAACAAATTAACACACATAGATATAGACAGTTGTTCTATCTGAGAACGAGAAACAGGCCACTGGCACTGTCACATTCACTCATCAAAAAGTCCCTAATCGCCTTCCTGAAAGTGTGATATTGGTCTACTGTCTTTAAAGATTTTCTAGGCAAGGAAGTTAAACTGTGACTGGGTCATTGAGGTTTTTGTTACTGGAATAATACAGTAGGATTGTTTAGAATATCTTGTACTATAGTTTGATTCAAAAATATTTTGCAGCAAATTCATATAAGTACTTTGAATACGAATTTGCTGCAACTAAGAATTGGATGAGACAGTGTCAAATGCCTAAGCTAAGTCAGAAATATTGCCAAACATTTATCACCATTATCTAGGGCTTGCGTTGTATGAGATGTTAATTCTAAAATAGCCGAATCTGTGCTTAGCTTTTTTTCTGAAGTCATACTGGTTCAACGATAAAATGTTGTGTTTTATATATTTAAAATATGCATAAAAAACAATTCTAACTATTAAAAAAAAAATTAAAACCTATTTGAAACTGATAAGTTACGCAATGATAGCACCAAGGAATGGCGCCGTGAGTTACAGCAAGTTCATAACACTATTTTTAGCACTTGTCAAGTGAAAAGTGAGGCTGATGTATTTCGACGAGCGCTACACAAATCAATCATAATCTTGATTTCGCAAAAAATGAGTTACGTCCTAGTAGATAAAGATAACTTAAAATAAGTTGCACAGGGAACAATAAAAAATTAAACAATACATAAGTCTTTTGTTACTCCCCTTTCCTCATTTCATTACTTATTTTTCAATTGGGCTATTATATATTAAGTCGAAAATGTGATAAAAAATTTACGAGAGTTTAAAAATATAAAAATAATAATGATTCCCTTTCACAGTTCGGTCCTTATCTCCAGAGCGCCGCCCTCCCCACAAGTTGGGCACATTTCCCCGTCTCTATCCCCTCCCACTAGATGGCTACAAATTTGCAGAGCTACATAGGTTTTCGCTTGTCCCCATAATATTCCGAAAGTATTGCCGCTTCTTTTCAATCATAGTTCCATGGCCTATACATTATTTAACATGCATCGACCTAAATCACGAAACAAGATGGATGGCGTCAATTAACTATTTATCAATCACCAGCAAGCACCGTGTGGGAATCACTATCAAGTGCACCGATCTCGCGTAAAATCACTCCACACAAATAATAAAGGAAACTTTATTGTTCTCCGAGTAATCGGCACACGGCACAAAATATCAATGAAGAAAAAGAATTCCTAGTTTTAAAATAGGAATATCACTATTTAATGACATCGTCTAATTACCGCCTCTCAGCTCAAAAGGCTGAAATTAAAATAGTGTCTCCGGAAATCGACTGAAGAGTGTTGTCAACTTATTAATTCGAACGGAAGGCGATTTATTAATTAATCACTGTTCAGGTAAACAGCAAGTAAAATCGGCTTATTACTTCGAAAAGAAATAATGATAGGTGTTTAGGATTAAAAATAATTATTTCTGAAGGGAATAATTACGTTAGCAGACACGTTAGTGACACTACATTACGTTACTACACTACATTACATTAATTAATTAATAATTACGTTAGCAGACACGTTAGTGACACTACACTACATTACATTACAGTTACGTTAGTGACACTACAGTAGAGTGACAGCACTCGGAATTTAAAAGTTTTTCTCAAATATGAGTCAGCACGTGGCTTGTCAGATTGCCTATTCGAGAACGTAAATAGTTGCAAATGAAACATGAAAAAGGTTTTTTTTTACTGTGGGTCATAAGATTGTTCTCTGGAGAACATGAATATTTGCACTCAGAACAAAAAAAGGTTTTTCCACACTGTGAGCCAGCACGTGGCTAGTCAGATGATTCTTTTGAGAAAAAGAAAAACTTGGAACTAGAAAAATGTTTTTCAAACTGTGAGTCATCATGTGGATGGTCAGACTGCCCTTGTGAGAACATAAATAATTGCACTTAGGACAATAAGAGGTTTTTTACCTTCTGTGACCCTTTCTAGAACGAGAAAAGGTGAATTTCAACCATGTAAAAGGTTGTTTTAACTGTGTGTCTGCTTGTGGCTCGTCATTTGGCTTTTTTGAAAACATGAATAGTTGCACTCGGAACAAGAAAACGTTTTTTTTTTACTGTGAGTCAGCATGTGAGTTGTCAGATTGTCATTACGAGAACATAAAAAGTTGCACTCGGAACATGAAAAAGGTTTTTTTCCACTGTGAGTTAGCATATGGCTAGTCAGATGGCCCTTTTGAGAACATGAATAGTTGCACTCGGAACAAGAAAAAGGTTTTTTTCCACTGTGAGTTAGCGTATGGCTAGTCAGATGGCCCTTTTGAGAACATGAATAGTTGCACACGGAACATGAAAAAGGTTTTTCCCCACTATGAGTTAACATGTGGATAGTAAGACTGCTCTTTCGATTACATGAATAGTTGCACTCGGAACATGAAAAAGGTTTTTTACCACTGTGAATCAGCATATGGCTAGTCAGATGGCCCTTTTGAGAACATGAATAGTCGCACTCGGAACAAGAAAAAGGTTTTTCTCCACTGTGAATCAGCTTGTGGATAGTCAGACTTCCTTTGTGAGAACATGAATAGTTGCACTCGGAACATGAATAAGGTTTTTTTCTACTGTGAGTTAGCATATGGCTAGTCAGATTGCCCTTTTGAGAACATGAATAGTTGCACACGGAACATGAAAAAGGTTTTTCCCCACTATGAGTTAACATGTGGATAGTAAGACTGCTCTTTCGATTACATGAATAGTTGCACTCGGAACATGAAAAAGGTTTTTTACCACTGTGAATCAGCATATGGCTAGTCAGATGGCCCTTTTGAGAACATGAATAGTCGCACTCGGAACAAGAAAAAGGTTTTTCTCCACTGTGAATCAGCTTGTGGATAGTCAGACTTCCTTTGTGAGAACATGAATAGTTGCACTCGGAACATGAATAAGGTTTTTTTCTACTGTGAGTTAGCATATGGCTAGTCAGATTGCCCTTTTGAGAACATGAATAGTTGCACTCGGAACATGTTAAGGTTTTAACTTCAGTATGAGTGTGAACGTGACTCTTAAAATCATTCTTATGAGACGAAGAATAGTAACAGCGAGAACAAGACAATCGTTTATTCACAGGATGCGTCTTCAGATCTGTCGACAAATATAAAAAGAATACGGATTAAAAAAGGCTCATTAAGACTTATTGTACGCCATAAGTTGAAAAAAAGGTACCATTTAATGTTAAATCTTACAATGAAAATTGGTTTTACCTGCTCTCTGGTTCATCCTTTCAACGCGTTCTGAGCATTCTTTTTTAACATCCAACAGGTCTATGTCAATTTCCATAAAAGGAAGACTCCGTTCATATTCTTCTCGGGATCCAAGATCTGCCTTTATGGCAACTGTCTCCACAATAGAGCTGCCTGCAAAAACAAAACGATAATACGTACATTGATCATTGATATACAAACCCTTTTTTTAGTAAAAACCATAAATTTTAGAGCCTAAAGATACCATTAATTTCCATATATAGGCGTTGATTTGAATAAGAAAGTTAAAGGTGAATATAAGACCAAAGAGTGACCACAGAAGTCCGCTTCAGGGGCCGATGCTTCAAGAAGGACCCTGCTCTTGAAGAATTCAATGGAAAGGTTTAAACAATATATACGCATTTTTATTGAATAATAATAAGTGTTACTTGTCCCAAATAAAAAGGGGTACAAACATGAGAAATCAGGAACTTATTGCTAGTAATATATTACAGTTGAATCTCAAAAATTAACATGCTATATTTTTAATATAATAATTTTTATATTACTAACTGTCTGTCTGAGTAATCTCTGTGTATTGTAAACATTCCTTCTTTACATCTTGGAAGTCGAAATCTATATCTGCATACAGCTTTACGCCTCCGCCTTCTTCCTGGGATCCTGGTTCCGTCTTGATGGAAACAGCCTCAGGATTTATTAGATCCATAACCCTTCTGTGGTAGGGTTCGGTAATTGGTTCAAAGCGAAACGAAAATTCCTGAAAAAAATTTTTTTTAAACGAGATTTAATTCGCATGAGCTTTGAATATTTGGTTGTATACATGGAACAATCAAAGACTTTGATTCGTCGAAAGTTATAAAAATCGCATATTAGTCACTAGTACGCAGCTTGCTGGAATAAAATTCCATGGTGTGGCCCCCGTATTATCAAATGCATATAAGAAATATTGAATGAAAGCAGTTTACTTTTTACGATTAAACTAACTTCAAGTTACACATACCTATTCAACACATTTACTATACATTCTTACTAAATACTCTTAAATTGCATTCCCTAGAAAATAGAAGAAACACAAATTACTTAACTTTTTTGTTTAAAATTATTCTCTCTAAATATGATTGTTGTGAACTCTTGCATCTCATCAACTTTAAGGTGTCTAATCGAGCAACTAGGCAAAATATATTTTTCTGCAACAATAAATCCGGAATCAACTACCACATGCATGCACCTATCCCTCGAATTCACACACTTGGAAACAAATTCACCTTTAACATCGACGTATTTAATAGAAGTTTACCACTATTTAAGAATATCTAAAAGATACTTTAATGCTGCATAATTGATATTAAAGGAGCATCACAAAGGAGCTATTGCATGTATTTGTATATTATTTTTATTTTTCCTGTAAATTTTGAATTACTAACCTGCACTGATTATTATTTCTGTGCCATCTGCAACTTAAAAACTTTCTCTTTTCTTCTAATATATTATTTTTACATTAATTTATCTTTATACCTACTATTCATATGATGTTTACTTGTGAATGTTATTTTTTTTGTTTTATTTAAATAACTGTATCTCTGTATTACACACTTTTCATGTAAAAGCCCATCAGTAGGATGAAATTAATGAATAAATAAGATACTTAAATAACCCATATTCGAAAAATAATTATTGTGTCTATATTTTAAACTCGCATTCGATATTCGATAACAGTTGAGAGAATTGCCATCAATAATGGCGTAACTCCATACAACGTATATAATATCTATCTCTAAAAGTAAACCGGTATTACCAGAAAATTAGAAAACCTTGTAAATACAGCAATAATAATAATAATATATTTATTGAAAAAAAAATTAAGATTTATAACTACAAAAACAAAAAGTTCATCATAATCATAAGTACAGTTTAAACGTTGCAAAACCACAAAAGTTAATAACAAAAAAGAAAAAAGGGGAGGAATGCAGATCCGGGCACAGTTTGGAAATTTAATATTCTAGATGAGAAAAGTGTGGAAAAGCAGAATAAAACAAAAATTAAGGCGCGCTCGGCAAAATTGAGGGAGATACAACCGTTCAAAGTATTTAAAATTTCACTTTACAAACTGATATTGACAGTTCGCCCGCGTCCGCCCGCCATTTTTTTTATAACCTAATACGCTAAACATGGTTTGTGATAGAAAAGAAAGTGCCCCCTTCGTAGCGCCTGCTCGCGTCACGGCAAAAAAACATCCCAGTTTTCAAGTGGTTTAGCGGCTACGCTAGGTTTGTGTAATATGGTTTGTGATTTTGGCGTACTATTAATTCTGTATTAGGTCTGGGATCCAACATAAGCAATGAAAACATGGCGAACGAACTGTCAATATCAGTTTGCGAAGTGAATTTTTAAATACTTTGAACGGTTGTATCTCCCTCAATTTTGCCGAGCGCGCCTTAATTTATTTTTTATTCATCTCCTCCACACTTTTCTCATCTAGAAAGTGCCTTTTTATTAAATTTCCAAACTGTGCCCGGATCTGCATTTCACCCGAAAAAAGATATATACAGTAAATATAATGTTAGTATTTTAGTAATTTAAAAACGGTATGCCACCAATATTATTTACAACACTCAGCTCCGCCAATGTTACTTGTGTTACCGATTGCAGGACTTAAGAAGTAGATAACTGATTTATTCAACCAACGATACTAACAACAATGGATATTACCATCACTGACGTGTCTATGTTGTCAAATTTCTGGGATTTGAAGAAGAAAAAGCAAGTACAAGCTATCTTATATTAACCGTAGGCTGTTGTTGTCTCACTCTAATATTGCTAAAGTCAAATAGCAATTTAATTTTTCCACAGAAATACACCCAAAATTAGGTAGCCTTAAATTTAACGGTTTAAATATTCCTCGAACAAAACAAAACGTTAAATGAATTCCCTTACACAAATAGTTGTACCGATTGGCGTTGGTAGGATAAGCTACATAGTTCGTCTTAGACACAGCGCAGTTGTACATGTGAGCCTGCCTTAGCTCAAATCAGGGGGGTATAACTCCGATCCAAATTTTCAACCAACAACAAAGATAGATAATATCTATGACTGTGTGACGTCAGCTTTGCGCAATCTCTCTCCACAGTCTCCACCAATGGTGAACCTTTGACTTTTAAAGGAAAAACTGTTGAATTTCTATGGTTTATTGCATCGTTGTTTATTCAAGGGGTGTTCAGACTTCTAATATAACCGCTAGCAGGTATCTGTTGAACCGCGAGCGTTATGTTTCGTGGCGTTCACACGGCGCAGATAAAATATTTCTTCCTATGGTAGGAGAGGGGGTCAGTTGAATTAGCGAGCGGCCACGGAGCGCGCATTTTTTGTACTGAATCTATGGAGTTGACATCTGTCACCCACCGTTCTTGGCAGCTCCGTAATTAAAATGACCCCCTCTCCTGTTTTCGTCGGAGTGGGGGGCGCTTAACTGTTGGCATATCGCCTCAGGAGCGGTTACGGCGTAAGATGTGCATTGTCTATGGTTGATGTGCGCATAAAGCGCTCAGGTGTGAACGGTCTGAAGGGATTGTATGGAGAGCGATATGTGGCGTGCTATGATCTTTTATATTTATCTGCTCAATGTGAACGAGCTCTTATGTTTGACTTATGTCGATTGCTCTCAACGGTTTATTTACATGCGACGCGAATTCAAAATTTGCTTCCTAAACAAGTGAAATAGAATTGAATACATTTATTATCCAATTTTGAGAACTCGTGCATATGTTTATGGCTACTAGTATCGCAAAACGTCTCATTTCGCGATATGATTATGCTCGTGAAAACCATTATAACCTGCAAACAAAAAGGTACAAACATTTATATGAAACATTTCTGCATTTATCTTGTTTTGTTTTTATCTGTCGGTCTGTCTTGATGTATCTCATGAGATGTTTTCTTTAATATTTTCAGCTCGAAACACCAAATCCTATCCTTACAGCTGACAGGCCGGTGGAGATTACTGGTGTCATTCCCCTAGATAAGAGAGCACTTTCCACGAAAGACGGCCTGCGCCTACTGATCTTTGGGTTTGTTTGCATTTTACCTTATTATAATAATACATATACCTAAAAGCATTAATTTAGCACCTTAATAATGACATATGATTGTTGTAGGTATGTGGGACAGTAACGTTGTGGTGCCATGTCAGGAGATGGGGCTGACGTGTTCCACCACTCTCTTGCACGGCTGTTCTTGAGCGAACATAAGAAGGAGGAAGAGTACTCCATGGACTGGACCAGGATGCAGCAGGAGCAATATATTCTCAGTACGCTTAGCTTTTCTAAATTTGTTATATTTTTATCGTTAAAGAGAGTACGAACACATTGTGCAATATAGTTGTGAACTTGGAGCAGGTGGATGAGTTTGTATATCGTGGGAAGTATGTGTATGAGAGACGGGAAGGCTGAAAGAGATATTGAAAGAAGGGTAAATGTAGGTAATTCTATTAATGGAGGACTGAATGCTGTTGGCGCTAACAAAAAACTGTCTAAAGAAGTGAAACTAGCAGTCCACAACGGAATGCTGGTACCTACCATGATGTATGGCAGTGAGGCATGGAACTGGCAGAGGAAAGTGGACTGAATGCTGTAGAAATGACACCCCTGAGGATGTGTGGTAAAACTACGTATGAAACTGTATATTTTCTGCCTGTACAGAGTATAAATAATATAATATGTACATTTTATATGCAGCAAAGCGTTCATCGGTCAAATCGTTGTACGTATAGGTAGTTTCATATCAATGATCGATGAACCGGTGGATGCTAGTTTTATCCATAAGTTGTTATAATGGATTGTCTACTTTGTAGTTGGAATTAGATTGCAGAAATATAAGTTTGTGCAGAGCACCTTTGAGGTATTTTTTTACAAAAAAATGGCGCTATACAAATCATCCAAATATTATTATTTATGATCAAGCAAAGGAATGCAAGGCTGATCATAATGAGTAAGATTGAAAGGGACCCTCAGATGGTTTGGGCATGTAGAGCAAATGAACGAAGCGTGGGGTGTAAGTAGAATATATGACGCAGATGTGAGTGGTAGATGAAGTCAGGGACGCCAGAGGAAAACCTGACACGATCAAGGGAATACGATACTTGCATCGGGCCACGTCAAGAGTCAGAAATAGTATGTATGAGTCGATGTGTGAGTGTGAATGAGGCAAAGAGTGTGTGCCAAGACCAAGTTGTTTGACGGTCCGTCCTATCGGTCTACCCCTGCGGGGAAACGGCGTGATGTTTAGTTAGTTTTTCTTGTATTTCCTGTTTTTAATAAAATACTAAAACGTTTAATTGAGTTTTTCATTTTTCTGTTGAAACCAGAGAAATGTCAAAGTCGATACTATCGTAGGAAAGCTAAATCTTATTTGAAATTGTTCTTCACCTTTTGAAGGGATTGAAATTTCAAGTAATTTTAGGTGATTTTTACGACAGTTGGTTTCTTCGTAGGGCAACGGGTTTCAATCTGACAAAGCTCTGTCCGGAGAAAATGAGCAGTTTAGAAAAGTAAGCTCATTTTCTCAAGGCAGCGATCTGTCAGATCCAGCTCTGTTCCCTGGGGAACATTTTGACATTTAATTTTATTTTTAAAATAATATTTTAGGCTAATAAATTGGGTAGGTACTGAAAGATAATTATATTGTCTATGGTCGAGCCTTTTATTTTGCTTCCTCTATCCCCTTGTCTATGGTATGTGTGACGACAGAGTTGCGCATATCGAATAAGGCTGGTCGCAGACACACGTTTTCCTGATTCGATTTCCGAATTCGTTTTCCGTATTCGGAGATCGGAATGCATGGAATCAGTAGAAAATACACTAACTGACGCACACGTTCGGTTTTTTTCCGAACGGAAAAAATTCCGTCAGTACGTTCCGAATGCAAGCCGCCGCGTTCGGAGAAACCGAACGGAAAAAACCTAATGACGTCATGCGGAACGCAGCGCTTGCATACATTTTGTTTGTGCCGGCGCACACGTACGGAAATTTCTATTCAGTATCGCATCGGCACCGCGTGCATCGGACGTATTCTTTGTATTTGTTACGCATAGAATCGCAACACAATAATGTGTGAGGCAGAAACTTTAATTATTAATTCATTATTTTTCATCATTCCATTATTTTTTTCTTCTTCATTATTAACAGAAATGCAATTGCTAATAAATCGTCGTCCTCCATCGTCGTGCGTTCACCATGCTGTCACTATCTGTACTGACGTGTATACATTCCGAATGAAGAAAAACGAACGTTTGCGCTAGTCTCACGGAATTCCGAATCGGAATTCCGCATCAGGAAATCGAATAAGGAAAACGTCCATTTGCGCCCAGCCTAAAAAGTCGTCAAATATAGGTATGTATATGGTCAAATAGCGTTGACACTTGGTCCATAGAAAAACCACGAAGATATCAATCTAATGACTGGTTTATTTATGGCTCAAATGAAAGAACAGGGTGGGTGGTTTGTATATTTATGAGAACAGGTTTCGATCGGTTTGGCTGTCAGCCGCTACCAAATGAATAGCGTAATTAATATCAGCATTAGTACTTACCAATAACTATCACAAGTATGGAATGATAAACTTAACTGCACGAATTATTTTTAAATACATAAACGGCTATACTGCCTTTTATAAATAAACATATAATAGAGTACAAAAGTAAGAAAAGTAATATCATTACATAATAGTAGTTTTAAACTTAAAAAAATAACATACAATTATTTTGTGTATCACAACAAAAAATAACAAGAAATAAAAGTGAGAAATATCATCATTTCATTTCAACATGTCCATATTGCGTGTATAAAGTTACATTATGGAAAAAATAAAAAAAATAAAAACTTAAAAACTGAAACCTAAAAATAACATACAATTATTTTGTGTATCACAACAAAAAATAACAAAAAAGAACAATGAGAAATATCATCATTTCATTTTAACATGTCCATATTGCGTATATAAAGTTACATTATGGAAAAATAATTTTTGAGTGCATATTTATATTGCGCTAATTTTAAGAAATAAATGTCGCCGATGTTAGCATATTCATTTCCCAAAATATGTAGTCGACTGATTGGTGAGTAATAGTGTGATAATGTATGTGTGTTATTATTTATTTATTTATTTATTTATTTATTGAATTTCACGCCCGGCTGGGCTTTTACATGCATTTTTTTTTACAAAGAACATCTAAATTTAAATAAGCATAACAAAATTTAAAAAAACAAAAACATAAACAAAACAAAAACAAAATCAAAATCAAAATCATAACCAAATCTAAAACAAAAATACAATAAAAAATATAGTAGAACGGATTATAGAATTATAGATTATAGTTATTATAGAATTAAACAAAGTAAGGGATAGTATGTGGAATTAGATATTGAAAACAGGATGAAATAACTGACGATGAAGAAACCACGCGTTAATAAAATATTTAGGTTATTCATAGACAGTAATGAAGCCATAGACAAAATTGAAAAATTTCCTTGCCTGGCCTTTTAGGTTTATGTTACTTAGAATCAAATTTATATATCTTGAATAACAATATAATTAAATTATGTCTTGTACCTATATACCAAATATTAAAGGGCTAGTAGATTCTTCAGCATGTTGAATGTGGGACATGGACGACCTTGAGAAAAAATAACTTGTAGAAAAATCATAGATAATTATTTCCAAGACCTCAGAGAACCATACCCATATAACAAAAATCTCTAATAATGGCATAAAAATGTTGGGATTTATAACTAGGCTAAAAACTAGAAATTTCAACAAAATAAAGTGTATTAAACTGTTATACTTGGCCTTTGTTAGAAGTCAACTTGAGTACAATTCTCCAGCCTGGAAACCACATTATAGTATACATGTACAAGCTATTAAAAGAATACAAAACATATTCTTACGTTTTCTAAATTTTAAAATTGGTATTCCAGCAATTATGTTGAACTACAACACTATTTTAAATGATATGAATATGCTCAAATTGTCAGACAGAAGAATTCTCACTGCCTTGGTATTTCTATATAAAATTCTAAATGATTTAGTTGATAATCCGGTATTACTTGAATTGATAAGTTTCCGAATTCCACAACGAAATACAAGAAGTCAGGATTTATTTCAGGGCAGAAATTCTGGGACTAACTAGCATATGTATTCCTCATCGCCCAGAATACTTATGGAGGGAAATAATTATTTTACCAAGTGAACCAAGTCGTTGGACATCTTCAATTTATGTTTAAAAGTGCCGCCCGGGGCGGGCCGCCCCCCCCACGCCACGCCACTGCTAGAGCCATCAACTTTTGATGGAAGTTGAACTCTAAGTTTATTTAACTATTATTATTTTTTTGTATATTTGATAACCTTTGTATTGAGGAAAGGTTATTTTCAAACCTCCATGTGCCTTGAACATGATTTCACCATTACAAAAAATAATCAGAGACTGCAATTTTTAATAGAAATTGAACTCTAGGTTTATTTGACTATCGTCATTCTTGATTTATTCAATAATCATGTCTTGAGGAATGATTATTTTTAAAGCCTCATGTCTAAGAAACATGATTTCACCATGTATGTTTATACATAGCAAATGTTACCAAGTAGTATGTAACGCTCTATTTTTTCCACGCTTTTATAAGTGTATAATGTGTTTTTTTCTCCATACACTTACAAAAGTGTGATGTGTGTTTCTCATATTTTTGTAGGTATGTGATGTGTCATTCTAAAACCTACCTACCTCAATGAATCACTCTATCTATTGGTGAAAACCATTGCGTAGTTTAAAAGATCTAAGCGTACAGACAGCGGGAGCGACTTTGTTTTATATTGTGTAATAGATAACTGCTTGTGGTATATTTGATGCAGCTTTCAAAGAAAATACAAGGGTGTGCATTGCTCAGTTATTTTAATGATACAAGATAAGCTAATACCTTTCGACTGTTGTTGCAGATTGATTTCATAGTGGAAACAAGTACACCACCATCATCACCACTACCGGAGGTGGAACACTTGCTACAACTGGAAGTGGAATACGTGGCCCCATGTCCCGTAGAGGCACTCCCGCTTGCAAGTAACCGTAAGTACTAAAGAACTGAAATACTAAGTAGTGGAGAGTGTTTGGAAATACTATAAAATGGTATGTGACAAATAATAAACATTGGGCGCTTGTAGTACAAACATAGTACAAATGTTGGGCGCGTGTTTGGCGTGTTTCCCGACTATGCACCGATGCCGAGGGGATCAATGACGTTAGTTCCTCTTCCATTGTAACACCGACAGAACAAGGACAGCATTCCCACCTGACGCCTATGCTCTAAAGATTGCAGTCCGTCTGTTAAGATGAGAGAACCTATCAAACAGACCGCCCGTTTCTGCAAGGGTCAAGGGTTTTTTTTAGGTATTTTGGAGCTCCAGACCAGAGGTGGCTGCCAAATTCAACCGTGGGGCGCACTTGCGATTTGTACAGGGTTAGCAGTTGTGTACTATTAAAGTATCTGCGGGCCCTGTACAGTATGCCCAATTTCTGAGAGGCCAACTTAACTCTGGTTTCGATGGAGCCCCCGTATTTCAAATACCCTTACGGGCATTTGAAAGAGGGATTGCCTCATCGGTACTTGGAACATGGGACGACGTTAACCCGCCCAGATCCACGATGCGATTTTAGTTTACAACGCTCTTTCAAACATCAATAACTCCTCAAATGCTTCAATCATTAAATCAACATTTTAGGTATTCCTAAAAAATATATTTTTGCATCCGTAAAAAATATTTAAAAAATTGTGACGATTCTGTATAAAATAATAAAAAAAAAATCCTAAAAGTCGACACATTTCTATGTCAGATGAGACAACAAATTTTAAATTTCTACGGGAATAACAGAGAAGACAAAACATTAATTCATTCCAACCTCATTAACCTACGTCCAATATTACGATCTCCTTTTAGTTATGTATGACAAAAAGAGATGTAAAATAAAACGTTAAAACCTTTTGCCTATCTGTAGAGACTATTTTACTTCTCAAAGTTGACATCATAATACGCTTGTCGTCGCTTTCTAGTACATTTATTTGAAATGTCTGGAAACAAGATGACAATATTAAATATCTTGCTGCAAAAAAATTTGGGTTGCTTGACATTCCGTTTTCATTAACAAAAGAGCCACAAAAAAAAAATAAAGAACCACATCGGAAGGTTCGGCCGACCGACCACCTGATCCTCAAACCAGAGTCATTTTTAATCCCTTTCTGCGTATTTCCTTAAAATTAACGACAAAATGTTACGATTGTAGACAATTAGATGACGGGGGATATTTTTTGTTTAGTTTTATGGGTTTTGGGTTATTTGCAGGGTCATGCCACATTAGTTAAGAAGTAATAAATGTTTGTTTAATTTCATTTTATTTTTATCAAATAATCTCTTCGTGGAAGACTTGATTAAGACAATGACAATGCAGAATTTTTTTTACAATAGCTCCACACAGAAGGCCCTGAGGAAAATAATTCCCCTGATGGCCTATGTCATCCTTGGGGATGATCTGTGGAGGGTCTTTTTAGGAAAGGAAGGTTAGGAAGTTCTGAGAAGGAAAAGGATATAAGGGGTGGGTAGGAATCTGGGTGTCATTGTGTCCAGGAGGACGTATGAATCCATCTCTTCCACTGCGGTATAAGGCGATGTTCCGAGAGAGTACAGCTGGAGAAGTCAAAGAGACTCCCTCAACCATTCTCTCCTGATCCGGCCTACCATGCAGTAGGTAGGGAGATGCATCCGCCGCCAAAACCAGGACAAATCTCTACCTACGAACCCGGGCACCCCTACTAAGTCACGAAACGTAGCTTACTACTTGGGGTGACCTTTGGCAGAGGTGTTGGTTATCCAAAAAATGGTTCCCGGGGCGGCGGCACCCATACCCGCCTCCCAAATTGAAAAGCAAGGCATTGAACTGGTAAAGGAAGGATAATTGTTGACATGCTGTATAAATGAGATTCCTGATATATATATATATATATATGTGTTGTAAAACCATATAGTTACATTAAAGGTAGAGCCATGTTAATTTGTGGAGATCTGGAAGAGATACAAGGCCGATAAAAATTATAATAATTTCCACCTTTTTATAGCACCGTCTAGTGATAAAGTCACGTCAAGTGTACTTGATGGATGGGATTAAAATGTACGCTTATTTAGTTGTGGCATTTAAAAAGGAAGATATGACGTGAAGTGAATAGCCAAGGAAGTCATGGCATGGTCAAGTGAATCAAATACTTTCGGTCGGACCATGCCAAGAGACAGAATAATAGAAATATACAGATAAATCATTTTTAATGGTTTTGGTGGTATATCCTCTCTGCTGCAGAAGGTAATTTCGGTATTGAAGACAATACTTCATCCAAAATACGATTGTAAACATTACTGCACCACCATAAAACTCTTTTGTGAGGGTCGGGTGCAATATTTTGAATCTTACCTACGTATTTTATTACCAAAACTACCCCTATAAAATAATTATTTTAAAAAGGGACTTTCTTTCCATTGAAACAGTAGCAAAGTGACGTCTTCACAAATGAGTTTTATATGGAAGGAAGTAGCAATAAATATAAATAGTTAGGTTTCAATGAATTGAAGGTACAATTTGCAATGAATGTCAGGATTTTTAGAATATATTTTTTTTGGAATTATTTATTATTTTTACTATTTTAGAACGCTCACTGTCTTTGTTTAACTTGCTATTTCGATCATCTTCTAAAATGCATATTTTTCATAATAACGGCATGCCGCCACCTCTAAAACCATTTATTGGACAACCAACACTTCTGCCATAAGTGACCTCAAGTAGTTTGTTACGTTTGGTGACTTAGAAGGGGTGCCCAGGTTCATGGGGTAGGTTTGGTTCCGGATCTTGGCGGCGGGTACGTCTGCCTACCAACTGGCTCTGCGTGACTGGCCGGGTCGGGAGAGACTGGTCGAGGGAGACCTTTTGACCTCTCCAGCAGGAAGACCTTTCCCCAAAGATGACATAGACCCTAAAGCGAATTATTTTCCTCAGGGCCTCATGTGTGGAGCTAATGTGAAAAAATTCTGTATGTCTGCACTACAGTTTCCACAGTTTAAGTTCTTATAGTTTCGTATAGTACTAGATGACGTGTGGTCGCCATTTTACGATTTATTGTAGATTTACTATAGACGAATGCATTACATAATACATATGTAGGTAAATATAATAACAAAGTCTTTGTTTTGCTTTTTTGTAGAAATCTTTTACATCTACATTTTAACCTATATTTTGTTATGATAAACACATCGGATTAACGTTAAAATAACATTTAACCTAAATGGTTTTGGTCGTTATGTTCCTGTAAAATAAATGTTTTTAATTTGCTATGTAAACTATTTCCACCTTATCACTAAAAATCGATATAAAAAATAAATTTCGCAAAAATGTTCAAATATACGAGCATTTAAAAAATACTAGTGGGAGTTCACACCGGTAGAAGCGAAACCTTCAGAAAATTAAAGTAGACAAGAGTCGGAAGGCTACGAAGCACCGCATAAAGAGGAGACCGATTATTCTAACCCATTCTCTAAAAATGTTATAGATGCATGTGTTTGTCTCTTTTTAGTGTCGCTTTTGCGTTTATCCAGTTTCAAATCACTACGGTGCTAAAGAAGTTTTCACTTCAAAGTAATTATAGCATTTTTTTTTCTTGGTTTGCTTATTGTTTTTTTTTAGTGTCGCTTTTTCGTTTCATCCAGTTTCAAATCACTACGGTGCTAAAGAAGTTTTCACTTCAAAGTAATTATATCATTATTTTTTCCGTGGTTTGCTTATTGTTTTTTTTTGTGTCACTTTTTCGTTTCATCCAGTTTCAAATCACAATGGTGTTAAAGAAGTTTTTCACTTGAAAATAAATTTTTTTTTTCGTGGTTTGCTTTCGCGTAAAACTGTAACAAAGATTTAAAATTCGAGTGTTCTTTAAGTATTGTATTTTTATTGTAATCTATATCTCTATGCAACTAGTGTTAAAACCATTTTATCTGGTATTAACTTAGATCAGCAAACATAAAAAGCTCTTTACGATAAAGTATTTATGTAAATGTATTTAAAAAATGATAGTAGGTCGGTGTCAGCCCTTACTAGTACCTAGCGCATTCCACATGTGGCTTTCTAAAACAATGGTACTATTCTGGAGGCTAACGTGACCCTAGGCGGTCGCTGTCACTGCCGGCCCGCCTTGTTGGGCGTTTCAAATAATATTTGATTATTTATTATGAATGATTATTTTTTAATATTTCAGTTTTAGGGCACACAATCAATATTTTTTTCTTACAATAAATTAATATAAGCCAAATTAAAAATATTCACCACAATATTTTTACAAAAAACCTGAAATAATTTCCAAATCCCATAGAGTAACGCTGTGTTACAAGACGGTTTGTCGAGGGTATTTTTAGCATGGTATGGGAAAGGTTAACTTGCTCCATTTCCAGTGATGATGATGATGGTGGAGTCCTCGATTCCAATAGGAAGTGAATCTACAATAACCGTCAAAAGGAATTAGCTTTTCTCATATCAGCAAGAGATGATAATAACTTCTTTAAACTTTGCAAAATAAAAACAAAATAACTTTGTAAAAATGTATTAAGTCATTGTAAAAGTGTAATTTTTACAATGATATGAGAAAAGCTAATTCCTTTTGACGGTTGTTGTAGTTTCATTTCCTATTGGAATCGAGGACTCCGCCATCATCATCATCACTGGAAATGGAGCAAGTTTTAACGTTGTTCCATGTTCCAAGCACTGATGAGGAGGTCCCTCTTTCAAATGCCCGTAAGGGTATTTGAAATATGGGAGCTCCATCGAAACCAGAGTTAAGTTGGCCTTTCAGAAACTGGGTATACTGTATAGGGCCCGCAGATACTTTAATAGTACACAACTGCTAACCCTGTGCAAATCGCAAGTGCACCCCACAGTTGAATTTGGCAGCCACCTCTGGTCTGGAGCTCCAAAATACCTGAAAAAACCCTCGACTCTTGCAGAAACAGGCGGTCTGTTTGATAGATTCTCTCATCTTAACAGACGGACTGCAATCTTTAGAGCATAGGCGTCAGGTGGGAAAGCTGTCCTTGTTCTATCGGTATTACAATGGAAGAGGAATTAGCGTCATTGATCGCCTCCGCACCGGTGCATAGTTGGGAAACACGCGCCCAACATTTGTACACGGTTGTCATTAGTCACATGAGAACGGGTCGTTTCTATGCTCGGCTGTGGAACGATTTGCCGGTCTCTGTTTCCTCCCTCCTACAACATGGGTCTCTTCAAGACCCTTGTTCACTCCTTCCTTTCCTCAATAAGACCCTCCACACAGCATCTTCAAAGATGACATAGGCCCTGAGGGAAATTATTTTCCTCGGGGCCTCCTGTGTGGTGTTAATGTAAAAAAAAGTACTTAAGCACCGAAATAATAAATAGTAATGAGAGTTTGGAAATAAAATAAAAAAATGCTTAGAGACAAATAACAAATGTTAAAGTAATTAATTATTGATTATTTTGTTTCAGCTAATAGAAAAGTTCTCCACAGAAGAGTGTTTCCTGTTGGTTGAGGAAAGTAGAGTGGCGAGCGAGGCGAGGGGAGAGGCAAGAGAGGAAAGGTGGCTTTGTCTAGAATAGGTGGGAGAAGAGAGGAGGAGAAGGACCTCCGCCTGGAGGAGAGTAGGTGGCTGACAATGCAGTTAATTTTACAGAAGTGTTTGCTTATCTTTGAAAGAATTTGTAGATTCATGTAATAATTATGCTACACACATCTGTGTATCGCAAACGGCTGTTAGTCGTCATATCAGTCCAGTAGTGTCCTTATTGCATCCCTATTGGATAGTTTATTGGCAGAGTACATACAGAGTATGTAAACATACAACGAAATAAAGTTAAACAAAGGGTATGTTTTTATAAAAAATATATTTGGTTGCAAATTCCAAAAATGGTGTACAGTGTGTGTGTGATTCTGAAACACATAAAATATACCTCATTAGTTGTATAATATATTATGTACTGTTATTTATTTTAGACTTAACCAAAAATTTCAATTTCCAGGAGTGGTAGGATGAATCTAAGGCATTTGAGGCAGTGATAACGCCAATATTAAATGCAGTTCCCGGTTCGCAAGAATCCACATATACAGAATATACATTGCAAGGCCCGGAAATGCATTGAGCATTACTTTAGTCTTTTTTTATATGAATACCGCACAAGAATCCCGAACAGCTCCCGTCTGGATCCAGTGAGACTATGGCATCCCCAATTGGGGTATTTCGTGAAGCTGAAGGTAGCGGGGAAGGGAAGAAGATGGGGAAGAGGAAGGTGGGCAAGTACCTGGCTATTCAGATCTGGTCACCAAACACTACTAAAGCCATTTCAAGCAACGTTTCAATTCTGAACAGTGGTTTTACACCAGGGCGAGTATCTTGGCGAGTATCTTCCACTCTGGAACATGCCGCAAATATACTTTGTATTATTTTTAATTAATTAATTGTGAAAGGGGTAATCAATCCAATAAAAATTATTTGCGCACGCCGAGTTCGAACCTGCGACCTTCGGATTGTGAGTCAAGAGTCTTACCTCAGGACCACGCTAACACTCGGGACACACCTAAGAAGCTGCATACTCAAGCATCGGGTACTTCATTATACTCCCCTGATGACTATTAAAATTATAAATGCCAGAATCAGCAGACTTGTGTGTCAAAGATAATTTGAGGCGAATTGCTGAAGGACTCCATGCAGATGACGAAAACCTTGATGATAACAAGGTCAAATTGCTAGGTGTAGGATTGTCACCAATTTATATAAAAATGTATAAGTGCATTTTTATAAATTTATCTTAATTAATCAAAATAAATTCATCTTTCAAAGGTTGCAAATATTAATTTAAAATTACCTGCATTATCAGCCGCCTGTCTACTCTCCTTTAGGCTGAGCTTCCTCTCTTTTCTCTCTCTCTCTCTCTCTCTCTCTCTCTCTCTCTCTCTCTCTCTCTCTCTCTCTCTCTCTCTCTCTCTCTCTCTCTATCTATCTCTCTCTCTCGCCTTTCTTCTTGCCTCTCCTCTCTTCTTCTTGCCTCTCCCTCTCTTCTCCTGCCTCTCTTCCAGGCAGAGCAGCTTTTCCTCTCTTGCCTCGCCCCATACCTCTCTCTGCTTTCCTCTAACAATATCAAAAGCTCTTCTACGGAGAGCGCCTTTCTATTCGCTGAAACAAAATAGTCAATAAATATTTTAACGTTTGTTATTTGTCACATACCATTTTATAGTATTTGAAAACACTCTTCACTACTTAGTATTTCAGTGCTTTAGTGCTTTACAGCGCTCTTGAGGCGATTTTTCGCAAAAACAGCGCTATATAAGTTGTCCAAATTTATTATTATTATTACGGTTACTTACAAGCCGGACTGCCCCTACGGGACATGGGGCCACGTACTCCACTTCCAGTTGTAACAAGTGTTCCACCTCCGGTAGTGGTGATGATGGTGGTGTACTTGTTTCCACTATGAAATCAATCTGCAACAACAGTCGAAAGGTATTAGCTTATCTTGAATCATTAAAATAACTGAGCAATGCACACCCTTGTATTCTCTTTGAAAGCTGCATCAAATATACCACAAGCAGTTATCTATTACACAGTATAAAGCAAAGTCGCTCCCGCTGTCGGTACGCTTAGATCTTTTAAACTACGCAATGGGTTTTCATGAGGTTTTCACCAATAGATAGAGTGATTCATGAGGTAGGTTTAGGCATCAGGGTTTTGTGTAAATTGGTTGATATAATACTAATAATAATTGGATAATTTGTATAGCGCCGATTTTGTGAAAAATCACCTCAAGGGTGCTGTAATAATATAGTATATGAAGGGAGCGGGCTGGCAAGCGGGCGGTGTGGATTTGATATGTATCAAAATTAACAGATGGCGTTGGTTATAAAGGTTGTGTAATGGCGTTGTGTTTCGTTAGCCACAGCAACGTGTGACCGGGTCACATAGTATTTTTATATTGCGTGTCGATGAATGATATCAACAATGAAGTTCTAAACGATTTGCAACTAAAAGCGGGAACCGTTGGTAATTTACTAATTGTCTAAACATCAAGTCATTTCACCGCAGGGGTAGGCAGAGAGAACGAACCGCCAAACAACTCAGTCTATTTACAATATATTCTCCAGCTACACTTCAACACGATTTTCATAATAATATAACTATATTATTAAGCTTAAGAGATGATAATAACTTAATTACATGGCACGATCAAGTGAATCAGATACTTGAGTCGGGTCATGTCAAAAGCCAGAATAATAGAAGAGAATGTATGAGACGATGTATGAATGTGAGTGAGGCAAAGAGTGTGTGCCAAGACAGAGTTGTTTGGCGGCCCGTCCTCTCTGCCTACCCCTGCGGGGAAACGGCGTGATGGTTAGTTAGTTTTTTTTAGTTTTAGGGGGTATTTCACCATCCTCTTGATAGATTATCCGTAGGATAATGTATACTAATAAACAATGAATAAATACTTCGCTATAGGTAGAAAACTTGGCTAACTTATCCGATTTGTAGTCACCGTTCTCAAGTTCGAGTAGGTGTAGCTCCGACTTTATAAGGAAATAAATCTTAAATTGGAATTCGAAAATATACTTGGCCTATAGGCCTATATTCCTATGGCCTATGGGTAAGCTATCGAGAGGATGGTGAAATACTATCATATGACAGTGTCTGGCTGGGGCCACCTCCGCTCTTCATCATCTCCGATCGCAAGCCAGATGCTTTTTTTTTACGCCATTTCTCTGATCCCTCCACGTCTGAAATAAAGAGACATTTTTGTACTACAGAAAATATAATAAAATTCAAATTATATCAATAAAGAATGTAAATATATTTTTTTTTTATTTCAATCCGTAATCCAATTGAAGTCCTTACCTCGTTGCAATAACAGAAACATAATAGTGGTAATAATATAATGAGTGCATAACTATTGCCACTCTTTGTGCACCCCAGCTCCATAGCATTCAGGTCGACCGCCAGGGAAGACCACGCCAATTCGTTATTGATGCGGCCATCGTTTCCCTGCTGCCGCCAGTCGTTGTCATTGTCGAAATCATTGTCGGTCTCTCTTCCAGCCAACTAATCATCATCACCAGCTGCCCGCTCGTCGCACGGCTCCTACTAGACATCTGTTGAAGAAATACTAGACATCTGTTGAAGAAATAGGAGATACATGTCTCGATGGCAAATCTACATCTGTAGAACAATTGAATATTTGGGGACGAAAAAACCGCTAACCGCCGCACTTTTAGGCAAAGAATATGGAAATTACACTTCATTTCAAAAATTAGTAGAAGAAACAACTATTTACGTAAAAAATTAGATTTTTAGGTTAATTTTGACCAACTACCTAATTCATGCGAATTTGAATTGAAACGAAATTTTGCAAACGTCAAATCCTTGGTATACAACTTTAAACATACATTAGTGGATAAATAATCATGCATTCTTACATTTTATTTATTATTATTTTATCATTCTTAGTATTTCGTATTTTAAACTACTTAAAACCGGCGAAGTTAGCATTGAAAAGGCAATTGACATTTTGACAACCATAGAAAATTACACAAAATTGCACAAATCTATGCATAAATCTGACAGCACATCTCGTACGAGATCGATCTCGTGTCACAATAATTACAGAATAGCTCGGCAGATATCTTTACTATCAGACTGAAGAGAGATAGCTTTTAAATTAAGGCGGCCAACCGTCCCGTATTGGCAGTTGTAGTCCCGCATTGCAATATTTACAAAAATAGTACCGCAAATCGTCTAAAGCGTCCCGCATGTCCCGCATTTCTATATTTTTTAAATACTGTCTATGGTAGTCAAATAAACTTCCTCTATATTTAGTCTATTTAAGCCATTTGGTTAAAAGTTCAAGACAAAATTTGTCCCTGGAAATATCGACTAGGGCCGAAGATATCGATCTAGGGATTGGTTTATTTACGTTACAAGCAAGAGTCCAAGTGTCCAAGAGCGCCAGTGTAACAGTAGTGATTGAGTTGTTTTGTTTACGAATTAGTGCATGCCGTGAACCGTAATATTTATCACTCAAATCAAATCAAATAATTTCTTGGCCATGCCGACCGCGAAAAATCGGTGTTGTAAGTTCAGTGAAGAATTTCCTTTTTGGCAAAAGTGTTAACATACATATCTGAATGTAGTATTAAATCGCCGCATACAGATTTAATTTAAACCAGTTGTGTGTTCAGAATGTAAAATTCTAGTTGGATTTGTCTGCTGACATATTTCGAAGGAAAATATTTTCTTATTCGAAGTGCATCAGAAGGGACCCCACCAGTTTCCAGTAAGGAAAATATTCTCTTTTCGAGGTGCATTTATAAAATTCTAGTTGCAGAATATGTAAGTGCCGCCAGAATCAAAGAGAAACCATTTTGATGTTCTGAGTGTACCTAGTTTTAATTCACCACATACAGATTTAATTTAAAACACCCTTGTGTTCAGAATATAACGATACATTTTTTTTTTTTTTTTTTTTTTTTTCTTTATTCATCATATAAATTTTTATACAGTTTTTACAGGTGATTCGACTACCACGCTAGGCACATGCCCGTATTATGGTAGTCGATTTATGTATATAATTGTATAAATGTAAGAATTGTTATTGGTTAATATACAGTTTGGTTAGGTAAAATGTTTTTGTATGACAACGAATTCTTTAAGTGGTTTGTCAATTAAGTACATAATATTTATATAATAATAAACATATGAATAAACCATTCTTATTGTAGGCTGATGTATCGCTTAAGTAAAATAGGTACATAAATACATGATAACTAGATAAATAAATGAATAAATGAATGACTCTTCTTGTGGAGATGTTGAAAATAAGTCATAAAAATATAAATATTTTTATAATAATTATCAAAAGTTATTTTTTTAATTTGAATTTAAAAAAAAATAATAATAATGAAAAAATAATAATAATAAAGCAAATTAACTTAATTTGTAGACTTCAGACATTCTTTAAAATAGTTCCTCCCCTTTGAAAGTAAGTCATCCAAATATAAATATTATTATGATAACTATTAAAAGTTGTTTTTTTTTTTAATTTGAATTTAAAAAAAAATAATAATAATAAAGCAAATTAACTTAATTTGTTGACTTCAGACATTCTTTAAAATAGTTCCTCCCCTGTGAAAGTAATTTATCCAAATATAAATATTATTATGATAACTATTAAAAGTTTTTTTTAATTTTAATTTAAAAGAAAATAAAAATAGTAAAATAAAAATAATGAAATAAAAATAATAAAAATAAAGCAAATTAACTTAATTTGTAGACTTCAGGCATTCTTTAAAATAGTTCCTCCCCTTTGTAAATAACCAATCCTGTACACTTATGATATAAAGCTTAACAGTTTTCGATTTCCTAGTATCAATACTCAATGAGTTGAACATTTTGGGGGCAATATAGGAGAACTGTCGCTGTGCGAAAGTTGTTTTAGTCGAAGGTATTATGCATTTTAGGTGTGACGAGTACCGAGTGTGAATTTTGTTTTGTGTTTTTTCCATCAAATCATTTTTCCATAGGAATATGAGAATTGTCTTTATATATAATTGTCGAATGTCTAACACTGTGAATTTTTTAAAAAGTGGTTCTGATGGGTGTGATGGGTTACATTTGAATATTATCCTTAGCAGAAGTTTTTGAATTAAGACTATGGGATATAGAATTGACATTGCACACCCACCCCATCCCACAATTCCATACGTAGCAATTGATTGAAAAAGTGCAAAGTAAACACATCTCAGTGTTTGTAAGTTAAGAATAGATCTGAGAGAGTAGAAAATGTAGCATAATTTGCGAAGTTTTTTTGTTGTAGAATTGATGTGTGCCTCCCAACGCAGGTGATCGTCAATAATAACCCCTAAGTACTTAACCCTAGAGTGGGCGCGCTATGAGCATTTCGCCGCCCTCTGCAAAAAAACGTTCATAATTCTTAAATCTACTGCGCGTAAACTTTGGGCTTTTTAGTAGCTGCCCCCACTTTCGTTCGCAACCCGTGGCGAAAGACTAGACGCTGTCAGTGCTCGGGGAGCCACTTCAGAAGGAGATTGTTACTATCGAGTGTCGTCCGGCGGCAATTTGCTCACTGCGCGCCCACTCACGTAAGTAAAAATTGTGCTTTATATTATTTACGATTTAGCTAATCTTTATATTTTTTATAAAGATAAGCCCAATATATCCTCAACACTGGCCGCAACATTACTATGGATAACTTTTTTACTTCAATACCTCTCGCTGATTAGTTGCTAGATCATAGAATGACGTAAAAATAAAAAAAAGAAATTCCACCTTGTTATCAAACACTAAAGATCGGAAGAAACCATCTTCGATGTTTGAGTTTAGTGAGAAGAAAGTTTTGCTGTCTCATGTTCCAGACAAGAAGCAAAAAAAAGTATTATTACTATTATCAACTTTTCATGAGAATGATAGAACCGACGAAAACACCGGACCTGCTGCAAAGCCTGAGATGATTACATTTTATAATGAAACAAAAGGTGGTGTTGATGTCGTGGACCAAATTAAAGAAGAGTATTCTGTTGGTAGACTGACTCACAGATGGCCAATGAGGTTGTTTTTTTCAATGATGAATATTGCCGGTATAAATAGGCAAATAATTTACAAAGCCAATACTGAACATTTGATGCTACGCCAACAGTACTTGCGGGAGATTGCGATGGTCCTGGTTAAGCCATATATGACCGCAAGGTCGTCTGTAGATACCTTAAATATTCCTCTAAGGAACCAAATTGCTCGCTTTGTTCCTATAGAACAAGCATCATCTTCAAAGAAGGAAGGCAAATGCAGTATATGCCTATCAAAGAAAAATATGCGCACGAAAAAAGGGTGTTGCAGATGCTCAAAATTACTGTGCAATGAACATTGAACTTACTTATGTGAAGACTGTTTCGCCAAAACATATCCTGTAGATTTGGAAAATATTTAATTTTGTTATTTTTTTTCATTTTTAATAAATATTATAGAAGGATAATGTAGGATAACTAAAAAAAGTTAATTTAAATGTTAAATTTTGTAAAATCGATTGTAAACCAAAGTTCCTTCAACAGAGTTCAATAAATATGTTAATATGTCATACCTTATAAGTCTTTTACTTAAATCCTGAGAAAAGAAATTAATTAAATTGCATTATTCGTTCTTAAAATTTTCCACGAAAATGAGCGGCAAAATGCTCCCCATGCGCCCACTGACGTTTCACGGAAAGACGCGCCCACTCTAGGGTTAATTTCGTTTGATATTTTTAGGTCATTGCATGAACAGTTTTTGTGAAGTGATGTAGGCGTGTTAGTGTTCTTTGAACATGAATGTATGGTAAGTTTTTGACAGTTTTGGGGGAGATTTGGTTTCCGTATAGAAAAAATTAGGTATTTTGTTTTATCAATATTAAGAGTACGGAGGTTGAAATCTAACCAGTGTTTTACTACATTTATGCCATAGTTTGCTTTTTCAAAGGTTGAATTCAAATTTTCACCTTCAAACACAATAACTGTGTCATCAGCGAAAGATATTATAGTGCCACCAGTATTCAAATTGCATAAAGAGTTAATGTATATTAGAAAGAGAAGTGGGCCTAACACACTGCCTTGGGGCACGCCATACGTAATTGGTAAACTTGAACTTCTGTATTCTTTAGCGGAATTGATAATAGTTGACTGGGATCTGTTTGTTAGGTAGCTCTTAAACCATTCAAGCGGAATCCCCTTTATTCCAATCTGCAGGAGTTTATTCAGAAGTATGCGGTGAGATACAGTATCAAAGGCTTTAGCTAGGTCCAAGAATACAGCAAGGGGTTTGCGACTTTTATCGAGATTATCAGATATTAATTTAGTAAAAGCTGCAATTGCATCTGAGGCACTACGACCTTTGCGGAAGCCGTATTGATTTCTTGACAGGATTTCATTGTCTTCAAGAAATTTGTAGAGTCTTCGTTTTACCGTTTTTTCAATTATTTTTGAGATCGGACTCAGCAAAGATATTGGTCTGTAATTATTCACGGATGATCTGTCCCCTGATTTAAAGACAGGAATTATTGTTGAATGTTTTAGTGTATTTGGGAAAAGGCCAGTTCGAAAACTTAGATTCGTGATATGTTCAAGGGGTTTAGTGATGATAGGTTTGAGGTATTTAATTAGTTTAGTGGATATGTTGTCAATTCCCGTGGAGTGTGTATTTTTGAGTGAAGTTATGATTTCATTGATTTCTTGTTCTGTTGTTGGAGAGAGAATGAAAGGGTTATAACTCATATTGTCCAGAGAGATATTGTTTGCAAGGCTATCTTCAGATGCTTTATTTTTATTTAGGATATTATTTGCTAGGTCTGATCCGATTGTGGAGAAGAATTGGTTGAAATGATTTGTGATTGTTTCAGAGTTTTCAGTTGCATTTAATGTTTTATCTGCGATGGTGATCTTATTTATGGGCGTTGTCACTTTTTCTGTGTAGCATATTTCTTTGACAATATTCCAGATTTGTTTATTGTCATTAGCAGCTTCCTCTATCTGTTTCCTATAATTTCTCTGGCCGTACATGCTATTTTTTTACAAGCATTTCTGTAACGTTTATAGAATAAGAGAGATTCATAATCAGTAGGATTATTTTTACAATACTTATGGAGTTTGTCACGCTTACGAATGCAGTGTAAAATACCATTTGTTATCCAAGGTTTTAGTTTAATTTTACGACTACTTTGGTTGTTGTTTGTGTTGGATGTAGCATTTTTTAGATGTTTATGAAGGATGTCGATGAGAGATTCACAGGCTAAATTTGGATCACCTAGTTTATAAAAATTTGACCAATTTTCCTCGGAAACCAGTTTGTAGAGGATATCATAAGAAATTTTCTTTAGTTGTATTGTAGATGCTGGTGGTTTTTGTATTTTATGGGAAATGGAGGTGATAGTGGCATAGTGGTCTGTAACAGTGCATTGATATACTAAAGAATTGATATATAGTTTACATTTGGCAAAAACGTGGTCTATGCAACTGGCGGATAACTCTGATACACGAGTGGGGGCTGTAATAGCTGGTAGAAATCCTTGCAAAGTTAGTAGATTTATGTAATCGTTGGCTTGAGGATGAATTGTATTAATAATATTGATATTAAGGTCACCAATAATAAGGACATTTTCACGATCTCTAATACATACCAGCATTTGATTAAGTGCTTTTAAAAATGGTGTTATGTTGGATGTGCTCGGTGATCGGTATATACATAGAATAGTAACGCTTTCTTCTATTTCGAGTTTAAGACAATTCGAGTTAGTTAATGTGAGTTCCTTTACACAGTGCTGTATGTGATTTTTTATGTAAATAATAACGCCATCATTTTGTGATTGGTTATTATGTGTGTTGTAATGTAATCGTTGTTGTAATGTAATCTTTTTTCTTTCTCTTGTTTCTAATATCTTATAATTTCTATTTCAAACCTATATTTTGTTCTAGTTCTCACACTGTATAACTTATATCATGTATGATTACCTTAACACGGGCATTAGCCTAGTATGGTAATCAAGAAAAAAACAAAAAGTGTACTTTCAAAAATTGTATGAAATAAAAAAAAAAAAAAAAAAAAAAAAAAAAAAAAAAAAAAAAAATGGTTATAATTTTTTATGTTTTTAGGACTATAGTTATCTTTAATCCAGCATTCGCTCAAGATAAGCAAGTCAAAGTCTGAGTCAAGTTCTGTAAGTAGTATCATAAGTTCATTGAGGTTTTTGTTCATACTTCTAACGTTCATGGAAAATATTTTTAAGTTTTTTTTTTTTTTTTATAGTGAATACCGCACAAGAATCTCAACTGCTCAGCCAGTGAGACTATGGCATCCCCAATTGGGGTATGTTGTGAGGCTGAAGGTAGTGGGGAGGGGAAGGAGGTGGGGAAGAGGAAGGTTGGGAAGTACCTGGCTATTCAGATCTGGTCACTAAACACGGCTAAAGCCATTTTCAAGCAACGTTTCAATCCTGAATGGTGGTCTTACACCAGGGCGATACTGATAGTATCTTCCACTCTGGAACATGCCGCAAATATACTATATATTATTTTAAATGAATTAATTGTGAAATAACACAAATTAATCAAATAAAATTTATTTGCGCATGCCGGGTTCGAACCCGCGACCTCCGGAATGTGAGTCAAGAGTCTTAGTCACTGGACTACGGAGATTTATTTAGGGTTTTTTTAACTTCTGTGGAACTATTGGTTTCAATAAATGGAATCTGCGACATGTTGTCCAAAAGATTTGTTATATTATCATCCATTTATATAAAATTGGTGTAGTATATATTACATAATAGATGGTTGGAATTTTGTTGGGTTTTGTATGGAGAACAGAAGCGGAAGAAATAAATTGCGAGTAATCTAGAAAATAAATTTTGTGAATAGTTTTTACTGCTGGCGACCGTAGAAAAAAGTTTTGATATTTCAATGCATTAAAAATAAAAAGAATAATAATAAAAAGAATGATAATACTAAAAAGAATAATAATACTATGGGGAATTTTCAGAGAGTAAAGCCAGTTTGTCTGCATTAGATACAAGAATTGCGGGTGTTCCGATATCTCTGCGTACGTAAATTTGTCCCGCTTTGACCCACGCATATTTAACTTTCTTATTCTTAGCAGCTTGGCGAGCCAGGGGGCCTAGTCACTAATTTTTGTGAACCTCCGTTTCATGAAGTTACGGGTTTAGCTACGTCACATACCCGTATTTTGACAGATTCGCCAACTTAAATAACAACAACAACGGGTATGTGACGTAGCTAAACCCGTAACTTCATGAAACGGAGGTTTACAAAAATTAGTGACTAGGCCCACAGGTACCACAGATGGCTACCACGAAATGTCAGGTGTTCCGAAATGTAGACTGGCGTGCTCGGTCCGGCAAATCCCATGTTTAGTGTATTAAGCTTCTCTTCAGGACTGGATGCTTGTTTATGGAAACTTTTGAGATCCGATAGTAGTTGGTCCCGGTCATCATTTGAGGTCAATTTAAATATAATCGATCCATTTTTATTTTTTTTGCGTAGGCCGCTTCAATGTTTGATGCATCTAACTTTGAGTGGATAGTGTGGCATATATTGTGGAATATATTTTTAAGATTTTCTCCGTTAGTTTCTGTGATTCCTCTCACCTCTACATTTTTGGCTCTTGAAGTTCTTTCAATGTTTTCGAGTTGCCCTTCTAGAAGTTCAACTCGAGATTCTAGGGAGGAGTTTTGTTTTGTTAATGCAATGTTTTTGTCTTCTAACTCCCGAACGCGGCAAAGAATGTCTTCGTATTGCTTGCTCATGAAGGTGATTGTGTCAAGTATTTTATTATTTTGTGCGATGATCGCATTTTGACTTTTCATAAAGTCGCCATCCAATCCTGTAGGTTTGTCACCACTGACATCGCAAATTGGTGAATGCGCCTGAGTACCGGTGGTACATTTCTTGCACTTAAGCTGACCGCGCCGTTCCGTTGTGAGTCGTCGGTATGCAGTTTCTGTGATTCCACCACAGAGAAGATGGTAGGCCCCTTTACACACTCCGCACACAAACGTCGTTCCCGACGAGGTGCCAGATTCTGGACATACTGAGCAGTTAGGCATGATTAGGAATTTGATCTCTGGTAAATAGTTGGCGTTTGTTTATTATTTAAAAATAAAACAAAATAAGATGATTTTTTTTTTGGCCGGAACAAGGATTGAACTGGGAGCGATACTGACTGGGGAAATCGGTCGGCAGTGACGCGTTAATCCACAGAGCTACGGCCCCTTTGTGTTCGCCTGTGAAATTCACTCTTATATATTGTATTTCAATGTTTATAATAATAGAAGATTGGTTTGTCGGTGATTAACTGACACTTCACTGATTTGATTCTGAAAATATCACAGTAGTACGGCGTGATTGAATAATTGTTTTTGTTTATTATTAATATATGGGGGTTTAGTTTAGGTTAATTTAAGATAATTGTTTTTATAACAGTTAACTTTCGTTACGGTTAATGTTGTTGTTTCTTTTTATAGCACGAGATTCGTTTTTTTTTGCTTTAATACACTATCACGGATGACAAGCTTTTAAACATTAAATAAAGAGTTGCAGATTCATCCTGTACCGACTGAAGCTTTACATTTAAGTTGCAAGTTCAGAATGTAAAATTTCGTCTGCTGACATTTTCGAAGAAAAATATTGTCTTGAGGGAGCGGGAGACGGAACGAGAAATAAAAGGCGTCAAGTCGATGTAGTGAGTCAGTCGTTTATTGGGCTACGTAGCGAGGTCGGTAAAGCGGTAACGTAATATATGCAGGGTGCCGTAGATGAGATGCTGCAGGCGTACGGATGTGATGGAGATGGTGTGGTGAAGGTCAGCGAGTTGCTCGACACCATGGCGGTGGAGATGACCTATCTTCCAGGCCGTTGCTCGACGCTTTGAATCGCGGAGATGAACGGTGAGTGGCTCGGTGTGCTGAGCCACCAGCAGGTAGTCCTGGCGAGGCGGAGCGTATGGCAGCGAAGCACGGTGGGCTTCGGGGTGCCATGAAGTGGTGAGCTGATCCCTGGACTGAAGGTGACGCAAGCCTTGTAAATCGCGGGATGGAACTGTTCTGAGTGAGCTGTAGACACGATGGGCCTTGTAGCTGAGACGTGGTTGTGGACCTCGGGAAGCTGCCCTGGAAAGAGCGGAGATGCACCGGGCTCTCGTGTGCGTGCTGTTACATGACGAGCTGTTGACCGACTGTTAGTGTGAGACTGACTGAGCTAGCGCCGAGTTATGTCGCTTTATATATACCAGCGCGACCGGTGGAGTAATGTTCCATTCGCCGGCAATCTGCACACTGGAAGGTACTGGAACATACGCGGTGCCGAATATTCAGGCGGCTTGTAAACTCTAGACCTTTCTAGGCGGTGGCGATATTATTATCGTCATCGGCGCGGCAGGCGGCCAAAGTCCATCCTGCCGTCGTAGGTAGATAGGTAGGTGAGTAGTTTGCCAGCGCCGCGCGAATATAAGGAGATGTTTCTCGTATCTTATTTTGATGGCGAAAGATAATGCGTCGCCACAGTCTTATCAAAGTGCAGTAATAAAATTCTAGGTAAAAACTGTATGTGCTGCCAGAATCAAAAAGAAACCATTTTCATGTTCTTAGTGTAGTTTTAATTCGCTAAATACATATTTAATGTAAACCAGTTATGAGTTCAGAATGTAAAATTCCAGTTGGATTCGTCTGCTGACATATTTCGAAGGAAATTATTATTTAATTCGAAGTGCAGTTATAAAATTTTATTTTCAGACCATGTAAGTGCTGCCAGAATCAAAGAGAAACCATTTTAATGTTTTGAGTGTAATTTTAATTCAACGCATACAAATTTTAATTTAAACCACCTTTGTATTCAGAATGTAAAATTTCTGCTGTTGATTCATCTGCTGACACATTTCGAAGGAAAAATTCGCTTATTCTAAGTGCGTTGGAGGTTATCCACCACATACCCGCCGTAGTATAAGTAACAGATAGTTACTCCTTCAGGGCTCTCACAATGACTCTTTTTTTTATAGAACTCTTCTTTTAAATGCAGGAAGCTAGACCTATTCTAAGGGCAAGTATAAAATTCTAGCTGAATACTATGTATGTATTGCCAGAATTAAAGATAAACCATTTTCATGTTCTGAGTGTAGTTTTAATTCGCCGCATACAGATTTAATTTAAACTAGTTAAAGTTTTGGGTACAGAATATAATAACCAGTTAAATAATAAGTTGCAAATTCATTACATGGACATCATTCTCGATTTCCGAAAAAGCATTTACAAATTTGTCGTAGAATTCATGAACAAGATTTATTTGAATACTCTGTCTCTCAATTATGTTAAAAAAGGTGAGGTCGTAATAAAAAATAATAAAATAAAGAATTTCCACCCCCCCCCCCCCCCCCCCGCTGACACCCACTGTCCCGCATTGATATTTTATAAAGTTGGCCGCTTTATTGTTATATATGATTTGACTCGCCATTGTCTCACAACTCGATATAGAACTTGGCAGATAAGAAACACTGTTGTGTTTTCGAGATAGACATTCACAGAATGTGTGTGTATTAACTACATTTTACATTATGAGTGTCACCAAGATGCCAAGATATTGCTTACTCGCTTACAATTAGATTACGACCTACTGCCCTAGATTGTTCTTCTTATAATTTGTTTGGTTTGCTATATCACTTTTTCTAATAGCGCTAACATACTTCAGGAAACAATTGATGTATTGTTTTTTGTAATATCAAATAACTTGCATTTATATTTATATTTTGCTTTACGAAGAAAATGTTATTTCTTGGCTTTTACTAGTGTTTGCCGTGAAATGGTAACATTTTGTCACCACACCGGAGGGCGATTTGGCGCTTTTTTCAGCAATTTACTTACCGGTACGAAACGACCTTATCTGATGCGTGGCAGTTGAGTACTAAAACTACGAATTCGAGTTCAATGGTTCAATGCAATTGCCCTGTTTTTGGCTGAATACTTTGAGAATTCTGCCACGGGTTATGTATTATATATATCGACATTGTATATTATATTTCATTAAATAATATAGAATAGACGTTGGAAATTTTTCTAGTCAATGAATTAAGTAAATCCAAAAGGTCCGTCATCAATTAAAATAGGATTGGAACAGAAATCCGTTTAATAGATTCTCCTAGCTTAATGAACGGTTTGCTGGGATCTTTAGAGCGCATGCATCAGGGAGAAATGCTGTGTTTGTACTACCGGTATTTCAATGAAAAATGCGCCGAGGAACTAGCGTCATTGATTTCTTCGGCACCGGTGCACGGTGCACAGTCGGGAAACACGCCAAACGCGAGTTCAACACTTGTATACAGTTGACATCTGTTACATGAGAACTGGCTAAGACAAGACCCTTGTTAACTCCTTCCTCTACTAAAAAAGATGCTCCACACATCCTGCCTAAAGATGGCATAGACCCTGAGGGAAATTATTTTTCTTAGGCCTCCTGTAAGTGAAGTGATTTAAAAAAGAAAATTATTAAAAAAAGCTTGGGCTTTATAATTTTTTTTATGTGAATACGAGTACTTACGAGTCCCAACTGCTCCATGTGGAGCCAGTGAGACTGTGGAATCCCCAATTATGGGTACGTTGTGAATCTGAAGGTAGCTGTTAGGGGAAGGAGATGGGGAAGAGGAAGATAGGGAATTATCTGGCTCTTCAGATCTAGTCACCAAACATTTAAAGCAATGTTTCATTTCTGAATAGTGATCTTACACCAGGGCAGTTCTGCGAGTACTTTCCACCCTGGAACCAACCGTTTGTGGCCGTAAATATACTATACATTTTATATTTGTGAAATAACGTAAAATTGAATCAAAAATTTTTTGCGCACGCCGGATTTAAAACCCGCGCCCTTGGATTGCTAGTCGAGTTCTTTATCTCTGACTACGGGGGCCGTCAAATGTTACGTTTTGTATGATATGCCGATTTTACATGCGCTACGAATGTACTACCCCAGCCAACAGTACTGCGGTTCTGGTGCGACGGGTTGGTCGGGTGCACTATTTTGTTAGGACTTGGAAAACACGTGCTCTGTGATAAGGGAGGAGATTGTAGTAAGGGACCAGTATACATGCCAACCTAATTACCCAATGTTGGAATTTAGGATGAGTTGGAAAAATATTTGAACGTTGGTTTTCGTTTCTCCCGTTCCGCTTCCATTTGCTTCCCGATTCTTCTTTCTTCGTGCTTCGTGATCTTCTTAAATTTGAAGTCTAAGATTATTGAAGGGAGTTTTCAACTAAAAATAATACACCACACGATTTGCACAGACGAAGGTTTTTCGTAGAAGAATGTCTATATCTTAATCCTGGAGGGACATCTGTGCACAAACTCGTGACTCCCGATGCTGTCGACTGGCTATATAAACTCAGATCCCACTATGACATCTACCAACTTCCCTCTGAAATTAAAATTTAATAATTAATAAAATTTCAGAGAACTATAATTTGGGGGAAGAGCAAGCATAAATGTGTAATTGCTACGAGCATTTTGCATTAACCAATAACGCGAGGTAAAAACAAAGTTCCGAATACTTGTGTTTTCAATATGTAAGACACACGTTATGACAGTTGGTTTGGGCTTAACATATTAGCAATACAAGCAACTAATTACCATCATGTAAGCAGAATTATTTTGGTGTTCCAAAATGAAAAGCAAGTGACAATCAGGGCACGTAGACAATAAGGGATGAAGAAATATATTTAACGATTATATTCTTTTCGTTGATGTGTACTGTCGCAAAATGCAATATTCCAAGCGACAAACGGAATAAAGGTAAATATTATCCTGACCGAAGCACGTTTTAGACACATTATGTGGATGTGTTAAACTTCTCCTAATTTAACAGACGGATTTCAATCTTTAGAGCACAGGCGTCAGGTGGGAATGCTATCCTTGTTCTACCGGTATTAGAATGGAAGATGCTCCGAGGAACTAGCATCATTGATCCCTTCGGCACCGGTGCATAGTCGGGAAACACGCCAAACGCTTGCCCAACATATATACACGGTTGACATTGGTCACATGAGAACGGGTATCTTTTTCGACTCGTTCTTGTGTTCAACAGCTCGGCTGTGGAACGATTTGCCGGCCTTTGTATTTCCTCCTTTTTACAACATGGGTCTCTTCAAGACCAATGTTCATTCCTTCCTCTCCTCAAAAAGACCCTCCACACAACATCTCAGATAACACAGGCCCTGAGGGAAATTATTTTCCTCAGGGCCTTCTGTGTGGAATCAATGTAAAAAAACTTCAATTCAACTTAATTAATACAAGATTTTTTTTTAATTTACGTTGGGAAAGATTCATTAAATTTCCATTTTCGTACGAAGCTCAAAATTTTCCTTGCAAAAAGATCCCTTTTCCGTCATTATGGATTTTTAGTAAGAATTGAAGTTTGCAAATCTTTCACCTTTCATTGAATCTAAACACGCATGCATTACCTATTTAACCCAATATAAGATCTTAATTACCTATTTTGTTTGTGTAAAACTATAAAGAGTTGTTTCTCGTAGCAAATGTTGAAAAAAAAAGTTATTATTATCCTAATCTATACCTGAAAGTGCTTATAGTCTAGTAAATTATTATCAAGATCCTAACAGCGCCAAAGGGATAATTTTTAATATGAGTTTTTAAACTTTGATAAAAATAAAAATAGAATTTTAAGGCATCATTTACCTTCTCCCTTCTCGTAAATAGTTGTGTCTTATAATAATTAAGTAGAAACGAAGTGTAATTTCCAAAAGTTGTTCATATTAAAATGGCTGCAGTGAGATAACTAAATCGTTAATTTTAAATGTTTGCATCAATGTTCCTTTAATTTTTTTTTCATTTTGTTCGATTTTTTAAAGTAAAAGGTATCGAAGTCTAAACAGACTGTCGCCATCATATCTGACTGATCTGTGTGTGAGGAACTATCATTATTTTGCTCAAACGCAACTCACGTTCAAGTCGGTCAAGTATAATATATTAAGAGAAACGGCTGCGCGGCCTTTTTCATACAAAATTCAAATTTTGATTTGATGGCAAAATACCAAATTGAACAACAATTTTTCTAATCAAAAGATGCAGCAAATATTTATTACATCTGTTGCTGCTATATTTTTTTTACGTTTTGCATAATATTAATAAATACAAAAGTATAAATTTAAACATTTACGTCATTTGTAATTTTTAGTTATAGCCTTACTTAGAAGTGGTTATATTGTCACTCGCAGCATTTATGCAAAAATATCAATCGTAGCTAAAAATTATAATTTTTCACAAAGCGAACCGGAAGAACCTTCACCTTTAAATATTAGCTAAGAAATAGTAGGAAGTATGTTGGAGGACTAACTGTATCACTCGTACGAACTGAAAAGCGCCCATGTCTGTACATTGTTAGGACCGGGGGACTATATCGCTACTTGGTTCTGCAGCATTGTGAGGCGGAAGGTAGGGGCTGTAGAAGTGTAGAAAAGCATAACATTTATGAAAGAGTAAAACAAGTTGTCGTTAGCTTCTTCTCCACGCGAGTCGACTTATATAAATACGAAATGAAGAAACGATCCGTTCTCATGGAGCCGACTTCAACTATGAATGGGTGACTGTAGAGTTTTGCGTACATGTAACGCGGCACAGAGAATCAGTGCTGCTAGCTCTCTCGAGCAGGCTCTATCGAAGTTCCTGTAGAGCAGACTCAGAATGTCTACATCGGTCTGTATACAGCTGTTTGTCTATGTATATAATATGATTGTAACTGTCATAGAACAACCGGCCCAAACTTAGACTGAATCAAGTTGGTTTCTCATGTATATTGTGGCTTCGGCCCAGAGGTGGCTTCTAAATAAAATTGATAGACCTATGCAAGAATAGTATAGGGTAAACAGCTTGTCACGATTGACCTGTCAACTGTGTATGCGGAACCGGTGTCCTCCTACAGAAACCTCGGATTTTTTAAAGTAATTTAAACCTAACACTAAATATTAGCTTAACCTTTAACTACTGTCGTGCGGTCTTACAGGCCCCGGCAGGTACTTGACTTGCTAGTTTACCCCTTTCCCCGCAAAACACCGATCCCCACTTTTAAGTAGCTGCACGTTCAGTACGCAGAGTACGCACATTGACGTGGGAGCAGAAAGTAGTGTCTTCATGCGCGCATTTGGTGAGTAATTACGATTTGAAATTCCGTAGCGGCCTCTCAGGCCTCACGTCAGTAGTTACGTAAGTTTTTTGTTTTATTTTATTGTTAGAGTAAATTGTTATTTTTACAGATATTGTTAACTATGGATGTACCAGGGACTTCAGGAAGTAAAATATAGAGTTCTGCGACAGATTTACCGCATCCAAAGAGATCTCGGATATGTGTAAATGAATCCAATCCAAATTTTGCGCAAGTGATTGAGAACTTGATCGCGGATGTTTGTTGGTTCTGATAAGCCAGAAACATCTGAAGATCAAGCTGAAGAAGTCACGACACGAAAGACTTGTCTTTCATGTCAACCCAAACTCAAAAGAAAATCCACGTATAAATGCTATTCGTGCAAAAAACACGTTTGTTTACAGTGCGCGAAACAAGTGTGCCCTGACTGTGCTTAGATTTTAAGGTGTAGTTCGACTGTGGACATTTTTTTTTCAGAAGGTATATGTACCTACTCTATTTTTTTTTCAAAAAAATTTATATTAGTCTTAAGTAAGAAAAACATTTTTTTGTTATTCTGAGAGGAGTTTTGTTTGTGTTTTGATCATTTATATCTAATAGTCGGATTTTTCCCCAAAATTCAAGCAAATTTTTATTGCAGTCTTATATTTAAAATTTAAAAAATGCACGACGCTAGTTAAAGGTTAAGAACAATTTTTATTTTAAGTATGCAGCTTCTTTGTTTACTTATTTATTAACGCCCTTTTTACATTACATTACATTACATAGTAAGAAAAATACTGCATTCATTGTACATAACTGAACTGTCTCAGTAACAATGTTTTAATATTTGTTTAAACATAAATTGAAGATGTCCAACGACTTGGTATAATTGTTTCCCTCTATAAGTATTCTGGGCAATGAGGAATACATATGGTAGTTAGTAACAGAATTTCTGTACTGAAATAAATCCTGACTTCTTGTATTTCGTTGTAGAATTCGGAAACTTATCAATTCAAGCAATACCGGATTATCAACTAAATCATTTAGAATTTTATATAGAAATACCAAGGCAGTGAGAATTCTTCTGTCTGACAATTTGAGCATATTCATATCATTTAAAATAGTGTTGTAATTCAACATAATTGCTGGAATACCCATTTTAAAATTTAGAAAACGTAAGAATTTGTTTTGTATTCTTTCAATAGCTTGTACATGTATACTATAATGTGGGTTCCAGGCGGGAGAATTGTACTCAAGTTGACTTCTAACATAGGCAAAGTATAACAGTATAATACACTTTATTTTGTTGAAATTTCTAGTTAGCCTAGTTATAAATCCCAACATTTTTCTGCCCTTATTAGAGATTTTTGTTATATGGTTATGGTTCTCTGAGGTCTTGGAAATAATTATCTATGACTTTTCTACACGTTATTTTTTCTCAAGGTCGTCAATGTCCCACATTCAACAGGCTGAAGAATCTACTAGCCCTATAATATTTGGTATATAGGTACAAGACATAATTTAATTATATTGTTATTCAAGATATATTTTGATTCTAAGTAACATAAACCTAAAAGGCCAGGCGGAGGCGTCTACTAATATCTACAGGAATTCCAAAAACTGAAAAAATCGAACTAATATCTATGAGAACCAAAGTGTTGACGAATATCTACAGCTCAAACTGTTGACTAATATCTATCTATGAGAACCAAAGTGTTGACGAATATCTACAGCACTGGCAGAGGTTGGATTTGCAATTATGTATAGCATATTGGAATAATGTAATATTGCGTATGCAGTTTAAATTAAAAAACTTAATTTATGTAAGTATGTATGTAAAAATCCCTAATATCGGACTATGGACACATTTAGCTGATTAGTCCAACCTACGCTCTGTAGATATTAATCAACACTCTGAAGTTCGTAGATATTAGTTCAACATATGAGCTTTAGATATTCGTCAGACATACAGGCTGTAGATGTTAGTATCTGGAGTCTACTTGTACAGTCATATTCGTGAACAGGTTAAGGTATTTTTAGGGCTCTGTCCCAGAGGTGGCTCCCAAATTCAATTATTGGACCTGCATGAGAATTGTACAGGGTTAACAGCTGGTCACGATAGACATGTCAAAAATGTTTTATTGAAAGTTAGAATCGCTTGCACATCTTGATTGAATATCAGTTGAAAAGATGATCTCTTTTATATTATTTAAGTTGTGTATTCCTCAAGGTCGCCTATTTCCCACAGTTGAAGATCAGCTAATTCTAAAATATTACTTACGACGCAATTTGAATGAAATTCTCATGAGCCCAAAACGCCCGATTCAGGGAAATTATAGAAATTGTCTATGACTTCATTATTGTCTATGCATAACCTTTATATTTTGTTGACAGATGCTTTCTTCTCTTCACCGACAGATCGTTTCATCCTGTTTCCTGTTTAACTCATTCTGTTAAATTTTCATCCCATACTTGTGAAAGTTATTGGTAAGTCTGATATTTATATTAATCGCTTTTTATTTTGGTTGCGGCAGTTATTCCAAATAAAACTGAGCGATCACTTTTTTAATTTGTGTTATTTTTTAACACTATGGTTTGCTCAAATGCACAACCTGACCTTACTTACACCAATCAGTACACCTAAGTTAGGGAATCCATTTGACGTTTTGTTGAGGAATGTTTAAACTGTCGGTTTGACGTCTTCCTATTTTGAGGTCAGTGTTTCTGTGAAATAATTAATTTGCTACTTTGAGTTTGGCTTGAGGCTTGAGCAGTATTATAGAGAGACAGCAACAGTCTAGGTTTTATTGTTTATATACGATAGCATCTGCTCACACTTTCTTCTTCTAATTCCAAATCTCCGTCAGTCATACTAATATTATTATCCATTTTCGTATAAGTATCCATTATTACTCATATCGCGTATTGTATAAATCAGTTGTCGTATAACAATAACATAAATGACATTAGCACAGCGGGTTGTTGAATATACATCCCAGAATAATTTATTTATTTATTTACGCCCTTTTTCGGGGCTTTTACAAACATTACATATGACTAATAAGAAATATACAGCATTCATTGTACATAACTGAACTGTCTCAGTAACAATATTTTATATTTATTTAAACATAAATTGAAGATGTCCACTGACTTGGTATAATTGTTTCCCTCCATTAGTATTCTTAGCAAAGAGGAATACATATGATAGTTTGTCCCAAAATTTCTGCACTGAAATAAATCCTGACTTCTAGTATTACGTAGTGGAATCCGGAAGCTTATCAATTCTAGCAATACCGGACTATCAATTAAATCATTTAGAATTTTATATAGAAATTCCAAGTCAGTGAAAATTCTTCTGTCGGACAATTTGAGCATATTCATATCATTTAAAATAGTGTTGCAGTTCGTAACATAATTGCTGGAATACCCATTTTAAAATCTAGAAAACGTTAGAATTTGTTTTGTATTCTTTCAACAGCTTGTACATGTATACAGCGCCGGATCTGCCATACGTTCAAAAACGTGCAAAAACTTGGCGCCAACTCCGAAGGGGCGCCGTGAGAAAATAAATATTGTATTAAAATTTAGTTATAATATTCCCTGAATCGTTTAAAAATTACCGATAGTACGAAATAATTATTACGCTCTAGCAACACTTTCCAAAGAAACAGAATGCGCACGCATCTGGTTGGTATCAACGGCTTACGAATTTATAGTCAGTTACAGAATTTTTTTACAAATTCCATATATTTAGATTAAACGTAAGATCTATTTTTCGATATATCTTTTACCGTCTTTTACGACGAATGGGTGCGATCCAAATTCAATAACCAATCACAGCGCAGTATTTTTGTTCTAGGGAATCAAACAAACCGACTTACGCCTTTCAAAATGCTGACAATTTTAGTTAGCGTACGCTCGCTATTGTTTTATTTTGTACGATTTAAGTCTCTATGAGAGGGTAGGTAAAGACCATTATTTTATGAAATCTTCAGTAAATTCCATTAACAAAAACATCGCACGGTTTGCAGGATTCGCAGGTTGCAACGTGTTACGTGTTGACAGTTTCATCATTGTTTGACATATTATTTGAAGTTCGTTAAATGTATAATTAATATCTATTAGATTTGTTGGATTTGTTATTTTACGGTGTCAGCGTAAGCGTCTTTCGTAAGCCGTTGATACCATATGTCAGTGTTTAGTGTTTGTATGGTGTTTGTTCGCTCAATTTGGTATTTGTTCGCTCAACACAGGGGAAATGCAAGGTTCAAATTTGAGGTTATATTCTTATTAGTCAGAAGCTGTAGATGCTATTCTTGTGTTGTAAGTTGCCATGAGAACGCAGTTGTATTGGCTTTTTCTATTAATATTCGCTTTGGGTATATACATAAACGCAGTAAATCTCAAGAATGTCTAATGGACCTAGTTCAGCGAAACCACCCGCATTGTCTCGTAACCTATATTTTAAATCATGGTACGGGCACAAACAAACAATTCGTTGTATTATTTTAAAGCATAACTTGCAAAAAGAGTTTTTCCTAAAATAATTAAAATAGCACCATAATTTTACGTTTACCCAATAGATTCAGAGAGTATAGGGCTCCTGGCGATTCTCTCTTTAAAAAAAAACGATTGTGAGAGCTACCTCCAGGTCACTTGGAAAAGTTACACCCTTTATATGTCTTGATTTTATTTGATAAATTAGTGTAAAAAAAAAAATTGGGGTGAACGAATTTTTAATCAAAATAAAAATTTAGGGGAGGGGGGGGGGGGGGGGGCGCCATCGGTACCTTCTGCACAGGGCACCAGATTTCGTAGATCCGGCCCTGCATGTATACTATAATGTAAATTCCAGATGGGAGAATTATACTCAAGTTGACTTCTAACATAGGCAAAATATAACAGTTTAATACACTTTATATTGTTAAAATATTTTTAGTTAGCCTAGTTATAAATTCCAACATTTTTAAACCCTTATTAGAGATTTCTGTTTTATGGTTAACAAATGAAAGATTTGATTGAAAATTGATGCATTTGTGTTAATGTCTGGAGAGTATTGTTATCAATATTGTAATTAAAGAGCACTGGATTTTTTATTCGAGAAAATCTTACTATTAGACATTTTGAGATATTTAAGTAAAGTCTTTTTTCATTACTTATTTATTTATTTATTCAACGCCCAGAGGGCTTTGGTTGGTAGTACAATAAATTTATGACAGATGATTTATAAAAAATGCACACAAGTTACAAAAATACAAAAAAAATATATAGGTACAGCGATTTGATAAGTTTACAAAAATACAGATATGTTTAGGAATAGTATTGGAATATGTTTTGGAAAAAAATTCGGTTTATGGGGGATGGTCCAAAAAAAAATATTTTTTTTTATACTAATTATGGGCCGGAAAATCCGAATCTGAAAGAATTAGGCGGCGGCAAGCAATATTAACTGAGTTACACGACTTTAAAATTTGTTATACACACACAGGAAAATAGTCATTTTGGAAGCATTTTGAGACCTAGAAAATCAAACTAGTTATTTTTATACTAACTATGGGCCGGGGAATCCGAATCTAAGGCGGTATAAAGGCGGTATAAAGGGGCACAAACCATGTTACACAAACCTAGCGTAGCCGCTAAACTACTTGAAAACAGGGATGTTTTTTTGCCGTGACGCGAGCAGGCGGTATAAAGGGGCACAAACCATGTTACACAAACCTAGCGTAGCTGCTTAACTACTTGAAAACAGGGATGGTTTTTTGCCGTGACGCGAGCAGGCGGTATAAAGGGGCACAAACCATGTTACACAAACCTAGCGTAGCCGCTAAACTACTTGAAAACAGGGATGTTTTTTTGCCGTGACGCGAGCAGGCGGTATAAAGGGGCACAAACCATGTTACACAAACCTAGCGTAGCCGCTAAACTACTTGAAAACAGGGATTTTTTTTGCCGTGACGCGAGCAGGCGGTATAAAGGGGCACAAACCATGTTACACAAACCTAGCGTTAGGTTAGGTTAGGTTACGCATTTTTAAGACTACGAATTTTCTTACTTTTGGTTTAAGAATACGGCCGTTGAGATAGTCGTAATTCATAATATAGGGATAAATATTTTTGAGACTTGGTAACACTGCCGTCACATGTTTTTGTACATTTCTTGTTTTTCTTTGATCTTCGTACTTCGTGTGTCAAAATGCTTCCGAAATGATTATTTTCATGTGTGTGTGTATAGAAAATTTAAAAGTCGTGTAATTCAGTTAATATTGCATGCCGCCGCCTAATTCTTTCAGATTCGGATTCCCCGACCCAAAATTAGTATAAAAATAACTAGTTTTATTTTTTAGGAATTTCCCCCATAAACCGAACTTTAGCCTAAGTTTTTTACAAGTTCCACAAAATTCGCCAATTTGATGTTAAATATGTCGACATCACCTAAGTACTGATTCCCCATAGTGTGAAATCGTTGTATAGGAGAGTGGGCAATGTAGTTCCGCTTGTGAATGCTGCAGTAGAATAGTGTATTTTGTCGCGTGGTTACTGTCGGTATTCGTAAGTTTATGAGTTGTAGGAGTTCGCAACAGTCGAATTTAGAGTTAAGTATTTTGAATAAAAATGTTAAGTCGTTTATTTTACGTCGGTCTTCTAGTGTATTTTTGTTTATATGAGTTATATTCAATTTGGCTTCTAACTAGAAATACATATAATAGTTTAATGGCTTCTATGGAACTAAAGTTTTTAGTTGTTCTTAATACGAAGCCTAGTGTTTTCATACCTTTGTTCATAATTTGGTGGATATGATTGGCGAAACTTAGTTTTTCATCCAAAATAATTCCAAGATCTCTCATTTCCGTGACTCTGTCTAAAGCTGTGTTATTGATGGAATATTCGAATAAAACAGGATTTTTATTTCTGAAGAAAGTCAAGGTTTTACACTTTTCTACATTTAAAAATAAATTATTTTGAACGCACCAATCTTTAAACTTACTAATATTTGACTGTAGTATATGGCAATGATTTATATCTGTTATTTTCATGTTTAGCTTGATGTCATCAGCAAACAGCAATACCTCGACATCATTGAAGCAATTGGTTGTATCATTGATGAAAATGAGGAACAAAACCGGGCCAAGGTGACTACCTTGCGGTAGGCCACTAGTAGCCCAGAAAGCTTTCGAGATCCAAGATTTTATTTTGACGAACAGTTTACGATTTAATAAATAGCTAGTAAACCATTTTTAGCATGTTATCCCTTATTCCTAGAGCAAATAGTTTTTGGATTAGTAGTTTATGGGATACCTTGTCAAATGCCTTCGAAAAGTCTGTATATATGCAGTCGACTTGTTTATTTTCAGCAAAAGATTGTATTATAAAGTTTTGAAATATTGTTAAGTTAGTTGCTGTAGATCTACTTTTGATAAAACCGTGCTGTTTTTGGTCAATTAATTTTATTAATTTGGGATAGATTTCATCAAGGACCAGTGATTCAAAAAGCTTAGGTAGTACTGACTGTATACAAATGGGGCGATAATTGGCTATATTAGTGTCGTCTCCTTTTTTGTAGATAGGTGTAATGAAGCTAGATTTCCAACGGTCTGGAAAGTGTCCAAGGGACAAGAGACGGTTGAATAATAATGTGAGTGGTTTAGATAATATGTTAGAGCATTTTTTGAGGAATATTGGTGGAATGTTGTCTGGGCCAGCGGATTTGTCAGTGTCTAAGGAAAGTAATTTCTGTTCGCAACATTTTTGCGTGATATAGCAATTTGTTAGGTGTGTAGTCTTGCTAAATTGGTATTCAGGTATTTTATCATCTGGGGTTTCTTCATCATATACATTTTTGAAGAAGTCCGAAAAAAAGGTTTACAATGTCCTGTGTATTATTTGCACTGGTTCCATTCATTTGCATTATTGGCGGGTAGTCTGTGTTTTCATTGTTTAGTTTTTTAAGAAATTTCCAAAGATTTTTGGATTTAAAGACAGTGTCCTCGATAGAGGTTATATACATTTTGTAACATTGTTTGGAAAGATCTTTACATTTTTTCCTGGTTTCGCTAAAGATTTTATAATCACTTATGGATTTGCTTTGTTTGAATTTTTTGTGTTGACTCTTCTTTTGCTGAAGAGAGACAATAAGCTCTGATGAGAACCAAACCGGGTAAATATAGCTTCTCGGTGTATAAAAAGGTACATAGGATTCAATAATATTAGAAAAGTATAAATAAAGTTGGTCTAAGGATTCATCAATGTTTTTATCAGATAAAAACGACCAGTCTATATTTGAGAGATGGCTGTTAATTGAGTTGAAGTCGGCTCGTTTAAATTTTAGGACTCTTTGAACAAGTATTCTTTTATTATCGCATGTAATATTTAATTTAATGTATAGGAGAGGATAGTGATTATCTATTGGTGGGAGTGGATCATTTGAAAGTTCTACAGATATTTTAGAATAGTTTGATAAAGCTAAGTCTAATAAGCGATTGTTACTGTTATAAATAAAATTATGTTGGTGAAAGTTTAGAAAGTTTACCATGTCCAAAACTTCACGTGCACGATCGTTTTCACTTTCGTTTGTGATGAGACCACAGTTTTTTGCTTTCCATGTTAGGTTTGGTAAGTTATAATCTCCAAGGATAACAATTTTCGAGTGAGAATATTTTAAGGAAATTGTCTCGATGTCTTCACAGTGGTTTCTGTATGTTTGAGGGTCAGAAAGTGGTGGTAGGTAGGCCGTTCCAAATATAATTTTCTCGAGAGGAGTCGTTACTTGCACAAAAAGATGTTCGATGTTATTGTGTTTCGTGGTTAATTTTCTAGATGACAACTTCTGTTTTATAGCAATCAAAACTCTTCCACCTCTTGACTTGGAACTTGATCTGACGTTTCTGTCGCAGCGAAATATTTTGTAATTTGTGAGACCAAGTTCAGTCGATTTGATATCAGAGTTTAGCCAGGTTTCCGTAAGTATAATGATGTCATGATGATGAGAAGGTAGAACTGCTCGTAGGTCATCGAGTTTCTATCGTAGCCCGCGGATGTTTTGGTAGTAGATTTTTAAAGTTCTGATTCGATTGTTAGTTGGAATTGCTTGGATATTTATGTAATTTCCTAGTTTTTTGGCAGATTTGGGACAATTCTGGGCGTGGAGTTTATGTATTTTATGGTGACATCTTCACCATTTTCTTTCCGCTTCTCCAGTTGAACCCTCAAATCTTTTAGAAATTTTTGCTGCGCCGGAGTTGAGTCGGGATAAATTATAATATTGTTCTTAAGAAGACCTCGTTTGCTTAAAACATTTCTCGATTGTATAGAATTTTCTAGTTCGATTTTTATTGGTCTAGGTTTGCTTTTTGATAATTTACCGATTCTATAAAATTTTGAAATATTTTCATTTGCTGATTTGTCGATTTCACTGATTATGCTGGTGACACTTGCCTGGTCGTCCAAGATCCTGCCGGCTTCTGTCGTTTTAATACTCTCTGACACATTGCAAACAATAATATTTTTGGATCGCACTTGTTGCTCATTCATTTCCGAAATCGCCTCGCAAATATCAAAGTTATTTTGGGAAGAATTTGCTCTAATATCTAATATCTATTACACCAAATTAACAATTTATTGATATTATCTTGAAGAATGTTGCAATGGTAAATATTTTGAATAATTCTATAAATTTTGAGGTCATCAGCAAAAAGTAAGATAAATACATCATGAAATATTTTTGTAAGATCATTTATAAACAAGATAAATAATATTGGTTCAAGGTGTGAACCCTGTGGAACTTCACTTGTTGCATAAATTTTTTCCGACAGAGGATTTTATTCTAACAATTTGTTGTCTTCCAGTAAGATAGCTTTCAAACCAGGTTAATATATTGCCACATATGCCAAGCTTTTCTAATTTCCAAATGAGAATTTTATGAGAAACTGTATCAAAGGCTTTACTAAAATCAGTATAGACAGAGTCTACTTCTTTCTTTTCTTTAAAAGCATTGGTTATAAAATTTTCATAAATAATTAAATTGGATAGAGTACTTCTACCTGGCATAAATCCAAACTGGTGAGGTGATATTACAGGTTTTATTTGTGAAAAAAGTTTGTCAAGTATTAGGCTTTCAAAGAGTTTCGGTATGGTGGATTGAATGCATATTGGTCAGTAAATACAAACATCAATTTTATCACCCTTTTTGAAAATTGGAGTCAAATAACTAATTTTCCATTTATCGGGAAAAATGCCACTGGCTAATGATAGGTTAAAAAGTTTGGTTAATGGAAGAGCAATTACTTTGATACATTCTTTGATAAATTTTGTAGGAATATTATCCGGTCCCGCAGATTTGTGGATATCTAAGGATTTAACTTTAGTAATTACATCAGAGATACTTATGGTACACTGTGAAACATCAAGAGTTTCATCTCGAGTTGTTGTTGGATATGGAGCATTATTTGGGTCTGTTGAATAAACACTTTTAAAATTTTTTGCAAACAATTTAACAATACCATCAGTATTATTGCTATGTCTGCCATTTAGGTGCATAATGCTCGGGAAATCAGAATCATCTTCTTGAAGAGATTTCGAGTTTTTCCAAAAATAACTAACATTATTTAGTATGGAATTTTTAATTTCATTTATATAGTTACGGTAGCAGGTCATAGACATTTTTTTACATGATGTTCTTAATTTTTTAAATTCAATGTAATCAGAATGTTTTTGAAATAATTTATATTCTTTATGTTTAAGTTTTTTAGTGACAAGTAGATTTATAAGTTCTTTGGAGTACCATTTTGGATAGGTATTTGGCTTACATTTCATTGTTGGAATATATATGCTAATACCCTTTTCCAAAACAGAGTAAAATTTTTTGGTAGCTGTATTGATATCATCATATTGCCCAGATGACCAATCAAAAGACAGAGGATAATTACAAATTTTCACGTTATCAGTTTTGAAAAAATTTTGGTAACTGAAACACGGTTTACAAGTAATAACAAGTACATTAGAAATAATAACTTCCAGTGGAGGATGATAAGCATCAATGGGCACAAGCGGTTCACTACATTCTTCAATTAATAGTGACTCTATATTAGAAAAACATAAGTCTAGAGTACGATTATTTTCATTCGGTATAGTATTTGCCTTATTCAGACCTAGGAATAACGCCATGTCTAGAATAATGCGTTCAGACTCACTAACACTGATATTATTTTCACTGTTCACCCAGTTCACATTTGGAAGGTTATAATCACCAGCTAGCAAAAATGTTGCACTAGGATTCCTTTTTTAATATAGTTTCCACTTCCTCACTATGGCACCTGTATACTTCGTTGCTTGAATTTGGTGGGATATAAATACAGCCCACAATAATCTTTTTGTTCCTGGCAACTTGTACGAAGATTTGCTCAAGTTGTTTGTGTTTTGTTGTAATTAAGTTTGTTTTATATTTCTTGCTGACTGCGATTAAAACCCTACCACCTCTGCTTTTAGAACTTGTCAATGTATTTCTGTCTAATGTGTGCACATTATGATTTAAATAAAACCTAATTCACTAGAATGAATATTTGGCTCTAACCAAAGATATTGAAATATAAGTAGATGTGGTATCTGCTGTTTTTACTGTGTGGGTCTGCGCTTCCGGGTGTCGCCGATATTGTTTACCAATTAACAAATAAACTAAAAGAACAAATAATTAACGAAAAAACCAAACGAACGTTAAACTAAATGAACGAATTCTTTCCTTATTTAAAATATATTGTTAACCAAAATTAATGCACATTTTCAAAAAATCAACGAAATGAACAAATTCTTTTTGTATGAAAACTACGCTAATTAGCGCATAGTCCGGCGACAGTTGCGCGGACACCATAGCATGTAGACACATTTCTGTATTTGAATATCTTTGGCTCTAACCATGTTTCGGAAAGTAGTACAAAGTCGTGCCCAAGAATTGGAAGTGTAGACTGAAGTAAACTTAATTTTGTTTTAAGGCCTCTGACATTCTGGTAGTACATTTTTAATTATTTTAGTTTTATTCTATGACCTCCGTTTTTCTGATTTGACCTCTGCTTTACTGATTTGATTACGTAGTTTGTGAAAGTAGGGGAGTGTGAATGTTTATTTGTGGAGTTTTTTAAAGGCATGGTGATGTTCTGATAGTAGATGCTGCATGATTCCGGTTTATGTTTACTGGCTGGTCAATAAAATTTTGATAATTATTAGCTAGAACGCAAAAGGCAATAATAAAAACAATCTTAAAAGTACCCATAAAAACTCCATCAAAAGAAATTTTTAAAAACTTTTATGTGTTCAGTATTATTAAATTATACTCAAAAAATGCACTACTCAAATTTAAAGAAAAATATGAATACCTTGTTGACCAACACACCTATACTACAAGGTCAAAATCCTCAAAACTACTGAACATCCCGCAATTAAACACATCTTTTGGCCAGAAAAACCATAATTTCCATGCTACAAAATTATATAATGCCCTTCCAATTGAAATTAAGAACACCATGGAGATACAAATGTTTAAAAAAAAACATAAAATTATGGTTAAGTAAACAGGAAGATGAGGAAATCATCAAAATTATGAAGTAACCCCAATATAACCTGCAGACAACAAACATTAATACTTTTATTTTATTTATTGTTATTTTATGAAAATCAAGAAACTAGAAGATGAGGAAATAAAAATCTACACCCATTCAGCAACATACAGTCCGCCTCGGAACAGGAATACCTAGTGAGGAGGACTGTAAACAAACCACTATATTGGTATTTTTACTTATTTTGTAATTTTACGTTATCCCTATATTGTCATTAAAAAAAAAAAAAATTCACCATAAAGTTATTTACTAGGTTATTATTTCTGTGTGATATTAACCGTTTTTTGTAACTAGTGGAACACCATTAAACTGCATCTCGACAATTTTAGGGCTGGAGTTCACATACTTTATCGTTAAGTTTGTTTCGCCATTAATTTTCCTGGACTCCAGTTCTTCGCGGAGAGTTATCAGTTGCCGCTGTTGTTGGAGAGTTTGATCATTTCCGGCTTTAATTCCATCTTTGATTATTGTTTATTAGAATCGTCCGGGCTAATTGACGATCTTTAAGTACCAATTTGATAGGTCTTATTTTACCAGTAACTTTCTTTGCTCCTAATCTGTGGATTTTAATATCTTGCGTATTAATTGAAATGTCTATGTTTTTTAGAACTGTAGAATGTAGATACCCTGTTAATATCCTCTGAGATGTTAATTGCGGTGAGATCTGACACACTCTCCGGGATATTGAAGAGAATGACATTATTGGCTCGCATCTTTCTCTCTTCGATTTCTGTCAATACGTCAAATATATTAGATGGTGGAATTTGGGAGTTAACTTCTGATAACAAAGTTTGAGGTATGCTTTTAAAAGGCTGATAATTCACTATAAAATGCTGATAATTACTTTCTTTATACAGGGTGTTAAGGGACGTACTTGACTTAATTTAACCAGTGATTCCTGACATTATTTGGAGTAAAAAATGTAAATGAAATTTTGGTCTCCGGTGACATTTTTGTTGTTGTTTTTTTTTATTTATTTTTTCTACAAAAACATTAAAAAATGGTAGATGTTGAACAGTTGGAGGCGGGTTCGTCAGACATCCGGCTGAGTGACCAGTGACGACGTGCGGAAGAAATTTTTTTTGTTTGATTTTGAAGAAAAAAATTTTGAAAAAAAAAAGTCGTCAAAAAAGTCACCGGAGACCAAAATTTCATTTACATTTTTTACTCCAAAATATGTCAGGAATCACTGGTTAAAGTAAGTCAAATACGTCCCTTTTCACCCTGTATAACCTAAATATTTTGTTGACGAGTATTTTCTTCACTGTCAGTCGTTTCATCCTGTTTCCAATCGCTAATTCTACTTAATATCCCTTTCTTCGTTTCGTAGAGTTAAATTAATCATTCCATACTTGTGATAGTTATTGGTACCAAAGTACTTATTTATGCTGATATTAATCACGCTATTCATTTGGTAGCGGCTGACAGCTGAACTGATTGACACCTGTTCTTTCATTTGAGCTAAGGCAGGCTCACATGCACAATTGCGCTGTGTCTAATATAAAGCGGCCAACTTTGTAAAATATCAATGCGGGACACAGTGGCGTGCGGGTGTCGGCGAGGGGGGGGGGGGGGGGGCACGTTACAAATTTTCTCTCTCTGAAATCGAGAATTTGGCTCATATAAACTAAATCACAACATGAAAACAACTAGAATTTTACGACTGCACTTCCAATAAGAGAAATGTGTCATCAGATGAATCCACAACACAAACTTTACATTCTGAACACAAAACTGGTTTAAATTAAATCTGTATGCGATGAATTGAAACTACACTCAGAACATGAAAATAGTTTCTCGTTGATTCTGGCTTCTGGCAGCACATATATAGTCCCAGTGGCGTAGCTAGGCAAGGGTGGCACCCGGGGCGGATGACGTCGTGTCGCCCCCCCCCCCCCCCCCCCCTCCCCCAATTTCGCTTCACAAATGTGTAAAAAAATTGGTTCCGTCCTGGGGGGAGTGGGATGGGGAGGGGGGGGGGGGGGTTAGGGTTGGCTAGAGAATTTTCGTCTATAAAAAGACCGCCAGGCACGAAAATAACACCAACACAACAAATATTTTTGTGATTGTGATTATTTTTCCTTCCAGTTAAAATTTTACATTGTGAACACAAAACTGGTTTAAATTAAATCTGTATGCGGCGCATTAAAACCACACTCAGAACATGAAAATGGTTTCTCTTTGATTCTGGTAGCACATACAACTGCAACTGGAATTTTTTAACTGCACTTCGAATAAGAGAATGTTTTCTGTCGAAATATCAGATGAATCCAACTGGAATTTAACATTCTGAACACAAACTGGTTATTTATAATTAAGAATATCTTTTTTTTATTTATTGTTATGGAACATTTACAGAGTATTAACATAAAAAGTCATTAGATTAGCATTGTAAAAAGCGTAGATGTTAATAGTCCACTTAAAAATGTTATAGAATGCACAGTTTAATAGAAGTTAACAGAAATTAGAAATAGCAAAATATAAACAGAGGTATAAAGAGAGATAACAAAAATTGTGATGATAAAATATAGAGATGACAAAGATAAAAAAGATCGATATACGATGTAAAAAACAGAAAAAACAAAAAAAGTAAAGTACAAATAGAGTAAGAAACAGCTATTCACATTCAAGTTATAGATCGAATATAAGTATTTTCAATTCTCAATTACTTGTTAGGTTAGTCTATTGTTAATTAACTTTTTAAAGTAACCGAGACTATTTGCATAGATGTATAGGTATATGGTTACATTCAATGGAATTATACAGACGACAAATTCGAGACAGTGGATTGAAGTATGCAATATTGTTTTTAAATAATTCGAGATGAAATATATTCTGACTCCTTAAATTGCGACTATTGGGGACCTTAATAAGAATATTGCTCAGACAATGAGTTGTTTCAAGCTTATCATGAATGATTTTGTATAGACTCATTAAATCAGCAACTTTTCTTCTTTCTTAATTATAAAAATATCTTGTATGCGGCGAATATCTAAGAATATCTTATATGCGGCGCATACTCGGAACATGAAGATAAACACTTTTGCAAGAAAGGAAATTCTTTTTGAAGTTCAGTGAATTACAACTTCACTTTTTCGCGGTCGGCGGCATGGTCAACAAATTATTTGATTTGATTTAAATGACAAATACGGGTTATCAATTTCGTTTCACAGGTTGCACTTATTCAATACTACACTAGCGACCTTTGGCTTACCTAAATAAACCAATCCCTAGATCGATATCTTCGGGCCTTTTCTGGGGACAAATATTGTCACCAACTTAACCACAGATGAACGGAAATGGTTAAAATAGACTAAATATAGAGAAAGATTATTTGTCCACCATAGACAATATTACAAAAATATATGAATGCGGGACGCTGTAGACGATTTGCGGGACTTTTTCATTAAATATTTCAATGCGGGACTACAACCGTCAATGCGGGACGGTTGGCCGCCTTAGTCTAATACAAACTAGCTTACCCTATCAACGCTTATCAGTACACCTTCATGTGTAAGGAATTCATTTTATGTTTTTTTCGAGGAACATTTAAACCAGCAATAGAAGTCTACCTAATTTTGGATTAGTGTTTCTGTGGAAAAATAAATTGCTACTTTGACTTGACCATTACTAGAGTGAGACAGCAACAGTCTGTGGTTAATATACCATAGCATCTTTTCGCACTTTCTTCTTCTAATCCCAAAAATTTGACAAAATAGTCGTCAGTCGTAATAATATCCATTGTTACTTCTATACCTAACTTATTGTATAAATCAGTTGTGTACTTCTTCTTAAGCCCTGCACTCAAATTCACAAATAACATTAGCGGAACTGATTGTTGTAAACAAGTCCCTAACTAATATTGGCAGCATACCGTTTTTAAAATGCATTCATAAAAATATTTACATTACATTATCATGTTAAAAGCGGAATGGCGGATCCAAAATACGGTAATACCGGTTTATCTTAAGAGATATATATTGTGTGCACTGTATCGAGTTAGGCTGCTATTGATGGCGATTCTCTCCACCTTTTTCAAATGTCAAATGCGAGCTTAAAATATTCTCACAATAATTATTATATCCTTATTTCAAAATATGAGTTATATTTACGACTTCAATATTTGGCAAAATATTTCAAGCAAAATCAAATATTCAAAACTCACGTGAAATAAATTTCCTTTATAAAAATGTTCTGTTTCAGGATTTTTTTTGACTTGAACCAATCATCAAACGCTACAACAACGGGGCCATGGATCTACTAAATCCTGATACTGTTTCCATCAAGACGGAACCAGGGCCCCAGGAAGAAGGCGGAGGTATAATGCTGTATACGGATAAAGATTTCGACTTCCAAGATGTAAAGAAGGAATGTTTTCAATATGCGGAGATTACTCAGACAGCCAGTTAGTTACATTGAATATATTAAAAAATGTGGCATGTTTAATTTTTAAATTATTTATAAAACATGCCACATTTTTATTTTGGAATTATTAACATAAATGTATTACTCACACCACGTTTCTAAATCCCTTCAGTATTTACCTGTTTTTATTTGGGACATGTTATCAGTTACACGTTACAGTTACGTCAATATTGATGGAAATAAAAACCTTTTCATTGACTTCTTTAAGAGCAGGGTCCTTCTTGAAGCGTTGGCAACCGATGCGGACATCTGGTGTCATTCTTTTATATTAAAGTTCGTATCCAAATCCACGCCTAAATACATATGTTAAATGATTGGGTTTTAAATCTTGCAAATTTATAGATTTTTTTAAAGTCTAGTTTTATGTAAATTATTGTAGTATATAAATGTACTACACTTCATTCAAAGAACATTACATTTATCAATGTTCGTATTGTCATTTTGTTTTTGCAGGCAGCACTAATGTGGAGACATTGGCCATCAAGGAGGATCTTGGATCCCGAGAAGAAGATGAAGGGAGTTTTCCATTTATGGAAATTGACATGGACCTGTCGGATGTTAAGAAAGAATGCTTAGAACGCGTCGAATTGAACCAGACAACAGGTTGAACCTTTTTTCATTTTAAGAATATTATTTGTTATCCATTTTTTCAACTTATCACGAAAAATAAATCTTAATGAGCCTTTTTTCTTCATATTCTTTTTTAAATTTGTCGACAGATCTGAAGAAGCATCCTGTGGATAAAGGATTCTTTTGTCCTCAATGTGTCTACTCTTGCTGTCATAGGAGAGATTTTGTAATTCACCGTCGCACCCATACTGGAGTTAAACCCTTTTCTTGTTCCGAGTGCAACTATTCGTGTTCTCAAAAGGGCCATCTCACGAGGCACAAGCTGACTCACAGTGGAGAAAAACCTTTTTCCTGTTCCGAGTGCAACTATTCATGTTTTCAAAAAGGCAGTCTGATGATCCACATGATGAATCACAGTGGAGAAAAACCTTTTTCTTGTTCCGAGTGCAACTATTCATGTTCTCAAAAGGGCGGACTAACGATCCACATGCTGACTCACAGTGGAGAAAAACCCTTTTCTTGTTCCGAGTGTAACTATTCATGTTCTCTAAAGAGCAAACTCACGAGGCACAAGCTGACTCACAGCGGAGAAAAACCTTTTTCTTGTTCCGAGTGCAACTATTCATGTTCTCAAAAGGGCGGACTAACGACCCACATGCTGACTCACAGTGGAAAAAAACCTTTTTCTTGTTCCGAGTGTAACTATACATGTTCTCTAAAGAACAAACTCACGAGGCACAAGCTGACTCACAGTGGAGACAAACCTTTTTCTTGCTCCGAATGCAACTATTCATTTTCTCTAAAGGGAAGTTTGGTGAGACACTTGCGGACTCACAGTGGAGAAAAACCTTTTTCTTGTTCTGAGTGCAACTATTCATCTTCCCAGAAGGGCAATCTTACGAAACACAAGCTGACTCACAGTGGAGAAAAACCTTTTTCTTGTTCTGAGTGCAACTATTCATGTTCTCTGAAAGGCACTCTTACGAACCACAAGCTGACTCACAGTGGAGAAAAACCTTTTTCTTGTTCCGAGTGCAACTATTCATGTTCTCAAAAGGGTAATCTGACCATGCACATGCTGACTCACAGTGGAGAAAAACCTTTTTCTTGTTCCGAGTGCAACTATTCATGTTCTCAAAAGGGCAGACTAACGACCCACATGCTGACTCACAGTGGAAAAAAACCTTTTTCTTGTTCCGAGTGTAACTATACATGTTCTCTAAAGAACAAACTCACGAGGCACAAGCTGACTCACAGTGGAGACAAACCTTTTTCTTGCTCCGAATGCTACTATTCATTTTCTCAAAAATGTCATATGACGAGTCACATGCTGACTCACAGTGGAGAAAAACCTTTTTCTTGTTCCAAGTGCAACTATTCATGTTCTCTAAAGGGAAGTTTGGTGAGACACTTGCGGACTCACGGTGGAGAAAAACCTTTTTCTTGTTCGGAGTGCAACTATTCATCTTCCCAGAAGGGCACTCTTACGAAACACAAGCTGACTCACAGTGGAGAAAAACCTTTTTCTTGTTCTGAGTGCAACTATTCATGTTCTCTGAAAGGCACTCTTACGAACCACAAGCTGACTCACAGTGGAGAAAAACCTTTTTCTTGTTCCGAATGCAACTATTCATGTTCTCAAAAGGGTAGTCTGACCATGCACATGCTGACTCACAGTGGAGAAAAACCTTTTTCTTGTTCCGAGTGCAACTATTCATGTTCTCAAAAGGGCAGTCTAACGATCCACATGCTGACTCACAGTGGAGAAAAACCTTTTTCTTGTTCCGAGTGCAACTATTCATGTTCTCGAAAGGGCAATCTCACGAGACACAAGCGGACTCACAGTGGAGAAAAACCTTTTTCTTGTTCCGAGTGCAACTATTCATGTTCTCGTAAGGGCGTTCTAACGATCCACAAACTGACTCACAGTGGAGGAAAACCTTTTTCTTGTTCCGAGTGCAACTATTCATGTTCTCAAAAGGGCAGTCTGACCAAGCACAAGCTGACTCACAGTGGAGAAAAACCCTTTTCTTGTTCCGAGTGCAACTATTCATGTTCTCAAAAGGGCAGTCTGACGAAGCACAATCTGACTCACAGTGGAGAAAAACCTTTTTCTTGTTCCGAGTGCAACTATTCATGTTCTCAAATGGGCAGTCTGACGAAGCATAAGCTGACTCACAGTAAAGAGAAACTCTTTTCTTGTTCCAAGTGCAACAATTCATGTTCTGTAAAGGGAAGTTTGGTGAGACACTCGCTGACTCACAGTGGAGAAAAACCTTTTTTGTGTTCTGATTGCAATTATTTATGTTCTCAAAAGAGTTATCTGACGATACACATGCTGACTCACAGTAGAAATTAACCGTTTGATGCAAATTGAGAATCCGAATGCAACTATTCATTTTCTTAAAAGGGCACTCTGACGAGGCACAAGCTGACTCACAGTAGATAAAAACCTTTAATTATTAATCTTCTCAAAAGGACAATCTGACGAAGCACAAGCTGACTCACAGTGGAGAAAAACCTTTATCTTGTTCCGTGTGCAAATATTCATGTTCTAAAAAGGGCAATTTGACGATCCACGAGCGAATTCACAGTGTAGAAAACCCTTCTTCTTGTCTGGAGTGCATCTATTCGTGTACTCAAAAGGGCAGTCTGACAAAGCACTAGCTGACTCACAGTGGAAAAAATATTCTTAAATGTTCCGAGTCCAACTTTGAATGAGCGATTTGAAGAAGTTCGTGTGAACTAACTTTGCAGAATAAACTTTTTCGTATTTTGTCTGCTATTGTGCCTTTTCTCGAAGTGACTTTAACAAGACATTCTTTTTTGGTTCTTGCATTACGAAACGAATTACAATTTCACAAAATCAATCACAATTTTTTTTACTAAAACTAGCAGTTACGCTTAGACCTAATGTTACACAGGGGAGTCTCTGATATTCAAAACCAGTATCATTTAAAAATGGTTATAATGACGAAACCTGCTGCATCGTTTGAATTTATACTGAATCGCTCGGTAAAATATTTGATTTAGTTTTCCTTTTAAAAGTGAAGTTACGAATTATTTATAAAATCTTTTTGCGACCTACCTCCTACACGATAAAAAAAATTGTATGTACATCGACGTTGTAGTATATTTTGATTAAAATTTTGAAATAAGCGATAATTTTTTTCCCGGTGCCATTTTAAACTTGTCTCATGTACTCATTGAACTTGACGCACATTTAAAACAAACTTATCTCGTTGATTCCAATAATAGTTTAGGTCCTGATGATATTCCACCTTTATTCTTACGGCAGCTTGTCGCCGATCGTACTTTTCCCCTCATACTCTCTCACAGTCTTTAGTCGGTCTTTGTCGATGAGTATATTTTCAGATCTATGGAAACAGCGTTAAGTAACATTGATCTATAAAAGGGGAAAAAAGCGTAGTAATTATTTATATCTCGATTGGCTTATTTTCAACAATTTCAAAAATTTTTGCGGAGCTTATTTTTGATAAAATAATTGGCACAAATAAATACAGCATTTGTCCTGAACAGCAAATATATTATATCCGGCAAATCAACACTTGCTTATTTAAAAATAGTTATTAATATAATCAATGTCTCTGATATTAATGATTTAGTTATAACTTTTGAATCTATACGTAACTTTATACCACATCATGAAAATTTTTCATTTAAGATTTGGGTACATTGTACCAGTAGTGGAATGTTGATTAAAAGACAGAATGTAGTCGTTTAATTTTAATTATTTTTTAAATGAATTGTGAGAATAACTCGAATCCCAATATTTCGAGTTATTTTACATTTTTTTTATTCCTAGTGGGTAGAATTGAAATAAAATATTTTAAATTTAAAGATATAATAATACTATGATCTGAATTAATGACACTAGTGGTGTATTACTTTGTTATTCATATTTTATCAAATAAACCTTCAGTTTGATTCTTGGTCATTTTGTGAATGGTTGTTTTGAGTCTCAACTTTTTTCTTAGTTTGTGTTTTGAATAGGCACTTTATTTTTATATAACTCGCTTTAAATTCCGTAATGTTTATTTCGTATAGTGGTGTCGCGAAACTGCGACTCCACCGTAAATTGGCGTTAAGTGCTGCGGAGCAAAGCCTATGCAACCTTCGAAGTCCCAGTCCCAAAACTACGTGATCGCTAAGTTATACGGGACGATTAAATAGCATACACTCGCAAAACCTGATGGATAGTCAGTCGATAGTTCAGATCTGTGCTTTAGGAAAATTAGATAAGCCCAGATTGGAAAAGGGAAAATAGGACTCACCAATGCAGATCGGGCCTCTCTGAACTCCAGTTTGTGGTATACACTTCATAATGTTTAATCCAGCCAGCCCGGACCGGGGACTAATAGATCCCCAAGATCCACCTTTTTTGTGATATCTCGTTAATTAATTATACAATTTCATTCACATTTTTTGTAATCCTTGAGAAAATACCAACATTTTTTTGCCATTTTTTGTTTTTCAATATTCAAAGCACATAACATAGAAAAAAAATGTTTTTCATAAATATTAGTGCAAATCGCGGCGCCCGCTAGCATTTCGACACCATTATTTTTGTCCTTACTTTACGTTCACGAGTCATGTTTTTTTTTTCAGTCTAACTTACCCTCCGTAATACATATGTAAAGGAGCGAGACAGTTATACTGTTTGTACATTCTGCCAGTTATACCTACGCTGCAATTATCTTTCAACAGTCTCGGTCAGTTACGACCTTTTTCATAAAACACGTGTTTAGTTTCCGAGGATGTGAGTGGTTTGGTATATCTATGCTGAGGATGTTAAACGTTCGTTTCATTTCCGATATTATTATTTATGATAACGTTTTTTTTACATAAAAATATTATCTCTGTGTACACTCCTTTAAAGCTTTCTTAGTAGTATTACTTAAAATTTGGGATCGCAGCTCGGGAACCATTTATTTGGATAACCAACACCCCTGCCCTGTCACCCCTACCTAAGTAGTAATGTTCTCTACTTTGGTGCCTTAGCAGGGGTGCCGGGTTCATGGGTTGAGGTTTGTCTAGGTCTTATGTCCCTTTTATAGTTTGGATAATAAAATATTTTAACCAAAAAACAATGTTAGTGCACTGTAAAAGACAAAACACCTATAAAATACACTTTGAAAATAATCCGGAGGGTATTCGGAAAAACCATACTAACCAACTGCTAAAAATAAGTATGAAAACAATAGTATTATATAAAAATGTAACAAATCCCATAGGATTCAGTAAATCAAATGCAATGCTTACCATCCCCCAGAAGGAAATAATCGAAGGAGTTATGAAAAAATGTACCAAAGCCGCAACGCCGACAAAAAAACTGATGGTGGGTTTTTCATTTACCGAGAATGCTAAATGCAATGCTAATTGTAAAAGTAAACGGTCAAATGCATAGAAATTTTATAAATTTAGATCGTTTACTTTCACAATTAGCATTTTATTTAGCATTCTCGGTAAATGAAGAAACCCACCCTTAATAAATAATAAATGTTCAATATTGCAGAGATCTAATGTCTCCCTGACATAATTTAGTTTAAAATTATGTTAGTCTTAACAATCCTTTAAAAGTCTATTCCTTTTTACTACCCGAGTACAACTTTACATATTAAAAGGGGACAAGCTTTTTAAAGATTACACGAATTGAAAATTACGCTTCACATATCATATCATTATTATTTTGTTTTAATTTGTCAACTTATTATTTGTCGTTTTTTCATGGGAGCACTTTACCGCTCCATATAGTTGTGTGTCGATTCGGCTTCCTTCAGAACGGAGATAGTATAATAGATTTTTGCGTGTTTTTTTTATTGAACATACCAATGTGCATATTATGCAAAACACTCTTTTCAGGGTTTCTGGTTTAGGAATGTTTTTTTTTTTTTTTTACAGTGAATACCGCACAAGAATCTCAACTGCTCCCGTCTGGAGCCAGTGAGACTATGGCATCCCCAATTGGGGTATGTTGTGAGGCTGAAGGTAGTGGGGAGGGGAAGGAGGTGGGGAAGAGGAAGGTTGGGAAGTACCTGGCTATTCAGATCTGGTCACTAAACACGGCTAAAGCCATTTTCGAGCAACGTTTCAATTCTGAATGGTGGTCTTACACCAGGGCGATACTGATAGTATCTTCCACTCTGGAACATGCCGCAAATATACTATATATTATTTTAAATGAATTAATTGTGAAATAACACAAATTAATCAAATAAAATTTATTTGCGCATGCCGGGTTCGAACCCGCGACCTCCGGAATGTGAGTCAAGAGTCTTAGCCACTACGGAGGTCGTCAATGTAATTTCTAAGTCTCATAAATATATTTATACATTTTCATTTGACAAGTTCATAATAGTATACAGGCAAGCTGAAATCTCTGAATGTGAAATATTTTTTTTAAAGAATGTGTGCAAAAGTTACCCATCTATGTTAAGAAATTATCGTTGTTATGTTAACAATATTTTCTTTTTAAATTTATCGAAAAACTTGTAAGTTTAAATGAAAAATAAAGAACAGACAAAACTACAATTTGTTTACAAATAATTTTTTTTTTTAATTTATCCCACTGTTTAGAAATTGCTGGCTAGCTGCAGCATCAGTGGCTACTACAGCTCAGGTCACATTCCGCGTCAAGCCAGATGGTTGACATGACGTCACTTAAAACACACAATATTTTGAGATTTGTACAAATACGAGCGGGGGCATGCGATCCCCTGGTTCGGTGCACGCGGAATTTTTTGATGCTTAGTATGGGGAAGGATAAGTTGGTTTTGATAATGGCCAAGGCGGGCAACGTTCCTGGTACGGGACCGAACGAGAGGATGCAACATCATGGTGGGTTGGAGGTCCAGGAGATAACCTGGAGCCTTCTATGGCGCATCAGTTCTATTCGCGTCAGTGAGATTAGCTAGGTAGTAGAAAATGTAACGGTCTAAATGAGGTGAGTTATGTTTTGTTCTATTCTTCTAAATTCTAAATATGTCTCTGTTATGACAATAAATATACAATTTTGAATTTATGATTATCAATCATCCTCTTTTATTGATTTTTTCCCAAACATCCATATGTCGTTGCAACTGAAATACATGCCCACTACCCTGTAAAGAGTTTCATAACAACATGTGCCCTAATGGAGTTGGCTGCGATTTCGCAACATAATCTATTTTCTAGGTTTTGGCGCAAAGTTGGGAGATCGTGAAAATTGCTATTACAATTTGTTATTTTTCAATATTATCTCCGTCCATTTCCACAGCTTTGCTTCATCATTTAACAAGGATATGTATCAGTCCAGAACACCATCGCCATAGCTTTCCCCGCCGATCACACAGTTTTGATTTTTTTTGTCCTTGGTGAGTTTGTGTGATGCCATTCCATTGACTGCCTCTTTGATTCAGGTTAAAAAAAATGGGCCCATTTTTCGTCTCCGGTCACAATTTTTTCCAGAAACTAAGTGCTGCACATGTTGTGAGGCCATTGTTTATCTAGTTTCTTTATTCTGGCCGGCTAAGTTTCTTGGTACCCATCATGCAAAACTTTTGTTGAAAAATCAGTTGTCGAATAATCTTCATCACACTCCCTTTATTGAGGAAGAGAATGCGACATCTGTAGTTATCTGGGGCACCACGAATGAGTGCAGTGGCTGCAATCAATGGACTGCGCCGCTCCGCTTTTCCTCAGTCAGCAGTGTTTGTCCTTCAGCTTGGTTACAGTATCGAACCCATCGCCTAGCAGTGCTGACATCCACTGTTGCATTATGGTACACATGTTTCAGGCTTTTATGAATGTGAATTTTTGCGTTTCACTTTCTACAGTCGAGAATCAATCACAGAACTCTATTTATTACGAACATCAATGTCGGCCATTTTGCAAGCGACTGCAGTTCTGCCACCTGTTGACGCAAAAAGTTACTACTGCAGCAGATTGTAGAAGAAGGTTTGAGGAATTGCACCAAATTGAAAATTTTCACTTAACTAACTTTATTGTAGAAATATATACTAAAATTAATAATACTAAAATAATACTAAAATTCATAGCCAAAATTATTGCAAAACAAACTGTACAATATTAAAAACAACAAATAAAATTAAATATCTCGGAGTAATTATCGACAAAAATCTGAAATGGAAGGAACAAATATGTCAAGTAGTAAACAAAATCAGAAAATTAATATATATATTTTTAAGAATTAGAAATTTTCTGTCGATAAAAAATCTATATTTAATCTACTATGCCTTAGTTCAATCCACTCTACAATACGCTATTATTAGTTGGGGATCTGCGTATAAATGTAACCTTCTTCCAATAGAAATTGTACAAAGGACAATAAATTATTAAAATTATATTAAAAAAAATCCTTAGACTACCCAACAGAACGCCTGTTTGAAGAATTTCAAGTACCCACATTTAAAGATTTATATATTAAAAATTCATTGATTCAAATTATAAAGGAAAAAGATAAATATCCATTTTTAAATGAAAACAGAACTCGACTTAAACATGTTTTTCTATGCCCAAAACTAAATACGTCTTTTGCACAGCATCATTATACTTACCAGGGAAGAACTTTTTTCAATCGTCTACCAGAAGAAATCAGAAGCATTGATGATAAAACCCGAATACTGCTCTCTGTCAAGAGACATTTTAAAAATATTCTTAAAAAAAAAAACTACTGTCAATTAATCTTACAAATATCCTTAGTTTTCCTTTACATTCTTTTGTGGCGACACATCATTATGAACTTCGCCACCAAAAGAGGAATCGAGAAACATCTCCTAATATCCGCGCGCATCGGCAAACCTACTTGCCTAGGTACCTTCGTACCTATACTGGCCGCGATGTACTTTCTCGCCTCCCGTGCCAGCCCGACGATAATAATATCGCCCCGCCTAGAAAGGTCTCGAGACAGCACCGTACAATATCTGTACGGCGCCGAATATTCTCGTCAACTGCCGAGGTGGCTCGTATTACCTACCGCGGCTATATAAGCAGCCGATCGCTCGCCCGCTGCAGTTCAGTTCAGTTCAGTCTCACACCAGTCGGTCGACATCTCAACATGTAATAAGTGCTCCTGCATGGTATCGCTACGCTCCAGGGCAGCTTCCTCGAGGTCCATCACCACGTCTCAGCTACAAGGCCCATCGTGTCTTCAGCTCCTGAGATCAGCCCCATCCCGCGACTTACAAGGCTTGCGTCACCTTCAGTCAAGGGATCAGCTCACCACTTCATGGCACCCCGAAGCCTCACCGTGCTTCGCTACCATGGAAACACGCTCCGCCTCGCCAGGACTACCTGCTGGTGGCTCAGCTCACCGAGCCACACACCGTTCATCTCCGCGATTCAAAGCGTCGAGCAACGGCCTGGAAGATAGGTCATCTCCACCGCCATGGTGTCGAGCAACTCGCTGACCTTCACCGCACCATCTCCATCACTCCGTGCGCCTGCAGAATCTCATCACAGCACCCCGCCTTACATCATGTTACCGCTTTACCGACCCACGCTACGTAGCCCAATAAACGACTGACTCACCACTTCGACTTGCCGCCTTTTATTTCTCTCTACCGATCTGGCCCGCTCCCTCACTTTCTTTTTTAAAAAAAAATTCACACCATTATCAAATAAATACTGCAGCTCACATATATGTACACTCCCCTTCCATACACAAGCAAATGCTTTAAATGGAAGGGTAGTAAAAAAAAATATATATATACCTGTAAAAAAATATATATATATTTGTTGTAAAATTGTAATTATAATAAATGTTGCAATAAATAATTTAAAAAAAAAAAAAATATATATATATATTTTGTAGTGTAGCACAATCTTTTCTGCATTTTAGTGTTTATTTAAATATGTCAAAAGCGCTTGGCGGAAGTTTAGCGATGCCGCATAGTGTGTAGTAAATTTGAAGTTCGGTTTCGCGTTTTTCATTTCGTTTCTATGCATGAGCAGAGACGGTTGTGTATTAACTGACGTTTATATATGTATACAAAAAGTTGTTATGTCTAACATTCTTCAAGGTATTCTTTATTTAATTTATAAACTATATTATACGATTATTATACTATTATATTACTATATAACGACTGGTCGGTGGTTGAGTGGGCATAGCGCTTGGGTCCCACCCGAGCGTCGCGTGTTCGATTCCTCGGCTGGCTAAGTCCTCCATCACAACACAAGCAACATTTTCAGCTTTCTGTGGTGGTAGTAGGAGATTTTCAAACATTGTTGGGTTATTCGTAACCCGGGAATGTTTGTCTTTCTTTAAAAAAAAAAAAATTATATTTATTAATATCACATGTGTGCGAGATTTGAACTAAAATCTAATGCTCCACTTTTTTTGTATTTTTTGCTGTTAAAGTGCTTATTTCAATTATTAGCATTTAGAAACAAAACACCGTTTTTTCCCATTTATTAATATAAACGTATTGTAGACTGAAGTCTCACCTTTTATGTCATATATAAATTGTGGGGAGGAATGCAGATCCCGCCAAATGTGGAGGATTTTAATAAAAATGCACTTTCTAGATGAGAAAAGTGTGGAAAAGTTGTATGAAAAAGAAATTAAGGCGCGCTCGGCAAAATTGAGGAAGATACAGCCGTTTAAAGAATGTATGAAATGACACTTCATGAACCGATACTGTCAGCCATTTTGTAAACTAAATTATTACCTTAAAGTTGGTAGCACTCGTAATCATCCTCATCTGTTGTAACATGGTTTATATAACATGGTCTGTGCCCCTTTATAACGCCTGCTCGCGTCAACGCAAGAAAAACATCCCAGTTTTCAAGTAGTTTAGCGGCTACGCCAGGTTTGTGTAACATGGTTTATGACCATTATTAATTCTGTTTTTCATAATTACGTGTATACCACACGAAGTTAGCTCCAATCGTATCAACCTTCGTTAAAGCAAGTCTGAGATACCAACATTATGGTAACAAAATGGCTGACAGTGTCGGTTCATGAAGTGTCATTTCATACATTCTTTAAACGGCTGTATCTCCCTCAATTTTGCCGAGCGCGCCTTAATTTCTTTTTTATTCAACTTTTCCACACTTTTCCCATCTAGAAAGTGCATTTTTATTAAAATCCTCCACATTTGGCGGGATCTGCATTTCACCCAAATTGTGATCATCTTTTGTCCTCCCTTCAATAATTTTGTTATTTTCTGGAAGGCCTTATGCATTTCCCGGAGAGAATTATTCGAGGCATTAAAATAATGGAGTACGTTAAACGGAATGCCACTTCTGTGAAATCAAAAGATTTTTTAATTAAAAACAAAATACTACATAGCGGCAGGTTCGATCGTTTTGAGCCAACATTTTACAAAACCGTATTTTTCACTACAATTAATGTAGAAATGGAGAAAAAGCCGCAGTTATATTATGAGGTTTGAAAAACATGATTTTGATTGTTTGCAAGTAAACGTAATTGTCTCCAAATCTTTGTGTAGACCAATAAAAGTACCTATTTGAAGAAAGTGGTTCTAGATTAAGGCAGAAAAAAGTGCATGATCTGTTGGACTTACGCACTTTTAATGAATTCCAGTCAGCAACAGAAAAGAATTTGTACAAATGTACACAAGGGGCTGTAATGGTTGTGATAGTCACAGTCACTATAAGCAAAGGCAAAGTGATGGAGAATATCATGATGAGTCTAATCTCTTTACAACGTCGTTGGTGCCATTTCAGCTCTACAGCAAAGGAAACTCAAGAAGCAAGACTTTTATATGGCAAAACCCACGGCCTTCATCTACAAGATACTGCAGCCCAATCAGAATACAATTTGAATAAGAAACTCCCTAGATAATAAGAAATGATTTTGCGTACATAGAGCGACAAATTTCAGAGATAGTACCTACCTACAAAAATACTTTAGGGATGTCAAGTAATTAAAATTGAACATGTGTTTTTTTTAAAACAATGGTCGACGGAAAGGTATGCAACTCACTGACAAACAATAACTGCACACAAATGAGCTATATTGTAAAGCCAGGCCCAAGGACATGAATGATCTCAGTAGAGTTGTAAATCTAGAGTGTGAGGTTAGCACGTTTTCATTTGGTCTTTCGACATTGCATCCATATATTAGATTTAAATGTGCATATTTCATGTCCTCATGAAAATAAACTAAAAGTTGGATCAAGAATGACGTAGGTAGGTACATTATTAACGATTTCTGATCAAAAAAACTGGCTTACTGGTAAATATGCCAAAGCAGGGCCTCGGTAGTACCAATGATGACAACACTGCCCGTCGGTTTTTTGACAATCATATTCTGTCTTCGGAAATAACAGGTATCGATTCGGATTTACGAGTAATTTTCAGTCATTTTAACCATTGCATTGTAGCGACAGGGCAATTTAAAACTTTTTTCTCCGATTGCTCGAGATTTTTTGGTACCGAATCATTTTGAATATTTTCCGCCCACATAAAAAAATCATACCTCCGAATTTTAATATAGAGACTTACAAACTGCTTATAGTTCTGTAAAGCCAATTAATTCACCTATCTTGTGTCTATTATCACATATTCGTAGGATTTATAAAAGAAATATTAAAAAATCGTAAGCTTCTACTGAATTACTTAAAAATAACGGAAAATTTGCCAAAATTGGCAGCAAAGCAATCCGAGGTATTTTAAACAGTGCCACATTATGGCAAATAGCGCTCTAGTGGTTAAAAGCAGTATCGAACTATTTGCTTTAGACACTGTCAGCTTATATGTACGTCTATATGTACGTTCATAAAATTCTAATTCATGGTGCGTCAGTTATGAAATTCTTTTTACTCCGAATAAGACAACTAAGTGAAGATGTGTAAGAATCGAGGCATAAAGAGATAAGGTACTACCGAGAACACCATAGCCGAAAAGTTTCCAGAACAAGCACCAATCAAGATATATAAAATAATTAGTTAACACTAGAAAGACCGGGTACTGCTCCATACCTATAAAGACAACAACCGTCAATTTGACGGCTGATCATTTTTTTCAATTTGGGAGGCGGATATGGGTACTGCTGTCTCGGGAACCATTTATTGCATAACGAACACCTCTGCCATAGGACACTCCTAGTGGTTCACTACGTTTAGTGACTTAGCAGGGATGTCCGGGTTCATTGGGTGAGGTTTATCTGGGTCTAGGTGGCGAATTCGTTTGCTCACCTACTGCGTAGCGGACCGGGTCGGGAGACACTTGTTGAGGGAGACACTTATCTTATCCGCTCCAGCAGGACCTTTCTCGTCTCATCGCCTTGCACCGCAGTGGGAGGGACGGATTCATTCGTCCGTCACTCCCGGATACATTTACGATTTTTTCCTATTCATCTCTCAGACTTTTTTCCTTCCTTCCTCTCCTTCCTTTCCCTAAAAACACCAATGCACACAGCATCTCCAAAGATGACATAGGCCCTGAAATTTTTTTTCCTTGGGGCTTCCTGGAAAAAAACATGTGAGTGCAAAATGCTGTAATTTTAGTACAAGCATATGTTATGTTTGTACAATATCGAATTGATACGTTTTTTTTATAAAACCGAATGCACTCTCCGCAAACGAGTTCTGTCGTCTTTCAGAAGTTTTATTTTCCAGTTTCTTTTCTTTTTCGTTTACATTAGCTCCACAAAAAAGCCCTAAGGAAAATAATTCCCCCTAGGGCATTTGTCATCTTTTGGAATGCTGTGTGGAGGGTACCTATAGGGAAAGGAAGACGAATAGGTTCTGGGAAGGAAATCAGGTGAGGGGTGGGTGGGAAACAGGGGTTCAGTGTGTTCAAGAGTGGCGGACGTATGAATCTGTCGCCACCACTGCGGTGCAAGGCAATGTTCTGAGAGTCCTGCTGGCGAGGTCAAAATATCTCCCTCAACTAGTGTCTCCCGATCTGGCCTGTCTCGCAGTTGTTTGGATTCGGACAAACCTAACCCCATAAACCCGGGCACCCCTGCTAAGTCACAAAACATAACAAACCTCTTGGGGACGGGGTGACCTATGGCAGACGTGTTGGTTATCCAATAAGTCAGTTATGAGTCAGTTCTTCAGAAGCTAACGCAGCTAGATAGCTGGATCAACTCTGGTATTTGTATACTCTGTCCTTCTCCAGCAAGTCATAAAATAAATTTGAGCGAGAGTAATATTTTTTTGGTATTTTTAAAATTTTGTGACAGTGACCAATCAACGTACAGATCGAGTAGGTATGAATAATACGCGATACCGAAAGAACGAAACAGACATAATAGTACTATCATAAACGAGGAGGAATGGGTATGTTGTTAACTTGGGTAAAGAAGGTTGTAAACGAATTCAGCATTATGGCCCAAACCGTCACATTGACGGCGGCGGTCTTTCTAGGTATAAGTCAATATATCTCAAAAAGTAATTAATCTTTCCCATACCATGCTAAAAATACCCTCAACAAACCGTCTTGTTACACAGCGTTACTCTATGGGATTTGGAAATTATTTCGGGTTTTTTGTAAAAATATTGTTGTGAATATTTTTTATTGGGCTTATATTAATTTATTGTAAGAAAAAAAAAAATGATTTTGTGCCCTAAAACTGAAATATTAAAAAAATTATCATTCATAATAAAAGTTATATTCACGGCCAAAAGTATTTTCGTTATTTGTTTTGGGTTGTTATGCCGTGTTACACCATCTACTTTTTTAGTCAACGTTTCGGGCAGCGTTACAGTGTCCATCATCAGGGCAGGTGAGCTGCAACACGGCATAACACCCCAAAAAACAAATAACGAAAATTCATAACCATGATTAACTTCTCAATGTAAAAATAATCTCATAAATAAATCACTTTTCAGTACAAACTATCTTTTTCTACTTCGGTTGCTACCTCTTCCTTTAGTTTGCATTTTTATGGAGCTTTTTTATTAGCTGGATTCCACATCAAAGACAAGGTTCTCTTTTTAAAATTGATGCAATTAATATTTCATACATTTTTTACTTCTAAAATGCCTCGCGCCTAGTGGCAAAAAACCAACACGTTGGTTTACTTCGATTCACGCTAAGCGACTGTCTAGGCACCAAGCGTGCAGTGCGGTCGGTCGCGAAAATTCTAGAACGTTCGTTTTCCTAAGCTACTCGCTAGGTGACTCGCTAGGCTCTAGGCGCTAAGCAAGCCGCCTGTCTGTGCGGACGTAGCCATAACGGTTTAAATTACTAAAATCCGAGGTTTTTGTAGGACGACACTGGTTCCGCATACATAGTTGCCAGGTCAATCGTGACAAGCTGTTAACCCTATTCTATTCTTACATAGCTATGTCCATCAATTTTATTTAGAATTTTATAATTATTTTATTTATCCCTCTGGGCCGAAGCCAAAATATACATGAGAAACCAACTTGATTCAGTCTAAGTTTAGGCCGGTCGTCCGATGACAATCTTAGTATATACATAGACAAACAGCTGTATACAGACCGATTGCTATATCTAACGCCATGTAGACATGCTGAGTCTGCTATACAGGAACTTCGATGGAGCCTGCTCGACAGAGCTAGCAGCACTGATTCTCTGTGCCACGTTACATGTACACAAAACTCTACAGTCACCCATTCATAGTTGAAGTCGGCTCCATGAGAACGGATCGTTTCTTCATTTCGTATTGATATAAGTCCACTCGCGTGGAGAAGAAGCTAACGACAACTTGTTTTACTCCTTCATGAATTTTATGCTTTTCTATAGCCCCTACCTTCCGCCTCACAATGCTGCAGAACCAAGTAGTGATATAGTCCCCCTGTCCTAACAATGTACAGACATGGGCGCTTTTCAGTTCGTACGAATGATACAGTTAGTCCTCCCATACTTCCTACTATTTCTTAGCTAATATTTAAAGGTGAAGGTTCTTCCGGTTCGCTATGTGAAAAAATATAATTTTTAGCTACAATTGATATTTTTGCACAAATGCTGCGAGTGACATTATAACCACTTCTATGTAAGGCTATAACTAAAAATTATAATTGACTTAAATGTTTAAATTTATACTATTGTATTTATTAATATCGTGCAAAACGTAAAAAAAATATAGCAGCAACAGATGTAATAGATATTTGCTGCATCTTTGATTAGAAAAATTGTTATTCAATTTGGTATTTTGCCATCAAATCAAAATTTGAATTTTGTATGAAAAGGTCGCGCAGCCGTTTCTCTTAATATATTATACTTGACCGACTTGAACGTGAGTTGCGTTTGAGCAAAATAATGATAGTTCCTCACGCACAGATCAGGCAGATATGATGGCGACAGTCTGTTTAGTCTCCGATACCTTTAAAGGTCTATGCCCACTACACCGTTCCATACCATGACCGTACTATGAACGTATCAGACACGAAATAAATACGCTACGCCCTACTCTGCCCACTAGAACGTGATAACACCGTATTAAACACGTAGGTCTCTGCCCACTACACCGTTCCATTCCATGACCGTAACCGTAGCGGCGCATGCAAAAAAGTATTCTTTGTATCGTTCAGTATGAAACGCTGCCCACTAGCCCGTTCCGTTCCGTCGCGTGCCAGGCATAGAGCGGACCGGCACCTGCAAAATATTGTCATCGAGAATTCGCCGTCAGTCTGGTCATGGTATGCGACGGTGTTGGTCGGTGACGGAACGGTCTAGTGGGCAGCGTTTCATACTGATCGATACAAAGAATACTTTTTTGCATGTGCCGCTACGGTTACGGTCATGGTATGGAACGGTGTAGTGGGCATAGACCTTTACTTTAAAAAATCAAACAAAATGAAAAAAAAAAAATAAAGGAACATTGATGCAAACATTTAAAATTAACGATTTAGTTATCTCACTGCAGCCATTTTAATATGAACAACTTTTGGAAATTACACTTCATTTCTACTTAATTAATTTAAGACACAACTATTTACGAGAAGGGAGAAGGTAAATGATGCCTTAAAATTCTATTTTTATTTTTATCAAAGTTCAAAAACTCCTATTAAAAATTATCCCTTTGGCGCTGTTAGGATCTTGATAATAATTAACTAGATCATAAGCACTTTCAGGTATAGATTAGGATAATAATTACCTTTTTTAAACATTTGCCGCAAGAAACAACTCTTTACAGTTTTACACAAACAAAATAGGTAATTAAGATCTTATATTGGGTTAAATAGGTAATGCATGCGTGATTAGATTCAATGAAAGATTTGCAAACTTCAATTCTTACTAAAAATCCATAATGACGGAAAAGGGATCTTTTTGCAAGGAAAATTTTGAGCTTCGTACGAAAATGGAAATTTAATGAATCTTTCCCAACGTAAATTAAAAAAATCTTGTATTAATTAAGTTGAATGGAAGTTTTTTTACATTGACTCCATACAGAAGGCCCTGAGGAAAATAATTTCCCTCAGGGCCTGTGGTATCTAAGATGCTGTGTGGAGGGTCTTTTTGAGGAGAGGAAGGAATGAACATTGGTCTTGAAGAGACCCATGTTGTAAAAAGGAGGAAACACAAAGGCCGGCAAATCGTCCCACAGCCGAGCTGTTGAATACAAGAATGAGTCGAAGAAGCGACCCGTTCTCATGTGACCGATGTCAACCATGTATATATTATGTTGGGCAAGCGTTTGGCGAGTTTCCCGACTATGCACCGGTGCCGAAGTGATCAATGACGCTAGATCCTCGGAGCATCTTCCATTGAAATACCGGTTTTGAAAGATTGCAATCCGTCTGTTAAGATGGGAGAATCAATCAAACGGATCGCCGTTTTTGCACAGATTCGAGGGTATATTTCAGGTATTTTGGAGCTCCACACCAGAATCGGCTACCAAATTCAACCGTGGGGCGCACTTGTGATTTGTACAGGGTTAGCAGTTGTGTACTAGTGCAGTAGAACAAGGATAGCATTCCCACCCGACGCCTGTGCTCTAAAGATTGTAATCCGTCTGTTAAATTAGGAGAAGTTGAACACATCCACAAAATGTGTCTAAAATGAGCTTCGGTCAGGATAATATTTACCTTTATTCCCTTTTGTCACTTGGAATATTTCATTTTGCGACAGTACCGATCGTGCCGTGTTGTAGATGACTGCTCCCGTATTTTCTCATTGAGATTCTACAGTAGCAGATGACTCTGACGGTAGCTCTCAGCTGTCCCATGTTTGTCTCACGGCTCAAGTGTGCCAGATACAGGGGGTATTCAGACCCGGGGGTCGTCATCTCAATGATGGCCTTCGCGGGGAAGCCCTGGTCCCTGAGGTCATTGCTGATCTCTTCTGTGGTCAGTTTAGGAAGACCTCTGATGACGGTCTTCTTGATTTTTACGGCCTCGGTGGTAAACGTTTGGAAGGACTTGGCCTCCTGACGTAGGGCGCTGGTAAGTTGGTTATGAGCCTCGACAGAGCTCACGTTGACGCTGATGGTGCCGCCTTTATTGTAGTTGAAATGGAAGGACGCAATGCTGATGTGCTTCCTGATTTCTGTTGTAACTTCACCATGTTCCCTAGAGTCATGATAACTGGTGGCACTCTCGTGGTCTTACGGCCTGGTCTTGTTGCGGCGTCCTGCTGGTAGGACTTGTTCGCAGATTGGCGCTCTGTCGCAGGTGGGCGCTCTGTCGGGCGTCTCTTGGGCGGTGGGACGATGTGTGTGGAGGCGTCGCCGTCTCCAACCTCAGGGAGGACATGGAACCTGTTCTGTTGAGACAGGTACGAGTTGGACGTGGGTTGGATGGGAGGGGAGTGGCACCGCTTGGCAACTGGCGCTCTCTGCCATTCTGGCTCCATTGGTGTCGAGCTGAGCCCCGGGATGGGAGAGGAATGGATTTCTGGTGAAGAGCTGGGCCCCGGGACGGGGGATGAAAGGGTATCGGGATGAGGGGCGGGAACTTCGATGAAGTCTGCATAGACAAACTCCACGACTCCTGTCTTCGTGTTGACCCTGGCGGCCATCGTCCCTGGCGGGCAGTCGAAGCATCAAAATCATCCTGCTTACGTAATTGTAATAAGTTGCTTGTATTGCTAAAATTTTTAGCTCAAAACAACTGTCATAACGTATGTCTTTCATATTGAATACACATGTGTTCATTCGAATTCGCAAATAAAAATTCTGTGAAACGGCCTTGTTTTTACCTTGCGGTGTTGGTTGATGCAAAATGCTCGTAGCAATTATACATTTATACTTGTTGTTACTCCAAATGATAGTTCTTTGAAATTTTAATAATTATTTCATTTTACTTTCAGAGGGAAGTTGGTAGATGTCATAGTGGGATCTGAGTTTATAGTAGTCGACAGCATCGGGATTCAGGTGTTTGTGCACAGATGTCCCTCCAGGATTAAGATATAGACATTCTTCTACGAAATACCTTCGTGTGTGCAAATCATGTGGTCACCACAAGTCCTACTCATCATAAATTCCAATACTGACTTATGGGTCGCCATGCATACTACAGTCTCCTTCCTTATCACAGAGCACGTGTTTTTCAAGTCCTAACAAAACAATGCCACCTGACCTACCCGTCAAACCAGAACCGGAGTACTCCGGCCTCGGGTAGTACATTCGTATCGTATGTAAAATCGACATATTATCTAATATGATTAATTAATGTGGACCTCTCTGGGTACTTTGTCCGTTTGCGACACCACCAACTGTACATTTAACAATGTCAAGCTGAAAGTAGCCCACCCTGAGTGGCCCGCGTGCAAATAGAAAATGGATATTTTAGCTCTCTGTCTAAACAGATTGATATGAGGATTGATTCATTGGTTGAGAAGATTGATGACTAAAGACTGCTGTGATAACTGTTCTGGATGTGTAAAATAGTTATATTAGTATAATAGAGTTACATTTTGCAGGCAAGCCAAGGAACTGGTGAAACATAAATCTCGGGCTTACGTATTTGCCGTCAAGATCTAGACAAACCTTACCCCGTGAACCCGGGCACCCCTGCTAAGTCACCAAATGTAGCAAAATCACTTGGGGTGACCTAGGTGTTGGTAATCCTATAAGTGGTTCCCGGGCGGGGGTACCCGTACTCGCCTCCCAAATTGAAAAAAATGTAGTTTTAACAGATTTTTTAAAGAAATATTTAACAATATGACCCTGTCTAGGAACGGCATTAGGGAAATGTAGCTAGAACCATAAACAATTAATTATTAGGTTCTAGCTGCACTTTTAAAGTATGTTCTAAATTGAAAGTCATATACTTCCATTAAAATATATTAAACTAAAATACATTACACAAGATTCAACCACTAAATCAGAAATTGGTAAATAGATGAGGAGAAATCATCTTTGTAAAATTTAATACCTTTTATCTAAGAACAAGGTAAACTGAAGTTAGAACCCTCTCCAACCAAAGTGATGTACTGGTGGACATCTATCATCCAGTTGATTAGTCAGACATTTCCAAATACTAAGTTTTGAGATAACGAGAAAAGCACTTCTCAAATATGTACTTATAAATCAAATAGTTTTTACACGTGTCTGTGTTTTACATATTAAATATGCTATAAAATAGCACTGGGAAGCATAACAGTCTGGTACATTAGTATAACATTTTGAAATTTCCTACTAGTATCCCAGGAAATATCAATTTTACCGTTTATTTAACTACTTACAAGTTTGAGTGCATGTCTAATAGATGTTGGTGGTGTTTATGAGTAATCTGAGTATTGTACCAGATAGAGGGGACACTAACACTAACACATATAACTGCACTACTTAACTCTAATTTCGTTTTTTCGAGATGTCTGACTAATCAACTGGACCATCGACATGTATTATTATTATTGTTGTTATTTTTAATCATTTATCAGTCAGTGTGCAGTGGGAGAGTTCACCTCCCCCCTCCCGGTCCACTACTGCATGGCCTACATCAGCACACAATACCAGCAACATGGCATGACATTTTATTATCTCGCTTTCGGAGTGTCAAGACCTGGAATGGGCTGCCACACGACTTAAGAATGATCACAGACTCGGTGGAATTTAGAGCTAAACTTAAAACTCACCTTTTCAGACAGTCGTATCCATAAACTCAATACACCTTTCACCTTCACCTTCAATGCCCGTGACATTGTATATAACTAATTTGTAAAAAAAAGAAAAATTAAAAAAAAATAATAATAATATCTTATTTGTAAGCGTTTGTAAAGGTCATTTCATGAACATTCTCCAAGAATAAAGAGTCCTAAATTCTCCAGTCTTTTGAAATAAATATCAACTCTGTTTTTGTCACTAGTCTTTTAATAAATGTAATACTAATAGTGATGGGGGCAGCAAATGTAAAATCGTGCAATGTCCAGTGTTTTAAATATAATGTCCTCGCATTCAAAGCCGTATCTTCTCCAAGCTTAAACTTTCTAATTAAAGTGTGTTTATCGGAAGTGACCTGCCAGGTAAGTGTGTTTCTGTATCTATTTGTAAATTATAAAATTAGATAGAACCTAAGAATTTTTAATAAATTGTACAGTGTCCTTAAGGCGATTTTTCACGAAAACGGCGCTATACAAATAATCCAATAATTATATTATTATTGATGTATAAAAATGCATGTTGCTTTGTTTGTCCCTTATGCATTCCAAAACCATTCATCCTATTGCGATGAAACTTTGGGATTTGATGTACGCATGCCCGGGAAGGTTTTTATACGTATATGTACTGGTGAGCTCTGGCGTTATAAAATTCGTATAATGAATTTGCAATAGGTGGCGCGCTAGTTGTTTGTAAAATAAGTGCATTCCATATAGTGTAGCGGCAGGGAGGGGTGACATTATACCACACAAAGCAATCCGTAGTGCTTATCAGTGATATATTGTTGTCTCCAAGGTGAACAAATCACCATCTCAACTCCAAACTCTCCAACGAGCACGAGTCACCGAGAGCAGCCATTGACTAACCCGGGACAACAGACTAATGATCAAATAAAATGGGTTGTAATCTTAGTGGGAAACAGTGATGTAACCTGCCATGAAACTTGGGGGATGGAGTGGGGGTTCGCAGGAGGGGGGACGATGGAGGTAGAAAGCGGGGAATGTGGAAAGTGAACACGGGATGGGGAAGGGAACGCATGGGGAAGGACATACAGGGAGAAACAATTTCTTTCTTCGAGGGCATTGCAACGCATGCCAGGTACTGTGTTATTCAATAAACAGGCAACATTCTGCTGATGCACTCAAATCTAATTTCGCTACTTATAAGTTTAACTCCTCAGGCTTTATATGTCTGCGGTTTCTTGATATTAAAAGAAGACAATTTACTTATAAGACATTTATTGACACTGTTTACATGTTCAAGGTATTTTTATTTTATTATTCATCTTTATTAATTCCAGACTTACAATTTGTGATGTCCTATACCTGCCTCACTAGGAAATTCTGTGTTGAGAGCAGGAGCTTTAAACAAGTGCGCTTAATAATAAAATTTAAAAAAAACAACACAATATCACAAACAATAAAATTATCATCATTGAAAAAATACATGCTTATAAGTTGGTTTGAAAAATATATTTGATTTTAGATCTGTCTTGGCTGATATTCCAAGACTTGGTGTCTGATTTATATTTGATGAATTGTGTTTTGTCTAAAGGCCAGTGAAAGTGTATTGAATAGTTTTGTTACAAAGTACACATCTAAAATTTCTTTGGTCAAAATTGTTTAAGCAAAAGGAATAAGAAAGAGATTGTGCCCTTTGGTTCTAGTAGCTCGAACAGTTTGGACATTTTCAATGGTTAAGCATCAAGTAACGCGACAGAACTACCAACTTTTAGCATGTCAGCCAGTACCAACATAACGGATACGAGACAAGGCTAATTTATTCAGTTTTGCAAATAAACAGCTTTTACACGTTGAGTCAATTTATTCGCTTTTGGGAAGAGCTCGTGTGGTATCATGGAAATCGTTAAGTCTCCCTTACTTGTCATGGTAAAAAATAATATGATCTAAAAGTGTGTTAGAAAGCGAAAACACCACTCTTTATATTGAAATCTGGAGGGAAACCACAGAATAATTAAAATGTTCACCTCTATGAAACCAAATTCAATTTGGGAGGCGGATATGGGTACTGCCGTCTCGGAAACCATTTATTTGATAACCAGCACTCCTGGCATAGGTCACCCCAAGTGGTTCCCTGCGTTTGGTGACTTAACAGGAGTGCCCGGGTTCATTATAAATTACATAATATGTATTACTGTTCGGTTCGATGATGAGTTACTTTCAATATTAAAACTATACGGCACATACACTATATCTAGTGCTGTGTGATAGCCAATGTCTTGTTGTGTAAAGAAAGAAACATAGTCTTCTTGATAACTTTCTTTGAGAGGAGACAATCCACTGACTAGAAATGCTACTAGATGTTCATTTTGTTCTTGGACAGCGATGTGAAGGGCGGTTTGGTGTATATGGTCTCTAAAAACGGCAATGTCCTCAAGCCACAGTTTACTAATAATATGTTGGGTTTTTATTATCGGAAGTTCGCCTAATTCAACATTCATAAATAACATTATGACCTTCCGGGTGTAGCAATATTTGCGGCAAAAGTATGTTTTAATCAATTGATACTTGAATTCGCTGTCGGGTTGATTAATCCATTGGAAGACCTTCTGTGCAAAGCAATATTCTGCATACGTCCGATGGATAAAACGAAATTTCCCATTACCCAAAGATTGCATTAAACCAATCCTAATCAATTTAACTAGCTTATGGTCCTTTATAGCTAGGGTTGCCATCCGTCCGGGTTTCCCTGGATTTGTCCTAGTTTAGTTCGGGCGTCCGGGGAATGTCCGGGCGGGGTTTCATTTGATGTCCGGGTTTAAAAAAAAAATTTAAAGTCAAACGTATACGTTTGCCCTAAGGAAGAAACGGTCATTCTGAAACCAGTCGGCTTTAAACAAATATAAAAGTGGTTCAAACAGAGTAAGTAATATTGTTTCATTTATCTTTAATTAAAATTAAATTAAATTTCCAAGAATACAGCTGCATTGATTTTTACAAATACCTTTTAAAAAGGGAAGATATTCTAAAAGCTATCGGAAAGAGCGATAAATACAACAAAAAACTGAAAAGTAAAAAAGGCGAGAGGCCGAGGAAAAAGCTTTAATAGCTAGATAATCAAATAATGTACTTCTGAGTGCAATCATTTCTTTTCATTTTTGTAGAGTTATGATTGTTTTTATTACGTAAAAGAAATTTAGAATATGGCTGTTGATTAAAACTTTAAGGTGATATAAATGAGTATAGCTTTTGGTTATTTCATGCTTAAAAAATTAATAATGTAATGTACATTACAGTAAGTCTAAACTTTAAAAAGTTTCAGTTTTGTTGCTTAAGATTTAAGAAGACTGAATTTATTTCATATTATGTTAAGAGATATTTTGTTGTTTAAATGGCTGCTGATAAAAATTTAAAGATATAATTATTATTGAGTTAAAAAAGTTACCTCAAAAATTGTAAGACTGAATACTAAAATGGTCTCAGTACTTTTAAGTTTTTTGTTAAAAATTTAATTGAATTTTGTTAGGCTTAATATTTTAATAAGGTTTTGTTATCATAACAGAGTATATTTATAATTTGTGTTTTATTTTAAGAATAAAAAAATTCTAACTGATTATTAAAACAATTTGTAACAAACTGTAATAAGATTCTGTTTTATTAGGTATATTTAAAATGATGATATAAGATGACTAAATTTAATTTGAAAATAAATAAAAAGGTGATTTATGACATTTTCAGCTGTTTTTTATAACACTGACTATCTTTAAAAAAACCTATTGACATGTCCGGGTTCTGGGCCCTAAAATCCGGGGTTTTCACGCATCTTGTCCTGGTTGCCAAATTTAAGAGATGGCAACCCTATTTATGGCTACAAAGTGTTTGTCATAAAAAGTAGGAAAGAATATTCTTAAACAAAGTTCTCCGTGATCTTTGGTTAAGAACTCGGTATATTCCAATATTTCATCTTCGTCCAACGCTCTTCCTTTTAATGTCTTGTCATGTAAATATATGTATGTCATTTTTCAGATTTAGATACAATTTATACAGATTAGGAGCGCTGACGATAGTTATTTTTTAAAATAATTATTCCAAGGACTGAATCAACAGATCGCTTTATAGACTGAATACTTCGGCCAACATCCTCAGCTGCAAAGGTATCCCCATGAAGTAGTCCATGTCTGGCCCCAGTACTAGTTTTGCTCATCGGAGCACCTCTGCCGCATATTACACGAGTCGCTTTTCCAATCCTTCAAGATTGATTCCCAGCTCAATGGGAAGAAAGGACCTCCAAAACTTAAATAAAAAATCTTGCTGCTCTTGTGAGTTGATAGTTACAAATGACGTAGAGAAATTACATAATTTTGTTTCCAATGATTCTTTTAAATATTTTCACGAAGTTAGAAATATTTGAATGGTTGGTTTAATTTGCAAAAAAGCAAAGACTTTTATTAGTTTATCTTTAGAGCTCTCTTTACTTTTAGTGTAGTCGTCGTCGTCCATCTCGTCAAAACCGTCAAACAACAGAACGACCCGTCTGGAACCCGTCTTATTTTGTATAATATTCTCAAACAAAGCCGCCAGCTAGATGGCCGTCAGCACCAGTACAAAACTCACTTAATATAAATCTTGCAACGTTTTATCTATATGAGCTTTGAATTCTTTTACTTCTATGTAAATTACCCACTGATTCAATGTGCCTTGATAAACTTGCCAGGGATGTGGTTTTTCCCATCCCTGGCTCGTCTGTTATAATCACCAATTTATATTCTGTTAGACTCAATTCATCTATTGGCTCGAATAAATCCGTGGACACGCGAGGTCTAAGACTCTCCACAGAGCCGTGAGAAAATCGCCACTCTAATACTACTACTAAAGTGTTAATTCGGTTTGGCGCCGAGACATAAACTCTAATGTCCAACCTGTCCAAAATGTTTGTGGTATATCTGTAGTAATAGTCATCCCGTATTTTGTTCAACATGGTCTTTACCCCCAGCCTGTCAAATACCACAGCCTTAGCATGGATTCCGCCGCAGGGGTTCTTCACTAGCTTACCGCCTGACTCCTTCAGACACAGGACGGTGAAGGCAGTAATCTGAGCCAACCAGCCCCCGAGGGAGTGGCCCGTTATGACTAGATTGTACCTTCTCCCATGTTGAGTGTTCACATTAAAAATCACTTGCCTGATGAGTTCCACAAAGGTAACTGTGGAGTTTGTGCAAGGCATGTATTTTTTCCAGCAGATGCCGAAAACATCGGTAATCAGCGCTCCCAGCAAAGATAGTTTTGTCCCCCGGTATGACATCACTTCTTGATGCAAACCGGTTTTCACAAAGGCTGCTCCAAAGTAACTGTTGTCCCTGTCAGAGTTGGATCCAGTGGTCAGGAGACGCCAGCCCTCCTCGGGTTCATCCAACATCTTCCAGTCAGATGGACTTTTTGCTGCAGTTGTAACTGATTTCTTCTGCTTATATACTTTGTCTGAAAACAGCGCCAGGGTGAGGTCACTGGGATGAGTGTCTGTTTTCAGGATGTCCAGGGGTTGCTCCGGCAGTGACTCCAGCAGGAGGGAATCTACCAATGGTTGTAACGTCAAACTTTTCAGTAAACTTCTGTCAATCTCCATGACTGGGGAGATGTGAGGTGTGATTTATCTGAAACAATAATATTCCATGATGTCGCATAATACCACATGATGCAAAATGGAGGTCTAGCGCAGACGATCGATAAAACCCCGTATCAATACAATATTGACTAAACCAGTCATCTACGTTCAGATATCAATATTTGCGAGCACGGTCAACAATTGATATGAAATATTCCGACCAATAATTGACAAATTTTGGCGCGGCCTCCTGAGTGTCAGATAAGCTGCCAACATACAAAATATTTTGATTAATGTTGTTTGTTACGCAAAATAACCGGCTTATTAATGATCGGGGTGAACTAACGAAGCTCTTAGATTAGAAATAAATGGTATACGCGATCCATAGACTTAATCATCTCATTGCTCTTATTCTCGACTTAATGCGATTAACAAAATATTACTAAGTAAAGTTATCTTACTACAGAAATTGTTGCATTTAAATTACAAAAAAGAAATGCCTATGCTAATTTCATTCATACTCATTTCAAATAAATTAAATATATTTTTTCTTATAAAACAGATATTTTGTAATGTAACAAATATGTTTATAACACATCATGTTACTTGGAGATTTTAGTAGAGTATTGTATTGCCCCAAAGAAGCTACGGTTATAGCGAAACCTGGTCGGCATTAAATATAAACATTAAAAATAATGGACTATACTCAGTTTTTGTTTTACTTTAAAATATACACCACCCAAACAGATGAAACTTGACCTCGACAACACCTTCTTAACTTGGGTAAAACAATCACCATGGCAATCTTTTACACATAGATACTACTAATACTGGAAACGTAAATCGTAAATCGTTATCAAAAGTATTAATTCATCATTTATAATTCACAGCGGGTTGATTATAACATCATCATGCTTTAGTAGGTAGCTCACAATGTACTTACAAATATTTCGATTATCAAGCAATCTGAGATTTTTCGATGTATCTTGAAATATAATCTCTCAAATCTGAGTATCGATACGGATTTTTGAAAGAATTCTGAAATTTTGAAAACTAATTCCCATTTTGGATGAATTCTGACAATTCACTACTTTCGACGTTTCAAAATCATTGTCTCGGACCGTGTATTCAAATGAATATTGACATCGATAAGCGAGAATCGATTTCACAGATTCGATTATTCAAGAATCGATTAATCTATGACAATGAATCGAAATATATGCTAAGGACACACTTGCTCATTAGAAGAGCATGCCACCTAGTAGCACGGGTGTCAGTGACGTTGCTAGTAATGAGCATGCTCTTTTGAAGCCAAACGAGCATGCTCACAAATCAACAGCCGTTTGATTAATGAGCATACTCATTGGATTATCGGGTGGAAGGGGAAGCCTCTAAGCATGTGTGAACAGGCTAGCTTATGAGCATGCTCATTTCAATCCGATCTCGGTTCGCGCCAACGCATTCTTAGCAAAAATGTCAAAATAGCCCGCTGGGGAGACGAAAAAACCTCGTGTTTCGTAATTTATTATGGGAATCACGAATATATTTGGAACACAAGATCACTAAAATACCCACAATAGATTTCCAAATTCCCCAAAAGCTCCTTTACCTCCAAAATGAAACCACATTCTATTGAAATTAACATTTATTTTCTAATATCTAGTCATTTTCGGATTTGTTGACATCTTGGACCCAAATCAAACGTCTTATTTTTTTAAATCAGTAGATTCTTAAAATTTGCATTGCAAGCAGTAATATTATTTTGTTTAGTTCTGAGCGAATGAAACTGTTTCTATTTGACATTTATTTGACATGAGCATGCTCATTAAATAGCATGTGTGTTCAGATGTTGGCTTGGAGCACGCTCATTCACGAGGAAGCTCAAACCAAGCCTGCTCATTACTGAGCAAATGTGTACCGTTGACTATTTTTGACAGGAGCGTACTCATTAATGTGCATGCTCATAAGCCGGTTTGTGTGAGCAAGTGTGTCAGTACCTTTATTATAATTATTTTGTTTAGTTTTTGGCGAACGGAATTGACTCCATTTGAAATGAGCATGCTCATTATTGAGCATGTGTGTTTAATTGTTGGCTTTGAGCATGCTCATTCATGAGAAAACTCAAACCAAGCCTGCTCATTAATGAGCAAATGTGTACAGTTGACTATATGACATGAGCATACTCATAAGCCGGCTTGTTATTGAGCAAGTGTGTCAGTACCAATATCGACGGTAAAAAAGAACGATGAAACAACGATGTTTCATTGATTGTGCCCATCGCTAAATCAGAGTGATGGAAAGTTCGAACAGCAAGTATTGGGTATTAGCTAAAATGTTTCCGATGCCAAAACTGTTTTAGATATCCGAGTTCACATATAGAATGAGTATAAGACAGTTAGAAGGTTCGTACCTCAATACAATAAACTGTTTGTGTTCACAATTATTACACCAAGGGCGATTCAGGACAAGATGGATGCAAGGCATAAATGAACTAATACCATGCAAGGCGTGACGCGTCTTTGATCTGTCATCTATCACCTGTCACCTGTCACTTGTACAGTGTTGCCAGATGAATGGTACTTACCATGTTTTCATGTTTTTGGTCGTTTTTACCACCAGTCACCACGGTCACCAACAGTACGCCAAAGGACTCCAGATACTAATATCTACAGCCTGTATGTCGGACGAATATCTACAGCTCATATGTTGAACTAATATCTACGAACTTCAGAGTGTTGATTAATATCTACAGAGCGTAGGTTGAACTAATATCTACAGAGCTTAGGTTGGACTAATCAGCTAAATGTGTCCAATAGTCCGATATTAGGGATTTTTACGTACATACTTACATAAATTAAGTTTTTTAAACTGCATACGCAATATTACGTTATTCCAATATGCTATATATAATTGCAAATCCAACCTCTGCCAGTGCTGTAGATATTCGTCAACACTTTGGTTCTCATAGATATTAATCAACAGTTTGAGCTGTAGATATTCGTCAACACTTTGATTCTCATAGATATTAGTTCGATTTTTTCAGTTTTTGAAATTCCTGTAGATATTAGTAGACGCCTCCACGCCAAAGTACACGCCAAACTTTAAGACTGGCCTGACGTTCATCAGAAATCATTGCAATAGGCGAGTTTAAGGACAGAAAAGTGGCATACCCCCCTGTTCACGCCTTTCTCTGTCGCACTTATACTTTTATGCATCTTTCGCTTACGTTCATTGTAAATTCAGTAACTGCACGAGAATGGATCGTACCACGTTCAGGCCGATCTTATAGTTGAGTATATTATTATTGTTTTATTTTAAACGAGTTCTGTAAATTAGGACTGACGTGCGATAAAAAAACTAAACTTCCTAAAACTTTATTTGCGTAGTGTTTTTTTAAACAATTATTTTCCTGTTACCCAAAGGAAGATTGTGAAATGATTGTATTCAACAAAGCATTATAAATCGCTTACGTTGGTACCGTTGTTTTCTGATTATTCTCAATAAAAAGTTTCCCGAAAACATTGTCTTCCATGTAGGTAGTTTTTTTGTCCCTCAAAACATTTTTTTTTTAACTTTTGGGACATGGACATTACTGGTGAGCTACATTGAAATGGTCAACATTCCTGACCCATTCCTACGCTGTCTCTGGCAACGTTGCTATTATTAATATATAGATTCTTTTAATCTCATTTCCTAAATCTACATATTTTCTTATTTTTTCAATACTTATATCGGGAATTTGGAATAGCGACATCAATGACATAAGTTATTTTTCTAATTTTGTCATGTAAAACTATATCAGGTCTATTATGATTAATTGTTCTGTCTGTTAGTATAGTTTTATCATAATACCTAAAGAGAGCGAGAAGATGCACACATCTCCTTTTAGGCCCTCCGTTCATTGAGATACTTACAATCTTCGTAATTGTGACGAAACCACAGTATTCTGCCGATATACTATTTTTTAATGCTAGTCTCCGTACACGGCGCTATCCGAAATATACTGAACTTGGTAGTTTCTCACGTGCAGCCGTTAACACGCTGTCAAGCGATGTCATATGACTTTTTTCCGACATCAATCCATGCTTCTTCCACTAAATCCTTTCTTACGTATTCTGGTAAAGTATAGTTATATAGACATGCATTTTTTCCACTTCCAGAACAAATCTAACATAACTTTCATGTTCCGACGCCATTTCTGTCAACGTCAAACGAATAAGTATCAGATACAAATGATGCGCGCGTCGCGCGCGATCAGCATTATCGGTATCGTGATACTGATTGCCATTGGAAACCGACAGCCACCGCGTAGCTCCGTGAACGGGCACCAGCAAAATCGTACGGGGGGTACTCACGATCGGCGCGTATGATACGCGCACGAGGATCGAGTATCTTGTAAGTATCTCCGTGAACGGAGGCACTTATACCGAGATCTGTTGTCTCGCTCTTACATTTTCAAAAAGCAGACGTGCCACCCAAAACCTTTCTTACAGTTTCCATAAATAAAATACCTAAAAGATAGCTAAAAATAAATGCACAAAATGTTACTTCAAAAGTATTCTTTGCGAGATTTAATACGAAATGCTAGATGTATGGGCGTAAAATTTTGGCATACAAGAGGGCAGAAAATAACAATCAATCGAAAAAAGTGCGTCTAGGCGGTATTCAAACAAATCGAAATGACAGTCGACTGCAATAGACATCGCACCCATATTCATGAAAGGAAGACGCCTGAAAAGAGGCCATTATTACCGACAAAAAAAACTACCTTCGGACTCGCACCTTTTTCCCCATTTCTTTCAGCTTTGAAGCTAATTCTGAAATATTCCCGCTGTAAAGGACCGGTGCTTACTTTTGAGATGATTTTCTTTAATCTTCCGTTGTCTATGGTTATGTCAACTGTCAAATTTCGGCTTCCCTCGTTCCTAACCTTGAAACCTTCGCACGCAGTTTGATGTTCCGCCGTTCGAAGTAATTATATTGTGTATAAACCACACAATAAGTATTGTGTAAAATGCATTCAATTTGAGATAATTTCAATAACCATAACAATTTTATAAGACAGTTCTTAAAATTCAAGCACTTCTTTTCTAGTGACGTTTGTTTAACTCTTTGGAATTGACCGCTGCGCTTCGCTTTGCATGTAAGTAAGTTCTTCTTATATTAACATTATGAAACTTATGTTCCTTAATTGGTGCTTGTTTATTGTGAGAATATTTCGCTTGGCGCTTAATTGATTAGTTTTTACATTCGCGACATCTATGACTTAATGATAAAAGTTTAAATGTCAAAATTACCGATTTTTTGGCAAATGCAGTTCAAAGCTTATGTGTGATTTGGATTTGGAACAGTTAAAATCTCGGGTAAAGTTCGGATTATGGGCGAAATTCGTAAAAAATAAAACTAGTTATCTTTATACTAACTTTGGCCGGGGAATCCGAATCTGAAAGAATTAGGTTGGGGCAAGCAAATATAAACTGAATTACACGACTTTCGATACACAAACAATCTGCAATAAATTAATGACACATCTTTTTATGGGCGATACTCCGAAAGAAGAAATTTAATTATCTTTATACTAACTTTGGGCTGGGAAATCCGAATCTGAAAGAATTACACTCGGCAATATTAACTGAGTTAAACGACTGTACAATTTTGAATTCACACACAATATAACAGGCCATTTTGGACACTTTCTGACAGTAAATATCATAGAAAAAACCAAAGATATTACATATTACCACATAAAATTAAGTGTTGCCATTAAGCAATAATATCAATAACGTAAAAAAACATGTTTATAATTTCAGTAATTATTTTTTATAAATTTTATTCACTTTTGTATCACAAACCATGTTACACAAACCTAGCTTAGCCGCTAAACTACTTGAAAACTGGGATGTTTTCTTGCCTTGACGCGAGTAGGCGCTACGAAGGGGCTTTTTCTTTTGTATCACAAACCATGTAACACAAACCTAGCTTAGCCGCTAAACTACTTGAAAGCTGGGACGTTTTCTTGCCTTGACGCGAGTAGGCGCTACGAAGGGGGCACTTTCTTTTATATCACAAACCATGTTACACAAACCTAGCGTAGCCGCTAAATTACTTGAAAGCTGGGATGTTTTCTTGCCTTGACGCGAGTAGGCGCTACGAAGGGGCCAATTTCTTTTGTATCACACACCATGTTACACAAACCTAGCGTAGCCGCTAAACTACTTAAAAACTGGGATGTTTTCTTGCCTTGACGCGAGTAGGCGCTACGAAGGGGGCACTTTCTTTTGTATCACAAACCATGTTACACAAACCTAGCGTAGCCGCTAAACTGAATACGGCCGTTGAGATAGTCATAATTCATTAGGTTAATGTGAGCTATGTGATGAATTATCATGTGAGGAAGTATCGTGTCTGAAAGTTTTACGTTATTGATATTATTGATTATGGCATCACTTAATTTTCTGTGGTTGAACATAAAATATCTTTGGTTTTTTTATGGCATTGTTGAGAGCGTCAAAAACGTCAAAATTACCTGTAAACTGTGTATGAATTCAAAACTTTGCAGTCGTGTAATTCAGTTTACATTTGCTTGCCCCAACCTAATTCTTTCAGATTCGGATTTCCCGGCCCAAAGTTAGTATAAAGATAACTAGTTTTATTTTTTAGGAATTTCTCCCATAATCCGAACGTTTTCCAAAATCTCTAGAAATAATCGAAAATTTTTGCCATAGATAAATTATTTTAAGTGCATTTAGTTCTTTTAAATTTAATTAAAGGGTGTTTTTTTGAGAGGTATAAAAATTCGAAATGAAAAAAAAAAAACACATTAAAATAATGTTAATGTTGAGGGAGCGGGCCGTATCGGTAGAGACGGGACGTGGAATAAAAGGCGTCAGTCGAAGTAGTGAGTCGAAGTCTTTATTGGAGAGCTACGTAGCAAACAGTCAGATGGTGTTGACACGAGTAGTAGAGAGTGCAAGCAGAAGTGGTGTTGGCAGTGAAGTTGATGATGATGGTCGAAGATGCTGTGGTGGAGCAGACCACGGGTCTGCATGTCACCAGCATGTAGCTCTGCACCGTGGTGGTGGAGAAGACCATGTCGTCCAGGATGTCGCTCGACGCTTTAAGTCGCGGAGATGGACAGCGGTGAACCTTCTGAGGAGAAAGTCTCAGTGGCAGCGAAGCGCGACGGGCTTCGATATGCCTGAGATGTTGCTGCACCTTTGACAGAAGACGCGGCGGGCCTTGTAGTCGCGGGAGTTAACCACCCTAAACGACCCCCACCTACAAGAAGACATCGCAGTACGCCCATTGCAACCGGCACTTCATCTTGCCTAAAAATAAACTAATAAACCCTACATGTTTATTGATAACAGCTGCATCCAGCCGAGGACCATTACCGGGATGATATACTCTAATCACTATCCCTTAATCGACATACCAACTCGAAGAAGACCATTAATAGACAAACCAACGAACATTTGGATGTACTTAAAACAACACCCATCCCTCACGCCGAACAGTCCCAAAATAAAAGACTGGATTACGAAACCCCACGTATCCACGAGCATCGGGACAACAACCCCATTATCAGGATGACATATTGACCCCTTGACATGCAGCACCGAAAATAGGAAGACGACGCCCCCCCACCACGCCAGCAGGGACTATATAAACCCCGACTCTTACTTCCACGAGTTAATCTATTTTGTGCATTGAATCCAAGCACTTGCTTGTTGTATTGCTCACATAATAGTTCCCTTTGAAATTGTACTTATTTTAAGTTGTATTGTGTAATTAAACAATAAAGGATAATTTATCCACAAGTATATTTTTTTAACACTACACGACATCAAAAGTTAACTGGCGCCCAGCACGTGGGTCAATTCGAGGAAGTCTGAAAATTGGCCAAAACTAGGACTCCCTAGATATTTTAATATCTCAACGCGAAAGGACCACACACCAAAAAATTTGTTAACTTGGCAATGAAGATCGTCGCATCAATACTTCTGTGAGTACATTTTTCAATTGATCGTCTATCCCATACGTACGATAGATCCCTTCCCTACCTTATCCAAAAGGTTAGAGAGAAAACTATTTTTTTTTTTTTTTTAAAGTCATTTCGTATATTTCTATTTTTTTTACCTTTTTGAAAAATGGCACAGCCAAATGAGAGACCCGCTCCCCAATACGCAGAATCGATATTGGAGTACAGTGGCTCTCCCCAAGACATCAACTTATTCATAAAATCAGCCAGGGGGTTCATTACTAGAAACGGCAATACACCAAGCAATGTTGAGAAAATAATCTCAAGATTACGTGGCAAAGCACTTCACGTAATTCTCATGTGCGATCATGATAACAATATTGAAACCATATTAGAAACGCTGAAAAACGAATGTGGGGACAATAAGTCTGTTACATTATTGCAAACCGAACTAATCAACTTCAACCGCGGTCAAAAGGATTTCTCCTCAACGATCCACGAAATCAATCAAATTCTTTTTTCAATTAAAATAAAAATTTCTGATCAATATGGAGGACCTAGTGCCCACATATTGATGGAACCATACAAAGATACAGCAAGAAATACATTGTTGAATCTAATGCCAACGCACATTAAATGCGCAAACTTAACCAAAAATTATGATGCCCTGTGCACGGAAATAAGAATGCTGGAGGCTCATGGCGAGCTCCATCAACGGTCTAAACAAAACCTTGTGTTTCCACAAGCAGGACCATCTAATTTCATGCGGCCAGGACAAAACCAATCAAATAAACCTTTTACTCGCCCTAACTTTTTTCCGCCACAAACGCAAAATTCGTTCAAACCTCATAATAACTTTAATCATAATAATCATAATCACCTTAACAATTATAATAATAAACCGTGGCATAATAATAACCAAACGCATAAGTACGTACAAAACCGCCCGTGGCAAGGAAATAATAATAATAATTTTAATACGCATCATGCGCGTTCCGGTGATGTCAGTATGAGAACGGCCCCAATGCCCCGACCTCCTAAAGGCCCGGTCATCGACCTCGGCAATGGACGTACGGCACAAGAGCTATTTTATACAGACGGGAATGATCAGGAACGGCCGGATTTGTGGGAAGACCAAGAATCTCCCCGAGAAACCTAGTCCACCTGAATCATATTAACAATGGCCTACCATATGTAGTAGCGCCATTAAATATAAAAATTCTGATTGATACGGGAAGCTCCAAATCATTCATGAATAAAAATGTGTATAATAGATTATTTCGTGACTGTAGATATGTAAACGAAGAGTTTACTGTACAAACAGCACACTCTACGACTACCCATAGAGGTGCCGTCGTGACTCCATTTTGGAAAAGAGTATTCGGCAATAATAATGCTGAAATGCGTTTTTATATTTTTTGACTTTTCCCACAAATACGATGTTTTAATGGGGATAGATATGTTGAAATTAATGAATGCAACATTAATTTTAAACAACTGTAATAATATTTTAAAAACTCCAACCAGACAAGTTCAGTTGTTCCATGTAATGGATATAAATAGACTTGATGAGTTATTGGAGAAAAATAGAGATTTGTTTTCTGAGGAACGGGTAGCTAATTGCTCACCTCATGTAAAACATGAAATAAAATTAATTAAAGAAGAACCTGTGTATCAACGCGCTTATCGGTTACCGTATGAGCAGAGGCTTGAAGTTGAAAGGCAAGTCGCCCAACTTCTAAAGGATGGAATCATCCGACCAAGCGATTCGCCTTGGGCAAGCCCTGTCCATATAGTCGAGAAAAAACTCAACCTATTGCCTATATTTCTAGGACACTGTCAAAAACGGAAACTAAATACAATACGACGGAAAAGGAATTGCTTGGTATACTATGGTCCCTCCAGCAATTCCGTCCGTATATTTATGGTAAACATTTTATCATAGAAACGGATCACCAACCGTTAGTATGGTTAACCAAGTTAAAAGAACCAAACGCCAAACTTACTAGGTGGAGACTCAAACTCCAGGAATATGATTATACGATTAGACATAAGCGAGGTTGTAATAACCATGTAGCTGACGCACTTTCAAGAGTCGAAATTCATTATAGTGAGGACGGTGAGGAGCATGATTCATTACGAGTAGAAGCCACCTCGGGCGCCCAGAGTGTCACTGACACCGTGCATAGCAATGTGGATGACCATGAGGGTGGAATCCCAATTCGTAACGAACACCCACCCCCGCGTATGAATAGGATTTTTATTGAACTAAGCGATATTGAGAAGCATAGTTTGAGAGCTAAGGAAAAAGGTACGGACCTTGTATGGTGTATCCCTTTAGAAAATGCAGAAGCAATATTTTTAAAATTGATTAAAACATGTTTGGATAAAGATAAATATGCAGTAATTATAAATAACGATAGATTATATGAGTGTTTAAGCGAATGTTATAGAAAAAATATTGATAAGAACTCATTAAAATTAATACGTTTTACAAATGTTAAGATTGAACCCATAAAATTAGAAGAACAAAATGAGATAATTCGTTCGACGCATGTCGAGAACCAGCGTCACATGGGTCTAGATGCCCTACTCAGTAAAATAAAACGGACGCACTATTTTAATAATATGCGGACAAAAATAAAAGATTTTTTAAAAACGTGTATAATATGTCAAAATTCTAAATACGAAAGGCACCCCACGTCAGCCCCATTAGAGGCTACTGTTACTCCTAATTGTCCGATGGAGATATGGCAGATCGACACTTATCATTTCGGACGTCAAAAATTCTTAACCATTGTGGATAGATTCTCTAAATGGGCATCTTGCACTTTAATCACTGTTGACAACAATGTCGCAATATGCGAAATACTAGTAAAAATATTTTCATTAATCGGCATACCGAAAGAAATACATTTAGATCGTGAAACTACGTTTACGTCCACTACGACACGAGAATTATTAGAAACGTACAATATTAAAACACATGTGACTACTACTGGTCATTCACAGTCAAAAGCTGATATAGAACGCTTTCACTCCACTCTAACAGAAATACTGAGATTAATACGCACGGCAATACCGAACGTCACATCGGAAACTCAAATTAATTTAGCCTTAAATGCTTATAATAACAATATACATGGTGTAACTAAGCATACACCAAATGAAATACACTTTTGCCATGGGAACCGAACACCACAATCTAATGGTGTGATAACCCAAAATTACGTAGCCGATCATGCAAATCAATGTAAAGAACTAAACAAAATAATACATGATTTACAACATAAAACAAAAAATAAAACACGCGAACGAGTAAACAAAACACGTACGCCCCAAGAGATGTCCGTAGGACAACAAATACTTATAAAAGTTACCGCACGGGGTAAACATAAAAATAAATTCAAAGGACCGTTCACTATTACTAAAATATTACCACATAATGTACTCGAATATAAAAGTCTGAGAGGCCTAACAACAATTCACAAAGACAGTGTTAAATTGTTTCAGACTGACGGCCATGACGCAAGCGCTACGGATCCGTCAATTAGCGGATAATGAGCACTTCATCGTCGCACCTCTGGGAAATGCACGAGCCGTCGAAGGACAGTGGCACGTCATTCATACCCTAGATTTAACTGAACTTATTGAACAATCGCAACAACTAGGAATTAATTATGATAAATTTATAAAAAGTAACAATGTGACTTTACCACATGTAGGATTAGAACGTTTGAAATATTTAATAGATCATAATAATCAGATAATGGACAATTTAGTTGTAAATAGATATAAAAGAGGCCTAATAAACGGACTCGGTACAATAATTAAAGGGATTACGGGAAACTTAGATGATAATGATTTAGATAAATTAGTGCAACGAATTGAAACTAACCAAAATATTAATGAAAAGAGAATCTCGTTGAGTTCAAGATCATTAGAGGATTATTACGGTAAACTAAAAAATATTTCACATAACCAAATGGTACTCTGGTCACAAATGAGCCATGATCATTATGAAGATAAGACAGACTTGTTGATTACACATTTAATTTATCAGACGGAAACTATCACCGAATTAATTACTAGAATTACAGAAGCTATCACGTTTGCCTCTCATGGAATGTACCACCCTACTAGCATTATAAAACCAAAGGTATTTATGGAATCCATTTCACATGTAAATCCTGAACAGCTACCTTCTAAAGATTTTGATATTATTCAACGCTTTTTGCAAGTTAAATTCATTAAAGTTAAACAAACTTTGCACTTTATTCTCTCTCTAACTTTAGTAGAACGCACCGTCTATATGTATAACGAAATAATTCCCATCATCTCCAAAACTAACAATAAATGTTTCCAACCCCACCTCCTACCGAGACGATTATTGAGAGATGGAAAGCAGATGTATAACGCACACAAGTGCCAAGTTATTACAGACAGCCTCAGCATATGCAACAAAGAACTCAACTCCATCGATGACTGCACAACTACCGTACTAGAAAACCACAGCGAACAGAACTGCAGTCTACGCCAGATTATTTGCCCAGAAGAATATACACACGTCATCGGAGATAACATGATGTATCTATTTCGCAACGAACCAACAGCATTAAAAGCACAATGCCCTCAACATCAACAGAATATAGTAATTTCCAAATCTGTACTTGTAACAAACGACGAGTGCAGTATACAAGGAAGGACTTTCACTATGGGAAGAATCGTTAACCAAGAAACATTACTCATTACATATTCGAAGGAAGAATTACATGTACTAAAACTACCCATCCTACATGTTGACGAAATACAAGAACCACGCAGAGAACTCGATATCCCTACCACTACGACGGGATTTGAAGGAACTATACACCTAACACTTACCAGCTGCCTGATAATTACGGCCATCGGATATATCCTTTGGAGAAGATATAAACTCTTCACAGTGCGAAGGAGTTTCAATTTTAGGGGGGGAGAGTTAACCACCCTAAACGACCCCCACCTACAAGAAGACATCGCAGTACGCCCATTGCAACCGGCACTTCATCTTGCCTAAAAATAAACTAATAAACCCTACATGTTTATTGATAACAGCTGCATCCAGCCGAGGACCATTACCGGGATGATATACTCTAATCACTATCCCTTAATCGACATACCAACTCGAAGAAGACCATTAATAGACAAACCAACGAACATTTGGATGTACTTAAAACAACACCCATCCCTCACGCCGAACAGTCCCAAAATAAAAGACTGGATTACGAAACCCCACGTATCCACGAGCATCGGGACAACAACCCCATTATCAGGATGACATATTGACCCCTTGACATGCAGCACCGAAAATAGGAAGACGACGCCCCCCCCACCACGCCAGCAGGGACTATATAAACCCCGACTCTTACTTCCACGAGTTAATCTATTTTGTGCATTGAATCCAAGCACTTGCTTGTTGTATTGCTCACATAATAGTTCCCTTTGAAATTGTACTTATTTTAAGTTGTATTGTGTAATTAAACAATAAAGGATAATTTATCCACAAGTATATTTTTTTAACACTACACGACATCAAAAGTTAACTCGGGTAAAGGATTCTCCAAAGCTGATGGTGCGGTGGACCATGTTAGCTGCGAGATGATGGGTCCTCGAAGGCTGCGGGCGCAACGGGCACAGGTGCCGGCTTTGAGTCGCCGTGGCTGGCCGTTCAGCCGATACGCACTGGAGCGAATTCACTGATAAGCTGGGCACTGTATAACTGTGTGTGTGACTTGAGACTAGACTTGAGACTTAGCTGTATGCGGCTGCGCTGGCTTTTATACTCTGCCGGTCGGGCAAGTAGTTTCGAGAACGGCGTGTGAAATTCGACCGCCGCGCCTAAGGTGAGAAAGTTCGAGAACACTCGAGTCGCTGTGTTGATAAAGTATTGTGGAGCCGGGAACTTTCCAGTAGGTTGCCGCGTTAATTGTTACAAGACGATAGACGTACTTATAGTGCCGGCAGCGGCTTGCACCTAGATATTTATTTTTGGTGTGATCGTTAACCAGTGGCGCTGCAATGATTTTAGCAGAGCGGGTTAAGTGACCGCTACAATGTCTTTGATATTGGCTTTATTAAAAAGATAATTTTATGCCATTATTGATTAAATATGATTTCCGGGCCTCTGAGCCCCACGGCTAGCTCGAATGAAGCGCAATCGTGAAGTCTAATTTTCGACAACTTTATCGAGGAAGTGGGTCATATATCGGCAATAACACGGCGAATGTTGACTTCCAAATGGTCCAACGTCTCTGGTTTATCAGCATAGACTAGTGACTTCACATACCCCCAAAGAAAGCAATCTAATGGTGTGAGATCTTACAATCATGGAGGCCAGTTCACAGTTCTGGGAAGTAAATGGTTATGAGAGGTGGGTAGGAATCTGGGAGTCAGGGTGTCCAGGAGTGACGGACGCATGAATCCATTCCGCCAAACGCGGTGAAAGGCGATGGGTTGAGAGATTTCGGCTGGTGAGGATAAAAGACCTCCCTCAACCTGTCTCTCTCGATCCTGCCCACACATGGCAGCTGGGAAGACGCATCGGCCGCCAAGACCTGGACAATCCTTACCCCATGAACCCGGGTATCCCAGCTAAGTCACCAAACGTAGCGAACCACTTGGGGTCACCTACGGCGGAGGTGTTGGTTATCCAATAAATGGTTCCTGGAGCGGCGGTACCCATACCCGCCTCTTAAATTGAACGTGGCAAGTAAGAAACACTCTTGTGTTTTCAGCAAATTCTTAATACAAAATTAATCATGTAGGATAAAGATAGACGTTCAAAGAATATGTTTGTATGAACCAATTCGATATAAAAAATGTGGCGTTTTTCCGCCAAATATTACATTCTACATTACAGGTGTGACAGATGCCAAGATCCGCTTACTCGCTTACACCAAGACAATTACGGAATGATGTACGAGACGACCTACTGTCCTAGATTGTCCTTCTTATATTCAATTGTTGCTACGTTTACTATCTCACTTTCTCTAATGGCGCTAACAAACTTCGGGAAACAATCGATTTATTGTTTGTAATACCTGTCGCAAAATAAAGTATTCCAAGCGACATAAGAAATAAAGGTAAATATAATCCTGACCGCCGCACGTTTTACACACATTTAATGGATGAGTTAAACTTTAATTCAACTTAATTATTACAAGATTTTTTTTTTATTACGTCTGGAGAAGTGACAAAAGATTCAATAAATTTCCATTTTTATGCTCAATATTTTTTCAAAATTTTCTTTGTAAAAGATCCCTTTGTCGCCATTTTATGAATTTTTAGTCCATACTAAAATTGTTATCCATACTAAAATTGTAGTCCATACTAAAATTGTATTGTCCAAATATAACTTTATCAATCCATATTGAAGTTTGCGAAAGTTTCATATGGATTGATTTGGATTTCCTATTTCACCCAAACTAAGAACCTAATAACCTATTTTTTCGTGTAAATAGTTGTTCCTTGTATCAAAAGTTTAAAAAAATGTAATTTTCATAATTTATACCTGAAAGTGCGTGTGATCCAGTAAATTATTATCAAGATCCTAACAGCGCCAAAGGGACAAATTTTAATGGGAGGTTTTGAACTTTGATTAAATACAAATGTAATTTTATAGCATCATTTACCATCTCCCCTGACGTAAATTTTTTTTTTTGTAGTAATTAAGTAGGAACTTAGTCTGATTTCCAAAAGTTGTGCCTGTTAAAACGGCTGTGGTTAGGTAAAATAATCGTTAATTTTTCACGTTGTTTGATTCTTGTTAGTAAAGGGTATCGGAGACTAAACAGACTGTCACCATCATATCTGACTGATCTGTGCGTGAGGAACTATCATTATTTTGCTCAAATGCAACTCACGCTCAAGTCAGTCAAGTTTAATGTATTGAGAGGAACGTCTGGGCGGCCATTTTCATGCAAAATTTAAATTTGGATTTGGTAACAAAATACTCGAATAAACTGAATAATAATGTATTAATCAAAAGTATGGCAAATATATATTACGGCTGTGTGTAGCTAAATTTATTTATGTTTTACATGTTTATATAAATATAAAATTACAAACAATAATAATTATTAATGTTATTAGATATGGCTTTGAAGGAGGTTATAATTTATAATTTCACTCAAATGTTTAAGCATTTTTGCTAATATAAATGGTAGGAAAAGAATAAATAGTATATTGTACGTCAAAAATTATATTTAATAAAAGTAATATCCCACCATTAAATGTTAGGTAGTGTATGAACTAGTAGGTAGTACCTTGGTGGACTAACTGTATCACTCGTACGATATGAAAAATGCCCGTGTCTTAATTTTTTTTTTTTTATAGTGATACTTCACAAGAGTCTCAGCTGCTCCGGTCTGGAGCCAGTGATACTATGGCATCCCTAATTGGGGTATGTTGTGAGGCTGAAGGTAGAGGGGAGGGGAAAGAGATAGGGAAGAGGAAGGTGGGGAAGTACCTGGCTATTCAGATCTGGTCACCAAACACGGCTTATGCCATTTCAAGTAACGTTTCAATTCTGAATGGTGGTCTTACGCCAGGGCGATACTGAGAGTATCTTCCACTCTGGAACTTACCGCAAGTATACTATATACTTTATGTATTTTTTTTAAATGAATAAATTATGAAATAACTCAAATTAATCAAATAAATTTTATTTGCCACGCCGGGATTCGATCCCGCGACCTTCGGAATGCTAGTCAAGAGCCTTACCGCTGGACTACGCCTTCCGGTGTCTGTACGGTGTAAAGACAGGGTGCCGTATCGCCACTTGGTTCGGTATTGTAAGGCGTTGTGAGGTGGAAGGTAGGGGTTGTAGGAAGGGATTCAATTTATGGAGGGGGAAAAGTATGACGGTAGTTCTTTCTTCTCGCGAGCCGACTTACACCAATACGAGTTGAAGAAACGATCCGTTCTCATTGAGCCAACTTCAACTGTGAACAGGTGACTGTAGAGTTTCGCGTACGTACAGCGAGGCAAACGTACAGCGAGAACAAGAAAGGTTCACTTCAACCATTTTAAAGTTAAAAGTTTTTTCAACTGTGAGTTTGCTTATGGCTCGTAAGATGGCTCTTTTTAAAACATGAATAGTTGCACTCGGAACAAGAAAAAGGTTTTTCTCCACTGTGAGTCAGCTTGTGCCTCGTGAGAACGCCCTTTTGATAACATGAATAGTTGCAATCGGAACAAGAAAAAGGTTTTTCTCCACTGTGAGTCAGCTTGTGCCTCGTGAGATCGCCCTTTTGAGAATATGAATAGTTGCACTCGGAACAAGAAAACGGTTTTCTCCACTGTGAGTCAACATGTGGATGATCAGACGGCCCTTTCGAGAACATGAATAGTCACACTCAGAACAAAAAAAAGGTTTTTCTTCTTGGAGAACATGAATAGTTGCACACGGAACAAGTGAAAGGTTTTTCTCCACTGTGAGTCAGCTTGTGCATCGTGCGATCGCCCTTTTGATAAAATGAATAGTAACACTCGGAACAAGAAAATGGTTTTTCTCCACTGTGAGTCAGCATGTGGATGGTCAGACTGCCCTTTCGAGATTATAAATTGTTGCACTCAGTACAAGAAAAAGGTTTTTCTCCACTGTGAGTCAGCTTGTGCCTCGTGAGACTGCCTTTTCGAGAACATGAATAGTTGCACTCGGAACAAGAAAAAGATTTTTCTCCGCTGTGAGTCAGCTTGTGGATCGTTAGATCGCCTTTTTTATAACATGAATAGTTGCACTCGGAACAAGAAAAAGGTCTTTCTCCACTGTGAGTCAGCATGTGGATGGTCAGACTACACTTTCGAGAACATGAATAGTTACAATCAGAACAAGAAAAAGGTTTTTCTCCACTGTGAGTCAGCTTGTGCCTCGTGAGAACGCCCTTTTGATTACATGAATAGTTGCACTCGGAACAAGAGAAAGGGTTTTCTCCACTGTGAGTCAGCTTGTGCCTCATGAGAACGCCCTTTTGATTACATGAATAGTTGCACTCGGAACAAGAGAAAGGTTTTTCACCACTGTGAGTCAGCTTGTGCCTAGTGAGATCGCCCTTTTGATAACATGAAAAGTTGCACTCGGAACAAGAAAAAGGTTTTTCTCCAATGTGACTCAGCATGTGCATGGTCAGACTGCTCTTTCGAGAACATGAATAGTTGCACTCAGTACAAGAAAAAGGCTTTTCTCCGCTGTGAGTCAGCTTGTGGATCATTAGACTGCCCTTTTGAGAACATGAATAGTTGCACTCGGAACAAGAAAAAGGTTTTTTTCCACTGTGAGTCAGCTTGTGGATCGTTAGACTGCCCTTTTGAGAACATGAATAGTTGCACTCGGAACAAGAAAAAGGTTTTTCTCCACTGTGAGTCAGCTTGTGCCTCGTGAGACTGCCCTTTTGAGAACATGAATAGTTGCACTCGGAACAAGAAAAAGGTTTTTCTCCACTGTGACTCAGCATGTGCTTGGTCAAACTGCCCTTTTGAGAACATGAATAGTTGCACTCGGAACAAGAGAAAGGTTTTTCTCCACTGTGAGTCAGCTTGTGCCTCGTGAGAATGCCCTTTTGAGAACATGAATAGTTGCACTCGGAACAAGAAAAAGGTTTTTCTCCACTGTGACTCAGCATGTGCTTGGTCAAACTGCCCTTTTGAGAACATGAATAGTTGCACTCGGAACAAGAAAAGGGTTTAACTCCAGTATGGGTTATACGGTGACTTAAAAAATCATTCCTATGATAGCAAGAGTGGGCACATTGAGGACAAAATAATCGTTTATCCACAGGATGCGTCTTCAGATCTGTCGACAAATTTGAAAAAGAATATGAATGAAAAGGGCTCATAACGATTTATTTTCCACGATAAGTTGAAAAAATGGATACCAGATAATGTTCTTACAATGAAAATAAGTTTTACCTGTTGTCTGGTTCATTTCCACGCGTTCTAAGCATTCTTTCTTAACATCCGACATGTCCATGTCAATTTCCATAAATGGAAAACTCCGTTCATTTTCTTCTCGGGATCCAAGATCCTCCTTGATGGCCACTGTCTCCACATTAGTGCTGACTGCAAAATCAAAATAACAATACGAACACTGATAATTGTAACGTTCTTTGAATGTAGTGTACTACATTCGTACACTACAATAATGTACATACAACGAGACTTTATAAAAAAAATCTATAAATTTGACAGACTTAAAACCCAATCATTTAACATATGTATAAAGGCGTGGATTTGGATGCTAACTTTGAGATAAAAGAATGACACCAGATGTCCGCATCAGTTGTCAACGCTTCAAGATGGACCCTGCTCTTGAAGAAGTCAATGAAAAGGTATTTATTTCCATCAATATTTACATAACTGTAACGTGTAACTGATAAAATGTCCCAAATAAAAACAGGTAAATACTTGAGGAATCAGGAACTTAATAATACATTTAAGTTAACAATTCCAAATTTAAAAAGTAGCATTTTTAATAAATGTTTAAAAAATTAAACATGCCACATTTTTTAATATATTCAATCTAACTAACTGGCTGTCTGAGTAATCTCCGCATATTGAAAACATTCCTTCTTTACATCTTGGAGGCCGAAATCTTTATCCGTATACAGCATTACACCTTCACTTTCTTCCTGGAGCACTAGTTCCGTCTTGATAGAAACAGTATTAGGATTTAGTAGATCCATGGCCCTGCTGTTGTAGCGTTTGATGATTGGTTCAAGTCAAAAAAATTCCTGAAACAGAACATTTTTAAGAAGGAAATTTATTTTGCGTGAGTTTTGAATATTTGATTTTCCTTGAAATATTTTGCCAAATATTGAAGTCGTAAACATAACTCATATTTTGAAATAAGAATATAATAATTATTGTGACAATAGTTATTTTAAGCTAGCATTTGACATTTGAAAAAGGTGGAGAGAATCGCCATCAATAGCAGCCTAACTCGATACAATGTACACAACATATATCTCTTAAGATAAACCGGTACCGTATTTTGGATTCGCCATTCCGCTTTTAACATGTTAATGTAATGTGAGTATTTTAATGAAAGCATTTTAAAAACGGTATGCTGCCAATATTATTTAGGGACTCGTTTACAACAACCAGTTCCGCTACTGTTATTTGTGTTATTGAGAGCAGGGCTTAAGAAGAAGTACACAACTGATTTACACAATAAGTTAGGTATACAAGTAACAATGGATATTACTACGACTGACGACTATTTTGTCAAATTTCTGGGATTAGAAGAAGAAAGTGCGAGAAGATGCTATGGTATATTAACCACAGACTGTTGCTGTCTCACTCTAGTACTGATCAAGTCAAAGTAGCAATTTTATTTTTTCACAGAAACACTAATCCAAAATTAGGTAGACTTCTATTGAAGCTATTCTATTGCTGAAAGAACCACAAAAAATTTCACAGAACGGGATGGTTTTTTCACGGTGTTTCGGATGCCTTTTTAAGACGTTACCTATAAAAAAAATTGTTACTAGCAAGTAAGTAGTTAAGATACAAATAAAAACGTGATTAAACCCCCCATTTTACTTTTATTTTAATTTGTTATTGTGAAGCGATAGTGAAATTCCATCGGAACTTTTAATTTTCTTGCACGGGACAGTCCCGATATTTCAGGATTGATGGAAACTCTATTCGCAACTCTATTCGGAATTCTCAAGCAGTCTGTCATAAACATTATTTTCTAGTCATCGTTGCGGAAGTAAAGTGGATAGTAAATCGATAAAATTCTATTAATGACAACTACGAAGAAAAGAAAAGTTAAAGTTGAATGAAACGTGAAATCATTTGAAACTAAATTAAGGCTGTGAAAAGTAACTCGAAATGAATAACACGAAGTATTTTCCAACACTGCAAGGACAAAAACCTTCTACATCGTTTGAATACGCTGGTCAGTGCGCTAAATTAAGTGAGGCATTTAATGAACGATTTAAGGACGTGAAAAGAGAGTAAACGGATTTGAACATATTTAATACGAACGATTTGAACATATTTAATATTCAACGTCGAACCATCATATGCCTGATAATCTGCAGCACAAAATTATTCAATTACAAAGCGATAGATATAACAATCTCCCCAAATAAAGTCAGGAATCACTGGTTATATTAAGTCAAGCATGTCCCTTAACATTTTGTATATAATACAAACAATAATGCCGTGATAACTGCCACACTTCTGCAATAAAAAAATTCATTACATGTAATTTATTGTAATTAGTAAAATAAATATAATATTATATTGCGGACAATTAATATGCTACAGAATGTAGAAAAACCATTCACGTAATCAGAGTACAATTTAATTTAATCTGGTTGACTAGTGGACTCCTATGCAGATTCATTCCTGTTGTGGATTCATCTGCCAACCCTAACGCATTTCGAAGGTAAAACTATGTTGGTGTTCTAGGTGCAGTATTAATTAAAGCAAAACTCAATGAGAAAATTCCATGTGTGGTTTCGTCTGCTTACACATTTCGTAGAAACCCGTTCTCGTTTTTGAAGTGCATTTATAAAATTCTAGTTGCTTTTGTTCTGCCAGTATTAGGGAAAAGCCATTTTCATGTACTCAATAAAATGGCTACACTCTGTATTTTTAAGTCTCCGCGCACAGATTCACCCCATAACTGAAACCAGTTCTGCGTTTAGAATGCAACGAAAAAATTCCAGGTGGGGTTTCAGTTTTTGACGCATTCCTAGTGTTAGAAGTGCATATATAAAATTCTAGTTGCTTACTTTGTGCTGCCAAAATTGGTGGAAAGTTATTTTTATGTTCTAAGTGGAGTTTTAACTCCCCGCGTACAAAATCTCTTTATAATTAAAACCAGTTCTGTGTTAAGAATGCAACGAAAAAATTCCAAGTGCGGTTTTATTTCGCTGACGCGTTTCATAAGAAACCGTTCTCAGGTGTGAAGTGCAGTTATAAATTTGTAGTTGCATAATATGCATATGTGCTGCCAGTATTGGAGGAAAGCAATTTCATATTCTGAGTATAGTTTTTATTCCCCGCGAACAAATTCATCCTGTAATTTAAACCAGTTCTGTGTTAGGAATCTGTGTTAATCAGGTGTGATTTAATTTACTGATGCATTTCTTATGTTGGAAGTGCATTTATAAAATTCTATTTTCGTTGTTTATGCTGCCAGAATTAGAGCAAAGCCTTTTTTAATGTTCCGAGTGTAGTTTTAATTCTCAAATTTAATCTAAATTGAAACTAGTTCCGTGTTCAGAATGCAACGAAAAAATGTTGTTGTGATTTCATCTGCTGATGAATTTTGACGGAAACCATTCTCGTGTTCAAAGTGCAATTATAAAATTCTGGTTGCAGACTATGGGCGGAGTTATTAAAGAGTGTTGGCAGTTACGTAACTGTTTTTAATTAGTTTTAGTAAAACCAATGTGGCTCCCCCCTCCCCCCCCCCCCAGAGACGGAAATCGGAGTGCGGCCCGCGGGTCAAAGTATGAACATTCAAATGGCCCGCGACGCTAAAAAGGTTCCCCACCCCTGAGTTTAAATGTTCCTCGAAAAAAACGTAAAATGAATTCCTTACACATGAAGGTGTACTGATAAGCGTTGGTAGGGTAAGCTAGTTTGTGTTAGACACAGCGCAATTGTGCATGTGAGCCTGCCTTAGCTCAAATGAAAGAACAGGTGTCGATCAGTTCGGCTGTCAGCCGCTACCAAATGAATTAGCCTCATTAATATCAGCTTAAGTACTTACCAATAACTATCACAAGTATGGAATGATAAATTAAACTCTACGAAACGAAGTAAGGGATTTGAGGGACATTGAAGAAAGTACTCGTCAACAAAATATTTAGGTTATATATAGACAGTAATATAGACGACCTCCGTAGTCCAGGGGTAAGACTCTTGACTCACAATCCGGAGGTCGCGGGTTCGAACCCGGCATGCGCAAATAAATTTTATTTGATTAATTTGTGTTATTTCACAATTAATTAATTTAAAATAATATATAGTATATTTGCGGCATGTTCCAGAGTGGAAGATACTACTATCAGTATCGCCCTGGTGTAAGACCACCATTCAGAATTGAAACGTTGCTTGAAAATGGCTTTAGCCGTGTTTTAGCCAGGTACTTCCCAACCTTCCTCTTCCCCACCTCCTTCCCCTCCCCACTACCTTCAGCCTCACAACATACCCCAATTGGGGATGCCATAATCTCACTGGCTCCAGACGGGAGCAGTTGAGATTCTTGTGCGGTATTCACTGTAAAAAAAAAAAAAGTAATGAAGTCATAAACATTTACGTCTTCATTGCCTTGCCTGGCCTTTAGGTTAATGTAAAGACGGGTCTCATGCGACCTCCGCCATTAACGTTTGCCGTTTCAATCCCTCAAATATCACTATCAACAGTTTTTGTTTTTCGTCTCCTCCGTTTATTGAAACACGGTTGAAAGGTTGGGGTGAAGTTCGCGCGCAGTTTGACTGGTTGTCTGGGGTAAGGACCTGTCCACACGTACGCAATGAACACTTGACGTTTGACGTCTGGCGTTCATAAAAATGAATGCGTTCTGATGAAAAAGAGATGTTACACCAGGAAGAACACACACATATTTTAATACATATTTATTTATCGGGAAAGATTTCCAACAAATATTGATTATTGCACAACCCAAAGTTACTAATTAAGTATTAAGAATTTGGAGTGCGTAAATAATTACGTGGATATCAAAAATAGAACACCGATTTGAATTTGCCAATTTCTTCCGTGTCTCTGAAACCGATTTATAAATTAATAGACTTTATTTACAAGTGAGTTCACGAAAGAAACAATCATCCATTACGACATTATAATTAGGTCCGTGCAGTTAACATAACACCAAAAACTTGACGTTTGACGTTTGTCGTTTAGATACATAAATGTTTAAATGCATTTTGAGGAAGAAAAGATGCTACATCCAAACGCCATTGTGCTACATCAGGGAGAAAATAGAGATATTTATTTATCACGAAAGATTTCCGACTTATTTCAGGACCAGTTACCTTTTAAAATTTTCCAGTGGGTAAATATTAACGTCAAAAACAGAATATTTGACATTACACCATTATTATTATTTTTAATTCTAATACTTCAGACTTTATGCCCGGGTTAAATCTTCCCACAGGAACAACTTAAACCCTTTCACACACTTTTCCACGAATGAACATCTAGTACTCTAGTCAACACTCGCTATGCAATTGCATTATATAAGTATAATAAATACAAAACAATACAAGAACAACATGTCAACCTTCCAGAGACCAAATGGGTAAATAATTCACCGACTCCAGATATTTTCATATCAGAGTGTTCGGCTCGGTAGAACTCCTAATTGGACCTTTAAATCCTAGTGATCCCTCCATATATTTTTTTTTTTAAATCTTTTGTAATTTTACATGTAAGTATTTAAAATGACTGATTTTTGCATTTTTTTATATATAAATCCTTTGACCAATCTAAAATGCCTAAATTTTGAATGAGAGAGCTAGGTATAATGCCAGTAGCCGAAATAACAAATGGTAATATTTTTATATTATTTTTTATACACATGTAACATAATCATGAGTAATTAAACATGCAACATTGATTAAAAAACTGTAAAAACACGTAGGTATATGTATACTAGGGTGTCCCTTATGTTTCAAGGTTTTTATTTTCTAATGCATAGGTCTTAGTTTTGTTCCTTTGCTTCTAAAACACTTGGAAAAAAAAAACCTTATTCGGAGCACGATAACCTGTGCCGACTTGCACCGAATCATGTTCATACAAGTTGCGCGGAAATAGCGGCGCGCACTCGCGGTATTTGTCATTTGTTTTCAGTTATTCTCGTGATTTTATTTATTTATTATTAGTTTCAATAGCAAGATTTATACATGTATGTATAATGTAAAGTATAAGTATAGATTCTTTTTTTTTTCACAGACCTCCTCACTAGGATTTCCTGTTTTGAGGTGGCCTGTAGTTTTTTAAAATATTTGTATTTGGTTATGGATTGTCTTTATATCGATTAACACGTATTGTTTTACATTTATTGTGGAATTAAGATTTAATTAAGAAACAATAAAAAAGTATTTTCTTAGTTGGTGACTTAAATTATCAAATAACAGGTGCAAAGTTTCCGTCTAACCGGCAAGATTATTGATTGTTAGTGAAATCGCGAATCTCATTCGAGAGTGTATTATATTTTGGGAAAAAGCTAGAAACCCTACCAGAGCTATACCTAACTGTGTAAAAAAAAACTTGTGGATCTTCACCATGCTTTGAGGGAGTTGAAAAAAAATCCAAAAAACTATTTGTTTACAAGAGCCGTGAGGAGGACTTTCAAAACAATTTAGACAATTTATTCGATATAGCACACGCTGTTGCTTTGGAACGGATGAAAATAGAAGAAGATAAAAAATATTTACAAAAACAAAAAGAACCAGGCCGTCCAGGATGCTTAGCGGGTGTAGACAAAAGTTAGCCGAAAAAGAAGAAAGGACACGAGAGAGAAAATTAAAAGAGAAGAAAAGACATGAGCAAACGTGTTTCGCGAGTTTATCGTCATCTCTTACTATACAAGACTTTATACAAACGCAAGGACATACCGATCAACATACCAGCTCTGATGAAAGCCTTGAGGAACCCTTGCCAACCACCTCTCAAACAGTTTCTGAAACTACTACAAAAAGAGGAAGGAAAAACTTTAATCATTAGACCTTAGCTGTGATGATTTCCCTATAAACAAATCGTCCATTCAACGCATTCGCACACAGAGTAGAAAAGATAGAGCGGAATCTATAAAATCAGATTTTCAGAATAATATGCCTGAAATGGTGACCGTTTACTGGGATGAGAAATTAATACCTGGACTGGACGTAAATTATAATACAAGCAAATTATTAAGTAAGTTTTACAAAAAAAATTCAATAAATCGATTGTTTCCAGAAGTATGTTAGCACCATTAGAGAAAAAGCACAAATCTTGGCATCTCAGTCACACCTATAATGTAGAATGAAGGTCGTTCATACACACATTATTTTAATGTCTATATGAACGACTCTTTGGATTAAGAATCTTTATCGTACATGAATTTAAACCGTAATCTGCCAATATTATTCGGGGATGTATATTCAACAACCCGCTGTGCTAATGTTATTTGTGTTATTGTTATACGACAACTGATTTATACAATACGCAATATGAGTAACAATGGATACTTATACGAAAATGGGTAATAATATTAGTATGACTGACGGAGATTTGGAATTAGAAGAAGAAAGTGTGAGCAGATGCTATCGTATATAAACAATAAAACCTAGACTGTTGCTGTCTCTCTATAATACTGCTCAAGCCTCAAGCCAAACTCAAAGTAGCAAATTAATTATTTCACAGAAACACTGACCTCAAAATAGGAAGACGTCAAACCGACAGTTTAAACGTTCCTCAACAAAACGTCAAATGAATTCCCTAACTTAGGTGTACTGATTAGTGTAAGTTAGGTTAGGTTGTGCATTTGAGCGTGCAATAGTGTTATAAAATAACACAATTAAAAAAAGTGAGCGCTCAGTTTTATTTGGAATAAGGCCGCAACCAAAATAAAAAGCGATTAATATAAATATCAGACTTACCAATAACTTTCACAAGTATGGGATGAAAATTTAACAGAATGAGTTAAACAGAGTTTGGAAACAGGATGAAACGGTCTGGCGATGAAGAGAAGAAAGCATCTGTCAACAAAATATAAAGGTTATGCATAGACAATAATGAAGTCATAGACAATTTCTATAATTTCCCTGAATCGGGCGTTTTCGGCTCATGATAATTTCATTCAGATTGCGTCGTAAGTAATATTATAGAATTAGCTGATCTTCAACTGTGGGAAATAGGCGACCTTGAGGAATATACAACTTAAATAAAATATATAAAAAATAAAAGAGATCATCTTTTCAACTGATATTCAATCAAGATGTGCAAGCGATTCTAACTTCCAATAAAACAGTTTTGACATGTCTATCGTGACCAGATGTTAACCCTGTAAAATTCTCATGCAGGTCCAATAATTGAATTTGGGAGCCACCTCTGGGACAGAGCCCTAAATACCTTAACATGTCCACGAGAATGACCGTACAAGTACGGTGAGAGAAAAAATATCCCGGAAGTAGTATGACATTACATATACGTTAGCGCCTAGGAATTAATAATTAAGTACCTACTTACTAGATTTCTTCAAGAAAACCGAGTGTTACCGACATCTCTAATCAATTCGTCTTCATATCATACCGGCGGAGTTCTTTGTGATTTAAATATTCTGTTGTGATGTCACCATTCGGCCGTCAGTTATAAAAAACATTTTTGTTGCATATATATATTTTTTTATTTATTTTTTTTATTAGAGATAATATACCTATTACAAAATTATCACATAAAATTTATAATACATTACTCCCAATGAGTTTAATAAAACTCATATCGGGAAGGACAACATTATACATCTAAAGGAAAATTATTTTTACATAAGAACACGGAAATCAATGAACAATATATAGATTTTTAAATGGACTAGACACACTTGATACAGGTCATTGAAGAATATACAAGAGTTACAAAGGAAGATAGCTAAATTCGTCACTGGTTAATAAAGTTGCTGAGAAAATATCCTTTTAGAGCCTTTGCCAATATTTTTTTGTTTGATTCTGGTAGTTTTAGGACATTAGGTAATGCGTTGTATTGCGTATGTGCGATGTATTGTAAGGAGTTAATTCCAAATTTAGTTGTGTGTGTAGATGACGATAGGTGTATTTGATTTTGTGATCGTGTTTTGTGCTGGTGTATATCGGAATTAAAGGCTGGTTTAGTGGTGGTGTGTGACGAGTGTTGAATTATTTGTATGATGGCAGTGGTGATGCTATATTTTGGCAGAATGGTAAAGGGAAGAATTTGTGTCAGTGAGTATATGTCTTTGACATGCGTATCCCATGGTAGATGGTATATATTTCTTATGGCTCTATTATTTGATAAGAACATATACCTACTTTAAAACTTTCATTCTTTCATACATATTTTAAACGGTATCCCAAGTTTGATAAAAATTCATAAATTAGAAAAACCTATTAGACCGGTTGTATCCAATTGTAGTGCACCTAGTTATAAGTTGGCTTCTACAATAAATAAATTAATTTTTGATAACAAAATTTTTAATCCTAAACACACAATAAAAAATTCCCTTGAATTGATTGAAAAATTAAAATCTTTGGATGTACCTAAAAATGCCATGTTAATATCATTCGATGTTGTTAACTTATTTCCTAGTGTTCCTCTTTTTGAAACTAAATTTATTATTAAAGAATTACTAGATTCCTCAAACATTTCCAAAAACTTTTCACAGGATTTATATAAAATTTTTAATGTTATTCTAAAACAAAATTATTTTCAATTTGACAATATTATTTACAAACAAAAAGATGGATTAGCAATGGGTTCAAGCACTAGTCCCCTAATAGCAGATATTTTTTTAAACAATTTTGAAGATAAACTTTTTAAAAGTCGTGCGTTATTATTAAAATATGTTTACTTTTGGAAAAGATATGTAGATGATATTTTTTGTATATGGACTGGCACTAATAGACAATTAAATATATTTTTAAATTTCATTATTAAACTCAACAAAAAAATTAAATTTACCCTAGAAATTGGAAATAATTACAGTTTAAATTTTTTGGATTTAAATATTTCTATCATTAATAATAAATTTGAATTTAACATTTTTCGTAAAGATACATATACAGATATCATTATACATGAAACATCTAATCATCCATATTCACAAAAATTAGCAGCTTTTCATACCTTACTAAGTAGATTAATTAATGTTCCCTTATCTTTGAGTAATTTTAAAACAGAATTAAATACTATTAAACAAATTGCAATTAATAATGGTTATAATTCAAAATTAATAGACAATATGTTAAACAAAAAATATAAGAAAAAGTTTTTTAGATCTTTTATCTATCCACATGTTGTTGAAAATGATAATAATTGGAGAAAAATTTTATTTTTAAATAATAACATTTCAAATTTAATAATTAAAAACATGCCAAATAATGTACAACCAGCTTTTTATACAAACAACAAATTAAAAAATTATATATTAAATAATAAGGATAAATGTGATTTTTTGAACAAATCTGGGGTTTATAAATTAATTTGTAATGATTGTAACTTTTTTTATATTGGAAAAACTTCTAGAAATTTTAACATTCGAGTTAAGGAACATATAAGATGTTTAAATAATAATAATTATTCTGAATTTGCCAACCATATTTTGGAAACAAGTCATTCTTTTGATATTAATACAGGTCTTAAAATTTTACATACTAACACTACGGGCATACAATTAGATAATTTAGAAATTTTAGAAATTAGAAAAAGCATTAATAGTAAATTAAATATTATAAATAACCAAACCTTTTTTAAAAATAGCCATCTTTTAAATTTATTTTCTTATTAATACTTACAACTAATTATAATTATTGATTTTTTGATTTAGACTAATTATTTTAATTAATTATTCTTAAAAAATTTTATTATCTAAATGCAATTTTATTTTTCCTTAAATAATTTTTAAATTTAATTTTGTATAACTATTTTTATGATTAGTAAGTAATTAATCACCTCTACTTTTTAATATTTTGTCTATGTTATAATTTATTTTAATTTGTCTATACTTGTTTTTCATTTATTGTATCATAGTAACATATCCTGATGAAGACAACATTGTTGTCGAAACATGTTGATATTGTTTTAAATATAGTGGTTTTATACAAAGTAATAAGTTATTCATTATATGAAAAATGATGCCACAAAATAAATTTGCGAAGTTTGAAGAAGTAATTAAAGCGAGTACGGCTACAAAAGCAAAAATGTACAAAAAATTAACCATCAAGTATAGACTCATTTGTTTAAATTTATATTTTTTACGTGAATGTCAAAAACGTCAAATAATTCCAAACTACATAAATTTTAAATTTAAATCGATCTCAAATTCTGCTATAATAGCAAAAATGGCTTGGCTCAAAGAAGACATAATAAATATATTTAAAAAACGTAATAATATTAAACTACAAATTAAAGTATTGCATATGGAATTGGCTAGTTCTCTACATCCTCTGGAATGGGACTCTTTTGATGACCATGTAAGATTTATTGCGAGCATAAAAGCTTTTAAGAAGAAAGAAGAATTGATGAAGAAACTGAATAAATTAAATGTTATTAACGATAAACACCAAAATAAGTTTGGATATAAATCTTTACCCTTTGAAAGTGATAATATTAATAAAGTAAAACAAGTTTTAACTTTTAATAATATAATCCAAAATACAAGCTCAAAAATGCTTAATATTAATAATGATTCAAACATGTTTCATGATCGTGTTATAAACTTATCAAACCATATTTTTAAAAAAGAAGAGTTAAATTTATTATCAAAAGGTTTAAATCACAATATACAAATTGAAAATAATAAACAAATTGAATTATTAGCTGTTGATATAAATTGTGCAATAAATCAAAAAGATAATTCATATCAATACAAATTTGGTGAAATTATAAAAAACATTAAATCCAATAATCATAATAAAAATAATAACCAATGTGAAGAAAAAAAGCATGCTATCAATATTTCTAAAATTACACGTGACAAAAACCTTATAATAACGAAGGCAGATAAAGGAAATTCTATAATTATTTTAGATAAAGTTGATTACATAAAAAAGACTTTGGATTTTTTAAAAACTGATAATTTTGAGATTATTAATAAGAATCCTATAAATAAATGCCAGGAAGAAATTTTAAATACTTTAAAATCTTGCAAAAGTGAAAATATTATTAGTTTATTTAAAAACAAAAAATTAACAATTAATAATCCACAAATTCCAAAATTGTACAGTTTGATAAAAATTCATAAATTAGAAAAACCTATTAGACCGGTTGTATCCAATTGTAGTGCACCTAGTTATAAGTTGGCTTCTACAATAAATAAATTAATTTTTGATAACAAAATTTTTAATCCTAAACACACAATAAAAAATTCCCTTGAATTGATTGAAAAATTAAAATCTTTGGATGTACCTAAAAATGCCATGTTAATATCATTCGATGTTGTTAACTTATTTCCTAGTGTTCCTCTTTTTGAAACTAAATTTATTATTAAAGAATTACTAGATTCCTCAAACATTTCCAAAAACTTTTCACAGGATTTATATAAAATTTTTAATGTTATTCTAAAACAAAATTATTTTCAATTTGACAATATTATTTACAAACAAAAAGATGGATTAGCAATGGGTTCAAGCACTAGTCCCCTAATAGCAGATATTTTTTTAAACAATTTTGAAGATAAACTTTTTAAAAGTCGTGCGTTATTATTAAAATATGTTTACTTTTGGAAAAGATATGTAGATGATATTTTTTGTATATGGACTGGCACTAATAGACAATTAAATATATTTTTAAATTTCATTAATAAACTCAACAAAAAAATTAAATTTACCCTAGAAATTGGAAATAATTACAGTTTAAATTTTTTGGATTTAAATATTTCTATCATTAATAATAAATTTGAATTTAACATTTTTCGTAAAGATACATATACAGATATCATTATACATGAAACATCTAATCATCCATATTCACAAAAATTAGCAGCTTTTCATACCTTACTAAGTAGATTAATTAATGTTCCCTTATCTTTGAGTAATTTTAAAACAGAATTAAATACTATTAAACAAATTGCAATTAATAATGGTTATAATTCAAAATTAATAGACAATATGTTAAACAAAAAATATAAGAAAAAGTTTTTTAGATCTTTTATCTATCCACATGTTGTTGAAAATGATAATAATTGGAGAAAAATTTTATTTTTAAATAATAACATTTCAAATTTAATAATTAAAAACATGCCAAATAATGTACAACCAGCTTTTTATACAAACAACAAATTAAAAAATTATATATTAAATAATAAGGATAAATGTGATTTTTTGAACAAATCTGGGGTTTATAAATTAATTTGTAATGATTGTAACTTTTTTTATATTGGAAAAACTTCTAGAAATTTTAACATTCGAGTTAAGGAACATATAAGATGTTTAAATAATAATAATTATTCTGAATTTGCCAACCATATTTTGGAAACAAGTCATTCTTTTGATATTAATACAGGTCTTAAAATTTTACATACTAACACTACGGGCATACAATTAGATAATTTAGAAATTTTAGAAATTAGAAAAAGCATTAATAGTAAATTAAATATTATAAATAACCAAACCTTTTTTAAAAATAGCCATCTTTTAAATTTATTTTCTTATTAATACTTACAACTAATTATAATTATTGATTTTTTGATTTAGACTAATTATTTTAATTAATTATTCTTAAAAAATTTTATTATCTAAATGCAATTTTATTTTTCCTTAAATAATTTTTAAATTTAATTTTGTATAACTATTTTTATGATTAGTAAGTAATTAATCACCTCTACTTTTTAATATTTTGTCTATGTTATAATTTATTTTAATTTGTCTATACTTGTTTTTCATTTATTGTATCATAGTAACATATCCTGATGAAGACAACATTGTTGTCGAAACATGTTGATATTGTTTTAAATATAGTGGTTTTATACAAAGTAATAAGTTATTCATTATATGAAAAATGATGCCACAAAATAAATTTGCGAAGTTTGAAGAAGGTATCCCAAGTTTTTGAATATATCCCATTGAGCTTACATTACCGTACTCGTCCGCTTGCACAATATACAATTAAATACTAGGGTCAGTCAAAAAGTAATGCCTCTTTTTTTTCTACTTTAATTGTCAAGAAAAAAAAAATGCAATTGCATGGGTTGAAAACCACACTATTGACGATTAATTAATTGCTTTTCAATATAATCTCCATCCATTTCCACGGCTTTGGTTCACTTTTAATAAGGGCATGTGTCACAGTTTGTTAACCCTAGATCACTTTACTATCACACACACATTATCATTAACGAACAGTGTTTATTTGTATTATTTCTCATATTTATAAAAACAAAACTATCAAATTTATTAATCAAAAGCCTTAAGAATGAGACCATGGTTATCATGCAAAATCAACAATTGTAACATTTTTAAAGATGGTATTTAAATTAGTTATAACTAAATTTTGAAAAAGAAAAATTCAAATATCAAAAACAAAGACTTGACTTAACTAATAAAATAAAAGTTTTGATGAAAATCTAGAAACTAAAAAAATTTGGTTAAAATCTAGCGAAAATAAAAAGTCACGTTATCACTAACCTTCGTCGATGCGACGAGCCATGGTTGCTGAATTGGCACACGTGGACTCCCCCCATCGTCCGCAACCGTCAATAGCAGAAGTAACGGGCCGATTGAGATTAGCCAGAGTATGAAAGAATTACGGTCACGAGCGCGACAGTTATCGTGGCTTTTTTAATCCTGCGTCGTCGATTTGACGAAGGTTAGTGATCTAGGGTTAATCTGTACTTCAAAAGATTGTTATCTATGACGGTTTTGATTTTCACATTATCCTTTGCTATTTTCTTTAGAGTAAAGCTCATAAATCTCAGCAATTTCACATCATTATCTGTTATGTCAGTAGTGAAGACAGCTCCTTGTAGGTCGAATTTAGATTTCACCATAATGTAATCGATGCAGGTTGAACTGGTAGAAGAAACTCTTGTAGGTGAATTTATGATTGGTTTCAAACCATGAAAAGCCATAAGTGAGAAGTATTTCTGAGTTTTCATATCGCTCAAATCCAAAGTATTAATATTTATGTCCCCACATAAAATGATTTCCTTATTTTGGATAGATGTAGAGTGTAGAGTCAAGCAGTTCGCTCAGTGATTCAAGGAAATGATCTATTTGAGCCTGGGACGGAGATCTATACACAGCTATTACACACAAGGTACTCGATATCAGCATGCTTAGGCAGTTTGCGCCAGGGAGAACAACTTCATCAACGGTCGCGTGAACATTTTGTTTTATATAGGCAACTTCACCATCGTTCTGCAAACAGTTTTTATTTGATTATTATAATTATAATAAGCAATAATTATCAGCGTGAAATACTCATCTACATTGAAAAATCTTCCGAGAAAAGATACTTGCCGCCAACGGGACTTGAACCCGTGTCCTTCCGATTGCCGGTCGAATGCTCTGACCACTGACCTATGGGGGCTTATCAAATACCCGCCAAATAATTCAATATATACTAGTTTTTCATTCAACAATTACTGCTTATTATAATTTTTCCACCTGAAAACAACCAACTTTATTTTTGCGAGAGACAATGTTAGTGTTAAATCCCTCGCTAGGTGGTGGCGTCGAGACAAATTATGTCTACATTTATTGGGGAAATAAATTTTCTCGGAAGATTTTTTCAATGTAGATGAGTGTTTCAGGCTGATAATTATTGCTTATAATAATTGTTACCCTTTGTGCTATGCATAAAAAAATCTTGTCTAAACGTTAGTTTATAAATTTAAAAAAATAATAAATAAAATTTATTTGCCCACCCAAAAAATCAAGCCGCATTTGTTTCTATCACTTTAATATGTTTTTGTTATCACTGTCAAACTGTGAACACAGTTTTTTTATTAGATCAATATCGAGCACTCCTTTCTTAAAACTCAAGCACCAGCTTACATCAGAATAGAAAGCACTAAATTTCTCACTCCAAGTCTGTCGATTTTTTATTATATTTATTTTAAAAATTACATGGTAACACATCAAAACATTTTCATATATATATATACATATATGTAGGTACATTACATAACCATACTAGGCGGCTGTCTGTTTCAATGGAATATAGTTATATTATAAAAATATAACAAACACGTTGTATTTAACCACGAATTTATTATTTATATAAATACCGGTTTCACTTCGACCAAGCTTCCTCCGGACTCCGGATAAAATAATAATTAAATATTAATACAAAGTTATCAGTTACCTATATATAAGTTGAGCGACAGAGGGAGAAAGAATATGACAAAAGAACATAGTTAGACAGAGACAAAGTATTTGAAGGTGGTATAGGTATAATAGATAATCAATTAGAGGGAGGGAGACAACAATATACATAAACAATTGTGATTAGATAGTTGTTTTATCTGAGAACGAGAAGAAGGCCACTGGCACTATCACATTCACTCATCAAAAAGTCCTTCTTGAAGTGTGATATTAGTCTACTGTATTTATTTTATGTATGTACTATGTACTATTGAAATTAAATGTACTACTGATATATGTATCACGCTGTCAATATTCTATATGCAATAAATCTCTACAGTATATGTTCACTTGTACTATTGATATGTGTATATATGTACTATGTACTATTGTACTATTTAAACTGTATGTACTATTGATATATGTATCACGCTGCCAATATTCTATATGCAATAAATCTCTACAGTATATGTTCACTTGTACTATTGATATATGTATGTATGTACTATTGAAATTGTATGTACTATTGACATAATATGTATCACGCTGCCAACATTCTACATGCAATAAATCTCTACAGTATATGTTCACTTGTACTATTGATATATTCATACATACGCTATTTTATATTGAAATCATTATCAAAAGAAGAGCGAATCAAATTAATTTTTGCTGAACTGAAATCGAGCAAGGATACCGTGACACAAATTATGAGCATTATTACTTATTCATTTACTCATAGAATTATGTATACAAAATCAAAATCAGCCAATTTGCTATTGATTGGCAAGTCTCGTTAATATGTTTATTAAATTCGTCAACGTCTCCATTACATTCAAACAACAAAGCAGTGTCATCAGCAAACATTGAACATTCTGTGCCAGCAACAATTGGAAGTTCGTTTATGTATATAAGGAACAGGAGGGGCCCATGAATGTTTCCTTGAGGCACACCCTTGTTGATTGTTCTCCATTTGGATTCTACCATGTACTGCATCATTTTTTCGTCAATGTTTGAAATTTGAACTTTTTGTTTACGATTTATTAGGTACGATTCAAACCATTTTAATGCTAAACCTCTTATACCCACGTGTTCAAGTTTAATTAGAAGAAGCTTATGATCAACATTGTCGAATGCTTTTGAGAGGTCGAGAAAAATACCTAGGTACGGTTTTTTTGCTAACATTAATACTTTCCAGAATTTTGTTCAAGAAATTGAAGACTGCTTGTGTTGTCGAACGGCCTTTACGGAATCCAAATTGTTGTGGACATATTATCTTAAAGTTTTCGAGAAAGTTGTAAATGCGGTTGTACATTGCTCTTTCAAATATTTTTGAAAAATTTTGTAATTAGGATATTGGTCTATAATTTAAGATTTCCTGTTTGGGACCCTTTTTATATAAAGGCACAATAATAGATTGTTTTAGGTGTTCTGGGAAGGTTCCTGATTCAAAAGATTTGTTAATTAATATTTCCAACGGGTAACTCAACGCTTCTGCACTTGCTTTTATAATTTTTATAGGGACTTTGTCAGTGTCGACACTGCTTTTATCTTTCAGTTTTATGATAATTCTGATAATTTCCTCCTTGCTTACAGGCGTTATAAAGAATGATCGAGACTGTTTGTTTGAGACTGTGTTAGCAGATTGTGTACATTGAGATGTATTTTGTGGTGGTAGCGAAGGTGCAAAGAAAGTATTAAATTCATTTGCAATGTTTTCTGGTTCTGATACCATGGTATCATTTATTTTAAGACAGATTTTTGGCTTAATTTTAGATTTTAAATTATTTGAGTTCTCTTTTATTATGTTCCATGATGTTTTGGTTTTATTCTGCGCATTTTGAATACGTTTACTATTGTAATTTCGTTTAGCTACTTGTTTTACTTTACTGAGAACTTTTTTGTATTGTTTGTAATGGTTTATGATTGACAGGTCATTTGTGTTTTTTTGTTTTATGTATAGATGTCTTTTTTGTGTAATAGATATTTTAATACCAGGTGTTATCCAATTTATTTGGCGTTTTTGGGGATATCTATGTTGTTTAAAGGGGAAAAAAAGTTTCATACCCTCATTTACTTTATTAATGAAGTACTCATAACTGTCATCAATGGATTCAAACGATTTTAATAGATCCCAACATATTCCTGATAAGTAATTGTTAATTTTTTTTGTATTTTCTTTATTAAATAATTGTTTTTTTTTGCATACCAAGTTTGTTATATATTATTATCTGTTTTTATGTGCATTAACTGTGCCATGTGATCTGATACAGCTAATTCTGTGACTTCCCATGTGTAAGAGCTTTTTGGTATATTTGTACATATATGATCAATTATACTTTTTTTTATTTCCTTGTATACGAGTGGGTTTATCAATAATCAATCGTATGTTGTGTGATTTTTATGTGTTTTTGAGTAAGTCAGCGTTTTTGTTCTTGTAGTGTGTGTCAATGTTAAGGTCTCCGCAGAGTATTATTTGTTTTTTATTGTTTTTGCAAATTATGTTTAAAAGAAGTTCAAGTTGCTCAAAAAATATATTAATATCGGAGTCATTATAGTAAACTGTACAAATGATCATTTTAAGCTTTGGAATTTCAATGCCAACACATTCAAATACAAATTATTTTGTTATTTGTTTAACATATTCTAGTTCAGTAAATGTAATGTTTTCATTTAAGTAAATAGAGACGCCTCCGTGAAAATGGCTCTCTCGACAAAAAATTGAACCTAATTTATAACTATCAAAATTAATAGATGTCGCTTCTTCTTTCTGTAGCCAGTGTTCGCTAACACAAAATACATCAATGTTTTTTTCATATAGAATATTTTTTAGTTCAAGGATTTTATTTCGGATGCATTGTACATTTTGATGCATTATATTGAAGGTGTTTTTCATATTTTGATTGTTACCTATGATACTGGTTTCAACAGAAATGTCAGTGGGTAAGTGAATCATTATCTTATTTTGAATATAATGTAAGGTAGGGATAAATGTTTAAGTATATCAGATTTAAAATCCATTTCCAAAGTACCAAGATGAAAGTGTCGCATAAACAATAGTGTGCATAAACAATAGTAATGATCGTAATCCTCCATGTGTAAGTGTGAAGTGCAGTTAATAAGTATGCGTATCCATTTATTCGTAAGTCATAAGGAAATTAAGGTATTCTCTGAAGTAACCTGAATTGCTCGCGAATCTGAGTAGATTCGGCCCGATTTTATCCATACAAAAGCCAGTTTTTTTTCAATTGCCATTTTTTTTGCTAGGTATAGTAAACGTTTATTATATGTGGTTAAGTGTTCCGAGATGAAAACTGGCATACAGGGACCAGAGAGACCTATAGAGCTTGTGTTGAGCTTATCTTCCTTACTTATGGCATTAAGGTTATACCGTTTAGATTTGTTTAAAAATTCATCCCTTAAATGTATGTGTCTAAACCGTATTATTGGTCTAGGTCTATGTGGAACTGTCCTTCCAGGAACCCTATAGCTGGTTTCTATGTCCTTGTTGGTTGTGGTGGTTTTTATTTCCTTGTTTATGTTGAAGATAATATTTTGCAGGTTTTCATCTTCAAACTCCGGTACTCCTCTAATTTCCGCTTCAAAATTTTTTTGTTGACGATCTTGTTCGTCAATTTTTTGCTCAAGCCTTGTTAGCTTGGCTTCGAGCTCTGTATTTTTTTGCTTTACGGAATCTATGGTTTTCAGTTTTTCCATAGATTTTTTTAATTCTGCCTCGAATCCCTCCATTTTAGAGTTGAAGAACGTTAGCGAAGCTTTAAATTCTGTGAACTCGGTGTAAATCGCCGTCACTTGAGTCTGGACGTTCTTGAACCCTAGCAATTCTGTTTTGATGTGTCGAAGTTCAGCCATAATTAAGTCGTGCTGCGTTTCTCCTTGTGTGAGTCCAGGCTTGTTGGAGCTGGCCGCAGCGCTATCCTTTCCCGTGGATCTCGTCGTACTCCGCGTATCGGTCTTGCAACTGCTGCACTTAATGGTTGCTCGTTTCTCCTGTGTTAGCTTGCGGTACTGCGCCTCTCCTATTCCACCGCAGGCGAAATGTAGATTTTCTTTGCAGCAAGAGCAGTAAAACATTGACTCCTTCGTCAATATTGGTTCAGGACACTTGAAGCATGCTATGTTCTCCATTTCGATTTATTGTATAAATATGTGTTTATATTGTTTTATATTAAGGCGGCCAACTTTATGAAATATCAATGCGGGACAGTGGGTGTCAGCCAGCCGGGGGGGGGGTGGAAATCCTTTATTTTATTTATTTTTTATTACAACCTCACTTTTTTCATATAATTGAGAGACAGAGTATTAAAAAAAAATCATGTTCATGAATTCTACCACAAATTGAAATTCTACCACAATCGGAAATCGAGAATGATGTCCGTGTAATAGGATGAATATGCATCTTGTTATTTAATTGGTTGTTATATTCTGAACCCAAAACTAGTTTAAATTAAATTTGTATGCGGCGAATTAAAACTGCACTCAGAACATGGAAATGGTTAATTAATTCTGGCAATACATACGTAGTATTCAACAAGAATTTTATACCTGCACTTAGAATAGGTCTAGCTTTCTGCATTTAAATGTAGAGTCGTTCTATAAAAAAAGAGTCATTGTGAGAGCCCTGAAGCAGTACCTATCTGTTACTTATACTAAGGCGGGTATGTATGTGGTGGATAACCTCCAATGCACTTAGAATAAGAAAATGTTTTTCTTCGAAATGTGTCAGCAGATGAATCCACAGCAGAAATTTTACATTCTAAATACAAAGGTGGTTTTAATTAAATCTGTATGCGGCGAATAAAAACTACACTCAGAACATTAAAATGGTTTCTCTTTGATTCTGGCAGCACTTTAATTACATAGTCTGCAACTAGAATTTTATAACTGCACTTCGAATAAGAGAATAATTTCCTTCGAAATATGTCAGCAGAGGAATCTTACAGGAATTTTACATTCTGAACACATAACTGGTTTACATTAAATATGTATGCAGCGAATTAAAATTACACCCAGAACATGAAAATGGTTTCTCTTTGATTCTGGCAGCACATACATAGTCCGCACCTAGAATTTTATTACTGCACTTTGAATAAGAGAATATTTTTCTTCGAAATATGTCAGCATACGAAATTTTACATTCTGAACATGCAACTTAAATGTAAAGCTTCAGTCGGTACAGGATGAATCTGCAACTTGTTATTTACTGTATCGTTATTATTTTTTATTTTTTTACATGAGCTCCACAATAATTTCCCTCAGGGCCTATGTCATCTTTGGGGATGCTGTGTGAAGAGTTTTTTTAAAGGAAGGTAAGGATGGGAGAGTTCTGGGAAGGAAGAGGGTTTAAGGGGTGGGGAGGAATCTGGGGTTCAGTGTGTCCTGGTCATCCGCCTCCAAGACCTAGACAAACCTCACCCCACGAACCCGGGCACCCCTACTAAATCACCATACGTAGCGAACCACTTGGGGTGACCTATGGCAGAGGTGTTGGTGTTGTATATTCTGAACAAAAGGTGGTTTAAATTTAATCTGTATGCAGCGAATTAAAACTACACTCAGAACATCAAAATGGTTTCTCTTTGATTCTGGCGGCACTTAATACATAGTCTGCAACTAGAATTTTATAAATGCACTTCGAAAAAGAGAATATGTTCCTTACTGGAAATTGGTGGAGTCCCTTCTAATGCACTTCGAATAAGAGAATATTTTCCTTCGAAATATGTCAGCAGACGAATCCAACTAGAATTTTACATTCTAAACACAAAACTGGTTTAAATTAAATCTGTATGCGGCGAATTAAAACTACATTCAGAAATGAATGTTAACACTTTTAATTGCCAAAAAGGAAATTCTTTTTGCAATTCTTCACTTCACTTACAACACCGCTTTTTCGCGGTCAGCATGGTCAAGAAATAATAAATATGGGTTATAAATATTACGTGTCACGGCGTGCACCAATTCGTAAACAAAACAACTCAATCACTACTGGCGCTCTTGGACTCTTTCTTGTGACGTAAATAAACCAATCCCTAGATCGATATCTTAGGGCCTTTTCCATGGACAAATTTTGTCTTGAACTTAACCAAATGGCTTAAATAGATTAAAGATAGAGGAAGTTTATTTGACTACCATAGACAGTATTTAAAATATAGAAATGCGGGACGCTTTAGACGATTTGCGGGACTATTTTTGTAAATATTGCAATGCGGGACTACAACTGCCAATGCGGGACGGTCCCGCAGAATGCGGGACGGTTGGCCGCCTTATTTTATATTTATATTGTTTTGTTGTTATATTATATATTATATTATATTTGTTTATGTTGTTTTGGTAGTAACGCCTGTGGGCAGGCAATCAGGGTAATCTGTGATTTGGTAGTAGCGCCTGTGGGCAGGCAATCAGGGTAACCTGTAATTTGGTACCTGATTGTAATTATTTCTAGCGCACAGTTTCGTTGCGCTTGTGGGCAGGCAATCTGGTTAACCTGTATAATGTACTAATGTACCTGATCGAAATTAATTCTACCGCACTGTTTCGAGATTGTTATTGATTTTAATTATATCACTATTAAGTTAAGGAGCGTTCAAGTATTACGTAACGCAATTTTTGAAGATTTTTGACCCCCCCTCTCCCCCATGTAACGCGCCGTTACATTTTCCTGTTCAACCCCCCCCCCCCCCCCTAAGCGTTACGTTACACCCAAGTAACAATTTTTACCTGAAAGTCACAATTAAGTTGCGCAACGTACTGAAATGTCGCTTAAATACCCTTTTTCTTGATTTTATCGCGTTTGCGGTAATAAATAAAACAAGAGATTCCTAACTCGCGATACATTATATACATTTTACTTATTCATATTGTCATTTATGAAAAAAATTGAGAATATTATTATTTTTATCGGCCTTGTATTCCTTCCAGATCTCCACAATTTAACACTGTCTTACCTAGAATAAACCTACATGGTTTTACAACACATACTTTCTTTTACATTAGCTTTAGTGAGGAGGGCCTGAGGAAAGTAATTTCCCTAAGTTTTCCCTGTGGAGCAACACTTTACTCCACTATGATTCACAAGCTGACTCATAGTGGAGTTAAACCCTTTCCACGTCCCGAATGCAGTTATACAAGTTCTCAAAGAGAAGATTTAAAAATCAACAGTATGATTCACAGAAGATAAAAATCATTTTTATGTCCTGACTGCAACTATTCGTGTCCTCTAAAGAGATATCTAAGAAGTCACTTGCTGACTCACGGTGTAGAAAAACCGTTTTCATGTTCCGACTGCAACTATTCATGTACTACGAAGAGAAATCTAAAAATTACCCATGTTTACCCACAGTGGAGAAAAATCCATTTCATGTCCTGACTGCAACTATTCTACTTCTCGAAAAAAAATAATGAAAACGGCACTTGCTAACTCACAGTGACGAAAAACCATTTTCTTGTTCCTATTGCGACTATTCATGCGCTACACAACGATATCCAAAAGTTCATGTGTTGAACCACACTGGACAAAAAACCTTTTTCATGTCCCGACTGCAATTATTCATGTAGTGCAAAGGAACTTCTTAGAAATCATTTGCTTACTCAAAGTGATACAAAACCTTTTACATGTTTCTACTGCACTATTCATGTTCTACAAAGAGTCACCAAAAATCACATGTTAACGCACAGTGGACAAAAACCATTTCCCTGTCCAGAATGCAGTTATACAAGTTCTCAAAAGGACAATTAATAAATCCATCGTGCGATTTACAGAAGAGAAAACCTTTTACATATCGTGACTGTAACTATTTGTGTTCTTAAAAGGGATATCCAAGAATTCACTTGCTGACTCTACTCATTGTGGAGAAAAGCATTTTTCATGTTCGGACTGTAACTATTCAGAGAAATAAAAAAATTACATGTTTACTCACAGTGATGAAAATCACATTTCATGCCCTGACTGCAACTATTCTTCTTCTCGAAAAAAAAAACTAAAACGGCACTTGCTAATTCACAGTGATGAAAAACCTTTTACTTGTCCTGAGTGCGAATATTCAGGCGCTACAAAACGGTATCTAAAAATTCACATCTTTACCCACACTGGACCAAAACCTTTTTCCTGCAATTATTCATGTTGTACAAAAGAATTTCTTAGAAATCGTTTTCTGACTCACAGTGCTACAAAACCACTTACATGTTTCTACTGCAACTATTCGTGTTCTACAAAGTGGCACGAAAAATCACATGTTTACCTTCAGCAGACAAAACTATTTTTTTGTCCCAGCGTGGTTTTTCAAGTTCTCGAAAGGGAGATTAAAAAATCCACAGAACGATTCAAAGTGAAGAAAACATTTTTCATGTTCTGAGTGTAACTATGCATGTACTACGAAACCTAGCTTTAGATAATATTATTATATTTTAGCAGTAAACTAACCTGTGTGTAATAACTAAAAAGCGTTGTTCTTACTAAAAACTCTCGTATAACATCATTTATATGTTGCATAAATTTTTAATTTTTTAAATTTTTCTTTTGCTGTCTTCCAAATTTGGTTGGCATTTTTTGGTTGCGCTGCGCCGGCAAGTCAGCATGAGAGCCTTTATAGGCCAATAACAGCTGATGATGTAAATCTCCCGGTTTGGAGGATATTATAATTGCTAAAAACTCACATTAACAACACTGACTACAGCAAATTGTGTTTATGCGTATTTCGTGTTAAAACACTAACGAATACTGACAACGAAAATAAAATAAAAATGACGCACAATACAGTCGAGGAAATCCCCGTACAACATAAACTAAAAGGCTTGCGAACTTGGAAGATTTCAATTCCTTAGTTTTTTATTTAAATAAAGAAAAACATGTTACGTAACGCGTCCTTCGAACCCCCCCCCCTCCCCGTAACGCGCCGTAACGTTTCACCAGACCCCCCCCCCCCCAAGTGCGTTACGTAATACTTGAACGGCCCCTTACCGCCTAGACGCACTTTTAAAGTGTCAATCAATCAATTTTTTTAATTTTTTTTTCCGGTTTAGGCAAATATTCTAAGAAATTCTGTATTTTTTTTTAAATTGTATTTTTGAAACCATGGCCATTTTTTGAACATTTTAATCCGAAAAATCAGGCCATTTTTTGTAAACCGGAAAGACGGGACATAATTTTATTGGTGCGAAAAAACGATAATTACATAGCCGAAAATCATTTAAAAAAAGGAACGTTTTCCCCACGAATGGCACAGGAGAAAATAACGAGGCATACCAAAAATATTACATCTCTTAAATATTTTTTTCCTCGATCCATCTTATTGATCATAAATCGTTATAATGTTCAACGACAGTATTACTAAATCCAATGTAATATACTTGTAAATTATAATAATAATAAGAATATTATATATAGTTGCTTAGCAACGCAAGCCTTGACGTTTGCTTGTATTTTAGCTCTCTGATTTTTTTTATTGTATCAGATAGAAAAGAATTAGCTTTGATCCCAAAACATATAAATATTTGAAAATAAGTATATTAGATAACGTAATAAATAAACTGCCAGTGGACCGTAGGATATTTAGGTAAATAAATACAAAATAAATTTTTCCTTTTGTGAGGACTTCAGTAACCAAGGTAAACAACTATATTTTGAGATTACGTTGAAATATATTTTGTAGGTAAATTTAATTATATATTTTATTTTGATAACATTATTCTACAATATAATATATATTATAGATTTGTAGTATTGAAGGGTAGTTTACATTAAAATATTTAATTTGGAGATATTGAAAACTATTTGTTGACACTAGGTAACGACGACAGTTGCTTGGTTACTGGAATGTAGGAATTAATAATAATTAATAAATCATTTCCAAGTTGTTTTGAAAGGTGACACAATGTCATTTTCAACCAACGGAAATGAAAATGGGTTTATTATGTCATCTATACAGATGAACATTGATAATCTGAGACCCCAAAAAACAAAAGCAGGTATTCCTAGGCAGCGTATGAAATGGACGAACGATGTCAATATGTTCATCGTTCGTTCATATTTTTATGTAACTAAACTAGAAACAGATATGTTATTGTATAGGAAAAAATTACATTTACTTTTCTCACAAAATTATCCGGTTGCCCAAGTAAACGAACAAAGATTAGCTGACCAAAAAAGGTCAATTTTCAAAAATAATTTAATTCCTGTAGTAACATTAAATGAGATAAGAAAAGAAGTAGCAGATAGATTGCAATTGGAGAATAATTTAGATCAAATAAATACGAGTAGTAGTGTTATATTAGATGCATTGAATGAAGATAGTTTAGCTAATATTCTAGTAGAAGAATACAATGATATTAGAGTAGATTCAAATAACTTAGACATTATTCATAATCTTAGGGAAATCAATATTGCAAATTTAAACTTACTAGATGATAATGTAATAGAATTAGCTAACTTGCTTCAAAATAATATAAATAGATATATAGATATAGAGCCCACAGTTAGACCAAAATTACCAAAATTGCATACGTCAAAGAAATTATCTAAATTAATTTCTGAATTAAATAATTTAATTTTACCAAAAATAATATTTGACGATATTAGTTTTTTAGATCTTCATACAATAGTGTACGCTAGTGCTATCACTATATGTAATAAGTTAGGAGTTAAATTAATATCCTCTGATGATAGATCATATAGTTATAGTAAACCAGAATGGCAGATTAGATTAGAAAATGATGTAGTATTTTTAAGAAGTAGTATAGCTAGAGTAATTGAATATAAAAATGGAAATAGAAGTAGGAATATTTTGAGATATGTAGATGAAATCGGGAGAAAATTTGGTTATAGCATTGGTAGTAATAATAATGAAAATATAATCAATGATTTATTAGATTTATTAAAACAAAAATCAGGTGTAAAAGCTAGTAGATTAAAAAGATATAATTATACGTATAATAAAAGAAATAATAATAGATTATTTCAGAAAAATGAGAAAATATTTTATTCCAAACTTGACGATAAACAGAATATTATTTCGAATAATAATATTCCGTTGCCATCTGAATCAGATATGCGCGATTTTTGGACAAACATTTGGAGTAAAGATATAAAACATAATGAGGCAGGTAACTGGATAGAAAATGAAGAACTCAATTGTTCAGACATTGAACAAATGAGTTTTTCTGATATATCGGTTGAATTGTTAGCCAAAATTATAAAAAATACTCATAATTGGAAAGCCACGGGTTGCGATTGGATACATAATTTTTGGTACAAACGTCTAACTACTTTACATCCTCTTTTTGCAAAAAATCTTTCAAAACTTGTCAGAGAACCTCAAAATTTTCCTAATTTTCTAACTAAGGGCATTACTTATATGTTGCCTAAAAGCGAACATATTAATAATCCCTCTCAATATAGACCCATTACATGTCTACCGACAATATACAAAATTTTAACCTCTTGCTTGACAGATTTAATATATACTCATTTGGATGAAAAAAATATTTTATCTGAACAACAAAAAGGTTGTCGCAGAAAACATATGGGATGTAAAGAACAGTTAGTTATTGATTCTGTAATTTTAAAACAAATTCAAAATCAAAAGCGTAATTTACATACTTGTTATATAGATTATCAAAAAGCTTTTGATAGTGTCCCGCACTCGTGGCTAATCAAAATATTAAAAATATATAAAGTTAACCCAATTATAATTAGCTTTTTGAAAAATATTATGTCCTTTTGGAATACAGATTTGCTAGTTAATTTAAAAGGTAAGAAAATAGTAGTACCGGGCATTTCAATAAAAAGAGGGATTTTTCAAGGAGACTCATTGAGCCCTCTTTGGTTTTGCTTAGCATTGAATCCCCTTTCTAAAATGTTAATTAAAAGCAAGTTTGGAATAAAAATTAAGGGTAATACAAGAGAGAGTAGTATAGTTTCACATCTATTATATATGGATGATATAAAATTATTTTCAAATTCTGAATCAAATTTAGAGAAAATGATTAAGGTAGTTAAAATTTTTTCAGATGATATTAAAATGACTTTTGGTTTAGATAAATGTAAAACTATCCATATAGAGAAAGGCAAAATTGTAGATGGAGACGAGGGTATATTTAGAAATTTCAAAATTCAAAGTATGAAAGGGGATGAGGTTTATAAATATTTAGGATACCCGCAATCGAATAGATTAGATCACACTAGTATTAAAAATGATATTAGGATTAAATTTCAAACTAGGATCAGAAAAATTTTAAAATGCAATTTATCTGCTAAAAATTTAGTAAAAGCAATAAATACTTGGGCATTTCCTCTACTAACGTACTCATTTGGCATAATTAAATGGTCCAATACAGATTTAGATAGTTTAGAACGATTAATTAGAACTACGTTAACAAAATTTAATTGCCATCATCCAAATTCAGCTATAGAACGAATTAATTTACCTAGAAATTTAGGAGGTAGAGGTGTAGTCAAAATAACATCTTTGTAACACAATCAGGTAGAAATGCTTAGAAATTTTTTCCATAGGAAAGCTAATAGCTCAGAAATGCACAAAATAATTTGCAAGGCAGATAGAAATATTACACCTTTAAATTTATATGACGAGAATGCCAACATTCTTATAAATACTAACCAGGAATTATTAGATACCTGGTCAAATAAAATTATTCACGCAAAACACTTCAATTATCTCAACCAAACGTATGTTGACAAACTTTCGTCAAACAAATGGTTGAGTATTGGAGAGTTGAGCGCAGAAATAGAAGGATTTATGCTTGCCATTCAAGATCACTATCTTGCATAAATTTTTAATTTTTTAAATTTTTCTTTTGCTGTCTTCCAAATTTGGTTGGCATTTTTTGGTTGCGCTGCGCCGGCAAGTCAGCATGAGAGCCTTTATAGGCCAATAACAGCTGATGATGTAAATCTCCCGGTTTGGAGGATATTATAATTGCTAAAAACTCACATTAACAACACTGACTACAGCAAATTGTGTTTATGCGTATTTCGTGTTAAAACACTAACGAATACTGACAACGAAAATAAAATAAAAATGACGCACAATACAGTCGAGGAAATCCCCGTACAACATAAACTAAAAGGCTTGCGAACTTGGAAGATTTCAATTCCTTAGTTTTTTATTTAAATAAAGAAAAACATGTTACGTAACGCGTCTTTCGAACCCCCCCCCCCCCCTCCCCGTAACGCGCCGTAACGTTTAACCAGACCCCCCCCCCCCCCAAGTGCGTTACGTAATACTTGAACGGCCCCTTACCGCCTAGACGCACTTTTAAAGTGTCAATCAATCAATTTTTTTAATTTTTTTTTCCGGTTTAGGCAAATATTCTAAGAAATTCTGTATTTTTTTTTAAATTGTATTTTTGAAACCATGGCCATTTTTTGAACATTTTAATCCGAAAAATCAGGCCATTTTTTGTAAACCGGAAAGACGGGACATAATTTTATTGGTGCGAAAAAACGATAATTACATAGCCGAAAATCATTTAAAAAAAGGAACGTTTTCCCCACGAATGGCACAGGAGAAAATAACGAGGCATACCAAAAATATTACATCTCTTAAATATTTTTTTCCTCGATCCATCTTATTGATCATAAATCGTTATAATGTTCAACGACAGTATTACTAAATCCAATGTAATATACTTGTAAATTATAATAATAATAAGAATATTATATATAGTTGCTTAGCAACGCAAGCCTTGACGTTTGCTTGTATTTTAGCTCTCTGATTTTTTTTATTGTATCAGATAGAAAAGAATTAGCTTTGATCCCAAAACATATAAATATTTGAAAATAAGTATATTAGATAACGTAATAAATAAACTGCCAGTGGACCGTAGGATATTTAGGTAAATAAATACAAAATAAATTTTTCCTTTTGTGAGGACTTCAGTAACCAAGGTAAACAACTATATTTTGAGATTACGTTGAAATATATTTTGTAGGTAAATTTAATTATATATTTTATTTTGATAACATTATTCTACAATATAATATATATTATAGATTTGTAGTATTGAAGGGTAGTTTACATTAAAATATTTAATTTGGAGATATTGAAAACTATTTGTTGACACTAGGTAACGACGACAGTTGCTTGGTTACTGGAATGTAGGAATTAATAATAATTAATAAATCATTTCCAAGTTGTTTTGAAAGGTGACACAATGTCATTTTCAACCAACGGAAATGAAAATGGGTTTATTATGTCATCTATACAGATGAACATTGATAATCTGAGACCCCAAAAAACAAAAGCAGGTATTCCTAGGCAGCGTATGAAATGGACGAACGATGTCAATATGTTCATCGTTCGTTCATATTTTTATGTAACTAAACTAGAAACAGATATGTTATTGTATAGGAAAAAATTACATTTACTTTTCTCACAAAATTATCCGGTTGCCCAAGTAAACGAACAAAGATTAGCTGACCAAAAAAGGTCAATTTTCAAAAATAATTTAATTCCTGTAGTAACATTAAATGAGATAAGAAAAGAAGTAGCAGATAGATTGCAATTGGAGAATAATTTAGATCAAATAAATACGAGTAGTAGTGTTATATTAGATGCATTGAATGAAGATAGTTTAGCTAATATTCTAGTAGAAGAATCCAATGATATTAGAGTAGATTCAAATAACTTAGACATTATTCATAATCTTAGGGAAATCAATATTGCAAATTTAAACTTACTAGATGATAATGTAACGGTAAGATTGCATTACGACGGTAGACAAAGAAAACGATGCAAAAGCGAAAGCCAGATTGATTTTAACTATTGATCCGTCATTGTATGTTCATATTAGAGAGGCAACAAGTGCTGTGAACTTATGGGAAAAGCTGAAATCTATGTTCGATGACTCAGGATTCTCCAGAAGAATAACTTTGCTGAGGAACCTAATTTCGATTCGTCTAGAAAGTTGCGAGTCAATGACAAGCTACGTCACGCAAGTAATCGAAACGGCGCAAAGATTATCTGGTACGGGCTTTCAGATCGGAGATGAATGGATTGGCAGCCTGCTGTTGGCCGGTTTACCTGAAAAATACTTCCCCATGATCATCGCTATAGAGCATTCCGGTATCGCCATTACTGCTGATGTCATGAAGGCCAAATTACTTGACCTTGTAGGAAATGAAGGCGAACACACGTCTTCCGGTTGTGGCGCTTTCTTGAGTAGAGGGCAGCACAGTCGCCAACAGTATTCTAAAGTTGGCAGCACTGGCAGAAGTGACAGTTCTAACTATGAACGTCGTAGTTCGTCGTCTATGGTCAATTCGAATGTAAAAAAAACTGACAGAAATAACATAAAGTGTTACCGTTGTCGTCAATACGGTCACTATAAATCGCAGTGTAAACATAATGATCAGCAACAAATGAAGAAAACTAATGCGTTTTCGGCTGTTTTCTTAAGCGGGAATTATAGTAAAAAAGATTTTTACTTAGACAGTGGTGCGAGTATTCACATGACGCCGGATGTAAACCTAATAAAAAATGCATCTTATTCGCCAAAGATCAAGGAGATACCAGCAAATCAAAGTGCTATGCCTGTATTGTGCGTTGGTAGTGTAGACATAATAACAGTCACTACAAATTGCAAATTTGAGGTTACTTTGAAAGAAGTTTTATGTGTTCCTAATCTTACCACAAATTTGATCTCAATATGTCAACTCATAAAGAATGGCAATAGTGTAGAATTCAAAGATGATTGTTGCTGTGTTTACAACAAAAAGAAGGATTTGGTGGCAGTTGCTACACAAATAGATGGTGTTTACAAGTTGGGGTTAGATAATCAACAGTGTTTGTTTACATCTACTTCAGTGAGCGATGTGACCTGGCACAGGAGAATGGGACATTTAAATGTAAATGACTTGAATAAAATGCGAGACGGTGCAGTCACGGGTATATCATACACAGAGAAGTGTAAGATTGACAAAAGTACTTGCACAATATGTTGCGAAGGAAAGCAGTCGCGACTACCTTTTGTCCATGCAGCAACAGAAGCAGCAATTCATTGGATCTAGTACATGGGGACGTGTGCGGACCCATGGAGATAACCTCAATTGGTGGATCGAGATACTTTCTTGTATTTATTGATGACTACTCACGTATGGCTTTTGTTTTCTTTCTTAAAAATAAAAGTGAAGTATTCAAGTATTTTAAGGAATTTAAGTCATTAGTTGAAAATCAGAAAAATAGAAAAATAAAAATATTTAGAACAGACAATGGCTTAGAATTCTGTAGTAATGAATTTGAAATTTTTTTAAGGATTTAGGCATTGTGCATCAAAAGACAAATGCTTATACTCCTGAGCAAAATGGTATGAGCGAACGTATCAACAGAACTATAGTAGAGAGAGCTCGGTGTTTATTATTTGACGCAGATTTAGATAAGAAGTTTTGGGCAGAGGCCACAAATACAGCAGTCTATCTCAGAAATCGATCCATTGCGTCAGGTTTAAATAATAAAACACCATACGAACTCTGGACAAATCAGAAACCAGACTTAAAGCACATCCGAATATTTGGTAGTCAAGTAATGGTCCACATCCCAAAGGAGAAACGACTTAAGTGGGATACAAAGTCAAGGAAACACATACTTGTTGGTTTTGCAGAAAATGTGAAAGGCTACAGAGTGTATGACCCTATGAAGCGTAAAATCACAACAAGCAGAGATGTAGTAGTTTACGAAAATACTGAAAAGAAACATCACTCCGATGACAGTCTAAATATTTCAGTTGGGGATGTAATCCGAACTAATAAGTCAGACAGTCAAGTCCAGAGTGGCAATGACGAAGTAAAAGAAGAATCCTCTAGCGCGGAAAGACTAAATATTTTAGTTGGGGATGTAATCCAAACTGATAAGTCAGACAGTCAAGTCAAGAGTGTTAAGGAAGATAGTGCGGAAAGTCTAAACATTTTTTCAGGATCTGATTATCTCAATGCTTTGACTGATTTTGATTCTACATTACAGCAGACCACAGAGGAAGAAGATGAACCAGAGTCAGAAATATTACTTGCCAAGCGTACCAGAAGAGTACCAATGCGTTATGGCTACACAAAATTGTGTACAAAAACAAGTTCAAAAATTGCCCAGGATCCAGTTACCTTTCAAGAAGTCCTATTAAGTCCAGATAAGGACAAGTGGATTGAGGCTATGGAGGACGAGTTACAAGCATTCAAAGACAATAAAGCGTTGGATCCTGTGAACGAACTGCCTTCAGACAAAACTCTAGTGAAGTGCAAATGGGTTTACAAAAAGAAAGTGAATAGTGATAACAGTGTGCGGTATAGGGCGCGTCTAGTGGCTAAAGGCTTTACGCAGAAGCCTGGTGTAGATTATGAAGAAACTTTTTCCCCTGTAGTCAGACATTCTACTTTAAAAATGTTGTTTGCACTGTCAGTTGAATTAGATTTAAATGTATCACATTTGGATGTCAAGACAGCCTTCTTAAATGGCTACCTCAAAGAAGATATTTATATGATACAGCCTGACATTTATTGTGATAAGAAAAATATTGTAAAATTAAATCTGGACTGGACTATCTGGACTGCCCGGGCTTCACCCTCGCAGGCAAGTTCAGACCTAAAGGAGGTGTCTGTCTCTATAGTCGAGCTGACGTCAACTGTGTGCGATTGTTGAATCTGGAAAACTCCAGATTCGACGTAATGTGGGTACGCGTCAATCTTGCCAGTACGGTAAGATTCTACGCGTGTTTATACCGCTCATCGAACCTGAGCGAATCAGACACGTCCGAGCTCTTCAAACACTTAAGCGACACTATTGATGACCTCTTGCCCCGCTACCCTACGGCAGAGTTTGTGGTCCTGGGGGACTTCAATGTTCATAACGAACCTTGGTTGAAGTTCTCAGGATCAACAGACTCGGCTGGACGCCAAGCGGAATCCTTTGCCCTTTGCTACGGATTGGAGCAAATGGTTCAGGAGCCTACAAGGGTTCCTGATGTCCAGACTCACCGTTCCAATCTGTTAGACTTATTTTTAACTACTGTGCCACACGGTTACAGGATTGAAGTCACAGCGCCTTTAGGATCGTCCGACCACTGCCTGGTGACGACATCAATCCCTGTAAACTTCAGACCACCAAACGAGAGACTGAAGAGAAAAGTGTGGCACTATAGGTCAGCAGATTGGTTTGGTCTGCGGGCACATTTTAATGCTTTTCCGTGGTCAGCTGTCTGTTTTCCGACTTCGGATCCCTCAAGATGTGCCCAGGAAATTGGTGAAGTCATCACATCCGCGATGGATGGCTTCATCCAATCTACTGTTAAGGAAACTGGTGTAGGCTCAAAGCCGTGGTTCAGTCGACAATGCGCTGAAGCAGTGCGACGAAAAAACGCGGCTTACCGAGCCTACAAAACATCTAGAACATCCGAAGACAGAACAGCTTACAACAAAATGGCAAAAGAAACCAAGAGAATCATAAATAGGTCAAAATTCGAGCACGACCAGCAGATCAGCAGAAAGCTGACTGCATGCCCGCATGGCAGCAGGCAATTCTGGTCGCTTGCGGGCTCAATAGGTCGCAATTTCTGCAAATCCAGTCTGCCACCTCTTACCAGACCTGACGGCTCACTAGCAAACACCGCCACCGAAAAGGCTAACTTACTAGGTAAAATGTTTGCGGATAACTCAACCCTCGATGACCAAGGTGCTGTCCTGACGTCGGTTCCTCACTGCGGTTTTCATATGAAAAAGCTGAGGATCCGGCATCGGGAAGTACTCCATGTTTTACGAGGGCTTGATGTTAATAAAGCTAGTGGGCCCGACGGAATACCTGCCCTGGTACTGCAGAGGTGCGCTGCAGAATTAGCTCCAATTTTGACGAAGCTTTTTAAAATGCCCCTGAAGACTGGCTCTGTGCCCTCTGGTTGGAAAAAAGCGGTTATCCATCCTATTCCAAAGAAGGGTGACCGCTCCAACCCGGCCAACTACCGCCCCATAGCGATCACATCAGTTCTGTCTAAGGTGATGGAACGTGTGATCAACGACAAACTGCTCACATACCTCGAGAAGAACAAAATTATTAACGACCGTCAATACGGATTCCGTCGGAACCGCTCGTGCGGTGATCTTCTCGCGTATGTGACGCATGTTTGGGGGCGATGCCTGGAACGTTTCGGTGAGACCCAAACGGTTGCACTGGACATCTCCAAGGCCTTTGACCGGGTTTGGCACCGAGGACTTGTCAACAAGCTGCATTCTTACGGACTTCCCGCATCCTTGTGTACGTGGATTGCCGACTTCTTGAGGGGGAGGTCGATTCAGACGGTAGTCGATGGTTTCACCTCTTCCTCACACTCGATAAATGCTGGCGTCCCGCAGGGATCGGTTCTGTCTCCAACTTTGTTTCTGTTGCACATCAACGACCTTTTGTCATGTGCACCAATTCACTGTTATGCGGACGACAGTACAGTTCATGATAGCTTTTTATTTGACAAGCCCCCAAAGGGCTCACAAACTCCAACAGCTCGTAGGGCTTTGAAGCAAAGAATGGACGGCTACCTCGAGAGTGTTTTCTCTTGGGGTAAAAATAATCTCGTTGAATTTAATGTTTCAAAGACCCAATCTTGTCTGATTACGTCCAAAAGGGATCGAAATGAAAATCTAGTCTCTTTCAACGGAAGCAATCTTCCGAACAGGCCCTCCATTGATATGCTTGGTGTAACCCTAAGTGACCAGCTCAGGTATGGGGGCTCCATCGAAGCCAGAGTAAAGCTAGCCTCCCAAAAACTGGGCGTACTGTACAGGGCCCGCAGATACTTTAATAGTACACAACTGCTAACCCTGTACAAATCGCAAGTGCGCCCCACGGTTGAATTTGGCAGCCACCTCTGGTCTGGAGTTCCAAAATACCTGAAAAATACCCTCGACTCTGTGCAGAAACGGGCGGTCCGTTTGATAGATTCTCCCATCTTAACAGACGGATTGCAATCTTTAGAGCACAGGCGTCGGGTGGGAATGCTATCCTTGTTCTACCGGTATTACAATGGAAGATGCTCCGAGGAACTAGCATCATTGATCCCTTCGGCACCGGTGCATAGTCGGGAAACACGCCTAACGCGTGCCCAACATTTGTACACAGTTGACATTTGTCACATGAGAACGGGTCGTTTCTTCGACTCATTCTTGTGTTCAACAGCTCGGCTGTGGAATGATTTGCCGGCCTCTGTGTTTCCTCCTTCCTACAACATGGGTCTCTTCAAGACCAATGTTCATTCCTTCCTCTCCTCAAAAAGACCCTCCACACAGCATCCCAGATGACATAGGCCCTGAGGGAAATTATTTTCCTCAGGGCCTCCTGTGTGGAGTTAATGTAAAAAAAAAAAAAAAAAATAAAGCAATTTATGGACTGAAACAGTCATCTAGATCGTGGTATGAAAGGGTTGAGCAATGTCTAAGTGAGATAGGATTTAAAAAGAGTCGTCTAGAACCTTGTGTATTTACAAAAAATTATGAAAATGTGAAAATAATAATTGCAGTCTATGTGGATGATTTTTTTGTTTTTTCTAATTGTAAAAATGAGACTGAAACGCTAATATCTGTATTAAGTTCTAAATTTGAAATTAAAAACTTAGGGCAGGTACAGCAATGCTTAGGCATGCGGGTTGAGATTGATAAAAAATCTAATACTGTAACTTTAGATCAGGAACAATACATTGATCAATTATTGCAGAAATTTAATATGTTAGATTGTAAAGTTATAAACACTCCTATGGAAAGTAAATTGGATATAGAAACAACTGAATCTTGTAGTAGCGATATTCCATATCAACAGTTGATAGGTAGTCTTATGTATTTATCAGTTCTTACTAGACCAGACATAGCATTTTGTATAAGTTTTCTCAGTCAGTTTAATAAGTGTTATACTAATAATCACTGGAATTATGCAAAAAGAATACTGAGATATCTCAAGAAAACAAAAAATTACTGTTTAAAATATACAAAAGATGGTGGTAAAATTAAAGGTTTTGTTGATGCTGATTGGGCTAATAGTACAATAGATCGTAAGTCTTATACAGGCTTTTGTTTTCTAATGTCTGGTTCAGCAATTTCTTGGGAAAGCCGAAAGCAAAGAACTGTAGCATTGTCCAGCATGTCCATTGCAGAAGCTTGTAAAGAAGCCATATATTTAAGGTCTTTATTGTATGAACTAACTGGAAACTTGTGTGCTATAAATTTATATAATGATAGCCAAAGTGCTCAAAAGTTAGTTGCCAATTATGTGTGTCATAGGAAGAGTAAGCATATAGACATTAGGTATCATTTTATTAAAGATGTTATAAATGATAAAATTGTCAACTTAGAATATTTACCTACAACAGACATGCCAGCTGATGTTTTAACGAAAGCATTATGTCCAATAAAACATTATAAATGTGTGAATGATATGGGTATGATTCAGTTGAATATTTAGTTGCAATGTTAGTATATAATAAAACACTGTATTTAATTTTAGAGATTTTAGTTTATTTACTGTAGTTGGGGTGTTGGAATTAATTCCGGATTACATTAAATAAACCAAGTACCTAACGTCATTTGTTGTACTGTTGTGTATTTAGTTATCTATGCTTCTATGAATAAACTCTCTGTCTATCATCTTGCCTTGAACAAGTCGGTTGTTTTATTTCTTTATCACATCAAAAAGTTTGACGGTAATACTCAGTTGTATCACAAAGTTATATACTGCATACGACGCCATTGCATGTCTCTGTTATTCTGTACCGGTGACTAGAGATCACTAGATGACAGTGGATTCGAGGAACATGCTATTTTTGAAACAGTTCCTGTCTCGGTTGCTTCGTACCGGTGACTTGCGTAACTTTGTCATCGACAAAAGGCAGACAAAATACGAAAAAGTTTATTCTGCAACAATAGTTCCAACGTACTTCTTCAAATCTCTCATTTGAGAAGATGAATTGCTGCACTTAGATCACAATAAAGGTTTTTTATCAAGAGTGAGTCAGCATGTGGCTCGTCAGATTGCCCTTTTGAGAACATGAATAGTTGCACTCGGAACAAGAAAAAGGTTTTTCTCCACTGTGAGTCAGCTTGTGCTTCGTGAGATTGCTCTTTAGAGAACATGAAAAGTTGCACTAGGAACAAGAAAAAGGTTTTTCTCCACTGTGAGTCAGCTTGTGCCTCGTGAGACTGCCCTTTTCAGAACATGAATAGTTGCACTCGTAACAAGTAAAAGGCAATTTACCAATGTGAGTCAGCTTGTGGTGTGTTAAACTGCCCTTTCGAGGGCATGAATAGTTGCACACGGAAGAAGAAAAAGGTTTTTCTCCACTGTGATTCAGCATGTGGATCGTTAGACTGCCCTTTCGATAACATGAATAGTTGCACACGAAACAAGAAAAAGGCCATTTTACACTGTGAGTCAGCTTGTGGTGTGTTAAACTGCCCTTTCGAGCGCATGAATAGTTGCACTCGGAACAAGAAAAAGGTTTTTCTCCACTGTGAGTCAGCTTGTGCTTCGTGAGATTGCTCTTTAGAGAACATGAAAAGTTGCACTCGGAACAAGAAAAAGGTTTTTCTCCACTGTGAGTCAGCATGTGGATCGTTAGACTGCCCTTTCGAAAACATGAATAGTTGCACACGAAACAAGAAAAAGGCCATTTTACACTGTGAGTCAGCTTGTGGTGTGTTAAACTGCCCTTTCGAGCGCATGAATAGTTGCACTCGGAACAAGAAAAAGGTTTTTCTCCACTGTGGGTCAGCTTGTGCTTAGCCAGACTGCTCTTTAAAGAACATGAATAGTTGCACTCGGAACAAGAAAAAGGTTTTTCTCCACTGTGAGTCAGCATGTGCATGGTCAGATGGCCTTTTTGAGAACATGAATAGTTGCACTCGGAACAAGAAAAAGGTTTTTCTCCACTGTGAGTCAGCTTGTGCTTGGTCAGACTGCTCTTTAGAGAACATGAACAGTTGCACTCGGAACAAGAAAAAGGTTTTTCTCCACTGTGAGTCAGCTTGTGCTTCGTGAGACTGCCCTGTTCAGAACATGAATAGTTGCACTCGGAACAAGAAAAAGGTTTTTCTCCACTGTGAGTCAGCTTGTGACTCGTGAGATGGCTCTTTTGAGAACATGAATAGTTGCACTCGGAACAAGAAAAAGGTTTTTCTCCACTGTGAGTCTGCTTGTGCTTGGTCAGATTGCTCTTTAGAGAACATGAATAGTTGCACTCGGAACAAGAAAAAGGTTTTTCTCCACTGTGAGTCAGCTTGTGCTTGGTCAGACTGCTCTTTAGAGAACATGAATAGTTGCACTCGGAACATGAAAAAGGTTTTTCTCCACTGTGAGTCAGTATATGCCTGGTCAGATTTCCCTTTTGAGAACATGAATAGTTGCACTCGGAACAAGAAAAAGGTTTTTCTCCACTGTGGGTCAGCTTGTGCTTAGCCAGACTGCTCTTTTCAGAACATGAATAGTTGCACTCGGAACAAGAATAAGGTTTTTCTCCACTGTGAGTCAGCATATGGATCGTTAGACTGCCCTTTCGATAACATGAATATTTGCACTCGGAACAAGAAAAAGGTTTTTGTCCACTGTGAGTCAGCACGTGGATCGTTAGATTGCCCTTTTGAGAACATGAATAGTTGCACTCTGAACAAGAAAAAGGTTTTTGTCCACTGTGAGTCAGCATGTGGATGGTCAGACTGCCCTTTCGAGAACATGAATAGTTGCACTCGGAACAAAAATAAGGTTTTTCTCCACTGTGAGTCAGCATGTGCATGGTCAGACTGCCCTTTCGAGAACATGAATAGTTGCACTCGGAACAAGAAAAGGGTTTTTCTCTGCTATGAGTCAGCAAGTGCCTCGTGAGATTGCTCTTTTGAGAACATGAAAAGTTGCATTCGGTACAAGAATAGGGTTTAACTCCAGTATGGATTAGACGGTGACTTACAAAATCATTCCTATGATAGCAAGAGTAGTCACATTGAGGACAAAATAATCGTTTATCCACAAGATGCGTCTTCAGATCTGTCGACAAATTTAAAAAGAATATGAATAAAAAAGGCTCATTAAGATTTATTTTCCGCGATAAGTTGAAAAAATGGATATAAGATAATGTTCATACCATGAAAATAGGTTTTACCTGTTGTCTGGTTCATTTCGTCGCGTTCTAAGCATTCTTTCTTAACATCCGACATGTCCATGTCAATTTCCATAAATGGAAAACTCCCTTCATCTTCTTCTCGGGATCCAAGATCCTCCTTGATGGTCACTGTCTCCACATTAGTGCTGCCTGCAAAACCAAAATGACAATACGAACATTTATAATTGCAATGTTCGTTGAATGTAGTGTAGTACATTCATAAACTACAATAATTTAGATACAACGAGACTTTATAAAAAAATATCTATAAATATGAAAGATTTTAAACCCAATCACTTAACAAATGTATATAGGCGTGGATTTGGATACGAACTTTAAGATAAAAGAATGACACCAGGTGTCCGCATCAGTTGCCAACGCTTCAAGAAGGACTCTGCTCTTGAAGAGGTCAATGTTAAGGTTTTTATTTCCATCAATATTTACGTAACTGTTACGTGTAACTGATAACATGTCCCTAATAAAAAAGGTAAATATTTGAGAAATCGGGAACTTATTGCGAGTAAAACATTTAAGTTAATAATTCCAAATTAAAAATGTGGCATGTTATATAAATAATTAAAAAATTAAACATGCCACATTTTTTAATATATTCAATGTAACTAACTGGCTGTCTGAGTAATCTCTGCATATTGCAAACATTCCTTCTTTACATCTTGGAGGTCGAAATCTGTACCTGTATACAGCATTACACCTCCACCTTCTTCCTGGGGACCTGGTTCCGTCTTGATGGAAAAAGTCTCAGGATTTACTAGATCCATGTCCCTGCTATGGTAGCGTTTGGTAATTGGTTCAAGCCAAAACAGGTATTCCTGAAACAGAAAATTTTTATAACGGAAATTCAATTCCCATGAGGTTTGAAATTTTTCCAAAACATTGAAGTCGCATACGTAACTCATGTTTTGAAACAAGACTATAATAATTATTGTAACTGTATTTTAAACTGGGGTTCGACATTTGCAAGTTGAGAACCGCCATCAAGATCAAGGGGGCAGAATTCAATATAATATATACAATATGTATTTCTAAAGGTAAGCCGGTATTTCCTTATTTCGATCTCCCATTTCGCTTTTATCAGAAATTCGGAAATACGTGTTTATATAATGTGAGTATTTTAATCAATGCAATATTAAAACTATGCCGCCAATCTTATTTAGGGAAGTGTTTACAACAAACGGCTCTGCCAATATCGAATGTGATGTGTTGAGGTCTTAAGAAGAAGTACAAAACTGATTTATTCAATAAGCGAGACAAGCAAAAACGGATATTACTTTATTGCAGTCTTTCAAATTTCTGGGATTAGATGAAGAAAGAGTGAAAAGATGCTATCGTATGTATATATATATATATATATATATTTTTTTATTCAATATAATGGTACAAAAATGACAAATGTTACATGGGTCACAACGTTCAAATAAACTGCAAATACGATAAGAGGAAGAACTGGAGTCCCTTGTCCCATAAGATCACCGAGCATTGATGGCTGTTTTGAGGGAACACCGCAAAGCACCTCATCTCAATTAGAGGTGATTTGGAGTGGCCGGCCCGCTCTCCTGATTTGTCCCCTTGCAATTTTTTTCTATGGATTTTTTTTTGAAATCCTATGTTTATGTGAACCGTCCAAGGACCCTACAAGATTTGAAGACCAACATTCAGGAAGGAATTGCCAGGATAACGAATGATATGCTGGCAAGAGTCATGACAAACGCCAGAAATCGGTTTACTTAGTGTATGGAGAATAGGGGACGTCACCTACCTAATTTGATATTTAAAACTAAGTAAAACAAAACTACATTATAAAAAACAGATAAAAAAATTCTGATTCATATAATGGGTTTTAATCAATTTTGAAAAAAGGAAGTTATGCTGCCGCACCCTGTATTTTAGATGATAAGTCTACGAAAGCGTCTCGAGTGCTCAAATTTTCTCTAAAACCATATTGATGTGCATTTATTATACTATTTTCTTTTATAAATCTAAACACCTGCTTTTATACACTGTTTTCAAATATTTTTCGATATTTGAGGTAAAAAATATTGGTCTATAATTATGACTCAGAATGGGGTCACCAGATTTTAAAAAAGGAGTAATAATAGCTGTTTTTGTTACTAAATGGAAAGTTGCCATTAACCGGAGACTTTTGCTGTCTCACTCTAGTACTAATCAAGTCAAAGTAGCAATCTAATATTGCCACCGAAACACTGATCCAAAATTAGTTAGACTTAAAAATGACGATTCCAATCTTCCCGAAAAAAGCGTTAAATAAATTCCCTTTCACGTGTTGGTGTATAGATTGGCGTCGGTGGGGTAAGCGTAAGCAGGGCCGCATTAGACATAGCGCAGTTGTGCATGTGAGCCTGCCTGCTCAAATGAAAGAACAGATGTCGATCAGTTTGGCTGTCAGCTGCTAACAAATGAATAGCGTGATAAATATCAGCGTTATTACTTACCAATAACTGTCACAAGTATGGGATGATAGATTTAATTGCGTGGATTAAACAGAGTAAGGTATATTATGAAGAATTAGAGATTGGAAATAAGATGAAGAGTCTGACTGTGAAGAAACACGTGTAAATAAAATAATATGGTTATCCATAGACAGTGATGAAGTATTAGATAGACAATTATTAAAATTTCCTTTCATTGCCTTTTAGGTTTATGTAAGTATATGATTCGAATCATGTGTTGTATAATATTATAGTTAATTTGTGTATTCCACCCATATATCAAATATAATATAGCTAGCAGAACCTTCAGTCTGTTGAATGTAGGACTTGGCGACCTTGAGGAAAAATGACGTCCAGAAACATCATAGTCATAGATAATAATTTCCAAGCTGTCATAGAAAATAAAAATATAAATACAAAATCGTTCCTGTGCTGATATTTAGTGCAAGCGATTCTGACCTTGTTCTTTATAATTTTGTTATTCTTTTTTACGGTTAAAATTGCTTCTAAAAGTCCAAGATATTTTGTAGGAGGACACAAGTTCCACAGTCGACAAAAATTCAGTTCCTCAAAATCGTGACAAGCTGGTAACCCTGTACAATTCTTACGTGTGTCCATCAATTCTATTTAAAAGCCACCTCTGGGCCGAATCCCCCATATATATGAAAATCCAACTTGATACTGTTCAAGTTTGGAAGAGCCGTCCGATTTATAACCAACTATGTACAGACCTATTGCTATATCGAATGCACGGACGCCATGTAGACATTCTGAGTCTGCTCTACAGGAATTTCAATGGAGCCTGCTCGACAGAGCTAACAGCATTGATTCCGTTTGCCTCGCTGCACGTACGCGAAACTCTACAGTCACCTGTTCACAGTTGAAGTTGGCTCAATGAGAACGGATCGTTTCTTCAACTCGTATTGGTGTAAGTCGGCTCGCGAGAAGAAAGAACTACCGTCATATTTTTCCCCCTCCATAAATTGAATCCCTTCCAACAACCCCTACCTTCCACCTCACAACGCCTTACAATACCGAACCAAATGGCGATACGGCACCCTGTCTTTACACCGTATAGACACCGGAAGGCGTAGTCCAGCGGTAAGGCTCTTGACTAGCATTCCGAAGGTCGCGGGATCGAATCCCGGCGTGGCAAATAAATTTTATTTGTTTATTTTTGAGTTATTTCACAATTTATTCATTTAAAAAAAATATATGAAGTATATAGTATACTTGCGGCAAGTTCCAGAGTGCAAGATACTCTCAGTATCGCCCTGGCGTAAGACCACCATTCAGAATTGAAACGTTACTTGAAATGGCATAAGGCGTGTTTGGTGACCAGATCTGAATAGCCAGGTACTTCCCCACCTTCCTCTTCCCTATCTCTTTCCCCTCCCCACTACCTTCAGCCTCACAACATACCCCAATTAGGGATGCCATAGTCTCACTGGCTCCAGACCGGAGCAGCTGAGACTCTTGTGAAGTATCTTTATAAAAAAAAAAATTAAGACACGGGCATTTTTCATATCGTACGAGTGATACAGTTAGTCCACCAAGGTACTACCTACTACTTCATACACTACCTAACATTTAATGGTGGGATGTTATTTTTATTAAATATAATTTTTGACGTACAATATACTATTTATTCTTTTCCTACCATTTATATTAGCAAAAATGCTTAAACATTTGAGTGAAATTATAAATTATAACCTCCTTCAAAGCCATATCTAATTACATTAATAATTATTATCGTTTGTAATTTTATATTTATATAAACAAGTAAAACATAAATAAATTTAGCTGTACACAGCCGTAATACATATTTGCCATACTTTTGATTAAAACATTATTATTCAGATTATTCGAGTATTTTGCTACCAAATACAAATTTAAATTTTGCATGAAAATGGCCGCCCAGACGTTCCTCTTACTACATTAAACTTGACTGACTTAAGCGTGAGTTGTATTTGAGCAAAATAATGATAGTTCCTCACGCATAGATCAGTCAGATATGATGGTGACTGTCTGTTTAGTCTCCGATACCCTTTACTAACAAAAGTCAAACATAAAAAATTAACGATTATTTTACCTAACCAAAGCCGTTTTAATAGGCAAAACTTTTGGAAATCAGACTAAGTTCCTACTTAATTACTACAAAAAAAAACAATTATTTACGTCAGGGGAGATGGTAAATGATGCTTTAAAATTACATTTGTATTTAATCAAAGTTCAAAACCTCCCATTAAAATTTGTCCCTTTGGCGCTGTTAGGATCTTGATAATAATTTACTGGATCACACGCACTTCAGGTATAAATTATGAAAATTACATTTTTTTAAACTTTTGATACAAGGAACAACTATTTACACGAAAAAATAGGTTATTAGGTTCTTAGTTTGGGTGAAATAGGTAATGCACCTATGCGTATTTAGATTTAATGAAACTTTCGCAAACTTCAATATGGATTGATAAAGTTATATTTGGACAATACAATTTTTGTATGGACTACAATTTTAGTATGGACAACAATTTAAGTACGGACTAAAAATTCATAAAATGGCGGCAAAGGGATCTTTTACAAAGAAAATTTTGAAAAAATATTGAGCATAAAAATGGAAATTTATTGAATCTTTTGTCACTTCTCCAGACGTAATTAAAAAAAATCTTGTAATAATTAAGTTGAATTAAAGTTGAACTCATCCTTCAAATGCGTGTAAAACGTGCGGCGGTCAGAATTATATTTACCTTTATTTCTTATGTCGCATGGAATACTTTATTTTACGACAGGTATTACAAACAATAAATCGATTGTTTCCCGAAGTTTATTGGCGCCATTAGAGAAAGTGAGATAGTAAACGTAGCAACAATTGAATATAAGAAGGACAATCTAGGACAGTAGGTCGTCTCGTACATCATTCTGTAATTGTCTTGGTGTAAGCGAGTAAGCGGATCTTGGCATCTGTCACACCTGTCCTGTAATGTAGAATGTAAAATTTGGCGGAAAAACGCCACCGTTACTATATCGATATGGTTCTAACAAACATATTCTTTGAACGTCTATCTTTATCCTACATAATTAATTTTGTACTTAAAATTTGGTGAAAACCCAAGAGTGTTTCTTACACTTGGTGTAAGAAACACTTAACCAAGAGTGTTTCTTGGCGGGTATGGGTACCGCCGCCCCGGGAACCATTTATTGGATAACCAACACCCCCGCCGTAGGTGACCCCAAGTGGTTCGCTACGTTTGGTAACTTAGCAGGGATACCCGGGTTCGTGGGGTGAGGATTGTCCAGGTCTTGGCGGCCGATGCGTCTGCCCAGCTGCCATGTGTGGGCAGGATCGAGAGAGACAGGTTGAGGGAGGTCTTTTATCCTCACCAGCCGAAATCTCTCAACCCATCGCCTTTCACCGCGTTTGGCGGAATGGATTCATACGTCCGTCACACCTGGACACCCTGACTCCCAGATTCCTACCCACCTCTCATAACTATTTCCTTCCCAGAACTGTGAAGTGGCCTCCATGATCGTGAGATCTCACACCATTAGATTACTTTCTTTGGGGGTATGTGAAGTCACTAGTCTATGCTGATAAACCAGAGACGTTGGACCATTTGGAAGTCAACATTCGCCGTGTTATTGCCGATATATGACCCACTTCCTCGATAAAGTTGTCGAAAATTAGACTTCACGATTGCGCTTCATTCGAGCTAGCCGTGGGGCTCAGAGGCCCGGAAATCATATCTAATCAATAATGGCATAAAATTATCTTTTTAATAAAGCCAATATCATAGACATTAACATTATTTTAATGTGTTTTTTTTTTCATTTCGAATTTTTATACCTCTCAAAAAAACACCCTTTAATTAAATTTAGAAGAACTAAATGCACTTAAAATAATTTATCTATGGCAAAAATATTCGATTATTTCTAGAGATTTTGGAAAACGTTAGGATTATGGGAGAAATTCCTAAAAAATAAAACTAGTTATCTTTATACTAACTTTGGGCCGGGAAATCCGAATCTGAAAGAATTAGGTTGGGGCAAGCAAATAGAAACTGAATTACACGACTGCAAAATTTTGAATTCATACTCAGTTTACAGGTAAATTTGACGTTTTTGACGCTCTCAACAATGCCATAGAAAAAACCAAAGATATTTTATGTTCAACCACAGAAAATTAAGTGATGCCATAAGCAATAATATTAATAACGTAAAACTTTCAGACACGATACTTCCTCACATGATAATTCATCACATAACTCACATTAACCTGATGAATTATGACTATCTCAACGGCCGTATTCAGTTTAGCGGCTACGCTAGGTTTGTGTAACATGGTTTGTGATACAAAAGAAAGTGCCCCCTTCGTAGCGCCTACTCGCGTCAAGGCAAGAAAACATCCCAGTTTTCAAGTAGTTTAGCGGCTACGCTACGTTTGTGTAACATGGTTTGTGATACAAAAGAAAGTGCTCCCTTCGTAGCGCCTACTCGCGTCAAGGCAAGAAAACATCCCAACTTTCAAGTAGTTTAGCGGCTACGCTAGGTTTGTGTAACATGGTTTGTGATACAAAAAAAAAGTGCCCCCTTCGTAGTGCCTACTCGCGTCAAGGCAAGAAAACGTCCCAGCTTTCAAGTAGTTTAGTGGCTACGCTAGGTTTGTGTAACATTTTTGTAGACGTAGACGTATTGTATGTAGACGTTTTTTCCGATGTTGATATCCTGTTATTTGCTGATGATTTAAAATTATATAAAAAAATTAAAAATATTTCTGATTGCATAATTTTACAAAAAAATTTAAACAACTTGTTTAATTGGTGTATATGCAATAAACTGGCACTTAACATTAGTAAATGTCAAATAATAAGATTTTATAAAATAAAGAAACCGATCATTTATGAATACAATCTTGACAAAATTATATTAAACTCAGTAGAAACAATAAATGATCTAGGTATTATTTTTAACTCAAAACTTACATTTATTACCCATATAACTAATATTATTAATAGAGCAATGAAGATTTTAGGATTTATTATTAGAATAACCAAACAATTTTGTAACATTGATACTATTCGCATTTTATACATAACGCTAGTGAGAAGCATTTTAGAATATCTCTACGATTTGGGCTCCACATTACAATATCCATATTCAAGCGATTGAAAAAGTCCAGCATAGATTCCTTAGGTATATTAATTTTAAATTAGGTATTCCAAGAGAATCCCTGGACTATAATTTGTTATTAAACTGGACTAATCTCGTAAATTTATCAGATCGCAGAAAAATCTGTGATCTATTAATATTATATAAAATAATTCACTCGGTCTTGGATACCCCTGATTTAATAGAACTAATACGATTTCATTGCCCTGGTCGCGCTAACAATAGACTGACTCTACCGTTCTACTATAATAGCACACATACATTATCACATTATTACTCACCAATCAGTCGATTGCACATTTTGGGAAATGAATATGCTAACATCGGCGACATTTATTTCTTAAAATTAGCGCAATATAAACATGCACTCAAAAATTATTTTTCCATAATGTAACTTTACATACGCAATATGGACATGTTGAAATGAAATGATGATATTTCTCTTTGTTCTTTTTTGTTATTTTTTGTTGTGATACATAAAATAATTGTATGTTATTTTTAAGTTTTAAACTACTATTATGTAATGATATTATTTTTCTTACTTTTGTACTCTATTATATGTTTATTTATAAAAGGCAGTATAGCCGTTTATGTATTTAAAATAAAATAAAATAAAAATAAAAACATGGTTTGTGATACGAAAGAAAGTGCCCCCTTCGTAGCGCCTACTCGCGTCAACGCAAGAAAACATCCCAGTTTTCAAGTAGTTTAGCGGCTAAGCTAGGTTTGTGTAATATGGTTTGTGATACAAAAGTGAATAAAATTTATAAAAAATAATTACTGAAATGATAAACATGTTTTTTTTACGTTATTGATATTATTGCTTAATGGCAACACTTAATTTTATGTGGTAATATGTAATATCTTTGGTTTTTTCTATGATATTTATTGTCAGAAAGCGTCCAAAATGGCCTGTTATATTGTGTGTGAATTCAAAATTGTACAGTCGTTTAACTCAGTTAATATTGCCGAGTGTAATTCTTTCAGATTCGGATTTCCCAGCACAAAGTTAGTATAAAGATAATTAAATTTCTTCTTTCGGAGTATCGCCCATAAAAAGATGTGTCATTAATTTATTGCAGATTGTTTGTATATCGAAATTTTTTAAGTCGTGTAATTCAGTTTATATTTGCTTGCCCCAACCTAATTCTTTCAGATTCGGATTCCCCGGCCCAAAGTTAGTAAAAAGATAACTAGTTTTATTTTTTAGGAATTTCGCCCATAATCCGAACTATACCCGAGATTTTAACTGTTCCAAATCCAAATCACACATAAGCTTTGAACTGCATTTGCCAAAAAATCGGTAATTTTGACATTTAAACTTTTTTCATTAAGCCATAGACGTCGCGAATGTAAAAACTAATCAATTAAGCGCCAAGCGAAATATTCTCACAATAAACAAGCACCAATTAAGGAACATAAGTTTCATAATGTTAATATAAGAAGAACTTACTTACATACAAAGCGAAGCGCAGCGGTCAATTCCAAAGAGTTGAACAAACGTCACTAGAAAAGAAGTGCTTGAATTTTAAGAACTGTCTTATAAAATTGTTATGGTTATTGAAATTATCTCAAATTGAATGCATTTTACACAATACTTATTGTGTGGTTTATACACAATATAATTACTTCGAACGGCGGAACATCAAACTCCGCGTGCGAAGGTTTCAAGGTTAGGAACATAAATATACTAACCCCTAGATCGATATCTTCGGGCCTTTTGCTTCTAAGCAGTTTGGTCATCACTGTCACCAACTTAACCAAAAACAAAATGGTCCACCAAAGACAATAAACAAATAACATAGAGGAAGTTCAAGGCCATTTATCACCATAGAGAATATGATCGCACTCGACCTTCTTTATTCATTCATTAGCCAAATAAATTATTTAAAAATAAAAATGCTTGAAAGCAGAAAAATGTTTTAGTTTCCCCAAGAAAACAACGTTCCATTTGACAAAGCCTGAGGGAATGAGCATTACATAATATTTACAGCTCATTCTCTCAGCAGGGAGCTTTGTCAGATGGAAACCTGTTATCCTGAGGAAATCAAAAAATCAAGCGTTAGTAAAAAACCTAAAATACTTGAAATATGAACTCCTTATAAAAGGAAAACATTTTCAAATAATGATTATGGTTTTCTACAACGAATTTCCATTTTTCTGCTTGAAAAATGAGAACTCAGGAGTACATGTTTAAATACTTTTTATTTTCAGAAAGACAATCAATCAATAATAGCACATAAAAACACTGGTTCGGTGAATTCGATGAATTGATAAATGGTTTGAAAAAGACTATCGACACTGGAAAGGAAACATGGCTAAAGCGTCATACAGCTGTGACATTAAAGATTAACATACACAATAAGCTGTATTGTTTGTTTACGTGTATGTTCATCTTTAATGTCACATCTATATGGCGCTTTAGCCATTTTTCCTTTCTAGCAGTCACCGTACATATCTTAGTTCTTGTAGAATGAAATAAAAAATTTGCATATTCTAAATTTCCTTTCAACCGAAATTAAACAGATTATACCTTCAACGAGGACCCATTTCAGCCATCTCACAGTAAAAACCGCATCACATGTTCTGAAAAAAATATATCACGTTAAAAAAAGTTTGTGAACATAATATATAATATTTTTCCCTTGTGATGACATACTTTGTTTATCACAAGGGAAAAATATTCTCCCTTCTGTTCATATGAAGAACGAAAAAACCACGTAAGATCGTTGGAGATCTGCAAAAAATGCAAGGCTGATGTAAGCGTAATGAGTAAGATTGAGAAAGAAACCCTCAGATGGTTTGGGCATGAAAAGCGAATGTACAATGAATGGAAGAAGTATATATAACGCAGATGTGAGTGGAAGTGAAGTGCCAAGTCTTCCTCGGGGCAATGGCGGATCCAGCTTTAGCGCCAGAGGGGGGGTCACATAGCGCCAGGGGGGGTCACATAGTCATGGTCAAGTCACTAGAAGTTATAAATTAATGTTTATAATAATAGATACAAGTAAAAAGTAGGTCCACCTAGGTCCAGAACCCAGCCCAGGGGGGGGTCATGACCCCCATGACCCCCCCCCTGGATCCGCCCTTGCCTCGGGGACACCAGAGGAAGACTTGGCACGATCAAGTGAATAATTGCTTGCTTGCGTGGGGCACGTCATGAGTCAGAATAATAGAATAGTATGTATAAATGTGAATGAGGCAAGGAATGTATGCCAAGACCGAGTTGTTTGGCGGTCCGTCCTCTCTGAATGCCCTGCGGGAAAACAGCATGACAATTAGTGACTTAAAGCATTATTAATTTTACTTGCCAAATGTTATGGTCTGCCAAACAATGTTATAAGGTGTTCCTAATGTAAAGCTTCAAAATCATCCAAAGTCTGGAACATTTTCTGAAACAATATTTGTGAAACATTAACCACTCGGACCCATAAGCTTGTTTTAACGATAATATAACATTAACAGACATATGTATGACGTACGAGGCGTACGTAACTTATTAAAGTAAAATTGAAAGCATATTTTATCAATTATCAATACAAACACATGTCATTTAACCTCAAATAGGTAGATAAATCAAGCTGAATGTTAATGTCGTATGTAATTACCTGATTTCTGGATCAATTGCGGACAAACTTTAACCATTTTTCCACCTCTGTAATTCGTGTAAACGATTTTTGAATGAAATATGCCCATCGGCGATGTCAACAATACAAATTCAAATACGAATTCATGTTCGTTTGACAATCGTATGATGCAATTTGACGTTTAAAGTTAGACCTATCTATAATTAAGCTTTATCTATAAGAATTTGGTCCGCTCCTGTCAGTTCCAAGGTCAAAGCCGAGATTAACGCCCCTGGTTAGGAACAAGGGAAGCCGAAATTTGACATTTGACATAACCATAGACAACGGAAGATTAAAGAAAAATCATCTCAAAAGTAAGCACTTTGCAGCGGGAATATTTCAGAATTTGCTTCAAAGCTGAAAGAAATGGGAAAAAGGTGCGAGTCCGAAGGTAGTTTTTTTTGTCGGTAATAATGGCCTCTTTTCAGGCGTCTTCCTTTCATGAATATGGGTGCGATGTCTATTGCAGTCGACTGTCATTTCGATTTGTTTGAATACCGCCTAGACGCACTTTTTTCGATTGATAGTTATTTTCTGCCCTCTTGTATGCCAAGATTTTACGCCCATACATCTAGCATTTCGTATTAAATCTCGCAAAGAATACTTTTGAAGTAACATTTTGTGCATTTATTTTTAGCTATCTTTTAGGTATTTTATTTATGGAAACTGTAAGAAAGGTTTTGGGTGGCACGCCTGCTTTTTGAAAATGTAAGAGCGAGACAACAGATCTCGGTATAAGTGCCTCCGTTCACGGAGATACTTACAAGATACTCGATCCTCGTGCGCGTATCATACGCGCCGATCGTGAGTACCCCCCGTACGATTTTGCTGGTGCCCGTTCACGGAGCTACGCGGTGGCTGTCGGTTTCCAATGGCAATCAGTATCACGATACCGATAATGCTGATCGCGCGCGACGCGCGCATCATTTATATCTGATACTTATTCGTTTGACGTTGACAGAAATGGCGTCGGAACATGAAAGTTATGTTAGATTTGTTCTGGAAGTGGAAAAAATGCATGTATATATAACTATACTTTACCAGAATACGTAAGAAAGGATTTAGTGGAGGAAGCATGGATTGATGTCGGAAAAAAGTCATATGACATCGCTTGACAGCGTGTTAACGGCTGCACGTGAAAAACTACCAAGTTCAGTATATTTCAGATAGAGCCGTGTACGGAGACTAGCATTATAAAATAGTATATCAGCAGAATACTGTGGTTTCGTCACAATTACGAAGATTGTAAGTATCTCAATGAACGGAGGGCCTAAAAGGAGATGTGTGCATCTTCTCGCTCTCTTTAGGTATTATGATAAAACTATACTAACAGACAGAACAATTATTAGTCATAATAGACCTGATATAGTTTTACATGACAAAATTAGAAAAATAACTTATATCATTGATGTCGTTATTCCAAATTCCCGATATAAGTATTGAAAAAATAAGAAAATATGTAGATTTAGGAAATGAGATTAAAAGAATCTATATATTAATAATAGCAACGTTGCCAGAGACAGCGTAGGAATGGGTCAGGAATGTTGACCATTTCAATGAAGCTCACCAGTAATGTCCATGTCCCAAAAGTTAAAAAAAAAAAATGTTTTGAGGGACAAAAAAACTACCTACATGGAAGACAATGTTTTCGGGAAACTTTTTATTGAGAATAATCAGAAAACAACGGTACCAACGTAAGCGATTTATAATGCTTTGTTGAATACAATCATTTCACAATCTTCCTTTGGGTAACAGGAAAATAATTGTTTAAAAAAACACTACGCAAATAAAGTTTTAGGAAGTTTAGTTTTTTTTATCGCACGTCAGTCCTAATTTACAGAACTCGTTTAAAATAAAACAATAATAATATACTCAACTATAAGATCGGTCTGAACGTGGTACGATCCATTCTCGTGCAGTTACTGAATTTACAATGAACGTAAGCGAAAGATGCATAAAAGTATAAGTGCGACAGAGAAAGGCGTGAACAGGGGGGTATGCCACTTTTCTGTCCTTAAACTCGCCTATTGCAATGATTTCTGATGAACGTCAGGCCAGTCTTAAAGTTTGGCGTGTACTTTGGCGTGGAGGCGTCTACTAATATCTACAGGAATTTCAAAAACTGAAAAAATCGAACTAATATCTATGAGAATCAAAGTGTTGACGAATATCTACAGCTCAAACTGTTGATTAATATCTATGAGAACCAAAGTGTTGACGAATATCTACAGCACTGGCAGAGGTTGGATTTGCAATTATATATAGCATATTGGAATAACGTAATATTGCGTATGCAGTTTAAAAAACTTAATTTATGTAAGTATGTACCTACGTAAAAATCCCTAATATCGGACTATTGGACACATTTAGCTGATTAGTCCAACCTAAGCTCTGTAGATATTAGTTCAACCTACGCTCTGTAGATATTAATCAACACTCTGAAGTTCGTAGATATTAGTTCAACATATGAGCTGTAGATATTCGTCCGACATACAGGCTGTAGATATTAGTATCTGGAGTCCTTTGGCGTACTGTTGGTGACCGTGGTGAGTGGTGGTAAAAACGACCAAAAACATGAAAACATGGTAAGTACCATTCATCTGGCAACTGGCAACACTGTACAAGTGACAGGTGACAGGTGACAGATGACAGATCAAAGACGCGTCACGCCTTGCATGGTATTAGTTCATTTATGCCTTGCATCCATCTTGTCCTGAATCGCCCTTGGTGTAATAATTGTGAACACAAACAGTTTATTGTATTGAGGTACGAACCTTCTAACTGTCTTATACTCATTCTATATGTGAACTCGGATATCTAAAACAGTTTTGGCATCGGAAACATTTTAGCCAATACCCAATACTTGCTGTTCGAACTTTCCATCACTGATTTAGCGATGGGCACAATCAATGAAACATCGTTGTTTCATCGTTCTTTTTTACCGTAGATATTGGTACTGACACACTTGCTCATTAACAAGCCGGGGTGAAATGCAGATCCCGCCAATGTCTGGGAATCTAATAAAAAGGCACTTTATAGATGAGAAAAGTGTGGAGAAGATGAATAAAAAATAAATTAAGGCGCGCTCGGCAAAATTGAGGGAGATACAACCGTTCAAAGTATTTAAAAATTCACTTCGCGAACTGATATTGACAGTTCGTTCGCCATGTTTTCATTGCTTATGTTGGATCCCAGACCTAATACAGAATTAATTGTACGCCAGAATCACAAACCATATTACACAAACCTAGCGTAGCCGCTAAACCACTTGAAAACTGGGATGTTTTTCTTGCCTTGACGCGAGCAGGCGTTATAAAGAGGCACTTTTTTTGTATCACAAACCATGTTTAGCGTATTAGGTTATAAAAAAAATGGCGGGCGGACTGTCAATATCAGTTTGTGAAGTGAAATTTTAAATACTTTGAACGATTGTATCTCCCTCAATTTTGCCGAGCGCGCCTTAATTTTTGTTTTATTCAGCTTTTCCACACTTTTCTCATCTAGAAAGTGCCTTTTTATTTAATTTACAGACATTGGCGGGATCTGCATTCCTCCCCAGTTCTTATATATTTGAGCCGGGACCAACTTCTATCATAATATAACAGAGTGCCATGGATCTTCCAAACCCAGAAAGTGTTTCCATCAAGACGGAACCACAGTCCCAGGGAGAAAACGGGGATCAAATGTCGTATACGGATATAGATATTGACGTCAATGATGTGAAGAAGGAATGTTTGCCGTTTGCTAAGAATATTCCAACAGCTGGTAAGTTGCATTGCATTATGTGAAAATTGTTCAATGTTAAATTTAGGTGTGCGAATGGACTGCAGCTAGGACTACTAAATGCTTCTTTACGACGCCCCCTCTTGCTTTATTTTATTTAAGGGTCAATTACAATAACATATTATCAATTGCTTTATTTTATTTAAGGGTCAATTACAATAACACATTATCAATTGCTTTATTTTATTTAAGGGTCAATTACAATAACACATTATCAATTGCTTTATTTTATTTAAGGGTCAATTACAATAACACATTATCAATTGCTTTATTTTATTTAAGGGTCAATTACAATAACACATTACCTCACAAAAGCATTTCCGTATAGTGTCAAACTAAGCAAACTTAAATAATACCCGCACTAAGTTTCTGATTTCTCCAGCCTGTGCCTCGCCTTTTATATCTTTGACATTATTTGAACAAAATTTCTGCAGAAAATTTTCTGAGATAGCGTAGGTTAGCAATTTTTGTAACTTTTTTATGTTCACATGCAAATTTTTTATATTTCAAAAATTATATGTTCATTTCGATTTATAAAAATTGAATGCGTATTTTATCACATTTCTAAAACAGTTTTAGGATACGTTCATAAACTTTCCGTTTATTTGGATTTTATTGAAAAGCGGAAATATTTTGAACCTCTAAAATAACACGCAGAGTTAATAAAGTTATGATGCCATTTTCGATGTTGGATATGGCAACATTTTTTTAGCACTTACAAAACCAGGGCAGGACTGCCAACTTATTGGACATTTCCCAAATGACTTATTAACAAAATGAATTTATTAACAAAAATAACATAATTCACGACAACCAATATGGATTTATGAAAACTAGAAGTACCCAAGATGCGATTGCCACATTATCGAACATTATTCAAAACACATTAAACAAATCTTTCAAATGCATCGGAATCTTCATAGATCTTAAAAAAGCTTTCTATAGTATTTCTCATGATAAACTTATTAAAAAATTAAACTGTGTTGGGATAAACGATAAAGCTCTAAAAAGGATAAAAAGCTATTTATTCGAACGACACCAAGTAGTCAATATAAACAACTCCCTGAGTCTACCGCTAACAAGTGATTTTGGGATACCTCAAGGCACAGTCCTAGGCCCCTACTATTTATAATTTATGTCAACGATATTTTTAAACTACCACTTAACGCAGACATAATATCATATGCCGATGACACAGCTATCATAGTGAATGGGATCGACTGGAATAGAGTAAACGAACAAGCAAATATTATCATGAACATCTTAAAACATTGGTTTGGTACAAATCTTCTCTCATTGAACACTAACAAAACATACTACATACACTTCTCAATCAACAAACTAAAAACACTCCCCAACACCAAAATAATTATCCACAATAACAAATGTAATAAAATCTCATGTATCCAAGGCTGTTCAACATTGAAATCAGTAACAGAAATTAAATATCTCGGAGTGATAATAGAACAACATATGAAGTGGAAGAGCCATATCTGTGAATTGGTTAAGCGTATCAGAAAGTGTATATATATATATTCATAAGATTAAGAAATATTTTAAAACTCAACAATCTAAAAAGAGTATACTATGCACTAATCCAGTCATTAATTCAATATGGAATAATTGGATGGGGGGGGGTCATACAACAATATTCTAACCCCGATCAAAGTGATCCAGAAACTAATCATTAAAGTAATCCTAAAGAAACCCTCCACTTATCCAACAGAAACGCTTTTCGCAGATTTCAAGGTGCCTCGAGTAGAGAATATCTTCAAGAAAAATGCAATTATCCAAATTTACAAAGAAAATATCATCAAGAAATTTGAAACTCACCAATCAAAAAGATACGAAGACAACATCAAAATACCAAAATGTAACACCAAACTAATGCAAAACAATAATATCTATTTAGGAATAAAGTTTTTCAACAACCTTCCCATTGAAATAAAAAAAAACCAAAGACATCAATAAACTGAAACTCAAACTGAAGCTACACTTCATCAGGAATAATTAACTAAATAATTACCTGTTTTTCTCTTTCTTTTAATTTATTTTTAATATATATTCATCACTATTTTATTTAGATTTTTCGAATTTCTCCTAAGTGCAAAATATCTTAGTATGTAACCGTATCCTATGTATGTTCACCTACACATATAGCTGATCCAAAAGTCTCAATTTATTCTATTATATACTTAATTATTGCCTAATGTTATTCTATTTCAGTTATAATTAGTGTAACTCGCTTCAAGTTATAATTTTAGTGTAACTCGCTTCACTCATCAAGCACAAGAACTAGCTTCTTCTTTGGTGAGATAGCAATTTTTAAATAAATTCTGTACCGATATGTAATTTCTATATGTAACTGCACTGTACAATTTTTTTATATTTTATTAAATAAATAAAAAATAAAAAAAACTAATTTTCGTCAGAAACGTCACATGGTTCATTTTAAATATGCAACGACGATTTTTTACATGAATTTTTTTTTCTGATACTTGTCTCGTCACATCTGTGTCATTAGCAATCCAACCCGAAACTGGTAACAACCGTACATAATTTTTTTTTTAAATTATCAAATAATAAAACTCAAAAAATAAAAAAATTCCAAATAAAATATCTATCAATTGTTACATAGTTAATGCCCAAAACATACTAAAAATTGTGTTTATTTTAATTTCCCTTCGGAGTATATGAATAGTAGTACTCTCAACTTGAAAAAGATTTCTCGTCACTGTGAGACAACATGTGGCTCGTCATATGGCCTTTTTTAGAAGATGAACAGCAGCACTCGGATCATTAAAAAGGTTTTTATCCACAGTGAGTCAGCACGTAATTCGTCAGATTGCCCTATTTAGAACATGAATAGTTGCACTCAGAACAGGAAAAGGGCTTTACTCGTCAGCTTGTGCATGTTTAAAAATTCCTTACGAGAACGTGAATAGTTGCAACCGGAAAACGAAAAAATTTATTCCCCAAAATGAGTTGACATATGTTTCGTCAGAGTGCCCTTGTGAGAACATGAATAGTTGCACTCGGAACATGTAAAAGTTTTTTTTCCACTGTGGGTCAGCATGTGGCTCATCAGATGACTCTTTTGAGAACATGAATAAGTGCACTCGGAACATGAAAAAGGTTTTTCTCCACTGTGGGTTAGCATGTGCCTAGTCAGATTGCGCCTTAAAGAACATGAATAGTTGCAGTCGGGACATGTAAAGGGTTTTTCTCCACTGTGAGTCAGCATGTGTTTCTTTAAATCGCTCTTACGAGAACATAAATAGCTGCACTCGGAACATGAAAAAGGTTTTTCTTCACTGTGCGTCAGCATATGCCTCGTCAGATTGCGCTTTAAAGAACATGAATAGTTGCAGTCGGGACATGAAAAGGGTGTTTTTCCACTGTGTGTAAGCGTGTGTTTCTTTAAATTGCTCTTACGAGAACATGAATAGCTGCACTCGGAACTTGAAAAAGGTTTTTCCCGACTGTGAGTCACCATGTGGATCGTCAGATGGTCTTTTCGATTACATGAGTAGGAGCACTCGGAACATGAAAATATTTTTTCTCCATTGTGAGTCAGCATGTGTATCTGTAAATCTCTCTTACGATAACATGAATAGTTACAGTCCGAACAAGAAAAAGGTTTTTCTCCACTGTGAGTTAACATGTGACTCGTTAAATGTATCTTTTGGGAACATGAATATATGCACTCGGAACATGAAAAAGGTTTTTCTCCAGTATGAGTATACAAGTGCCTTTCTAAATTTGTCTTAAGAGAGCAGGAGTAGGTGCAATGGGAGCAAAAGAATCTTCTTTTCACACGATGGATCTTCAGATCTGAAATTCAATAATTGAAAAAGAATACCGATAAAGACGTTGTACGACTTATTAAGTGGAGAAAATAAGGGACATTAAATTTATTAATTACGTAAAAAAGGATAGCACGAATTGTTAAATCTTACAATAAAATCGGTTTTACCTGCTGTCTGGTTAATTCTTTGAAAGCGTTCCAAACATTCTTTTTTAATATCCGGCAAGTCAATATCAATTTCCACATAAGGACTGTCCTCTTCATCTTTTTCTCGAGGGCAGAGTTCCGCCTTAATGAAAACAGTCTCCACATTGATGTCAACTGAAAAATAAAACAATACGTGCATTGATCACTCATTACAACAACATTTATATTATATTATACTCACAAAAAAATGTACGTACACATAAACAGTGGCTTGTGTCGCTCTCCATAGAGAGAAAAAATGGCCTTATTTTTAAACGCCCGGGGACTCAAAAGTTTCGCGTGGTCTGTAGCTATTCGAAGTCCACATTTTATATTTCGTACCAAACTTAATTTTCATTCAATAACTGCTGTACAAATAACGCATAGAAAAAAAATTTGAAACATATATGATATTTTTAAGTTATTTGGTTTTAAAATTAACAAATAACGAAAATACTTTTGGCCGTGAAAATCTTAAAACGAACCATCCCTTCTTCTATTCAACCTCGTTAAAAATAACATCCCCTCTAATCAACATCTCATCTCTCTCATCAACAGTCTGAACTCAACTCCAATTATCTCTATACTTAAGAAATTTGCCTGCATAAATAAAAATAAGAGATATTTAAGTTCAACTTCTGTAATGTATCGAAAAAGCATTTCAGTGATGTCATCGGATGTCAGCAGGGGAAGCATTCCTAAAAATGACCGACAGGGGTAGATGGGTGCCGGCGGGACTAGCTCTGGTGAGAGTCCGCCATATTCAATTACCCACTAGCGTAGGCAGGTCGTCTGACTTGATTAAAATAAATATGTAAACTTATAATAAACAAGTTTGTTATCTAGAACCTAAAACTTGTTGAAAAATCCCCCACAGAACTAATAGTGTTGAGTGTAAAAAATACCCAATACAACACCTTTCCCTCTCTCCATTATTTGAAAATATGACCTTGAACACCCTTGAAGGGTGAAAGCGAGGAATATTTGAAAAAAAAAACATATTGAAGATGGCAACTGAATCTTGGTGATAGGTATGGGAACAATAAATGCGAAAATCTAGGTTTCTAAAGAAATATGCATCATGTTATAACTCAAAACATTTTCAGAGAAGAGAACGTGAGATATTTTATTTGAGATAAAAATAATACGGTGGGGCAACAGCTTGAGGAAATCGGAAATGTTTGCAGGCAGAATGAGTTTACTTTTTCTCACTTTGACATTTCTGTAAAGCAATATTTGTAGTGTATAATCAAAAATACCGACGAGAAGACGACTAGATGGAAGTAGAAAACAAGCAACTGTTTCATGTATTTGAAACACCTTTGTGATATATGTAATTTAACTTACTAGTTGGCTGAACACTCTCAGTATCCTGCAAACATTCATTCTTTACATTCGGGAGTTCGATTTCCACATCCCAGTACCGCTTTTTACCATCGCCTTCTTCCTGGGAACCTGGTTCCGTCTTGATGGAAACACTCTCTGTGTTGGGAAGATCCATGGCACTGCTGTGATAGCGTCCTGTTATATTATGGTAAATTGTCTCAGCTGAAATAAAGTAGAATTATAACCAAACATTACAGCCTTACTAAAAAACATCGTAAATATTTTATTCAATTGATCAACGACCGTGTAAGCGAAAATCTCACTAATTCTTTACTGACAAAAAATTGTTCATGGAAAGATATAAACATTGCTTATCCAATTTAAGGTTTATATCAAACGAATCACAATCACAAAAAAACTGAACCCTTAGAGGACCCTGATATTATTAATTTATTATTTAAAACTGTACCAATCTACAATAAGCAAGCGCTTTTACCAATAAAAAGAATACATGGTGCAAACTTTCAGTCAAAGTTACACAATTTGTAGGGAATTGCCAGTTTGACATTTGTGTAGTTTTACGTGGGTCAAAACGGTTGCCTCGTGTATTACGTACGAAATAATAATTAACAAAAAAAAAAACAATATTGCCTTATGAAACAAAAAATTAATAATAACCATTCGTCCATTATTGACATTGAGTGTAAATGCAATTCAAAAAGTGCCATAATAATGAATAAGGTTGACTCTTTCGCTCAGGAGAAGTATTTAAATGACTAGGTTATTTTGGTTTGAATTAGTGACAGCGGCCGCAAAACAAGAATGAACAAACTCACTTACTATTCGCCTGTCACGTGTTAACCTGACTGGTGTTGGTTAGCTCAGTATAATGTTATATAGCGAATACTGTAAAGGCTGATAGATCAAGTGTTAAGCGATAAATTCTTACAATTAACAAGCGATAATATGTAGATGATGTAGGGAAGTGTCTGAGTTGTTATGTAGTCAATTTATTATTTATTTTTTTTAGGAAGAATCTACTTATTTGTACGTACAAGGCGTAGCGTCGTGCTCAATTCCGAAGTGTTAAAGAAACGTCACTGGAAAAGTAGGAGCGCTCGAAATTTAAAAACTTTACTATAAATAGTGAAGATGGTTATTGAAGTATTCTCAAGTTAGATACATTTAACACAATAACTGTTTAGTTTGCACGATAATTCTTTAGAAAAGCGGAGGAACAATCACAGCGTGGCAAGAGAATCAAGGAAAATGAGACACTTTGACATATCCATAGATAACAGCCAAACGAAGAAAATAATCCCGAAGTAGGCACAGAACAGTTTCTATCTAAATAGCGGTAGAGAAACGATGTTATTTTTTTTTGTAAGAAGTTCTTTCTCAAGGTCGGTGACTTCCCAGTCACTAAGTTGAAGTATCTGCTAACCATTTTATATTATTATTTTATACTAGATATTATACGTTTCAATAAAATCATCATAAACCTAATAGGTCAGATTCATTGATAATATACTAATTGTCTTTGACCTTCATTATTGTCTAAGCATAACCTTAAATTATATTGACACATGCTTTCTTCGTCGTCAGTCGTTTCATCCTGTTACCACACTCTGGTAAATTTATCATCCCATACTTGTGATAGTAATTGGTAAGTACTAATACTTACATATATTAATCACGCTATTCATTTTGGTTCCGACCGTTATTCCAAATAAAACTAAGCGACCATTGTTCTTTAATTTGTGTTATTTTTGAACACTTTTAAAACTATGGCACGCTCAAATGCACAACTGCGCTGTGCATAACGTGACCTAGCTTAGCTTACACTAATCAGTGCACTTAAGGCTTGAGAAACGTTTCAACTATCATTTTGATGTCTACCTATTGTTAGATTAGTGTTTCTGTGAAATAATTACTTTTCTCCCTTGATTTTGTTAAATAAACCAAATAAATTGAACACTTATGTTTTAACTTCACAACATACTTATTTATTAATAGAAAATACTTGAATTATTACATGAAACCGTTACAACCTTGTGTTCGCCATTTTTTCAACAGAAAAACTTTTTCTACCTTTCAGTGTTGCCAACTATCTCTACAAAAACTAGAAAATCACTTTTCTCAACAGACTTGAGCAGTATTATAGTGAGACAGCAACAGTTAAGGGTTTATTGTTTATATATGAAAGCATCTGCCCACACATTCTATTTCTCATCCCAGATCTCCGTCATTAATACTTATAAAGTTATCCATTATCATGTACTCGTGTCGCGTATTGTTTAAGTCAGTTGTCGTGTACAATAACATGAATAACATTGGCACAACGAGTTTTTGTAAATACCTACGTCGCTAATACAGTTTTATCTTTAGAGAAAAATATTGCATATTCTCCGTCGACTGATAACGATTTTCTTAACTGAGTTTATTTATTATACTGTTATACGTGGTGGAATTATATTGTATTAAAATTGAAATTAAAACACTTTTTAACCCGCCCAAATCCACGATGCGATTATAGTTTACAACGCTCTTTAAAACGTCAATACCTCCTCAAATGCTTCAATCATTAAATCAAGATTTTAGGTATTCCTAAAAAATATATTTTTGCATCCGTAAAAAATATTTTAAAAATTGTGACGATTCTGTATAAAATAATAAAAAATGTTTTCCTAAAAGTCGACACATTTCTATGTCAGTTGAGACAACAAATTTTAAATTTCTATGGGAATAACAGAGAAGACAAATCATTAATTCATTTCAACCTCATTAACCTACGTCCAATATTACGATCTCCTTTTAGTTATGTATGACAAAAAGAGATGTAAAATAAAACGTTAAGACCTTTTGCCTATCTGTAGAGATTATTTTACTTCTCGAAGTTGACATCATAATACGTTTGTCGTCGCTTTCTAGTGCATTAATTTGAAATGTCTGAAAACAGGGATGACAATATTAATTTTCTTGCTCCAAAAAAACTTGGGTTGCTTGACATTCCGTTTTTATTTTAAAAAGAGCCACAAAAAAATGAGGAACCACATCGGAAGGTTCGGCCAACCGACCACCTGATCCTCAAACCAGAGTCATTTTTTAATTCCTTTCTGCGTATTTCCTTAAAATTAACGACAAAATGTTACGATTCTAGACAATCAGATGACGGGGGATGTTTTTTGTTTAGTTTTATGGGTTTTGGGTTATTTGCAGGGTCATGCCACATTAGTTCAGAAGTAATAAATGTTTATTTAATTTCATTTTATTTTTATCAAATAATCTTTTCGTGGAAGACTTGATTAAGACAATGACAATGCAGTGCTTTTTTACAATAGCTCCACACAGGAGGCCCCGAGGAAAATAATTCCCCCCAGGGCCTATGACATCTTGGGGATGATGTGTGAAGGGTCTTTTTAGGAAAGGAAGGTTAGGAAGTTCTGAGAAGGAAAAGGATGTAAGGGGTGGGTAGGAATCTGGGTGTCATTGTGTCCAAGAGTGACGGACGTATGAATCCATCTCTTCCACTGCGGTGTAAGGCGATGTTCCGAGAGAGTACAGCTGGAGAAGTAATAAATATATAATAATAAAGCAAAACCCGGACAAATCTCTGCCCACGAACCCGGGCACCCCTACTAAGTCACGAAACGTAGCTAACTACTTGGAATGACCTTTGGCAGAAGTGTTGGTTATCCAATAAATGGTTCCCGGGGCGGCGGCACCCATACTTGCCTCCCAAATTGAAAAGTAAGGCATTGAACTGGCAAAGGAAAGATAATTGTTGAAATGCTCTATAATTGAGATTCCTGATATGTACCTATGGGTTGTAAAACCATATAGTTACATTATAGGTAGAGCCATGTTAATTTGTGGAGATCTGGATGGGATACAAGGCCGATAAAAATTATAATAATTTCCACCTTTTTATAACGCCGTTTAGTGATAAAGTCACGTCAAGTGTACTTGATGGATGGGATAAAAAGGTACGCTTAATTAGTTAGGGCATTCAAAAAGGAAGAAACATGACAATACTTCATCCAAAATACGATTGTAAACATTACTGCACCACCATAAAACTCTTTTGTGAGGGTTGGGTGCAATATTTAGAATCTTACCTAAAACTACCCCCATAAAATAATTATTTTAAAAAGGGACTTTATTTCCATTGAAACAGTAGCAAAGTGACGTCTTTACAAATGATTATTACATGGAAGGAAGTAGCAATAAATATAAATGGTTAGGTTTCAATGAATTGAAGGTACAATTTGCAATGAATATTGGGATTTTAAAAATATATTTTTTTTTGAATTATTTATTATTTTTACTATTTTAGAACGCTCACTGTCTTTGTGTAACTTGCTATTTCGATCATCTTCTAAAATGCATATTTTTCATAATAACGGCATGCCGCCGCCCCGGAAACCGTTTATTGGACAACCAACACTTCTGCCATAAGTGACTTCAAGTAGTTTGTTACGTTTGGTGACTTAGCAGGGGTGACCAGGTTCATGGGGTAAGTCTGGTTCCGGATCTTAGCGGCGGGTACGTCTGCCTAGCAACTGGCTCTGTGTGGCTGGCCGGGTCGGGAGAGACTGGTTGAGGGAGACCTTTTGACCTCTCCAGCAGGAAGACCTCTCCCCAAAGATGACATAGGCCCTGAAGCGAATTATTTTCCTCAGGGCCTCATGTGTGAAGCTAATGTAAAAAAAATACTGTATGTCTGCACTACAGTATCCACAGCTTAAGTTCTTATAGTTTCGTATAGTACTAGATGACGTGTGGTCGCCATTTTACGATTTAATATAGATTTACTATAAACGAATGCATTACATAATATTTAGGTAAATATAATAACAAAGTCTTTGTTTTGCTTTTTTGAAAAAATCTTTTACATCTACATTCTTACTTATATTTTATTATGATAAACACGTCGGATTAATGTTTAAATGAGAATTTACCTAATAGGTTTTTGTCGTTATGTTCCTGTGAAATAAATATTTTAATTTGCTATGTAAACTATTTCCACTCATAAAAGTAAAATTTATCCTAAAGGTTATCTCTAAATTTCGGAAAAATGTTAAAACATATAAGTGAGTATTATAAAAAATACTAGTGTGCAGTTCACACCGGTAGAAGCGAAACCTTCAGAAAAAGAGTCGGAAGGCTACGAAGCACCGCATAAAGAGGAGACCGATTATTCTAACCCATTCTCTATAAATGCTATAGATGCATGTGTTTGTCTCCTTTTAGTGTCGCTTTTTCGTTTCATCCAGTTTCAAATCACAACGGTGCGAAAGAAATTTTCACTTCAAAGTAATTATAAAATTATTTTTTCGTGGTTTGCTTATTGTTTGTGGTTTGCTTTTTAGTGTCGCTTTTTAGTTTCAACTAGTTTCAAATCACAACGGTGCTAAAGAAGTTTTCACTTCAAAGTAATTATAACATTATTTTTTCGTGGTTTGCTTATTCTTTGTGGTTTGCTTTTTAGTGTCGCTTTTTAGTTTCAACTAGTTTCAAATCACAACGGTGCTAAAGAAGTTTTCACTTCAAAGTAATTATAACATTATATTTTTCTTGGTTTGTTTATTGTTTTTTTTGTCGCTTTTTCGTTTCATCCAGTTTCAAATCACAACGGTGCTAAAGAAGTTTTCACTTCAAAGTAATTATAACATATTTTTTTCGTGGTTTGCTTACCGTTTTTTTAGTGTCGCTTTTTCGTTTCATCCAGTTTCAAATCACAACGGTGCTAAAGAAGTTTTCACTTCAACATAATTATAATTTATATTTTCGTGGTTTGCTTTTGCGTAAAACTGTAAAAAAAATAAAATTCGAGTGTTCTTTAAGTATTGTATTTTTCTTATAATCTATGTCTCTACGCAACTAGTGTTAAAACCACTCAATCTGGTATTAACTTAGATCAGCAAACATATTTTTTGTAAATGTATTTAAAAAATGATAGTAGGTCGGTGTCAGCCCTTACTAGTACCTAGCGCATTCCACATGCGGCTTTCTGAAACAATGATGCTCTTCTCGAGGCTAACGTGACCGTAGGCGGTCGCTGCCACAGCCGGCCCGCCTTGTTGGGCGTTTCAAATAATATTTGATTATTTATTATGAATGATTATTTTTTTAATATTTCAGTTTTAGGGCACAAAATCAATATTTTTTTCTTACAATAAATTCATATAAGCCAAATAAAAAATATTCACAACAATATTTTTACAAAAAACCCGAAATAATTTCCAAATCCAATAGAGTAACGCTGTGTAACAAGACGGTTTGTCGAGGGTATTTTTAGCATGGTATGGGAAAGGTTAACTTAATGTACCTACCTTAACTTTGTGTACCTGATTTTGTATAAATTCTGTAACAAAAGAATTTCAATTGCCAGCATGAAGATGTCCATAATAAGAAGAAACCGGTACTGGTAAAATAAACAAGTGGAAATAAGTTAAAAAGTGTTTTAATTTCAATTTTTTGATTTTCTTAACCTTTTATATCAACTTCGAGGTCAAATTACAGACACAATAATTATGTCGTTGTTAAAAAAACTTGTTTTATGAAAACAACTTCAATGTTTTATTTATTAATCTTAAGTTAGCTCACATCTTTGTGTGCGCTAATATTTTATAAAGATATAAACATTTACATTGGTTGTCAAACATAATCATTCTTTAAATATTACACACAAATAAAGACATTAATAATTGAGGTAGACATATTTTCGTAATTCTTTTTTACACTTATTTATATTTTCTATCTCAGTAATTTCATTCGGGATGTTGTTATACAGTTGGACGGCCTGGTACATCAGAGATTTCTGGGTGCTTGATTTTTTTCTTGTCGGCAGTCTAATTTGCTTTGAATTTCTTGTCCCGTGACCGTGTGTTTCGTTATTATAATGTATTTTTCTTTTTAGTTCCTTAGACATCATCCCCATGTTAATTTTATGTAAAAAAATAAGTACATTCAAATACACAGTTTACTTCACCGTCAACATATTTAGCTCTTTTAGCATGTCTCGTATTCGTGTGTATATGTTGCGCTTAAGTATTATTCGCATTGCTTTATTTTGCAGTATTTGCATTTTTTTCATTTTCTCTTCATTGCAGAGAAAAAGAATACTTGAACAGTAATTAAAATGTGGTGATATAATTGTATTATATATTATCTGCCATGTTTCTTTATTTACTTTGTTTCTGATTCTTCCAAGAAATGATATTTTTTTTGCAATTTTTTTAATTGTGTAATCTGCATTTTTTGAGAAGTTCAATTTTGAGTCTATGATGACACCAAGATATTTAATTTCTTCCACTTTTTTTATGATTTCTCCATTTATAGAAACCTTTGGTTCATCATGCTTATTTGTTCTACCTATATGCATGTATTTTGTCTTATTTACATTTAGTTTCAATTTATTTAATTTGAGCCATTTTGACAAAGTTTCTAAGTCACTATTTATCTTTTTGATTGCTTTCTCATAATTATCTTCGGCAATATAAATCAGTGCGTCGTCTGCAAACAGTCTTATTTTGCAATCTTTCAGTATTTTTACCATATCATTTATGTAGAGTATAAACAATATCGGACCCAATACCGATCCTTGTTTTGACAAAATATTATAAGCTCGTTCGAAAAATAGTTCCGTTACAACTATGTTGTATTTCAGAAATATTTGTTTGGGCTTGAACCAATTACCTGCCGCTACCACAGCAGTGCCATGGATCTACTAAATCCCGATTCTGTTTCCATCAAGAAGGAACCCGGGCCCCAGGAAGAAGGCGGAGGTGAAATGTTGTATACGGATATAGATTTCGACCTCCCAGATGTAAAGAAAGAATGTTTGCAATATGCGGAGAGTACTCAGACAGACAGTTAGTTTTGCATAATATATATTCATGGTCTATGAAGCTTTTAAATTGATTGTTAAAAAAAAATTAAATATGGTTGTTCGGAATAAGATCCGGTCCGTGTCTTATCAGTGAGCTAGAGTGCTAGGATTGAAAAATACTACATTATTCATGTGGTTGTAGCTATGTATGAATTTAATTATTTGTCAGTTTTAGCACATTTTCGACTACAACATCAAAACTATCGTATTTTTAAATCCTGGCACTCCAAATTCGGATTTTTTAGTTTTGAAATGTCGTGTAGATAGCACATACGCTTGCCTTTTTCACAACATCCTAACTTACATACGTTTATTTGGGATTTATCTTCAATTATATATTTTCCACCATACTAACACACTCACTATATTGCTCACGTTAAGTTCCAGACTCGTTTATGTTTCAACAAATTTTTTTGGGACTTGATATAAACTACAAAGTATGTAGTTTTTTTTTTTAAATATTTTATTTATTTAAATACGTCAAAAATATTAATTTTGTTGGACGAAAACAAAATTACATTAACTGAAAACCAAACTACGTACTGAATGTGCTCAAGAGCTGGGTTTTCCTTCTTAAGGCATCGTTCCTTGAAGCCGACACCCGGGATCATTCTTATTTCTTAAATTGGCCTTTTTTACATGAGCTACACTCGTGAGGCCCTGAGGAAAATAATTTGCCTAAGGACCTGTGCCATCTTAGTGTATACTGTGTGGGTTTTTTTTAAGAAAAGGAAGGAGATGAAATTCTGGGAAGGATATAAGTATGAGGGGTGGGTAAGAATCTGGGGGTCAGTGTGTCTAGGAGTATGAAGTTTGAATCCATCCCTCCGACCGCAAGACGATGGATAGAGAGATTCCGGCTGGAGAGGATAAAATAGCTCCCTTAACCAATCTTTCTCGATCCTGCCCATCACACGACAAGTGGGCAGATGTATCGGCCGCCAAGACCTGGATAAACCCTGGCTCATGAATCCGGGCACCTCTGCTAAGTCACTAAACGTATGCGATACAAAAATGGCTTTAACTTTTAAAATATTTTGAATTTCGAGGTGATTCTTTTGAATGTATAGGTGCGTATATGTGGCGCAAGTCTCGTATGCCGCCTCTGTGTGGGAGCACCGCCTGGACAATTCGCTGATACTCTTAGCTCTCAAGCGAGGCCAACGAACCCCCTTGCTGACACTCTCTAGTGCGTATAGAACCGTTGCTTCGGACGCTTTACCCGTTTTGGCTGGCATTTTGCCTATCGATCTGGAAATCAGGGAAGTGCTTACTAAGCAGAAATTAACCAGAGGAACCCCGGCCACTCACCTAGGCGTTGTTCTGACACCTGGAGGGCCGGGAACTCTCCCTGGGCTGCTCCGTCAAATGAGGGATCTGTCGCTCCAAGAGTGGCAGGTCCGTTGGGATAGATCGAATTTGGGAAGATGAACCTTCTCCTTCTTCCCATTAGTTAAAATCAGAATGGAAGGGGCTTATCTCAGACTGGATCACCACATTTCCCAGCTTCTGTCCGGGCGTAGGGAATTCAGGGGGAGACTTCACACCCTCTCCCTGTCCCCCCACCCCAACTGCGCATGTGGATCAACCAACCAGTCGGCCGAGCACATTCTGTGGCACTGCGAGATCTTGACGGACGCTAGAGAGGAAATGCTCGATGGTTTGGACGTACCTATCAGACCAGTGTGGAACACTGATCTGGTTTCGAACAAGACGAACTTTGAGTGCTTGAGGAATTTTACAAGGATCTGGGTTGAGAGATGGCCTAAGCTTAGAGTCGCGGATTAGTAGATTTTGGCACCAGGTGTACTTGTTCCTGTCTAACCACGGACTTTCTTTGCTTCTTACTCTCATACCAATATTGCCCAGGATGTTCAGTTTTATATTTTATGTTTATTGTTTACACCTTTACATTTTTATGTTTTTTTGCTTTTACAGTATTTATATATAGGGTAAGGCGAGGTTATCTGGTGATACAGGTAATGTGGTGATACAGTAGAATTGTGTAATTATTAAATTTACCTTGCAGTACACAGCTTTGAAATTAGAATCGTAGATGGAAAACAGACCTGTGAACCATAATAAATCAACTTCGCAAGTTTTTACGTGATCGGTGAAACAAAAAATAATTTTACTCAAATGAAAAATATTTTAACAACTTTCAATGTGCTGTGGCGACTTCAAATTGTAATTTATCAATTAATATGGGATTTCTGAAGGTATGTTTAGGTTTTACACCTTATTTCAATCAGCAAAGTATGCCGCATAGTCACAATTAAATAAAATGGCAGCTGTCCTACTTATTTTTTGGTAGGAGCTTAAGTAATTTGTGGGTAATATTATTTTTTTTTAAATGTTTTTTTGGACTTAACGAATTGTGATTTTTAACATTTATTTTTATTTTCTATAATTCAAATTCAGGATTGATGGTGTATTATCGTCATGCATATTAGGTCGGTGAACAGTTTTAAGGTTGTTTTGGTCTATTTAAACCTATCACCAAATTTCCTATCCTCACCAAATTACCTGTCTCCAAGTTACCTACCTCTAATTCGTTAAATATTTATTGTATTCACTAGCCACCTCTTGCAGCCATTAGATATCGGAGTGTATCGTCCATTGAAAGCAGCCTGCCGAGCGATTCTATATCGTTTGTGGGATCGTTATGAGATAATGGATGTGATCTCCAGTCAGATTTGTGCGATTTTTACATATTTACTGTAACAAATTTTAGTTTTGATCGTTTTAAACATGAATTACTGCAAGTATGCATGATTATGAATTCATTTAATGTACGTTGTACTTAGGAAAAGCAAATAAATCACACAACTCTGACTGGAGATCACGTCCATTATTTCATAACGATCCGACAAAAGATATAGAATCGCTCTTCTGGAGTCGGAGTTTGAATGAACTTGCTATAATTATTTGCTTTTTCACACTATCCTGAATCCAGCATACGCGCAATTTTTCAAAAAATAATATTAAAAATACCTTCAAATTAATAAAAAAAAGTCCAGGTCTTGGAACCTTCTCAATTAACAGAAAAAGCATTGACCATCACAGTTACGGCAAAAGAAAACTGATTTTGAAAGCATTTTAAAAATTCCCCACAATATTCCAACATCAACCACACTAATTAAAAGAGATTCGCCCGCAAAATGTTTGACACCTCCTTTAACTTTGACAAAAAAGGTAGATCAGGGAGCGTTCAAGTATTACGTAACGCAATTTTTGAAGATTTTTGACCCCCCCTCCCCCCCATGTAACGCGCCGTAACGTTTTCCTGTTCAACCCCCCCCCCCCCCCCCCTAAGCGTTACGTAACACCCAAGTAACAATTTTTACCCGAAAGTCACAATTAAGTTGCGCAACGTACTGAAATGTCGCTTAAATACCCTTTTTATTGATTTTATCTCGTTTGCGGTAATAAATAAAACAAGAGATTTCTAACTCGCGATACATTATATACATTTTATATACCTATTCATATTGTCATTTTGAAAAAAATTGAGAATATTATTATCTTTGTCTGCCTTGTATTCCTTCCAGATCTCCACAATTTAACACTGTCTGACCTAGAATAAATTTACATGGTTTTACAAAACATACTTTCTTTTACATTAGCTTTAGTGAGGAGGCCCTAAGGAAAGTAATTTCCCTGAGTTTTCCCTGTGGAGCAACACTTTACTCCACTATGATTCACAAGCTGACTCATAGTGGAGTTAAACCTTTTCCACGTCCCGAATGCAGTTATGCAAGTTCTCAAAGGGAAGATTTAAAAATCAACAGTATGATTCACAGAAGAAAAAAACCATTTTCATGTCCTGACTGCAACTATTCGTGTCCTCTAAAGAGATATCTAAGAAGTCACTTGCTGACTCACGGTGTAGAAAAAACCGTGTTCATGTTCCGACTGCAACTATTCATGTACTACGAAGAGAAATCTAAAAATTACCCATGTTTACGCACAGTGGACAAAAATCCATTTCATGTCCTGACTGCAACTATTCTACTTCACGAAAAAAAATAACGAAAACGGCACTTGCTAACTCACAGTGACGAAAAACCTTTTTCTTGTCCCGATTGCGAATATTCATGCGCTACACAACGGTATCCAAAAGTTCACGTGTTGAACCACACTGGATAAAAACCTTTTTCATGTCCCGACTGCAATTATTCATGTAGTGCAAAGGAACTTCTTAGAAATCATTTGCTTACACAAAGTGATACAAAACCTTTTACATGTTTCTACTGCACTATTCATGTTCTACAAAGAGTCAACAAAAATCACATGTTAACGCACAGTGGACAAAAACCATTTTCCTATCCAGAATGCAGTTATACAAGTTCTCAAAAGGACAATTTATAAATCCACCGTGCAATTTACAGAAGAGAAAACCTTTTACATGTCCTGACTGGAACTATTTGTGTTCTTAAAAGGGATATCCAAGTATTCTTTTTCTGACTCTACTCATTGTGGAGAAAGCATTTTTCATGTTCCGACTGTAACTATTCAGAGAAATAAAAAAATCACATGTATACTCACAGTGGACAAAAACCCATTTCATGCCCTGACTGCAACTATTCTTCTTCTCGAAAAAAAAAACTAAAACGGCACTTGCTAATTCACAGTGATGAAAAACCTTTTACTTGTCCCAAATGCGACTATTCAGGCGCTAAAAACGGTATCTAAAAATTCACATTATTACCCACACTGGACCAAAACCTTTTTCGTGTCCCGACTGCAATTATTCATGTTGTACAAAGGAACTTCTTAGAAATCATTTGCTGACTCAAAGTGCTACAAAACCACTTTTATGTTTCTACTGCAGCTATTCGTGTTCTACAAAGAGGCATGAAAAATCACATGTTTACCTTCAGCAGACAAAACTATTTTTTTGTCCCAGCGTGGTTTTTCAAGTTTTTCAAAAGGGAGATTAAAAAATCCACAGAACGATTCAAAGTGAAGAAAATCTTTTTCATGTTCTGAGTGTAACTATGCATTTAATACGAAACCTAGCTTTAGGTAATATTATTAAATTTTAGCAGTAAACTAACCTGTGTGTAATAACTAAAAAGCGTTGTTCTTACTAAAAACTCTCGTATAACATCATTCATATGTTACATAATTTTTTTTTTTTTTAATTTTTCTTTTGCTATCTTCCAAATTTGGTTGGCATTTTTTGGTTGCGCTGCGCTGGCAAGTCAGCATGAGAGCCTTTATAGGCCAATAACAGCTGATGATGTAAATCTCCCGGTTTGGAGGACATTATAATTGCTAAAAACTCACATTAACAACACTGACTACAGCAAATTGTGTTTATGCGTATTTCGTGTTTAAAACACTAACTAATACTGACAACGAAAATAAAATGAAAATGACGCACAATACAGTCGAGGAATTCCCCGTACAACATAAACTAAAAGGCTCGCCAACTTGGAAGATTTCAATTCCTTAGTTTTTTATTTAAATAAAGAAAAACATGTTACGTAACGCGTCCTTCGAACCCCCCCCCCCCCCCCCCCCCTCGTAACGCGCCGTAACGTTTCACCAGACCCCCCCTCCCCCCCCAAGTGCGTTACGTAATACTTGAACGGCCCCTCAGTCACGTAGGATTAATTAATTGTCCGTAAAACCTCGCGCCGGAAAACCTTCTTTGTCAAAAAAGGTAGAACGGTCAGAACCATCAACATCATGCAGAATTGATTATTTTTCCACAAAATCCTTAAAACCGTGGAATCGATAATGACTGGAAATGTGGTATGTGTACGAAAACTTTTTCAGAAGACGACCAATATAAAACAAAAGTAAAGTCGGTTTATTGCAATTTCTGTTCCACTACGTACAAAAGCAAGAAAACGAGGATGATAACACATGTAAAGCATGGCTAATCAATATTTTATAATCTCGTTGAAGATTTAAAAACACGTTTTTTGTTATTTTACCTATTTACAGTCGAAGGGAGGAGTATCACCAAATTAAACACCCTCTATAACCAAATAACCTTACCTATAACCAAATTACCTATATCTTTTGGTGATTTACATTTGTAAGTTTTCTTGTGTTATGTTAGTTATTATATTATTTTTTTCTTTTTAAAATATGTGCTGAAATGATGTACCTAAGTAATAAATAATTTTGTAAATTTTTAAAATCCTTATTTTTCAAAGTACATGACGATAAATCAAAAATATCACCAAATAACCTTGCTTTACCCTATATATATATATATATATATATATATATATATATATAGGTTTATGTTACGGCATTTAGTGGCTCAAAGCGTCCTTTAATTACCGGAACTTCTTGATCATTTCGACTTACTGGCTCATTTGGGCACTTAGTGGCTCATCGTTTTTTTTTTTTTAAGTCCATCATATCAAACTCGATGAGACGAGTCGAACGGTGTAAAAAAAATTTTTGAGTGAATAAATGACATTTTTACGTGGACCGTTAATGCTCCGGAATGCGTTTTTTATCAGTAAATATTCATCCATACTTAGAACATCAATTGGGTACACTTTTTATCGCATCTATAACATCACGGCATGCGACGTTGCCGGATGTTCTCGTCATACAATATCATTCAAACTCCAAGTCGTTTATCAATGCTTTGCGATATTGAACTCAATGGTTAAATTCCTCAAAATCTATTATCGCATGACATTGCTATGTCAGATTGAATCTTTTGCGATATGTTATATGTTTGCCGGTATGTTATGTTGTATTCTATCTACATAGGTAGCCAGAGTCAAGCGCTCGCTGTGGACTGTTAGTTGTTTTAGAAGAACAGACATTATATTATACGAGTAATATTTAGCGGCTATTCGCGCGCTTTTTTAAAATTGAAGATTGATTTACGAATTGCTTTTATAATATCGTTATTAATTTTGTGTTAATTGTTTTTGTGTTTATTACAAGGTTGATATTATTACGTATTTTAATACACATTTATGTAGTTTTTTCTTTAATAAATAAAATATTTGCTACGTCATTCTGTATTTGTCTTTTGCGTTCTGAAAGCATAGTCAGTTGTAATGTAATGATATCTATACAGGGTTTTCTAAAAATTTCAGAAATATATTAGGTACTCATGTAATATGTTTTTTCATACAGTTATATTATTTTTTTAAAATGTTTTTTTAGTAGAACGTAATTTTTATAATGGATTATATTATCATATTTAAGAAATCTAACAAGTTTTTCATTTTAAAAAATGTTCTGTACCTAGGTAATTACTTTACGCGTGACAATTTTTCAAAAGCATTGTCTCTAGTTGTATTGAAGTAATTAAAATATGTTTTATTGTTGTTTTGGTGTATTTTATAAAAAAAAGTTATGAACAAAAATAAACAATAATTTAAAAATAAATTACAATATACGGCCTACATAGTCCAGGAGTGAGACCCTTGACTCGCAAACCGCAGGTCTCAAATTTTATTTGATTAATTTGTGTTATTTCACAATTAATTCATTTAAAATAATAAATAGTATATTTGCGGCACGTTCCAGAGTGGAAGATACTATCAATATCGCCCTGGTGTAAGTAAGACCACCATTCAAAATTGAAACGTTGCTTGAAAATGGCTTTGGCCGTGTTTGGTGTCCAGATCTGAATCGCCAGGTACTTCCCAACCTTCCTCTTCCCCACCCCCTTCCCCTCCCCACTACCTTCAGCCTCACAACATACCCCAATTGGGGATTCCATGGTGTCACTGGCTCCAGACGGGAGCAGTTGAGATTCTTGTGCGGTATTCACTGTAAAAAAAACTCCACACAGGAGGCCCTTAAGAAAACGATTTCCCTCAAGGCCTATGTCATCTAATATGCTGTGTGGAGGGTCTTTTTGAGGAGAAGAGGGAGTCAACATTGGTCTTGAAGAGACCCATGTTGTAGAAAGGGGAAAACCCAGAGGCCGGCAAATCGTTCCATAGCCGAGCTGTTGAGCACAAAAACGAATCGAAGAAGCGACCAGTTCTCATGATTTTGAATTTGATTTTGAATTTGATTTTAGATTTGATTTTGGATTTAGGGTAGGGTTCAAAAATCTTGATTATTTTGTTTTTACATGAATATCGCACAACGTAGTGGATAGGGGAAGGAGATAGGGAAGAGGAAGGTTGGGAAGTTCCTGACTATTCAGATCTGGTCACCAAACACGGCTAAAGCCATATCACGCAACATTTCAATTCTGAATGGTGGTCTTACACCAGGGCGATACTGAGAGTATCTTCCACTCTGGAAAGTGCTGCAAATATAAAATATATGTATTATTTTTACTAAATAAATTGTCAAATAACACAAATTATAATCCCGCGACCTTCGGAGTGCGAGTCAAGAGCCTTACCGCTGGACTACGCCGATAAATATACAATAGACTAATCATACCTAAGATGACTTGAATAAGGACTAATTGTAAACGAGGTATTCCAATTTGGGAAGCGGGTATGGGTACCGCCGCCCCGGGAACCATTTCTGTATAACCAACACCTCTGCAAGCAGTTTGCTACGTTTGGTGACTAAGCAGGGGTGCCCGGGTTCATGGTATCAGGTTTGTCCAGGACGTGGCGGCGGATAGGTCTGCCCTGCTGCGTGGCGGGCCGGATAAGAGAGTTTGGTTGAGGGAGGCCTTTTGTCCTTTCCAGCCGGACTCTCTCGACCCATCGCCTTGCACCGCATTTGGAGGGATGGAATTTTAGGTTCGTCACTCCTAGACACATTGACCCCAGATTCCTATCCACCCCACATACCTTTTTCCTTCCCAGAACTTCCTATCCTTCCCTTCCTTAAAAAGACCCTCCACACAGCATCCCCTTAGATGACATAGGCCCTGAGGGAAATTATTTTTCTCAGGGCCTCCTATGTGGAGCTACTGTAAAAAAAATGAGATTGCGAACTTCGACTACGAATCCGGAGGTCGCGGGTGAGAGATATATGAATCCATCTCTCCCACTGCATTGCAAGGCGATGGGTTGAAAGAGATTACACATCTGCCCTGATGATGGACACTGCAACGCTGTCCGAAACTTTGGCTAAAGAAGGAGGTATACACGGCATAATACCCCAAAAACTAATAACAAAAATACTTATGGCCGTGAAAATCTAAAATCACCTCTGCGATAGGTCACCCCAAGTCGTTCGCTACGTTTGGTGACTTAGCAGGGGTGCCCGGGTTCATGGGGTGAGGATTATCCGGGTCTTGGCGGCGGATGCATCTCTGCCCACCAGCTGCATGGCAGGATGGATTGGGAGAGAGTGTTGAGGGAGTCCCTTTGATTTCTCCAGCCGTACTCTCTCGGAACATAGCCTTTCACCGCAGTGGGAGGGATAGATTCCTGGACACACTGACTCCCAGATTCCTACCTACCCTTCATCCCTTTTCCTTTTCAGAACTTGCTCTCCTTCCTTTCCTAAAAAGACCCTTCACACAGCATCCCCAAAGATGACATAGGCCCTGTGGGAAATTATTTTCCTCAGGGCCTCCTGTGTTGACCTAATGTAAAAAAAACAGTCTATCCCGATCCGTCCTGCCATGCAGCTGGTGGGTAGACGCATCCGCCAACAAGACCCGGACAAACCTCATCCCATGAACCCGGACACCCCTGCTAAGTCACCAAACATAGCTTACCACTTGGAGTGACCTATGGCCAGGGCTGGGCAGTATTTGAAAAACTTGTAATTGAAATACGTATTTGAAATACAATAATATACAAATACAATGTATTTGGTAATTGGTATTTCAATTACCTGCTGCTGAGGTATTTTGTAATTTGTATTTCAAATACTTAAGGCTTCAAAATACATTTTCAAATACATTTAGTGATTTTAATAATGATAATTAAAAATAACCACACATAGATAATACATAGACTAAAAACGCTAGAATCCTGTACCTACTATTGTCCTTTGCTATAGGACTCTTTATTAATGATTATTTGTAGTTCTCTTAGGGGGCATACATTAATTATGTGAGCTCAAAAAAGGAGGGGGGGGGGTCCAGCAAAATCTCACGGTACTTGAAAAGAATAAACGAAGTGGTCCAAATTATCTCACCAAGGGGCGGGGGGAGTCTAGTTTGGAAGAAAAACTGCTCACCTAATTAATGTATGCCCCCTTATAATTGCTTTATAATGTACTGTACTATATTTTTTTTTACTTCATGCTAGTTATTATTATTGTCCTGTGCTATAATAGCACTGTTATTGTACATTTTGTATCATACTTGTCATTGCTTTGTATGGTACACTCTTGTATCATAGTATTAGATTTTTTTTTCATTAACTCCACACAGGAGGCCCTGAGGAAAATAATTTCCCTCAGGGCCTATGTCATCTGGGATGCTGTGTGGAGGGTCTTTTTGAGGAGAGAAAGGAATGAACATTGGTCTTGAAGAGACCCATGTTGTAGGAAGGAGGAAACACAGAGGCCGGCAATCATTCCACAGCCGAGCTGTTGAACACAAGAACGAGTCGAAGAAATGACCCGTTCTCATGTGACAAATGTCAACCGTGTACAATGTGTTTCCCGACTATGCACCGGTGCCGAAAGGATCAATGATGCTAGTTCCTCGGAGCATCTTCCATTGTAATACCGGTAGAACCAGGATAGCATTCCAACTCGACGCCTGTGCTCTAAAGATTGCAATCCGTCTTTTAAGATGGGAGAATCTATTAAACGGACCGCCCGTTTCTGCATAGAGTCGAGGGTATTTTTCAGGTATTTTGGAGCTCCAGACCAGAGGTGGCTGCCAAATTCAACCGTGGGGCGCACTTGTGATTTGTACAGGGTTAGCAGTTGTGTACTATTAAAGTATCTGCGGGCCTTGTACAGTACGCCCAGTTTTTGATCGAGCACTATTGGAATAATTAAATAATGGACTGAATACTAGAAATAAAATATTGGACTGAATACTAGAATGTTTTTAAGTTAACTACTGTAGAGCGCACTTGAAGTGAAATAACACAAAACTTCGCTACACAAATGTCATCCATTTATATATAAAAATGAATCCTTGTTTCCCTTGGTCACGCCATAACTTCAAAATGACTTTACCTATTTCATTCATTTTTTTAAAGTTTTCTTATACTTTTAGAAGGTTCTTACGGAAAGAAAAATTAAGAAAATTACGCAGAAAATGGGATAATTTCAGAAAACTTAACGACTATTTTAACTACGCACGTTTGACAGTTCGCGCGTTAGATGAAAATAAATTTAGCAGGCAGCTGTTTTTTTGTAACCAAAGAATTTTCATTGGATTTTTAAAATTATAGATATTTTAAATAGGTACCTATGTTAGGTACCAGATTTTATTGATTGTTTTTATAATATAGAAAAATGTTCTGGGACTAAATATATGGAACGCGGGAGGGGTTGGCGGGATGGGGGAGCGGAAGAGGGGAGAGGGTAGGCAGGGAAGGTGTACGGGGAATGCAAGAGGGTAAAGGGAAGCGGTAGGGGAACGGGGACGCACGGGAAAGGACATGCAGGGAGAAACAATTTATTTCTTTGAATATTGCAGTGCAACGCATACCGGGAACCAGCTAGTGTTATTATAATAATAATTATTATAATCTAACACCTAAGTCCTATACCACAAATCTTTACAAGTGGAGCGGAGACGAGATGTGTGTCCTGAGCAATATGATTAGTCAATTTTAGCACGTCTCTGTTTCACTATGCTCTGCTTTGCTTCAATGGAAACGCACTCTTAGATATGGGCACTTACGACAATTTATTGCAACCAAAGGTTCTACCTAAACCAAATGTATTTTGTAATTTGTATTTTGTATTTTGTATTTGAAATTTAAAAATGGTTAAAATACTGTATTTTGTATTTCAAATACACGACTTGAAAGTATTTTGTATTTCGTATTTTAAATACATGCGAAAAAGTATTTTGTAATTTGTATTTTAATTACAGTAATGCATGTATTTTGCCCAGCCCTGCCTCTATGGCAAAGGTGTTGGTTATCCAATAATGGTTCTCGGGGCGGCGGTACACATATCCGCCTCCCAGATGAATATTACCACCTAATCTAAACAAGTTAGCAATTAAAACCGAAAACCCAATTTAAGACTATTTATACAATGTAGACTTAAACCACCTGTACAATGTTGGAGTTCATTTTTACAAATTCCTTCAACCAATTAAACAATAATGATTGTCTCTTTCTGATATATTTTTATTTCACACGACAAACAGAGACGGGTATAATTGGAGTGATGTTTCTAAAAATGGTAAATTCAATATTTTACCGGAAATGTCCCAGACGGAATCATCTAGTACCGGCACGCAAATATTTAAGCATTGTAAAAAGATCATATGAAATGCAAAGTGTAAGCGAACGGGATGTAGTCCTTTCCATTAATAACTTAGAAATTGCTTATTATTGCTTGAATTGTCAAGTTACGCCAACGCCCATTTTCAACTTAAGTAAAGTAAAAAAGTAAAAGCGATATTAAGGAAGCTAGCGTGATTCAATTATTATGACACTTCCCTTTTTATTAAAATGCAACTATTACCGATCCGCTACCAGTCCGTGGAATCTTCAGTTTGTAGGCACGGGGTAACGCTATGCGATGCGTGGCGGAGAGGGGGAGGGCTACAGATACTTTGCCGGAATTTGATAGAAATTATTTTATATTAAAAAAACTAGCAATGCAATATACAGTTTTAAAAACAGATCGATAAGCAAATAGTTTTTCTATGATTACCAAAATTATTGAGTATATGGTGTAAAAGACAACTGAGATACAGAGTAAAACTGTTCTTAGTGTAATTATATTACCCCGGTCTAAAAAACTATCGAAAGAAGCGAAGCTAGCCGTCCATAATGGAGTGCTGGTACCTACCCTAATGCTTCGCTGTGAGGCTCGGAACTGGTAGAGAAATGATGAAAGTAGACCGAAATGAATAATAATGATCCGCACATAATGTAAGCCTGATGTAAGCGTAACGAGTAAGATTAAGAAAGAGACGCTTAGATTGGTTGGGCATGTAAAGCAAATGAACGAGAAAAATAGTGTAAGGAGAATATATGATGACGCAAATGTGAATGCTAGAAGAAGTCGGGGACGCCCGAGGAAGACATGGCACGACCAAGTGAATCAGATACTTGAGTCGAGCCATTTCAAGAGTCAGAATAATAAAAGAGCATGTATGAGACGAAGTATGCATGTGAACGAGGCAAGGAGTGTGTGCCAAGATCGAGTTGTTTGGCGGTCCGTCTCTATTTGTAAATTGTAAAATATGATAGCAACTAAGTATAATAATAATTTAATAATGAGCAAAATTAAGAAAGGGACCCTCAGATGGTTTGGGCACGTAGAGCGAATGAGCGAAGAAAGTAGTGTAAAAAGAATATATGATGCAAATGTGAATGGTAGAAGAAGTCGGGGACGCCCGAGGAAGACATGGCACGATCAAGTGAATCAGATACTTGAGACGGGCCATGTCAAAAGTCAGAATAATAGAAGAGTATGTATGAGACGACCATCACGCCGTTTCCCCGCAGGGGTAGGCAGAGAGGACGGACCGCCAAACAACTCGGTCTTGGCACACACTCTTTGCCTCACTCACATTCATACATCGTCTCAAACATTCTCTTCTATTATTCTGACTTTTGACATGACCCGACTCAAGTATCTGATTCACTTGATCGTGCCATGTCTTCCTCGGGCGTCCCCGACTTCTTCTAAGAGTATTATAATTGCTCTTGAAAAGAGAAACTTCTTCGCGGCCTATTTCATACAAAATTTAGTTCTGGATTTACGGTTAAGATACCAAATTATTTCATTACAGAACTTCCTCTTCTTCCTTTCCCTAAAAAAAACCCTCCACACAGCATCCCCAAAGATGACAAAGACACTGAGGGATTTTTTATCAGGTGTGGTGCTAATGCGAGAAAAAATACAATTTAACCAATTAATATTATTTGGCGGTCCGTCTCTATTTGTAAATTGTAAAATATGATAGCAACTAAGTATAATAATAATAATTTAATAATGAGCAAAATTAAGAAAGGGACCCTCAGATGGTTTGGGCACGTAGAGCGAATGAGCGAAGAAAGTAGTGTAAAAAGAATATATGATGCAAATGTGAATGGTAGAAGAAGTCGGGGACGCCCGAGGAAGACATGGCACGATCAAGTGAATCAGATACTTGAGTCGGGCCGTGTCAAAAGTCAGAATAATAGAAGAGAATGTATGATACGATGTATGAATGTGAGTGAGGCAAAGAGTGTGTGCCAAGACCGAGTTGTTTGGCGGTCCGTCCTCTCTGCCTACCCCTGCGGGAAACGGCGTGATGGTTAGTTAGTTAGTTTCTTTTAGATCGATTTTATCCATATAGATCGGAGGTGACAACTTAAAGAAACGTACGAATCAATGAATAAAGTAAATTATGTAATATATTTCTAATAAGTTTATTCATAATTTTTCGAAAACACTAGTAAAACTAAGATAAAATAATTATGTAGCACATAAAAGAAACTACACCAATATGTATTTAAATACCTAATTTTATTTATGATAATAATAAAATAAACCTTAACACAAAAAAAAAACAACCGTAAACACCAAATAAATAACAATATTAATTAGCAAATCATACTACAATTTAAAAAAAACGCGCCAATAATCAAAAACGGCCGCTAGAAATGATAAATATGTGTGAATAATCAACAAGCAACATCCAAACTGTTCTGTCAACCTACCTACATATGTGACTATATTGGTAACATTAAACTTGGCAACGTAGCTTGATGCGGTAAGTGTGTTCTTAAAATAGATCAAGGAATGCACGTTATTTTAAGATATATTTTTTTAATAAATAAACATAATTTTTGATTACATATTATAGCTGACCATATTTTAAACAAAATTTAAAAGACAGCATGTTGGTACTTCATCTACGTAAGTATATATTACATGCGAAAGAATGAGCAACTTAAGTGGCTTCTTCTAAGATGAGCCACAAAATGTGGTATGACATAAATATATATATATATATATATATATATATATATATATATAGGTTTATGTTACGGCATTTAGTGGCTCAAAGCGTCCTTTAATTACCGGAACTTCTTGATCATTTCGACTTACTGGCTCATTTGGGCACTTAGTGGCTCATCGTTTTTTTTTTTTTAAGTCCATCATATCAAACTCGATGAGACGAGTCGAACGGTGTAAAAAAAATTTTTGAGTGAATAAATGACATTTTTACGTGGACCGTTAATGCTCCGGAATGCGTTTTTTATCAGTAAATATTCATCCATACTTAGAACATCAATTGGGTACACTTTTTATCGCATCTATAACATCACGGCATGCGACGTTGCCGGATGTTCTCGTCATACAATATCATTCAAACTCCAAGTCGTTTATCAATGCTTTGCGATATTGAACTCAATGGTTAAATTCCTCAAAATCTATTATCGCATGACATTGCTAAGTCAGATTGAATCTTTTTGCGATATGTTATATGTTAGCCGGAATGTTATAATATGTTGTATTCCTACATAGGTAGCCAGACTGTCGAGCGCTCGCGGTGGACTGTTAGAAGAACAGACATTATATTATAATATTTACCGGCTATTCGCGCCCTTTTTTAAAATTGAAGATTGATTTACGAATTGCTTTTATAATATCGTTATTAATTTTGTGTTAATGGTTTTTGTTTTTATTACAAGTTTTATATTATTTCGTATTTTAATACACATTTATGTAGTTTTTCTTTAATAAATAAAATATTTGCTTCGTAATTATGTATTTGTCTTTTGCGTTCCGAAAGCATAGTCAGTTGTAATGTGATGATATCTATACAGGGTTTTCTAAAAATTTCAGAAATATATTAGGTACTCATTTAATATGTTTTTTCATACAGTTATATTAATTTGTTTAGAGTTTTTCATTTAAAAAAATGATCTGTACCTAGGTAATTACTTTACGCGTGACTATTTTTCAAAGGCATTGTCTCTAGTTGTATTGTAGTAGATAATAAAAAGGTGTTTTATTGTTGTTTGGGTGTATTTTATAAAAAATATTATGAACAAAAATAAACAATAATTTAAAAATAAATTACAATATACGGCCTACATAGTCCAGGAGTAAGACCATTGACTCACAATCCGCAGGTCTCAAATTTTATTTGATTAATTTGTGTTATTTCACAATTAATTCATTTAAAATAATATATAGTATATTTGCGGCACGTTCCAGAGTGGAAGATACTCTCAGTATTACCCTGGTGTAAGACCACCATTCAGAATTGAAACGTTGCTTGAAAATGGCTTTGGCCGTGTTTAGTGACCAGATCCGAATAGCCAGGTACTTCCCAACCTTCATCTTCCCCACCTCCTTCCCCTATCCATTACCTTCAGCCTCATAACATACCGGGAATGCCATAGTCTCACTGGCTCCAGACGGGAACAGTTGGGACTCTTGTGCGGTAGTCACTGTAAAAAAATAATATTTAGGTATTAACTTACTGGCATAATACGGTGGTTTGAGGGATAGCCAAATTTAGTTGTTTTCTGATGGGTTACGGTAGTGAATTGGTCAAAATAAAGTTGGCAACACTGTCTCGGTGATTTAGTTGATATTTGCGCTAGATTGGTATTTGGTATATTTATGGCGCCGCCGATTCGTGTGTGGATGTGGATCAATGTGGATCATATGAATCCTTTCCTTTCGCATTTTATAAAATGTCGCGCTGGCGAAGGTACCATTATTGCAATATCAATGGATTCTTCAATTAACGGTAAGATTTTATCATATAACCTTAAATATTGTGTTGCATAATGAATTATTACAATCAATGACATACCAAAAATGTTTGGTGATTATCGGTTCGGACTGGCCACGCTTATTACGAATAATTTTTATTATATAATAAAAAGTTTCCTTTTTAAGTAATTAAGGCGAATCTAAAGTGTTTTTCTAAAAATTATTCGTAATAATCGTGGCCAGTCCGAACCGATATTTACCAAATGTTTTTTTAGGTAAAATTACATTTTAGGTTATGATTTCTATAAAAACGCTTTTCACTGATATTTTAATAATAATTCTTGTTGATTTTCACATAAGTATGATAATTATGCTTATTGTTTTATTATGTTTATGATTTTTAATGTGTTTTGTTATTTTATAGATAAAAATATATGTAGTACAAGTGAAAGTTCGCCAATTTCAGAGGATAAAAGAGCCGTAATTAATGAAATGGAGGAAAAACTGGATGATCTATTTGCAAACTCTTCAGATTCAGGTAGCTATGTACATAATAATTACTGATAATATACAATAATCTTAGGTATTTTTCATTACATACCAACATTACGTTACTTATTATTGTGAAATGTTTTAGCAATTAACGATAGTGATGCGGAATATTACGTTACGTAATATGAATTGTTTTATTTCGAATATTACATTATTATGCTTTATTTTAGAAGCAAGTGTGACGTCCGGCAGTGATGACTTATTCAAGTTACCCTCGAGAATTTCGTCTGATTCTGGTAGGTAAAACAAACCCCTTTATCTGACAAACGTTAACCAATGATTCCTGATCATATATGTGATAAGCGCATGGTAAGCGCTCGTTTCAAATTTCCAACTTGGTAATGTAAACGCTATGCTGTAGCGCAGGGGTTCCCAACCTTTTTGTACTCTAGAGCACATTCTAAAATATCGGTAGGGTGGCGGGCACCACATATTTTTAATCGACAAACTCCTCCCATAACTTCTCATTTTCCCATAATTTATTAATAAATAATAAACAAAAATGTTTCAAAATAATAAAATTATTATTCAAATTGCATACACACAGAGAAATGTATTTAATGTATTATTACGTCTCGCAATCGCAATGAAAATCTCGTCTCCTTCAACGGAAGCAACCTTCCGAACAGGCCCTCCATTGATATGCTCGATGTAACTCTAAGTGACCAGCTCAGATTTGGGGGCTCTATCGAAGCCAGAGTAAAGCTAGCCTCTCAAAAACTGGGCGTACTGTACAAGGCCCGCAGATACTTTAATAGTACACAACTGCTAGCCTTGTACAAATCGCAAGTCCGCCCCACAGTTGAATTTGGCAGCCACCTCTGGTCTGGAGCTCCAAAATATCTGAAAAATAACCTCGATTCTGTGCAGAAGCGGGCGATCCGATTGATTGATAAATTCTCCCATTTTAACAGATGGATTGCAATCTTTAGGGCACAGGCGTCAGGTAGGAATGCTATCCTTGTTCTACCGGTATTTCAATGGAAGATGCTCCAAGAAACTAGCATCATTGATCCCTTCGGCACCGGTGCATAGTCGGGAAACACGCCAAACCCGTGCCCAACATATGTACACGGTTGACATTTGTCACATGAGAACTGGTCGCTTCTTCGACTCGTTCTTGTGCTCAACAGCTCGGCTATGGAACGATTTGCCGACCTCTGTTTCCCCTTCCTACAACATGGGTCTCTTCAAGACCAATGTTAACTCCCTCTTCTCCTCAAAAAGACCCTCCACACAGCATCTTAGATGACATAGGCCTTGAGGGAAATCGTTTTCTTAAGGGCCTCCTGTGTGGAGTTTTTTTTTACCGGGTATACCGCACAAAAATCTCAACTGCTCCCGTCTGGAGCCAGTGACACCATGGAATCCCCAATCGGGGTATGTTGTGAGGCTGAAGGTAGTGGGGAGGGGAAGGAGGTGGCGAATAGGAAGGTTGGGAAGTACCTGGCGATTCAGATCTGGTCACCAAACACGGATAAAGCCATTTTCAAGCATACCCGGCGATTCAGATCTAGTCACCAAACACGGATAAAGCCATTTTCAAGCAACGTTTCAATTATAAAAAAAATATAATATCAATATGTCAATGTGATCTGAGGCAATGCATATCATTGGCCACTGCCTCATAATTAGGAGGGTATGACGATAATCCTGTTAGCAAACAATCATAAGGATGCTCATCGGTGAGTCGAGATCTATATCTTGATTTTATTAAGTTCATGTTTGAAAACAAGGATTCGCATAAATATGTCGAACTGAAAAATGATTCAATTTTTTATGCGGCTTTTTTCAAAAATGGGAACTTTTCTCTGTCCACTGTATTCCAAAAGTCCTCTGATATTAAGGATTTTAGCTAAATATCATTCTTAAGGTCCAAAATTTCTAACTCTAGTTCTTCTATCTTACCTTGAACAAAATCTGCAGTACAATGCGTGATGTGCAATAGTGAATAGCACTTCCCGTTCCAGGCTAGCGTGAAGAGTACAGTCTGGCACGCCGCGGCCGCTAGACAAGTTGCGAAGTACTGTCAGCAAAGGAACCACTCATACAAACAATATCGCAAACATACAAACGTATTTAATAAACCTACGCACTTAAAAACTTAAAACTCTAACAAATAAATAAAAATAATTCACATTTTTAATTAATGTTTATGAAAGAATTCTGTCTCTGTCGAATAGTGGTGGGAACATACGAACCGTTCACGGGGTCGGGAAACCCTGCTGTAGCGGGACAGCTTGCGTGAATACAGTTTAAGTTTATCGAACAAAGAAGTCATCCCATAATAAAATGACTGACACACCACATATGCTCAGGAATCGCTGGTTTAAGTTTGTGTGGTAACTTTGTATAATTCACTCTGTATAATTTTCCACACAAATTTAATTTATTAAATATGTTATAAAATGTTATTGCATTTTTAAATTTTAGATTCATATACCAGCGATCATCCAGGGAAGCAGGAGAAAACGGACTGCTATGTGTCATCAACTTCAAAACAATGTACATCTGATTTAGCTAGTAAAAAACCAAGAGTTTATGACCGTAAAAACTTCTGTCCATACTGCTTCAAGCTGATAACCAACTTTGTACGCCACATCACAATCCAACATCCCTTAGAGGCAGAAGTGATTGAATATAATAAAATTTTAGATCCCGATCTGCGCGAACGAAAAAAAAAGTGTGAATTAATTTCGAAGAAAATAAGAAATAGAGGCAATTATCTATATAAGCAGGACGCGATAAATAGAGTTAATGGAATAATACTACCGAATCGCCGCCCAAGAACGACTGCGACAGCTAAAGATTATGCGGTTTGTATAGAATGCTGTGGCACATTCAAAAGAAGTTTACTCTATAGACACCTGAAAAAATGTTCAAATAGAAAACAATCACATGAAGGAAATCCACTAAAACGCTGCAGAGTGTTAAAATCATCCGCTATTTTATTATCCCCAGACAATTCTGAGATCACTGAATCTTTAAGATCTCAGATATTTCCTGTGTTCAAAAATGATCCTATTGCAAAAATTGCAAAGTCTGAGCCATTAATTTGTGCATATGGTTCCCTACTATTAAGCAATCATAAAGAACATCATTTGAAAACACACATTACATCCAAGATGAGAGATCTCGCTAGACTGTTCATGGTCATCAAAGAAAAAAATCCTGCAATATCCTCATTTGACCTTGCATTTGACCCTATACATTTTAATGTTTTTATGGACGCTGTCAAAATAAATAGTGGTTACGATGAAAGTACAGGTTCTGTAAAAATTCCTAGCATCCCTCAACGACTTTGTACAGCTATAAAAGATTGTGCTGATATTTTGATGCGTAAAACAATACAGAATCCTGTGCTGACCACTTCATCCAAAGATGTTATAAAAAACAAGTTGTCTGAATTTAAAATAATCTTTGGTCACGCTTGGAAATTTGAAATTTCTACTAACGCTGAAAAATCAAGGAAAACTCAAAAAATGCTGAAAACTGATGTCATGCCTTTAACTACTGATATAAAAAAAATATGCACGGAAGTTATGAAACTAGAAGTGAATATAGCTCAACGATTTGAATGTGAAAAGTCTTATATCGCCTATGAGGAGCTATGTAAAATAACAATTGCTCATATTATAATTTTTAATAGGAGGAGGGCAGGAGAAGTTGCAAGAGCTCCATTAGAAAATTATATAGCCAGCCAAAGTGAAAAACAAGACATTCCTGAAGAAATATTGGAAATCATGAGTTCTGAGGAGCAAAATGCTATACATACATTATATTGCTTCCATATCCCAGGAAAAAGGGGGAGAACAGTTCCAATACTTCTTCGAAATCAGATGAAAAAAAATGTAGACACTATATTTGCGTACAGAAATTTAGTTGGAATTCCAAATGAAAACAAATTTTTATTCCCAAAACTAGGAGGTGAACCTTATTTTTGTGGCACGCAAATTTTAAGGGAACTAAGACACAAGTTTTCCTTTGTGAATTCAGATCATATAACTTCAACTGGGCTGCGACACCATGTTGCAACCATGAGCCAAGTAGCTGGAAAGAATAATGCTTATGTAAACGCTTTGTCTCATTTCTTAGGGCATACACCAGGTACACATAAAGGGAATTACATGATACCACAACTAGCTCTTGAGAAAGGTAAAGTTGGCTTGAATTTACTGCAATTAGCTGAGGGAAAAATATCTTGCCGATCACAGTCTGATAATGGAACGAACATTACAACAACTTTACAAAATGAAATAGATTCCGTCCCTCAACCTGAAGAATCACATAAAGAAAATGTGGATCATGTTACGTTGGATAATAGCTTAGAAAATGACCAAGAGTCTTTACCAAGTAATTTACTTGATGGGAATATGGCAAAAAAAATTATAGTTAGAAGGAGGTGGCTTAATCAAGAAAAAGATGAACTTTATAAAAACTTTGCAAATTATTTCATCGAAGGGATTGATCCTGGCGCTACGAAAATAAACGAAATAAAAAAACAAACAGGAATATTGTCAATGAGGTCATGGAAGCAAATTAATACATTTATTAATAATCACCGTGTCAAGAAATTGCCCTTACCTAAGGATTTGCAGAGAAAAAGAGAATTCTACCTCCAGGATGCTTAACTTGAATTCAAATGAATTGTATTGATTAAGAGACCGCTATACCGGCTTCAACGATTGAACGATCCAAAGGTATCGACTCCGATTCCACTACAGCTGATATAAAGCGTGAAGCAATCGTAAAGTAGCTGTTGGCTTGTTCCATAGTTTGATCATTGGCAGTCGTTATAGCAGTTCCATATATTTTATCTTTTGTAATACTGGCATACAGAGTACCGGGCGAATAAGGCCCCTTTATCTTTCATCATGATATTGGTTGTGGAGGGTTATAATTTATTTTAGTTTTTGTTAAATTTATGTGCAAGGTATAATTTGATATCCCTTGTTAAATAAAAAAAAAACGAAGGATTCTTCTGTAATGTACAACGCTAAATGTTTCGTGAACGATGTATAATAAAAAGTTATTTGGTTTTAATTATGATTTAATTTTTTATTATATTATGCTGTTTTTATAATGATTGTGAATATAAAGTTATTAGGCTATAATTATTTTTTTATTGTGTTATGTTATTTTTCAAATGATTACACACTTTTTTTAGTATGTATAGTAATATTTTTTGTTTTTAAAAATTCAAATTAAATAGTTTTTTTTCAAAATGATCGTTTTTATTTTATCACCCTTGAAATGTTGAAAGTTACGTTTGAGACCCGTATTGTAGGAGGGAGGACACACAGAGGCAGGCAAAAATGAGTCGTAGAAATGACCCGTTCTCATGTGACAAATGTTGGGCACACGTTTGACGTGTTACCCGACTAAAGGGACCGGTGCCAAAGGGATCAATGACGCTAGTTCCTCGGAGCATCTTCCATTGAAATACCAGTAGAACAATGACAGCTTTCAAACCAGACGCCTGTGCTCTAATACACACACACACCGACACTAATCTTGGGATTAGTGTGTCGGTAACGGGCATATGGGTCTATCCCTTCTACTGCGGTGCAAGGTGATGAGTCGAGAGAGCCAGGCTGAAGAGGTTAAAAGGTCTCCCTCAACCACCCTCTCCCAGATGCGACACCTAGTCAAACCATTTGGGGCGGCCTATTGTAGAGACGTTGGTTGTACAATGTATACTATAGAAAATAATAAAATTAGAATACGTGTATAAAATTGGTGGAAGGTAGGTACCTACCTATGTGTCATACAACTGGAGACAATGCTTACACGTGTAAAAATAATTATAGGGTAAGATAAGATAAGATAAGTAGGTATAACATGATAATATAAAACATTATATAAAAATTACATTTTACACACATTTTAATAAAACTGTATGTAAACATGAAATTAATAAACATATTAAAAATTATAATTTGCAAACCAACCTACAACTTAAAGAAGCGTACGAATCAATGAACAAAGTAAATTTTGTAATATATTTCTAATAAGTTTATTCATAATTTTTCGAAAACACTAATAAAACTAAGATAAAATAATTATGTAGCAAATAAAAGAAACTACACCAATATGTATTTAAATACCTAATTTTATTTGTGATAATATTAAAATAAACCTTAACACAAAACAACCGTAAACACCAAATAAATAACAATATTAATTAGCAAATCATACTCCAATTTTAAAAAAACGCGCCAATAATCAAAAACGGCCGCTTGAAATAATAAATGTGTGAATAAGCAACATCCGACCTGTTCTGTCAACCTACCTTCATATGAACTATATTGGTATGTATATGTAGCATTAAACTTGGCAACGTAGCGTGATGCGGTAAGTGTGTTCTTAAAATAGATCAAGGAATGCACGTTATTTTAAGATATTTTTTTTTAATAAATAAACATAATTTTTGATTACATATTATAGCTGACCATATTTTAAACAAAATTTAAAAGACAGCATGTTGGTACTTCATCTACGTAAGTATATATTACATGCGAAAGAATGAGCAACTTAAGTGGCTTCTTCTAAGATGAGCCACAAAATGTGGTATGACATAAATATATATATATATATATATATATATATATATATATATATATAAATAACCTTGCTTTACCCTATATATATATATATATATAAATAACCTTGCTTTACCCTATATATATATATATATATATATATATATTTATGTCATACCACATTTTGTGGCTCATCTTAGAAGAAGCCACTTAAGTTGCTCATTCTTTCGCATGTAATATATACTTACGTAGATGAAGTACCAACATGCTGTCTTTTAAATTTTGTTTAAAATATGGTCAGCTATAATATGTAATCAAAAATTATGTTTATTTATTAAAAAAAAATATCTTAAAATAACGTGCATTCCTTGATCTATTTTAAGAACACACTTACCGCATCACGCTACGTTGCCAAGTTTAATGCTACATATACATACCAATATAGTTCATATGAAGGTAGGTTGACAGAACAGGTCGGATGTTGCTTATTCACACATTTATTATTTCAAGCGGCCGTTTTTGATTATTGGCGCGTTTTTTTAAAATTGGAGTATGATTTGCTAATTAATATTGTTATTTATTTGGTGTTTACGGTTGTTTTGTGTTAAGGTTTATTTTAATATTATCACAAATAAAATTAGGTATTTAAATACATATTGGTGTAGTTTCTTTTATTTGCTACATAATTATTTTATCTTAGTTTTATTAGTGTTTTCGAAAAATTATGAATAAACTTATTAGAAATATATTACAAAATTTACTTTGTTCATTGATTCGTACGCTTCTTTAAGTTGTAGGTTGGTTTGCAAATTATAATTTTTAATATGTTTATTAATTTCATGTTTACATACAGTTTTATTAAAATGTGTGTAAAATGTAATTTTTATATAATGTTTTATATTATCATGTTATACCTACTTATCTTATCTTATCTTACCCTATAATTATTTTTACACGTGTAAGCATTGTCTCCAGTTGTATGACACATAGGTAGGTACCTACCTTCCACCAATTTTATACACGTATTCTAATTTTATTATTTTCTATAGTATACATTGTACAACCAACGTCTCTACAATAGGCCGCCCCAAATGGTTTGACTAGGTGTCGCATCTGGGAGAGGGTGGTTGAGGGAGACCTTTTAACCTCTTCAGCCTGGCTCTCTCGACTCATCACCTTGCACCGCAGTAGAAGGGATAGACCCATATGCCCGTTACCGACACACTAATCCCAAGATTAGTGTCGGTGTGTGTGTGTATTAGAGCACAGGCGTCTGGTTTGAAAGCTGTCATTGTTCTACTGGTATTTCAATGGAAGATGCTCCGAGGAACTAGCGTCATTGATCCCTTTGGCACCGGTCCCTTTAGTCGGGTAACACGTCAAACGTGTGCCCAACATTTGTCACATGAGAACGGGTCATTTCTACGACTCATTTTTGCCTGCCTCTGTGTGTCCTCCCTCCTACAATACGGGTCTCAAACGTAACTTTCAACATTTCAAGGGTGATAAAATAAAAACGATCATTTTGAAAAAAAACTATTTAATTTGAATTTTTAAAAACAAAAAATATTACTATACATACTAAAAAAAGTGTGTAATCATTTGAAAAATAACATAACACAATAAAAAAATAATTATAGCCTAATAACTTTATATTCACAATCATTATAAAAACAGCATAATATAATAAAAAATTAAATCATAATTAAAACCAAATAACTTTTTATTATACATCGTTCACGAAACATTTAGCGTTGTACATTACAGAAGAATCCTTCGTTTTTTTTTTATTTAACAAGGGATATCAAATTATACCTTGCACATAAATTTAACAAAAACTAAAATAAATTATAACCCTCCACAACCAATATCATGATGAAAGATAAAGGGGCCTTATTCGCCCGGTACTCTGTATGCCAGTATTACAAAAGATAAAATATATGGAACTGCTATAACGACTGCCAATGATCAAACTATGGAACAAGCCAACAGCTACTTTACGATTGCTTCACGCTTTATATCAGCTGTAGTGGAATCGGAGTCGATACCTTTGGATCGTTCAATCGTTGAAGCCGGTATAGCGGTCTCTTAATCAATACAATTCATTTGAATTCAAGTTAAGCATCCTGGAGGTAGAATTCTCTTTTTCTCTGCAAATCCTTAGGTAAGGGCAATTTCTTGACACGGTGATTATTAATAAATGTATTAATTTGCTTCCATGACCTCATTGACAATATTCCTGTTTGTTTTTTTATTTCGTTTATTTTCGTAGCGCCAGGATCAATCCCTTCGATGAAATAATTTGCAAAGTTTTTATAAAGTTCATCTTTTTCTTGATTAAGCCACCTCCTTCTAACTATAATTTTTTTTGCCATATTCCCATCAAGTAAATTACTTGGTAAAGACTCTTGGTCATTTTCTAAGCTATTATCCAACGTAACATGATCCACATTTTCTTTATGTGATTCTTCAGGTTGAGGGACGGAATCTATTTCATTTTGTAAAGTTGTTGTAATGTTCGTTCCATTATCAGACTGTGATCGGCAAGATATTTTTCCCTCAGCTAATTGCAGTAAATTCAAGCCAACTTTACCTTTCTCAAGAGCTAGTTGTGGTATCATGTAATTCCCTTTATGTGTACCTGGTGTATGCCCTAAGAAATGAGACAAAGCGTTTACATAAGCATTATTCTTTCCAGCTACTTGGCTCATGGTTGCAACATGGTGTCGCAGCCCAGTTGAAGTTATATGATCTGAATTCACAAAGGAAAACTTGTGTCTTAGTTCCCTTAAAATTTGCGTGCCACAAAAATAAGGTTCACCTCCTAGTTTTGGGAATAAAAATTTGTTTTCATTTGGAATTCCAACTAAATTTCTGTACGCAAATATAGTGTCTACATTTTTTTTCATCTGATTTCGAAGAAGTATTGGAACTGTTCTCCCCCTTTTTCCTGGGATATGGAAGCAATATAATGTATGTATAGCATTTTGCTCCTCAGAACTCATGATTTCCAATATTTCTTCAGGAATGTCTTGTTTTTCACTTTGGCTGGCTATATAATTTTCTAATGGAGCTCTTGCAACTTCTCCTGCCCTCCTCCTATTAAAAATTATAATATGAGCAATTGTTATTTTACATAGCTCCTCATAGGCGATATAAGACTTTTCACATTCAAATCGTTGAGCTATATTCACTTCTAGTTTCATAACTTCCGTGCATATTTTTTTTATATCAGTAGTTAAAGGCATGACATCAGTTTTCAGCATTTTTTGAGTTTTCCTTGATTTTTCAGCGTTAGTAGAAATTTCAAATTTCCAAGCGTGACCAAAGATTATTTTAAATTCAGACAACTTGTTTTTTATAACATCTTTGGATGAAGTGGTCAGCACAGGATTCTGTATTGTTTTACGCATCAAAATATCAGCACAATCTTTTATAGCTGTACAAAGTCGTTGAGGGATGCTAGGAATTTTTACAGAACCTGTACTTTCATCGTAACCACTATTTATTTTGACAGCGTCCATAAAAACATTAAAATGTATAGGGTCAAATGCAAGGTCAAATGAGGATATTGCAGGATTTTTTTCTTTGATGACCATGAACAGTCTAGCGAGATCTCTCATCTTGGATGTAATGTGTGTTTTCAAATGATGTTCTTTATGATTGCTTAATAGTAGGGAACCATATGCACAAATTAATGGCTCAGACTTTGCAATTTTTGCAATAGGATCATTTTTGAACACAGGAAATATCTGAGATCTTAAAGATTCAGTGATCTCAGAATTGTCTGGGGATAATAAAATAGCGGATGATTTTAACACTCTGCAGCGTTTTAGTGGATTTCCTTCATGTGATTGTTTTCTATTTGAACATTTTTTCAGGTGTCTATAGAGTAAACTTCTTTTGAATGTGCCACAGCATTCTATACAAACCGCATAATCTTTAGCTGTCGCAGTCGTTCTTGGGCGGCGATTCGGTAGTATTATTCCATTAACTCTATTTATCGCGTCCTGCTTATATAGATAATTGCCTCTATTTCTTATTTTCTTCGAAATTAATTCACACTTTTTTTTTCGTTCGCGCAGATCGGGATCTAAAATTTTATTATATTCAATCACTTCTGCCTCTAAGGGATGTTGGATTGTGATGTGGCGTACAAAGTTGGTTATCAGCTTGAAGCAGTATGGACAGAAGTTTTTACGGTCATAAACTCTTGGTTTTTTACTAGCTAAATCAGATGTACATTGTTTTGAAGTTGATGACACATAGCAGTCCGTTTTCTCCTGCTTCCCTGGATGATCGCTGGTATATGAATCTAAAATTTAAAAATGCAATAACATTTTATAACATATTTAATAAATTAAATTTGTGTGGAAAATTATACAGAGTGAATTATACAAAGTTACCACACAAACTTAAACCAGCGATTCCTGAGCATATGTGGTGTGTCAGTCATTTTATTATGGGATGACTTCTTTGTTCGATAAACTTAAACTGTATTCACGCAAGCTGTCCCGCTACAGCAGGGTTTCCCGACCCCGTGAACGGTTCGTATGTTCCCACCACTATTCGACAGAGACAGAATTCTTTCATAAACATTAATTAAAAATGTGAATTATTTTTATTTATTTGTTAGAGTTTTAAGTTTTTAAGTGCGTAGGTTTATTAAATACGTTTGTATGTTTGCGATATTGTTTGTATGAGTGGTTCCTTTGCTGACAGTACTTCGCAACTTGTCTAGCGGCCGCGGCGTGCCAGACTGTACTCTTCACGCTAGCCTGGAACGGGAAGTGCTATTCACTATTGCACATCACGCATTGTACTGCAGATTTTGTTCAAGGTAAGATAGAAGAACTAGAGTTAGAAATTTTGGACCTTAAGAATGATATTTAGCTAAAATCCTTAATATCAGAGGACTTTTGGAATACAGTGGACAGAGAAAAGTTCCCATTTTTGAAAAAAGCCGCATAAAAAATTGAATCATTTTTCAGTTCGACATATTTATGCGAATCCTTGTTTTCAAACATGAACTTAATAAAATCAAGATATAGATCTCGACTCACCGATGAGCATCCTTATGATTGTTTGCTAACAGGATTATCGTCATACCCTCCTAATTATGAGGCAGTGGCCAATGATATGCATTGCCTCAGATCACATTGACATATTGATATTATATTTTTTTTATAATTGAAACGTTGCTTGAAAATGGCTTTATCCGTGTTTGGTGACTAGATCTGAATCGCCGGGTATGCTTGAAAATGGCTTTATCCGTGTTTGGTGACCAGATCTGAATCGCCAGGTACTTCCCAACCTTCCTATTCGCCACCTCCTTCCCCTCCCCACTACCTTCAGCCTCACAACATACCCCGATTGGGGATTCCATGGTGTCACTGGCTCCAGACGGGAGCAGTTGAGATTTTTGTGCGGTATACCCGGTAAAAAAAAACTCCACACAGGAGGCCCTTAAGAAAACGATTTCCCTCAAGGCCTATGTCATCTAAGATGCTGTGTGGAGGGTCTTTTTGAGGAGAAGAGGGAGTTAACATTGGTCTTGAAGAGACCCATGTTGTAGGAAGGGGAAACAGAGGTCGGCAAATCGTTCCATAGCCGAGCTGTTGAGCACAAGAACGAGTCGAAGAAGCGACCAGTTCTCATGTGACAAATGTCAACCGTGTACATATGTTGGGCACGGGTTTGGCGTGTTTCCCGACTATGCACCGGTGCCGAAGGGATCAATGATGCTAGTTTCTTGGAGCATCTTCCATTGAAATACCGGTAGAACAAGGATAGCATTCCTACCTGACGCCTGTGCCCTAAAGATTGCAATCCATCTGTTAAAATGGGAGAATTTATCAATCAATCGGATCGCCCGCTTCTGCACAGAATCGAGGTTATTTTTCAGATATTTTGGAGCTCCAGACCAGAGGTGGCTGCCAAATTCAACTGTGGGGCGGACTTGCGATTTGTACAAGGCTAGCAGTTGTGTACTATTAAAGTATCTGCGGGCCTTGTACAGTACGCCCAGTTTTTGAGAGGCTAGCTTTACTCTGGCTTCGATAGAGCCCCCAAATCTGAGCTGGTCACTTAGAGTTACATCGAGCATATCAATGGAGGGCCTGTTCGGAAGGTTGCTTCCGTTGAAGGAGACGAGATTTTCATTGCGATTGCGAGACGTAATAATACATTAAATACATTTCTCTGTGTGTATGCAATTTGAATAATAATTTTATTATTTTGAAACATTTTTGTTTATTATTTATTAATAAATTATGGGAAAATGAGAAGTTATGGGAGGAGTTTGTCGATTAAAAATATGTGGTGCCCGCCACCCTACCGATATTTTAGAATGTGCTCTAGAGTACAAAAAGGTTGGGAACCCCTGCGCTACAGCATAGCGTTTACATTACCAAGTTGGAAATTTGAAACGAGCGCTTACCATGCGTTTATCACATATATGATCAGGAATCATTGGTTAACGTTTGTCAGATAAAGGGGTTTGTTTTACCTACCAGAATCAGACGAAATTCTCGAGGGTAACTTGAATAAGTCATCACTGCCGGACGTCACACTTGCTTCTAAAATAAAGCATAATAATGTAATATTCGAAATAAAACAATTCATATTACGTAACGTAATATTCCGCATCACTATCGTTAATTGCTAAAACATTTCACAATAATAAGTAACGTAATGTTGGTATGTAATGAAAAATACCTAAGATTATTGTATATTATCAGTAATTATTATGTACATAGCTACCTGAATCTGAAGAGTTTGCAAATAGATCATCCAGTTTTTCCTCCATTTCATTAATTACGGCTCTTTTATCCTCTGAAATTGGCGAACTTTCACTTGTACTACATATATTTTTATCTATAAAATAACAAAACACATTAAAAATCATAAACATAATAAAACAATAAGCATAATTATCATACTTATGTGAAAATCAACAAGAATTATTATTAAAATATCAGTGAAAAGCGTTTTTATAGAAATCATAACCTAAAATGTAATTTTACCTAAAAAAACATTTGGTAAATATCGGTTCGGACTGGCCACGATTATTACGAATAATTTTTAGAAAAACACTTTAGATTCGCCTTAATTACTTAAAAAGGAAACTTTTTATTATATAATAAAAATTATTCGTAATAAGCGTGGCCAGTCCGAACCGATAATCACCAAACATTTTTGGTATGTCATTGATTGTAATAATTCATTATGCAACACAATATTTAAGGTTATATGATAAAATCTTACCGTTAATTGAAGAATCCATTGATATTGCAATAATGGTACCTTCGCCAGCGCGACATTTTATAAAATGCGAAAGGAAAGGATTCATATGATCCACATTGATCCACATCCACACACGAATCGGCGGCGCCATAAATATACCAAATACCAATCTAGCGCAAATATCAACTAAATCACCGAGACAGTGTTGCCAACTTTATTTTGACCAATTCACTACCGTAACCCATCAGAAAACAACTAAATTTGGCTATCCCTCAAACCACCGTATTATGCCAGTAAGTTAATACCTAAATATTATTTTTTTACAGTGACTACCGCACAAGAGTCCCAACTGTTCCCGTCTGGAGCCAGTGAGACTATGGCATTCCCGGTATGTTATGAGGCTGAAGGTAATGGATAGGGGAAGGAGGTGGGGAAGATGAAGGTTGGGAAGTACCTGGCTATTCGGATCTGGTCACTAAACACGGCCAAAGCCATTTTCAAGCAACGTTTCAATTCTGAATGGTGGTCTTACACCAGGGTAATACTGAGAGTATCTTCCACTCTGGAACGTGCCGCAAATATACTATATATTATTTTAAATGAATTAATTGTGAAATAACACAAATTAATCAAATAAAATTTGAGACCTGCGGATTGTGAGTCAATGGTCTTACTCCTGGACTATGTAGGCCGTATATTGTAATTTATTTTTAAATTATTGTTTATTTTTGTTCATAATATTTTTTATAAAATACACCCAAACAACAATAAAACACCTTTTTATTATCTACTACAATACAACTAGAGACAATGCCTTTGAAAAATAGTCACGCGTAAAGTAATTACCTAGGTACAGATCATTTTTTTAAATGAAAAACTCTAAACAAATTAATATAACTGTATGAAAAAACATATTAAATGAGTACCTAATATATTTCTGAAATTTTTAGAAAACCCTGTATAGATATCATCACATTACAACTGACTATGCTTTCGGAACGCAAAAGACAAATACATAATTACGAAGCAAATATTTTATTTATTAAAGAAAAACTACATAAATGTGTATTAAAATACGAAATAATATAAAACTTGTAATAAAAACAAAAACCATTAACACAAAATTAATAACGATATTATAAAAGCAATTCGTAAATCAATCTTCAATTTTAAAAAAGGGCGCGAATAGCCGGTAAATATTATAATATAATGTCTGTTCTTCTAACAGTCCACCGCGAGCGCTCGACAGTCTGGCTACCTATGTAGGAATACAACATATTATAACATTCCGGCAAACATATAACATATCGCAAAAAGATTCAATCTGACTTAGCAATGTCATGCGATAATAGATTTTGAGGAATTTAACCATTGAGTTCAATATCGCAAAGCATTGATAAACGACTTGGAGTTTGAATGATATTGTATGACGAGAACATCCGGCAACGTCGCATGCCGTGATGTTATAGATGCGATAAAAAGTGTACCCAATTGATGTTCTAAGTATGGATGAATATTTACTGATAAAAAACGCATTCCGGAGCATTAACGGTCCACGTAAAAATGTCATTTATTCACTCAAAAATTTTTTTTACACCGTTCGACTCGTCTCATCGAGTTTGATATGATGGACTTAAAAAAAAAAAAACGATGAGCCACTAAGTGCCCAAATGAGCCAGTAAGTCGAAATGATCAAGAAGTTCCGGTAATTAAAGGACGCTTTGAGCCACTAAATGCCGTAACATAAACCTATATATATATATACATATATATAATGTAAAGGTGTAAATAATAAACTTAAAAATGTAAAAAAAAAAATTTAAAAAAAAAAATATATATATATATATTTTATTTTTTTTATTTTTTTTTTATTTTTTACATTTTTAAGTTTATTATTTACACCTTTACATTTTTATGTTTTTATGCTTTTACATTTTTATGTTCATAGTCTACTGTTTACAGATGCCCTGCGTAATTTAACGCTCATGTCTATTTTGTGTTTTTTCTTTTTCTTTCTAAATCGCCATTTTATTTTACATGTTTATAATTTTTTGTTTGGTTATATGGTGCATTCACACGCCCAGCGCTGACTTCCACACGCTCTTGTTTATTTTTTTCTTTTTTGTGATTTACTATGTTATCAACAAATTTTTCTTTTTACTTATGTTTTTTTTTTGTGAGAACTGAACTCAGTTGCTTGTTTTGTACCGTCCTTCTCCCCAAATAAGGGGTTGGACCCTGGACCGTGTCCCCGCCTATGTACCATGGCCGGTCTTCTGAAACTGGTGGAGCTGCACCTGTCTGCCGCGCCACCCCCCGTGACATGAAGAGGCTGGGGAGAAGGCTGAACGACATCCGGAGGACGCTTCTCTCCCTAGGGTCTTCTTCTATGTTTCCAATTACTCTCGTCTAGGCACCACTGGCTTGCTGGCTTACGGACGACGCTGCCGGTTATCGGGAGGCCGGACAATCAGCCTCCTTCACTGTCTCGGGGACTGCCGGTAGCCAGTTTGCGGTAACACCAGTTCTTCTCTCTGCAAATGTTATTTTACTTTTGTTGCTTTTTTATGAGCAGTGCTCGGTGCCGCCCGCCGGATTGCGTATGGTCTTTCGCTGTCATGAGCTGATTAGTCTTGACGGCTGCTGTCTATTTTGTTCATTTTACTTTTTTATGTCGATGTTACTAACCACTTGTTTGACTATCCATGAGGCTCACTGCTTTTGCATTGACACCTCTATGGGCTTTAGAATTGTAGAGATTGACCATTACAGTACAGTCCTGTAGGCGCGCCCGCATACCGCCACCTAACACAGTATGAGGGGACATTGAAGGTCTAGATTCGTTACATTAAATGTAGAGTCGTTTATTTAAAAAAATTAGATTCTTGCGAGAACTCCGAAGGGGCGACCATAAGTTGCCTATACCGGGGTGGAACAGAGGTGGGTACTTCAATGATACTTTTGAATATCTTACACAATGGAAATATGAAAAAAAATACACATATTTTTTTACTAGACAAGAATACCCCCTTAAAGTACGTCCGTTACTTAAGTTAACCACTGATCCTTAGATTGTTTGGAGTAAGAAATCTTAGTCTCCCGAGACATTATTGATGCTTATTTTCCCACTAAAAACATAAAAGTTTAGTAGGTTTTGGACAATTAGTTTCTAAAGAAAACACATCAAAAATTTAACTAAATTTCATCTAAATTTTTTACTCCAACTTATGTCATCTGTATTAATTTAATGTTTTACTAAGTCAAATACGTCTCTTATCATCCTGTACAAAATAAGTACACTTTTTTTTAAATAATAATAAAAAAGATTTAATTGTATAAAAGTGATCATTGTACATATTTTTGTTTGTTTTTTTTTTTCAGATAGCATTAATGTTGAGCCTGTTCCCATTAAGGCGGAATTCGGACTTCGAGAAGATGACGAAGGGGGCATTCCTTATACGGAAATTGACATTGATTTGCCGGATGTTAAAAAGGAATGCTTGGAACGCTTTGGAAGAATTAACCAGTCGGCAGGTAAAATCAATTATCATTGTAAGATTTTACAGTTCATGATATCGGTTATTCAAAGTTTTACAAAGTTTACCTTCCTTCCTTAATATATTCATCTAAACTTAGTTATAGTAATAAGTCTTATGGAGCTTACTTTATACGTATTCTTTTTTAATTTGTTGACAGATCTGAAGGCCCGTCATGTGAAAAAACGGTTCTCTTGCTCCCGTTGTAACTATTCCTGCTCTCATGAGACGATTTTAGAAAGGCACTTCCGTATCCATAGTGGAAAAACAACTTTTTCATGTTCTAATGCAACTATTTGTGTTCTAAAAAGGGTAATCTGACGACCCACATACGAACTCACACTGAAAAATCGTTAAAATGTTCCGAGTGCAACTATTCATGTTCTCGAAAGAGCCATCTGACGTACCACAAGCTGACTCACAGTGGCGAAAAACCTTTTCATGTTCCGAGTGCAGCTATTCATGTTCTCAAAAAAGCAATCTGACGAAGCACATGCTGACTCACAGTAGAGAAAAACGTTTTTCATGTTACGAGTGCAACTATTCATGTTACCTTAAGAGCAGTCTTACGAGCCACATGCTGACTCACAGTGGAGAAAAACCATTTTCATGTTCTGAGTGCAACTATTCATGTTCTAAAAAGGGTAATCTGACGACCCACATACGAATTCACACTGAAAAATCGTTTACATGTTCAGAGTGCGACTATTCATGTTCTCAAAAGAGCCATCTGACGTACCACAAGCTGACTCACAGTGGCGAAAAACCTTTTTCATGTTCCGAGTGCAACTATTCATGTTCTCAAAAAAGCAATCTGACGACGCACATGCTGACTCACAGTGGAGAAAAACGTTTTTCATGTAACGAGTGCAACTATTCATGTTACCTTAAGGGCAGTCTTACGTGCCACATGCTGACTCACAGTGGAGAAAAACCATTTTCATGTTCCGAGTGCAACTATTCAAGTTGTCAGAAGAGCAATCTGACAAGGCACATGTTGACTCACAGTGGAGAAAAACCTTTTCTATGTTCCGAGTGCAACTATTCAAGTTGTCAGACGAGCAATCTGACAAGGCACATGTTGACTCACTCAATTAAGAGTTTTTATAAAATATGTTCTTACGCAATTTTTTCAAAATAATTATAAAACAGCATTTTTACACTATTGTTATTGTAATTTTTTTTAATTGAAGGTTTAAAAATGAAATAGAAAGTAAACTATTGGAACGTGTAAACAGCTTCTCAATTAATCAATTTTTTAATTTAAAAAGAATTCTCAACTCTTACACAAATTCAGGACTACTCTTGGTGACTGGAGATCACATTTACGCCCAATACTTTTCATTTTTTTTTATAAATGATTTTGACACTGTTTTCGACAAAAATGTAGAATTGCTGATTCTCACAGATGATCTTTAACTATTTAAACCCATAAAAAAAAACATATATTACTTTTTTATATCCAAATAAGTCTTCGAGATTGATGCAAACTTAACAAACTTTACCTAAACATTAGTAAATGATTCATCATAATATAATAATCTGCAACCTACCGTTATGGAAAACACAAATAGTGAAATGTGCTTCATATTAAAATTGTCAAAACAATAAGAATTTGCAAGTAAACACAATATAAAGTTGCAGTATTAGTTGGATTCATAAATAAACCAATGATTACATTGATAACTTCGTGCTTTTTTTATGGACAATGTGTCAACGTTTTTTGACCATAGATATGCCAATATTTGGCGACTTTTTTTCCAATTTGAGTCTGTGTCGTCACATACACCATCGTCAAGAATAGAGGAAATATAAAATAAAAGGCTCGACCATACACAACATAATTATCTTTCAGTACCTACCCATTCATTAGCCTAAAATATTTTTTGTAAATTAAAATGACATGTCGAAATGTTTCTCCAGAGAAACTGTGCTGCATCTGACGGATTGCTGCCTTCAGAAAATGAGCTTACTTTTCTTTACGGCTCATTTTTCCCGTTCATAGCTTTGTCAGATTGAAACTGTCGTAAAAATAACCCAAAATTACTTGAAATTTCAATCCCTTCATAAAGGGAAGAACAATTTCAAATAAGAATTAGCTTTTTTACGATTGTAGTGACTTTGAAATTTCTCTGGTTTCAACCCAAAAATGAAACACTCAATTAAATGTTTTGGTATTTTATTAAATACAGAAATTAACTAACTAACCAGGATAAGGCCGATAAGACGGACCGCCAAACAACTCGGTCTTGGCACATACTCTTTGCCTCATTCACATTCACACATCGACTCATACATATTCTATTCTGACTCTTGCCGTGGCCCGATGTACCTAAGTATCAGATGCACTTGAGCGTGTCAGGTTTTCCTCTGGCGTCCCTGACTATCTACCACTTACATCTGCGTCGTATTCTCTACTTACATTTCATGCTTCGTTCATTCGCTATACATGCCCAAACCATCCGAGGATCCCTTTCTTTACCTTATTCATTACGATCAACCTTGCATTGCGATGCTTGATCATAAATAATAATAATATTTGGTTGATTATTTTTTAGGCGCCGATATTGTAAAAAGCACAAACTTTTGTTTCTACCATCTTATTCCAACTACACAGTAGACAAACCATTATAACAACTTGTCCTTCACATCCGAAACATTTTAATTCTTTAGTGGTTTATTAAATGTAATATAACTTTTGAATTACATTTTTTTTCATAATATATTTTTTCATAATATATTTTTTTAATTGTATTCTGAATCATGGTATGTAAAAAATTTTGTTTCGAATTTTCAAAAATTATAACATTATGATATCTGGGTATAAAAATAAATTTTAAAAAGGGCGTTTTTTTATTTCAAATTGTTATTGCATTTTAAAATGTGTGTGATTTTATAACAAATCGTAACACGCAGTGGCATAGCGTAGAAAGGGGGGGGGGGGGGGGGTGCAACCCCGGGCGACACTTTTAAGGGGGGTAATAATAATTTTTTCTTGTAAAAATTTAAACCAAGTCATTTCATTATTTTAAAAATGTTCAACGATACTTTCTTTTACGAATCCAAATGTTTAATTTATTATAAATGTCAATAAATATATTTTGTTAAGTTGCAAATTTCGTAATACTAATTATAGCCGAGAAATCGCAAACAGATTCACTCTTAATTAAAACCAGAACTGTTTTTAGAATTTAACGATTGAATTTCAGTTGTGTATTTGTCTGCTGATACATTTCGTAGAAGACCATTATTTTATTCGAAATGCAGTTATAAAATTCTAAATGCAGACTATGTATACGTGCTGCCAGAATCAAAGATAAACCATTTTCATATTATTCTGAGTGTAGTTTTAAATCGCCACATAAATAATTTAACCTGTTTTATCTCAGGAGGCGCACATTGTCCCACACATTTAATTTTAAAGTAAAAATGTGATTGCGATTAAAAGTGAAGGGACAGTTTTATTTCATTTTTTTTAAGAATAAAAATCTGTTTTTAAAACTTTAAATTTGTCTCCACTTTAAGATTTTTATTTGAATATTCGCAAATGTGTATTTTTCAGCCAGTTTGCATTTCCAATATCAAAATTTTAATATTTAGAAACAAAAATGTTAGATCTTAGAATAATTTTGTTTTATGCAAAAGGGTAAAAACAACCAATAAAAAGGAACATTTAAAATGCATTTTGAATCCGGAAATTTTGTGCGCAAACAGGCAAAAGTTTAGAGATCTTTTCTTATTATTCGAAGGATTAAACCAGTTATCAGAATATAAAATTCCAATTGTGGGTTTAGCTGCTTCGAAGGAAAATATTGTCTGATTCGAAGTGCAGTTATAAAATTCTAGTTGCAATCCAGCAATAATTAACCAGGCCTAACTCCGGGGGAAACTCTTCTTATGGAGGAACTGCGCCAAATCAAGATGGAACTCCAAGAGTACAAGAGCATCCAATCAAAAGTGACTGTATTATATGAAGAATTCAAAGACTTCAAGAAAACGATGACCTTCTTTAACTCAAAAATGGAGGGATTTGAGGATGAATTGAAAAAGGCGACGCACAAAATGAAAAACATAGATTCCATCCAAAAGAAAAATATGGAACTTGAAGCTAAAGTAACGCCAACAAAAAAATTTCGTGGCCGAAATAAGAGGGATACCAGAGGTTGAAGGAGAAAAGTTACAAAATATTATTTTCAACATTAGTCAAGAAATACGCACAACCACCACTACAAATGATATCGAGTCAACCTTTAGAGCTCCTGGTAGGCCAACCCCAACCAAAACCCGGCCTATAATTGCGCGGTTCAAAGAAATTCACCTAAGGGATGAATTCTTAAGTTGCGTAAAAAGATACAATTTGAACGCTACCACGAAGGAAGATAAACTCAACACGAGCTCCATAGGCCTCTCCGGACCGCGTACACCCGTTTATATATCAGAACACTTAACATCGACAAATAAACGCTTACTTTACCTGGCGAAGAAGACGGCTACGGAAAAAAAGCTAGCTTACGTATGGGTGAAAGCGGGACGTGTCTACGTACGCCAAACAACAGAATCACGAGCTATCCACATTACCTCTGAAAATACCCTTCTCACACTATGACTCACTTATACAAGCATACACATACTATTTTACTCAAACACCACACACACATCTGTATATTCCCAAAGTTTATCATTGTGGATATACTTAATTAACTTTAAAAAAAAAGAAACTATAAATGATTCAAGTATCTTTTGACAGACCCGAAGAAACCTTGCTCACATGTACCAAAAATGTGATTGAAAATCCTGAAGACATGAATAAATATTGTTGGGAATCGTACGGTCTGAAAATTATTCACCAGAACATAAGAAGTATTACCAACATTGATGACTTTCTCGTATTTCTGGACGAACTTAATTTCACATTTGATATGCTAGTTTTAACTGAGTGCTGGATTAATAAATACTTCACCTCCAAAGAGATACAAAATTATACTGAGTACCACACAACGAGTATAATAAATAAAGCTGGTGGTATTGTAATTTATGTCAGGGACGGTATTCAGACGCAAGTTGACGAACTCACTTTATCACAAGCTAATTGTCTAAAAATTGTGCTTAACAAAAACCTATGCATTTTTGCAATCTATAGATCACCATCATTTCACAACATCGATTCCTTTCTAAATTCACTCCACTCTATCATTAACAACACAGATAACCCAGAACATCAAATAATCATTGGAGACTTAAATATTAATACAATTCTAGACAATCATCGCCAATCCGATGATTATTTATGTTTTCTCACTGAAAACGCTTTTACTCCGATAATTGATACCCCAACTCGAGTACAAGGTACATGTAAATCCTGCTTGGATCACATCAATGTTAAAAACATTGATTTTACTGACTCGTTTGTTATACACACAACAATTTCAGATCATTACACCACAGCGCTCGGCCTAATAAATAAGCCTTCCTCTGCTTCTAAAAATAAATATATTTCTAAAATAAATTACAACGCACTGGTTGAGGAGCTGTCTACAGAAAAATGGCAAAACGTAATAGATCAGACTGACACTGACCAAGCAATGCAGCAATTTATCACAAAATTACAATATTACATATCCAATCACACTGTCAACAAAGTTATACCGAACAAACAATTTAAACTCATGCCATGGATCACCCCTGGTCTAGTCAAATCCATCCACAGACGTAATCAACTTCACAAAAATGCTAAAAGACAATCAGATAATATTCTAGTTCAAGAAAAATATAAGAAATATAGAAACTTATGTAAAAAACTAATTAATTCCACTAAAGAAAATTTCTACAAAAAATATATATACGAAAACACCATAACTCCAAAACATTTCTGGGAAATATTTCGTAAAATTACCAAAACAAAAAAAAGCAAATCGTCTTTCATACAATCATTGGATATTAAAAATACAAGTACTACTAACCCCAAATTGATGGCTAATTTTGCTAATCACTATTTCACTTCAGTAGGAGCCTCTCTCGCAAATAAAATCCTTAAAAAATGTCAGAAAACTGAGTCTGAACTAGCCAACATACCTACAAATGTTCTTAATCATAAAACAGACGAGATTCAAACAACGACCAATGAAGTCATGAAAATGATAGATGAGCTTAAGTCATCTAATGCCTGTGGGCCAGACAAAATTTCCTCAAATCTGTTGAAAGTATTAAAACCACTCATAGCGAATCCTATTGCATACATTTGTAATCTTAGTTTCAAGACAGGAATATTCCCAAACCACCTTAAGCAATCAGCTGTTATATTGATTCACAAAAATGGAATCAAATCGGATATACATAATTATCGGCCAATATCTCTGCTCAACTCGTTCTCAAAAATTATTGAGAAAATCGTAAAAAATCGTCTCACCCTTTACCTAGAAACTCATAAAATCTTATCTAACAACCAGTTCGGTTTTCGACCAGGTCTAGGAACAGAAGATGCAATTGCTAAACTGGCAGATATTATTTCCAAAAATATTGACAGGGGAAATAAGTCTATTGCTCTCTTCTTAGATCTTGCCAAAGCTTTTGATACCATTTTCCATAAAATACTTCTAAAAAAACTAAAGGCTATAGGTATTCAGGGACAGCTACACAAATGGATGGGTAGTTACTTAGCTAACAGATACCAAAAAGTTAAAATTAACGATTCTATTAGTGATCCGGCCCTTGTAGAATTTGGTGTACCCCAAGGGAGTACCTTAGGACCTATTTTGTTCAGTATTTATATAAATGATTTGTGTAACAGCAATTTTTCCAATCACATTATAACGTTTGCAGATGATACAGTCTTAATATTTGAAGGAAGAACATGGAACGATGTACACTGCAAAGCAGAGGATGGAATAAAACAGCTAAAACTTTGGTTAGACTGTAATCTCTTAACACTCAATTCGGAAAAAACAAAATTTATACGATTTAGTGCGACAGAAGCCGGCCAACCCAAGGAAGCATATAATATTTTCGTACATAAATGCAGTGACTCAACTACCTGTAATTGTTATAAATTAGAATGCGTGGACAGTATAAAATACCTTGGTGTTATATTAGACAAATATCTTAGATGGGACGGTCACGTGGATCTAGTCACCACAAAGGTTAGAAAGCTCACGTACATGTTTATGGCAATCAGAAACATCTTACGTAAAAAAGAATTGAAACTCATTTATGATGCTATGTGTGGGTCACTTTTAGACTATGCATCCTTAGGTTGGGGTGGATGTGCAAAAACTGTTCTGGACAAATTAGCAAAAGCTCAAAAATCACTACTAAGGGTAATCCTCAAAAAACCATTTAGATATCACAGTGATGCACTATTTCAAGACTTACAAGTTCTAGATGTTAGGCAACTGTACATGAGAAAATTAATTTTAAACACCCATAAACAACGCCACCTCTACCCATCTATTAACCACTCTCACGACACCCGACACTCACGGAGAAATCCAATTGTAACTTCCACAACCAAAACATCTCTCGCTCAAAGACACTTCTCTTTCTTAGGTCCAAACCTATACAACTTCATGCCTGATGCTTGGAAAAGAGAAAGCACAGGTGTTCTTCGTAAATTGACCACTACTTGGTTTCAACAATTAGGGAGAAAGGAGAGTGAACTTTTACTACACAAAAAATGAAATCAAATACAAACCAAAAACAACAACAAAAATTCTCAAAAGATACCCTTTTTTTCTAATCTATATTATTATATGTATGTATGTACCTACCTATTACTTTTAAATTAGAAAGCTAACCAAGCAGCTGTTAATCTTATGTTTTAATTGAATATTTTATTTTATTCTTTATATCTCCTCTCTTTTATATTAATATTTATACAAAATATGTACATATATATGTGGGCTTATCAATAAGCAATGTAAACATCAGTTTTAAGTACATATATATACCTATTATTTTAATAACTGTGCTAAGCAAACAACAGTAATAATTAGGTATTAATTGTTTATTTTATTTTACTATATTTTTTCTGTTCTCACTATATAAAATGTGTACGTAGGATTATAATATGAAAGGCAAACACCAGTTACCACCTTATATTTTAAACATTTGCTTTTAAGTACACACATATATAACTTTTATTTATTTTTATTATCTTTTCAACAACCATGCTAAACAACCGACGGCTATTATATGTTTTAATTGGTTATTTAATTTTAATTTTATTCTTTCTCTTCTCCTTTTCTTTCTTTTTTTTCTACAACACATGTATGTATGACTATAATATGCAATGCATACAAAAGTTACCTAAATGTTTTAACCCTCTCAATTTCTATTAGTTACATACATGTACCTATTTACCTTTTCTTTTTTAAATTTATATTATTTTAATAACTATGCTAAACAAATAACAGTTACTAGGTTTTAAACTTTTTTATTTTATTTTATATTCTTTTTGTTCTTTTTATTTCATCAATTTTCTTTCTTTTTTGTACAAATACAAATCATGTTCCATTTTACCCATAATAATTCGACTGTCCTAAAACGGGAATACTCCTAGTTGGGCAGTCAAAAAAAAATTAATGAATTATGTATATACATGTATAATCTTGTACTAAATAAACAAACAAATAAATAAATAAATAAAAATAAATAAATCTCTGTATGTGCTGCCAGAATCAAAGAAAAATCATTTTCATGTTATGAGTCAGAGTGTACTTTTAATTCGCCGCGTACAGACTTAATTTAAATAAATTTAGCGTTGAGAATGTAAATTTTCAGTTATGATTTCATCTGCTGACTCATTTCGAAGGAAAACATTCTCTCGTTCGAAGTGCAGTTTCATAATATTCTATTTGCAGACTATGTATGCGCTGCCAGAATCAAATAAAAACCATTTTCATGTTCTGAGTGTAGTCTTGTAACAGTTTAACCTTGTTACCCCGATTATTTGGATGTTGACCATACAAAAACACCTTACTCTATGAGTTTGTTATTGCTAGCTTCGGACGGGACAGTGGCGACATCTGAAGGGGGACGGAAGAGCGGGGACTCTACGGATTTCTCGTGAAGGTGAGGGGGCTGAAAAACCTGGTCTCCGGCTGGCATGGCTTCTGGCATCGTGGATTGGCGTTAGCTTCCTTTATACTGGTTTTCAAATAGGAGTTCATAATTTATTTATGGTCATGTCATTGAGACTGGCCTTGGCGCCCGACATACAGATTAAACGTTAGTTATTAGTTTAGATAATTATGTTCACACATCACTGATCCTTGTTTCTTTTGAAGTGACTTGCATATTTTGTTATCACAGTAGATTCCTCTTCAAGGAACCCTGGACAACATCCTGAGTTTTGATGAATTATAATAATAATCCTTGATTAGATAATAGTGTATTGCTTGCAAACTGTTTATTTGATTACAATAAATGTTAAAGTTGAAATTCTGTGTCATTCATATATCCCTTATTTTACTGATACATGGTTGTCGCTGGGATTTGAACAGAGTATTTTTATTGCTAAAATATAAAATAGCTACAAGTTTTGTAAGATAAATTATTGTACAATTAATAACTAAATAAAAATGTTTAAAAAAATACTCAGAATAGTATGCATGTATGATTCGAATGAGACAAATAGTATGTGCCGAGGCCGAGTTGTTTGGCAGTCTGTCTTATTAGCCTTCTCCTGGTTAGGATTAAGTAATTATTGTATTATCTGTTTTTTAATAAAAAACCAAAACGTTTAATTGAGTTTTTCATTTTTTTAGTTGAAACCAGAAAAATGTCAAAGCAAGAAGATTAAGCTTTTCTACTTAGAGTACTATTGAAGGAAATCTTAATCTTATTTGAAATTGTCCTTCCCTTTTTGAAGGGTTTGAATTTTCGAGTAATTTTAGGTTATCCTTACGACAGTTGGTTTCTTCGTATGGCAATGAGTTTCAATTTGACAAAGCTATCGTCGTACAAAATAAGCTGTAAGTAAAAGTAAGCTCATTTTCTGAAGGCAGCAATCCATCAGATGCAGCTCAGTTGCTCTGGGGAAACATTTTGACATTTCATTTTAATTTTAAAACAATATTTTAGGATAATAAATTGGGTAGGTACTAAAAGATTGTTATATTGGCTATAGTCGAGCCTAATTTTTTTTTATTTCCTCTTTTCTTGTCGATGGTATGTGTGACGACACAATCTCAAATTGAAAAAAAGTCGCCAAATATTGGCATATATATGATCAAATAGCGTTGACACTTTGTTCTTACAAAAAGCACGAAATTATCAATCCAATGTTTGGTTTATTTATGAATCTAACAAACACTGCAACGTTATATTGTGTTTACTTGCAAATCCTTAATGTTTTGGCAATTTTAATATGAAGCACATTTCACTGTTTGTGTTTTGCATAACAGTTGATGGTAGATTATAATCTTAGCATGAAGCATTGACTAATGTTTAGATACAGTTTGTTAAGTTTGCATGAATTTTTTAGAATTATTTGGATATAAAAAAGTCATCTATAGGTTTTGTGAGTCTAAATACTTTTGGATCATCGGTGTAAATCAGCAATTCAACATTATTATCGAAAACAGTGTCAATATCATTAACCCATTACCTCCATGACGATGTCTGTAGGCATCAAAAAAATTGATGAAAAGTATGATTTTTTTTCACTATGAATAAAGCCAAATCCCACCAAGTTTTTATGCAGCATTTACAGATTGGTATGTTAGCTTTCAATAATTAACATAATTTGATAAATTTTATTAATTATCCTATTTTTAATTATTTTTTTGCTAAAGCCCTGAAAATAGACCCATTTTGAAAAAAAGAAAAAAAAATTAAATCGGAAGAAAATAAAACATGTGTGAATCACATATTGTTATCAAAAGATTAAATGGTCGGAAACACTGTTTCAACATAGTATTATATGCATAAGATGACAGCTAGATGTCACTGAAATCAGGTGATGCCTGCGCGCAACCTTTGGAGGTTAGCTGTGACAGTGTTTACATACGTTTTTGGTTGGCTTGCCTTCAAATAATACGGTTTTGTAGTGTTTTTATGAGTGATTTTTATTGAAATCAATAGTTTGTCTGCGGTTTTCGTATATTTTTTATCACGTCGAAAATACCTACTTCTCCTATACCTACCTAATTCGTCGTTATAAAACGAAATCGTTGAATCACGATGAAATGATAGCAGAATTTGAGCGCTCTTTTAGCGTAAGTGAAAGTGATGACAATAATGATGTTAATAACGCGCTATTGTTGTGATTCCTCCAGAGAACGTTGATAAACAGATGAACGAAGAGCATATTGACGATAATTTGATGACATATAACGAAGACGCGGAAGTGGATAACTTTCGAGACATTGCCGGCACATTTGTAATCGAGCGCATTTTGACGACCTCCGTAGTCCAGTGGCTAAGACTCTTGACTCACATTCCGGAGGTCGCGGGTTCGAACCCGGCATGCGCAAATAAATTTTACTTGATTAATTTGTGTTATTTCACAATTAATGAATTTAAAATAATATATAGTATATTTGCGGCATGTTCCAGAGTGGAAGATACTATCAGTATCGCCCTGGTGTAAGACCACCATTCAGAATTGAAACGTTGCTTGAAAATGGCTTTGGCCGTGTTTAGTGACCAGATCTGAATAGCCAGGTACTTCCCAACCCTCCTCTTCCCCACCTCCTTCCCCTCCCCACTACCTTCAGCCTCACAACATACCCCAATTGGGGATGCCATAGTCTCACTGGCTCCAGACGGGAGCAGTTGAGATTCTTGTGCGGTATTCAGCTGTAAAAAAAAAAAAAAAAAACATCGAAATTGAGAAAATTGATGAGTCATGCCTTGACGAGCATGAACCAGATGAATTCGCTAATGACCTTCACTGGAGTCAGCCTTCGACATCGTCCTGTGCGAGTCGTAATACCTTGCGAATATCTATTTCAAATGCACCACCAGCCAAAAAATCAAAACTACAGTACAAAAAGAAGTCTCACTATAAACAAAAGTGGTGTAAGGCTACCTGTTCCAAGCAATGCCGTATTCCGGAGCATCTGATACATATGATCCCGAATTAGATCAGGGATTATCCGTCCTACTTCTACGATAGAATATATAGAGTTCCCCACACGCCATGAGCTATTTATGGACAATTTCTTCACATCTCACCATTTGATGTGTATCCTGACGGATAAGAGAATGCGCGCTACTGGCACACAAGAATGCGCGCTACTGGTGTAGCTTTTTAGCCTTGAAGCTTCAGGCAAGTTGAAGACAGGAAAGCAATTGCCTAAAGGTATCATTTTCTTTTATATTTCCCTTGCGCATAGCGTTCATTTACCTAGCTAAAGTGTAACTCTCATCGCTCTTATAATTATAGGTAAATTTGATGCGGTGGTAGACGTAGAAAACCAAATCCTCGTTTGCCATTGGTAGGACAGCCGTGTAGTAACAGTGGCCACGAACTATGATCGAATGGAGCCAGTACGTCAAGTGCAGCGTTGGCAGATATCGAAGAAAGACAAAAAAGGCAACAATTTGGAGAAAGCATGCAAAACAATCGATTGCCCGGCGCCAATACAAAATTACAATTTGGGAATGGGTGGACCTCCATGATGTCAACGTTCGGTCAAAGAAGTGGTACTGGCCTTCATTTGTGTCTTGCCTCAGTAGCGCTCTTGTCTCTTGTAAATGGATGGAAGTTGCAATGCTTCTTGAAGAAGTACGAGCATGATATGGGAAACCAGAAGATGACTAGGCAACAGAGAAACTTTTCCCAGAAGGCATTCCATGTGGAGTTTACCCGTACTCTTTTATTGTGTTTTCCAAATCAGGTCAATACCGAATTCGGAGAACCTCCTGTGAAGGAAGGCCATGACACAGAAGATGGGAATTGTGTGCCTCGAATGCAAGAATTTCATTTGCAATATCGTGGCAAATCTCATATTCGTTATGCTCTGTGTAAAAAAAATTCAACAGGCTATCGGTGCCTGGCCTGTAACCGAGCCCTTCATTTTGACTACTTCGAACAGTATCACTTAAAGAATAATTTGCTTAGATTTGGTAATTTTCCTCATTCTTGAATGTTTTTTTTTAAATATTGAATTATTTATTATTTTGCGTATTTTCCATTAATATTTTATTTTCATTGAATTATAAACAAAGGCAATCATTTATTTTATATTATCAATATAAATCACACAGTAGACAGCACTTAACCCATAGTTGACATAAATTTTGACTAGAGGGGTTACCTCCAAGAGTTGCGTTTAGGCATCAATTTTCTAGACGCTCTGGTGAGAGGGTGGGCGGGCGGAAAATTCTAAAACTGATTTTGGGCTCTTCTTTAAGTCTATACTATCGGGTTATAATGATGATTCAAGTTTATAAAAATAAAAAAAAATTCATGGAGGTAATGGGTTAAAAAATATAAAAAAAAAAAAACTATTGGGCGTAATCCTGACCTTCGTTCACCACTAGTAGCCACTGGAGCGACTATGTCGAATAATTCGACGTTTTGTTTTCTTCTAGGATTGCCCACGTCGAATAATTCGACGTTTATGACGTACCACTCGTAAACAATTAAAAATTATTTAATTATTAACAGTTCCTGGCCAATATTTATTCCGTTGGAAAGCTGGTAAAATTGTCTTTCATCTATGGCAACATCGATGCTTCTATAGTGTTTCTGGAAGGAATATTTCGCGGTTTAAAGTGACAGTTTATTTTACCTCCGAGGCAAAACTGTTTGAGAAATTGGATATATTTACACGTATTTTAAAATGCCGTAAGTGATTGAGTTTTTGCATTTTAACGCCATAATATATAATAGTGTATTTGTGATTCAATTATTAATGTGTTTTCAACTCATTTGAATAAAAAATCAGAGTTTTTTTATCATATTTTCGATACAAAACTATTATTTCTGGTGGGGTTAGGTTTTTTAAGTTTTTAATTTGCAATTCAATTCGTAATTACTCCACTTGTGCATTTGAAATAGTGTTTTTCTATTAGAATGATTCATTACCAAGAGATAATTATAAATTTTATTTAGGTGTGGTCATTTTTTCTCCAGATATTTGTAATTTTATAACTCAGTAGAAATGTCAAAAAGATCGTAAATTTATTAGATGAAATTTGATGTAAAGTTACCATCACACAATTAATATGGGATTATTTCGTTTCGTTTTGTAATTAAATAATTTATTTACTTATTTTAAATTTCCACAGAGCCAATGATCGAGAAGTCTCGCAATCCAGGTATAAATATATATTTTTAAAATTTTATATGATAAGATATATAAAAATCTATGATTTGATTCAAAATATAAAATCTACATGAAATATGTGTTTAAGTGTACCAATTCCGAGCGGAAGAGGACGAGGACGAGAACGATGAAGAGGCAGAGGCAGAGGCAGAGGGAGGGGGGCTGTGGGAGCTGGACGTGGAGCGGCACTGGCAGCTCGGTCTGGAGTGTTAGTATTTTTTAATGTGTTTTAAGAAGGTTTTTTTGCTGTGGCTATGTGTTGAGCTCATCATATATATTTTAATTTATTTTAACAGTGACCCTGATCTGGTTATGGTGCGGGAGGATCGCGCCAGGGCCCTAAAGGACGTTAGGGCCCTGTCTGCTTCTTTCCAAGCGGAACTAGAAAGCCGCAAATTTAAGAAGCAGGCGGCGCGGATCCTGCTCCCCACCGCGCCTGCATGAAAAGCTAAACGAAAGTAAGTTATCGTCTCTAGATGCATTACACAATATTATTGTTTTTCCCCGAGAGCTTTCTGCCACCGTGAGAGTTGGATGGATCAACGCTCTGTGCATTATGCACATGCAGTAAAATCAGCGCTACTCCAATTCTTATTGTTTTTATTTACTGTTTCACGAGTGAATGACAACGATTCATATGATTTATGTATATGTTTTCAGAATTCCATCTCCGGAGAGAGTAGCGTGTCCCTTTTCACAGGGGACACCTTCAACGCTGCCATCGCCTATTCCCCCACCGTGGTTGTGCAACGTTCCATCTATCACAATGACCCAAGCAACGGCTCCCGCTGTGCCAACGCGGGCGGCTTCTCCAGAGCCGTTACCTGGGACATCGCGGGATGGGGAACTGAGGGGCGATCTCTCTCTGAAGCATAGCTACCATAGAGAGCTGTGGGTGGACGTGCCGTTCTGCCAGGAAGTGTCTGAGTTTGGAAACGGTGAGTTTTTTTTTAATACATCATACCAGAGGCGTTCCGTAATTGAAATATAGACATATTAAATCAATTTATGTTTTGTACATTTCAGAGCCAGGCATGGACGGAACGGGGACGGGTGACGTTGCTGCAGCTCTCTATTATGATGAGTGGGCACTTGAAAACCGTAAGTTATAAAACTAACTAACTAACCTTCACGCCATTTCTCTACATTAAGCTAATTTAAGTTAATCAATACATAGTTTTATTGTGCCTCGCTCTAGAGCGATACTCTCAGTATCGCTCTGGTGAGAGCCCACTATTCAGAATTGAACATTGCTTGAAAATCGTGGAATGGGGAACGCCAGTGGGGCGATCACTCTCTGGAGCATGGCTACCATAGAGAGCTGTGGGTGGACGTGCCGTTCTGCCAGGAAGTGTCTGTGTTTGGAAACAGTGAGATTATTGTTTTAAAACGTCATATCAGAGGCGTTCCGTAATTGAAATAAAGACACATTAAATCAATTTGTGTTATATACATTTCAGAACCAGGCATGGACAGAGCGGGTGAATTTGATGCTGCATCTCTTCACCATGATCAGTCGGCATTTGAAGACCGTAAGTTATAAAACTAACTAACTAACTAACAACGCCATTTCGCTACATGGGTAGGCAGAGGATGGACCGCCATACAATTTGGTCTTGGCACTCACACTCTTTTCTTCATTCAAACTCATTTATACCTGCCCTTGTGTTATTCTGACATTGCGCGCCTCAAATATTTGATTAACTTGATCGAGCCAAGAGTTCATTATCTTAAAGCGTTGTACCAAAGGGAGTAAGTACTCGTAATATAGAAATGTTAAGTTAATTTGTGTTTTCTGTTGTTTTAGAAATGGATCTGGACGAAGGGAGCGACGTTGACGAGGATAACCTATGCATGCCACCAAAACCTTATCATCGTATGAACAATGCACGTAAGCCCGATATGGCCGCAGACCTAAGACAAGACCAGGTAGAAATAGAGGCAATGCGTTCGATTCTGCCATCTGATAGTTACTCTTTCGATTGGTCCAGCGAAATCTCACGTTTCAATGGGATAAAGGAGATATTCACAGGTACGCCGGGACCAACTTTCAACACCGACGAAATGGGCAAACCTGTGGATGCCTTTCTTAAAATCTTCGACGCCGATTTCGTTGAACAGATCGTAAGAGAGACTAACAGGTATGCAGAACAACACATTGCGCTAACCCAATTCAAGCGCTATGCGCGTATCAATAGATGGGCTCCCACGAATAAAGAGGAAATGTACGTATTCTTGGCACTTTTAATGCATCAAGGTATTTCTCCCCTTCCCGTTGAAAAAGACTTCTTCTTTTCAATTGACGTCACCGCCATGCCTTATTTCAGCAAAGCCATGAGTTATAATCGTTTTCTTCTAATAAAAAAATTCCTTCACTTCACCAACAATGAAACTCTTTCTTCTGATGTATCGTTATCTTTGCGAAGGTTACAAAAGATTCAGCCCGTCTTGGACCACCTCTCTCATAGGTTTGAGAGTTTATACCTGCCCGAGCAAGACATCTCTCTAGATGAATCCTTACTCCGCTATAAAGGCCGTTTGGGTTCGTCCAGATGATCAAATCTAAAGCGGCAGGCTCGAGTATAAAGTCTTACGAGCTTTGTGAGTCCAAGTCTGGCTATCTTTGGAAATTCCAAATTTATACGGGGAAGACCATTTCCAATCAGACTGAATCGACAAATCCAGACCAGGAAGACATGACGGAAGACGACATAACGGAAGACATGACACGGGCCAACTTTTCTGGTGCTCACAATATCTGCCCAGTTGGGGCCACTGCAAAGGTAGTATACGATTTGGCCAGCCCTCTGTTTAATAAAGGGTATACGCTAATAATGGACAATTTTTACAATAGTCCATTATTGGCGCGATGCCTCAAAAGAAATGGGATGGATTGCATGGGCACATTGCGGTTGAACCGAGAATTTGTGCCCAGTGTATTTAAGTGCAATCTCCGATCAAAACTGAGGGAAGGTGAGCTCCTATACTCGAACTGCGGGGACCTCAATGTTATGGTTTGGTTGGACAAAAGCTTGGTAAGTATGTTGTCCACCTACCATAAAGCAGAAGTCGGGGCAGTTGAAAAGTTTGGGGTTTGGAAATACAAACCCCAAATTGTACTAGACTATAACAAGGTAATGGGGGGAGTTGACAGAAAGGATCAGCTTTTGTCAGGCTACCCCATTGAACGACAGCGAAACCTGGTCTGGTACAAGAAGCTTTTCAGGAGACTACTAAGTGTTTCGGTGCAGAATGCGTATATATTGTACAGTTCAAAGCTCCGCAAGGAAAATAAACGCATTTTGTATCGAAACTTTAGGAGTGAGGTTGCGAGGGATCTCCTTCAGCTGTTCTGTCACAGGGAAATTAACCCGCCTCCGACTGTGAGAACCATTGGCCAAATAGTTGAAGGAAAGATTCTGCGTACTGTCCTGGAAGGCAACCACTTCTCGGTCCATAGCGGGCGAACGTTGAATTGTGTGTGGTGTTCCATAAACAAAACTACCAAACGAACTACAAAAAAATGTGACGTGTGTGATGTGGGATTATGCAATGATTGTATGGTCCCATATCATACCACCCCACTCTCCATATTGAATAACTGATGGTTTTTTTTATTTTCTTTTTCTTTTCTTGTTTTTAGTTGTGAAATTATAATTTATAAATTTAATGAACTTTCTTTGGACATCAATAACTATAGCCTGCGCCTGGATGACAGGACCAAGTCATTTCTTTTTACATCTCATAAAAATGTTATAACGACAAAGCACCCAAAGGTACGATTTCTATCTGATAAGGTTTGGTGGACATTTAATATGTATATTTCAATTCTGATCATTAAAATATACATATTAAAAAATGCATAGGTTTTCTCATTCTTTCCTGCTATTGTACACATTAAATAACTTGTTTTATCAACATGATTTGTTTTTGAGGTGTTATGCCGTCTCGCTGTACCTCCTTTAGCCTACGTTTTGGACAGCGTTTGTTAGTTATAGAATGAGGTAGCGCGACACGGCATAACACCCCAAAAACAAATCATGTTAATACTTTTGGCCATGAAAATATCAAATCAAACTTGTTTTATTTTTATGTCTTAGTTATATATTTTGTTATTTTTTCTGTAGAGGCTTTTTTAGATCTAGTCACTTAACAAAACTAAGCCATTTCAAGCAATGTTTAAATCTGAATGGTAGTCTCTCACCAGAGCGATACTGAGAGTATCACTCTAGAGCGAGGCAAAATGAAACTATGTATTGATTTACTGAGAAAAACCAATTGAATAAATTTTTATTATGACGAAGTGTGTAAACAATGTTTAAATAAATATGCTGCTCTACCATTGTAATGTTATTAATAAGTGTAATTTTAATTGAAAGAATGTAAAAGCCCATTAGGGCGGAAATAAATTTATAAATCTATTATTTGTTTCCTCAATTATTTTCCTCTCCACTATTTTTCATTCCAACCTTTAGATAAAAAAAATATCACTAAGATTTTATTTGCCGATCGACGCTGATACAACAGGTTTGATATATATATACAATTTTATCAGCATCATCATTTTACATATTCTGATTTACCCTATGTAGCTTGACCTTAAGGTAGCTGTCAGAATTGATTTTTCGTCAAATATTGGTGGATTTTATCAACTTGCAAAATATCCCCATGAAATATTGGCAATGTGTATATCTATGATATATATTTCATTTTAAGCCTTATTTCCTTGTTTTGCACGTTATATAAAAACATGGTTACAAATCTCCAGTTATAATTTACAATTATTTAAAAAGTAATACCATGATTTTGACATTGTGAAAAAGGCTCTCTGTATAATTCATCAAATGAATAAAATAAAGCCAACATGGAGACTATTCTTATTAATAATTGTAGGCAGTTAATGTATCTTCCTAATGTAATACTACTTTTTGCGGTAAATTTATTAAATAGTATAATACAGTGATTTCAATTTTGACACGTCACGCACTCAAATTTTACAAAATCATTTTCTGACCAAACTTTTGAAGAGATCTTATCATACAAAAAAATATTTTTCTATTATATTCTTGCATCTGTGGTTATCAAACAGGCCATAGAGAACACAAAAAGGTAGAAAATATTCAATAAAGATATTTAAAACTGCGACTGGCGGCAATTTCAAATCACAAAAACACAAATTTCGCGCATTTATAAAGTTTAAGATTTTTTAACAATTTACCTATCAATTCTAAAAATATAGGATAATTAGAAAAATATAGGTGAATTCATTGGCTGTATAGCACTACAATTAGTTTTTTTGTCCCCATATTAAAATTCGGAGGTATGATTTTTTTAATGTTGGCGGAAAATATTCAAAATCGTCGCCAAAAAACCGCGAGCAATCGGAGAAAAAAGTTTTTTGACGCGCGATCGTTCGAGTGGGTAGTCATGAATTTGTGTAAGAGTTGAGAATTCTTTTTTTACTTAAAGAAATTTAATAGATGAGTAGCTGCTTACACATTACAATAGTTTACCCTCTATTTCTTTTTTAAGACCATCAATTAAAAACTTCAACAATAACAATTATATAAATAAGTTGTTTAACATTTATTTTAGAAAAATTGCGTAAGAACACGTTATTAATTTTATTTTTTCTAAACTCAAGATAGATAAGGAAACAAATCGATTTTTTACCATGCGATACAGAATAAGCTAGAAGAAATCGACAGATTCCGTCATTTTAACCATTCATTAATTAGTTATCGAATAGGTCTCTTCATAATTTCGTAAATCCGTGATTTTTTACGTAACAATAAAAAAAAGTTTATTCTCCATTGTGAAAGCTCCCGTGTTTCTTCAATAATCTCTTCTGAGAAGAAGAGGTTCGCTTGGAACATGAAAAAGTTTTTCTCCACCGTGATTCAGCATGTGTTTCTTCAAATACCCCTTGCGAGTACATGAATAATTGCACTCGGAACAGGAAAAGCGTTTTTCTCCACTGTGAGTCATCATGTGGCCCGTTAGATGGCTCATTCGAGAAAATGAATAATTGCACTCAGAACATAAAAAAAGTTTTTCTCTGTGAGTCAGCATATGTCTCTTTAAGTCTCCCTTACGAGAACTTAAATAACCGCAGCCGGAACATGAAAAGGGTTTTTCTCCACTGTGAATCATCATGTGGTTCATCAGATAGCTCTTTCGAGAAAACGAATAGTTGCACTCCGAACATAAAAAAAGTTTTTGTCCACTGTGAGTTAGCATGTGTTTCTGTAAATCTCCCTTACGAGAACTTGAATAGTGGCAACTGGAACACGAAAAGGGTTTTTCACCACTGTGCGTCATCATATGGCTTGTCAAATTGCATTTTTGAGAACATGAATAATTGCACTTAGCACATGAAAACGGTTTTTCTCCACTGTGAGAAAGCATGTGTGTATTTAATTTTCCATTACAAAAAGTTCAAAATCCTTTTGCATGGATACCATTCTCGCTCGTATATAAATAGGTCGTAATAAAAAAATATGATTTCCACAAACTTTATCCCCCTCCTCCCCCCCCCCTGCCGGCGCTTGTACCCAAACTGAATCATTTATAAGAAGATTAGTGGCATAAAGAGTGTTGATATTTATTTTGAGAGTTTTGGACTGGAGAATTTATTTGAAATGACCTCACAAAACGTACAAGTTCTTATTTTATAATTTTTTTAAACCTCAACCATAAGACCGTATACCCCTGCTAAGTCACCAACGTAAAAAAACAATCGAAATGACCCATGACAATGGTTTGCGGAGCGACAACGGGAACTATGCACGCCCCCCAAATTTAAAAAAAGTAGGAATGAAAATAAAAGAGGAGGCTGATGCTTCTAGAAAATTTATTCTACAAAAAATTGATAGGTTAAGTGTAATTTCACTTAATATTTACAGAGTTCTTAAAGTATTTATTTATATAATATCAATGGTATAAATATACCATAAACACTGATTACACGACATAAAATCATAAGAAAATATTAGAAATATAAAAGAGTATATTAGTTACGTATCTATTACTAATTTCATGCAACCTTAGGTTCAAGCAAGTGTTTCGAATACTCAGTCCTGATGTTGTTGCATTTAAACAGGATTTTGGAACGAGTAGCTCAAGAGAATTTTGAACATAAATATTGAGTCGGATATAATTCTTTGATCTGAGAGTTTTAATATCTTTAATTCTTTCAATAAGTAGTTATAGTTTATGTTTTCAATGGGAATACCGAGTTTAAAATTAATGTGTCTTAGGAATTAATGATGAATTTTTTCGATTGAATCTGAATGTATTCTAAAATGGGGGTACCAGAGGGAGGAGGTTTGTTTGATTTGACTACGTACTAAAGATGTAAGTACATAAATTTATTTAATGTTACATTCCTAAAACCTTTGGAATTTAGGTGAATGAAGCCAAACATTTAAATTCCTTTATTGTTGATTGCGTTTTTTATGGGATATAAAGTTTAGAATCGAAAGTTATGCCCAGGTCATTAATTTCATCGACAGAAGTAAGGGTTGAGTTGTTAAGTTCGTACGGATGAATAATTGGTTGACTTATTCTGTAAAATATTATTGAAATATACTTATTTATCCACTGGGACACTTTTTGTCACAATATATAACCATTTCAAATTCCTTGGATTGGCTGGCTGCCAGTGTTTGGCAAATTTTCCCTAGATACATTAAATATATTTTTGTAATATTTCCAAAAACACGCCCGCGATTCAAACTTGAAGTTTTTTAGAAAGTGAAAGATACTACTTATATTATCATTTATATTCAACAGATGGCAATATATTCTAGTTTATTAGGAATGATTTCATTTTTCAAAATTGTAATAAATGAATTTGTTTAAAACGATCAACTTTAAAAACGCCTCCATGTTATATGCGGCTTTTTATCGTGTTTTAGTAGATTTTTCTATTATATTTGTATACCAGTGTAATAATGATTGAATTAACTGCATTCAACGTTTTTCAAACTTTAAAATTCAGTGAATAAAACAACATTTTTATGGTTATGTTTGCGTATTTTTTTGCCGACAGGACTGCTATTGATAATGCAGTATTTTCAATAAATAAACCAATAATCGAGTTAGTTGGTATTGTGGATTTAAGATAATTAATGTATCTCTTTGAAATTCTGCAGTTATTTACCTTATAAACTCCATTTAAGTTTTTTGAAGTGTCGACATTTCTTGACCATAATTTATGTCAAAAGTTGGTTCAAATGGAACGGTTAACACTTCACAACTTATCTGAACATGTCTCTAGTTTTGCAGAGAGTTATCTCAAGTACATTTTATTTTGTTCTTAAAGCGATTATTGTTTTTCGAGAAATATCACATTTCGGAAAGAACACATTTTTGACATTAATGAGACTAATTTTATTCTTATTTCAAAGAGGTCAGCTTCTTGGAATAACTGTGAGAAGTATAACGAGATAACCCATACCCAATCAAATAAAATTTCCTGACTGCACCGGTAAGTGCAATGCGAGAATTGTACAGTAAATACAATACAATAATGGTTTATTTCCTGTGTGGATTCTGGCGTTAAAAACCAAAACTTTTTAGGAAACTATTTGCAAGGGCATTGCGAGCATTAGAATGATTTTTACCTAGTGTGGGTTCTGGTATGGGAAACCAAATTGCATTTTTGGCTGCACCTAAATGTGCATTCCGAGCACGAGAATGGCTTCTCTCCAGTGTGGGTTCTTGTATGGGAAACCAAAGTGTATTTTTAGCTGCACCTATATGTGCATTCCGAGCAGGAGAATGGCTTCTCTCCAGTGTGTTTTCTAGTATGATAAACCAGCTGAGTTTTATCCCTGCACCTGTATGTGCATTTCGGACATGAAAATGGTTTCTCTCCAGGGTGAGTTCTGATGTGAACTATTAAATGGCTTTTTCGACTGCATCTGTAAATGCATTCTGAGCACGAAAATGGTTTCTCTCCAGTGTGGGTTCTTGTATGGGAAACCAAAGTGTATTTTTGGCTGCACCTATATGTGCATTTCGAGCAGGAGAATGGCTTCTCTCCAGTGTGTTTTCTAGTATGATAAACCAGCTGAGTTTTATCCTTGCACCTGTATGTGCATTTCGGACATGAAAATGGTTTCTCTCCAGTGTGAGTTCTGATGTGAACTTTTAAATGGCTTTTTCGACTGCATCTGTAAATGCATTCTGAGCACGAAAATGGTTTCTCTCCAGTGTGGGTTCTTGTATGGGAAACCAAAGCGTATTTTTGGCTGCACCTATATGTGCATTCCGAGCAGGAGAATGGCCTTTCTCCAGTGTGTTTTCTAGTATGATAAACCAGCTGAGTTTTATCCTTGCACCTGTATGTGCATTTCGGACATGAAAATGGTTTCTCTCCAGTGTGAGTTCTGATGTGAACTATTAAATGGCTTTTTCGACTGCATCTGTAAATGCATTCTGAACACGAAAATGGTTTCTCTCCAGTGTGGGTTCTATTATGACGGACCAAACCGTTTTTTTTATTACATTTGAAGGTGCATTCCAAGCACGAGAATGGTTTCTCTCCAGTGTGAGATCTGATGTGAACGACTAAATCGCCTTTTCGAATAAATCTTAAAGTGCACACCGAGCACGAGAATGGTTTCTCACCAGTGTGGTTTCTAGTATGAAAGACCAATTGGTTTTTTCGAATGCAACTGTACGAGCATTTTGTGCATGAAAATTGTTTCTCTCCAGTGTGGGTTCTGGTATGACGATCCAAACCGCTTTTTTCACGGCACCTAAAAGTGCATTCGGAGCACGAGAATCATTTCCCTCCAGTGTGTGTTCTCGTATGAAAGATCAAATCTTTCTTTTGATTGCACCTGTAGGAACACGAAGGGCAGAAAAACGTTTTCTTCTTTTTGACTGACTTTTCGTTATTATGAATTTTTGTACCAATAGATGATGTTAATGAAACAAATTCTGAAAAGCAAATTTAAATTTAAACAATTACACTGCTTATGACAGATAAAAAAAATATAAGTATAAGGCATCCTCTATAACTTTCTAAGTACCTAAGTTTAGTTAGTAAGATTCAATAGTTTCTAAAAACACTGAAAACCTAATATTAAAGTACATCAACATTCTGTAAAAAACTTCCAGAAATTTGTCTAAAATTAGTTGCACAAATCATTTAATTAAGGTCAAATACATAATAAATATTTCTGGAAACATGTAAAATTAGAAAATAATGAAGTAGGCATCCCCAAGAGTTACAGACAAAAGAGTTAAATAAAATAAATTGTTGACATGTTTGCCGATTGCTAAAAAGTGCATGAACTTGACATCTCTGAGGAGCTAATTCCGAACATTTGACTCAATGTAAATTATAAACTGAAAAATCATAGTTAAAATATTAACATCAGCGACAGCAATTCGCAGGATCAAATTTCATACGATGACACGAAACTGCAAAAAAAAAACACCAAAACCAAAAAGGATCAAAAATCAAAAAAAAATCATGACACATGTTTTTATGTTTCCCTTTTCTTTTTAAAGGAACGAAAATCTATGAAAAGATGGCCGGTTCTAAATACTATGGAAAGATAGTCAGACTTAACCAACCTTAGATTAGGAAAATAAAAGTTGTTATTTGCTTACCTCGACTTTGGTCGAGCTTTTCCAGTTGAACGAAACATTCCTTTTTAATATCAGGATAATTAAAATCTATTTCAGAGTATGCGCCACATTTTTCCACATTTTGTTCTGCTGCTAGAGTCTCCGGTTCACACTTGATCGCAGAAGCGTCTTCTGTTTCCTGTTTGATAATCCTGTTTTGCAATGTAAAATCACAAGGGAAGGTTCGACTATCTTCTTCGGAGATTGTCTCCGGTTCTGACTTTATGACACCGACAACTGAGATAAAATCCATAATACTTTCTGTTTCTGATGTTACTAAGATAATCTGAAAAAATAAATCGTTATTTTTATACCGCACTCCGTAACTAAAAAATTGATTTTTTTACAACTGAAGTAGAGCTCATAAGTTGGATATCTTCTTAATACTATGCAAAAAAATGTCAAGATTTTTTGTTGCACAACTTGACAGGATGGAGTAGCGAAAAGCTCTAAATAACTGACTGACGGCTGTTGTTCTAAACTTTTCGATCGATTAATAGAGTCTCTGACCAACTTCGTGAGAAGTATAGTAACGTTCGATTATTCTGTTTGGATTATCCATTAACATTATCCATTTAGTTATTTCTTGTAGTAATTGTTGAAATGAAATATTATTTTAATAATCTGTGCCTAAAAGGGCGGCGATAAGAGTAAAAGTTAAGTAAGGTACATAAGTAAATAAAAATATTAACCAAAATCACTGGTTTTCTTTACTGGAGCACTTCATTAAATTTGAAATATTGTTTTTTGACGAAACCAAATTGCTCTTGTGCATGTGACCTCCACAGCAATACTTACAATGAAAAACAAATATAAAAGTTAAAATATATTGCAGGTTTATTTTGTAAAGAGTAGTGAAATGACACTGAGTCTCAAGTCTCACCGCTTCCAAGCAGTTAGTTACATTTCGGTGTTGCAAGAGCTAAAAATAAATGCAATAATGTCTAACAGAGAGTGTGAACGGTCTGAAGGGATTGTATGGAGAGCGATATGTGGCGTGCTACGATCTTTTATATTTATATGCTCAGGTGTGAACGGTCTTAAGTTACGTTCAGACATCTAATATAACCGCGAGCAGGTATCTGTTGAACCGCGAGCGCTTATGTTTTGTGCCGTTCACACGGCGCAGATAAAATATTTCTTCCTATGGTAGGAGAGGGGGTCAGTTGAATTAGCGAGCGGCCACGGAGTGCGCATTTTTTGTACTGAATCTATGAACTTGACATCTGTCACCCACCGGTCTTGGCAGCTCCGTGATTAAAATGACCCCCTCTCCTGTTTTCGTCGGAGTGGGGGGCGCTTAACTGTTGGTATATCGCCTCAGGAGGGGTTAAGGGGTGTTCAGACATCTAATATAACCGCTAGCAGGTATCTGTTGAACCGCGAGCGCTTATGTTTAGTGGCGTTCACACGGCGCAGATAAAATATTTCTTCCTATGGTAGAAGACTAGGAGAGGGGGTCAGTTGAATTAGCGAGCGGCCGCGGAGCGCGCATTTTTTGTACTGAATCTATGGAGTTGACATCTGTCACCCACCGTTCTTGGCAGCTCCGTAATTAAAATGACCCCCTCTCCTGTTTTCGTCGGAGTGGGGGGCGCTTAACTGTTGGCATATCGCCTCAGGAGCGGTTACGGCGTAAGATGTGCATTGTCTATGGTTGATGTGCGCATAAAGCGCTCAGGTGTGAACGGTCTGAAGGGATTGTATGGAGAGCGATATGTGGCGTGCTATGATCTTTTATATTTATATGCTCAATGTGAACGAGCTCTTACGGCGTAAGATGTGCATTGTCTATGGTTGATGTGCGCATAAAGCGCTCAGGTGTGAACGGTCTGAAGGGATTGTATGGAGAGCGATATGTGGCGTGCTATGATATTTTATATTTATATGCTCAATGTGAACGAGCCCTGAAGGGGTGTTCAGACATCTAATATAACCGCTAGCAGGTATCTGCTGAGCCGCGAGCGCTTATATTTCGTGCCGTTCACACAGCGCAGATAAAATATTTCTTCCTATGGTAGGAGAGGGGGTCAGTTGAATTAGCGAGCGGCCACGGAGTGCGCATTTTTTGTACTGAATCTATGAACTTGACATCTGTCACCCACCGGTCTTGGCAGCTCCGTGATTAAAATGACCCCCTCTCCTGTTTTCGTCGGAGTGGGGGGCGCTTAACTGTTGGCATATCGCCTCAGGAGCGGTTACGGCGTAAGATGTGCATTGTCTATGGTTGATGTGCGCATAAAGCGCTCAGGTGTGAACGGTCTGAAGGGATTGTATGGAGAGCGATATGTGGCGTGCTATGATCTTTTATATTTATATGCTCAATGTGAACGAGCTCTTACGGCGTAAGATGTGCATTGTCTATGGTTGATGTGCGCATAAAGCGCTCAGGTGTGAACGGTCTGAAGGGATTGTATGGAGAGCGATATGTGGCGTGCTATGATCTTTTATATTTATATGCTCAATGTGAACGAGCTCTGAACGAGCTCTAATGGCCTCCTAAGCTGTCATGTCACCATGTCAGATTAAAGACGGTGTTGCAAGTATTTAAAAATCATTTCGACATGTATATATTTTATATTTAGTTACCAGTCTCTGTTAGACATTATTGCATTTATTTTTAGCTCATGCAACACCGAAATGTAACTAACTGCTTGGAAGCGGTGAGACTTGAGACTTGAGACTCGGTGTCATTTCACTACTCTTTACAAAATAAAACTGCAATATATTTTAACTTTTATATTTGTTTTTCATTGTAAGTATTGCTGTGGAGGTCACATGCACAAGAGCAATTTGGTTTCATCAAAAAATAATATTTTAAATTTAATGAAGTGCTCCAGTAAAGAAAACCAGTGATTTTGGTTAATATTTTTATTTACTTAAATACCTTACTTAACTTTTACTCTTATCGCCGCCCTTTTAGGCACATATTATTAATATAATACTTCATTTCAACAATTACTACAAGAAATAACTAAATGCGTGCACAAAGTACGTTTTAAGGTTCCAATTTTGGTTAAGTGAGTAATTCATGAATATTTTGATCGAAACGAAGATTACGCAAATGTCATTCCATACAAAAAATCCAAAATGGTGACAAAGGGATCGGGGTGAAATGCAGATCCCGCCAAATGTTGAGGATTTTAATAGAAATACACTTTCTAGATGGGAAAAGTGTGGAAAAGTTGAATAAAAAAGAAATTAAGGCGCGCTCGGCAAAATTGAGGGAGATACAGCCGTTTAAAGAATGTATGAAATGACACTTCATGAACCGATACTGTCAGCCATTTTGTTACCATAATGTTGGTATCTCAGACTTGCTATAAACGAAGGTTGATACGATTGTAGCCAACTTCGTGTGATATATAAATACGGCGCGTAATTATGAAATACAGAATTAATAATGGTCATAAACCATGTTAGGGGCCGTTCAAGTATTACGTAACGCACTTGGGGGGGGAGGGGGGGTCTGGTGAAACGTTACGGCGCGTTACGGGGAGGGGGGGGGGGGTTCGAAGGACGCGTTACGTAACATGTTTTTCTTTATTTAAATAAACAACTGTAGCAATTGAACGTGCTACGTAAACACAGTTAAAAGAAAGCTCTAGAATCATCGGTTGATAGTTTTTTATATGTGCCATTAAAATTTTCACAATGTTATCAACATATGGAGTGTGACAGTTAAAAAAAATAAACAGTACAATTTGTTTCAGCTTGCTGTTCAAAAGAATTGGAATTTGAATTGCTTGAATTTGAATTCTTAAGTAAGTACTTCTCACAGCGCAGGTAGCTACAGTACTCCCTCCCCAGACAACGCAGACATGGCTGCGGTGGAAAGAGGAATAGTCAGATACCGAGGTGATCGGGAAATCGAACCCGCCTTCCAGAACGAGTGGTTGTGTGTGTCCGATCCTTACTGCCATCGAACAACGGAAGGGTTGGTTGTGATGTGGCGGCTGGTGACTCTGATTCGTTTTTCGAGTTTGATTTGAAACTCTCAAGATCTTGAGCAACGTATGCTGGTTTGAGGCGGTCGATGCTCACGGTGATTTCCTTCCCTTTTACCAGTATGGTATATGTTCGTTCGTGCCGACGGACGACTTTATGAGGGCCACTGTAGGGTTGTTGAAGCGGGCTCTTGACTGTGTCGTCCCTCAGAAAGACGTGAGAAGCTGTGGGAAGATTTTTGAAGACGAAACGATGTCCATAACCATGGCGGGTACCTTCAACTGGTCTCAGCTCGTTGAAATGTTTCCGTAGTTCCTTGAGGAAGCTTCCGGTGTCGTCGTTAACATTAGGTCGTGCTGTACATAGAAATTCGCCGGGTAAGCGGAGCGGCTCGCCGTATACTAGCTCGGCTGAGGTTGTCGCGAGGTCATCTCTCCAAGCTGCTCTGATTCCCATGAGTACGGTGGGAAATGTTTCCGTCCAACGGTTATTCTGATGGCACTTGATCGCTGCTTTCAGTTGACGATGAAATCGTTCCACCATGCCATTTGCTGCGGGGTGGTATGCAGTTGTATGGATTTGCGTCGTGCCTGCCAGGAAATTCAACTGCCTGAACAGCCTCGACTCAAATTGTCTCCCTTGGTCCGTAGTAATGCGGAGTGGAGTGCCGAATCTTGTTATCCAGCCCTTGTAGAAAGCACGCGCCACTGTTTCAGCCTCTTGGTCTGGGATCGGGAATGCCTCTGGCCATCTCGTGAATCTGTCTACGCACGTGAGACAGTATCGGCATCCTTCTGAAGAAGGCATGACGATTATGTCGATGTGGACGTGCTCGAATCTAGCGGAGGGTCTGGGAAAGGCTCCCAGGGGTGCTGACACGTGCCGTGTAATCTTGCTTCGTTGGCATTGAAGGCAATTGCGTGCGAGCTTAATAGTCTCAGCTTTAATGGCCGGCCAGACATAACGTTGAGTTATGAGCTTAACCGTGGCCTTAATTCCAGGGTGAGCCAGCTGATGGACCGCATTGAATGCCGCAGGTCTGAACTTCTTCGTGACGAAGGGTCTGGCTTTGGTAGTTGAGACGTCACAGTAGAGATGCGCGTCAGTACCCGGAATATTAATCTTTTTAAGTTGTAGGCTAGAACTTCCTTGCAAGTGTTGTTCCAGTTCAGGGTCGCACATCTGGTCAGCTGCCAGCGCTGCGTAGTCCAGAGGAGTATCTATCGTCTCGACCCTGGAGAGAGCATCCGCGACGATGTTGTCTTTTCCGGAGACGTGTCGGATGTCAGTTGTGAACTGGCTGATATAGTCCAGATGGCAGAATTGCCTTGGTGAGCATTTGTCTGCTTTAGATTACACGGCACGTGTCAGCACCCCTGGGAGCCTTTCCCAGACCCTCCGCTAGATTCGAGCACGTCCACATCGACATAATCGTCATGCCTTCTTCAGAAGGATGCCGATACTGTCTCACGTGCGTAGACAGATTCACGAGATGGCCAGAGGCATTCCCGATCCCAGACCAAGAGGCTGAAACAGTGGCGCGTGCTTTCTACAAGGGCTGGATAACAAGATTCGGCACTCCACTCCGCATTACTACGGACCAAGGGAGACAATTTGAGTCGAGGCTGTTCAGGCAGTTGAATTTCCTGGCAGGCACGATGCAAATCCATACAACTGCATACCACCCCGCAGCAAATGGCATGGTGGAACGATTTCATCGTCAACTGAAAGCAGCGATCAAGTGCCATCAGAATAACCGTTGGACGGAAACACTTCCCACCGTACTCATGGGAATCAGAGCAGCTTGGAGAGATGACCTCGCTACAACCTCAGCCGAGCTAGTATACGGCGAGCCGCTCCGCTTACCCGGCGAATTTCTATGTACAGCACGACCTAATGTTAACGACGACACCGGAAGCTTCCTCAAGGAACTACGGAAACATTTCAACGAGCTGAGACCAGTTGAAGGTACCCGCCATGGTTATGGACATCGTTTCGTCTTCCAAAATCTTCCCACAGCTTCTCACGTCTTTCTGAGGGACGACACAGTCAAGAGCCCGCTTCAACAACCCTACAGTGGCCCTCATAAAGTCGTTCGTCGGCACGAACGAACATATACCATACTGGTAAAAGGGAAGGAAATCACCGTGAGCATCGACCGCCTCAAACCAGCATACGTTGCTCAAGATCTTGAGAGTTTCACATCACACTCGCAAACCGCATCAGAGTCACCAGCCGCCACATCACAACCAACCCTTCCGTTGTTCGATGGCAGTAAGGATCGGACACATACAACCACTCGTTCTGGAAGGCGGGTTCGATTTCCCGATCACCTCGGTATCTGACTATTCCTCTTTCCACCGCAGCCATGTCTGCGTTGTCTGGGGAGGGAGTACTGTAGCTACCTGCGCTGTGAGAAGTACTTACTTAAGAATTCAAATTCAAGCAATTCAAATTCCAATTCTTTTGAACAGCAAGCTGAAACAAATTGTACTGTTTATTATTTTTTAACTGTCACACTCCATATGTTGATAACATTGTGAAAATTTTAATGGCATATAAAAAACTATCAACCGATGATTCTAGAGCTTCTTTTAACTGTGTTTACGTAGCACGTTCAATTGCTACAGGTATGTAATAATGTTGATCAATGCAACCTTCTCTTCAAAAATATGACTAACTCATTAACCATTATGCGCTTAAATATCAGAAGTATTTACAAAAACATATATGAATTATTATGCACTCTTAGTCTATTGAAAACTGAACTCGACTGTATAGTTTTGACCGAGGCCCACCTTAACACAATAAATATTGATAGTTTACAACAATTACCGAACTTTACATGTATTACCACGAAAACGCACATTAACAAGAATAGTGGCATAGTTATATACGTTAACCAAAAACACCAAGATATATCTTATAAAGAAATAAACATGACACTCACTAACTGCCTAGCATTACAAATAAAAGTAAATAATCAGATTTATCAGGTTATTGCTATATACCGAACCCACGGTTCGAAAACTCAACAATTTATAGAGCATCTTAAAGATGTAATTAATAAAAACAAATGTCAAAATACTATAGTAACGGGTGACTTCAATATAAATATAGGTTTAAATTCAAACAGTGTCGAAAAAAATGATCTACATAATACGATGGCTGAACTGAACTTTATTTCATGCATAAACGACTATACTAGAGTTGTGCCCCGACAAAACCCATCATGTTTTGATCATATTTGGACAAAAGCTGACATAACTACACAATTAACACCTGTCATTTGGAAAACAAATATAACTGATCACTTTGCATGTTTTTTAATTCTTGATTTAAAAAAAAAATATCCTTTTCCTCAACTGCATTACAGCAGTATAATATAAAAACCATTAACACACAACTTCTAGAACAAAAATGAAAATCGGAAAAGTGGGAAGAAATATTAAATACCGAAGATGCCGAAAAATCTTCAATTAATTTCGAAAAAACACTTCGCGATCACATAATAAATGCGACTAAAGAAAATAACGTCAAACTAAAATCAAAACATAGAAAAATTAAACCTTGGATCACCCATGGAATAGTTACCTCAATTAGGAATAAAGAAAAATTATTTTATCAAACCCGTAAACAACCCAATGACTTTATTTTATTACAATTATATAAAAAATACAGAAATAATCTTACAAACTTGATTAAAAAAACAAAAGAAAATTACTTCACAGAAAAAATTGAAGATTGTGGTGAAGATAACAAAAAAGTCTGGGCTACAATTAATAACATCATTGGCAAGGGTAATAAAAATAAACAAATAAATAAAATAACATATAAATGTAGGAATACATGTAGGATTACAAAAGATTTTTTAAATATTTATATTGAGGGATCAGTAAGATTTATAGGTTCAATTAGAAATGCCACAGAGCCGAACCCTCTGATATGAAAATATCTGGAGTCGGTGAATTATATTCCCATTTGGTCTCTAGTAGGTTGACATGTTGTTCTTGTATTGTTTTGTATTTATAATACTTATATAGTGCAATTGCATAGCGTGGATTCACTAGATGATCATTTGGGGAAGTGTATGAAAGGGTTTAGTTTTTCCTTCTTTTTTTTTTTTTTTTTATTTTTTTTTTTTTTTTTTTGGGGGGGAAAATTTAACCCGGACATTTAAATCTGGTGCGTAAATAAATATGAAACAATAGAGACAGTAAAAGAACCAACTAAAATTGCTAATATTTTCAACAACTACTTTGCAAAAGTCGGTGAGAACCTAGCCAAAAACATTGACGCTGTCCAATCTAAAAAAACTTTCAGTACATCCACACAAACTTGCCAAAATATTTTCAAAAAGTTTGAAAAATGCACACAGATAGAAATAGAAAAAATAATAATGAACTTACGAGTGTCCGCGAGCCCTGGTTTCGACCATATCACAGTAAATTTACTAAAACAAATGAGACAACAAATATCAAAACCAATAGCACATATCATAAATAACAGCATGCAACAAGGAATTTACCCGAAAATATATAAAAATACAATAATAACTCCGATTTTCAAATCAGGAATTGCAACCGACATCTCAAACTACCGTCCCATGTCTATTGTATCAAACGTAGCAAAAATATTTGAAAAAGTCGTAAAGTCACAATTAACTAAGCACATCACTTCAAATAAAATTATTAATGATAACCAATTCGGCTTCAGAGAAAATTTAGGCACGCAAGATGCAATCGCAAAAATAACCTCAATAATATACAATGCTCTTGACTCGGGAAATAAATGTTTAAGTATATTCATAGATCTAAGAAAAGCTTTTGACAGTATATGCCACAAAAAACTAATCAAGAAATTAGAAAATATTGGAATTCAAGGAACAGTTATAGAATGGTTCAAAAGTTATCTACATGAAAGACACCAACACGTGAAAATTAACAATACATTGATTGAACCCACCCATTCAGAATTTGGAATTCCTCAAGGGACAGTGTTAGGTCCAATATTGTTTATCATTTACGTGAATGAAATGCTTACAATACCGAAAATTGGAAAAATCATATCTTTCGCTGACGACACAGTCTTAATCATAGAAAAAAAAACTTGGGATGAAGCCTACCGAACCGCAAATGTAGAAATAAACAACTTAAAACAATGGCTGGATGACAACTATCTTTCCTTAAACTCTGACAAAACTTACTTCATGACATTTACACTCTCAGACAAAATCCTTCCAATTATAAATTCCAATATAACTATTCATAGCTCTTGTAAAAATTATACTGACAACTGCAACTCATCTAAATGCACAAAAATTTCAAAAATGAACAACATTAAATATTTAGGCATAATAATAGACCAACATATTAAATGGACAGAACATATTGCACAAACTATAAACAGAATACGTAAACTTTTTTACGTATTCCTCAAACTAAGAAATATACTTCATAAATCTATACTACTGAAGGTTTACTATGCACTAGCCCAATCAGTTCTGCAATACGGAATAATAGGTTGGGGAGGAGCGTATAAAACCAACTTAGCCCCACTTGAAGTAGTACATAGAAGACTCATCAAAATTATTCTAAAAAAACCTTTAGACTATTCAACTCAAAAAATAATTGATGAATTCAAAGTTTTACAAATAAACAGAATCTATCAAAAAAATGCATTACTTCAAATCCATAAAGACAAACTAACAATAAAGTCACTTAGCACCAGGCCGAGAACAACAGGACAAATAATAATCCCTAAACTTAATACTACAACGGCCCAACACCATTACACATACTCAGCCATAAAATGCTTTAACGAACTCCCTAAAGATATTCAATCCGAAAAAAATTATAAAATTTTTAAGAAAAAAATTAAAATACATTTCACCACTAAGTTATTTCATGTTTGTGTTATATTACGCCCACTTATATTTTCAATGTGTACACAGGTTTTATATTTTATAATTTAAAAAAAAAACTTTCTTCCTAAAATAGTGCACAGGTATATAATTTTACATACATGTTGTTTTTATTTTATTTTTTCATAAATACGCTCATGGTAGCATCAATTAAACATATATAACAAAATATCAATTGTGTTAGTACTCCCTCCCTAAACACGAGAAATTCTCAATTAGAGAGGTATTATTACCACCATTAAAAAATATTTGCATTACATGTACATAATTAAAAAAATAACTGTACTTATACCTAACTTTGTAAAATTGTCAAAATGGAATAAATAAATAAATAAATTAAAAAAAAAAAAAAAAAATAGCCCTATGTACGGGCGTTTAAATAATAAATAAATAAAAAATAATAAATTGTACCTACTGTGAACTGCGCCGCTCATTACGCGGGCGAAAAGGGTAAAGAGGCGCAATGGGATAGGATAGGGCGGGATGGGATAGTGGCAATACTCTTCGCAATTTTTTTCGGGGTGTGTCTTGCTTTCCACCGAACCTCTGAGACTGGCTTACCGAACCCCTGGAGTTCGATCGAACCCAGGTTAAGAACCACTGAACTAGACCATCGTTATAGGGCAATGGATTTTATTCTGGTCACATATAGTGTTATTCAGTCCAAAACGTTGGCAATATCACCAGAAGAAGCTCTAAAATATTGGTAACATCACCAGAAGAAGCTCTTTGTGGAATGGTTCCAAATCCAAATCAGAGGACATCGTGTTGGATATTTTACGATTGTCTCGCCAATTGGAAGTCGCCAACATTTCTGCCCAAGAAGCGATTCAATTGACCACATTGGAGCTTCTCAGATTTATTGTAAAATGCGGCTATTCTGAGTCTGTTCCAAGTTTAGCGGTGTCTTAGATTTTTTTTAAACAATTTGTGTTTTGGTGGCCTCATATGAAAGAAGCTTTTCAAAGTTAAAATTAATAAAATCTTAAGTAAGGTCCACAATGAGCCAAGCGCAACAAACCAATCTTTCGATTTTATTAATTGAAAGAGACAGGGATATATCAATTTTGATAATGTGATCGAATATTTTAGTAAAATAAAGTCTCGTAGGCGTGTTTAGTATTTGGTGTTTTATTTTAAGTAGGCGTGCTCAATGCAAAATTGCCCCGGGTGCCAAACTACCCTACGCCGCCACTGCATCACAAGTCTCTGCATCTAATGATCGACCCTTCGGAATAACAAGGTTCCATCTGCCGCGGTAATGTCATACTGTCATACGATAGGGAGGTCTATAGTAAGCTACTTAAAAGTTCATTATCGCAGGATATTACCGCAACAGATGGAACCTTGTTATTCCAAGGGGTCAAAATTGTAAAGCCTCATTCTCCGGAAACATATTTTTTTAACGGAAGGAAGTGATTTTGAAATGTGATAAAGAAAGAATCAATAACTATTACGAAAATGTTATCATCCAAATTCGCTTAAGTACCCCTATTTTTAACTCGCCCGCGCCGGTTCAATTATATTGATACTGTCATTACGTTTCAATCAATTCAACTCACCTCTTTCTTTCAACATTCAAATATCTTTTTAAGTGGGTATAGGCGTATAGGTACCTATACAAAAATGTCCGAAGCTATAAAAATAATATTTAACGTTTACGGCTGGCTGGTCGGTAAACCTCCGCACTTACCCACAAGCCTAATGGTATTAGAACTGATGAAGCATGTAATTGAATAACATTGATTGCCAGTATTAAAATGTCATAATGTTGAGGCACCATGCTGAAGCTGAAAGGCCGGTAACGGGTAAACAAATCATTTGTTTAGTTTACCCCATTGATATATATACTACCTCAATGGTTTACCCTCACAATCATTATCAACTCATCATCATAAAAAGCACCTTGGACAATAATCTATTTTTGATTATACTTTTAAATATATAAGAGAGTGTCGTTGCTCTACGAGAATGGGTGTCCAAACGGGAATTCGACAGAGCCATTGAGCTTAACTAAAATCGATATAAATGTATCGTTCTTGGATAAAATGCAAGTTTAATAAAAAAGCATTCGGATTCGGATGCATGTGTGATTTGTTCTTGGATAAAATGCATTTTTTGGAGTGACTAATTTTTACGTATAATGAGATTAATTAAAAATGGCATTCACTGAATAAACAAACAGTGCACAACACTAACGTATAAATCAGATCATAATGAAACGCGATTCGCCCATTCTAAGTATCAAGGATCTGGAATGGATCATAGTGAGATTCAACAAATTTTAATGACGGCGTTATCTGAATGCTCCTTCCAATATTTGCTGTCGTCGACATTATCATCAACAGGCTTGTGTAATGATAATAATGCAAACACTGAAGAAGCCACACATCTACCGGATCTGCCGGATCTGCCCTGATGATGGACACTGCAACGATGTCCGAAACGTTAGCTAAAGAAGGAGGTAGCGCAACACGGCACAACACCCCAAAAACATATAACGAAAATGCTTTTGGCCGTGAAAATCTTAAAACTTATCTCACTGAAGAAGCCGTCAAATTGGTCAGCGAAATAGCGCTAAAAATTACTTCGGCTTATGATACTGTTTTTCACTATGACAAATCAACGAGTACCATGGTCGATGCAATCTGTGCACAAAAAGGTTTGAGAAAATCGATTTCGAATGACGAAAATGTATGAAATATACAAAGAACAAATAAGTTTCACTACAGTGCTCTCAATATAGTCTACTTTTTGAAATGCTATGAGAAAGAACACAGAAAAAACCATTATTTGGCTGATTTTAAACCATCGCGAAATATTTTACATGTTGTTATTTTACCAGAACCCCTTTTCTTTACTGATTGTCATACAGATATAATAAAAAGTGACCATATGATATTGTACATTTGTGTTAACCAAACACAAAATATAGGATCATGTAGGAATCAATTTAAAAATGGTGAAAGCAATTTTGAGGATCCATCGATGTTTCTAAATACTACACTTATCAAAAACGTTTATTTATATTGGTTTTAGAATACAGCGACGAGTTAGTGAAATTATTTGAAATCTGTTTTTATTGTGGGAAAGAATCGCAGAAAATGACCTTGGGATATGAGAGCGAATTGCGTGACGAAAATTCTTCAACATCGTCTCATCTCATAAATCAAAATTTTGAAGAAAATAGAGTATAATTTCAAAGATTTTAACTCCCACGGTCTTTGAGTTGGTTTTCTCCATAACTCCATATATGTGGGTTGCATAAATGAAGTTAACACCGATGTTGGTGATGACGTTTTCACGGAGTGTTTAGATTTCACGGGAGTTGAGGCAAACATGGTGAGGGAAATGAGCAAAAGACTTAATTTCAAGTACCTACGCTATGGTTAATCCGAAGAAGCACACAGAAAAAGGTACGTGGACAAATATGATCTTGGACGTTTACGAATCAAAAGGTGATTTCGCAATCGCATCAATATTCGCTTCGGAAGCAAGATTGAAGATTTTGGACTTCAGTGATAAAGTTGGAGATGATCCATTGAGAGTCATCTATATGAGTAGAACAAATGTACTCTCTGAAGGTAGTTTATTCACCAGAATTTGTTGTGTGTTAATAAGACTGTTGTTATAAATATTAAATTAAATATGCTTAACGTTTTCAGCGTTCATGATAGCCTTGGTATTCAAGGTTCAGACTTGGGGTACCCTCATAGCTACCATGTCTTTGCTTTCATGTCTATTATACGTATCAGATAGATACTGCTATACCAATCATTTGGCTTTGTTCCGGTCTTTTTGGGTAAATACAACACATAATTATGTTTTAAATATATGACAACTTTGGTTTAACTACTCCAAAACACTACCTAACTGGTGCGATCAATAAAGCATGCTTTAAAAGCGAGCATTCCTCTTTAAAGTGTATCATATTGCGATACCGTTCTGACAAACTCCGTCTGGTCTTCAGCCAACCGAAATAGCTCTTCCACATCTTGTACACCCATCCACAAGATAAAATCTCCCTCGTTGTATGATACACGAGTACCTTCGGCCACCTAAAGCTTCGGTGAAAGAAACCAGTAAAAAGTTTGGTTGGAATGAACCAGTAAAAAGTTTGGTTGATTCAGTGTCGCCTCAACCTCTAACGGTGTTGGACGCGAGTGAGCGGCGATTCAAATAAAATAACACTTTCAAACCCGGACAAATTTTAAAAGTATATAAATTAACCGAAAATAAAATAATTCATAACCCGTGAAAATGGAGGAAGCGGTTGATCCGCATGCCTTCATCACTAAGGCGAAACAAAACATAAGTGACTTACATACAATCATAGAAGAAAATAAACTTACTAAAGAAACCAAATCAAAAATGATGAAAGAAATAAATAACATCATGGAAATGATATCCCACATGGCAATAGAATTAGCTAAATTACAAGAAAAATGTGAAATTCAAGAAAAAAACCAAACACAAAAAAACTTATTTTCTTACTCTTCGGCAGTAAAAAACTTAATACCACAAACACAAGAAAAACGATTTCCTATAATTATAAAAAGCTTAAAAGAAGAAGACACTGAAAAAATAAAAGAGAAAATACAAAAAATCAAAATATCGCAGTTGGGAATTCGAGTAAGTGAATTTAAAAAAACAAAAAAAAACATTATAATAACATGCCCAGAAAAAGAAGACGCAAAAAAATTAAAAGAAAAGATAAATGAAGTCGACAAAACCATAATAGCGGAGGTACTTGTGAAAACGGATCCATGCGTAATATTCAAAGGACTTGACAAAGACTATACCGAAAAAGAATTCTTAGAAGACATAATTGAACAAAACAACGACATCAAAATGATATGTGAAAAATACCAAGATAAAAATATATTACAAGTTAAAGCCATCATTACGAACAAAAAAACTAACAGCAAAAACTTAATTCTCCAAACAAATCCAGAATTGAGACTACATCTTATAAATAGAAAAAAAATTCATCTAGGATTCATGAGAATCTATGTAACCGATTGTAACGTTCTTACCCAATGTTTCCATTGTCAAAGATTCGGACACACAGCACAAAAATGCTACAATAAAATGAATAAACCAACATGCAAGCACTGTTCAGAAGATCATCCCATCTCCGAGTGTAAATCCCTGGAACTGCCGCCCAAATGCGCTAACTGCTCAGCTAACAAGAAGAAAGAAATAAACTCCTTCAACAGTAAAATGAATGAAATAGACCACCGAACAAACAGCGAAACATGTAAGTTCCGTTCTTACATGCTTAAATTAGCCAAAGAAAGAATAAACTACGACATTGAATAAAAAAAAAATTATATATAATTTTGCAAAATACATTAATTAAATGGATGATTTCTTAAATAGCGAATTAGAATTAAATATTAAAATTCAAGAATATGAATGTATTTGTACTGATTCATGTAACAAAATTATTTCTAAAAACATCAATGATATAATTATTATGCACATAAACATCCGTAGCATTCAGAAAAATTTAGATGAACTAATTCTAAAAATAAATAATTTAATTAAAAAGCCGGACTTCATAGTGTTAACTGAAACATTTACAAACGCTGAGTCACCGTCTTATCACTTACCGGAGTACAATTATATTTCTACCAAAGTAGATATCAACAAAAATTCGGGAATAATAATATTTGCAAATAATAAATTTAGTATTGTTAACATTATAGAACACCCAATACATTTGGTAAACTGCATCGAAGTACATTTCAAACTCGGCAAATCAATATATCATTTAATAGCTATCTATAGAACGCATGGCTCAAGTATTATTACGTTTATTAATGACCTCAAATACATATTATTAAAATTAAAAAATAAACTCTGCTTCGTGGTGGGTGATTTTAATGTGAACATTAATGAAAAAATAGAAAATAGTAACAAAACTGAATACATCAATTGTATGACTGAACAAAATTTCATATCTTGCATAAATAAAAATACTAGAGAAATAAAAGAACATACTCCATCTTGTTTAGATCACATTTGGGCAAACGTAAACATTAAAGATCTTCACAAACTAAAATCAATTGTTTGGAAAACTAACATAACTGATCATCATTCATGCTTACTTCTGTATAATAATAATATTAAACATAAAAAACATAATTTAGTACCCAAAAAATCAACAATAGACATGACTATTCTCTCTGAAAAACTAAAAATGGAAAATTGGAACAATGTTTTAAAGAGTGATGATACCGAAATATGTTCGAAAAACTTTGAAAAAATCCTGTCACAACACATTAAAAATTCGACAACTGAAATAATAATACACATAAAATCAAAATTAAGATGTTTAAAACCTTGGATTACCAAAGGACTTATAATATCTATCAGAAACAAAGAAAAACTTTATAAAACAACTTTAAAAAATCCCCATGATGAAAAAGCATATATTTTTTATAAAAAATATAAAAATAAATTAACATCTTATATTAAAAAAAGTAAGGAAGAGTTCTTTAAAAATAAAATATTATCTTCAGAAAATAACCATAAACAAATGTGGAAAACTGTGAATTTGGCCATAGACAATACAAAAAAAACAAAAAATATTAAGTACATCGAACATGATAAAAAAATTATAGATGCCAATTTACAGCCTAAACAATGTGCAAACATATTTAATTCCTTCTTTGCAAATGTTGGAAAAAATCTTGCGAAAAATATTCATAAGCCTTCTAACCCAGAAAAACAAAAAAATTAAAAATTACAGAAACGTAATATACTTTCAACATTTGAAATAACAACAGAATGTGAAATCTTAAAAATAATAGAAAATATGAAAGGAGGTTCGTCTCCCGGTTTTGATTCTATTACGGCACAAATGTTAAAATCTATGAAATCTTACTTAATAAAACCCATCACTCATTTAATAAACTTGAGTTTAACGAAAGGAATATTTCCAATGAATTACAAAAACACAATAATCTCACCTATTTACAAATCTGGTGATCCGCAACAAGTAACGAATTATCGCCCAATTTGTCTAATTTCCAACATAGGAAAGATATTTGAAAAAATAGTAAAAAAACAATTAGTAAATTTCCTAGATAGTAATAAAATACTACACAAAAACCAGTTTGGTTTTATTAAATCGCTCAGCACACAAGATGCCATTGCTAACGTAACTTCATACATTTACGAATCATTAGATAAAGGTAAAAAATGTGCGGGTATATTTATTGACCTCAGAAAGGCTGTTTCGATAGCTGATTGGAAGCCTGTTACTTTCTACCGCGGAGTTCGGAATCTCCACCTATCACTGTTGGAATGGAAAAAGAGATGAAGGGGAAAAAATGGGATGTCCACCGAAAACAAGATGAAATCCTACCTTGCTGATGACGTCCTGGTTCCCACACTTCATGCACTCAAGATAACTCGCGGTTGAAAGCATATATTTTGCGCGGATCCGGGTTTTGACTATAAGCGACGTGACACCAAAGTATTTGGGCTGCCGTACCGCGCCGTGTTGAAATTGTACTGATTTCACGGTTAGGAGTCAAACTTGAACCGGTGACAATAGCAAGATGGATGTAACAGGATAGGTAGGTAAGACGGGAGGGATAGATGGGAGTAGGTACAGATTTGCCCGAACATATACCGCCCGCCAAAAATACCATTTTTCCAACACCCATCGAAACCGGCCAAGAAACCTACTCCTAACATTTAAAAGAATATGAAAAGAAACCTACTCCTAACATTTAAAAGAATATGAAAAGAAATCTACTCCTTACAAACTAGGTGCACGAGAAACTAAAGACTATACGTGCAGAATGTAATGAAAAAATAATAACTCGAAAAACATAACTAAAACAAAAGATAGCTGAATCGCAATCAATGCGAAACCATCGAAGGCATAAAAAACAAAACAAAAAATATATGAACCTATTCCAATATTCATATAAAAAAAAAAAAAAAAAAGAAAAAACGTTGCTATCTCATTCTACAGGTAAAAGACAAAGCTTTGCCACAGGCCGTAGATATATACCATCGCTGGTTTGTACTGAGGCTAATCGTACGACCCCGTCAGCGCCCGGTTTCACCTCCCTTATCCTGCCGAGCGGCCATTTCAATGGAGGACTCCTAGTATCTTTGATGACCACTAGGTCATTTACTTGAAGGTTACGGGTAGCCTTATACCATTTGACTCGATTTTGCAACGCTTGTAAATATTCTGTATTCCAGCGCTGCCAAAAATGTTGAGTCATTTTCTTTAAATGTTCCCACCGATTGAGACGATTTATCTTAACCTCTGAATAGTTATATTCTGGAATCGAAGTTAACGGTTCTCCAATTAAAAAGTGACCTGGAGTAAGGGCCTGAATGTCCTCAGGGTCTGAGGTTAGAGGACAGAGGGGACGAGAATTTAGTATGGCTTCTATTTTATGTAATATAGTTGTAAATTCCTCAAACGTCAATGAAGTGTCCCCTATTACTCGTTTTAAATGATTTTTAACGACTCGAATGTTCCCTTCCCATAGTCCTCCGAAGTGAGGACTGGAGGGAGGGTTGAAGTTCCACACTATTCCCTTTTCTGAACATGTACGCATGACTTGTTCATCATTACGACAACTATTTAAAAAATGTTGTGTTCCAATCAAATGGCGTTTCGCCCCAACAAAGTTCGTACCGCAATCCGAATAAATGGCCTGACAAATACCCCGTCGTGAAACAAACCTATCGAGGGTAGCGATGAAAGCGTCAGACGAGAGATCTGAGAGAACCTCGAGATGAATCGCCTTCGTTGCCATGCAAACAAAAATCGCAAAGTAAGCCTTGTATGTCTTAGCACCTCTGCGTTTTCCTTCCTTTAAGACGTATGGGCCGGCCAAATCTACCCCCACCCGATTGAATACGCGGTTCTGTGTGACACGCGCTTCTGGCAGACTGGCCATGAGAGGATTTTGCGGGGACGCTCGCAATCTCGCGCATCTCACACATTTGGACACCATTTTCTTGATTTTATTACGTGCCGACACAATCCAATAATTTTGCTGAATCAGGAATTGCAAAGTTCGTGAACCAGCGTGTAGATAGGCCTTATGGTAATAAGATATTAACAGTTCCGCAATCTTACTGTTTTTTGCCAAGATTATTGGGAACTTAGTATTATATTTTAAATGAGAGTTGCGGAGCCGCCCGCCAACGCGAAGTATGTTTTCGTGGTCAATAAACACATTTAATTTTTGAAATGCCACTGAGTTGACCGCATCATTTTGCAGCATTCTGAATTCCTCGGGAAAATGAAACTGCTGATCGCATTTTACTATTAGGGTGACCGCGCGATTTATTTCTGCGCCGGTCAGAATTCCAGATCTACGAGCATCCTTGGTCCGTTGCTGCGTATTGTAAATAAACCTAAGCGACCAAGCGACCACATTCCGAAGACGGTTCCAAGAAGAAAATCGGAAAAATTGTAGGCCCTCATAGTAATCAAGCGGCCTTTGAACTGTTGAGACGTGGGATTTTACTTCCGGTAGCTCTTCAACCTTTAATTTTTCCGGTAAAGACAATGGCCACTTCTGACTTGGCTGAGCCAACCAAGGAGGCCCTTGAAACCACAATTTGTTGTCTATTATTTGCGATGGACATAAACCGCGAGAAGCAAAATCGGCTGGATTTTCTTTTGACGCAACGTGGTACCACTTTGCGTCCTCGATTTCATCAATAATTTTGATAACACGGTTCGCGACAAAAGTTTTCAAAGTATGAGGTGGTGTCTTTATCCATGATAAAACTATGGTAGAATCGGAAAACAATATTATTTCTGTAACTTTCACGAGAGTTTCTATAGACGACTTCGTCATTTTTACAAGCTTTGAAAGTAGGTAAGCTCCCATAAGCTCGAGACGTGGTATTGATAATATTTTCAGCGGTGCAACTTTAGATTTACTCGTAAATAATGTGACTTGAGGCTGTGCTTCGTTCGTAACCAAATATATACAAGCCGCGTAACCTAATTCACTCGCATCTGAAAATCCTACTAAAGTACAATTTGAGTTTTTTATTGTACTGCAATGTCTCGGTATTTGTAAATAACATAACCTAGGTAATTCATCCAAGAAATTTTCCCATAAATTAACAATTTTTTCCGGGAGGGAGTCATCCCAACCTAACTTTAATTTCCATAGTTCCTGTAGAAGACATTTCACCTTAAAAACAACAGGTGTTATTAATCCAATGGGATCAAAAATACGTGCAACACAGCTCAGTATCGCACGTTTTGTAAAAACCTTTTCTTTTTCTTCTACCGAGTACGAAAATGTATCTTTATCGGGATTCCAAATTAAACCTAATATTTTGATTGAGCAAGATGTACTATCATCGAATGCAACTTTACCACTAGTGTGGCTCCGGTGCTCAATTGGAATGTTATTTAAAACTGACTGCGAATTGCTCATCCATTTTCTCAATTGAAAGCCTCCTTTTGTAAGGAGTTCTTTTAGCTCCGTCTGCAGCTGAGCGGCGCCTTCCGGTTCCCATTCACCGGTAACGATGTCGTCCACGTATGTGTCCGACAACAGTGCTTTAGAAGCCTTTGGAAATCGAGTACCTTCATCCTTCACCAGTTCATGTAAAGTTCTTATGGCTAAATAGGGCGAAGAAGTCACCCCGAATGTGACTGTACCAAGTATATATTGCCCTACCGGCTGTAACGGTGAAGATCGCCAGAGAATCCTTTGAAAATTTGTATCTTCTTCTCTCAACCGAATTTGAAGAAACATCTTCTGAATATCCGTAGTAAATACTATAGGATATAAACGAAATTTTAATAAGATTTGACCTATTTCATTTTGTAATTTAGGACCCGAATATAAACAATCATTTAATGAAATTTGTTTGTTTGATTTACAGGAAGCGTCAAAGACCACCCGAATTTTAATGTCATTTCCTATTTTTTGAACAACCGCATGATGTGGAATGTAATAAGTATTCGGTATCTCAGTCGATGGGGAAACTCTTGTCATGAAGCCTTGCTGTAAGAAATCATCCATATATTTACAGTAATGGGCTGCCAATGTTGAATTTAATGACAAGCGTTTTTCAAGATTATAAAATCTCTTAAGGGCGATATCATATGTACTTCCGATATCCACATGATCTCTGTTCTTGAAAGGTAGTGCCACGATATACCTGCCGCACGCTTCCCGGTTGACTGTTGATTGAAATATGGTTTCGCATTCATTATCGTCCTTATTCTGAATAATTTCGTTAGAAACCTCTTCAATTTCCCAGAAACGGCTTACCGCGTGATTTAAGTCACTATTTTCAACCGCAGTTAACGCTGACGTCACTACGGGTTGTGCTGAATTATAACCTTGTAAACATGAACCCATTATAACATACCCGAATATCGTATTCACTGCTAGCAAATTACATTTAAGACTTGATACATATCCATTTCTCCATATGTTCGCAATCAAATCCGATCCCACTAGAAAATCAATGTCTCCTTGCTTTTGGAAATCTGGGTCAGCCAAATTTAAATGTTTGAAATCTTCAAATGATTCTTGTAAATCTACGGGCGTAATTTTAGAAGTAATATTTGATATTACTATAGCTTGCCCTCTCACAAAGCAGTGATTTTGAATAGAGAATATTTTACAGGTAACTAAGCCCTGTACATTGTTGACAATAGCATTGTTTACACCCCGAACTTTCCCGGACCATTTTTGTGAATGGAGTCCTAAAATGTTATATAGTTTTGCGGACATAAATGATATTTCACTACCCGTATCAATTAAAACCCGCGCTCGGTGTTTACGTCCCGAATGGTCAAGGAATTCTGCTAGCGCGGTAGGTAATATCGAACGTTTTGATCGCTCGTAAGCAATATTACACTGTACAGAATCGTCCGCGTCCGTTTCACTGCGGTTATTACTTCCAGTATCACGGTTGTTTGGCGAAGGAGATCTTTCATCAGTATGAAGTAGAGTATTGTGCGATCGATTGCACCGTTTGCATCGAAACTTTGAACGGCAATTTTTAATAAGGTGCGCATTTAAACAGTTGAAACATAACCGTTCCCTTTTAACGAAGTCCCTTCTACTGACCATATTTAGTGATAGAAAGTCTTGACACTTTGTTAAGTGATGTGTGTGATTGCACATTATACAAGTAATTTTCTTGACATTATGCCCGTTTGAACTCGCATTTGAAAATAATACCCGCTTAGGAATCTTTTTTTCTTTAATATCTGATAACATATTTATACGGTTTTGAGTTGCTAAAAATTCTATTAATTTTCCAGTATCCGGTATTTCATCTTTTTTAACAAGAGATTCAAAAGACCGACGCGTTTTTAAATCTATTTTTTGCAGAACCATATGACAAACGAATTCTTCAAATAATTTTCCTCGGTTTAAATCGCGAAGCCCCGAGAGATTTTCACGCAAGACATTCAAAATCTCTTCATTATTAGCAAAATTACAATTTAAAATCGAGTTGGCATAATATATAAATAATGCTCTAGATTCAGAATAATGGTTCCACAATGTTTCCCACGCTAATTCATAATTTTCTTGAATCAGTGGAATAGTCTTAACCAATGACAAGGCTGTTCCCTTCAAAGAGGTCAATAAATAATGAAATTTTTCAATGTCACTCAGAGAACTGTTCTCATGCACAATACTTCTGAATATATTAAAAAACGGAGGCCAATCTTTAATACATCCACTAAACATAGGAATTTTTATTTCTGGAGCTAGTAAGTTGCGACCGGGCTGCCCAGAGCGTTGTACTTCTCCGCCTGACACGTCATGATGATTATTCTGACTCGCTTCTAAGGCATCACGTGCCGATGTAACTTCAAAGAATAATTCCTCAAATACACGCGAAACCTCCAATATATCATTTTTCGACTCAAACTCGGGAAGTGAAACCAGATCTGACAGCTCACATTGAATACTTTGAAATTCGTCATATGTGGACTCTAATTTATCCATTCTAGCCTTAAATTGACAAAGCTTTGTTTTTTGTTCTAAATCTTTAATGAGATCATATGCGACCTGCACCCTTCCAAATAGCCTTTGCCGTTTTAATTTTAACGAACAAATTTTGGTTGCAACTTTATCCATTTTGAAATGTATTAAATACGTAAATTAACAATTATAATAGTAGGTATCTACTTGCAACAAATAAAGTATTTTATTTGCACCCAATATTATCTACCTACCAGCTGAACTGATAAGCCGTATCTACCGAAACTACCTACTATTGATAATCGTTTTGTAATGAAACTAGTTTGAGTACAATTTCTAATCATGTAAATTAACTAATCTGTAAAGAATGTACATCCGCCGAAGGACCAATGTTTCGATAGCTGATTGGAAGCCTGTTACTTTCTACCGCGGAGTTCGGAATCTCCACCTATCACTGTTGGAATGGAAAAAGAGATGAAGGGGAAAAAATGGGATGTCCACCGAAAACAAGATGAAATCCTACCTTGCTGATGACGTCCTGGTTCCCACACTTCATGCACTCAAGATAACTCGCGGTTGAAAGCATATATTTTGCGCGGATCCGGGTTTTGACTATAAGCGACGTGACACCAAAGTATTTGGGCTGCCGTACCGCGCCGTGTTGAAATTGTACTGATTTCACGGTTAGGAGTCAAACTTGAACCGGTGACAATAGCAAGATGGATGTAACAGGATAGGTAGGTAAGACGGGAGGGATAGATGGGAGTAGGTACAGATTTGCCCGAACAAAGGCATTCGATAGCATATCCCATGAGATGCTATTAAAAAAATTAAATGATATTGGCATTAAAGGCAACGCGATTAAATGGATCACAAACTACTTAAAAAACCGCCCTCAAGTGGTAAAAATCAATCATGTTAATAGTGATCAAGAGATTTCAAGCTTTGGAATCCCGCAAGGTACAGTGCTTGGACCAATTTTTTTTACCATATATGTAAATGATATTTTTTTTCAACATTTAAATGGTCAAATTACATCATACGCCGACGATACAGTATTAATAATAAGTGAAAAGACTTGGGAAAATGTAGAATTAAAGGCCACAGAAGACATCAACACGCTTAAGAATTTTTTCGACACTAATTTACTATCACTAAATAGTGAAAAGACATTTGTAATTCCATTTGCAATCCATCCAAACGATGCTCCCAAAAATTTTAACATTGTCATACACGATAATACTAAAATTCATAGCCAAAATTATTGCAAATCAAACTGTACAATATTAAAAACAACAAATAAAATTAAATATCTCGGAGTAATTATCGACAAAAATCTGAAATGGAAGGAACAAATATGTCAAGTAGTAAACAAAATCAGAAAATTAATATATATATTTTTAAGAATTAGAAATTTTCTGTCGATAAAAAATCTATATTTAATCTACTATGCCTTAGTTCAATCCACTCTACAATACGCTATTATTAGTTGGGGATCCGCGTATAAATGTAACCTTCTTCCAATAGAAATTGTACAAAGGACAATTATTAAAATTATATTAAAAAAATCCTTAGACTACCCAACAGAACGCCTGTTTGAAGAATTTCAAGTACCCACATTTAAAGATTTATATATTAAAAATTCATTGATTCAAATTATAAAGGAAAAAGATAAATATCCATTTTTAAATGAAAACAGAACTCGACTTAAACATGTTTTTCTATGCCCAAAACTAAATACGTCTTTTGCACAGCATCATTATACTTACCAGGGAAGAACTTTTTTCAATCGTCTACCAGAAGAAATCAGAAGCATTAATGATAAAACCCGAATACTGCTCTCTGTCAAGAGACATTTTAAAAATATTCTTAAGAAAAAAATTACTGTCAATTAATCTTACAAATATCCTTAGTTTTCCATTACATTCTTTCTTTTTCATAAATTCACACCATTATCAAATACTGCAGCTCACATATATTTATGTACAATTAATTATTTAAGTACTAACTTATAACTAATAACTAATAGCATTTATGTACACTCCCCTTCCATACACAAGCAAATGCTTTAAATGGAAGGGTAGTAAAAAAAAATATTATATATTGGTTGTAAAATTGTAATTATAATAAATGTTGCAATAAATAAATTAAAAAAAAAAAAAAAAAAAAAAAATGAAACAAGGAGCACGACGTGTCATTAGTTGTGATGGCTGCACTCTCTCGTGGACTAAATAATTAAACCGCGCTCTTATTTATCCTCTTATTTATTTGACGGTATACTTTTCCAGATGGTTGGCTGTATTTTGATTGAACAAGGAATAGGTTCCTGCTCAAATATGCCCGGAAGATGCTTTTTAGGGTCTTGGCTTCTTTGTACCATTATTCTATGCACGGTGTACAAAGGAAAGCTCACTTCACACATGGTGAACCCCCCATCAGAACACTTGGCTAATCTGCATGAAATGGGTGAGCTGGGATTCCACGTTTATCTCCACGAAGTGATTACTTCAATAACTATAAAACAGAAAAGTTTTTGGTTTCAGAAGCAGCAGTTTCGTACAAGTATAATGAAATATTGTGTTATAACTAGGGCTCGGATAAATATGTATTAAAAAATTCAAAATATGTACCTACATATAATATTGACTAAAAATTGTAAAATATGGAAAAAATATGGAGTATAAAATAAGAATATCTTTCATATTAAACATTGTTTATTGTGAAAAATTACTATGCAGTAACAGTTATATTAAAAAAAATGTAAAAAGATAGCGAAATGTTCTGGTAATTAAAATAGAAAAATGAAGTTTTATTCATCTTCCTCTAAATCTGTCTTATGAAATTGATTGCAGTACACAATCACATGCTTTTTAAATTATCGAAATTAAAACTTTGTCGTTTTGGTCTAAATATAGCCTTATATTGGCTGAAAGATCTTTCCACGTCACATGATGTAATGGGAGCGTACTTAAAGACGCCTAGTTCCGAAATTGTGTAAGGCACGTCTGCACTACCCTCAAAGCTTCCGCTCAGAACTTTATTAATTGTTTTTAGGGAATCAAATCCTTTATTTTTGTCTAAAATATACTTTAGTTTTTGTTTAGCTATTTCAGCAACAGGGCCTTCCGCTTCAGAAACTTTTTTTCTATTTTGTCAATAATCTTCAGGTTTTCATTTAGCGATGTTGAAGGATTTTCTAATGCTTTTGTCTTGTGAGATAAAAAGCAATAATTGCTTTTCATATTGGCCAAATCATTAAAAAGAGAAGAATCTTGTGCCACCTCTCGCGGCCGTGGTGGCGAGAATGCAAACACGTAAAATTATATACATTTTTGTGAACTAACTCATGTTTTATAATATAAAAATCGAAAATATGGATGATGGTGATATTTTTTGTAAAATATGGACTTAACCATAAAATATGGAAAAATATGGAAAATAAAAATTATTTTTTCACAATCTATAGGTATAGGATGATAATCCGGTTAGAGAACACATACGAGACCGAAAATCGTGTAACTTAAAAATATATACCTATTTACATATTAATCCGGGCCCTAGTAATAACTAATCATCACTCTATTTTCTACACGATATTTATACATAGAATTAAATTAAATAATTTATTATCCTCCTTTTTCAGTTCGACGGTTCTCTCACAGTTGAGGCATTAAAAAAATCATCTGATCCATTACTGCGAGAGATGTCCATACGAACACACAGAAACCTTAGCATTTGCAAAGTACTTCAAAAAGCCCTTTACACCGACATGGTCCTGATTGAGGAACAAATCCTTGTACAGAACGCAGTAAATAAGGAATGTCCTGAAATCATATCTAATGAAGATCTCACTAAGGTACGAGTAACAAATGATTTAAACTTCCCATCTGCTCACGCCTGGCCATTTAGTAAAAATACACCATACGTTGGCGTTATTAATTACTATATATCTTTATTCTACCAAAATGGACTACAAGCAAAATGGAGTGAATCTTTGTACGCTACTTCAAGCAAGGACTATATAGATTTCGAGAAGGGTATTGATAAATCAGATTCATCTAAAAATCCAATAAAGATTTATGGACCATTACTTATGTGGGCATTTGGAATTTTCATTTCGATTATCTGTTTCTTAAGCGAAATTTGCTATTCGTTGTGTACGACTTCGAAAAGAATTGTTAGTTTTAGACGTTTACTGTAGGTATAAATAATAAGTTTCGTAATATTGTTATGAAATAAACTTAGGTCTAATCAGAAAATTTAGATAAATATGTAATAAAAAGTAACCAAACACAAAAATCAATGTCAATATTATTCTCCATTTTGGAGAGTCAAACATTCATTGTGGTCACAAAACAGCACCGATAAAAGTGCTTAAAACTAATTGATTTCATTTTTCATTAAAATGGTTCGTGTTTGTAAAAGTACATGTAGAACGTAGGTTGTACCCACTATGCACCCTACAAAAGTTGATGTTTTTCCATAATGAAAACCGCGTTAACCTTTAAGTACCGAGGTTCCGTTTTAGTTAAGTACATAAGTATTGAGGTGAGGTCTGCTAGACCACTTTAGTTTTCTTATAAAAAAAATAATGTCCTTTTTTGTATTTTTGTACAGACATTGCTTCTAAATATTGTTTTAAAATAATAATAACTATAATTGTATCTATAAATGTATCTACAATGTTTCATAACGCCGATGGATTTCTTTCGTTTTGTGTTCCGATTGTCATACGAGATCGGCAGGAACCCAGACTTGGGAATTCCGCACAATAAGGGTTCCTAACAGGGGGGTATAACTCCGATCCAAATTTTCAACCAAGACCGAAGATAGATAATATCTATGACTGTGTGACGTCATCTTTGCGCAATCTCTCTCCACCAATGGGAAATTGGATGCCAATAGGAAAACTTTGAATTTAAGCTTTTGACAGCTGGGTGAAATAATGTATCCGGATTGCTCTCAACGGTTTATTTCAATGCGACGCGAATTCAAAATTTGCTTCCTAAACAAGTGAAATAGAATTGAATACGTTTATTATCCAATTTTGAGAACTCGTCCATATGTTTGTGGCTACTAGTATCGCAAAACGTCTCATTTCGCGATATGATTATGCTCGTGAAAACCATTATAACCTGCAAACAAAAAGGTACAAACATTTATATGAAACATTTCTGCATTTATCTTGTTTTGTTTTTATCTGTCGGTCTGTCTTGATGTATCTCATGAGATGTTTTCTTTAATATTTTCAGCTCGAAACACTAAATCCTATCCTTACAGCTGACAGGCCGGTGGAGATTACTGGTGTCATTCCCCTAGAGAAGAGAGCACGTTCCACGAACGACGGCCTGCGCCTACTGATCTCTGGGTTTGTTTGCATTTTACCTTATTATAATAATACATATAAAAGCATTAATTTAGCACCTTAATAATGACATATGATTGTTGTAGGTATGTGGGACAGTAACGTTGTGGTGTCATGTCAGGAGATGGGGCTGACGTGTGCCACCACTCTCTTTCACCGCTGTTCTTGAGCGAACATAAGAAGGAGGAAGAGTACTCGATGGCCTGGACCAGGATGCAGCAGGACCAATATATTCTCAGTACGCTTAGCTTTTCTAAATTAATTTGTTCTATTTTTATCAGGAGAGTACGCACACATTGTGCAATATAGTTGTGAACTTGGAGCAGGTGGATGAGTTTGTATATCGTGGGAAGTATGTGTATGAGAGACGGGAAGGCTGATAGAGATATTGAAAGAAGGGTAAATGTAGGTAATTCTATTAATGGAGGACTGAATGCGGGAGGAATGCAGATCCGGGCACAGTTTGGAAATTTAATAAAAAGGCACTTTCTAGATGAGAAAAGTGTGGAAAAGCTGAATAAAACAAAAATTAAGGCGCGCTCGGCAAAATTGAGGGAGATACAACCGTTCAAAGTATTTAAAATTTCACTTTACAAACTGATATTGACAGTTCGCCCGCGTCCGCCCGCCATTTTTTTATAACCTAATACGCTAATCATGGTTTGTGATACAAAAAAAGTGCCCCTTTATAGCGCCTGCTCACGTCAAGGCAAGAAAAACATCCCAGTTTTCAAGTGGTTTAGCGGCTACGCTAGGTTTGTGTAACATGGTTTGTGATTCTGGCGTACTATCAATTCTGTATTAGGTCTGGGATCCAACATACCTAAGCGGTGAAAACATGGCGAACGAACAACGAACTGTCAATATCAGTTCGCCAAGTGATTTTTTAAATACTTTGAACGGTTGTATCTCCCTCAATTTTGCCGAGCGCGCCTTAATTTATTTTTTATTCATCATCTCCATACTTTTCTCATCTAGAAAGTGCCTTTTTATTAAATTTCCAAACTGTGCCCGGATCTGCATTTCACCCCTGAATGCTGTTGGCGCTAACAAAAAACTGTGTAAAGAAGTGTAACTAGCAGTCCACAACGGAATGCTGGTACCTTCCCTTATGTATGGCAGTGAGGCATGGAACTGGCAGAGGAAAGTGGACTGAATGCTGTAGAAATGACACCCCTGAGGATGTGTAGTAAAACTACGTATGATACTGTATATTTTCTGCCTGTACAGAGTACAAAAAATATAATATGTACATTTTATATGCAGCAAAGCATTCATCGGTCAAATCGTTGTACGTATAGGTAGTTTCATATCAATGATCGATGAACCGGTGGATGCAAGTTTTATCCATAAGTTGTTATAATGGATTGTCTACTTTGTAGTTGGAATTAGATTGCAGAAATATAAGTTTGTGCAGAGTACCTTTGAGGTATTTTTTTACAAAAAATGGCGCTATACAAATCATCCAAATATTATTATTTATGATCAAGCAATGCAATGCAAGGCTGATCATAATGAGTAAGATTGAAAGGGACCCTCAGATGGTTTGGGCATGTAGAGCGAATGAACGAAGCGTGGGGTGTAAGTAGAATATATGACGCAGATGTAGATGAAGTCAGGGACGCCAGAGGAAAACCTGACACGATCAAGGGAATCCGATACTTGCATCGGGCCACGTCAAGAGTCAGAAATAGTATGTATGAGTCGATGTGTGAGTGTGAATGAGGCAAAGAGTGTGTGCCAAGACCCAGTTGTTTGACGGTCCGTCCTATCGGCCTACCCCTGCGGGGAAACGGCGTGATTTTTAGTTAGTTTTTCTTGTATTTCCTGTTTTTAATAAAATACTAAAACGTTTAATTGAGTTTTTCATTTTTCTGTTGAAACCAGAGAAATGTCAAAGTCGATACTATCGTAGGAAAGCTAAATCTTATTTGAAATTGTTCTTCCCCTTTTGAAGGGATTGAAATTTCAAGTAATTTTAGGTTATTTTTACGACAGTTGGTTTCTTCATAGGGCAACGGGTTTCAATCTGACAAAGCTCTGTCCGGAGAAAATGAGCAGTAAAGAAAAGTAAGCTCATTTTCTCAAGGCAGCGATTGTCAGATCCAGCTCTGTTCCCTGGGGAATATTTTGACATTTAATTTTATTTTTAAAATAATATTTTAGGCTAATAAATTGGGTAGGTACTGAAAGATAATTATATTGTCTATGGTCGAGCCTTTTATTTTGTTTCCTCTATCCCCTTGTCTATGGTATGTGTGACGACATCGTTGCGCATATCGAATAAAAAGTCGTCAAATATAGGTATGTATATGGTCAAATAGCGTTGACACTTGGTCCATAGTAAAACCACGAAGTTATCAATCTAATGACTGGTTTATTTATGGTTCCTAACTACACGGTCAACAAGTGACAAGCGCTCGTCAAGAAGTCAATCCGTTGCTAACCCCCGACCAGGGGCGTATCACTTCGTTCAAATTTTTCAACCGTGGTCCGTGACGTAAAAGTGCTGTCACACATAGATAAAGTTTCATAGATGGAGCTGTAAAGATAGGTTTGTAATTTTTGATTTTCACCATCTCTCGCTCAGGGTTGCCAACTTAGGGGTAAAATAAGTGAGATGGGATTTTTTTACTGGTTTAATAGGTGTTTTGGGGTATTTTTTGTGGTATTTTTGGGGGTTTTGTGATTCCATATATTTTTTTAAATTTTTATTACATCGTATACACGGAGCACTCGCACACTTCTTATTTGAGGATTTATTTTTATTGTACAAAAACTTGCTGCAACGACTTGTGCCTTCACAATAAGGAACTCCAGTGAAAAATATTATGGCTTTAAAAAAAATATATTCATACAGACCAATGAACGCTGATTCTGAATATATAAGTTTTATTTCATAATATTAAACGTAGAGTTCTTAAAAAAATATTAAAAAGTGCATTTTTAAACCTCTCGTCAAAACACACTGTAAAGTTGGTATTACTGAAATGGTTAGTGCTGACGTCACGCGTCACCAATCATTGTATTGAAACTTTGATTATGTAGGTATGACATAAGCCTTCAGTACTAACAACATTTCATGTTATTCGTTATTTTATACTGGTTATAGATATTTAGTTGTTGTGTTTATAAGGCATCTCTTATTAGATTATCTCTATTATTGAAAATGTTAAAAAAACTACTGTACAAAAAAAAATAGTAATGCTATTTCTAGGGAGAATACTTCGAAGAACGGAATTCAAAATGGCGGCAGTAGATCAGCTGATTGCCCAATGCTATACTAATTTTTCAGGAGTGATGACGACACACGATTCACCATACATAGGTGGTTTTCGGAGGGGTCTTGAAAAATTAAAACTTTAACAATTATTTTAACTATTATAACTAACTTTAAAAATAAAAATAAAGGTGCAGTTATTTAAGTTAGACGGTCATTATTTATTAAAAAGAATAAAAAAAATGTACTGGAGTTCTCTATTGGAAAAATTGGTGGACTCTTGAAGTTATAGATTTTTTTTTTAATTTTCGAGAACATCTGATGCATACAGCTTCAATTTGTTTTGGTTTTGATTTTCTAAATATATCACAAGATCTTGAAGAAAAGGATTTTTTTTACAGTGAATACCGCACAAGAATCTCAACTGCTCTCGTCTGAAGCCAGTGATGTATTAATATGGCATTCCCCAAATTAGGTATGTTGTGAGGCTGAAGGTAGTGAGGAAGGGAAGGAGGTGGGGAAGAGGAGGGTTGGGAAGTACCTGGCTATTCAGATCTGGTCCTTAGGGTCTTCGGGTATTTCCCCCCAATCTCCCATTTACTTTTCTTTGAGGCATCACCGAGGAACCGGCTAAGGGGCGCGGAAGCTGAGTGTGGTTCACGACTAGACCGAATGTCATGCGCATTCTTGCTGGGACTGCCAATCGATTGAAGAGGACTCCCAACCGTTTGCCATTCCCTTATTACTTATCTATTGTGTCTTCTTCCCAAACAGGTGCTTGTAGGATACGCTGTATACAATCACCCAGCGCTTGCCACCTCGTGGACTTTCACCAATCTGTCCCATTGTCTTGTCTATATTTTGTCATACTAACACATATTGTATCTGTATTTCCCGCTAAGCACTTGCATACTGCTTACTAACAACGTATGCAGGGACATTGGAGGTCTAGTTTCGTTATCAAATGTAGAGTCGTTTTTACCCAAAAAATTAGAGTCCTTGCAAGAGCCTTGAAGGGGTAACCATCTGTTACCTATACCTGGGCGGGTAAGTGGTGGGTCCTCCAATTAAATATTCAGATCTGGTCACCAAACATGGCTAAAGCCATTTTCAAGCAACGTTTCAATTCTGAATGGTGGTCTTACACCAGGGCGATACTGATAGTATCTTCCACACTGGAACATGCCGCAAATATACTATATATTATTTTAAATGAATTAATTGTGAAATAACACAAATTAATCAAATAAAATTTACTTGCGCATGCCGGGTTCGAACCCCAATCTCCGGATCGTGAGTCAAGAGTCTTACCCACTGGACTTCGGAGGTCGTCAGGTCATTTGATGGATGAAAATTAAAATCTCTTGATTTTATGAAACAAACAGCCCCGTATTTTGCGTATCGCTTGTGAAAGATATGTTTTATAAGGTATATAACAAATCGCGTACTGGCAACACAAAATATTTCTATTTCGAATGGCGTTTTTGACAGCATTTAACGGTCTTGGTTTTCTGGATAACAAGGTAAGATATAGCATTTTTCTGTTGAAAATAATAATTATACTGTATATAGATGTTTTATCTGATCGATAAATATGATTTCCATTCAAAAACATTGGTTTTTCATTTTGTTTTCGCTAAAAGCGTTCATGTTAAGGCGGCCAACTTTGTAAAATATCAATGCGGGACACAGTGGCGTGTGGTGTCGACGGGGGGGGGGGGGGAGGTACGGTTGGCTCATATAAACTACAATCACAACATGAAATTGGTTTCTTTTTGATTCTACCAGCACATACATAGTTTGCAACTAGAATTAATGACTGCACTTCAAATAAAAGAAATGTTTCATCAGATGAATCCACAACACAAACTTTACATTCTGAACACAAAGCTGGTTTAAATTAAATCTATATGCGGTGAATTAAAACTACACTCAAAACATGAAAATAGTTTCTCTCTGATTCTGGCAGCACACACATAGTCCCAGTGGCGTAGCTAGGTAAGGGTGGCATCCGGGGCGGATAACGTGGTGTCACCCCCCCCCCCCCCCCCCAATTTCATCTTCACAAATGAGTAAAAAATTGGTCCGTCCTAGGGAGAGGGGGGGGGGGTTGGCTAGAGAATTTCAGAAATATATTTTCGTCTATAATAAGACCGTAAGGAACGAAAATAACACCGTATTCAATATTTTTGTGACAATAGCCTTCTTAATTTTTTCAATCCCCCGTCGGGTGGCACCCGGGGCGGTCCACCCCCCCCCCCTCGCTACGCTACTGCATAGTCCGTAACTAGAATTTTATACCTGCACTTCGAATAAGAGAATGTTTTCCTTCGAAATATGTCATCAGATGAATCCAGTTAAAATTTTACATTGTGAACACAAAACTGTTTTAAATTAAATCTATATGCGGCGCATTAAAACTGCACTCAGAACATGAAAATGGTTATTCTTCGATTCTGGCAGCACATACCTACAACTGCAACTAGAATTTTATAAGTGCACTTCGAAAAAGAGGATTTTTTCCGTCGAAATATGTCATCAGATGAATCCAACTGGAATTTAACATTCTGAACACAAAACTGGTTATTTATAATTAAGAATATTTGTATGCGGCGCATTAAAACTATACTCAAAACATGAAGATTAAAACTTTTGCAAGAAAGGAAATTCTTTTTGAAATTCAGTGAATTACAACTTTTTCGCGGTCGGCGGCATGGTCAACAAATTATTTGATTTGATTTAAATGATAAATACGGGTTATCAATACTACACTGGCGCTCTTTGGCTTACCTAAATAAACCAATCCCTAGATCGACATCTTCGGGCCTTTTCTAGGGATAAATATTGTCATCAACTTAACCACAGATGAACGGAAATGATTAAAATAGACTACTAGTGATGGGAATGATCGATACATTTACATAATCGATATATTTGTATCGATACACAAAAATGATCGAATGATATATCGATTAATTGCTCAGAGTTCGGGAGCAATAGCTACGGTCAGGGGAAGTAATTTTTCTCTCGCGGGGGGGGGGGGGGGGGGGGTTGGACTAAAAAAATATATGGTGCATTGGAATGGCAACACTTTCGTAAGAAGGTACTGCAAAAAAAAATCGGTCACTGGTTTGAACATTATTATAAATAATTATTAATAAGATTCGAATACCTACGTACAATTAAAAGAAAATATTATACATGTTTTTAAGTACAAAGAAAAGTATTTTCTAATTTATTTTACGTTTTTTAGATGTATGGTTTAGGTACTGTATCAAATTAAATCAGTCAAAGGTTTTTATTCCTGGCAATGATTTCCTTATTATTTACTAGCAACATTAATATTGTTTCTGTTACCCGCGAATTTCAAATATGTTTGCGTCTCGCAAGGCATTTCGATTGAATATTATTATAAATAATTATAAATAAGATTCGAATACCTACGTATACTTAAAAGAAAATATTATACATGTTTTTTAAGAACAAAGAAAGGTATTTTCTAATTTATTTTACGTTATTTAGGTTTATAGGTTATGTACCGCAAATAAGTCCAATTAGATATAAAAACTGTTTATTTTATTTTTTCAACCTACATATCTACATATTTTAGAGGCGTGTTTAATGTTGGGTACCTGCCTATACTTTATGATGTAACGGGTAACCTACCTGTACCATTTTTATTTTACTGCAATTTTCATTTAATGTTCTTTTATATAATATTGTAAGCTCCTGCTGATATGGTACTTAGTTTAGTTAGTAAGTTCAAAATCCCTTTATTAATATTGATAATACACGAGTATTATGATTAATAACTATAACAATACATGTAGTTTTTGTTAAAAATAACCTATAAATAATATGTAAGTACGTTGTAGGCATCTAATCCAAAACAATCTGAATTGTTGTATTCATTTGTATGCAATTAACAAATTATTATTAAATAAGGTTATTCTTCCATTTTAATTAAAAACTAAGAGACACCTATGTTAACTTCAAATGAATTAAATATATTTGTTCATGTGAAGCAGATATGTTCATATGAATACATATTACTTGCTGATTTTAGTAGACTATTGTATACTTCCCCGAATAAGCTACAATTATAGCGTAACCCTGTTTGCATTACATTTAAAAATGATGTGTACTTAGTTATTGTTTTAATTAAAACACACTACCCTACCCTACACTACCCTAGATTATACATAACCTCAAAATAACATAAGTAATAAACTTTAAATTGTGAAAAACATTCACCATGGCAATCTTTAAACATAAACTAAAACTGGAAACGTAGATCGTTACCTAAAAGTATTATTTCATCAATTACAACAAAGCGGGATGATGATAACATCAACACGCTTTATCACAATCTGAGATATTTTGACGTATCTTGAAATATAACCTCTCGGATCTAGAATCGATTTGCGTTTACGAATGAATTCTGACAGTTCTAAAACGATTATATCGGACTGTGCATTCGAATGAATATTGACATCGATAAGCGAGAATCGATTCCACTTCGATGACATTTCAAAACGATTGTATCGAACTGCATTCGATATGAACATAGACATCGATAAGCGAGAATCGATCATACTTACGATGACATTTCAAAACGATTATATCGGATTGTGAATTCGATGCGATTATTGAATCGATGAAAAACAAGCGCTGTGATTGGTCAGAATTAATCGATGTGAGATAAGCGTTGTGATTGGTCAGAATTAATCGAATTGACATCGATGCGAGAATCGATTGTTCAAGAATCGATTTATCTATGATAATGTATCGAAATGCATCGATGGTAAAAAAGATCGATATTCAATCGATATTTCCCATCGCTAGACTAAACACTGAGAAAGTTTATTTGTCTACCATAGACAATATTACAAAAATATAGGAATGCGGGACATGCGGGACGCTTTAGACGATTTGCGGGACTATTTCATTAAATATTTCAATGCGGGACTACAACCGTCAATGCGGGACGGTCCCGCAGAATGCGGGACGGTTGGCCGCCTTAGTTCATGTTCCTGTGGTGGCGCATTGGCTTCTTGTTTTGGCCTTTTGTATTGTTTTACGTATTTTAATTTGATTCTTTCAAGATGTATTAATTTATTTTAATGTTTTCCGGTAGACTATATATAACTTATTGTTATCATTTTTATAGATGGCTGTTAGAGGTTTGTCACATGAAGAAATAACTATTGCACTGCAAGGAGACATTTCCGATGTCAAATGGGAGTCTGACGGTGAAGGTGAAGAGAGCTGGTCAGTGGAGTATCTACAAGATGACCAGGATCAGAACCAGTACCAGGACATCAACATTCGTCCGTAAATTAATTTGAGGTTAGGTCGGTTAGGATACCTTAGTTTTTGTGTTATGTTTTATTATCAATTGTCTTATGTGTTATTTATTATCAATTGTCTTATGTGTTATTTATTATCAATTGTCTTATGTGTTATTTATTATCAATTGTCTTTACTGAAAATAAACATATTTAAAAATGTTCTCAGTGTGTTTCATTTGTCTAATGTAACATTTTCTGATTCCAATAATTTTGTTCTTAAATAATTTATTGGGCTAATGAAGTAGGTCGAGAGCGATTATATTGTCTATGGTAGACAAATAAGCTTCCTCTATCTTTAGTCTATTACTGCTGGCAGGTGCGGGAAGGGCGAGGGGGGGGGGTCTGGTTAAGTTGGTGACGAAAACCGCTAGGAGGAAAAAGCCTTAAGTGATCGATCTAGGGGTTAGTATATTTATGCCCCCGACCGTATCGTGACATTTTCGCACCACGCCGAAGTGTTATCAATCATATCGTTACATAAAGTGTAAACCTTATCGTTTTCATCGTATACTTTGTGTGAACTTGACGTGACTCAATTTCTATCGTTTATTTATCAAATAGAACAATATCGAGCGCTCAAGGACATCTATGACTGTCACCAAGCTAGAAGAACAATCGTAAGTACCACTTAATTGTGATATACCTTTCTTGTTTGGTGGTTGGGCATAACTCAGCGAAATCCTTAAGCGTCTTAGCAAGAGTAGCCGCAAGGTTACTCTCATCCACGACGACCGTCGTAGTCCAGTGGCTAAGACTCTTGACTCACATTCAGGAGGTCGCGGGTTCGAACCCGGCATGCGCAAATAAATTTTATTTGATTAATTTGTGTTATTTCACAATTAATTCATTTAAAAATAATATAAAGTATATTTGCGGCATGTTCCAGAGTGGAAGATACTATTAGTATCGCACTGGTGTAAGACCACCATTCAGAATTGAAACGTTGCTTGAAAATGGCTTTAGCCGTGTTTAGTGACCAGATCTGAATAGCCAGGTACTTCCCAACCTTCCTCTTCCCCACCTCCTTCCCCTCCCCACTACCTTCAGCCTCACAACATACCCCAATTGGGGATGCCATAGTCTCACTGGCTCCAGACGGGAGCAGTTGAGATTCTTGTGCGGTATTCACTGTAAAAAAAAAAAAAAAATCCCCATGCCCCGTGCATGATCATTTTGGTGCCGAAACCAGGGAACCTTTAGATAAATAAATTCTTTCATTGACATTGATCAAAATATTCCCATATTTCAGAGCATCTCAAAAATCTACACTGGCTTAAATGTCCTGAAAGGATCCAGTTTAAGCTCTGCTGGATGGTATTTAAGTCCCTTAATGGAATGGCTCCGGCTTACTTATCGGAATTGTGTATTCCAGAAATTTCCAATCATCGACAGTCAACCCTGAGGTCAGCAGCGTCATCAGCTATCGGAAGGTTAAAGGAACCAAAGCGCACACCAGATACTAAGTTCGGTGAGCGCGCTTTCGGAGTGTCAGGACCTAAAGCCTGGAACGGACTGCCACATGACTTAAGAATGATCACAGACGCGGCGGAATTTAGAGCTAGACTTAAAACTCACCTTTTCAGACAGTCGTATCCATAAACTCAAAATCTTTCACCTTCACTTTCAATGCCCGCGACACCGTAAATAACTAACCTATAAAAACATGGAAAAAAAAAAAAAAAAAAAAAAAAAAATATGTAAGCGTTTGTGAAGGTCATTTCATGAACATTCTCCAGCCCTAAAGATTCCGAAATTCCTCAGTATTTTAAAATAAATACCAACTATACTTTTGCCACTAATCTCCAATAGTCCTAAATTCTCCAGTATTTTAAAATAAATACCTCTACTTTTCTATTCACAAATGTAATAGGTACTAACAGCGATGAGGGTAGCAAATAATGTAAAATCACGCAATGTCCAGTGTGTTAACTGTAATGTCCTCCGCGTGCAAGGCCGTATCTTCTCCAAGCATAAACTTATAATTAAAGTGTGTTTACCGGAAGTGACCTGCCAGGTAAGTATGTTTCTGTATCCATTTGTAAATAGTAAAATCAGTTAGAAATTAAGCATTCCTAATAAATTGTACAGCGCCCTTGAGGTGATTTTTCACAAAAACGGCGCTTTATAAATTATCCAATTATTATTATTATTATTAAAACGAAAGAATGCTATGAAATGTTACGTGAATTGAAATGTCATTTTGAAGAACGAATTTCAAACAATAAATCGTAGAATTCGGTTACAGTTCTTAATTATTTACGACTTACCGGGTATTTAAATTATATCGAATTCTATTTTTTAATTCATAACGTTTTCTTGTTTATTTCGTTAGTACATTTGTTTATTTAAAAAAAATGGCTAGTACTTTACAAGGCTTGCGTAGAAGACGGAACGTTGCCATCAGCAGAATAAACAAGGTGTATGAGGTCGGTCAAAGCGTTTTGCAAGATGCAACCAATTACCCATTATTTTTAGCGTATTATACGAGGTTGCAAAAAATTGTTAATGATTTTGAAACCGTTCACGCTGATATCTTAGCTTTAGATGAGACAAACAAGGACATTGAAAATCAAGTTAGCGTAGCTTTTGATAATGTTTATTTCAAAATCGTCGTAATTCACAAGGAATTAACGAATCAATCTTTCGAATCGGAGCCCGCGAATATTATCTTACCAAACCAAAACTTTTCAACATTTCATGATCAAGCTGTCATAAAACAAACGTCATCGTTTACTTGTGACATGAATAAGGCAAAACCTGAAACCAAAGGGTCCTTGACTGCGTTCACTTCAAAGTGCGCGTTTTGCAAGGGTACTCACCATATCGCTGTGCAAATCATTTGCACTCAAATCGGTTCAGGAACGTGCTCAATTCGCCAAGGCACACCGTTGGTGCCTGAATTGTCTCACGCCTTCCCATTCTCTCACGAATTGCAAATCTGTGTTTGATTGTCAGAAATGTCATCGTAAGCACCACACTCTTCTTCATAGGGAAGACAACATTTCTGCTGAAGAGGAGTTCCAACGACCCACCACGTTTGCCATTCAAGGAGCTTCTATTTCAGATCCTCCAGTTCTTTTCCTCGCTAACTTCGGTGACAGATCCATCGTACGTTTGCCTACTGCTCATATTAGCAATCGTGATCCCTCCGGCAGTTTTCAAACGTTTCGTGGGTTGACCGGTTCAGACAGTCAAGCACACTTCGTATCTAATCGCACTGCCGAGCGTCCAGTCAGCTCTCAGAAAATCCGTGGCTTAGGCCAATCTTCTACAACCGCGTCAGGCGTCACTAATTTCGATGTCGATGTTAAGGGACAAACTACCTTCAACACGAAGTTACTTCCATCGCCAACGATTCAATTCGACCAGTTATCTTGTCATCTGTTCTAAGACATACTTCATGCCGACTCTGACTGTCACAAACTGACAACTGACACAGGAGCGACTGACCTACTTCGAGATGTTGAGATCTTGCCATCTTTATCGAGACCCCAATTTACGGGTGATCTTCACCAGCCTTCAGCTATCAATTCACCATTCGGTTGGCTTCCTCTGGATTCGGTTGGTTTTACTACCGATCGTCAAACAAACTCCTTCATCGAAACCAACCAGTATCGTCTTCCAGAAGAAGTCAAGAGACTGAGGGAGTTGGACATATTTCCTCAGTCTTCACAGCCCACTAAACAACGTCGTGACCAAGTGTATCGCATTTATCGCTCACGTGACTTTTCTAGTCAATTTATCGAAACCAACCAGTACCGTCTTTCTGAAAAGGTCAAGAAACTGAGAGAGTTTGACACATTCCCTCAGTCTTCACATCTCACTCCTGAAGAACAACGTGATGAGCAGGTCCATCACACTAATCACTCACGTGACCCTTCGGGACAATTCATCGTAGCCTTACCTTTTGGCGAAAAGGATAAGGATATCGCTTTCCCAGGTTCGCGCGAAGTCTCTTCGCGCATCATCCTTTCAATCGAACGTAAACCGACAGTAAAGCTCAGTTTACGTGAACCGTACTTCGCTTTCATGACTGACTACTTGCACAGTGGTCACATGACACGTGTTCCTGGAAAAAATTTACTCAAGGAAATGCATCACATACTTCGTCTTTGCATTCTTCGTCCGGGCACCGTTACCACTACTTTGCGAATTGTCTTCGATGCCTCGGTGACGGAGGTGAATGAATCATCGTCAAATGATGCCTTCCTTATCGTTCCCAAGCTTCAAACAAACATTTCTGAACTTCTGCAAAACTTTCGTTCGCCATCTGTGGTGTTCATTGCTGAAGTACGGCAAATGTATCGCCAAATATGCCCACAAGAGCCAAATCACGCGTTCCAAAGAATATTTTGGCGTCATCAATTATCGGAATCTACCCCGGATTACCCATTACACCCTGTGACTTCTGATATCTCTGCCTTTATTCTGTCCTACCGTATTGTCAGATCGTTGACAGAAAATAATGGTTACGAATTATCACTCACACGATACGCGATCACTTCGGATTCAAATATCGATTCAATCGGCGTCGGCTGTTCCAGTGTGGAACAAGCTCAACAAACGCAATCCGAAGTTATCGAACATACCAAACGAGGTCAACTTGAACTGCAGAAGTCGGATTGTAGCAAACCAAAACTTCGCGCCTACCGAAACTTACCGCCGGGCTACTATCTCACTGATGTAATCTTTAAGAATGTTGATCATTTTCTTACTCTCAGGGTATTGGGATGGAAGTGGAGGCCACCGGATGCTTCACCCGATGATACTCGTCACGGGAATCGTTACACCGACCAATTATCGCTCTTGACAGTTATCGCATATAATCATCGGCGTCAAGCATCATCGGTTGATAATCCATCGGATATCGCTTCACGTGGCCATTCTCAGGCCGTTCTTATCCGTAACGTATTATGGTGGGCGGAGCCCTCCGGGTTTGTCCAGCCAAACGACTCTTGGCCCATCTCAGATGGCCATTTTAACAAAACTGAACTCCACTCTGAAGAACGAGTTCAATCGTCATTAGTCCAACATGATATATTCTACTAAACTTTTATTAAACAAATTATATCGTATTCGGAAACTCCAACGTCTTACTGCTTACTGTTATCTATTCGTACGCAACTTTCATAACAAAGCCTCTCGTCGTTCGGATTTTCTTACTTAATCATTTCGAAATTCGTATTCTATCTTTAACCAAACATTGGACATCACTCTCTACGGAGCAAGTGATTAGAATCATTATTAAAAATCTTGTGCTATCGTTACGCTTCGTACTTTGAATGGATCTTCTCTTACAAGACCATTCACCTAATCGTGTCCATTGCCTAGGCAATGTGACTAATCATCATCGTTTCGCGGTTCGTTTTATTCTTTTTACGTCTATGTTAATCGTATCATTTAGTTTCTTTTCGTCTAGTTTATCTACATCTAGTTATCGTTTAAAACTAGTTCTTCTGCTTCGTCTTCTTTTCATCGACGTTACATTTCATGGCATTCTGCGTTTCGCTTAACGTTCAACTTTTCTTTAAAATACAATTTGCTGTATTTTGGTGGGTGGAATGTTTCATAACGCCGATGGATTTCTTTCGTTTTGTGTTCCGATTGTCATACGAGATCGGCAGGAACCCAGACTTGGGAATTCCGCACAATAAGGGTTCCTAACTACACGGTCAACAAGTGACAAGCGCTTTATCATCAAGAAGTCAGTCCGTTGCTAACCCCCGACCGTATCGTGACATTTTCGCACCACGCCGAAGTGTTATCAATCATATCGTTACATAAAGTGTAAACCTTATCGTTTTCATCGTATACTTTGTGTGAACTTGACGTGACTCAATTTCTATCGTTTATTTATCAAATAGAACAATATCGAGCGCTCAAGTACATCTATGACTGTCACCAAGCTAGAAGAACAATCGTAAGTACCACTTAATTGTGATATACCTTTCTTGTTTGGTGGTTGGGCATAACTCAGCGAAATCCTTAAGCGTCTTAGCAAGAGTAGCCGCAAGGTTACTCTCATCCCCATGCCCCGTGCATGAACAACAATTGTATTTTCTAGTAACCCAAAGACAAAAGTGGACTGTAATTTCAACATCACCCAGCGTTAGACATTATTATTTCAAATGAGTCTAGAAATTTGCAGAACTTAAAAACTTCAACACACTTTTCAACACAAATTCGAAAAAACTTTATGTTCCTAAAAATAATTTCAAGGCTTCTCTTTATCCCTTACTAGTTGACCCGACGAACTTCGTACCGCCTCAGAATCAATAGGTGTTGAATTAAATTCAGTTTTTTTATTAAGTTAAAAATTACGCAATGAAGCAATTATTATCAATGCGCAACTGTCCATGTTTTGTTTTTGTCAGTATCAGAGATGGCGTTGTGTACGGATTTATATTTTTGTGATTTTCTTACTTTTACAATTACTTACAGGAATTCGGGAAGCGGATACGGGTGCCGCCACCCTGGGAACCATTTATTGAATAACCAACACCTCTGCCATAGATCACCCCAAGTGGTTCGCTACGTTTGGTGATTTAGCAGGGGTGCCCATGTTCATGAGGTGACTTATGTCCGGGTCTTGGCAGTTGATGCGCCTGCCCACCTGCTGCGTGGCGGGCCGGATCGAGAGAGACTGGTTGAGGGAGGCTTTTTGACCTTTCCAGCCGGACTCTCTCGACCCATTGCCTTGTACCACAGATGGATTTTTACGTCCGTCACTCCCGGACACACTGACCCCCAGATTCCTACCCACCCCTCATACCTTTTTCCTTCCCAGAACTTTCTAACTTCCCCATTCCAAAGATCCTCCACACAGCATCCCCTAAGATGCCGTAGGTCCTGAGAGAAATTATTTTCCTCAGGGCCTCCTGTGTGGAGCTTACGTAAAAAAATGCGTTTCATTTCAGAGATTTATTATAATTATTGTATTTTTCCTTTGGAGGTGTGCAGACATACGTTCACCATTTGTCTCATTTTCGACTATTGACATTGAGTGTGTAAGAAAGAAGGGCAGCATTATATGATTAAAAACAAATGCAAAACAATCAGCGCATTGACATTTGACGTTTTCGAATTTTTGAAATTCACGCGCAGTTCAATATTATACCTATCACAATATTGCTGCAGTTCTTTTGAAATGTGAGAATTCGTTCTATACAAAATGTATGAAGAAATGAATTTTCTTCGTTACTTTCTTTTTCGTGAATTATTGCGATGTTTTATTAGATATTTTGTTATCCGGAGCGGAGACAAATCCAAGAAATCAAAGATCATCAAAATCGGTACAGCCGTTCTCGAGTTATAAATAGTGTAACTAACCCGACTTTGTTTTATATATTAAGATGATTTTCAAAATAATTAAAAGAACCAATTTACAATTAAAAATAAATGCACAAATTATATAAGCAATCTAGAAACTTTAACGGATTATACGAATTTTACTTACATACTTAAGAAGCCACAGTTTAATAGAAAAAGAGATTCATCATAACGTAAAAAGATTGTGGAATTTTACGAATTCTCTGCGAAAGAATGATTGTAGTTTACCCAATATTGTGCATCTTATAACAAAATGTGCTACCAGTACCGAAGGCATAATCAATATTTTTGCAGATTCATTTGAAAGTGTGTATGACGTATTGACGTATATCTCTATGGTATGACGTGGTTATTCCTGATAGAGAGATCCCAAACGATATACTTGAAGAATCACTTATGCCATTGTTTCATTGAAATGGCTGCAAAAGAAAATAGTATAAAGGCATTAGATTCTAATAAATCTGCTGGACAGGATGGGGGGGGGGGGGGGGGCAAAAAAATCAACAATTACAGTTAGCATTTTTCCTGAGGGGGGCACAAGGGGTGGACGGGCAAAATATCAACAATTACTGTAAGTTTTTTTTTCTGCGGGGGGCACAAGGGGCAGACGGTCAAAAAATCAACAATTGCTGTTAGGATTTTTTAAGGGGGGGGCACAAGGGGCGGACGCCATATCATACTTCAAGTTTATTTCTACAAGTTAAAGTATGTATCTATAGGAAGGTTTATGAAAGCGTCAAAACAATCGAAAAATTAAATTAATGTTTAATAAAGACAGTTTTAGCTTCTAAGTATGTACTGTGATGGAATCTCCACAGTACATAAAAATACCGTCTGGGGGGGGGGGGGGCACGTGCACCCGTGCCCCCCCCCCACCCTTCTAAATCCGCTACTGCTGAATTACCTACATATCTGGCTTTAATAATATTCTAGTTCAGTGTTGATACGGAGTAACATGGCGAAGCTATGATAAATTTCCCTAAAAATGGAAATCGTACGAAAGCACCCCACGCACGGGTAGCTTCGTACATAGAGTAGGGTACATTCGTACATAGTGGGGAGCCTCCGTACACAGTCATTGAAAAAGCTATTTATATGAAACTAAACATTTATTGAGATTAAAATTGAAACAGCATAAACCATAAGCATAGTAATAATTATGAATATATTGTTTTATAAACAACTTGTTCATATTTAAGTCATAAAATCGACATTAAATTTAACCATCAGGGTAAAGTGTCATAATGACACATAACGGATCTACTATTGCACATTATACATGGTAAGATATTTTTTAAATCTAAATATATTAGCTGTTCTGCTGTAGAAGCAGATTTGGGTGGCGGCAATACACAGACCACGTCTGATAAGTAAACCGTTTCTTCGTCCTTGGTATTACGTAGTACGAATCCTCCCCACTCATAACTGTACGAAGGTACCCCAAACAAAACAATCAACATATAAATTCAAAATAATGGTTAATGTTTCCACAAAATTAATGTTTACGTTAAGACACTTATTCAAAAAGCATGATAAATTAGTTTAATAATTTGAGCAAAACTTATTACGAATAAATATTTTCAAAGATGAATCGTAAAACTACGTATGCGGTGCGAAAACACGTTTCGACTTGTCCCAACGAAGCTGACCTTGGCCCATGGCAGTGCCGCGGCCAGCTGAAGTCACAAGGTTCACTCGGATGAAGGTTTACTCGATGAAATGTTCCATTCTCGATTCACCGAGTGTTCACACGGTTCCTTCGAAGGAAGAGTTCACTCGACATTCTCGCTACGAAGTCGTCGAGAGTAGTCGCGGCCGCATTGGAATTCGTCCGGCGCTGACGGCTAAGTTCGGGAATATTTACGATTTCAATTGACATTTCCGATAACGTCGAACTAAATTACGAGAAATTGGCGATTCTTGTAAACAGTAAATAAATTTCAGCACCATAAAATGAACATATGGTTAAATAATAACCTGAAAACTGATACCTACCAGTATTTTTGCACCATGAAAATATTTTTATTCCAAAATAGGCCTCGGCTTGCAATAAAATCCATATAAATGGAATATTTATTAGCGTATTCAAAAACTAAAAACTGTTTTGGAAAGGTGATAAAATATGCTTTCAAAATTTATTATTAGAAATAACCACGTAATTTTTTAAATAGAATAATTTTTAATGTAAACTTTTAAAAGTTTAAAAAATGTCTCTACTTGCTTTTATTCTAACTAAAATTACTGGTAACAAAAAAATATAAAAACACACAATTATTTTGTTAGACAAATAAATTATAAACGTTTCTGTCACCTCACTTTTTTATCGTTTCATATAAAAATAATTCATAAAAAATTCACAATGTTTCATTTTTTTTTTTTCAAATTCGATCAGAAACTTTGGTTCCATAGAAGTGTACATTCGTATTCGTTTGTGGTTAATCGTTATATTGAATATATAGAGCATTATTTTTTCTTTCCAATACCGTTTAGATCATATTTTTCACTATGATAGTAAGGGAGAAACAACGATTTCTATGAGACGTGTAGGAGTTATTTCGAAAAGCGAACTAAACGGAGCATTTTGACGTTAGCCGCTCCGGCTACTCGTCCTCACGCCAGAACATTTCGGCCGACTAATTTGCGAGTGAAAGACTGTTCACTTGAGTGTTCACACACATCATTCGCGTCACGTGATGTTAAATTCCGGTTGCGAGTGAACAGTGCCGAAGGAAGCATTCCAACATTGTTGGAATGCTTCATTCGGAACTGTCTCTATTCACTTTCGTGTTCACACGGTTCATTTCGAGGGAAAGAGGCGGAATGAAATCACGAAATGAACGATAAATGAATGGTGTGAATGGGCTATTTTAGCTATTAGCCTTTGCGTATGAGTGGGCCTCACACACACATAAATACTAACGTATCAACATGTAGAATAGTGCAGATATGACTACTGTACGAATGCTCCTTCCGCACGAATCCTACCTGCTCTCCCTTTTATTGAGATTTTTGTGCATTTAGGTGAATTATAGTTTTTCGTATAATTATTACATGAGTTATCTATTGTAATATTGGAATTTATTGTTGGATGGATTTTGTCTGATAATGTTAAAGTGATGAAATAGGTTTGGTCAGAGATTAGGGAAAGGTAGTTGTCATCCAACCATTGTTTCAGTGAAATGTTGCTTAAAATTTATTAAGGCGTGTTTGTTGACTACATCTGAAGAGTCGGGCACCTCTCCAGCTTGCTCTTCTCCGTTTCTTTCTCCTCCCAACTTACCTTCAGCCTCACAACATACATGCTACAGACGGAAGCAGTTGGGATTCTTGTGATATGTATAATATATCTCTATCTCTCTACATATTATAAAACAAAGTCATTCGCCGCGTCTGTACGTCGCTCTAGTTCGTTTTACTCCAACAGACCATTTTTAGCGAAATTGAGTTAAGTATGCAGTAGTTCTCAGAAAGTCTTTATGCATACAAGCAAGTGAAAAAAAAAATTTTAAAAAATTATTTAGGGGGTTTTCAAAACGCACTTTGTCTTACGTCCTCCAAAATGAAACAACATTTCGAGCGTATTTGTCCAACATCCACACGTTGGCCAAAATGACTCCCGTTTTTAAACCGGCCGTTCAGTCAAATTTCATAGGAATTTCTCCAACATCCAAGCTGTATCTTAGCCAACGTGCGAAATTCAAACTCTCGGTTCCGGGCGTATTGCTCTAACAGACCACACAGCCAATAGCAGCGCAGCGGAGGACCACGTGATTGCTTTCATTCCAAACATTCGTTCGTTTAGCGCCACGAAAGTAAATATCTTCACTTATGATTATGCTAGTTACCAAGTTACTTTAGTGGTTTTCTAGGAGATTTCTTCAGACAAAATGCATAAAGATGTAAACTGTGGAAAAGGATAAAAAATTTTAAGGAAAACATAACAGATAATTAATATTACAATATTTTCTCAGCAAATTGTTTCAACTTGTCGTCCGTTACAGGGTGGTTATAATAAAGTTGTATATCGTACTAAAAATTGAAATAACCTTCGTCGCTGTTTTAATTTAATTTAACCAATTAAAATATTAAAACGAATTGACTGAAATTGAAGAAAAATCAATTAACGAAGAGTATAAGGACGACATTATACGGAATACACTCAGAATTTGATCCTTAAGGCGTATGTGTATAAAGAGGTATCGGTATGTTTATCTACCTATAGGTAATTATTTAAATCTTCTTGTAAAAATACCTATTTATGATATTTAAAACAATTATAAGAATAAGAACATTGAATGAGCTTTTGTTTTAAGCACATTTAATGCGTAGTATCGGTATGTTTATCAACCTTTACGTAATTATTTAAATCTTTGTTCATAAATACCTACTTGTGATATTTAAAAAACACAATTATTAGAATAAGGACTGATGTATTATATTGCCTTATATATATGTGTCTATTTTTTTATTTTTTTTTATTGTTGATACAGTATTATTTTACAAATTTTTATAGTACAAACCAGTAATGTTGGCCGCACTGGGTTGTTTACCCGTGCTGAGGCCCCCATTTTATAATATAATACTTTATACATTATAGTTTGAAAAAAAAGAAATATACAAAGTTGGTGATAAAACAAACAAAAAAATCATTTAAAATAAAGATAATTTTAAACTAAAAATAGAGATCAAAAATTAAAATTATTTTAAATTAATAAACTAAAAAAATAAAGTAATTAAATGAAAATCGGCGTATATTATGTTTTATGTGTTTGTGAGTGTTACGTGTTTTATATTGGTTTTGTGTGTTGGGAGAATACGTTTTATTCTTTTATGTTATGAAATTTTGGTAAAATTGTCTATTTTGTTCTTTAATCCATTTTTTTATTTTGTGTCTGAAATTATTTTTATTTTCCTCAATTTTTGTTTCAAGTGAAAGACTGTTGAATGCTTTTATAGCTTGGTATTTATGGTGTCTTTTTCCAAAGGTAGTGTTTACCGTCGGAGTTTTTATGTTTTCTTTGTACGCTTGTCTAACTGGTCTATTAGTGATATTTGGGGTTTGTTGGAGTGTGTTTTTTTGGTCAAAAATGTAGTTCAGTAGTGTTTTTACATATAATTGGCGTATATCTAGTACGTCACAACTTTTATATATTTGATCTATCTACCAAATCTTAGTGAAAGCATTATTCTACTTCAGATACTTAAAACAAGCCAACAACTATTAGAATAAGGAAATGAAGGAGTTTTAACTTTCTGTATATTTAGTTCCCAAAATATCTGTTTATCAACCAAATTTGCATGAAATTATTCGACTTATGATATTTAAAACAAGCCAAGTATTAAAATAAGGAAATCAAGGAGTTTTCATTTTCGGTACATTTAGTTCCTAAAATATCTGTATATTTATCAGCCAAATCTTCGTGTAAAAATTCTACGTAAGATATTTAAAACAAGGCAATTTTTCGAATAAGTACAACGAAGGAGTTTTTGTTTTTGGCACATTTAGTGAGTAGTAGCTTCATGTTTATCTACCTTTACCATGAGGTGATTTTTCACAAAAACGGCGCTTTATAAATTATCCAATTATTTCTTCTAACACAGCAAACTTATTTTGTGGCACCATTATGATTGAAATTAATAAATTACTTGGTCTTTACCACTTTTGTGGTGGTAAAGACCAAGTAATTTATTAATTTCTATCCAATTATTATTATTATTATTATTAGAATACCTACTTGTAATACAAAACACAATTATTAAAATAAAGACAATGCAGGAGTTTTTTTGCTTTTAGTACCTAATATTTATGTGTTTATCTACCAAATATTTGTGTCAGAATTCTACCTGAGATATTTAAAACATGTTAATTATTAGAATAAGGAAATAAAGAAGTTTTTGTTTTTGGTAAATTTAATGCCTAAAGTATCTTATTATTTTAATCAACCAAATCTTAGTGTTACAATGAAAACATTTTTGGTATATTTAGTGCCAAAGAACAGTTGTATTTGTGTACCTATAAATATCTTATTTTTGAAATCTTCATGGGAGAATTGTACACAGAATGACAATGAAAGCATTTCTATTATTTTATACATTGAGTGCCTCATATTTCTTATGTGTTTGTTTATTTCTTACCTATTCGAGTTTTGTTTTGTTCGAGCTTTGGATTGTCAATAAAAAAGTTATTACTATTCGCACATTTTTAATGATTAGGTATCCCATTCATTTGACTTTTTTTACCTAGATCTATTTCCAGTTCTTTTATTTCAGCCCCTTTTGTAACCCTTCTAATAATTTCGCCCAACTAAGTGGTACGCCAAATAATGGAATACATTTGTTATGAAGCTAAAAATGTGGTTAGTGGTTAGGATTATTTTATGACCTCTTTTTTTACAAGTCTGTATTGTGTAATAGTCGTAAATCACATCCCATGTGTTCGAACATAGGATCATTTTTACAAAGAACTCGTCTATTGTTTTACACATTTATAAAGATCTTGTAGCTATCTATTGTGTTTCAAAATCCTTCGAGTTAACTTTTTATTTTAAAACGTTGGATACTACACTTCTGTTATCACACGACGGCCTCCTGTGGTCGAGGGGTAAGACTCTCAACTAGCGATCCGGATGTCGCAAATTTCAATCCCATCGTGCACAAGTAATTTTTATTTTGATAGATTTGTTTATTTTGGGGGGCGGGTATGGGTACCGCCGTCCCGGGAACCATTTATTGAATAACCACCATCTCTGCCATAGGTCACCCCGAGTGGTTCGCTACGTTTGGTGACTTAGCAAGGGTGCCCGGGATCAAGGGGTAAAGTTCGTCCAGGTCTTGGCGGCGGATACGACTGCCCACCTGCTGCGTGGCGAGAGAGAGACTGGTTAAGGGAGGCTTTTTGACCTTTTCAGCCGGACTCTCCCGACTCTCGCCTTGCACCGCAATTAGAAAGATGGATTCATACGTCCGTCACTCCCGGACACACTGACCCCCAGATTCCTACCCACCCCTCATACCCTTTTTCTTCCCAAATTTCCTATCCTTACCTTCCTTATAAAGACTCCTCCAAAGTGAAATTATTTTCCTCAGGGCCACCTGTGTGGAGCTAATCTAAATATATATATACATATTTCACAACTTTAACCATTAAAAAAATGTACGTGTATATGTGTTTTTTTATGTTTAAATAGTGAAATAACACAAATCAATAAAAAAATATATATACATATAAATAAATATACATGCTGTATTTGCGACACGTTCCAGAGTGGAAGATACTCTCAGTATCACCCTGATGTAAGACCGCCATTTCGAATTGAAACATTGCTTGAAATGGCTTTAGCCCTGGTTGTTGACTCGATCTGAATAGCCAGGTACTTACCAACCTTCATAACTGCATCCCCTTCCCGCTACATCCAGCCTCACAAAATTGGGTATGCTATGTATAGCCTGACTTGGTCCAGGCGGTTGGGAGCGGTTGGGACTCTTGTGCAGTATTAACATAAAAATAAAGTCACGTAAATCAATCCAACCTTTCGGGTCTGATCATACTAAATCTCCGATTTATATGCCGTAGAAAAGAAAGAATAGGAAGTTCTTGGATGGAAATAGGAATGAGGGGTGGGTAGGAATCTGAGGGTTAGGGTGTATAGGAGTGACGGACGTAAGAAACTGTCCTTCCAACTGCGGTGCAAGGCAGTGGGGTCGAGAGAGTCCGGCTGGAAAGGTCCAAAGGACTCCTTCACGCAGTCTCTCTCGATCCGGCCCGCCACGCAGCTGGTGGGCAGACTCATCCGCCGTCAAGACCTGGAAAAACCTCACCCCATGAACCCATGCACTCCTGCTAAGTCACCAAACGTAGCGAACCACTTGGGGAGACCTTTTCACAGCTCCACACAGGAGGCCCTGAGGAAAATAATTCCCCTCAGGGCCTATGTCATTTTTGGGAAGGAAGTAGAGGAAGTTGTGGGAAGAAAAAGGTATGAGGGGTGGGTAGGAATCTGGGAGTCAGTGTGTCAAGGAGTGACGCACGTATGAATCAATCTCTCCCCACTGCGGGTAAAGCGATGTTCCGAGGGTCCTGCTGGAGAGGTCTACAGATCTTCCTCAACCAGTCTTTCCCGATCTGGCCTGCCACGCAGTTGGTGGGCAGACGCATCCGTCGCCAGGATCCAGACAAAACTCACACCACGAACCCGGCCACCCCTGCTAAGTCACCAAACGTAGCGAACCACTTGGGGTGACCTATGACAGAGGTGTTGGTTATCCAATAAATGGTTCCCGGAGCGGCGGTACCCATACCCGCCTCTCAAATAATAACTAATAAACGTAGAACCTATCTGATGACTAACGGTTGATGACTAGCAGCCAACAATAAAACACGCCTGAAACATTATTTAATAAGTATAATTGTCTGAAAACGTACGTTTTCATTGATGATTTTACGATGTTATTATTTTACAAAAACTTACTCTTGAAACTTGTTTCACAACCAAGAAACAAATTATTTCTAAAAAAATGTCGAATGTTACAAGAAACTATTTAAAAATCACACCCGAATATTTAGGTCTCACCGCGAAAACATAGGACACATAAGCTTAATCCATAAGTACCTATCAAAATTCGATGAATTGAAATACTTTCCGATCTCCCTGTAATACCAAGCACGTTAGATAAAGTAACTTCACGCAAGAGTACGCGCTCTTGTCTAACATACAGTGTCCTTTGTCCAATATCCAACTTTCGCAAACAAGAATTCGTCACTTTGGCCAACATCCAAATTAAAAACGTGTTTTCTGCGTAATTTTATACATTTAGAACATATTGTACTTAAAAAAAAACAATTTGTAATACTTTAAAACATTATAGTAGACTTACAATTTAGCTAATTTCATTTTATATGCCTTTTTCGTAAAAAAAACTTTAAAGCGCTGTTTCTCACGATTTACGTTTTGGTCTGTTGGAGTAAAACGAACTAAAGCGACGTGTCTAATAGATAGAGTGATTCACGAGGAAAGTTTAAATATATAATTTGTCAAGGTTTTCTGTAAATTGGTTGAAATATATAATACATCTGGCCAAGCGGCAGCGAGCAGCGGGCATTGGGCTGGCAAACGGGCGGTGTGGATTTGATTTAACAGATGGCGATGGTTATAAAGGTTGGTTAATGGCGTGGCATTGTGTATCGTTACCCACAGCAACGTGTGGCCGGGTCTGCTAGTATACAATACGTATATTATCTATAAATAAATAAATTTGAAATAACAGAAATTATTAAAATAAAATTTATTTGCCTACGCAAATAAATCAAGCCGCGTTTGTTTCTATCACTTTAATATGTTTTTGTTATAACTGTAAAACTGTGAATACAGTTTTTTTATTACCTAGATCAATATCGAGGACTCCTTTCTTAAAACTCAAGCACCAGCTTACATCAGAAAAGAAAGCACAAAATTTTTCACTCCAAGTCTGTCGATTTTTTATTTTATTTTATTTACAAATTACATGGTAACACATTAAAACATTTTCATATATATATATGTACAGAACATCACCATACTAAGCGGCTGTCTGTTGCAATGGAATATAGTTATTTGTGGTGTCTAGTGTGAACAAATGCATCAAATTATATAAACGTGTTGAAAATTGGAAAAATTATAGTAGAAAGTTTATAATGTAATAATATTCCGAAAGTATTGCCGCTTCTTTTCAATCATAGTTCCATGGCCTATACATTATTTAACATGGATCGACCTGAAACACGAAACCAGGTGGATGGCGGCAATTAACCATTGTTCAATCACCAGCAAGCACCATGTGGGAATCACTATCAAGTGCACCGATCTCGCGTAAAATCACTTCACACAAATAATAAAGGAAACTTTATTGTTCTCGGAGTAATCGGCACACGGCACAAAATATCCTAGTTTTAAAATAGGAAAATCACTATTTTATGACATCGTCTAATTTCTAATTACATTTCTAATTAAAAAAGTGTCTCCGGAAATCGACTGAAGAGTGTCGTCAACTTATTAATTAAACGGAAGGCGATTTACTAATTAATCACTGTACAAGTAAACAGCACGTAAACTAGGCTTATTACTTCGAAAAGAAATAATGATAGGTGTTTAGGATAAAACATAATTATTTCTGAAGGGAATAATTATGTAAGTGACAGCACTCGGAACTTTAAGAGTTTTTCTCAAATATGAGTCAGCACGTGGCTTGTCAGATTGCCTATTTGAGAACGCAAATAGTTGCATATTGAACATGAAAAAGGTTTTTTTACTGTGAGTCAGCATGTGGGTCATCAGATTGTTCTTTTGAGAACATGAATATTTGCACTCAGAACAAGAAAAGGTTTTTCCACACCGTGAGCCAGCACGTGGCTAGTCAGATGATTCTTTTGAGAAAAATAATAGTTAAACACGGAACTAGAAAAAGGTTTTTCAAACTGTGAGTCATCATGTGGATGGTCAGACTGCCTTGTGAGAACATAAATAATTTATTTTTATTTATTTATTTATTTATTCTTAGTACATTTATGTTACAAAGGTATAATATATTGTCCTCCACACTAGGAGTTCACCTGTGTTGTGGAGGACATTTTTCAGAAGTAAATTATAAATTATTAAATTGTGAGTAGTAAAACAAAAGAGTGTTCATAGTTAATATAAAAAAGAGAAACAATAAAAATCAAAATATAAAATCGACTTCAATTCGACAAAAATTATAAATTAAAAGTTAGAAAGATTGTAGCCAGTTTCTTATGTTTTTTTTGTATTCAATAATATTAGTTGTTTTATATTGTGTAGGAAGAGAATTGTATAGTTTTATAGCCTGGTATCTGTAGTGTTTTTGTCCAAAGGATGTGTTTGTTTTTGGTATTTGTAGTTGGAGAGCATGTCTTGTTCTAGTATTGCGAGAGTTTTGTGAAATGTTAAATGTGGATAAGTTCTTGTACAGGAAAGTTAGTATTTGTTTTGAATGTAATTTTTGAATTTTCAGCACTGGGAATTTTTCGAATATGATTGATGTGGGTGTTAGTATTGGTAACTTAAGTATTACTTTTATTAGGGTTTTCTGAGCTTTAAACAGTGTATTAATGTATTTTTTACTGGCACAGCCCCAGGCAATAATGCCGTATTCCATTATGGATTGTGCAAGTGCGAGGTATATATTTTTTATATCACATATATTTAAAATATTTCTCAAGTTTTTAAAAAAGTAAATCAACTTGTTTAGTTTTCCTATTACCGAATCTATATGTTTATCCCATTTTATATAACGGTCGAAGTATATACCAAGATATTTAATATTTTCCGTTTGTGTAATTGGGGAACAGTCGCATGGGGTTTGTGTTGATATATCAATGGTTGATTGACAGGAATGTATTTTAAGGTGGATGTTATTGGAGGGTTGGCCTCTCGAATTTATGCTGAAAGTTATGAATTTTGTTTGATCTATATTTAAAGTTAATAAGTTAGAGTCGAGCCATTTTTTAGTAATATTTAATAATAATTGCACTTAGGACAATGAGAAGTTTTTTACCCTCTGTGAGTCAATATGGAAATCGTCACATTGCCCTTTCTAGAACGAGAAAAGGTGCATTTCAACCATGTAAAAGGTTTTTTCAACTGTGTGTCTGCTTGTGGCTCGTCATTTGGCTCTTTTAAAAACATGAATAGTTGCACTCGGAACATGAAAAAGGTTTTTCTCCACTGTGAGTCAGCATGTGGATGGTAAGACTGCTCTTTCGAGAACACGAATAGTCACACTCGGAACAAGAAAAAGGTTTTTCTCCACTGTGAGTCATCTTGTGGATGGTAAGACTGCTCTTTCGAGAACATGAATAGTCGCACTCGGAACAAGAAAAGGGTTTTTCTCCACTGTGAATCAGCTTGTGGATAGTCAGACTGCTCTTGTGAGAACATGAATAGTTGCACTCGGAACATGAAAAAGGTTTTTTTCCACTGTGAGTAAGCATATGGCTAGTCAGATTGCCCTTTTGAGAACATGAATAGTTGCACTCGGAACATGAAAAAGGTTTTTTTCCACTATGAGTCAGCATATGGCGAGTCAAATAGCCCTTTCGAGAACATGAATAGTCGCACTCGGAACAAGAAAAGGGTTTTTCTCCACTGTGAATCAGCTTGTGGATAGTCAGACTGCTCTTGTGAGAACATGAATAGTTGCACTCGGAACATGAAAAAGGTTTTTTTCCACTGTGAGTAAGCATATGGCTAGTCAGATTGCCCTTTTGAGAACATGAATAGTTGCACTCGGAACATGAAAAAGGTTTTTTTCCACTATGAGTCAGCATATGGCGAGTCAAATAGCCCTTTTTAGAACATGAATAGTCGCACTCGGAACAAGAAAAAGGTTTTTCTCCACTGTGAATCCGCTTGTGGATAGTCAGACTGCCTTTGTGAGAACATGAATAGTCGCACTCGGAACAAGAAAAAGGTTTTTCTCCACTGTGAATCCGCTTGTGGATAGTCAGACTGCCTTTGTGAGAACATGAATAGTTGCACTCAGTACATGAAAAAGGTTTTTTTCCACTGTGAGTTAGCATATGGCTAGTCAGATTGCCCTTGCGAGAACATGAATAGTTGCACACGGAACATGAAAAAGGTTTTTCCCCACTGTGAGTCAGCATGTGGATGGTAAGACTGCTCTTTCGATTACATGAATAGTTGCACTCGGAACATGAAAAAGTTTTTTTACCACTGTGAGTCAGCATATGGCTAGTCAGATAGCCCTTTTGAGAAAATGAATAGTTGCACTCGGAACATGAAAAAGGTTTTTTTCCACTGTGAGTCAGCATATGGCGAGTCAGAGAGCCCTTTTGAGAACATAAATAGTCGCACTCGGAACAAGAAAAAGGTTTTTCTCCACTGTGAATCCGCTTGTGGATAGTCAGACTGCCTTTGTGAGAATATGAATAGTTGCACTCGGAACATGAAAAAGGTTTTTTTCCACTGTGAGTTAGCATATGGCTAGTCAGATTGCTCTTTTGAGAACATGAATAGTTGCACTCGGAACAAGAAAAAGGTTTTTCTCCACTGTGAGTCAGCATGTGCTTAGACAGATTGCTCTTGTGAGAAAAGGAATAGTTGCACTCGGAACATGTAAAGGATTTAACTCCAGTATGGGTGTGAACGTGACTCTCAAAATCATTCTTATGAGACGAAGAATAGTTACAGCGAGAACAAGATAATCGTTTATTCACAGGATGCGTCTTCAGATCTGTCGACAAATATTAAAAGAATACGGATTAAAAAAGACTCGTTAAGACTTATTATACGCTATAAGTTGAAAAAATAGGTACCATTTAATGTTAAATCTTACAATGAAAATCTGTTTTACCTGGTCTCTGGTTCATCCTTTCAACGCGTTCTAAGCATTCTTTTTTAACATCTAACAGATCTATGTCAATTTCCATAAAAGGAAGACTCGGTTCATATTCTTCTCGGGATCCAAGATCTGCCTTTATGGCAACTGTCTCCACAATAGTGCTGCCTGCAAAAACAAAATGACAATACGTACATTGATCATTGATATATCATTGTAAAAATATAAATTTTAGAGCATAAAGAAACCATTAATTTCCATATATAGGCGTTGATTTGGATAAGAAAGTTAAAGGTATATAAGGTATAAATATAAGACCAAAGAGTGACCCCAGAAGTCCGCTTCTGGGGCCGATGCCTCAAGAAGGACTTGCTCTTGAAGAATTTAGTGGAAAGGTTCAAATAATATATACGCATTTTTATTGAATAATAATAAGTGTTACTTGTCCCAATTAAAAAGGGGTACAAACATAAGAAATCAGGAACTCTATTACAAATTTTTACAGGAAAATATATTACAGTTATATCTCAAAAATAAACATGCTATATTTTTATTATATTAATTTTTATATTACTAACTGTCTGCCCGAGAAATCTCTGCGTATTGTAAACATTCCTTCTTTACATCTTGGAAGTCGAAATCTATATCTGCATTCAGCATTACACCTCCGCCTTCTTCCTGGGACCCTGGTTCCGTCTTGATGGAAACAGTCTCAGGATTTATTAGATCCATAACCCTGCTGTGGTAGCGTTCGGTAATTGGTTCAAGCCAAAACGAAAATTCCTGAAATAAAATTTTTTTAAAACGAAATTTAATTCACATGAGCTTTGAATATTAGGTTTTGCTGGGAACATTTTGCCAAAACATTGAAGTTGTATACATGGAACAATCAAAGACTTCGATTCGTCGAAAGTTATAAAAATCGTATATTAGTCACTAGTACGCAGCTTGCAGAAAAAAATTCCATAGTGTGGCCCCCGTATTATCAAATCCATATAAGAAATATTGAATGAAAGCAGCATACATTTTTATGGTTAATTAACTTCAAGTTACACATACCTATTCAACACATTTACTATACATTCTTACTGAATACGCTTAAATTGCATTCCCTAGAAAATAGAAGAAAAATAAATTACTTAACTTTTTTTTTCAAATTATTCTCTCTAAATTTGACTGTTGTGAACTCTTGCATCTCAACAACTTTAAGGTGCCTAATTGAGCAACTAGGCAAAATATATTTTTCTGCTACAATAAATCCGGAACCAACTACCTCCTGCATGCACCTATCCCTCGAATTTACACACTTGGAAACAAATTCACCTCTAATATCGACGTAATTAATATAAGTTTACCACTATTTAAGAAATTTGTAAAAGATCCTTTAATGCTGCAAATTTTGATATTTAAGGAGCATCGCAAAGGAGCTATTGCATATATTTGTGTATTATTTTTATTTATCCTGTAAATTTTGAATTACTAACCTGCACTGATTATTATTTCTGTGCCATCTCCACCATAAAAACTTTATCTTTTCTTCTAATGCATAATTTGGTAATTTTTCGGGATTAGTGTCCATGTTTATTACGAATAATTTTTAGAAAAAAACTTTAGATTCGCCTTAATATAAAAGGAAACTTTTTACATCACGGGCGGCGGAAAATGATGCATTTTAATTTTCAATTGCGTAAAATTAAATTTCACTTCGCGAACCGATACGGCGATAATCCGGCGGCCATTCCGTCGTTTTTTTTTGTTTTTTTTTAATTGCCATCAAAAGTGGCGTTACTCAATACAACGTATATAATATCTATCTCTTAAAGTAAACCGGTATTACCAGAAAATTAGAAAAACTTGTAAATACAGTAAATATAATGTACATTTAGATGATGTAATAATTTGCGTACCTGTTCATGTTCAAATATGTTAATACCACTCTTCCATGGAAGCATTAGCTTGTGTCTGGAAAAGTAGTGTACATTTTTAATGCTATATTATATTATAAGTTCTTAAATTGCAATGTGAATGTAAAAAACAATAAGTTGTAAGTTGGGTGATATGTAATTATAAGTATTTATCTACTAATAAACAATTTTACTATTTGGATAATGTATCTAGAATTATTGTAATTAGTTGTTAAAATCAAAACAAAATTTAACTTATTTGAAGTACGGATTTTCTTGAGATTAGATTAGTCGGAAACTTTTTTTTTTTTTGAGAGTATCTTTAAAATATTTTTACCAGTGTTAATTAATTGGATATTATCATTAATTTTTCTTATTTCATCCGGTAATCGGTTGAAAATAAGTCTTCCTTGATAAGTATGATAATTTTGTGCGAAGGAAGTGTTTAATTTTGGGCATGAAAAAATATATTTGTCTAGTACGGTTTTCAGTTATAAATTGATACTTTTCTTTTTCTTTAATAATTTGAATCAATGCATTTCTATTGTACGGATCTTTGAAGAAGGTACTTGGAATTCCTTAAATAATTTGAACCGTTGGGTAGTAAGAAGGTTTTTTTTAATATGATTTTAATTATTAGCCTCTGCACAACTTCAATTGGGGAAAGATTAGTTTTGTGTGCGAATCCCCAGCTAATGATAGCATATTGTAAAGTTGATTGAACCAAAGCGTAATATATTAGATATAAGTTTTTTACACATAAAAAATTTCTGATTCTTAAAAATATATAAATCAATTTTCTAATTTTTTTTACAACTTGACAAATTTGTTCCTTCCATTTCAATTTTTTATCGATAATAACTCCTAAATATTTGATTGTGTTTGTTGTTTTTAATATTGTGCAGTTTTGGATACAATAATTTTTACTATGTGTTTTGAAATTATCATGGATGATTATGTTAATGTTTTTAGGGGCATCATTTTTGTGTATTGCAAATGGAATTACAAATGTTTTATCACCATTTAGTGATAGTAAATTTACGTCGAAAAAATTCTTTAAAATATTTATGTCTTCGGTGTCTTTAAATTTTACTTTTTCCCAAGTTTTATCGCTAATTATTAGTACCGTATCATCGGCGTATGAAGTAATTTGGTCATGTAGTGGTTAAAAAAAAAAGTCACTAACATATATGGTAAAAAGGATAGGTCCGATTAATAGTAATCAAGCGGGATTCCAAAGTCTAATATTTTTTAATCGCTATTAATCTGATTTATGTTTACGTCTTGCGGTCGATTTTTTAGGTAAGTAGTTCAAAATCCATTTAATCGCACTGTCTTTTATACCTATATTGTTCAGTTTTTTTAGTAGAATCTCATGGGATATACTATCAAATGCTTTTCTGAGATCAATAAATATACCGGCACATTTAATGTTAGTATTTTAATAATTTAAAAACAGTATGCTGCCAATATTATTTAGGGACGTGTTAACAACAATCAGCTCCGCCAATGTTACTTGTGTTACTGAATGCAGGACTTAAGAATTAAACAACTGATTTATTCAACTAATGATACTAGCAACAATGGATATTACCACCACTGACGTGTCTATGTTGTCAAATTTCTGGGATTTGAAGGAGAAAATGTAAGTACATGCTATCGTATATTAACCGTAGGCTGTTGTTGTCTCACCCTAATATTGCTCAAGTCAAATAGCAATTTAATTTTTCCACAGAAATACATCCAAAATTAGGTAGACTTAAATTTAACGGTTTAAATATTCCTCGGACAAAACAAAACGTTAAATGAATTCCCTTACACAAATAGTTGTACCGATTGGTGTTGGTAGGATAAGCTAGTTCGTCTTAGACACAGCGCAGTTGTACATGTGAGCCTGCCTTAGCTCAAATGAAAGAATTCTGTGTTTGTTTTATGACTTTTCTACGCGTATAAAGTTTCTTTATGACGTATCTTTTTTAGGGGGTACCCCAAGGCACTTCGTGGGCCCTTTTCAGACAATACACGTGGGAATTCCTTCTGGATCATTCTAGAAGCTACCATGAAGAGTACTAAGCTACGTAGCGAAATATAATAATTTTAGTTTATATTTTAATCAGTGGAAGGATACTAAGCTACCTAAAAATAATTTTTAATTTATTAATTTAGTGAAAATATCCCGTGATTTTGACTAAAGTGCCATAACTTTTTTCCCAGACACTTTTCGAGAGTTCTGAGACCAGTTTGGTGAACCAAATTTCCCAATTTTTTTCCCCATTTTTGGGGAAAATTTCGGTTTTTGTGGGAAATTCCCACATTTTCCCGACTTTTTAGGGAAAGATGGGGTCAGACGTAGTTTCATCGGCCGATTCCGATGGGGCCGGTCCCGACCCTGGGAAATCATTGGAAATGTGGAAAAGGTCGGTTTTAACCCAAATTGAAGCACTTAACAAATCAGTGACCCAAGGGGAACCAAATAAGGGCAAGAGAAAATAAAAAAAAACCGTCAAATCGACTGATTTGGGCTCCGATACTGACTCGGAGATGGAAATAGAGGTTGGGCAATCTAACCCATTACCCGGAACTAGTGGTGCTTCGATCGTCGGAATCCACCCCCCAACGCCCATTGCAGGGAGCAAGAAGAGAGCACGCATCGGCGATTCTCCCGAAAGTCAGATGAGTCTTGCCGAGTCTTCCAAGAAGGTGATCCCAGCTATGGAGAAATGCCATAAGATTAGATGTCTCGTCATGGACAGTTCGAATAAATTAAACAAGGCTGACAAAAGTGCTCTAAACGAGATCCTTGACGACCTAATGTCGGACATCACACACCTGATGCTTGATCTCAACACGATGTCAACAAGGAGTTCAACCATCGATCAGATGCTGAATGCCCAGGCTAACCTAAACCAAAAACTGGACACGGCTATTAAGGCGCGCCCGCCTGTTACCAAGGAGCCTCAGACAAGGTCTTACGCGTGTGCTGCTGCCGGCTTGCCGAACTCCAAAAAGGTAGTCATCAATGGCTTCGAGCGCCCGCTGCCTCCCAAACCCCTGACCATCCTTGTTTACCCGAACGTTCCGGAGGGTGAAACATCAGAGGCCACACAAAAAAAATTGGAAAAGGCTATTAACCCAAAAACTGAGGATTTCCAAGTGGTCCGTCTGAGGAAAATAAAGGGGGCTGGGATGGCCCTACAAGCCAGGGATAAAAAGGGACTGGAGAACATTAAGAAAGCGGAAGCCAAACTTTCGGCAAGTGGCCTGAAAATAGTTAACCCTATGGGACGATTACCTAAAATAGTTATCTATAACGTCCCCAAAGGGGAACCAACGGAAGACCAAGCTCTCTTCACAGAGATATTCGCAAACAACTTGGCGGGTAACACTTCGCTGACGCTGGAGGACCACCTCCGCACTATGAGGAGAGTGTCTCTCTTCGGAAAGAGAGACACGGGAACTATGAATATGGTCCTGTCATGCCATCCGGCTGCCAGGAAGGTACTTCTAGACAGCGGGATGTGCTTCCTTGGCTGGAACGCTTGTCGTACACGGGACTATACTGGGGCCACTCGTTGCTATAAGTGCCATCAATATGGTCATATATCAAAGAGTTGCTCCCAAGACCAAGTATCTTGCCGCCATTGCGCCGCTGTGGGGCACGATTTTGAGACTTGCCCCAAGAAGGCACTACCCGCTGTCTGCGCAACGTGTACGCGTTTCAAGAAGCCAGCAGATCATCCGACGGGTGATAGGGACTGCCCGGCCCAAAAAGCGGCAGTGGAAGCAGCCTTCCGTATGACGGACTATGGATCCTCATAGTCCCCTTCTCTAGGTCAGATTAACCTCCAGAGATCCCGGATGGCCACGCTGGAGGTGCTGCGGGTCATGTCTGATCTGAACATTGACATCATGCTCATTCAGGAACAGTACACCTGGGAAGGTAAGACCCCCATTAATTTTCCGGGCGCGGTACTCGAAGTCGGCCGCTCACCAGGGGCGGGTGTCCTGGTCAACACCTCGTTGGTCAGTCCCCTCCTTCTGGCTGGTTTTTCTGATGAGTACCAAACCTGTGTATGTATTAGACTTGGCGATACTGAGATCTTTTTGATCTCAGTTTACTTTAAATTTGGGAACCCGGTGGGACCCCACATCCTGAGTCTGACGCGCGCGCTCAACGCGCTTAAAGGCCGTAACATAGTTATCGGAGGTGACTTTAATGCACGCTCACCATTATGGTTTGACACTAGCAATTGTAGGACGGAACGATCAGACGCCGTGGAGGACCTGATTGCTGCGCAAGGTCTCAGTATCATGAATGAACAGAGTTCTTTTTTTACGTTTTCGAACATACATGGTGAGAGCAACATTGATCTAACTCTTTGCTCTGGATCAGTTGCGACCAGGATTTCAAAGTGGACAGTCCATGAGTGCGAGATTAATTCGGATCATAGGTTAATTACTTTTACGGTTGGTGTCAAAAAAACTGAAGCTCCAAGATCCTCCTGGTATTTCAACACCACTAGGGCGAATTGGGATCCTGGAATCCTGGGTCCGCTGTTGTTTGTTTATACTCTTTATTAACACTGTTACTAAATGTTTCTTGCATTGTTTATTTCTTTTGTACGCCGATGACATAAAAATATTTGCCATTGTCAGGAATTTAAACGATTGTCTGCTAATCCAAAGCGACTTAGTAAGGTTCGAAGCATTCTGCAATGAAAACAAAATTTACCTTAGTTACAACAAATGTAAACAAATAAGTTTTACTAAAAATCATAACGCCATCATACAGAATTATTGTATTGGTAACTATTTACTCGAGCGCGTTTACTGTATAAGAGATCTAGGCGTACTTTTTGATTCCAAACTCCATTTCGATGCGCATATTGATAATATTGTGAATAAAGCTTACTGCATGCTAGGATTTGTCATCAGAAACAGCCGTGAATTTCGAAAACCTGAAACATATCTTCTTCTTTACTACACGCTGGTCCGTTCTCAACTTGAATACTGCACCTCCATATGGAATCCACTTTACGGTATCTATAAAGAAAACATTGAAAGTATTCAAAAGAAATTTCTGCAGTGCCTCAATTACAGAATGAGCGCACCTAAACGCGGGTACATAAATATGCTTTCGAGTTATAACGTCTCCACGCTATCTAACCGACGAACGTACCTTGATCTCATGACTCTATATAAAATCTGTAACAACGTTATTGACTGTCCCGACTTACTGAAATTAATAAACTTTAAAGTACCACCCAGAGTAACAAGGCTTAACGACTTATTCCACATTAGCCGGACGCGTACAAATGCTGGTGTCAGGGACCCAATCAGAAGAATGTGCGAATCACTTAATCAGAATCAAAAGCTCAAGGATTCTGACTTATTTTTTGATACACGCAGTACTTTTAGTAGAAAAATGAAGGCTGTTTTCCTACAAAGTTCAAAGTAAACAACTTAGACATACATTCGTTTATATATATATATATTTTTTTTAAATTTCTGTATAACATTGTTTATCTAAATTTATATTTTTTTGTTTCAAAAATAATTTGTAAATTCTTATAAGGATATTGCGCATTTATTTCATATCTCTATTTGTAAAATAATATTCTTATGTACTTATATATTTTTTCCCCTATTTATAAGACATAATATTTGTATATGTTTTTAACTGCTGTTTAAGTCAATTCGTGAGAAATAGTTTGGATGCAGGTGAATTCTCTAGTTGATGTTTTGTATATTCTTGCCAATTAATATCTGTATCTGTATTTTCTCCTAAATAAATAAAAAAAAAAAAAAAAAAAAAAAAACTTTGGGGAAGCGCTACGAGATACGCTAAGGGATTTTCACCACGTAGCAGCTACTGATCCGGATAATTTGGGGAACTTTTTTAATAAGGCGGTTGTATCGGCTGCCAACTCGTCTTTGGGAAGATCAAACCCGAAGACTAGTATCAGGACGCCGTGGTGGTCACCTGAGCTGACTTCGCTGAAGGGGGCCTATAAGAGGGCCTACAGGGCGCTGGGGCTGTCCAGGAGTGGCAACTGTACGGAGGAGGAGACGGTTGCACTTCAGGCGAGCCTCAGGTCTGCCAGGTCGGCCTTCAAACGGGCCGTTCTCCTGGCGAAACGAGCTGCTTGGCATAATTGGGTTAAAGATGTGGGTAACGCCAACCCGTGGGAAATCCACAGCGCGATTGCAAAATCCGGTAAAGGCTCTGACCGGTACTTGTCAACAGTAATTGGGATAACAGATGGGAGGAACGCTGAGACAGTGGATGTGGCCTCCACTCTCGAAACACTCTTGGGTGAGTTAGTTCCTGTAGATTCAGTAATTGGGGAAAGTGACCACCATAAACAGATAAGAAATCTGTCACGGCTGCCACCTAGAAACCTTGCCCAAGAGGATAACTTCACTAGAGTCACTAAGGCAGAAATTGAGGTGATAATTAAGGGTTTGGGTCCTAAGAAGGCACCAGGGCATGACAGGCTCAACGGCGTGATTGCGAAGCAAGTCTGGGTCCACGCCAAGGAGGAGCTCTTCCAGGTGATGGACACGTGCTTGAGGAGGGGAGTTTTCCCCTCTGAGTGGAAGCGTGGCGTGCTCCGGATTATACCAAAGGGGAACGGAAAACCACTAACGGACATCAAGGCCTACCGGCCGATTACCCTCCTTCCCGTTTTAGGCAAGATCCTTGAAAAATTGATTAGGCAGCGACTCCGACAAACCCTGTCTCCGGCCAGTGACCTGCAGTTCGGCTTCGTCCCCGGTAGATCCACGGTGCACGCCCTGTCGTATGCGCTTGAATGGGTGAAGGCTTGCCCAAAGAGGTATGTAGTTGCAATCTTCCTCGATATCACTGGTGCCTTCGATCATGCGTGGTGGGCAATGATACGTACAAAGGTGAAAAACAGGCGGTGTTCAAACTTATTGTTCCAAGCCATCGATGACTACCTTTCTGATCGTACCATTATGATCAGTTTCGTTGAGTTTTGTATCCAGAGGGAAGCAGACATGGGATGCCCGCAGGGCTCCATCCTTGGACCTGACCTGTGGAACATCTCCTTTGATGACTCCTCCAGGTTACCCTTGCCTGAAGGATGTATCGCTGTCGACTACGCTGATGATAAGTTGTATCTGGTCGCTGGGGACAGTAGAAAAGAAGTGGAGAACAAAGGCAGTGAAGGTTTGCAGATGTTCCTGGACTGGGGTGAAAGAAATAAGATGACCTTCGCTCCCCACAAGACCAAGGGCATCCTGATGAAGGGCTTTCTCAGTAGAGAAAGAAATCCTACCATCAGAATGGGAGATTCTAACATCACTCTAGATCGATCGTCCTCTTTTCTGGCTCACGTCAAAGAAGTATGCAGCAAAGCTCAGGCTCTCTTCTTGAAGCTGAGGAGACTCTCCACAGCTAAGTGGGGATTGCGTAATCCGGCTCTGCGAACGCTATATAGGTGCGTATATGTGGCGCAAGTCTCGTATGCCGCCTCTGTGTGGGAGCACCGCCTGGAAAATTCTCTGATACTCTTAGCTCTCAAGCGAGGCCAACGAACCCCCTTGCTGGCACTCTCTGGTGCGTATAGAACCGTTGCTTCGGACGCTTTACCCGTTTTGGCTGGCATTTTGCCTATCGATCTGGAAATCAGGGAAGTGCTTACTAAGCAGAAATTAACCAGAGGAACCCCGGCCACTCACCTAGGCGTTGTTCTGACACCGGGAGGGCCGGGTACTCTCCCTGGGTTGCTACGTCAAATGAGGGATCTGTCGCTCCAAGAGTGGCAGGTCCGTTGGGATAGATCGAATTTGGGAAGATGGACCTTCTCCTTCTTCCCATCAGTTAAAATCAGAATGGAAGGGGCTTATCTCAGACTGGATCACCACATTACCCAGCTTCTGTCCGGGCACGGGGAATTCAGGGGGAGACTTCACACCCTCTCCCTGTCCCCCCACCCCAACTGCGCATGCGGATCAACCAACCAGTCGGCCGAGCACATTCTGTGGCACTGCGAGATCTTGACGGACGCTAGAGAGGAAATGCTCGATGGTTTGGACGTACCTATCAGACCAGTGTGGAACACTGATCTGGTTTCGAACAAGACGAACTTCGAGTGCTTGAGGAATTTTACAAGGATCTGGGTTGAGAGATGGCCTGAGCTTAGAGTCGCGGATTAGTAGATTTTGGCACCAGGTGTACTTGTTCCTGACCAACCATGGACTTTCTTTGCTTCTTACTCTCTTACCAATATTGCCCAGGATGTTCAGTTTTATATTTTATTTTACATTTTATGTTTATTATTTACACCTTTACATTTTTATGTTTTTTTTTTGCTTTTACAGTATTTATACATATATATATATATATATATATATATATATATATATATATATATATATATATATATTTTATTATTTATTCTGAAGTTTATTATTCACACCTTTACATTTTTATGTTTTTATGCTTTTACATTTTTATGTTCATGGTCTACTGTTTACAGATGCCCTGCGTAATTTAACGCTCATGTCTATTTTACGTTTTTTCTTTTTTTTCTAAATCGCCATTTTATTTTACATGTTTATGATTTTTAGTTTGGTTATATGGTGCATTCACATGCCCAGCGCTGACTTCCACACGCTCTTGTTTATTTTTTTTCTTTTTTGCGATTTACTATGTTATCAATAAATTTTTCTTTTAAGTTATGTTTTTTTTGTGAGAACTGAACTCAGTTGCTCGTTTTGTGCCGTCCTTCTCCCCATATAAGGGGTTGGACCCTGGACCGTGTCCCCGCCTACGTACCATGGCCGGTCTTCTGGAACTGGTGGAGCTGCACCTGTCTGCCGCGCCACCCCCTGTGACATGAAGAGGCTGGGGAGAAGGCTGAACGACATCAGATGTCGTTCAGCCTTCTCCCCGATTCTCCAGATTCTGGAGGCTGTCCGTCCCGCCTCCGGCGATCCGACGCTTCTCTCCCTAGGGTCTTCTTCTATGATTTCCAATTACTCTCGTCTAGGCACCACCGGCTAGCTGGCTTACGGACGACGCTGCCGGTTGTTGGGAGGCCGGACAATCAGCCTCCTTCACTGTCTCGGGGACCGCCGGTAGCCAGTTTGCGGTAACATCAGTTCTACTCTGTACAAATGTTATTTTACTTTTGTTGCTTTTTTTATGAACAGTGCTCGGTGCCGCCCGCCGGATTGCGTATGGTCTTTCGCTGTCATGAGCTGATTACTCATGACGGCTGCTGTCTATTTTGTTCATTTTACTTTTTAATGTCGATGTTACTAACCACTTGTTTGACTGTCCACGAGGCTCACTGCTTTGGCGGTGATTACCTCCATGGGCTTTAGAATTGTAGAAATGACCATTACAGTACAGTCCTGTAGGCGCGACCGCATACCGCCACCTAACACAGTATGAGGGGACATTGAAGGTCTAGATTCGTCACATTAAATGTAGAGCCGTTTATTCAAAAAAATTAGATTCTTGTGAGAACTCCGAAGGGGCGACCATAAGTTGCCTATACCGGGGTGGGACAGTGGTGGGTACTTCAATGCTGATGCGTATGGCTGATCGGGCGCGGTCTTCAGGCGGGATGGTGGCCATCACCGCTGGATTATTTGAGGCCCAGTTTGTGAGATGGAAACCTCCTGATGATAGGACTGTCGCCACGTCTTTTGCGAGGCTGGTGGCTTCACTGATGGAGTCCACCGCGTCCAAGTAGTCATCCATATAAAATTTATGTTGAATGGCGTCTGCAGCAGCTGGGAAGCGCTCGGTATTTTCTAGGGTCACCCGGTTTCGCACGTACTGGGCACTGCTTGGAGAACAGGTAGCGCCGAACATCATAGATGTCATCATAAAGGTGCGAGGCTCTTGTTGAGGCGTCGGTCGCCACAGGAACAGTTGTGACAGCTGGTCCTCAGTCTTTATCTTGACCTGCAGGAACATCTCCTTTATGTCAGCGGCGAGAGCTATTTTTCCTTCTCGAAACCGGAGGATGTTCCCAAGTAAGGACGTCAGCAGGTCGGGTCCTGTCAGTAGCTGATCGTTGAGGGAGGTGCCTCGGCAGCGGCTGGCAGCGTCAAACACGACGCGGATCTTCCCCGGCTTGTTGGGGTTCACCACGGCGAAGTGCGGCAAGTACCACTTGCGGGCGGAGTCTTTCGCCGCCTCTCGTGCTGTGAGTTCTCGCGCGTGGCCTTGTGATATAAGTCGGTTGATTTTGTCTTGATACGCCACTGCGAGGTCGTCCTCCTTTAGTAGCTTTCGTTCGAGGGACCACAGCCTCTTCAGCGCACATTGTCTGTTGTCGGGCAGCGTGATGTTGTCCGCCTTCCATAATAGGCCGGTCTCCCATCTGCCGGTAGTCATCTGCCGGGTGGTGTCCTCCATCAGCTGGTTGGCACGTACAACATGTGCGGTTTCACGGGAGGCTGAAGTGATTCACAGTGAATCAATGGCGAAGTTCGCCCGAATGAGGTCGCTCAGCAAGTCGTCCTTGTGGCTCTCAGCGTGCAGAGCCAGAGTGGTGATAGGGCCTTCATTGGTAGAAGGGGTCCCCCCTCCATGGGTGATCCATCCCAGGGCAGTCCGTGACAATATTCGTGAAGAGTCGCGGGCTTCGTGTACCTCCCTTGAGACAATGAGGTGTGCGTTGTCCTGCCCAATGAGAATAGTGGGGGTGATGTATCCGCCAGGTATCCTCTGCTCAGGTAGGCTGAGGCCTTTCACCGTGCTCGCCTTGATGTGGTAGTCGGTGCTTATGCCGGCGCCGCGCAGTGTGACCTGCACGCGGCGCGACAGGTGATCTGATGAGCACATGCCCTTGGCCCCGTGGAGTCGCAGTCCTTGTATGGGTCCATAAGCGCCAATTTGTTCTGCTGCTGCGGTGTCGATCAGTGTTATTGTTGATCCCTCGTCCAGCAGCGCGTAGGCGGTGATCTGCTCAGCGGGGCCTGTCAGTACCACCGGCACCACTTAGAGCAGTATAATACTCTACATGTTGTGGAGTAGTCGGGTCGCTACGACAACACGCACGCAATTCCGTCGCGCATATTTAAATTACACAGTTATGACGAACAAACAAATGTCCGCGATCATAGACGATTGCTACAGCCAAATATCGTCAATGAAGTCTAAAAATGTCGAGCAAGAAAAATTGATTCGACAGTTGTCGGATGAAATAGCTATGCAAAGCAATACGATTTCGCGGCTTCTAAGGAGTATTGAACAATTTCGAAGTACCGACATCGCTAGTGACAAAGTGATAACGACGCGTTCTAAAACGAAGAAATACAAAAACTTAAACACAGGCGATGATAGTGATGCTGTCTCGCCTACACTTGAAACAGGCGGTCAGCCGATATCGGCCACCGTTCCCCCCGGCCCCGCGCCCGCCACCGAGTCGGACACAGCAAGCGCCAGCACTTCTACTGCCGATAAACAAACCCCGCACACCGCCACCGACCCGCCTGCCCGCCCTCCACTGACCTATAGCTCAGTTTTACGTAAAAACAAAACACTTCTCACAGGAACAAACGATACGAGTGGAATTAAGGCGATTTTGAAACAAAAATTCATTATTGTGTCCCGTCTACATCCCGACACAACAACGGAGGAAGTAGTTGCCCATGTGAAAACGAGTGCAGATATTAACTGCAATGCTGTGAAATTCATGGCGTTTTCGAAGGAATACTCCACGTTTAAAGTGGGAGTTAACGAAAATAATATCGATCTGTTACTGAAAGAAGAACTTTGGCCCCGAGGAGTGGTTGTTCGTCAATTTCGTTTCTACAAAAAACACATTTCGGAACAAGAAACCACGAAGAAACCACCACATTCAAAATGACTATTACTATACCAAAACGTGCGAGGACTCCGTTCAAAGATGAACAAATTTTATGAAAATGTTCTTAACCAAGAACACAAGTTCATCGTAATCACTGAGACTTGGCTTAACAATTCAATTTTTAATGCACAATTATTCGATAGCAGGTACGTAGTATTCCGAAAAGACCGAAGCACTGGACAAAACCGAGGTGGTGGACTACTGTTGGCATTGCTGAATGACGAACACATGCGAGCTGAACGACTTTCCCACCTGGAAACGGGAGATGAAAATTTATGGGTTAAAGTTATTATTCACGACGTATGTTTTTTAATTTGTACTGTTTACATCCCACCCAGTTCTAAAACAAATGTTTATACGATTTTTTTTGAAATGTTAATTAGTAACTTAAGCTATCTTGCTGATAAAAAAATTTTGGTGATTGGTGATTTCAATATCTATTCTTCGCAAAATCCACGTGCAGTGAATACCGAACTTTCGTATGTTATGGAGCTTTTTCAGCTGAAGCAGTTTAATACAGTACTGAACTCATGTAATCGTACCTTGGATCTAGTATTAAGTAACTTCAGTATGTTAACTAAAAAATCCGATTTTTATCTTGTAAAAGAAGATAATTATCATCCAACAATTTTGACGGAATTTAGTCTTAAACACAACAGACCGTTAAAAAATCGTTGTTTACATTTAGACAATGACTTCCGTGGTTGGAATTTCTACAAAGGCGACTTTGAGAAGCTATACAACCAACTGCGTGCCCACGATTGGCAGGCTATGTTGGAGATTTCCGATGTTGACGAGGCAGTTAAATACTTCTACGTTACCTTATACGCGTATTTTGATCAATGTTTTCTAAGAAAAAAAGCTCCGCGAAATGAAAACTATCCTAGATGGTTTTCGCGCGAGATTATCGGGGACATAAAGATGAAGCTCATACACCATCGGCGGTGGAAACGATCAGGTTTGGAAAGTGAACACGAGTTATTCAAATCTTATCGTACTAGAATTAAACGTAATATTTCAACAGCCCACAAAAACTATATTTTAAAGGTAGAAAATAATGTGAAACACGATCCGAAGTCATTCTGGAAATATGTTTCTGATAAGAAACACGATAGAGGCCTCTTAAGTCATATTATCCTAAATGATTGCACTTACAAAGGAACCGACATACCGGAAGCTTTCGCAAAGTATTTTCAATCTGTATATAATCAGGAAAAAGTTGATTTTGAATCATACGTGCCGGGACAGATTGGATTAAGAAATGCTCAAAATATCTCAATTGAAAACGTTAATACCGTGGATTTCAGCTTAGCAGTTAAAAAATTGAAACCAAAAACATCGTTTGGTCCTGATTTAATTCCACCCTTTGTCATTAAGGGATGTTCTGAACCACTATGTAAGCCACTTCTACATTTATTTAATCTTACCATTAAAAACGGAATTTTTCCTAAATTATGGAAGCTGTCGAAAGTCACCCCCTTACACAAAGATGGTGACAAGTGTCAAGCAACCAACTACCGTCCTATAGCGATTCTTTCCGCACCCGCCAAGCTATTAGAAATAATAATCCATAAATATGTTTACGCCAAAGTTGAACCATTCTTGATCGATCAACAACACGGATTTAGACGTGGCCGATCAACTACTACAAATTTAATGGTTTTTACAGATTACATAGCGAGAGCACTCGATAAAAACGAGCAGGTTGATACGTCATACCATGACTTTGCGAAGGCTTTCGATAAGGTGGATCACTTAGTGCTCCTAAGTAGGCTTGAAGAAATTGGTTTTTCCGACAACTTACTAAAACTCTTTAGTAATTATTTGAACGAAAGGGAACAATTCGTGTCCTATGGTGAGTTTAACTCTAACACGTATCATACAAACTCTGGTGTGCCACAAGGATCCAATTTAGGACCCTTATTGTTTCTAATTTTTATTAACAATATTCGGGGAAAAATCAAATTTGTCCGTTTTTTACTTTTTGCAGATGACATTAAACTCTTTCTGAGAATAAAATCATTAGAAGACTGTCGAAAGCTCCAGGAAGATATAAATTCAATTATTGACTGGAGTATCGATAATAAACTCGAATTCAACTTCCAAAAGTGTTCAGTTTTTTGTTTTACGAGGTCACAAAAAACCATATACTTTAATTATAAAATGAAAGACACGTCTTTGAAACACGTGGTGACTTGCAAGGACTTAGGAATTGTGTATGACGCTCGCTTAACATTTCATGCTCACATTGAAAAGATTTGTAAATCAGCCACAAAGATGTTGGGTTTTGTCATACACAATTCTAAGGAATTGACCAACCTTACAGTTATAAGGCTGCTTTACTTTAGCTTGGTGCGTAGCATTCTCGAGAGTGGATCTCAGATATGGGGGCCAGAGGACATCGTCTATGTACTAATGGTCGAGAAAATACAAAAGAAATTTTTACGATACCTCTATATGAGAGAGTTAGGTTTTTACCCATGGCTGTTTCCAACAGCATTTATCTCGGGAATGCTGGGTATCTGCAGCCTTAGTTCCAGAAGAGATGTCGCATTACTGCTGATGGCTTATAAGCTTCTAAATGGTTTTATATCGGTACCAGATACTCTGGCTGAAATAGGATTCTATGTCCCGGATAATTTCACGCGAGGTCGCCAACACAGACTTTTGATTCTTCCCAGATGCAGAACTAACTTACCAATAGTGATGCCCCTGGGAAGACTCACTAGGTTAATTAACTGCCTCGCAGGAAATGTGGATATTTTCCACATTTCCTACAACGATTTTAAGCGTGAAATAACACTTATGTTTTAACTAAATGTTTTACTTTAAATGTATTTATTATGTATCTTTTCTAACCGCTTTTGCAATGTATTGGTTTTATGCTGTTTTTGCAAATAAATAAATAAATAAATAAATAAAATAAATAGAGTACGGCGCCGTCGGCCTGGCGTCACAGGTGGTGGACGTCGCCTGTTGCGGGGTTCTTCACGTACGTGGGGTCGTGAAGCAACTTGTGATGGGGAGAACGGCAGTCTCCGATGCCGCACCAGTCGCGAGTTTTGCATGCTTTTGTTGCATGTCTCTCCAAGCACACGCGGCAGAGTCGGGAGCTTTTCACTGTCTCCCAGCGCAGCTTCACGTCCTTTCCGATGAACTCACGGCAGTCTCGGAGCAGATGGCCTCTTTCGCCACACTGTAGGCACCCGTCGCGATTTGTACTTTCGCTAGGGTTCGCGTTACGATTGTTCGAGTCATATTGTGGTGACTTTCGCGCACTTTCATGTTTTACTTTTTGTGAACGGTCATATTGTGGTGACTTTCGCGACAAACTTTCGGTAGGTACTTTTCGATTGTCATATTGTGGTGACTTTCGCGACAAACTTTCACTTCTACGCCCGAATTGCTCAGTCGTGGCGAACGACTGTTCTCGACGTGGTCTAGACCTCGCGGGGTCGACCATACCCGATTTGGTGATGGCGTTCGCGATGGCCTTCAGGAATGCGGCGTACTGGCAGATCGTAGCTGGTGCGTTGTAGTGCCGCACCTCCATCAGCCACGCCAGCCGCATCGTGCACGGCATCTTCCCCGCGATGTCGCTGAGGAGCGCCGGGTTAGTCAGGTACCCATCGTTGTTGAGGGAGCGAAGTGATGCCACCAGGTTCTGCACCGTGCCCGAAAAGTCTGCTATGTCCTCCAGTGAGGCCTCTGCTGTCATCTGTGGGAGCCGCTTGGCCTTGTCCAACATCAGGGCGGCCAGCGAAGTCGTCCCTCCGTAGCGCTGCTCCAGCACGTCAAGGATCTCAGGTACCTGAGTGGGGTCCATCAGGAGGGGTCCCACGGCGTCTCGGGCCTTCCCTTTGAGGGCCCGCTGCAGTCGGATGAGGTTTTCACTGCTAGTCATCCGGCAGGTAGCAGTTGATTGGTTGTACTGCGCCCTCCAGGTGGGCCACTCCAGGGGGTCCCCAGAGAAGGGAGGCAGGTCCTTGGCCATCGACTGCCTGGCGATGAGAGCAGCCATCCGGGGGTCATCCTCAATTGTGGGATGGGGGCTGTCTTGAGCCCTTGAAGCTCTGATGGCCTCTGTGAGAGCGCTGGTGAACTGGGCCATCGGGTTGTCCGTCTGCTGGACCCAGGCTCTGGTTTGGCGGGCCGTCTCCTCCGCACTTGATTGCGGTGGGAATATCGGCAGGCCGGAGCTCGGACTGGCAGCGGATGAATTCTGGTCATCTGGCTGCGCCGGCTCGGGATGCGCCCACTGGACGTATGCAGCTGGTCCCCCAAGGTTGTAGTAAGGGGGCGGCGGCGGAGGGCCTCCAAGCCCTGGCTGCGCCGGCGAGGCGTACCTCTGGTCCACCAGCAGTTCAAGCCTGCAAACAGGTGCAGCTCCACCAGTTCTAGAAGACCGGCCATGGTACGTAGGCGGGGACACGGTCCAGGGTCCAACCCCTTATATGGGGAGAAGGACGGTACAAAAACGAACAACGGAGTTCAGTTCTCATAGTACAGCATAACTGAAAAGAAATGTATATGTATAAGCTTAGAAAACCGCAAAACATAAAAAATAAATAAACAAGAGCGTGTGGGAGTCATCGCTAGGCGCTTAATTGCACCAAATAACGAAAAACAAATCATAAGCATGTAAAGTAAAGAAAACATAAAATAAACATAAAATAAACATGAGCGTTGAATAACGCAGGGCCTGTGTAATCCAGAAAAAAATAAACATAAAAATGTAAAAGCATCAAAAACATAAAATGTAAATGCAAACAATAAACATAAATATGAAAAAAAAATAAAACTGTACATCCTGGGCAGAGTTTGTAAAAGAATAGAAGCAAGAAAAGTCAGTGGTAAGTCAGGAACAAGTACACCTGGTGTCAAAATCTACTAATCAGCGACTCTAAGCTCAGGCCATCTCTCAACCCAGATCCTTGTAAAGTTCCTCAGGCACTCGAAATTCGTCTTGTTCGAAACCAGATCAGTGTTCCACACTGGTCTGATTGGTACGTCCAAACCATCGAGCATTTCCTGTCTTGCGTCCGTCATTATCTCACACTGCCACAGAATGTGCTCCGCCGACTGGTTCGTGCACCCGCAGGCGCAGTTGGGGTGAGGGGACAGGGAGAGGGCGTGAAGTCTCCCCCTGAATTCCCCGTGGCCGGATAGAAGCTGGGTGATGTGGTGGTCCAACTTGAGAAAGACCCCTTCCATTCTGACTTTAACTGATGGGAAGAAGGAGAAAGTCCATCTTCCCTTATTCGTTCTATCCCAACGGACCTGCCACTCTTGGAGCGACAGATCCCTCATTTGACGAAGCAGCCCAGGGAGAGTCCCCGGCCCGCCCGGTGTCAGAACAACGCCTAGGTGAGTGGCAGGGGTTCCTCTGGTTAATTTCTGCTTAGTGAGCACTTCCCTGATTTCCAGATCGATTGGCAAAATGCCAGCCAAAACGGGTAAAGCGTCCGAAGCAACGGTTCTATACGCACCAGAGAGTGCCAGCAAGGGGGTTCGTTGGCCTCGCCTGAGAGCTAAGAGAATCAGCGAATTGTCCAGGCGGTGCTCCCACACAGAGGCGGCATACGAGACTTGCGCCACGTACACGCACCTATATAGCGTTCGCAGAGCCGGATTACGCAATCCCCACTCAGCTGTGGAGAGTCTCCTCAGCTTCAAGAAGAGAGCCTGGGCCTTGCTGGATACTTCTTTGACGTGAGCCAGAAAAGAGGACGATCGATCTAGAGTAACTCCTAAATATTTCACTGTTTCAAAAAAGCGGATGTTAGAATCTCCCATTCTGATGGTAGGATTTCTTGCTCTACTGAGAGAGCCCTTCATCAGGAGGCCCTTGGTCTTGTGGGGAGCGAAGGTCATCTTGTTTCTTTCACCCCAGTCCAGGAACATCTGCAAACCTTCACTGCCTTTACTCTCCACTTCCTTTCTGCTGTCCCCAGCGACCAGATACAACTTATCATCAGCGTAGTCGACAGCGATACATCCTTCAGGCAAGGGTAACCTGGAGGAGTCGTCAAAGGAGATGTTCCACAGGTCGGGTCCAAGGATGGAGCCCTGCGGGCATCCCATATCGGCTTCCCTCTGGATACAAAACTCACCGAAACTGATCGTAATCGTACGATCAGAAAGGTAGTCATCGATGGCTTGGAACAGTAAGTTGGAACACCGCCTGTTTTTCACCTTTGTACGTATCATTGCCCACCACGCGTGATCAAAGGCACCAGTGATATCGAGGAATATTGCAACTACATACCCGGAAGGTCCAGGCGGCATCCATGATGGACATCCTTGGCTGCTTGGCTGCGGGGCTCGGCTATCTCGTGCCGGCTCAGGAGCGGTGTGTTGTGCCAGCCCTGAAGTACTGCGTTGTGGCAGCCCTGAAGTACTGGGTTGTGTCAGCCCTGCGGGGCTCGGTTGGGCAGGCCCTGGGGCAGCCTGCAGGGCCGCCATCAGCTGTTGAATCTGCTTACCTTGATGGCGCAGCTGTCGTCGCAGTCGGCGCACCGTGTCCTCCGTGGCTGTGGAGGGCGGTGGCCCTTCATCGCTATCCTCTGCGGAGCTCGTCACCGGGGTAGTGCTGGATGAGGGCCGGGGCATGGCGTCAGGGGAGACGTCAGGCACGCCCAGGGGCTCGGCTCCGGCGGCCGGAGCAGCAGTCGGTGGTTCAGCAGGGGGTGATGAAGGTCCATCGTCTTGGGCCGTCCTCTTCGATCGTAGGGCGGGTGGAGACATCCTGGAGTCGTGCAGCGGATCCGGCTCGAAGGACCACTTGTACCAGACGTATCAAGCCTGTACAAGACTGTAAAAAAGGGTACCGGGTTTCAGTACACGACCAGGATGAAATGGTTGAAATAATAAAATACTGACCTCCCGTGCACCCAGTGCCTGATGAGTTGAGGACACTGGATGTGCCTAATCCTCTGCCCAGTCCTGGTGCGTGGCGGTTGCCTGAAGTAGGGCCGGCTTTCTGGAGGAGACTGATGGCACCAGGAGCAAAGCCTAGGCAGAGGTCGGCGGGAGGCAGCAGATGATAATAACTTTTCCCAGAAGGAAATAATAACACGAGTTGACGTTGATGGAAGAACTGATTTATTATTCAAAAAATCACGCCTTTTATACCCGTTTTCGTGTGAAAAAACGGTCACGTGGTACATTTTTAGAGTGGGAGGATTTACCTATCCCGTTTTGCATATAAGGGGCGGTTTTCTGTTGCCGCTGGTTTTGCCGACCATTTCCTCGAAAGTGGTCGATTAAAATTAGGTTTTTACAATAATTATACAGGTCAGGTTAATGTATTTTCAATGTTTTCCTTAAAACTACAGTGTTTCTACGGATGTTCTCCATTCGTAGATTTTTTGTTTGATGAGTTTGGGTTGTTTTTAAGGAAGTTTGACTTTTTGTCGGTAGGTATTTGTTATTTAACAAGGTGTTTGAATAGTTACAAAGAAGTTAGTATTTTTCCCAGGTCCCCCGTAAGCTTGGCTATCGAAACCTTTTGGTTCCGTCGCTTTACGAGGTCCTGGGATTTTTAAAATGGAGAAAAAGTGAAATGATGCTAATGTCTCGAAAATCTGCGCAAATGCTGATAGCGCTGGCAGTTTAAGAGTTACAATGTTTATTTATGGCTCTATGGATGCCCCGTAGGACTCTGCACTGAAATGTCTAAATTTCAGCGTCCTACGGGGTGTTTAAATGAAGTTATATTATAAAATGATGTGTTTTTAACCAATATGAAGGCCCTGAATGGGGCCGCCAAACTGGTTTTTTGGCTTTGTAGCCGGAAAAATAGCCCTGAGGGCGATAAAATAATAACTCTAGTATGTCTCCCGGTGGCAACCTGGTATGCAAGTTTTACTTGTTGCACCGGGGCATTTGTGTGTAAAGAAAAAGAACATTTTAGCAATGGTAAAATGTGTTTGGCAAAGGATCGTTGCTGGCGGCACGGTATTCATGAACCTAGCGGCCAGGACGAAAAAGAGGCCCTGAAAGGGGCCGCCATAAAAAATAAAAGGCAATCTGCTTGGTGAAGCCGACTGCGAGCCAAAATAATAATGGCCCTTGTTAGGGCCGCCTAAAAAGGGAGGCAAAACAGCCTGCTTGGTGAAGTCGACTGCGAGCCAGAATAATAATGGCCCTTGTTAGGGCCGCCTAAAAAGGGAGGTAAAACAGCCTGCTTGGTGAAGCCGACTGCGAGCCAGAATAATAATGGCCCTTCTCAGGGCCATAACTAAAAAGGAGGCTAGTCAGCCTGGTTGCCTTTGGAGGCGTAAATAAGCATAAATAAAGTATTAAGTATCAAAATTATTAAATTATAAGAGTCTAGAATGTCTCCTGGTGCAACTTGGCACGCAAGCTTTATTGGTTGCACCGGGGCATTGTACATAATAAAAAGACATATAAATTAAAAGGGTTAAAAATATGAGGGAGAGCAACACGTCGGTTACAATCATGCTTTAGTAGGTAGCTCACAATGTACTAACAAATATTTCGATTATCAAGCAATCTGAGATTTTTCAATGTATCTTGAAATATAATCTCTCGGATCTGAGTATCTATGTGGATTTTTGAATGAATTCTGAAATTTTGAAAACTAATTCCCATTTTGGATGAATTCTGACAATTCACTACTTTCGACATTTCAAAACCATTGTCTCGGACCGTGCATTCAAATGAATATTTTTTTTTTTTTTTTTTTTTTTTTTTTTTTTTTTTTTTTTTTTTTTTTTTTTTTTTTTTTTATACAATTTTTGAAAATACACTTTTATGTTTTTTTCTTGATTACCATACTAGGCTAATGCCCGTGTTAAGGTAATCATACATGATATAAATTATACAATGTGTGAACTAGAACAAAATATAGGTTTGAAATAGAAATTATAAGATATTAGAAACAAGAGAAAGAAAAAAGATAAAAATATTTAAGGTAAAATATAACAAGATATATGTATACGTATGCACATACAAATACATACAAACACACATACATACATATATATACATATACATATATATATACACTTACATACACATACACATATATACATATATATATAATTATAAAAAAGAAAAGGTTTGAAAGAAGTTAAAAATAAAATACTATATAAAATATACATAAAAAAAAAAAAAAATATAAACTTATAACTATATAAAATACTAAAATATAACTATATAAAAATATAAAATACTAAGAAGTAAGATTTAAATATGTTAATCTATAATTTTTTTTTTTTTTATGAAAGCTAAAATTTTTTCTGGAGGTTTGTTAAGGTAGGTAATTAATCACCTAGAAGAGTATATATTTAGGTTAGATTAGATTTCAGTGAAGTCAGGTTAGAAAAAGATGTGAAGTATGATATTTTATTTAGTTAATTTAATTATTTTCTTTTCCTTTATAATGGTTAGGAAGTCAGATATTCTTTAAAGAAATCTCGTCCCCTTTCGAATATCCAATTTTGAACACGAATAGTAAAAAGAGGTATGGTAATACTTGATTTTATATCGGTGCTCAATGCATTGTATATTTTGGGGGCAATGAACCAAAATTGTCGGTGAGCGAATGTGGTTCTAGTTTTTGGAACCATGCATCCCAGATTTGATGAAAAGCGGGTTTTGGCTTGATGTTGTGGAGCCACCAGTAGGTTATTTTTCCGTATGTAGGATAGGCTTGTCTTAGTGAATAGTTGGCGAATATCTAAGACCTTAAATTTAGTAAATAGCACATTAGAGGGGTGGGTAGGTTGGCATTTAAATATGATTCTCAGTATTAGTTTTTGAACTGTAATTATTGGATTAATGACGGATTCTGTGCAACCACCCCATCCCAAAATACCGTAAGTTGCAATGGATTGAAAAAGGGCAAAATATACGCTTCTAAGGGTTTTTAGGTCTAAGATGGATCTAAGAGAGCAGAATATATGGCAGAGCTTACGGAGTCTTTTCACTGTGTTACTTATGTGTGCTTCCCAACGTAGTTGGTCATCTATGATTATGCCCAGATATTTAACTTCCTTAGATGATTTAAGGGTAGGACACGTGCAATTTGTAATAGGTGGGGTTCCGGGTGGGTGTGGGTGGATGTTTAGTGAACACGAGTGAATTATTGGTTTAGGGCAGTTGTTGGGAAAATTATGTTTGCGTATGGAAAACGTCATATATTGTGTTTTGTCAATATTGAGTGTAAGGAGATTTGTGTCAAGCCAATGCCTCACTTTTATTAGGCCATTATTAGTTTTATTAATAACTGCTTGCCATGTTTCATCTTCGAATATTAAGACTGTATCGTCGGCAAATGATAAAATCTTACCTCCAATATCCATGGTACATAGTGTGTTGATGTATAAAAGAAATAAGAGTGGTCCTAGTACACTGCCTTGCGGTACACCGTAAGACATGGATAATTTTTTGCTTTTATTTATTTTGTCAGAGTGGATAAGAGTTTGTTGAGTTCGGTTTGTTAGGTAGTTTTCGAACCATGTGTAGGGTATCCCAGTTATTCCGATCTGTTGAAGTTTTTTAAGCAGTAAGGGATGGGAGACCGTATCAAATGCTTTTGAGAGATCGAGGAAAACAGCAAGCGGTTTTCGACCAAGGTCAAGATTAAAAGAAACTATTTTTGTGAGGGCGGCTATTGCATCTGAGGTACTCCTACCTTTGCGGAAACCATATTGGTTGTCCGATAATATTTTGTTATCTTCAAGGAACTTGTAGAGTCTATTCTTCACCGCTTTTTCTATGATTTTAGATATTGTGCTAAGTAAAGATATCGGTCGATAGTTATTTACAGATAGTTTGTCTCCTGATTTGAATATTGGGATTATTGTGGCCTGTTTTAAGGAGTTAGGAAATACACCAGTTTTAAAGCTTAGATTGATTATATGTTTCAGAGGTGAGGCTATATATTTTTGGATATGTTTGATGATTTTTGTTGAAATGTGATCTATACCTACAGAGTTACTGTTTTTAAGGGATGAGATTAGTTCTAAAATTTCTGTGTCAGTAGTGGGAGTGAATTGGAAAGGGTTATAGCTAAGATTAGTGAGGGGTATATTGTTTGCAAGATCTTTGTCCGAGACGTTGTGTCTGTCTAAAATATTTTTTGCTAAGTTAGATCCAATATTGGAGAAAAATTGATTGAAATGGTCGGAAATTTTTTCGGGGTCGGAAATGACATGTAATATTTGATCTTCGATGTTAATCTTAACAATGGGTGTATTGGTTTTATTAATATTGGCTATATCTTTAACGATATTCCAATTTTTTTATTATCACCGGTAGCTTCACTGATTTGTTTATGGTAGTAATCTCTTTTAACACTGTCAATTATTTTTTTGCAGTTATTTCTGTAACGTTTGTAGAATAAGAGAGATTCATAATCGTGGGGATTTTTTCTACAGAAGTTATGAATCTTATCGCGCTTTCTGATACAGTAGAGAATTCCTGCAGTGATCCATGGTTTGAGTTTTGTGTCAGATCGTTTTTTTTTACTTTTTGTGTATGATGTAGCATCGGTTAAGTGGTTACGTAGGGTATTTATAAATAATTCACATGCAGAGGTGACATCGGTACAAGAATAGATAAGTTCCCAGTTTTCTTTAGAGACACTGTTTAGGAGAGTTTCATATGAGATCTTTTCTTGAGGGGAAGTATTTTGTGGTGATTTATGATTTTTATGCGAGAGAGAAGTGATGATTGAATAGTGATCTGTAACAGTTGATTGATAGACAATGGATTTGGTGTCTAATTCACTCTTAACAAATACATGATCTATACAACTGCTAGTGTTTGAGTCTGATTCTCTAGTTGGTGCTGTAACAGCTGGAAAATATCCTAATAAAGTTAGTGCGTTTAGGTATTCATTTGCTTGAGGGTGCATTTATTAATTATATTTATGTTAAGATCACCTATTATAAAGGTGTTTTGGCGGTGTTCAATGTTTGATAAAATTTCTTGCAGTGAATGTATGAATGGGGCTATGTTATGTGTATTCGGAGATCTGTACATTGTAAGAAGTGTTATATGATTATCAATTTGAATTTGTAGACAGTTTGCATATTTAATTTTGATCTCTTTTACTGAGTGAGAGATATGATTTTTAATGTATACAATGACTCCGTCGTTCTGAGTTTGGTTGTGTAGAGTATTATAGTGATTGTAGTTTCTTATCGTTTTAGGGATGAAATTTCCTTGAATCCAGCATTCACTCAAGACAATTATATCAAAATCTGAGACAAGATCAGTGAGGAGAATAAGAAGTTCATCAAAATTTTTGTTTATACTTCTTATGTTCATAGAGAATATCGTAAGGGTTGAATTAGTTAATAATAATTGACGTACTACTTCGGAATCATTGGTAGATATACATGGGATTGGTGTTGTGTTATCTATTAAATCTGCCATGTCTTCCATTTTCTGGTTTTTTGTTTTGCATAAATTATTAACAACCAAGTTGTAGTGACATTGGTACGTTTATGAGATAGAGATTTAGTTGATATAAATATATAAAATATAAATAAATATAGTTGTTGTGAATATATAATATAAGCACATAATGAATATATGACATAAGCATAAGAATATAGTGTTAGCTTTGTGAAATAAGGTTTTTGTTGTTGTGAATTTATAATATAAGCATATATAGTATATATAACACAAACATAGCAATATTGACATCGATAAGCGAGAATCGATTTCCAAGATTCGATTATTCAAGAATCGATTAATCTATGACAAAGAATCGAAATATATGCTAAGGACACACATGCTCATTAGAAGCCAAAGAGCATTCTACCTAGTAGCACGGGTGTCAGTGACGTTGCTAGTAATGAGCATGCTCATTTGAAGCCAAACGAGCATGCTCACAAATCAACAGCCGTTTGATTAATGAGCATGCTCATTGGATTATCGGGTGGAAGGGGAAGCCTCTAAGCATGTGTGAACAGGCTAGCTTATGAGCATGCTCATTTCAATCCGATCTCGGTTCGCGCCAACGCATTCTTAGCAAAAATGTCAAAATAGCCCGCTGGGGAGACGAAAAAACCTCGTGTTTCGTGATTTATTATGGGAATCACGAATATATTTGGAACACAAGATCACTAAAATACCCACAATAGATTTCCAAATTCCCCAAAAGCTCCTTTACCTCCAAAATGAAACCACATTCTATTGAAATTAACATTTATTTTCTAATATCTAGTCATTTTCGGATTTGTTGACATCTTGGACCCAAATCAAACGTCTTATTTTTTTACATCAGTAGATTCTTAAATATTTGCATTGCAAGCAGTAATATTATTTTGTTTAGTTCTGAGCGAATGAAACTGTTTCTATTTGACATTTATTTGACATGAGCATGCTCATTAAATAGCATGTGTGTTCAGATGTTGGCTTGGAGCACGCTCATTCACGAGGAAGTTCAAACCAAGCCTGTGCATGCTCATAAGCCGGCTTGTGTGAGCAAGTGTGTTTATTATAATTATATAGACTTTTATTATAATTATTTTGTTTAGTTCTGGGCGAACGGAATTGACTCCATTTGAAATGAGCATGCTCATTATTGAGCATATGTGTTTAATTGTTGGCTTTGAGCATGCTCATTCATGAGAAAGCTCAAACCAAGCCTGCTCATTAATGAGCAAATGTGTACAATTGACTATATGACATGAGCATACTCATAAGCCGGCTTGTTAATGAGCAAGTGTGTCAGTACCAATATCGACGGTAAAAAAGAACGATGAAACAACGATGTTTCATTGATTGTGCCCATCGCTAAATCAGAGTGATGGAAAGTTCGAACAGCAAGTATTGGGTATTGGCTAAAATGTTTCCGATGCCAAAACTGTTTTAGATATCCGAGTTCACATATAGAATGAGTATAAGACAGTTAGAAGGTTCGTACCTCAATACAATAAACTGTTTGTGTTCACAATTATTACACCAAGGGCGATTCAGGACAAGATGGATGCAAGGCATAAATGAACTAATACCATGCAAGGCGTGACGCGTCTTTGATCTGTCATCTATCACCTGTCACTTGTACAGTGTTGCCAGTTGCCAGTTGCCAGATGAATGGTTCTTACCATGTTTTCATGTTTTTGGTCGTTTTTACCACCACGGTCACCAACAGTACGCCAAAGTACACGCCAAACTTTAAGACTGGCCTGACGTTCATCAGAAATCGTTGCAATAGGCGAGTTTAAGGACAGAAAAGTGGCATACCCCCCTGATCACGCCTTTCTCTGTCGCACGTATACTTTTATGCATCTTTCTCTTTCACTTAAATACGTTCATTGTAAATTCAGTAACTGCACGAGAATGGATCGTACCACGTTCAGGCCGATCTTAAAGTTGTGTATATTATTATTGTTTTATTTTAAAAGAGTTCTGTAAATTAGGACTGACGTGCGAAAAAAAAACTAAACTTCCTAAAACTTTATTTGCGTAGTGTTTTTTTAAACAATTATTTTCCTGTTACCCAAAGGAAGATTGTATTCAACAAAGCATTATAAATCGCTTACGTTGGTACCGTTGTTTTCTGATTTTTATTCTCAATAAAAAGTTTCCCGAAAACATTGTCTTCCATGTTGGTAGTTTTTTTGTCCCTCAAAACATTTTTTTTAACTTTTGGGACATGGACATTACTGGTGAGCTACATTGAAATGGTCAACATTCCTGACCCATTCCTACGCTGTCTCTGGCAACGTTGCTATTATTAATATATGGATTCTTTTAATCTCATTTCCTAAATCTGCATATTTTCTTATTTTTTCAATACTTATATCAGGAATTTGGAATAGCGACATCAATGATATAAGTTATTTTTTTAATTTTGTCATGTAAAACTATATCAGCTCTATTATGACTAATTGTTCTGTCTGTTAGTATAGTTTTATCATAATACCTAAAGAGAGCGAGCAGATGCACACATTCATCTCCTTTTAGGCCCTCCGTTCATTGAGATACTTACAATCTTCATAATTGTGACGAAACCACAAGTATTCTGCTGATATAATATTTTTTAATGCTAGTCTCCGTACACGGCGCTATCCAAAATATACTGACCTTGTAGTTTTTCACGTGCAGCCGTTAACATGCTGTCAAGCGATGTCATATGACTTTTTTTCCAACATCAATCCATGCCTCCTCCACTAAATCCTTTCTTACGTATTCTGGTAAAGTATAGTTATATAGACATGCATTTTTTCCACTTCCAGAACAAATCTAACATAACTTTCATGTTCCGACGCCATTTCTGTCAAACGTCAAACGAATAAGTATCAGCATTATCGGTATCGTGATACTGATTGCCATTGGAAACCGACAGCCACCGCGTAGCTCCGTGAACGGGCACCAGCAAAATCGTACGGGGGGTACTCACGATCGGCGCGTATGATACGCGCACAAGGATCGAGTATCTTGTAAGTATCTCCGTGAACGGAGGCACTTATACCGAGATCTGTTGTCTCGCTCTTACATTTTCAAAAAGCAGGCGTGCCACCCAAAACCTTTCTTACAGTTTCCATAAATAAAATACCTAAAAGATAGCTAAAAATAAATGCACAAAATGTTACTTCAAAAGTATTCTTTCCGAGATTTAATACGAAATGCTAGATGTATGGGCGTGAAATATTGGCATACAAGAGGGCAGAAAGTAACAATCAATCGAAAAAAGTGCGTCTAGGCGGTATTCAAACAAATCGAAATGACAGTCGACTGCAATAGACATCGCACCCATATTCATGAAAGGAAGACGCCTGAAAAGAGGCCATTATTACCGACAAAAAAACTACCTTCGGACTCGCACCTTTTTCCCCATTTCCTTCAGCTTTGAAGCAAATTCTGAAATATTCCCGCTGTAAAGGACCGGTGCTTACTTTTGAATGATTTTCTTTAATCTTCCGTTGTCTATGGTTATGTCAAATGTCAAATTTCGGCGTCCCTTGTTCCTAACCTTGAAACCTTCGCACGCAGTTTGATGTTCCGCCGTTCGAAGTAATTATATTGTGTATAAACCACACAATAAGTATTGTGTAAAATGCATTCAATTTGAGATAATTTCAATAACCATAACAATTTTATAAGACAGTTCTTAAAATTCAAGCACTTCTTTTCTAGTGACGTTTGTTCAACTCTTTGGAATTGACCGCTGCGCTTCGCTTTGTATGTAAGTAAGTTCTTCTTATATTAACTTTATGAAACCTATGTTCCTTAATTGGTGCTTGTTTATTGTGAGAATATTTCGCTTGGCGCTTAATTGATTAGTTTTTACATTCGCGACATCTATGGCTTAATGATAAAAGTTTAAATGTCAAAATTACCGATTTTTGGCAAATGCAGTTCAAAGCTTATGTGTGATTTGGATTTGGAATAGTTAAAATTTCTAGAAATAATCGAAAATTTTTGCCATAGATAAATTATTTTAAGTGCATTTAGTTCTTCTAAATTTAAATAAAGGGTGTTTTTTTGAGAGGTATAAAAATTGAAAATGAAAAAAAAAACATTAAAATAATGTTAATGTCTATGATATTGGCTTTATTAAAAAGATAATTTTATGCCATTATTGATTAACCCTAGAGTGGGCGCGCTATGAGCATTTTGCCGCCCTCTGCAAAAAAACGTTAACAATTCTTAAATCTACTGCGCTAAAACTTTACGCTTTTTAGTAGCTGCCCCCACTTTCGTTCGCAACCCGTGGCAAAAGATTGGACACCGTCAATGCGCGGGGAGCCGCTTGAGAAGGAGGTTGTTACCATCGAGTGTCGTCTGGCGGCAATTTGCTCACTGCGCGCCCACTCGCGTATGTAAAAATTGTGCTGTATATTATTGACGATTTAATTTTTTTTTGTTCTAAAAAAGAAAACTATTCACTTATTATGAAAAATACAAGTGATACTTGTAGTTTAATGTAAGAATTACTTGTGTATAAGGTAGGTACTTCTAAATAAAGAAACTAATAAGTAGTTTGACACTCTTAGTTCACCACTAAATTACAGTATTGTTGGTAGAATGAAAAAGTGAATGTTCTATTACGTATCATTATAAACGAAAGTTTATAGCAATTGGACATTTCATTATGCTTAGAGTAAATAAGATTTGTTTATTTACATAGTTGAAATGTACCAGTAAATGTAGTTGTACGGACCTGCTGCAAAGTCTGAAATGATTTCATTTTATAATGAAACCAAAGGTGGTGTTGATGTCGTGGACCAAATGAAAGAAGAGTATTCTGTTGGTAGAATGACTCGCAGATGGCCAATGAGGTTGTTTTTTTTCAAAGATGAATATTGCCGGTATAAACAGCCAAATTATTTACAAAGCCAATACTGTACACTTGATGCTACACCGACAGTACTTGCGGGAGATTGCGATGGTCCTGGTTAAGACATATATGACCGCAAGGTCTTCTGTAGATACCTTAAATATTCCTCTGAGGAACCAAATTGCTCGCTTTGTTCCTATAGAACAAGCATCATCTTCAAAGAAGGAAGGCAAATGCAGTATATGTCCATCAAAGAAAAATAGGCGCACGAAAAAAGGGTGTTGCAGATGCTCAAAATTACTGTGCAACGAACATTGCACATACTTATGTGAAGACTGTTTCGCAAAAGCATATCCTCTAGATTTGGAAAATATTTAATATTGTTATTTTTTTCCATTTTTAATAAATATTATAGAAGGATAATGTAGGATAAATAAAAAAAGTTAATTTAATTGTTAAATTTTGTAAAGTCGATTGTAAACCAAAATTCCTTCAACAGAGTTCAATAAATATGTTAATTTGTCATACCTTATTAGTGTTTTACTTTAATCGTAAGAAAAGAAATTAATTAAATTGCATTATTCCTTTTTAAAATTTTCCACGAAAATGAGCGGCAAAATGCTCCCCACGCGCCCACTGACGTTTTACGGAAAGACGCGCCCACTCTAGGGTTAAATATGATTTCCGGGCCTCTGAGCCCCACGGCTAGCTCGAATGAAGCGCAATCGTGAAGTCTAATTTTCGACAACTTTATCGAGGAAGTGGGTCATATATCGGCAATAACACGGCGAATGTTGACTTCCAAATGGTCCAACGTCTCTGGTTTATCAGCATAGACTAGTGACTTCACATACCCCCAAAGAAAGCAATCTAATGGTGTGAGATCTCACGATCATGGAGGCCAGTTCACAGTTCTGGGAAGTAAATAGTTATGAGAGGTGAGTAGGAATCTGGGAGTCAGGGTGTCCAGGAGTGACGGACGTATGAATCCATTCCGCCAAACGCGGTGAAAGACGATGGGTCGAGAGATTTCGGCTGGAGAGGATAAAAGACCTCCCTCAACCTGTCTCTCTCGATCCTGCCCACACGTGGCAGCTGGGCAGACGCATCGGCTGCTAGACCTGGACAATCCTCACCCCACGAACCCGGGTATCCCTGCTAAGTTACCAAACGTAGCGAACCACTTGGGGTCACCTACGGCGGGGGTGTTGGTTATCCAATAAATGGTTCCCGGGGCGGCGGTACCCATACCCGCCAAGAAACACTCTTGGTAAAGTGTTTCTTACACCAAGTGTAAGAAACACTCTTGGGTTTTCACCAAATTTTAAGTACAAAATTAATTATGTAGGATAAAGATAGACGTTCAAAGAATATGTTTGTTAGAACCATATCGATATAGTAACGGTGGCGTTTTTCCACCAAATATTTCATTCTACATTACAGGTGTGACAGATGCTAAGATCCGCTTACTCGCTTACACCAAGACAATTACGGAATGATGTACGAGACGACCTACTGTCCTAGATTGTCCTTCTTATATTCAATTGTTGCTACGTTTACTATCTCACTTTCTCTAATGGCGCCAATAAACTTCGGGAAACAATCGATTTATTGTTTGTAATACCTGTCGTAAAATAAAGTATTCCAAGCGACATAAGAAATAAAGGTAAATATAATCCTGACCGCCGCACGTTTTACACACATTTAATGGATGAGTTCAACTTTAATTCAACTTAATTATTACAAGATTTTTTTTAATTACGTCTGGAGAAGTGACAAAAGATTCAATAAATTTCCATTTTTATGCTCAATATTTTTTCAAAATTTTCTTTGTAAAAGATCCCTTTGCCGCCATTTTATGAATTTTTAGTCCGTACTAAAATTGTTGTCCATACTAAAATTGTAGTCCATACAAAAATTGTATTGTCCAAATATAACTTTATCAATCCATATTGAAGTTTGCGAAAGTTTCATTGAATCTAAATACGCATAGGTGCATTACCTATTTCACCCAAACTAAGAACCTAATAACCTATTTTTTCGTGTAAATAGTTGTTCCTTGTATCAAAAGCTTAAAAAAATGTAATTTTCATAATTTATATCTGAAAGTGCGTGTGATCCAGTAAATTATTATCAAGATCCTAACAGCGCCAAAGGGACAAATTTTAATGGGAGGTTTTGAACTTTGATTAAATACAAATGTAATTTTAAAGCATCATTTACCATCTCCCCTGACGTAAATAATTGTTTTTTTGTAGTAATTAAGTAGGAACTTAGTCTGATTTCCAAAAGTTGTGCCTATTAAAACGGCTTTGGTTAGGTAAAATAATCGTTAATTTTTTATGTTGTTTGATTTTTGTTAGTAAAGGGTATCGGAGACTAAACAGACTGTCACCATCATATCTGACTGATCTGTGTGTGACGAACTATCATTATTTTGCTCAAACGCAACTCACGTTCAAGTCGGTCAAGTTTAATGTATTAAGAGGAACGTCTGGGCGGCCATTTTCATGCAAAATTTAAATTTGTATTTGGTAGCAAAATACTCGAATAATCTGAATAATAATGTTTTAATCAAAAGTATGGCAAATATGTATTACGGCTGTGTACAGCTAAATTTATTTATGTTTTACATGTTTATATAAATATAAAATTACAAACGATAATAATTATTAATGTAATTAGATATGGCTTTGAAGGAGGTTATATTTTATAATTTCACTCAAATGTTTAAGCATTTTTGCAAATATAAATGGTATGAAAAGAATAAATAGTATATTGTACGTCAAAAATTATATTTAATAAAAGTAATATCCCACCATTAAATGTTAGGTAGTGTATGAAGTAGTAGGTAGTACCTTGGTGGACTAACTGTATCATTCGTACGATATGAAAAATGCCCGTGTCTTAATTTTTTTATTTTTTATAGTGATACTTCACAAGAGTCTCAGCTGCTCCGGTCTGGAGCCAGTGAGACTATGGCATCCCTAATTGGGGTATGTTGTGAGGCTGATGGTAGTGGGGAGGGGAAATAGATAGGGAAGAGGAAGGTGGGGAAGTACCTGGCTATTCAGATCTGGTCACCAAACACGGCTTATGCCATTTCAAGTAACGTTTCAATTCTGAATGGTGGTCTTACGCCAGGGCGATACTGAGAGTATCTTCCACTCTGGAACTTGCCGCAAGTATACTATATACTTTATATATTTTTTTAAAATGAATAAATTGTGAAATAACTCAAAATTAATCAAATAAAATTTATTTTCCACGCCGGGATTCGATCCCGCGACCTTCGGAATGCTAGTCAAGAGCCTTACCGCTGGACTACGCCTTCCGGTGTCTGTACGGTGTAAAGACAGGGTGCCGTATCGCCACAGTACCTAACCTACTTAACAGTTGACTCGAAATATTATAATCTATGGATAATTAAAAATATAGTGAAAACAATCTATGGCTATGATAAAGCAAATCGATAAGATTAATTTCAATATTTAAAAGTCTATCGTGATTGTGATTAAGGAATCGACATATCAATTTATAACATTAAATGTCGTATCTTTTCTTACAGGTATTTTTTGTTACTAGATACTTTTATTTATGTAAATCTTGTGAGATTAACAAAATAAACCTCCTCTTTCTTTACAGAGAAACTCAATTGTCTTTTAATTGATTGTGTCATCCAAATCACAAGGAAAATATCATTATATACACGTATTATACATGCATGTTTTTTTGTTTACTGTTAAATATTTATTCTTTGTTTTATACATAAAAAAATATTAGTTGTCCTTTGTTAAATTGTGGTTTACATTCGTTTTCTCGGCCTTTTTAACTCGAGCTTTGCTCTTAAAATATGGGTAAGATATATTAACAATTTATTTTTGAAAGAAAAACTTTATTTAATTTATAAAAACATGTCATTTTTGTACCATTATACTGAATAAAAAAATACATATATACATACGATAGCATCTTTTCACTCTTCTTTCATCTAATCCCAGAAATTTGAAAGACTGCAATAAAGTAATATCCGTTTTTGCTTGTCTCGCTTATTGAATAAATCAGTTTTGTACTTCTTCTTAAGACCTCAACACATCACATTCAATAACACAAATGATATTGGCAGAGCCGTTTGTTGTAAACACTTCCCTAAATAAGATTGGCGGCATAGTTTTAATATTGCATTGATTAAACTACTCACATTATATAAACACGTATTTCTGATAAAAGCGAAATGGGAGATCGAAATAAGGAAATACCGGCTTACCTCTAGAAATACATATTGTATATATTATATTGTATTCTGCCCCCTTGATCTTGATGGCGGTTCTCAACTTGCAAATGTCGAACCCCAGTTTAAAATACAGTTACAATAATTATTATAGTCTTGTTTCAAAACATGAGTTACGTATGCGACTTCAATGTTTTGGAAAAATTTCAAACCTCATGGGAATTGAATTTCCGTTATAAAAATTTTCTGTTTCAGGAATACCTGTTTTGGCTTGAACCAATTACCAAACGCTACCACAGCAGGGACATGGATCTAGTAAATCCTGAGACTTTTTCCATCAAGACGGAACCAGGGCCCCAGGAAGAAGGTGGAGGTGTAATGCTGTATACAGATAAAGATTTCGAACTCCAAGATGTAAAGAAGGAATGTTTGCAATATGCAGAGATTACTCAGACAGCCAGTAAGTTACATTGAATATATTAAAAAATGTGGCATGTTTAATTTTTTCATTATTTATATAACATGCCACATTTTTAATTTGGAATTATTAAATTAAATACTGAATTTCTAAATTGAATTATTACTCGCAATAAGTTCCCGATTTCTCAAATATTTACCTGTTTTTATTAGGGACATGTTATCAGTTACACGTTACAGTTACGTAAATATTGATGGAAATAAAAACCTTAACATTGACCTCTTCAAGAGCAGGGTCCTTCTTGAAGCGTTGGCAACTGATGCGGACATCTGGTGTCATTCTTTTATCTTAAAGTTCGTATCCAAATCCACGCCTATATACATATGTTAAGTGATTGGGTTTAAAATCTTTCATATTTATAGATTTTTGGGTAAAGTTCGGTGTTTGGGCGAAATTCCTAAAAAATAAAACTAGTTATTTTTATACTAATTTGGGGTCGAGGAATCCGAATCTGAAAGAATTAGGCGGCGGCAAGCAATATTAACTGAATTACACGACTTTAAAATTTTCTATACACACACACATGAAAATAGTCATTTCGGAAGCATTTTGACACACGAAGTACGAAGATCATAGAAAAACAAGAAATGTACAAAAACATGTGCCGGCAGTGTTACCAGCTCTCAAAAATATTTATCTCTATATCAATAACGTAAAACTTTCCGACACGATAATTCCTCACATAACACATTAACCTGATGAATTACGACTATCTCAACGGCCGTATTCTTTCAGATTCGGATTCCCCGGCCCATAGTTAGTATAAAAATAACTAGTTTGATTTTCTAGGAATCAGAATGCTTCCAAAATGGCTATTTTCCTGTGTGTATAAAAATTTTTAAAGTCGTGTAATTCAGTTAATATTTCTTGCCGCCGCCTAATTCTTTCAGATTCGGATTCCCCGGCCCATAGTTAGTATAAAAATAACTAGTTTGATTTTCTAGGAATCAGAATGCTTCCAAAATGGCTATTTTCCTGTATGTGTATAAAAAAATTTAAAATCGTGTAATTCAGTTAATATTTCTTGCCGCCGCCTAATTCTTTCAGATTCGGATTCCCCGGCCCATTTGATTTTCTAGGAATCAGAATGCTTCCAAAATGGCTATTTTCCTGTATGTGTATAAAATTTTTTAAAGTCGTGTAATTCAGTTAATATTGCTTGCCGCCGCCGGATTCCCCGGCCCCAAATTAGTATAAAAATAACTAGTTTTATTTTTTAGGAATTTCGCCCATACACCGAATTTTTTCCAGATTTTTTTTTATAAAGTCTCGTTGTATGTAAATTATTGTAGTATATGAATGTACTACACTACATTCAAAGAACATTGCAATTATAAATGTTCGTATTGTCATTTTGGTTTTGCAGGCAGCACTAATGTGGAGACAGTGACCATCAAGGAGGATCTTGGATCCCGAGAAGAAGATGAAGGGAGTTTTCCATTTATGGAAATTGACATGGACATGTCGGATGTTAAGAAAGAATGCTTAGAACGCGTCGAAATGAACCAGACAACAGGTAAAACCTATTTTCATTATATGAACATTATCTTGTATCCATTTTTTCAACTTATCGCGGAAAATAAAACTTAATGAGCCTTTTTTATTCATATTCTTTTTAAATTTGTCGACAGATCTGAAGACGCATCTTGTGGATAAACGATTATTTTGTCCTCAATGTGACTACTCTTGCTATCATAGGAATGATTTTGTAAGTCACTGTCTAATCCATACTGGAGTTAAACCGTATTCTTGTACCGAATGCAACTTTTCATGTTCTCAAAAGAGCAATCTCACGAGGCACATGCTGACTCATAGCGGAGAAAAACCCTTTTCTTGTTCCGAGTGCAACTATTCATGTTCTCGAAAGGGCAATCTGACCATGCATATGCTGACTCACAGTGGAGAAAAACCTTATTTTTGTTCCGAGTGCAACTATTCATGTTCTCGAAAGGGCAGTCTGACCATTCACATGCTGACTCACAGTGGACAAAAACCTTTTTCTTGTTCAGAGTGCAACTATTCATGTTCTCAAAAGGGCAGTCTAACGAGCCACATGCTGACTCACAGTGGACAAAAACCTTTTTCTTGTTCCGAGTGCAAATATTCATGTTATCAAAAAGGCAAACTCACGAGGCACAAGCTGACTCACATTGGAGAAAAACCTTTTTCTTGTTTCGAGTGCAACTATTCATGTTATCGAAAGGGCAGTCTAACGATCCACATGCTGACTCACAGTGGAGAAAAACCTTTTTCTTGTTCCGAGTGCAACTATTCATGTTCTGAAAAGGGCAGTCTCACGAAGCACAAGCTGACTCATAGTGGAGAAAGACCTTTTTCTTGTTCCGAGTGCAACTATTCATGTTCTCAAAAGGGCAGTCTTACGAGCCACATGCTGACTCACAGTGGACAAAAACCTTTTTCTTGTTCCGAGTGCAAATATTCATGTAATCAAAAGGGCAATCTCTCGAGGCACAGGCTGACTCACAGTGTAGAAAAACCATTTTCTTGTTCCGAGTGCAACTATTCATGTTCTCGAAAGGGCAGACTAAAGATCCACACGCTGACTCACAGTGGAGAAAAACCTTTTTCTTGTTCCGAGTGCAACTATTCATGTTCTGAAAAGGGCAGTCTCACGAAGCACAAGCTGACTCACAGTGGAGAAAAACCTTTTTCTTGTTCCGAGTGCAACTATTCATGTTCTCTAAAGAGCAGTCTGACCAAGCACAAGCTGACTCACAGTGGAGAAAAACCTTTTTCTTGTTCCGAGTGCAACTATTCATGTTCCGAAAATAGCAGTCTCACGAAGCACAAGCTGACTCACAGTGGAGAAAACCTTTTTCTTGTTCCGAGTGCAACTTTTCATGTTCTTTAAAGAGCAATCTCACGAAGCCCAAGCTGACTCACAATGGAGAAAAACCTTTTTCTTGTTCCGAGTGCAACTATTCATGCCCTCGAAAGGGCAGTTTAACACACCACAAGCTGACTCACATTGGTAAATTGCCTTTTTCTTGTTACGAGTGCAACTATTCATGTTCTGAAAAGGGCAGTCTTACGAGGCACAAGCTGACTCACAGTGGAGAAAAACCTTTTTCTTGTTCCTAGTGCAACTTTTCATGTTCTCTAAAGAGCGATCTCACGAAGCACAAGCTGACTCACAATGGAGAAAAACCTTTTTCTTGTTCCGAGTGCAACTATTCATGTTCTCAAAAGGGCAATCTGACGAGCCACATGCTGACTCACTCTTGATAAAAACCTTTATTGTGATCTAAGTGCAGGAATTCATCTTCTCAAATGAGAGATTTGAAGAAGTACGTTGGAACTATTGTTGCAGAATAAACTTTTTCGTATTTTGTCTGCCTTTTGTCGATGACAAAGTTACGCAAGTCACCGGTACGAAGCAACCGAGACAGGAACTGGTTCAAAAATAGCATGTTCCTCGAATAGCCAAAAATCGATATCTCTATTAGACTTTCAAAATTTGACTGGACTTAATCAATTCAATCACGTAACTAACAACATAGATCGAATTTTAGATTTAGTGTTTTCAAACCATAACCTCAACATTCAAATTGCTTCACATGTGCTATCCAAAATTGACCCTTATCATCCTCCCATTGAATTCGATCTTTTGATGTCCAAATACAGACCCCTACCCACTAATCCAGATCACATCAAATATAACTTAAAAAAAACGGATTATTTTAAATGCAATGAAATGTTATCACTTAATAACTGGGACGATCTTAACACCCTGAATTGTAATGACTCCCTACTACATTTTTATAACTTGTTATGGCTATCAATTGAAAAACACACTCCGCGCTTAAGAATCAGGAATAATAAGTTTCCAATTTGGTTCAGCAGTGTTCTGATCCATCAACTCAGAGAAAAAGAAAAGTTTAGAAAGAAATGGAAAAAATACAAAAATCAATGTGACTATGACAGTTTTTCTATCTTGAGGGCTAGAGTAAAAGTATCCATACGCACATGCCTTAAAGCCCATGTAGATTCAATAGAAAATTCTCTCCCTAACAGTATCAAAAATCTTTCAACCCTCATTAATTCGAAAAGAATTTCTAAATATCTCCCCAAAATCATGCATCTCCACGACAAATCAGCAACAAATGGAGAAGATACATGTGAACTGTTATCTACTTACTTTTCTTTGTTTTTAGCTCACCATCCAATTCTTAAAGTGACTCTAAACTTTCTTCCCCACTCTATAATTATCCACTGTCTCAAATCAAAATAACTTTAGACGAGGTCAAAGAGAAATTGAACACTCTTGATATCAATAAGGGTTCCGGCCCAGATGGAATTCCTCCACTATTTATTCGAAATTGTGCAGATCAGCTTGCAGTACCATTACACAAAATATTCGTCAAAAGTCTGAACGATGGAGTATTTCCGGATCTGTGGAAGGTTGCCCACGTCATTCCGATCCATAAATCTGGCAGTAAAAATGATGTAACAAACTACCGTCCTATCAGCCTTTTATCTTGTTTTGGCAAAATATTCGAGTCCATTGTATACAAAACCATCTTTAACCATGTAACACATATACTTAGTCCTTTCCAGCATGGCTTTGTAGCTAAAAGATCCACAAATACTAATTTACTCGAGTATATGGACTTTCTGTGTAAATCGATGAATAATAAAACACAAGTAGATGCCGTGTACACCGATTTCAGTAAGGCCTTTGACAAAGTTAGTCACTCTATCCTAATGAATAAACTGGATAAAATTGGTATTCACGGAAATCTGCTTCGTTGGTTAGAATCATATTTATCACATAGAAGTCAATTAGTCACTGTCAATGGTTTTAACTCTTCCCCAATATTAGTTACGTCGGGCGTACCACAAGGATCTCACCTTAGACCCTTACTTTTCTTAATCTTTATTAACGACCTTACATACAAACTCCGCTGTAATTTTTCTCTATATGCTGATGACCTCAAATTATATAAAGCAATTAAATCTATGAAAGATTGTGAACTCTTACAACAAGACCTTAACACAATATCTACCTGGTGTGTTGACAATGAAATGGAACTCAATATAACTAAATGCAAAGTTATAAATTTCACCAAGAACACCAACAAAACTCTATATTCATATAGCATATGTGGTCACAATCTAGAAACAGTTGAATCAATAAAAGATTTAGGAATTATATTTGACAACAAACTAACATTCAATGAACACATTGTGAGTAAATCAAATAAATTACTTGGTTTTATTGTTAGATCAACCAAACTGTTTAAGAATTCTAACAGCCTAATAATTCTATTCAATTCCTTAATCCGAAGTGTTCTTGAGTATGGGTCAACAGTCTGGAATCCACATTATATTACACAGATATCTAGACTCGAATCAGTCCAAAGAAAATTTACACGGATTTTGTCTTACCGATCAGGTGTCTATCATCTTCTAGACGGGTACGAACAAAGACTTATGGCGGGTTCAGACGTTTCAATTTTTGTTGATCCACTTTTATTTAACGTAAAAAGTTGAATGAGATTATGTTCACACGTTTCAATTTAAGTAGAACCGAATTTGACATTCAAGATGGCGTCAACTGAAATTGTCAGTGCGTGCGTCTCTCTAAATTTTGATGTTTTGCGAGATGAGCTCAAGATTATGAAAAAGCATAAAAAAACGTCGTATTTGGGCGAGAAAATGGATCATGAATTAGGCGCATCCAACACAATTTGAAAGAGATGGAACTAGAAGACTCCGAAGGATATGGATGACAGAAAAACAATTTGATGAGCTGCTTTCCAAAATTGGCGATAAAATTTTTCAGAGTAGTTTAAATTAATAATAATTACTACTAACTACAATAACCGGAGAAGCAAGGAAATAATCCATATTTCGTTAAAATTAGCTTTACCATAACCTAAAAACAACAACGCCAAACGTCATAGTTTGACATAGGTAGTTATTGTTATTAGATTTGTACAAAGTTTTTTTTTTCTTTTAATTTATGCGTATTAATGGTGAAGCATGCTCTGAATATTTACCGTTATTTTTTGTCATTATCATAATATATTGGGTAGGTAGTGTAAATGAAACACCTATTATTTATTGCAGTATCACGGGCATTTCTATTTGTGTACACTTCTTGCTTTTGATCCCAAAGACAATAAATAAATATAAATATATATAAATATGCATAAATCTGAACATCAAATCATCCGACCATTTCAAATATTTTTTCGTTGAAACGGATTCCATGTCAGTAGAACTAGGAATGTCTAACGAATATGGACATAAATGTTTGACGTCTAGTTGTACACGCGAGTAACTATGGTAACCAAGATGGCGCGATCATACTTGAACGTCGAAAGTAGACGGGCTATCAACTTTAGCTAGTCAACAAAAAACTTGTTCAACTTTGTTGAAAGAAGGTTCACACCTGTCAATATGCTTTCAAGTGTCGAGTTGATCAACTAAAGTTGAACCGTGTGAACCGGCTATTAGATATTTCAAATTAGAAAGTCTGGTTAAAAGACGAAACATAAATGACCTCTTAATGCTATATAAAATTGTGAATAATCGTGTAGACAGTAACTTAGTCAACCAAATCAAGTTATACGCCAGGCCCAAATCTACCAGAAACCTTGACATATTCTGGACTGAAATTTTTACCAATAATACTGGATATTTTAATCCTATGTCTAGAATGTGTCGATCATACAACGATCTTGGTAAAATACACACTTTCATAGATATTTTTCTAAATAATGTAACATGTTTCAAAAAATATCTCCACGATTTGTACACCTAAAAAAAAAAAAAAAAAATTGTTTTTGTTTCATTACATTTCAGGAAATACTTCATAAATATTGTATGCTTATAATGTATTTCAATTTTTATATTTAAGCTTTTTAAGTTATGTATAAATAATACTTCCATTGTTTTTCATGTGTTTGCATCTGTAAAAATTCAAATGTGATTACTGCGGACACATTAGTCTAGGGATATTTATATTTGTATTTTAATTTATTATATATTACCCACAAAAATGTTTTATAAATATCCTGTTTGTGTCTCAAATAAAAAAATAAATAAAATAATATATCCACTGTCATCTAGTGATCTCTAGTCACCGGTACAGAATAACCGAGACATGCAATGGCGTCGTATGCAGTATATAACTTTTTGATACAACTGAGTATTACCGTCAAACTTTACATATTCGGAGCGATACTGCAAGTTCATTAAATTGTAGTACTTATAATTGCCTAGGGCACGTCCCCATGCTAGCTGCCGACGGCCACTTCTTTTTACGAATTCTGGAATTAGTAACGGAACTTCAATTGTTAAAGCGAATGTAGCCATAAAAAGGTGTAAAACGAAATCTTTTTCTACTAGCTGGTATTGCGGTATACTTCGAACTGGTTTTCTACGTTTAGCTTTGATATAGCCATCAATTACCGGATACCAAGACCTATGCCGATGAAGTATTGACAAGGTCGTAATGTTATAATTTTTTATGAAGTCGAATTTTGCCTTTTTTTAAATTTATCAAAGTCAACTTTAATGGGGGGATGAAAAGTTACAACACGTTATCAGCTCCTGGTGCCACCCGTACCAGTTACGCCACTGAGGATACTGTAATAGCACCTCGTAGTGGGTTGGACCTGGCAACACGGTATCACTTCCAAGTACGTATGCACACATTTCACCACTAACAATTACACATCTACCCTAATGATGGATACTGTAGCGATGTCCGAAACGTTGGCTAAAGAAGGAGGTAGCGCAACACGGGATAACACTCCAAAAACAAATCATAAAAATAATTTGGTCGTGAAAATCTAAAAACTATAAGTGAATTTTATTCTGAATCCTTGTCAGAATATCCCGAATCACAATAATTCGGATTAATATACTATTTTATTTTCCTACTGGGTAGATATTATAATAATATGATCTCAATTAATGAAAATAGTAGTGTATTTCTTTTTAATTCTTATTTTATTAAGTGAACCTTTAGTTTAATTCTTGTTTATTTTGTTGGTGGTTATTTAAGTCTGCATTTTTTTCCTTTTAGTGTGTGTTTTGAATAGGCACTTTATACTATATATTACTTTCTTTAAATTCCGTAAAGTTTTAATTATGATCGTTTCTATTAATGTTATTTATAAAATCAACCAAAATGTGTTTAGAATGTTAATGTTTTTAACATTTATAATTAAATAGGTATGTTAATTATTATTTTTTTTTAAAGGTGCCTCACTAGACTCACTAGACAATATCTGTTCTGAGCCGGGTAGCAGTATCTATAATTACATCTATCAATAAAGATTAAAGCAAAAAATACAAAAGATAATAAATAAAAATACAAAGTTCAAAAGAAAAACTTAAATAATAATAATAAAAAGTACAAAAGAAGAACACAAATAAAAATACAAAAGATAATCTACATATAATAAATATAAAAAAATTTACAAACATATATAAAGTACTTGAACATTTTCAGTATGAAAGTTTTTTTTTTAATTTTAATATATGTTTAAATCATAATATACAACGTATAAAAAATTTACACGTTCAGTTTGCAAGTAGCTTGTTAATGCAATTCCTTTTTTTGTTTAATAACCACGTATTAATGTTTTTAAATGTACGTTTTCTATTGGTTTGAATTATGTGTTGTGTTTTTTTAAAGAAAATGTTGAATATGGAAGGTGCGAGGTAAGATTCATGTTTTTTAGCAAGAGTGGATTTAATTTTTGGCACTTGTAAATTTTTTTTTATTTGAAATATACATACATATAACAGATTTACATAAGGAAAATACATGGTTCCTAAAAATAATTACAAATAAAATAATTTCTTGTTAATGAATCTACCCAATTTAAAAGAGAAAAAATTTCTCGTGTTTAAATTGGGGAGTCGTGTCATTACAGAAAAAAGATAAAAAACAAGATATACTTATATATATATATATATATATATATATATATATATATATATATATATATATATTTTTTAAAAATTAAGAAACAAATAAAACTTATGAATAAAAAACAAATATTAAATAAAGAAATATACTAACGTAGCAGTTGCTAAATTAGATATACATGTAGTATAGATATTTTAAAAGTAATAATATACAATAGAAGTAGTAAAAATAAAAATAATATTATTGCATTTCTCTTAATAGGTAGGTGTTGAGATGGTAAGTACATATAGTTGATTCTGACAATGGGATTAACTGATAATATTGCAGGAGCAGGTACATAATGTTATTTTACGACAATAATCGCTTACATTTCAGTTCAAAAGTTGATGAAATATTTTAAGAGGATATGTGCAATCAATAAGACTACATTAATTTATAATTTAATTTTTGTTAATTAATGATGGAGTTAAGTGATTAATTTTGAAATAAAGTACATAAAATTATAATTAAGACTTGATCAATTTTTACTAATTAGTACATTGTAATCAAAAAATATACGTAGAAATTCTTTCTTTGAAATTAAAACTTATAATTAGTGATTGGTTGATCATTTCATGCAGTGATCTGCAATTATGTATTAAACTCTTACAAGAAGATTACATTGAACTTTTGAAATGGTCTCATGACTCTGGTTTAATTATAAATGCAAAAAAAACTAAATTGATACACATTAGATCACCCAATGCTAAGGCAAATATTATTACACCTGAAATTAAAACACACACTTCAGATTGCTTACATGTCGGTATCTCTACATTGTGCACATGTGAAAATATTGAACTGGTTAAAGAATATGTTTATTTAGGAGTTATTATTGACTGTTTTTTCAAATGGGATTCACAAATAAATAAAGTCTGTGAACGACTCAGATCTATTGTTAGCAGATTATATAAATTAAAATTCTATGTTCCAATATGCACACTTCGAATAATTTATTTATCATTAGCTGAATCTATTATAAGGTATGGAATTACAGCCTGGGGACTTTCCTGTAACACAAATGTAAATCATGTTCAATCGGTTCAAAAATCATTAGTTAAATTATTAGCGCATAAAAGTTTATACGAACAAAGACATAATGTTCCGTACTTTTACCAGAATCTCAAAATTCTCTCAGTAAGAGCAATTCTGTGGTATAAAATTATATCTCAGCATATGAATAGCCCTATATACATACATAAATTGGATCACATTTACAATACCCGTTTTACGCTAAATGAAGGACTAATTGTACCTAAGCACTTGAACAAATATGGACAAAGAACGCTGGACTACATGATACCAAATTTATTGAATATGTTACCTGCTGAAATAAAAAAATGTACAAATGGTAAAACAAATATTATGTTGAAGAATTGGCTCGCCGAAAGAAAAAATTTGTATTAGACAGTAGCACAGAAATTTTAACTGCAAAATAAAGTAAAATAAGTTTATTTAAATCCTCAAAGTAAAAGCACCCATTGACAAACTACTAAAAAGTAGTTTATTGGGACTTTTCTTTTTCTGTAAAAATATTTTTATTTTTCCTGTCATATTGTATTTACCTTGTCTTTATTATTACAAATAAAAAAAAAAAAAAATAAAAAAAAAGGCAGTTGTTTTATTAGTGATTTAAAGACTTTATAATTTTCTTCGGATTTGATTTTATATGGTAGGGCATTAAAAAGTTTTATGCCTTGATAAGTATAATGTTGTTGAAAAGCACTCGTATTAAATTTAGGGATTTCTAGATTACCACGTGATCTTGAACGGTTACTTATTTTTGTGATTGTTGTTGTAGAATTAAAATGATCTTTGTGTGTTTGTAACAGTGTGTTATTTTTGAAAATTTTATTTAAACTGAGTACCCTAAAAGAATTAAATAGTTGTATTGTTGGAAATAAAGATGGTTTTCGTGTGATAACTTTTAGAATCAACCTCTGTACCCTTTCTACAGGTTGGAGGTTAGTTTTGAAAGTTCCCCCCCACCCGATTATACCATATTCTAGAATAGATTGGGCAAGAGAGAAATAAACAGTTTTAATCATACTAGATGATAGAATGTTTCTCAATCTAATGAATATGTAAATAAGTTTTCTTACTCTGGTTACCGTATTTTCGACTTGTTCGTTCCATTTTAAGTGTTTGTCTACAATGACACCCAGATACTTAATACTATTTTTGCATGTTATTTGTAGGCAATTGTCATCGTTGCATTCCTTTTTATTTTCACACTGTGATGAATGGATTTTAATAGTTATATTGTTCTCGACATTTTTTTCTTTCAAAGAGAATGGAATAAAATAAGTTTTCTCTGTATTTAGTGAGAGACAATTTAGGTCAAACCATGTTTTGAGTATGTTTATATTTGTATTTGCTTTAATCATCGTTTCCTCCCATGATTTCCCTTTAGTGATAACTACTGTGTCGTCTGCATAAGATATGATATCTCCAACTATGGGAAGAGTGAACATTTGATTAACATATATAATAAAAAGGATTGGACCGATGACAGTTCCTTACGGTATACCAAATGATGAGGTTTTGGGTTCACTTAGGGTATCATTTATTTTGACGTATTGAAATCTCTCTTTTAGATAACTTTGGAACCATGACAGTACTGTTCCGTCCAATCCAATTTGCATGAGTTTCTCATTGAGTTTGGAGTGTGATATGCTATCAAATGCCTTGCGTAGGTCGATGAATATACCAAGACACTTTTCTCCATTATCTAAATTTTGTATTATTGTTGAAGTTAATTTAGCAATTGCATCTTGAGTGCTGAGATTGTCTCTAAATCCAAACTGGTTTGGGCTCATTATCTTCTTTGATTTTATGTAGTTGTTAAGTTGTTTTTTAACAATTTTTTCATAGATTTTTGCTATGTTTGATGTGAGTGCTATGGGACGATAGTTGGAAATATTTTTTTCGTCTCCAGATTTAAAAACAGGGATGACAATAGTTTTCTTATAGTTGTTCGGGAATATACCTTTCTTCAAACTAACATTTATTATATCGTCGCTTTAGTTCGTATTTGTCCAACAGACCATTAGAAAATTTTACACAAGGAGAAGGTTTTCATTCATTATTTCAATGAAACATTATGGTAGGTGTTTAAGATAAAGATTTCCGTAAAGGTAAAGGTCTCATTAGTTTAAATAGTTCTTAGTTAAATGATTAACTATCGTTTTCGATACTTTATTTTTAATTTTAAAATGGAGATTGAACAAAAACTAAAATGGTCTGTTGGACAAATAAGAACTGAGGCGACGATATGTGCAATTGGCTTGCTGATTATCTCACGTACGGCTTTCAATGTTTGTACAGTTATTTTTTATTTTTTTTTTTTATTTGAATTTTATTTTAGTAATTTGTACATTTAAGTTTACAAATTTCTAATTGATTATAATATTTCATATTGCAGTTTTTTTAATTATAATATTTTAAATTCACAAAATTTTTTGAAATCACAAAATTTTTTGTTTTTGTTTTATGTAGCTCCTACAATCCATCTTGAACTTTTCAATTGGTGAGGACTTAAGAGTTTCTGGTAGTGTGTTATATAACTTAATTCCTTTGTACAGCAGACTGTTTTGCGTATTCGTTTTGTCCTTTTTGTTTAATCTTATTTCCTTGCAAGTCCTTGTGTAATACAACATCATACAACAATAACACTGTTCGTAAATACTGTCAAATTTTGCTCTTCCTCTGTTTTATAAATTAATAATAAAAATACAATATTTATTACATTAAAATGACTACACGGTCAAACGCGAAGTCTGCCAGTAACTGTGTGCTTAATCCGGAATTGATGCAAATTCTCGATAATAAGTTCGATGACTTCAAAACTCAATTCCTTGAAAAAACATTTGCGGAGTTCAAAAAAACAATTGTTGAAGTTATAAAAAAGGAGTTTAAAGACGAAATAGAACAGCTCAAGAACAAGGTAATGCTTTTGGAGAGGCAAATTGATAACAACGATCAATACAACCGCTGCAATAATGTTATTATAAGCGGAATTCCTGAAAATAAAAACGAAAATATATATGACATACTATCCAAAATCGGTACTGTGGCTGGATGCAAAATCACCCGTGAAGATGTGGATTTCGCTAGCAGAATCTCCCCAAGAGTAAATCGCAATGTAATAAAGGAAAAAAACGATGAACATTGTGGTCAAATTCACCCGCAGGTACATTAAAGATGATTTGTTAGCAGCAATAAGAAAGAGAAAGGGTATGTTCGTCTTAGAATTACAGCTTCCAGGATCCACTAGAATCTACATTAATGACCATTTAACCCCTAAAAATCAATATCTTTTGAAACAATGCCGAGAGATAAAAATGGAAAAAAAATACTCTACTGCTGGGTACGAAACGGAAAAATATTCATTCGTGTAAGTGACACCACCCCAATGATACTAATCGCTGATCAAGATGACGTCGATAGACTATCAAAATTAAAAACAACACATGATGTTTCGCCGACTGTCCCTTTAGGAAATTAAAATTATATAATACTGTCAAACATAAACCTAACATTATAAATCTCTCTCAAGTATGTAAATACCTTAATATCACACACATTATCTCCTTAATTGTAACACACGAATTACCATCACTTGTTAACTACAAAATAGTATCAAAAACTTATGAAATGTATCATCGTAATATTATTTTTCTCACACTCGCATGTTTACAATCAATTTGTATTTCGACCATAGATGTACCTCTTAATCTGTCAAAACTAATGCCTATCGAAACCATAAACAATGCAACTTACCATAAACAAACAGAACCTGACGTTCAAAAATGTCCCCAATCACAGCATAATTATATTATATTTCTAAAATATTTTTCAACAAATTTTATTCACAAAATATTAAAAAATGCTTAACATATATTTCCAAAATGTGCGAGGTCTTCGCACAAAAACACATAATTTCTTAAATCAGGTTCTTTTAAACAATTTTGACATTTACCTTTTATGCGAAACTTGGCTAAATGATTCAATCCATGATAGCGAATTGTTTGACAGCAGGTACGATGTGTTTAGAAAGGATCGTGACTACTTAGTATCTGGACAGCAGCAGGGAGGGGGGGTATTAATCGCAACCTCTAAATCTCTTAATGCTCAGAAACTACCGTGGTCTACGTGTACTGAGGACGTTTGGATATCGGTGCCAATACTAGGTAACAATAATAAACTCCAAAAATTATATATATGCTGCTCGTACCATCCACAAAACACCAACTACATTCATAATCTAATTCATCACTTAAACAATACATCGGACCTGCACACAAATCACCCGGAAGGATTGTTTTTATTAGCTGGAGACTATAACATACCCAAACTAAATTGGAAGGTAACAGAAGGGCAAAACTATTTAGAATCAAATTTTCCAGAAGATACTGCTAGTTGTGCGTTGGTTGACTTCCTTTCATTCACGCAATTACAGCAATTTAATTCTGTGATCAATACAAATAAACGAACTCTTGACTTAATCATGACAAATATTTCAGAATGTAGCATAACTCACAGTACCCAGCCTCTGACGCCTGAAGATACACACCACAGAGCATTAGACATAGAGTTATCCCCAGTTATTAAACCGTCTTCCCTCGTTTCGTCAAGGACAGTCAAAATGTTTCACCGAGGTGATTACGAACAAATCATAAACGAATTATCCATAATAAATTGGGAACACGAATTTCAAAATAAGGATACTGAAGGGGCCGTATTAAACTTTTATAATATCATAAATGACCTCATACGTAAACATATTCCCGAAAAAAAAATTTATGTTAATTTGGAAAGGTTTCCCCCCTGGTATACTTCCCCACTTATTAAAATTGTAAAAGAGAAACTAAAATATCACAAAAAATGGAAAAAATACAAAAATCTAGCTGACTATCAATCCTTTTCAGTGCTGAGAAATCGTCAAAAGAAGATCTCACTTGAATGTTATGATAACTACATTAGGACGGCAGAAGAATCAATAAAAAAGTGTAGTAAACGCTTCTGGTCGTTCGTAAAATCAAAGCAATTGTCTTCTGATCTACCAAATCAAATGTATCTTGGCGATATCTCCTGCACTGATGGACAATCCATTTGTGACAATTTTAGTGATTATTTTAGATCGGTTTTTGTAGAGAATCCCAACCCCAGCCTCGATCCTATAAACTCTGATAACAATGTCGACAACTCTTATCTTCATATTCACATAATTAACTTTAATCAATCGCATGTACTTAATTATCTAAAAAAACTCGATCCGAACAAAAGCGCGGGATCTGATTTAATTCCATCCATTTTTTATGTAAAATGCCGGGACCAATTGGCTTATCCTATCTCCATGCTGTTCAAAATGTCATTTGAGGAAGGCAACTTCCCCAACGTCTGGAAACAAGCACTCATTACACCAATCCATAAAAGCGGGGACAAAAATAACATCACTAACTACAGGCCCATCTCCAAACTCCCAATTATCAGCAAGATTATGGAAAACATGGTTCTTGACCAACTTTTTCCAGCAGTACAAACTACCATATCAAAAAATCAGCACGGCTTTTTTAGAAAACGGTCAGTCGAGACAAACCTGCTGGAATACACAGATTTCATATTTAATTCTATGGGTAGTAAAACTCAGATTGATTCTATATACACGGATTTTTCAAAAGCCTTTGATAAAATTAACATCAAACTGCTTCTGAAGAAGCTATTAAAAATCGGTATCAGTGGGGACCTTCTAAGATGGATCAAATCGTACGTCACTAACAGGAGTCAAGCAGTTAGAGCTAAGGGTTTCTCTTCACGTTTCTATAATATACCCTCAGGAATTCCACAAGGATCACACCTCGGACCTCTCCTTTTTATTTTGTATATAAATGATATAGACTCTTGCTTCAAAAACTCTAAAATCCAAATTTTTGCTGATGACATTAAAATTTACAAAAAAGTAATTAATATTAATGACAGCCTAGAATTGCAAGAGGATATCAATAGGCTTGGACTATATTGCGCAAACAACCAACTGTACCTTAATCTAGAAAAATGTAATACAATATCTTTCACCAAAAGCACTAACCCCCTAACATTCCCATATAAAATAAACGGAGTTGAATTAAAAAGGTGTAGTGAAGTAAGGGACTTAGGAATAATAATGGACTCCGAAATGTCTTTCCGATCACACATAAATTCCATTTGTGACAGGGCCTACAAACTCCTAGGATTCATTGTAAGAGTGACTAAACCATTCAGATCACCAAATGTAATCAAGATATTATATTTTTCTTTTGTTCGCTCCATACTAGAATTTGGATCAGTGATTTGGAATCCCCAATACAAAGTCAATATTGAAAGGTTAGAAAGAATCCAAAAAAAATTTTTGAAATACTTAGACTTTAAATCGTTCCGAATATCAGAACATGTAAAAGATTCCTTAGCATTCCATAAAATTACATCACTAGAAGAGAGAAGAAATATATCCGACCAGAAATTTTTATACAAAATCATCAACAACGCTGTTGACAGCAACTATCTTCTGGAAAACATCCACTTCCACTGTCCAGTACGTAATACAAGAACAAACAAACTATTCCACATCCCACAATCAAAAACTAACTACTCACAACATACATTTCTGAAAAGGACGTGCACAAAATATAACAATATCCTTTCAGACGCTGATATTTTCCATTTGTCCTCAGTTCAATTCACAAAATATGTAACGGAGAAGATCAAAACAGATTGTTGATCGTGAATCCTGCTGTGTGCCTTATTTTATTGTTTTTCTCTTATTATGTTGGTTTCATCTGATTTTCGTATGAATTATTATGTTGGTTTCATCTGATTTTATTATGTTGGTTTCATCTGATTTTCTGTAATCTAGTTAGGTATTATGTATGTATAACTTCTTATATTAATGAGTTTTTTGTTTTTTCTTTAAATTCTATATTGTCAAATGTGGAAACTTCACTGGTTCATGCAAATTTGTCAAATGTAATTATTTAATAAAATATGTACAACTGTTTGTTTCCCAAATAAAGTAAAATAAAAAAAAATAAAAAAAAAAAAAATAAAAATAAAGTAATGTCTGTGAATGTCGCTGATCCCCTTAAACTTAATACGGCGTTTTCAACTTCTTTTTGAGTTACTGAAGCAAATGTGTGAAAACCTTCTTCAAAATTTGAGTTCTGCTCTGGTTGGGGAGTCTGTCTATTGTTTGGTGTAATATTACAAGCAAGATTAGAGCCTACATCTGCAAAATAATCGTTAAAAATATTACCACAAAGTTTTGGATTTTTTTCGGTGTTGATGTTGATTCCTTGATGAGTAATTTCATTTGATAATTTTTGTTTTGTGCTTTTGTTCGTTATTGTACTGATGATTTTCCAGAACTCTTTGCTGTCTTGACCAGCATTTTTTATTTTATCACGAAAATATTTTTCTTTTGTCAGTCTAATTAAAAGCGCAAGTTTGTTTCGGTATTTCTTGTAGAAAGTGGCGATTTTTTCATCATTTGGGAATTTTTTACACTGGTGGTAGTATTTTTCTTTATTTCTGATTGAAATCACTAGTCCATGAGTTATCCATGGCTTTATTAATCTGTGCTTAGATTTTGGTTTGTAAACAATTATTTGTGTGGATAGGTTTATGTGGTTTTGGAAAACTGTTTCGAAATTCTCAGCACAGGTATTTGGATTTTCCGATTCAAATATGGATGCCCAGGTTTCCGTTTTAAGGTTTGTTCTTAAAATTTCCATATTTAAATTTTTTTTGTCAGTTGTATTAGAGTTGGTACTTCTTTTATCAATGTTGGTAACAAATATACAGGTGTAGTGATCGGTTATGCTGGTTTTCCATAATATTGACATGTTTTTGTCATTGTTATTTGAGTTGCACCATATGTGATCAATGCAGGAAGGAATTTGTCCTCTGACATTCCGTGTTGGATTATTTATAAATGATTTATAGTTTAGCGATGTCATTACATTTATATAATCTTTCTTTAGATTACCGCTTACCTCTTTCAAAATGTTCAGGTTAAAATCGCCTGTAACAACGTTACAAGTACCTTTTAGTTGTAGCAATAAATGTTCCAGTTCTATAATGAAACTGTTTGGATTTGATCCATGTGTGCGGTAGATAGCTATAATATTGTATATAACTTCATTTACTTTTAAGTTCAGATTTAGACAGTTCGCTAGTTTCATGTTGATTTCAGTGATTGTGACGTTATTGTGTTTATTTAAGATGAAAACAGCAATACCACAGTTCTTATTAATATGCATTTTGGACGAATAATATGTATAGTTAGGGATGTCGTACAGTGCGGCAGCATTATTTATATTTAAGTGTGCTTCTGTTAAAACAATTATGTCCGGTAATATTTCGAGAAGGTTTAGTGTTATTACAAATTCATCCAGATTTTTTTGCAAACTTCTGATGTTTTGGTGCAGAACAATGAAAACATTTGGGACTTTTTTTTATAGTTTTTTATTTATTTATTTATTTATAAGAATATTGTACATTGCAAAGTTTTTTTGTGGTGTTTCATCCACCATGCTAGGGATATCCCTGTGTTATGGCGGGTGAAGTTTACAGATTTAAAATTATACATTTGTAATGGTTGATAAATAAAATTAGAAGTTGTACAGATCAAATTAAATTGCAAAAATTTTTTTAGTAATAATAATTAATTAATTAATACTAATGAATAAATAATAATTATGATAATAACAAAAATTAGTAATAATATTGTAATAATAAGTTGATAATAATACATATTATAAGAAATAGTAATTTAATTATTTGTTAAATTAGGGAATTAAGGAACACCGTTTCTAATCGTCATTTCTAGTTGTAAGGATCCATTGTGATAAATGTTTTTTAAAGGTGAGCGGTTGGGTTTCGGTTTTTAAATTCTCAGGGAGAAGGTTAAATATTTTAGGAGCTAGGTATATGAAATGTCTTCGAGCTGACGTGGTATGTAGTGTCGGTACATTGTAGTGTCGGTTGGTTATTGTTCTGGTCGTGTAATTATGATGTAAGAGAGTTTTTTTCTTATATTTGAACATGAAATGCGTTAAAGTAAATTTTAGATGGAGTTGCCGTATGTTTAGAACATTATATTCAGTGAAGAGTCGAGTGGAGGGGTATCTTGTCGGTCGCTTGTTGATAACACGTATTATCGTTTTTTGAGCTTTTTGTAGGGGATCAATAAATTTATGAGCACAGCCGCCCCAAATTATGATGCCATATACTAATAGGGATTGGCAGAGAGCATAGTAAACTCTTTTTAGTATTGTAGGAGTAATGATATTTCTTAGAGTTCGAAAAACATAGGAGAGCTTGCGAATTCGGGGGATTAGACTGGCTAAATGCTGATTCCAACGAAGATGATGATCAATTAGGACCCCCAGGTATTTTGTATGGGAAACTTTTTCCAAATTTGGGCAAGTACAGGAAGAGTAAGGTCTTGGACAAGAGTGGATTGTTATTTTCTGGTTGTTAGTAGGTTGGGTAGCAGCAGACAGACTAAAGGTTAAAAATTTTGTTTTACCAGTATTGAGGGTGAGGAGATTATCATCTAACCAATTCTTTACAAGGCCTATGTCATATTGAGCTATGTCGAAAGCTCCTTTCCAGTTTTTATGTCGAGCTATAAGCACAGTATCATCTGCAAAGGATATTAGTTTTCCGGTTATGGGTAGGTTACAGAGTTTATTGATGTATATTAGGAATAGAATTGGGCCTAGAACACTTCCTTGTGGGACTCCGAATTGTATTGGCAAAGGGTTACTTACGGCCACGTTATTAATTTTCACGGTTTGTGATCTACCAGTAAGGTATGAGGAGAACCAGTTAAAAGTTGAATCCCGGATGCCTATTTGAGAGAGTCTTTCCAGAAGTATAGGGTGGGAAACTGTGTCGAATGCTTTGGCTAAGTCTAAGAATATGGCTAGGCAAGAATCGCCTTCGTTCAGGCTATTTGTGATGTTCTCAGTCAGATCTAAGATTGCAGATTCTGTACTAATTTTTTTTTGGAACTCAAACTGATTGGGCGAGAGAATCTTCTGGGCTTCCAAATGGGAGATAAGTCTACTTTTAACAATTTTTTCAATGATTTTTGATAAGACACTTAGCAAAGAAATGGGTCTATAGTTTTCGATATTTGTTTTGTCGCCACTCTTATATATTGGGATAACCGTTGCATGTTTTAGTTGGATAGGGAAGGAGCCGCTATTGAAGCTTAGATTTACAATGTGTTTTAACGGTGTGGTAATAAAGTGAGCTATGTGTTTTAGAATGTAAGGTGAAATGTTGTCAATACCTGCAGCACTATTTGTTTTTATGGAAAGTATTGTGTCAAAAATTTCTTTAGTGGATGTGGGGGCTAAGATGAGTGTGGGATGGAGAGAGTTCTGTAGTCTTACCCGTAAAGTTGGAAGGTTTTGGGTTTTATTTGTGGCTTTAAGAATTTTGTTGGCTAAGTTCGTTCCGATGTTACTAAAATAATGGTTGGCGTGATCGGCTAAGGTTTTTGGGTCTTCGTGGACTTGAATATTTTTCCCATTAATTACTAGTGATTGAATATTGAGTGAAGTTTTTTTATTTTCTGAGATGTCATTGACTACGTTCCAGATTACTTTACTGTCATATCCTGAATCTTCAATTTTTTTTTTATAGTATTTTTGTTTGGTTATTATTAACAGGTTATTGCAAATATTACGATACTTTTTGTAGAAACGGAAGAATTGGGGGTCTGGGTTATTTAGTGCTTGTTTGTGGAGTCTGTCTCTTTTACGTATGCAGAAGATAAGGCCATTCGTAATCCAAGGTTTTAGCTTCCTTCTTTTGTTGGAGGCTGTTTTGGGGGGGAAAGAGGCGTAGTTAATTTGGGCAGTTAGTGATGCAGAAAACATTTCAAGAGCTGTGTCAACATTTTCAGAGAGTAGGGTAGACTCCCATTTTTCTTGTTCTACAGACTTTATCAGATGATCCATATTTACAATGTTATGAGAAGGATTACTATACTTAAGGGGAGGAGATTTTGAGTTGTGTATTTCTAGGATGGTTGAGTAGTGGTCTGTCACCGAAGATTCAAATACAATTGATTTAGCGATTCGCTTTGTTCTGACCATGATGTGATCTATGCATGTCTTAGTAGTGAGTGTGACTCGGGTAGGTATGTTGATGTATGGTATAAGGCCATGAAGACCCATTAGGTTTAGGTATTTTGTAGTATGAGGGCTAGCTTCGTTTAGGATGTCTATGTTGATATCACCGATTATGATGAGATCCTTAGTTGTGTCATCAATATTTTTTTCAAGCGAGTAGAGAAAAGAGGATACATTATTGGACTTAGGGGAGCGATATATGGTGAAGACATTTAAGTTGTCAATTGTGATTTTGAGGCAATTTGCATGGTCAACTGTAGTTTCAGACACTGTAGGGTTTAAGTAGGATTTGACATAAACTATGACCCCATCAGATTGGGACCTGTGTCGAGTTGTATTATACACAGAGTAGTTGTTGATTATCTTCGGGATATAATTTGCATTAATCCAGCACTCTGACAGAACAATTATATCGAATTCATTTCCTAAGTCAGTTAGGAGTACAAGTAAATTGTCGAAGTTTTTATTGAGGCTACGGATATTCATGGCAAATATTTTTAGTGCTTTAGGTGTTGAGATAATTTTTTTATATGCATTTATGTCGTTTGTTGTTTGAACCGTGATGTTAAGAAAATTATCGATAGAGTTTGTTGGGTCCATTTTTAACGTCTGTGTATGGTGGGGGTTTGATTACAACAGAGACATTGTAAGTTAAGTGGATGTGTAACGATAGTGGAAAACCGAAGCAATTAATGCTGTTAGTTTCTCTAATGATTTCAGAAATAAAGCGAGTAAGTACACATAGAAGAACTACGATCATTTGGTTATTTACATGTATTGAAAGTATGAGATTGGGCTTTGTCAAGATGGTATGTACTAAGACAGTTAAGCAAAGTAAAACAATCAAAAATATTAAAGGAATAATTATAATCATGAGTATCGGAGGAATCATAAGGACGTAGGGAGTTAAAATAAAGTTAGTTGTGAGAAGGATTCGAATTAGTGGAATGTAGAGGCGTATATTAGGATCGTTTAAGTCATTGTAAAAGTCATAGCAGATTATCAATAGAAACTTTGTTTGTTACATTGTTTTGAATCGTCGCAAATATACTGTGAAACATCTGTTAATTTATCAATTTCCTCAGTTAGAAAATCGTCCATAACTTACTCATAATCAATTCGTTGTTGTGCTATAATAGACATTCTTTTTCGGTAAGTACATATTTCACTATTTGCACTATGTTGAGTATTATTTTTTGTTCCAAATAAATTGTTGTTTTTGTCGCAGTTGTAGCATTTGACACTGTCTTTATTTTTTTCGCATTCGCTAAATTTGTGGTTCTTTGCACAATGTACGCATCTGGGTTTGTTCATTTTATTTAGACATTTAAGGGATGTATGTCCAAATCCAAGGCAGTGGTAGCAATGCATCAGAGGGTCGCAATCCTGTATATGCGCTCGGACAAATCCAATGTTAATTCTTTGTTTTTCTAGTAGTATTTTTCGGATTGGTCCTGTTGTTTCAATTATTATGTTACGGAGTTGATCACTTTTTCTATTTTTTAATATTTTCATTACTTTAATGGATTCATTTGTTATATCGTTTAGTTCACTGTTTTGTAAAATAAGATCATTTAGAAAATTATCTTCGTTATATTCGCCTCCGACACCTTTAATAATCATACATGGTCTCTTCTTTTTTAATTCTGTTGCAGATATTCCATTTTTATTTTTATTTATTTCAACCTTCAGTTTTTCAGCATCTTCTTTATTCGAGCAAGTCATAATTATTTTATTGTTTGTTGCTTTTTTTATTCCACTTATTCCGATTCCTAGGTTAGGCGCTTTTATTGTTTTTGTGATAATACTCTTTATGTCTTCGGATGTTTCTTTGCCTTCAGCGGTGATTAAGATTGCAAATTTGGGTTCTTCGATTTGAACAGTTCTTTCTTTTAGAACCATTGCGTAGGATTTTTGTTCATAATTTTTTTCCAGCTTGATGATTACTTTTTTTTGTAGTTCAATAATTTGTTCTTGGAAATGGTTTTTTTCCCGTTTCCATGCTTCTTCTAGTAGTTGAATCGTTTGTTCCAGGTTATTTCTAATTTTTGTGTCCTTTACGGTTGAAATGTTTTTTAGTTCACTTTTAATGTTTTCTATTAATGTTAGTACATCCATTTTTTATTAAACTTGAGTTTTCGTGCGAACGCACGTCACTCTGGGACGAACTATGTGACAATACTGTGAAATGTTTGTTAGATTTAGCTCTAGTGTTCTGGGAGTGAGATATGTGGGAAAGTGACGTTTTTATGCAATTTATATGGATAATTTTTTTATGAATAGCTTCCTGATATCAAGTATGAGGGAGCGGGCCGGATCGGTAGAGAGAAATGAAAGGCGTCAAGTCGAAGTGGTGAGTCAGTCGTTTATTGGGCTACGTAGCAGATGGTCGGTGGTCGGTAACATGATGTAATGCCGAGTGCCGTAGATGATGCTGCAGGCGTACCGAGGTGGAGATGGTGTGGTGAAGGTCAGCGCGTTGCTCGACACCATGGCGGTGGAGATAACCTATCTTCCAGGCCGTTGCTCAACGCTTTGAATCGCGGAGATGAACGGTGTGTGGCTCGGTGAGCTGAGCCACCAGCAGGTAGTCCTGGCGAGGCGGAGCGTGTTTCCATGGCAGCGAAGCACGGTGGGCTTCGGGGTGCCATGAAGTGGTGAGCTGATCCCCGGACTGAAGGTGACGCAAGCCTTGTAAGTCGCGGGATGAATCTGATCTCTGGAGCTGAAGACACGATGGGCCTTGTAGCTGAGACGTGGTGATGGACCTCGAGGAAGCTGCCCTGGATGTGTAGAGCACTGCAGGAGCACTGGTACGGAGCACTTATTACATGTTGGATGTTGACCGACGATTAATGTGAGACTGAACTGCAGCGGGCGAGCGATCGGCTGCTTATATAGCCGCGGTAGAGTAACTACCTCGCGGTAGGTAATACGAGCCACCTCGGCAGTTGACGAGAATATTCGGCGCCGTACAGATATTGTACGGTGCTGTCTCGAGACCTTTCTAGGCGGGGCGATATTATTATCGTCGGGCTGGCACGGGAGGCGAGAAAGTACATCGCGGCCAGTATAGGTACGAAGGTACCTAGGCAAGTAGGTTTGCCGATGGGCGCAAATATTAGGAGATGTTTCTCGTATGTTCTTTTGATGGCGATGATAATAATGATGTGTCGCCACAAGTATTTTATTTTGAATTAAAAGATAATCCGTGGGATGAAGATATGGTTTTTTGTACATAGTTCTAATAAGTGATTTATGAGCTGTATTAAGCAGCTTAATGTATGTGTCTGCGGCTCCACCCCATGCCGATATACCATAAATTAAAATGCTTTGGCAAAGGGAAAAGTATAGATCTTTTAATAGTTTAGGTGACATAATGTTTCTAATCGTTTAAAAAATATTTATTTGTTTCCGGATGTCAGATATATTATGTCAGAAATTTTATTCCATTTCTAATTTAATGTTTTTTTTCTTTTTTCATTTTATGCGATCTATATTACATAAACGGTTAATTAGTTTGTGCAGTGTGGTTTAGGGGATATTAATTATGTACAATTATTCGGATAATATAGTCACTAAGGCATTTACACGTTTTAGAGATAAGTAACTAGCTATAAGTCTTAGATATAAGTTACCAGCTATAAATCTTCGATTAAAGTTACTAGCTACAAGTCTTAGTTATAAGTCACTAGTTATAATTGTAAATCTTACTTGTAAGCCAGTTATATTAATTCTTATATATATGTATTTGTTCAGCGCTCTTGAGGTGATTTTTCATTGTGAAATCATCGGAAGACATTGAAAAAATAATCACAAAAAAAAATTCTGCTGCAAAACTGAAAATTGCAGTAAACGGAGTTAAAAAAATAAGCAAAAATAGACTGATTATACACTGCCCCAAAAAAAACGATGTTTTAGTATTGTCAAAAGAGATTAACGAAAATCTTCGTAACATAAGGCGGCCAACCGTCCCGCATTCTGCGGGACCGTCCCGCATTGACGGTTGAAGTCCCGCATTGAAATATTTAATGAAATAGTCCCGCAAATCGTCTGAAGCGTCCCGCATGTCCCGCATTCCTATATTTTTGTAATGTTGTCCATGGTAGATAAATAAACTTTTCTCTATATTTAGTCTATTGTAACCATTTCCGTTCATCTGTGGTTAAGTTGATGACAATATTTGTCCCTAGAAAAGGCCCGAAGATATCGATCTAGGGATTGGTTTATTCATCTGGCGGGATTAGTATATTATGGGTTTATTAAGGTAAGCCAAAGAGCGCCAGTGTCGTATTGAATAAGTGCATTCCGTGACACGTAATTGATAATCCGTATTTGTCATTTAAATCAAATCAAATAATTTGTTGACCATACCGCCAAACGCGAAAAAGCGAAGTTGTAATTCAATGAATTTCAAAAACAATTGCCTTTCTTGCAAAAGTGTTTATCTTCATGTTCTGAGTATAGTTTTAGTGCGCCGCATATAGATATTCTTAATTATAAATAACCAGTTTTGTGTTCAGAATGTTAAATTCCAGTTGGATTCATTTGTGACATATTTCGACGGAAAAAATTCTCTTATTCAAAGTGCAGTTATAAAATTCTAGTTGCAGTGTATGTGCTGCTAGAATCAAGGAGTAACCATTTTCATCTTCTGAGTGTAGTTTTAATGCACCGCATGCAGATTTAATTTAAACCAGTTTTGCGTTCACAATGTAAAATTTTCACTGGATTCATCTGATGACATATTTCGAAGGAAAACATTCGCTTTTTCGAATTGCAGGTATAAAAATCTAGTTGCGGACGCTAGTACGCAACAAGAATTTCATACCTGAATTTTATAGCCCACAGTAGCGAAAAGAGGGGGGGGTGGACCGTCCCGGGTGCCACCCGACAGGTGAGGTGTCACTACACCCGACGGGAGGTGACACCCGACTGTGGAAAAAAATTACGAAGGATATTGTCACAAAAATATTGAATACGGTGATGTTTTCGTGACTGACGGTCTTTTCATAGACGAAAATAGCCTTTTTCTGAAATTCTCTAGCCAACGCCCCTCCCCCCTCCTCAAATTTTTTACACATTTGTGAAGTCGAATTTGGGGTGGGGGGTGACACCACGGGTGTGACCCACCGGGTGCCACCCTTGTCTAGCTACGCCACTGGGACTATGTATGTGCTGCCAGAATCAAAGAGAAACCATTTTAATGTTCTGAGTGTAGTTTTAATTCACCGCATACAGATTTAATTTAAACCAGTTTTGTGTCCAGAATGTAAATATTGTGTTTCATCATCATTTCTCTTATTTCAAGTGCAGTCAAAGAATTCGAGTTGCAAACTATGCAGTGGCGTAGCTAGCATGGGTGGCACCCGGGGCGGAAAACGCAGTGTCACCCCCCCCCCCCCACTAATTTTTTTTTGGGAAATTCATAACACAAATTTTGACTTCCTCAAATATAAAAAACATTTCTAGTTTAAAAATATGAAAAAAAAATTGTTATCCTCAAAATTAAAACACCTTTCAAAACACTAACAGAATACCAGCTTTTTCAACAATCGATAGGTGATAATTTCCTTCGCGAGTTCCCGTCAATCACAATGTACGAAAGAAATGCGAATGAAACAGGGGAAAGGCGAGGAATATTTCACGGGAATCCCCAATAAATCAATAGTAAGAGCTAGGAACGAAAATAAAATAACAGAATTTTTGGGGAATGCTGACCGACCGAGCTATATAGCTAAAAATAACAAAGTTCCGTGTGGAGTCTTCAATTCTAATATGCTGCAAAAATCTGAAGAAAACCATTAAAACATAATAATCAATACGTAGGTTAAAACCAGTTTTGTGTTCAGAGTGTAACGATAAAATTTCAATCGTGAAATAGTAAAGGGGGCGTTCAAGTATAACGTTGGGCAATTATTGAAAAATTTTGACCCTCCCCCCCATGCAACGCGCCGTAATTATTTTCTGCACCTCCCTCCTCCTTAACGTTACGTAACACCCAAATGACTATTTTTACCTAAAAGTCTCAAATAAACTGCGCAAAATACTGGAAAGTCGCTAAAATACCTTTTTCTTGTTTTAATCGCGTTTGCGGTAAAAATAAAACAAGATATTTCAAACTCGCAATAGGTCCATGCGTATATTGTTTATTTTATTGTTTTAAATTGTAATTCATAAACAAATTGGGAAAATATTATTATTTTTATCGGCATTTCATTCCTTCCGGATCTCCACAATTCAATACTGTCTTACCTTTAATACACCTTACATGGTTTTACAACACATATTTCGTTTTACATTAGCTATACTGAGGAGGCTCTGAAGAAAGTAAATTTACAAAGGTTTCCATATGGAGCAAATCTTTACTCCACTATGATTCATAAGCTTGCTCAGTGTGGAGTAAAACCTTTTTCATGATCTGAATGCAATTATACAAGTCCTCAAAACGAAGATTTAAAAGTCCACAGTATGGTTCCCAGAAGAGAAAAACCTTTTTCATGTTCTGATTGTAACTATTCATGTTCACAAAAGGGATACATAAAAAGTCAGCTGCTGACTCAGTGTGGAGAAAAACCTTTTTCATGTTCCAACTGCAACTATTCATGTTCTATGAAGAGAAATCTAAAAATCACACATTTACCGACAGTGGAAAAAAACCTATTTCATGTCCTGACTGCAACTATTCTTATTTTCGAAAAAAATTATTAAAACGGCACTTGCTAAATCACAATGATGAAAAACCTTTTTCTTGTCCCGACTGTAACTATTCATGCGCTACAAAACGGTACCTAAAAATTCACATGCTTACCCATACTGGACCAAAACCTTTTTCATTTCCCGACTGCAGTAATACAAGTTTTCAAACGGAAGATTTAAAAATCCACAGTACGATTCACAGAAGAGAAAAACCTTTTTCATGTCCTGGTTGTAACTATTCGTGTTCTCAAAGGGGATACATAAGAAGTCAGTTGCTGACCCAGTGCGGAGAAAAACCTTTTTCATGTTCCAACTGCAACTATTTATGTTACTATAAAGAGAAATCTAAAAATCACACGTAAACCGACAGTGGAAAAAAACCTATTTCTTGTCCTGACTGCAACTATTCTTATTCTCTACAAAAATAACTAAAACGGCACTTGCTAACTCACATTGATGTAAAACCTTTTTCTTGTCCCGACTGTAACTATTCATGCGCTACAAAACGGTATCTAAAAATTCACACCTACCTGCCTTGTTTTTCAAACTGGTCTTACAGCACTATTAAACACGCTAACACAATAATAACTTCTTCACTAATTCACGTCAGTCCATAGATAACAATTCACTTCACGAGTTTACGTTAATCACAATATACGAACCAAATTAGAATGACACAATGAATATTTCAGGGAAATCCCCGACTGAGCTAGGATCAAAAAAAATCATTTTTCGGGAATCCCCGACCAACCAAGCCATAGAGCAAAATAACAGTCAGTGTTAACTTGTAAAATATTTTTTACGGCAATTTTGTACTTTCGTAAGTTTTTTCTCCACGTTCGAGTGTCACCCCCTCCTTGGGTGGCACCCGGGGCGGTCCGCCCCCCCCCCCCCCCCCTCGCTACGCTACTGAGACTATGTATGTGCTGCCAGAATGAAAGAGAAATCATTTTCATGTCGTGATTGTAGTTTACATGAGCCAAATTCTCGATTTCCGAGAGAGAAAATTTGTAATATACCCCCCCCCCCCCTCTACCCGTCGACACCGCTCACCATTGTGTCCCGCATTGATAATTGACAAAGTTGGCCGCCTTATCGTAACATCCAAGCTGAAGAAGTAAAGAAGAGAAAACCTAGGATCATTTTAAAAGGACTACATGAAGATATTCAAGATGATGATATTGTACCAAATCTAATTGCACAGAACCCGTACCTGGAGGAAATGTTAAAAATGAATCCTGACTTAGACTCCCTTAAAATGTTAAAAACATTTAAAACTAAATATTCAAAAAATTGAATCCTGGAAACTAGTGGCAGCATGAGACAATTACTACTGTATAAACAAAAAGTTAACATCAGCTACCGGCGGGTTAAGGTGGAGGACGCCAATGTACTCACGCAATGTTTTCATTGCTTTCGATTCGGCCACACTTCGCTCCGATGTCTGGATAAAACAAATGCTGCTACATGTAGCCACTGTTCTGGAAACCACGACTTTCAACAATGTACCAACAAGAACTCCGATCCTATGTGTAATAATTGTTCTTTTCAAAACAAAAACTACAAACTAAGTTATGACACTAATCACAATGCATCCAGCATTAAATGTCTATATCGTGCTAAAATGCTTAGAATCGCTCAAGACAAAATCGATTATTCGTAAAGTAAGTAGAAGTATGATACATAAGTAACTATTCACGTACTATATACGTACCTACTAATTACCCGCATTATATATTTACACTGCATAAATGATTTTAAAATGCAAACTAAAATAAATATTATTGCTACATACATTAAATTACTTACTACGAATATCTTACTATTATTACGAAAATATTTGAACATGTCAAATACAACTGTTACAGGTTGTTCTATGAATATTTATTTCACTAACTGTAAACCTAAGATAAATATTATAAATGTTAAGTTTCAATGCTTTATTTATACATTTATTTTAAATCCTATAGTTACAACATATTTTATTTTATTGTTCAAACTAATTGTAAATCTTACAAAAAATTACTTGCATTTACACAACAGAAGAATGAGTAATAATATTAATTTTAGAGTTGTTTATAAAAGTATCCTATGTTTATTCTCAATGTCTTATATATTTACATCTGAATATCCAAAAGATATAAAAAAGAGTAATTTTATGATCTATACATTAAAAAAAACGAAATATTCTTTAACAACCTACACATTATAAAATTTGTATTCGTATTAATAACTCTATGTCACACTCTACTTTGAAAATACTCTATATATTTAAAAGAAATCAATATCACATTCATATTTTGTTACTAAATGGATGACTTCATAGCTAATGAATTAGAAAATAATTTTAAAATACAAGAATATGAGTGTGTAAACACCGATTCATGTAATGACATAATCTCAAAGAATCTCAATAATATTTTCATTTTTCATATAAACATACGAAGTATGGAACGAAATTGGGATGAATTAATTCTAAAATTAAACAATCTAAATAAAAAAACCTGACATCATAATATTATCAGAAACTTTTACTAATGACGAATCACCTACTTATCATTTACCAGAATATAATTATCTTACAACCAAAATTAACATCAATAAAAATAGTGGTCTCGTCATATTCATTCACGATAAATTTAGTATTGTCAAAATAACTGAACATCCAATACATCTAGTAAATTGTATTGAAATACAATTCAAACTTGACAAAACAAACTACCACGTAATAGCTGTTTACAGAACACACGGCTCGAATATCTCGACATTTATAAATGAATTTAAGCACATACTGTTAAAATTCAGTAATAAACTTTGCTTTATTGCAGGAGACTTCAATATAAACATTAATGAAAACGTAGAAAATAATTTCAAAAATGAATATATCAATTGTATGACTGAATTAAACTTCATATCGTGCATTAATAAAAATACGAGAGAAATAAAAAATCACACTCCATCTTGTTTAGACCATATATGGACTAATATAAATATTAAAGATATCGACAAAATGAAATCAATTATTTGGAAAACGAATATAACTGACCACCATGCATGCATTCTTCTCTATGATAACAAAATTAAACATAAAAAATTTAATCTAACAAAGACAAAATCCTACACAAATATGACTATTTTATCCAAAAAACTAAAAAATGAACAATGGAACAACGTGTTAAATAGTTATAATACCGAGACTTGCTCAAAAAACTTTGAAAATATATTATCTCAACACATAAAAAATTCAACTACTGAAACTACTTCTTCTTCTTCTTCTTCAATGGCGCTACAGCCCATTTCGAGCCTTGGCCTCCTTCAAAATAAGCCTCCACCGCCCTCTGTCCTCGGCCGTCTTCTTCCAATCTGCAACCTGGAGTAATCCTCTTGCATCCTTCCTGACATCATCCTCCCATCTCAGTCTAGGTCTGCCCGCCTTTCGTTTACCTCCCGGGTGTCCTGTCAGAACCTTCTTCGGTACTCGTGTGCTTGGCATTCGGTGCACATGTCCGGCCCATCTTAATCTTTGGAGTCTTAAATGGGTGGAGAGTCTGGGAGCTTGGTAAATATCATAGAGCTCATTATTGTGGCGGATTCTCCATGCCTCTCCCTCTCGCACCGCTCCTAAGATTCTTCGAAGTACCTTTCTTTCGAAGTACCTTTCTACTGAAACTACAGTCCGCATTAAACCTAAACTAAGAACTTTAAAGCCTTGGATTACACAAGGACTTATAATATCAATTAGAAACAAAGAAAAACTTTATAAAACAGCATTGAAAAATCCTCTTGATGAAAAAGCATACTCTTTTTACAAAACATTTAAAAATAAATTAACAAACTGTATCAAAAAAAATTAAGAAGACTATTTCAAAAATAAAATACTTTCAACAGACAATAACAGTAAACAAATATGGAAAACAGTCAACTTAGCCATAGATAACACTAAAAAAAAAAACAAAAAATAAAATACATTGAACATGAAAATAAAATCATAGATGCTAATATTCAACCTAAACAATGTGCAAACATTTTTAATTCTTTTTTTGCTAATGTAGGAAAAAATCTTGCGAAAAATATCAATAAATCTTTTAACCCGAAAACACAAACGATTGAAAATGTACAAAATCAAAATAATTTATCAAAATTTGAAACAACCTCAGAAAGTGAAATTTTAAAAATAATAGAAGGCATGAAGGGTAAGGCAATTAAAGCAGTAAGGAGAAACCTGCCAACAGAGGCGACTAAATTACTAGTCAATTCGTATGTGGTTTCACGTTTAGATTATTGCAACGGAATATATGCAAGTCTTCCAAAATATCAAATTAACAAATTACAATCCGTTTTCAACGCTGCGGCAAGACTTATCACCGGCGTATCAAAATATTCCCATATTTCAGAGCATCTCAAAAACCTACACTGGCTTAAATGTCCTGAAAGGATCCAGTTTAAGCTCTGCTGGATGGTATTTAAGTCCCTTAACGGAATGGCACCGGCTTACTTATCGGAATTGTGTATTCCAGAAATTTCCAATCATCGACAGTCAACCCTGAGGTCAGCAGCGTCATCAGCTATCGGAAGGTTAAAGGAACCAAAGCGCACACCAGATACTAAGTTCGGTGAGCGCGCTTTCGGAGTGTCAGGACCTAAAGCCTGGAACGGACTGCCACATGACTTAAGAATGATCACAGACGCGGCGGAATTTAGAGCTAGACTTAAAACTCACCTTTTCAGACAGTCGTATCCATAAACTCAAAATCTTTCACCTTCACTTTCAATGCCCGCGACACCGTAAATAACTAACCTTGAAAAACATAGAAAAAAAAAATAATAATGTAAGCGTTTGTGAAGATCATTTCATGAACATTCTCCAGCCCTAAAGATTCCGAAATTCTCCAGTATTTAAAAATAAATTTCAACTATACTTTTGCCACTAATCTCCAATAGTCCTAAATTCTCCAGTATTTTAAAATAAATACCTCTACTTTTGCCACTAATCTATTCACAAATGTAATAGGTACTAACAGCGATGAGGGTAGCAAATAATGTAAAATCACGCAATGTCCAGTGTGTATAACTGTAATGTCCTCCGCGTGCAAAGCCGTATCTTCTCCAAGCATAAACTTATAATTAAAGTGTGTTTTTCGGAAGTGACCTGCCAGGTAAGTATGTTTCTGTATCCATTTGTAAATAGTAAAATCATTTAGAACCTAAGCATTCCTAATAAATTGTACAGCGCCCTTGAGGTGATTTTTCACAAAAACGGCGCTTTATAAATTATCCAATTATTATTATTATTATGAAAGGAGGTTCGTCTCCCGGATTTGACCTTATTACAGTACATTTTCTAAAATCCATGTAAATTTATTTAATAAAACCAATTACTCATTTGATAAACTTAAGTTTAACAGAGCGAATATTTCCGACAAACTATAAAAATACAATTATTTCACCTATTTATAAATCTGGAGATCCACAACAAGTAACTAACTATCGCCCAATTTGTCTAATTTCAAACATTGGAAAGATTTTTGAAAAAATTGTTAAAAACCAATTAGTCAGTTTCCTAGAAAGTAATAAAATTCTTCATAAAAACCAATTTGGTTTTATAAAGTCACTTAGCACACAAGATGCTATTGCTAATGTAACCTCATACATCAACGAATCATTGGATAAAGGTGAAAAATGTGCCGGTATATTTATCGATCTCAGAAAAGCCTTTGATAGTATATCCCATGAGATTCTCCTAAAAAAAACTGAACAATATAGGTATAAAAGACAATGCGATTAAATGGATTTCGAACTACCTCAAAAATCGACCGCAAGTCGTAAAAATAAATCAGATTAATAGCGATAAAGAAATATCAGACTTTGGAATCCCGCAAGGTACAGTAATCGGACCAGTCCTCTTTACCATATATGTTAATGACATTTTTTTTTCAACCACTACATGGCCAAATTACTTCATATGCCGATGATACGGTACTAATAATTAGCGATAAAACTTGGGAAAAAGTAACATTTAAAGCCACCGAAGACATAAATATTTTAAAGAATTTCTTCGACGTAAATTTACTATCACTAAATGGTGATAAAACATTTGTAATTCCATTTGCAATACACAAAAATGATACCCCTAAAAACATTGATATCATCATCCATGATAATTCTACAACACATAGTAAAAATTATTGTATCCAAAACTGCACAATATTAAAAACAACAAACGCAATCAAATATTTAGGAGTCATTATCGATAAAAATTTGAAATGGAAGGAACAAATTTGTCAAGTTGTAAAAAAAATTAGAAAATTGATTTATATATTTTTAAGAATCAGAAATTTTTTATCTGTAAAAAAATTATATCTAATATATTACGCTTTGGTTCAATCAACTTTACAATATGCTATCATTAGCTGGGGATCCGCATACAAAACTAATCTTTCCCCAATGGGCCGTTTTCGCACGATTTTGGCCGCTAGGTTCGCTAATGTTCTAGCGGTCCAACTATTTTATTTAACTGTCAGATCCCATACATTTTTTAGGCCGTTTGACGCAATTTAGTGTTTTTAAATATTATAATAATGCCGTCAACCTGTTGTAGTGTTCCAATGTGTAGAAATAGGGGTGGACACGAGTTTCCCAAAGATTGAAAGACTTGAAAGCGAAATGGATTCATTCAATTAGGCGTTCCAAATGGGTACCGACTCCTGATTCTGTTGTCTGTAAAGCTCATTTCAGGGACACAGATTATGTATTCAATAATATTAACTATAACAGTAAGTACATGACTCATTCAATTAATATCTTACTATAATTGAATCCCCAATATAATATAGAGAGTACTTGTATAGTTTAATGAACACGTAAAGAAACATTTGACATAGAATGCACAAAATTTTATACACAATGTTTTGCTTTCTTTCGCAGTTGACATTATTTGACAAACGTAACTTTAAATTTAAGTGTAGTCAACCACAATGTGCCAATGTGGCAGTGGAAGTCATATTGCCTTTTGATACTCCGTGTGGCAGACCGACTCTAGATACAGACACTCAGACAGATAGATAATGAAAAGTTAACTGTTTATATTAAAATAAACTTTTGTTCCACCGCAGGGGAAGCTATGGCGCAGACTACGCAAGTCGAAGAATACCATCATCACTTCCATGGTTGCCTGGATGGATATGGAGTCCCCCCTGATGCCCTTCTGGAAATGGGAGCCTGTCAAATATCCCCCATGAACGGATATTTGCATATTTTTTTGGATTCATTATTATATACTATATTTTTCATTTATTTTCTGTTCCATTCTATGTATGAATGCATTGTTATTTTGTCAATGTTTGAACTATTTCAAAATATGGAATGTATCGCATTGCACAACATTCTGAAATAAACAATCATTATTATGATACGTTTTAAGATTTTCACGGCCAAAAGTATTTTTGTTTTTGGGGTGTTATGCCGTGTTGCGCTACCTCCTTTAGCCAACGTTTCGGACAGCGTTGCAATGTTGCAGTGATCCGGTAGATCTGCCCTGATGATGGACACTGCAACGCTGTCCGAAACGTTGGCTAAAGAAGGAGGTAGCGTTTCGGACAGCGTTGCAATGTTGCAGTGATCCGGTAGATCTGCCCTGATGATGGACACTGCAACGCTGTCCGAAACGTTGGCTAAAGAAGGAGGTAGCGCAACACGGCATAACACCCCAAAAACAAATAACGAAAAGATCATTATTATATTTGTTTTAGAATTTGAAATTAAACACTTTTGTACTTTCTTCCACTAATTTCCACAAATTAGTGGAAGATAGTACAAAAGTGTTAAGTTTCAAATTCTAATACAATGGAATTCCACCACGAATTATCAGTGCAAAAACTAGACTCATATTTGTTTTATTAAAATAAAGAGCGAGTCGCTGCAGTTTTGACATGGTTTTCTGCAGCCTTGCACGACAGCTACTGCCATGGTTAAAAAATATTGTTGTTTAATTGTACTAAATAACACAAAATAATTTAACAAATATATAAATAAATAAAAAAAACTTTCTTTTATTTCTCGAGGTATGAAAAGAACAAGATTACAGACATAATATAAATGTGTCGTAAAACATTTACAAACATTATACACATAGAAGAACACATCAGTACAACAAATAATTAACATTATACATAAATAATTATTTATTGTTTTGGCATTCATTTTATTTTTTTTACATTCTAATATTATATAGTTGTGATAGCATCGGTCAACGCGTGAGCAAATATGCAACTAGTGTAGAATAAATAAGTCAGTTTTTTCTCAATTTCAAGTCTCAGAGGGGTAATAAATAGCATTGCACACTACGTATTTTGACACATATTTATTTTGGGGTAACTAATCGAAAAAATCTCGCAACCCCTATACTATACAACATTTATTTACTTGATAAACCATTGATTTTTCCTATGCTAAAATTTTATTTGTAAACGTTCAATAGAAATATAATCTATTTCACAGATGAGGGATATCAAAATACAAAGGTGAGAGGTAATGTAAGTAAACCTATTAAAACTTCTATTCAGCCGTGGTTTCAGGGAAATTTGGGTCCTTTTTGATGATGAAGATGGAGTCGTTCAGCCAGCGGTAGGACTGGTTGAAGTCCCCCTCGCAGAGTTAGGGCAAGCGTGACTATTGCATGACCTGGAGCCCCACGGTGGTGGCGCAGTAGCTGATGAAGGATTCCACGTGCTCATCGAATGTGTGGCCTCGGATGGGCAGACGCTCCTTCGCCATGTGGTCAGATTCGTCTGAAAATTATAATTGAATAGTACAAGGAATCCGAGAGAAGATGACCAGTGCAATACCCTAGACATAGTTGGGAGAAATTAAAGATTAAGCTTGAATGTTAAGCGATTAGATTTTTGCCTCGAGATTATTATGCTTTGAGATTTAAGCTTTGCTTTTACCTATGTCAAAAATAATGAAAAATTAAGAGTAACAAAACAGCAGCTTTTGAGTCTGGAAGAAATTGGTAACTGTCTGGTTATTCCGATATAGGCGATACACGTAGCAGATAATGTTAATAAATTGATGAGATACCCTTTTGTATCAGTTCACCAGCAAGAGTGCTTAGTGTGAGGATTAATTTTATAGAATCCTATGTATTCGAGGCCACAAGTGGTGTCCCGCAAGGGTCCCACCTCGGCCCAATATTCTTCTTAATATTCATTAATGACATTGTAAACATATTTAAAGATGTACAAGTCCTACTTTTTGCAGATGATCTAAAATTGTTTAAAAAAATACGAAATATATATGATTGCCTAATTTTACAAGCTAATTTAGATGAATTTTTTAAATGGTGCGAACAAAATATGTTATTTTTGAATACTGAGAAATGTCAAGTAATACGATTTTCCAGAACTCATTCTCATATTTTACATGAATATAATTTAAATAATGTTAAATTAACACCAGTATTACAAATTCGCGACTTGGGAGTTATATTCGATTCAAACTTAACATTCACACCACATATAGATAATATAACTAATAAGGCTTTAAAGATTCTTGGCTTCCTTTGTAGAACCCTAACTGATTTTAAGTCCTTGGATTGCATGAAAACACTCTACATTTCATTAGTTAGATGTCAAGTTGAATATAATTCACCTATTTGGTCCCCTTTCTATAAAGTACACTCTAACAAAATAGAACGAGTTCAACACAAATTTCTTAGGTACTTAAATTTCAAACTCAAAATTCCAATAGAAAACATTAATTATTTAAGTTTAATGAATCGACTAAATTTAATTACGCTGTCTGACAGAAGAATCATTTCAGACCTAATTTTATTGTACAGAATTATGAACAACCTAATTGACAGTCCTGCCATCGTTTCTACTATTAAACTTCTTGTACCGACAAGGAATACTAGACAAAATATAACATTCTTTTGCAACACATACACAACTAACTATCAATCACACTCACTTACCAATAGGATGCATTATTTAGGCAACAAGTTTGGTGGTATTGTAGATGTATTTGCTGATTCCCTTTACATTCTAAAATGCAATTTAAACCAACACTTTGTTGAATCCTACAAATTATTGTAACATGGGTATAATATATTTAACAATTTGATTTGTTATTGTAATGTTTATATTATATTTTGTTCTATGTTATTGTTAAATATTACATTGTTTAAAATATTTCACGGGTTTTCACAAGATTATACAAGTGGTTTTTTTTTCTTTAAAAACTACTTGTATATTCTTAAAAGTTTTTTCACTTTTATAACTTTTGGTATAAATTCTATGTATGTGTTATCCTAGATATCTTAAATATTATTTTCTAATCTATGTAAAAGCCCCCACGGGCGTATAACAACAATAAATAAATAAATAAATAAATAAATAAAGAAATTCGCCGGACAAGAGCGGAACAATCATACACAGTAGATGACAGCAGCATTCGACTTGTTCTCATGCAATATTTCCCTCTCCTCCCTTATTTAATAGTGGTCTTTTCAAGATGTTTATTAAAAATCCATTCTTTAAGGCCCTTCCTTAAACAGCCGGTGAGAAACCACCATTTAGAAGGGATACATTGCTTGAAATGGCAATAGTTGTGTTAGGTTACCAGGTGTGAATAGCCAGGCATTTCCCAGCCTTCACATTTCCCATATTCTTTCCTCCCCCATTTAGTTCAGCCTCACAACAAATCCTGATTGAGGGTGCCATAGTACCACTTATTTAAAATTGATCACATTTAAAAGACCGGTTAAATCCCTGGTTAAAGTATTAGAGGTATAATAAAATCCATATCTTACATTCAACGTATGGTTTGAAGGGCAGAACCAGCGCTACGATAAGGAGTCCATCGTCGTTGAGAGCCTGCTTAGCGTCGAGCAGCGTCGAGGCCGTTGAGCAGCACGGTCTGTGGCTCAGAGCAGCATCTTACTTTTTGTGCATTTTACTTACAAATCGAGCAAACTTTGTTTGGCTAAACTTGTCGGAAAACAAATTGCAAATATCGAAATGACAGATCAATCATTGAAAGACGTCAGTGCGTCAGTCCATAGATTTGGTCCACAAATTAGATGACAGGAGGACCGCTAAACACCGTGCTGCCATCTCGTGGATATTTTGGAATTACTCAGAAAACGGCCCATTGAAGTTGTGCAGAGGCTAATTATTAAAATAATATTAAAAAAACCCTCTGACTACCCAACGGATAAATTATTTAAGGAATTCCAAGTACCTTCTTTCAAAGATCTGTACAATAGAAATGCATAGATTCAAATTATAAAAGAAAAAGAGAAGTATCAATTTATAACTGAAAATCGTACTAGACATAAATATATTTTTTCATGCCCAAAATTAAACACTTCCTTCGCACAAAATTATTATACTTATCAAGGAAGACTTATTTTCAACCGATTACCGGATGAAATTAGAAAAATTAATGATAAAATCCAATTAATAAACTCTGTTAAAAAATATATTAAAGAAAATCTCAAAAAAAAAGTTTCCGACTAATCTAATCTCAAGAACAACTTATAACTCACTTTCCAAGTGATACCCCATTCTTCAAATAAGGTAAATTTCGTTTTGTTATTAACAACTAATTACAATAACTCAAGATACATTATCCTAATAGCAAAATTGTTTATTAGTAGATAAATATTTTTAATTACATATCACCGAACTTACAACTTATTGTTTTTTACATTCACATTGTAATTTAAGAACTCATAACATAATATAGCATTAAAAAATGTACACTACTCTTCCAGACACAAGCTAATGCTTCTATGGAAGGGTGGCATTAACATTAGAACATGAACATGTACGCAAATTATTACATTATCTAAATGTACATTATTTTTTAAATACAAAAAAAAAAATTAAAAAAAAAAAAAAAAAAAAAAAATTAAAACGGCACTTTATAAATTAACCAAATAATTTTATTGTGACTATTATTATCATGTGCAGTATCCATAAAACTTTCTTGTAGAGAGTCTCGTTCACCAAGGAGCCCGATGAAGATCATCGTAGATCAGTGATCATAGGGTGGTTTATTACATCTGGTAAACAGCAAACAATCAACTTCTTTATTTGAGATTGTGCTTACTGTTCACACTGTACGTAGAAATGAAATAACATGGTTTTAGGGTCTATTCTCGTACTTTAAATTTTCCATAACTGGCGTCATGAGTAGTGTTCCTTTATACAGCGGACTGAACAATAAACCACTATTATTTTCATATATGAATGCAAGGCGGGGACTAGCTGCCAGCATAGAGTTTAAGAGGAATATAAACGCTAGAAATATTTAGAATCTCGTGCCTGCAAAATTTTAAAATCGAGCGTCTTGTTGCACGAGACTAATAAGCGAAAAGGTGGTTTTTATTTATTTTGTGCATAATTTTATAAGAACGAAAAAAAGTTAGAACATAGAAAACCTCAAAAACAGTCTTAGCCATAAAAGGGTATTTAAAAAAAAAAGTTTCTTGTATTACTTCATAGTTAAGTCATGAAAAAACATTTTTTTTTGTGGTTTACGCTTAATTTTTTTGTTACGTAAATAATAATTTTATTGTAATTCCAATACATAGAAAAGCTAGTAAAAGCTTTAATTTATACATAGCATATTTTTTTATGTTCATACTATAAGCCGATGCGTCGTAAAGATTAATCTAAATAGGATTTCACGTATATATTCATCTTAAGTTTGTTCCGTCAGCAAGTCAGTAACACGGTGAAAGGAGAGTGGCGTACGGCGAGCAGTGAAGGCGGCTAGTCGGCGATGGACTGCAGACTCGTAAGCCGATTTGACATTCTTAGTAGCTTCATTATGTTTCGTAATCGGTTTATCCGTTATTAAATATTTTCGCCATTTAAAATTGTAGCAACTGGCGCTCTTAGAATTAAGCATGATTATTATTTAAACTTTTGGATAGTCAGGAACTCTACAACTTTATGCGGACGATACAATTTTTTACAATAAACTGAACCTAGCGGAGTTTGAAACGAAAATGAATGCTGATGTTTCTAAATTCACAAGCTGATTATGAATAAACAAACTAACTCTTAACGTAAAAAAAAACTCGTTATATCCTTTTTGGCGACAACAAAAATTTCAACCTCAATATTAAAGTTGGTGATAACTGCCTCGAAAAGAAAATACCACAAAATATTTCGGCCTGATCGTAGATTCCCAACTCTCGTGGGAACTACACATAAATCATAAAGGAGAAAATTTCCCCCATAACTGGTGTAATATATATTATATATAGACTCCCAGGATTACTACCCATTTCATTGCTAACTTCGGTGTACTACGCCATGGTACATTTACACCAAAGCTATTCAAATACTGAAGAGATATGCCTTGATGTCCGTGCAACTGTCGGCGGACTACGCCCTAACTAGAGTCGTTTGCATACAAAAAGAATTTGTTCATTTTGTTGATTTATTGAAGATGTGCATTAGTATTGGTTAACAATATAGTTTGAATACGGAAAGAATTCGTTCATTTAGTTTAATGTTCGTTTGGTTTATTCGTTAATTATTCGTTCTTTTAGTTTATTTGTTAATTGGTAATCAATGTCAGCGACACCCGGAAGCGCAGTCCCACATAGTTAAAATTGCAGATAGCACATCTACTTATATTACAATATCTTTGATTTACACCTTTCTTATCTCTGCTGTATCTGGGGATTTGCCTCAAAGAAATTGATAGCTGAACTACAGGTGATTCAAAACCGAGCTTGTAACATTCTTATCTGATAAGACATGTGTTCAACTACCTACAGCTCACGCGGCAAGAAGGGATTATCGCACAATATTTATAAAATAAAATAATTTGTCTGAAATAGATCAAGGACATTTATTGTTATGCAATTTAAATGAATTGGTAGAGCAGAACATTATTCAACAGGGCATGTCAGGTAATGACCTGATAGAGATAAAAGAATTAGATTGCTAAAGTAAGAAATTTGTGCCGTCAAGGCCATGGAGAATTTTAATTTAACAGGGCGCCAGCCAGGGAAAAACAACCTGACATATTTTATAATCAGTGAAACCATTAAACTAAGATAATAATAATATTCATTTGCCTCACACGTGATTGAAGATTACTCGAATTCCCACCAAACTACGAGCGCTGAAAACGAAAACCTCCTGTCAGCCCGGTCTCTCCACACAACTGACGCTTGCGGATAAAACATGAACTAGCGAACTCTGGAACTCAGATGTGCCAACCTCGGGAACAAAAATGCGTTGTTGTTATTAACTAGGACGCGGCCGGTAGCTACCTGCTAACTCCACTCGGAAATTTTTTTGGACTTCCATTGGACACCCATGTCAGAAACATTTATTCAGTTTCCGGTATTCTTCCTATCACAGTCCTTCCTAAACGTGAAATCACAAGCATCATCCTACAAATCAACAATCAACTCACACAAAGCTACATCAAGCCACTATACAATTAAGACATCCACTATAACCTTGTTCCCTTTTTTCTTTAATTGTTCTCTATTGTTGTTTGTTCTACTCAAATCTTATCATTCTGGCTCTTGACGTGACCCGACGCAAACAATGATTCACTTGATCGTGCCAGGTCTTCCTCTGGCGTTCCCGATTTCACTACCACTCTTATCTGCTTCATATACTCTTGTTCCAATCATTGTTCGTTCGCTCTACATGCCTAAACCACCTGAGGCAGTGGCGTAGCGTGGGGGGGGGGGGGGGCGGGAAGGGGGGGGCGGCCTTAATAATAATATTATCTTAGACAAATTTAAACCATTTCAAATCATTATTTGAAAATGTATTACGATACTTTCGTTTACGAATCCAACTCTTTTCTTTATTATTTATTAAAAATATCAATAATTATATTTTTTTAAGCTGCAAATTTCGCAATTCGTAGGAAAACCGTACGCATATTATGATAGTAATACTAATCAAAGCTGATAACCTCTGTTTAGATTCACTCTTAATTAAAACCTGAATTGTGGTCAGTTCTGCATTCATCTGCTGATACATTTCGAAAGGGACCATTATTTAATTCGAAGTGAAGTTATAAAATTCTAGTTCAGACACATATGTCATATCAAAGAGAAGCCATTTTCATATTCTGAGTGTAGTTTTAATTCGCCAAATACAGATTTAATTCACCCGTCTAATCACAGGAGATTCAAATTCTTCCGCACATTTAATTTTAAAATAAAATTATGAAATTATGACCCATACATTTAATTTTAAAATAAATTTGTGATTGCGATATGAAGACAAGTAACAGTTTTATTACATTTTTAAAAAAATAATGAATCTGTATTTCAAATTTAAAGTTTATTCTATTTTAGGTACCTACTTTTATTCGAATATTCGCAGGCGTGTATTTTTGAGCCAATTCACATTTCCAAAATCAAAATTTTAATATTTAGAAACAATTATGTTCTAATAAGCACGTCGGAAAAATTACTTTATCTAACAATTTTGAATTTTGCAAAAAGGATAAAAAAAAACAATAGGGAACATTTAAAATGCACGGGAAGAACCGGAAATTTTGTGCGCAAACATTGTAACAGGCAAAAGTATATAAATATTAATTTTTATTTTTCGAAAGGTTAAATCAGTTTTGCTTTGAATTGTGTCAGTAGATGAATCTCAGTTATAAAATTCAGTTATAAATATTAAATTAATGAAGTTCAGTTATAAAATTCTAGTTGCAGACTCTGTATGTGCTGCCAGAATTAAAGAAAAACCATTTTCATGTTCTGAGTGTACTTTCAATTCGCAGCATACAGACTTGATTCAAACCAATTTTGTGTTGAGAATGTAAATTTCGGATTCATCTGTAGACACATTTCGAAGGAAAACATCCTCTTATTTGAAGTTCAGTTACTTATATTATTCTATTTGCAGACTATGTATGTGCTGCCAGAATCAAAGAAAAATCATTCTCATGTTCTGAATGTAGTAATTTGCCAGGTACAGATTTAATTTAAACCAGTACAAAATGTAAAATTCCAGTTGAATTCATCTGCTGACACATTTCGAAGGAAAACATTCAGTTAGGCGGCGGCAGGGGTCGGCGAAATTTTCCTCCGTATTCACCACATACAGATTTAATTAAAACCAGTTTTGTGTTCAGAATGTAAGTGCCGCTAGAATCAAAGAAAAATCATTTTTATGTTCTGAGTGTATTTTTGGTACACCGCATATTAAGTTAAATTTAAACCATTTTCATGTAATCAATATAACAATAAATTGCCGGATCATCGTGTGGGGTGAAGCTTTGCATTTGAGTATGTGTTATGAAGATGCGAAATTCTATCACAGGCATACCATCCTCGATTTCTGAGAGCAGATATATATAAATTTGTAGTAGAATTTAAAAACATGGTTTTATTGGAAGCGTACTCGGCACATGTTATAATTTCTAATCAGAAGAATATAAATCCGTTGTAGAAAACCATAATCATTATTTAAAAATATTTTCCTTTTATGAGGAATTTATATTTCAAGGATTTTAGGTTTTTGTACTAACGCTTGAGTTTTCATTTCCTCTTGAAAACAGGATTCCCTCTGACAAAGCTCCCTGCTGAGAAAATGAGCTATACAAAATGATGTTAAGCTCATTCCCTGGAATTCAAACTCAAATGGAACGTTGTAGTCTTGTGGAAGCGTAAAACATTTTTCTGTTTCAAGCATTTTTATTTTTAAATAATTTATTTGGCTGATGTATAATAAAGTAGGTCAAGTACAATTATATTGTTTATGGTAACAAATGGCCATGAACTTTCTCCATCTATAGTGCAGACTTTTATCTCTTTATTTATTATATATAAGCTCACATAATGTATACATATATTTGATCAGTTTAATTTTATACCCTGAAGATGCTTGTGTACAGCAAAACCGGTCGGTATATAAAAATTAAATAATTAAATCGTGGTTACAAACTAAATTATTGTTTTATTTCAATTAATATTAAATATTATGAATGTGTTTGACGTTCAGCAGATATACGCAAAAAACAATCCTCAATCATCTATACATAAATATACCTTATAATAAGTAACCTCCAACCTGTACACAGGGTACAGAGGTTGATTCTAAAAGTCATCATAAGAAAACCATCTATATTTCCAACAATACAACTTTTTAACTCTTTTAGGGTTAACAAGATTTTCAAAAAGAACTCACTATTACAATTACAAACCCACAAAGATCATTTCAATACTACAACAACAATCACTAAAATAAGTAACCGATCACGTGGCAACCTAAAAATCAATAAATTTAAAGCTTTCCAACTCCATTTATCAAGGTCTACATTTTTTAATACTGATCCATATAATATCAAATCTGAAGAAAATTATAAAGCCTTTAAATCATAAGTAAACAACTGCTAGATCAACCCAACACTAATTATAAATTTTAATTTCATAGAACGAATTTCTACGTAAGTATATTTTTTGATTACATTGTACCGATTAGTAATAATTGATCAAGTCTCAATCATAAAATTATGTACTTTAGTTTAATTTTTTTTTATTTTTTATTATTTATTTGGTTTTCACCCATTAAGGGTGATCTTGGCCATTTATTAAAGTAAGTTACATAGGTACATTATCAGTTTTTTTTAAATTAGTTACATTTTCATATTTTTTTAAAATTAGTTACATTTTCAGTTTTTTACATGGAATTTAGTTTCATTTAATTTCATCTTTAATAAACAAACAAAAAATATATAAATTAAGGTATTCTTGTTTTTCACATATCCTCTAAGAATATTTCATCAGCATTTGAACTGAAATTTATTTTTTATTTATAATTTCTCACGATACATGTGTTTTTATTTTTTTTTTTTTACAAAAATATTAACCTCACTAGGACTAGCAGCCTGTATTGAGGTTAAATTCATAAATTTGAGTGGTGCATTTACACACAAATCACTAAAATACAAAAAAATCACTAAAATACAAAACACTACATCCAAAACACTAAAATATTACATGCGGAAAGTAAGAAATAACAATATTATATTGGTGACCAGATGGGTAATTTGTAACAATATAGACCATAAAACAAATCCTTAATTACTATACCCACCAAGAAACAAAGGTAGTTCAAAACAACTGGGGTGACACTCCGATTTTTACAAATGGGACTCAAATAAAATCTGGTTATTTCAAAAATATATATGTATATATATATATATTTCTTTTTCCTCTACTCTCTCATGTTTTTGCATTTTTTTAGTTTGTTTATTTTGATTTCCATGTTCTTTTCAGTTCCTGATAACAACTAGAACAGAACTCCGTTGTTTGTTATGTCTTGTCCACTTCCCCATTAAAGGGGTTGGACTTTGGGCCTTGTCCCTATCATATTTTTTATAGGTCTACCTTTTTTTTGTAACTTACCTCTGTTATCTCCTTCCAGTGCCCGCGCCACCCCCCCTGACATGATAAGGTTAGAGGAAAGATAGGGTGGCATCCGGAGGTTTGTCCGTCCCTCCTCCAGCTACCCGACGCTCTTTTTCCCTAGGGTCTTCGTACCGTAGTCCATTTACTTCTTCTAGGCACCACCGGATAGCTGGCTAAAGGATGACTCCACTGGGTGCCATGACGTCGGACTAATAACCTTACACATTCTCTGGGGGACTGCCGGGCACAGGATGGTCATGACGGTCATCACTATTTTCTTTCGCCTTTACTAAATGTTATTGCTTTGTTTACAACTTATCCTTTTCTTATTTATACGCAGTTGCCTGCAGTCCTGGAGTGTGTGGTCTCCCTCTGATTATTATATAATAACTACTTTTTGGTTTTTTTTTCTTTATTACATTTTTTATGCTCACTAACACCTGTAGATTAGTCCTTTTTGACCATTACAGTACAGACTGTAGACGATCCTATATTTCCGCCACCTAACAAAGTATGTAGGGGCATTGAAGGTCTAGATTCGTTTTATTAAATGTAGAGTCGTTTATTCAAAAAAATTAGATTCTTGCGAGAACTCCGAAGGGGCGACCATAAGTCGCCTATACCGGGGTGGGACAGTGGTGGGTACTTCAATGCACTTCGAATAAAATAATGGTCTCTTTCGAAATGTATCAGCAGATGAATACACAACTGAAATTCATTCGTTAATACATTCTAAATACAATTCTGGTTTTAATTAAGAGAAAATCTGTTTGCGAGTTATCAGCTTTAATTAGTATTACACTCATAATATGCCTAAGGTTTTCCTACGAATTGCGAAATTTGAAGCTTAAAAAAAGTAATTATTGAGATTTTTAATAAATAATAAAAAATAAAAATTTGGATTCGTAAACGAAAGTATCGTAGAACATTTTTAAATAATGATTTCAAATGGTTTAAATTTTTCCAAGATAATATTATTATTTATTGTGAAAATTTGCCGCCCCCCTTAAAAATGCCGCCTGGGGCGTGCCGTCTCCCCCCCCCCCCCGCTACGCCACTGACTTGGAGACTTATAAAAGATGCTTTGCTCTCATATTTTCATTTATCTGTCATGAGCAGTGTTATTGTTAAATTTTTATTTGCTTTTCAGAATTCGATTTATCAACATCATCCATTGGCACAAAAATTCCGAAAATTGAAAAGTCAGCCAAAACGAAGAAACCATTTGCATGTCCCACCTGTTCCTATATGTGCAATCAAAATAAAGATTTGGTCGTTCATACTAGAACCCACACTGGAGAGAAGCCGTTCTCGTACTCGGAATGTACAAATAGGTGTAGCCTGAAATGCCATTTGGTTTCTCATACCAAAACCCACACTGGGTAAAAATCATTATCATGCTGGAATGCACTTATAGATACTGCCATAAAGAATTAGTCTTTCTCACTAGAATCCACATAGGAGAAAAACCATTCTAATGCTTGTGTAGAGAGTCTTTGTTCGCTGTCGGCGGAATACTTACTTGGTCTCCAAGGAAGAGGATTGCGTGTATTTTGTATAAGTGAAAAGAGTTCTCTACGTTTAATAATTTATTCCGTCTTTGTTAAAAGTATTTACAGAATTTTGTGATCGCGGGAGAAGTATGAAAATGAGATTAAATTCCCGAACGTGTCGTCGGGCCGAGTTCAGTAGCTGGAATGGCGGCGCTCTCCGACGGAAGTTGGGAGAACTACATTGGTCACGTGACCAATGTGGCCATAACTCGGTTTAGTTATAGATTTAAATAATGGTTGTCAGTACTTAATCGCAGTTCAAGAACACATTGGAAGGTATTAAAGGTTTAACCAAAAAGAAATGTTTTAAGCTGAAAATCTTAATTCTAATACATGAAATCATAAGATTAATGTGTAACCATGACACGTAATGTTGAGAATTACTACACTATTGTATACTATAACCATTTTATTTGGTGTTGAAATCAGTTAATTCTGATGTGAGTATTTACAAGTTAGTTTTAAATAATGTTTTTTAAAACTAGTCAGGCTCTATGAGCTCTTTACTTTGTTTACAGTGGTAAACGCATCGACGAACTAGGTGTTCGGAGCATTGATGTATATAATATAGCGTGGTACATGGAATTTGAGATATGATTCCAGCTGATGTAGTGGTACGTGGAATTAGAGATATGATTCCAGCTGATTGTAGTGGTACATGGAATTTGAGAAATGATTCCAGTTGATTGTTTTTCAATTAATGCATGAACATTGAATGTTGTTGCCTCAATGAACTATGTTCAGAGCTAGTAGAATTGTTTTACCAGTCGTGCGCAATTAGAAGCGCTGGTTGTAAAATCATTGTACATTGATTGTATACAAGATGATATTTAAGACTATGACTTAAAGTAACCTTAAAATAACATTATACATGTTTAAAAATATATTCGCAAATGTATGGTCAAAAGTTGTAATTTACTTGAGAAACATTTCGCAGGTAGGTTGTAAATAGCAGAATGCTGTATTTTTTATAAGTTATATTGAAAAAGAAAACTATAGTAGCAGGTATGTTTAACAATAAGCTATATCTAGTGTAAGACATATTTAAATTGAAACATAAGTAGATATGGTAGAGTTTTCTTCCTAACAGTATTATATGTTTGGAGAAATAAAATTATAAATAATAAAGGTTTATGATTACAGATTAGTAGCGAAAAATTACGATTTTTAAGTCAAAGAAGCTGCACATTGTCTTCAGTACGTAAAAGTGTGTTTTTTGTTGATGTGAGTCGAATAACCATGTTCTTTTACGTACGTAAGACAAAGTGGCTTTAACTTGTAAGTGTATAAACATGAAAGAGAAAAGTATATTTAAAAACACATAATTTCAACCACATGATTCACTGAATGTATTAAAGTGCCATGTACATCCAGAGAAGCGTGGTTAAAAAACAAAAATGCATAAATAACAGTGTTTATCATATGGTAAGAAGTTACCTACTATGTACATAGTTTGTAGAGTAGATAATGTGTACCTTGGTACATAATATTATATAATATGATGATTTTAATTGACTGTTTGGAAAGTTGATTACAATAGTGCTGTAATGCTTGTAGTAACACATGAATGCGGTTGTATGATGTGAATTTTACATTTTTTATTATAAATTTTAATTATAACGTTTTTAAGAATTGTAAAAACACAGTGGTGTTTGTAGTACCTTTGAAGTGCACAAAGTATGCAGTTGAATGATGAAAAGTTTTCATCTAATTAGGAGTGATTTAAAATTGTAATAACATGCTTAATATGTAATGTTTTTTAAAATGCATGAGTTATGCAGTTAAATGATGAATTGTTTCATCGTATTGAAGGCGTTTCACACTTGTGAATACACAATAATGATCTAAGTTTTAGATTATGTTGATTGACAATTTACAATATTATAGGTAAGATTTAAAATGCTTTTTTTTTTTTTTTTTTACATTAACTCCACACAGGAGGCCCTGAGGAAAATAATTTCCCTCAGGGCCTATGTCATCTGGGATGCTGTGTGGAGAGTCTTTTTGAGGAGAGGAAGGAATGAACATTGGTCTTGAAGAGACCCATGTTGTAGGAAGGAGGAAACACAGAGGACGAAACACAGGCTTGAGTTATGCAGTTAAATGATGAATTGTTTCATCGTGTTGAAGGTGTTTCACACTTGTGAATACACAATAATGATCTAAGTTTTAGATTATGTTGATTGACAATTTACAATATTATAGGTAAGATTTCCGTAAAAAAATCTGTGCATTTAAATATTGTGTTATTCGCAGTATTTTAACGAAAAGTAAACTTTATAAAAATGGTTTGCAATTCAAAGCTAGGCGAAATTTATAATTTAATTTCTATCATGAGTTATGAATGAGAAAAATGTCAAATGAAAATATCTTTTTGTGCTTTATTCCGTCCCAAGTCTCTTTGGGGAATGTACATGCCGACCTGAACGAGTTGTGTTCTTGTGACCAGTTGTGGATGTGGTCTTGGTTATCGGTGTACGGGAACTGATGGGTGTGTAGTGACATTTTCTTCAACCGGAACGAAAGCGGGCTTGAGTCGGTCTATGTAGACGCGTTGAGGTTTTGGTTATCGGTGTTACAGGCAATGGTTTTGGACATGTTTGCAGGAGTTGTGTGATGTTGATTGCTCAGGAAGTAGTCAAGCCGTAGGTGCAGGATTTGTTTTTTTCTGGTGTCTCCAAATGACAATATGTTGTTACGTGCAGAACCAAAAAATTATGCTGTATCCAGCATTGCCGCTTGGTGCGGTTAGCAATGGTGGAATTAGTTTGCGGGACTAGTTGCTGCCGCGGAACTGGTTTGGCTGCCTGTTCTGGTTGAACGGAGGCAAGGCTCTCTGTCTGTTCTGGTTGAACAGAAGCAGAGAATTATGATGTATTCAGCATTGCCGCGTGGTGCGGTTAGCAATGGTGAAGTTTGTGTGCGGGGCTAGTTGCTGCCGCGGAACCAGTTTGGCTGCTTGTTCTAGTTGAACAGAGGCAGAGTTCAGCATTGCCGCGAGTTGCGGTTAGCAATGGTGAAGTTTGTGTGCGGGGCTAGTTGCTGCCGCGAAACCAGTTTGGCTGCTTGTTCTAGTTGAACAGAGGCAGGGTTAGCTAGACTAGTTGTCGTAGCGTGATGTTCCTGTGGGTGAAAACGGCGACATGATTCATACTGCGTGTCGTGGATTATGTTTGTTGTGCCTGTTCAGATACTGGGGGGCCTTTGGTTTTGATGCGAAGAGTCACAAAATGTTTGAATGCATTCGGTGTCTGCATGGTAGGCCTTCTCAACGAGGGGTATTTCTTCAAAATGTCAAGATACTTTTGAGAAGAGGAAATTGTGGCGATGCCTGATGCTGGTCCTTTGTAGGTAGATCCTCTAATTTTCAATCCAGTAGACTGGTCTTCAAGTTTGGCTCGTCTCAAGTTGACTGTCAAGTTGTAGTGGTGAAGAAAGTCTGCGCCAATGATGGGTTTGGACACATCGGCTACGATAAAGCGCCACTTCATTGTGCGGCGTAGGCCGAAGTAGAGTTCGACTGTTCTCGTGCCGTACGTTCTTATTGGCTTCCCATTCGCTCCATATAATGTGGAAGGGCAGTTGTCGGAGGTCAAGTTGCCTTTCTCAAAGGTCATGTTCCTAGGGATGACTGAGATGTCCGCGCCGGTGTCTACTAGGTATTGATGTCTTGTTCGCAGGTCATAGATGAAGAGACGACAAGAGGTATTAGGGATCTCACATGTCTCTACTGGGAGTTCCCGCTGTCGTTTCCCGACTTCTTCTTTACATAAGAACATGGTTTGGAGCATTTACGAGCGTTTTCTCCAAATCTTGCATGGTAGTAACATTTTCCATCCTGATTCCTATTGGGAGATGAATTGCGTGACCCGGAACTTGAGCGGCCAGGTTTTCGGCGGGGGCTCTGGTTTCTCCGACCTCTATAAGTTGATGTGGGCTCAGTTTTGGCTAACCGTAGCTGGGCTACTTCACGCGAAAGTGCTGCTATTTGTTTCTGCAGTTGTAGTAATAAGGAATGTTCAGCTGGTTCCTGACGAGATGAACTTGGTTTGTTGCGATCTTCCATGGCACTGCAATCGGTTGATTGATAGACATCTAGTATTTTGTCTGCAGCTGTGGCAAGTTGGTTAATGTCGTTATCGGGAAGTGCCGACAGTATTGCTTGCACATGTTGAGGTAATCGTTGTAGCCACAATGTCCGCACAATTGCGTTATCCGCTAAGGTAGGTCCTGCTAGCTCTAGCATATGTCGCAATAGACCGGTTGGCTTCCTATCCTCCAGTTGGATTCCTGTTAGTAGGCGTGTGAGGCGTTTTTCAGCGGAGTCTTGGAGTCGGTCAATAAGGGCTGCTTTCAAATTGGCGTATTTGTCATTGATCGGTGGATGTGTCACGATGTCGCTCACACATTGTAAGGTTTGTGAATCCAAAGCTGCTATAATTATATTGTACTTCGTGAAATCCTCTTTAATGCGCGAATTCGCGAATTGGGCCTCAGCCTGAATAAACCAAAGCGAAATTTGATCTCTCCACAGATTTGGTAATCTCACGGACACGTGATTTACTGCTGTCGCAGAGCTAGGTTCGCCAGTTGATTCCATGTTGGTTGGTTTTGGTTCCGGATTAATTGATTGTTGAAACAAAATCTTGAGTTGATGCGTCGGTTTGGTCGCTGGAGATTCTTCATCCGAGGTCATTTTAACATTTATACGGAAATAAGCACGCAAAGATAGTGATTTTTTTGAAATATTTCGAATTATGTATTAAAAATCCGTAATAATTTTAGGAGAAAATTAGAGCTGTTGACATCTATGTGACATGTACTGAAGTTACTAGAAAATTATTCAAAACGCAAACCTTTACAAAAATCGACTGTTACCATTTAAGTAGGAATCTTCAATCATGCGAGAATAATTCGGATTAATTATTAATAATTGATATGTAGAAATATTTCAGATGTAGAGAATCTTATTATCAGACATGTGTTAAAAATTGTAACATATTATTTTGCTAAATTTTGTGGTGGGTATGCAAAAATTATTTCCAGAAATATCGTATAAACTGTGTTAAAAATTTACGTGGTTGAACGTTGTTGAGATGATGCAGATGTGTGTTTTCCGAGAGGGTCCGCAGCTGATGCTCGTGGTGGAGGCTGCGTCGATCAGTCGACCGGGCTGCTGGAACAGGGGCTCGGAGGTGTGATGCTCCTTTGGCGTTCCGAGGGTGTCCGCCGCTGATGCTGGCAATGGAGGCTGCGTCCAGCTGTTGACGGGGCTGCAGGAAGTGTGACTCGGCTGAAGAAGCTCCCTTGGTAGCATCACGCGTTGCTGAAGATGTTCGATGCCTAGAATAGAGGGTAACACGCACTTAATCCGAGATACGAATAATACATAGGCAAATAGTCACAAATAGGGTCATTTTGCATTGCAGATTTATACGTGTGATTGTATAGAACATCACCTATGATGAATCTGGACGTTTTACAGAACATGTTCGTAAATCAAATTCGCAAAAGTTGTGAGTGCTAAAACATAAGATTGGAGGAAATTCAAGCTTTTCCACAGAGACATTCATCAGTTTGTAACTCAAGTTGAATTTGCTTAAAACAAAATGGCTATTTGACACGTGCGGATCGGTTTCCGAAATCCACACGAGCTTCATTCATTACACATTTTAATAAATTTGTGATGTTATTCGATGAGCGTTGAGAACCAAAAACATGGGGTATACATTTTTTAAAAAAATACTGGGATATATTGAATACTGTAAATAAGGCAACAATAATTTGAATTTGAAACGATGATTTTAAAATACCAAAATTAAAACGGTACTCACCAGATAAATCCCAGGAATCCAGCCACCGAACTGCGGTCCAAGAACACGTGTAAAGGAATTTAAAAAAATGGTTTAAACGTTGAAAGTTAAACACGCGGTCACTAGTTGCGTCAATCATTTTTTCTTGTCGTGGGTCACCAGATGTAGAGAGTCTTTGTTCGCTGTCGGCGGAATACTTACTTGGTCTCCAAGGAAGAGGATTGCGTGTATTTTGTATAAGTGAAAAGAGTTCTCTACGTTTAATAATTTATTCCGTCTTTGTTAAAAGTATTTACAGAATTTTGTGATCGCGGGAGAAGTATGAAAATGAGATTAAATTCCCGAACGTGTCGTCGGGCCGAGTTCAGTAGCTGGAATGGCGGCGCTCTCCGACGGAAGTTGGGAGAACTACATTGGTCACGTGACCAATGTGGCCATAACTCGGTTTAGTTATAGATTTAAATAATGGTTGTCAGTACTTAATCGCATTTCCATACTTGTATTGCACTTATAGATGCAGTCTGAAATGTCACATGGTTATGCGTTATGTCATATTTAAATACTTCTCACAATTATTCCAAGATGCTCAACCCTTCGAAATAAGAAAAAAAAGTTTTCTGCGAAGCCTAAAATGTGTTTTCTCGCCTAATAATAATTACGTAATATTTGTATAGCGCAGTTGTGTCATTTTACTTCAAGTATGCAATATGATATTTCTCGTAAAACCAGAAATCGTTTTAGCAATTTAATGAATACTGTCCTTGAGGTACCTCTCTGCAAAACTAGGCTTGCGCTGAGACATGTTGTTATCTTCGCGCCAAAAAATATTATTCCCTGTAATATAACTTTATAGGCATTAAGTATAAAATTATATCGATATACAATGGCAAATCCAACCTCTGCCAGTGTTGTAGATATTCGTCAACACTTTGGTTCTCATAGATATTAGACAACGGTTTGAGCTGTAGATATTCGTCAACACTATGGTTCTCATAGATATTAGTTCGATTTTTCAGTTTTTGGAATTCCTGTAGATATTAGTAGACGCCTCCCTTTCCGGTTGATAAAAAATGGTCCGAATTTTCGAATTGAAAGTTTCAAAAAATCGCCAAGTTTTCAAAAATAAGATTTAAAAAAAAAAACGGAATGTCTTAGAATATTTGCCTTAACCGGAATTTAAAAAAAAAATGTGACGCAAGTGGCCTATTGTCATTTTAAAGAACTAGTAAGTAAATTATGAGAATGCATTTGAGATATTCAGTTCTCTATTTGGTGTTGATGTTTCCACTGTTTGAGAAACGTTACACATGTAATTATTCGACCTGCAATGCTATATTGAACTAAATAATACGATTCCGAAAATTGACTTTTATATTAGTAAATAACAATAACAAAATTTCCTAATATAATATGTTTGGCCCCAAAAATGATAAGTGTCTTTGGATCTACAAACGTTTGTGAGGATTTTGTCCGAAATGAAATATAATTTTAATAAAATAGGTCAATAACAGACGTAGGGTCGGTCAATAAAATTAGTCGAATATTATTTATTTTATTATTCATCTTTATTAATTCTATACTAACAATTTGTGATGTCCTATACCTAATTCACTAGGAAATTCTGTGTTGATAGCAGGAGCTTTAAAACATGAGCATTTTATAATAAAAATTAAAATACCAACACAATATTACACCATTCGTACCACTGAAGAAATACATGCTTAGGTATAAGTTGGTTTTGATAATGGCCAAGGCGGGCAACGTTCCTGGTAAGAGACCGAACGAGAGGATGGAACATCGTGTTGGGTTGGTCGCCCAGATTCGGCTCAGCCCTGGAGATACCCTGGATCCTTCTATGGTGCATCAGTTCTATTCGCGTCAGTGAGATTAGCTAGGTAGTAGAAAATGTAACGGTCTAAATGAGGTGAGTTATGTTTTGTTCTATTCTTCTAAATATGTCACCGTTATGACAAGAAATATAATTAAAATTTATGATTATCAATCATCCTCTTTTATTGATTTATTCCCGAATATCCATATTTATGTCGTTGCTATTGAAATCTGAAATACATGCCCGCTACCCTGTAAAGAGTTTCATAACAACATGTGCCCTAATGGAGTTGGCTGCGATCTCGCAACATAATCTATTTTCAAGGATTTGGTGCGCAAACTTCGTTTGCAAAGTTGGGAGATCGTGAGTATCCTCATCCAGTAGTGTAGCAAGGGGGGGGAAGGTCCGCCCGGGTGCTACCCGACAGGGGGGGGGGGGTGACACTCGACCGTGGAAAAAAAATAAGAAGGATATTGTCACCAAAGTATTGTATACATGAACACGGTCTGTTATTTTCTTTCATATGTTCCTCGTGGAGTGCCCCGAATTTTGTGTCTTGGTCTTTTTATAGGCGAACATAGCCTATATTTGTGGAGAAATCTGAAATTCCCTAGCCACCCCCCCCCCCCCCTCCGCCCAGGATGGACCAATTCGAATTTAGCGTTTTGAAGTTAACTTTCATAGGGGAGAGGGGGGGGGGGGTGACACCATGCCCTGGGGGGTGACATCCGCCCCGGGTGCCACCCATACTAGCTTCGCCATTGTCCTCATCTCAAAATACATTATATTCATTGTCAATTAGGATAATAGTAAGACGCAGCAACGGAGCTATATGCGATGAAAAAAAAATATTAAAAAAATAAATATTTATTTATTTATTTAACTTCTCACCATACATTTATGGAAATGCGATTAAGTACCGGTTATCATTTATTTAAATCTATGGTTAAACCGCGTTATGGCCACATTGGTCACGTGACCAATGTAGTTCTTCCAACGACCGTCGGAGAGCAACGCCATTCCAGCTACCGGACTCAGCCCGTAAACACGTTCATAATAATTACTTAATTTCATTTCCATTCTTTTCCAGCGATGTGCAATAACTGTAAATACATCTGACAAAGACGAAATAAATTATAAAACGTGGAGGATTCTTTTACTGATATAATACACGCAATTCCCTTCCTTGGAGGCCGAGTAAGTATTCCAATGACTAAAAATAAAGATCCCCCACAACTGGTGACCCGCGACGATTAAAAATGGTTGTCACATCTGGTGATCGCGTGTTTAACGTAACGACATTTTTTTTCTTTTTAACGTTTAGACCATTTTTTAAATTCTTTTACACGTGTTCTCGGACCGCAGTTCAGTAGCTGGTTTCCTGGGAATTATCTGGTGAGTACCGTTTTAATTTTTGTATTTTCAAATTATCGTTTCAAATTCAATGCCTTATTTACAGCTATTTAATATATATATCCCAGTATTTTTTAAAAATTTATACCCCATGTTTTTGGTTCTCAACGCATAACGAATAATATCACAAATTTATACAAATACGTAATAAATGAAGCTCGTGTGGTTTTCGAGTACCGATCCGCACGTGTCAAATAGCCATTTTGTTTTTTACCAACATCGCTAGTTCAACTTGAAGTAACAAACTGATGCATGTCTTTGTGGAAAAGCTTGAGTATGCTCCAATCTTTTGTTTTAGCACTCACAACTCTTTTGTGAATTTGATTTACGAACATGTTCTGTTGAACGTTCGGATTCATCACAGGTGATGTTCGTATGCAAACACACGTATAAATCTGCAATGCAAAATGACCCTTTTTGTGACTACTAATCTATGTCCTGTTCTTATCTCGGATTAAGTGCGTGTTACCCTCTATTCTAGGCATCGAACGTCTTCAGCAACGCGTGATGCTACCAAGGGAGTTTCTACAGCCGAGTCACCCTTCCTGCAACCCCGTCAACAGCTGGACGCAGCCTCCATTGCCAGAATCAGCTGCGGACACCCTCGGAACGCAAAAGGAGCATCTACCCTCCGAGCCCCTATTCCTGCAGCCCGGTCGACAGATCGACGCAGCCTCCACCACGAGCATCAGCTGCGGACACTCTCAGAAAACCCACATCTGCATCATCTCAACAACGTCAGCCACGTAAATTTTTAACACAACATCATTTCATTACATCCTACACGTTTCAAAATCTGCAAAATTAATATGTCACAGTTCATACGATATTTCTAGTAATATTTTGCATACCCACCACAAAATTTCGCAGAATAATATGTTACAATTCTTAACACATGTATTGAAATAATATCTCTTCATACCCATAACATAATGCTTAAATCGTATACCATGGTTCAATTATTTTCGCATGTTGAAGATTTCTACTTAAATGTTAACAGTTTATTTTCGTAAAGGTTTGCGTCTTGGATAATTTTCTAGTAACTTCCGTAGATTTCACATAGATGTCAACATTTCTAATTTTTAAACCTGAAAGTAATTCCTACTGATTTTCAATACATAATTTGAAACATTCGTTAAATCACTACCTTTGCGTGCTTATTTCCGTATAAATGTTGAAATGACCTCGGATGAAGAATCTTCAGCGACCACATCAACTCACCAACTCAAGACTTTGTTCCGAGAATCAATAAATCCAGAACCAAAATCAATCAACATGGAATCAACTGGCGAATCTAGCTCTGCGACAGCAGTAAATCACGTGTCCGTGAGATTACCAAATCTGTGGAGGGATCAAATTTCGCTTTGGTTTATACAGGCTGAAGCCCAATTTGCGAATTCGCGCATTAAAGAGGATTTCACGAAGTACAATATTATTATAGCAGCCTTGGATTCACAAACCTTACAATGTGTGAGCGACATTGTGACACATCCACCGATCAATGACAAATATGCCAATTTGAAAGCAGCCCTTATAGACCGACTCCAAGACTCTGCTGAAAAACGCCTCACACGCCTACTAACAGGAATCCAACTGGAGGATAGGAAGCCAACCGGTCTATTGAGACATATGCTAGAGCTAGCAGGACCTACCTTAGCGGATAACGCAATTGTGCGTACACTGTGGTTACAACGCCTACCACAACATGTGCAAGCAATACTGTCAGCACTACCCGATAACGACATTAACCAACTTGCCACAGCTGCAGACAAAATACTAGATGTCTATCAATCAACCGATTGCAGTGCCATGGAAGATCGCAGCAAACCCAGTTCATCTCGTCAGGAACCAGCTGAACATTCCTTATTACTACAACTGCAGAAACAAATAGCAGCACTTTCGCGTGAAGTATCCCAGCTACGCATAGCCAAAACTGAGCCCACATCAACCTATAGAGGACGGAGAAACCAGAGCCCCCGTCGAAAACCTGGGCGCTCAAGTTCCGGGTCACGCAATTCATCTTCCAATAGGAATCAAGATGGAAAATGTTACTACCATGCAAGATTTGGAGAAAATGCTCATAAATGCTCCAAACCATGTTCTTATGTAAAGAAGAAGTCGGGAAACGACAACGGGAACTCCCAGTAGAGACATGTGAGATCCCTAATACCTCTTGTCGTCTCTTCATATATGACCTGCGAACAAGACATAAATACCTAGTGGACACCGGGGCGGACGTCTCAGTCATCCCTAGGAACATGACCTTTGAGAAAGGCAACTTGACCTCCGACAACTGCCCTACCACATTATATGGGGCGAATGGGAAACCAATAAGAACGCACGGCACGAAAACAGTCGAACTCTACTTTGGCCTACGCCGCACAATGAAGTGGCGCTTTATCGTAGCCGATGTTTCCAAACCAAACTTTCTTCACAACCACAACTTGACAGTCAACTTGAGACGAGCAAAACTTGAAGATTAGTCTACTGGATTAAAAATTAGAGGATCTACCTACAAAGGACCAGCGTCAGGCTTCGCCACAATTTCCTCTTCTCAAAAGTATCTTGACATTTTGAAGAAATACCCTACGTTGACAAGGCGTACCATGCAGACACCGGATGCAATTAAACATTCTGTGACTCATTGCATAGAAACCAAAGGCACTCCAGTATCTGAACGTGCACGCAGATTAGCACCTGCGCTCCTCGAGGAAGCCAAGCGTGAATTTAAGTACATGATGGAACAAGGGATATGCCGTCCTTCTAAAAGCAACTGGGTCAGCCCTTTACACATGGTATAGAAGCCAAACGGCGAATGGCGTCCGTGTGGCGACTACAGAATCTTAAACTCAAAAAACGGTCCCTGATAAATATCCCATAGCGCAACTTCAAGACTTCGCCCATAAACTGGCAAAAGCGAAGATTTTTTCAACCATTGACTTGACGCGCGCTTACCACCAAATACCCGTTGAACCTGAGGACATCCCTAAAACGGCCATCATCACACCGTTCGGATTGTTTGAATTCACCTCCATGCAATTTGGACTATCAAACGCAGTTCAGAGTTTCCAACGATTCATGCATGCAATAACAAGAGATCTAGATTTCTGTTTTGTTTACTTAGATGACATCCTCATAGCTTCCGCTGACGAAGAGGAACATAAAAAACATCTAGATTTGCTTCTTAAACGACTCGCTGATAACGGACTTGTCATTAATATCCAGAAATGCCAATTAGGAACCGCAACAGTGAACTTCCTCGGACACACAATTACTCCAGAGGGCATGACTTCAATCAAGGATAAAGTCAAAGCAGTGACAGAATTCCCTCAACCTAAAACTGCGAAAGAACTACGTCGCTTTTTAGGTATGTTGAACTACTATCGCAAGTTCCAACCAAATTCAATCAACACCCAAGCAATTCTATACGACAGTATTGCCGGTTACAAAAAGAATGACAAGAGGATTCTCAACTGGAACCAGGAGCAGACAAAGGCATTTGAAGATTGCAAACAGCAACTAGCGAACGCAGCTCTACTTGCGCACCCAGACCCAAACGCAAAGCTTGCAATAATGGTCGACGCCAGGCGGGTATAACTCCGATCCAAAAAGTGAACCGAATCTTTAGTGATATCATAAGTCCCCTTCGATTTGTTTATGGTCCCCAGCTACTACCTCCACCAATAGGAATCTTGGATTTTTGTTGCATTTTTCTGCTATATTTTCGTTTGACATTTACAATGCATTCACATTTCCGACGCAATAAGATGGCAATAAGTGTGAATATGGATTTTGCGAATGAAAAATGGAAGAACAGGACCCGTAATTGGAACAAAATTACAGGTGGGAAACTTCCTTTGGTTGATATTTCAGTGTGCCTAAAGTAGGTATGTTATTTAAGTTGTATTTTAATCGGTGTTGTACATGTTTCCGTTTTCAGAACATATTTATCCACCCGGAATCTAATAAGTAATTGACGCAGTCGAACATCACGATTACATCTTAAAAAGGTATACATGTTTTCTATATTGCATCGACCTATCTCATTCATTTAATCTTCCCCAATTTCCTCTCTGGATTTTGACAATAGTGCTTATGTTTTTTTTATTATATAAAATAGATTTTAACAATTAGCATTTCATTTGCTTTTTTCACTAGTTACTTATAGGAGTTAGGTTTGCTAAAATACCTATTATTCAAGTAGGATTTTAGATTTTCACGGCAAAAAGTATTAAAGAGATTTTTTTGGGGTTATTGTGCCGTTTTACACATCAACCCTGATGATAGGAACAACACATTTATAACTACGCTTGCACTTTATGTTCTTATTTTTAACTTTTTTTATAATATTTTTATCAGTATTAATAAATATATTCCTATTTTTCAGTGGAATCTGAACCGACAAAACTTTACTTGTTTACAATAAGTATAACATTCTATATCCACATCCCAATACATTCGCTTCTGTTTCTGGAGATGGTTAGATGAGGTTAAGGGAAAAACTATCAGTCATTGGTCATTGAGAATGATGCAGAGGTAATTATTATTTTTATTACTTACTTTCATTTTACAAAAAATTAATAACGTCAGACAAATTTAATGCATTTGAGTAGGTTTCTTTATATAAGTAAGTAGGTATCCTAGAACTTGGTTTAGTATGAGAGTTGTAATCATAAATTAAATGACATGGGAGGAAATGTAACTACATACATACATAGATATGTACCTACATGTACACAAATAAAATAAAAATTCCATTTTTTAACTAATTTCCTTATACACGATACATGTACATGTACCATACCGTGTACATGTACCATACCATACATGTACCATATACATGTACTCAAATAAAATAAAAATTCCATTTTTTAACTAATTTCCATAAGTGAACCAATATAGTTTTTATAAAGTGATAATGTAGTCCAGTGGCTAAGACTCTTGACTCACATTCCGGAGGTCGCGGGTTCGAACCCGGCATGCGCAAATAAATTTTATTTGATTAATTAGTGTTATTTCACAATTAATTCATTTAAAATAATATATAGTATATTTGCGGCATGTTCCAGAGTGGAAGATACTATTAGTATCGCCCTGGTGTAAGACCACCATTCAGAATTGAAACGTTGCTTGAAAATGGCTTTAGCCGTGTTTAGTGACCAGATCTGAATAGCCAGGTACTTCCCAACCTTCCTCTTCCCCACCTCCTTCCCCTCCCCACTACCTTCAGCCTCACAACATACCCCAATTGGGGATGCCATAGTCTCACTGGCTCCAGACGGGAGCAGTTGAGATTCTTGTGCGGTATTCACTGTAAAAAAAAAAAAAATAAAATAAAATATAACTTCTTTAGTAATATTTTTTGTTTTTGTTTTGAAGAGTTTTAATTTTCAATGTACATTTGTTACATTAATTTTAATGATTTTTTAATGATTTCAGGAAAAGTATGATGAACTGAACTAAACTAAACTCCAAATCAATAAATATTATACATATTTGAGCCCCGAATGAAACATCAAACATCTTATGTAAACTAATGTCTCCATGGTCCTTGGTTATATTTTGGCAATATGGTAAATTTATTTTAGACCTGACGAAAGATATAATAGGTACGTTAAGTAATTTATCTTTAAAACAATGTCTTCATGTGGCAATTTGCTACAGAATGATAACCTGCTTACATTGTATTCTTGTTTAAAATATGTACATGGAATTCTGAGTTTTTCATTTTTCTGTTATAAAATGAAAAAATTTTAAATTCAGTAGTTTTGTAGGAACCCACAATCATATTTTAATTATATGTATTTCCTGTTGGTATTTCATGTTTTTAATAAAATTCTTATGTAATAACGAGTTTTATTTTTAAAATAATATTTAAGGCTAATAATTTGGGCGGTACTGGGTAGGCCCCGAAAGAAAATAATATTGTCTATGGTCGCGCCTTTTTTGTTGTCGCTTACTCTATCTTCGTCTATGGTGTGTGACGTCACAAATCCCCGTCATCATCATCATCATTCGAAAAATTATTGCATTTTGATGGTGAAATAGTGACCAAATTTTTCTCGAAGTTATCAATCTAGTGGGTGGTTTGTATATTTATGGTCGACGCCAGTGACAAAGCGTTGGGCTCTTCATTGCAACAATCAAAAGGAAACACCTGGGAACCGCTAGGATTCTTCTCCAAAAAGTTCACCCCTGCTCAACAGAAATACAGCACTTTTGACCGCGAACTTACCGCCGTTTATGAATCCGTGAAATACTTTAGAAATCACATCGAAGGCCGTCATTTCAGCATTTTCACAGACCACAAGCCAATCACCTTCGCATTAAACAAGAAACGCGCGTCTAGCTCCCCTCGGCAAGAGAGACAGCTTGATTACATAGCGCAATTTACAACCGACATCAGGTATGTCTCTGGAAAAGAGAACGTAGTCGCGGACACCCTATCTCGCATCGATGAGATCAACTGTCCCACTGTAATTGACTTCGAGCAAATGCGGTTAGAGCAATGCCAACCTGACGGATAATTGAAGGCAAATGATGGCAGCACCCTTGCTTTACGTCAAATGGTGATCCCTGGCACTGACACTCGATTGTGGTGTGATATTTCAACAGGTCATGTTAGACCACTCGTTCCACCCAGCATGCGACAACAAGTCATAGCAAGCATACATAACGTTTGCCACCCTGGTATCTTGGGAACTACAAATACGATAAAACAAAGATTTGTTTGGCCCTACATGGCGAAAGACATCAAGACCTTCGTCAAACAATGCATACCATGTCAAAAAGCAAAGGTATCAAAACATACGGTCGCACCTCTAGCAACTTACTTATTACCAGATGATAGATTCCGTAACATTCACATCAACTTAGTCGGACCACTACCGCTATGCAATGATTACCAATATATACTAACCATGATCGATAGGTTCACTCGATGGCCCGAAGCAATCCCCCTGAAGAATATGTCAGCAGAAACCGTAGCCACAGCATTGACTACGCATTGGATCGCACGTCACGGAACACCTGACAGCATCACCACTGACCAAGGACGACAGTTCGAGAGTTGTCTCTTCAAAAAACTCGCAGAAAAGTTTGGCATCAAACACTCAAGAACCACTGCATACCATCCTCAAGCGAACGGTATTATAGAAAGATGGCATCGCACTTTAAAAACTTCTCTAATTGCATGTGGAGAACAAAACTGGGTTGAGAACCTACCTCTAATACTTCTCGGTTTGAGAGCTACAGTGCGTGAGGACCTAAAATGCTCCCCCGCAGAACTTACGTATGGCAGGACATTAAGACTTCCCTGCGACTTCTTCTCAGAAACTCCTCGCGAAGAACCCGATACGTATGTAGGACGCCTACAGAGAAAGTTCGAAAGTATCAAATCGACCCCTGCCAGTAATCACTAGGGTGGATCGCCACTGTATGGAAATTTTTTATTTTTATAAATCAGTTTTCGCGGGGTGCGGAATAGATGCTCTAGGTACATACAATTAAGCATACAAAATATCAATTTAAAATTTTGATAACAAGTACTGCCACAAAGCAGTTGAATTATATACAATTTGGTTAAAAATTGTCCCTTTTTAAAACAGTTTTGTGACAATACGAATACTTTAATTTTTACTTTTACATTTCATAATGAATAAAAATTGCCGCGCCTTAAATAATAACATTTAAAAAATTGATATTTTTTATTAATCCCGCAAAAATTTGACAAATTGCTGAGTCCCTTTCGCGCACTATACCAAGAAACGCAACAAACATCTTTAGATCAACCGTCTACATCTCGCAGTACAGTTTCAAGTTTTACTAACGTTGATCTTCCAACTGACCAACAATACTTTGCTTCATCTACTTCTTCTTCTTATTTAATAAATCCAACAGACAGTAGACTATCTGTTGTATCCAGAACATTGGATCGATAGAGTATTTCTGCTCTGGCGGGTGCTGCCATCGTCTGCGCTACAATGCAAGATATTGGATTAGTGGCAACAAATAATCTAACAAACGTGATCGATCGTAATAAGATTCGACGTACTCGTGCCGAAACTAGGACCACACTGCCTGACTGCCATCAATCAGCGCCATTTTGATTCGTGCATTTGCATATCGTTTGAAGGTTGAAAGAATAAAACATTAATCATGTAGGATGGACGCAGAAAAGTTGTTATAGAAGAACATATCAGTCTTTTGAAAGAACCTGGCTCACAATACATTGGCCACATAGGCGTTAAGTTCGGTGATGCTAAAACAATAGCTCACAAATTATTTGCATATTTTGTGGCAAAATCTACTGATTTCGGATGTGACGGAACAGCAGTTAATACTGGAACTAAGTCTGGCATTATTCGACTTCTTGAAGGAAAGCTCCATCGTCCACTTCAGTGGTTAGTCTGTCAAATACATGCCAACGAGTTAAGTTTGAGACACCTTTTCGAATACCTTGATGGAACGACAACAGGTCCTAGAAGCTTTAGCGGCCAACTTAGAAAGTTACTCAAGAACTGTGAACATCTTCCTGTGATAGAATTTCAAGCAATAGAATGCAACTTACGGGACATTACAAAATCCCGTGACGACCTTAGCACAGACCAGCTTTATTTATTGGAAATGTGCCTAGCAATCGCCGAAGGACAATGTAACGAAAACTTAGCCAAAAGAAACCCTGGTAAAATCTGTCATTTGCGTTTGTTAACAACAGCCAATACTATTCTTCGACTTTACATTTCAACCAAGAATCCGACAGAAAATCAGATGATATTGACTGAATTTATGTTAAGAGTGTATGCTCCGATGTGTTTTAAAATAAAAAAAAATACAACCTTCGTGTGTTTACGGGGCAAGACAGCTCCACGAAATCTTAAAATTGTCTCGTTACCTTCCAGAGCATTTGAAAAAGGTGGTATATCCCGTAATTCAACGCAACGGGTATTTTGGCCACAGCGAAAATATACTTATTTGTACGCTAAACGACGAACGAAGACAAATTAGAGAGTTGGTTCTGAGACGGATTCTAAGTATCCGAGAACGTACGTCAGGGTTCTCTCCAATAAGAGTATTTAAGCTACCTACTTTTAATTTAACGCAGCAGACTATATTGACTTGATCTACTGGGAAAAACCATCAGAACCACCTCTTACAAAACTGATATCTAGCGAGACAATAATTGATGCCATTGCAGACCACGAAATTGTCGAATTCAACATTTTGTGCAAGTTCCGATTGATGCCCTGTCACACGCAAACCTCGGAAAGATGCAGCAAAGTGGTAACAGCATCACGCTCTGCTGTTTGCGACCCTGAAAGACGCTAATAGTGGATACAAAACAAGCTAGAATCTTGTCTTATGGTTATTTCCTTTTGGGGTATTATGCCGTGTTGCGCTACCTCCTCCTTTAGCCAACGTTTCGGACAGCGTTACAGTGTCCATCATCAGGGCAGATGTGTGATGATGGACACTGTAACGCTGTCCGAAACGTTGGCTAAAGGAGGAGGTAGCGCAACACGGCATAATACCCCAAAAGGAAATAACCATAAAATTTTTGGCCGTGAAAATCTAAAATCATATCTAGAATCTTGTCGTATAACGCCTTTGTTCAATTCGAAGAAGGACTATAAAACACAATAACTTTTATGATTTTTGACTTTATTTTTTAACATTGTTTGTGATTTTTTTGTGTAGCAATGGTACTTTTATGGTTTCTTGATTAGTAGATAATATTCCAAGCAAATGAAAAGTTTATTTTTTATATTTTAACTACTTTTATTGAGCAAAGATTAAACCCTTCTTTTTCTAGTTTCTCGGTATTTTTGTAAAATTTGAATTGACTTGTGGCAGTACTTGCACTCGAAATATCTTAATGCTGTCATAATGACTTTTAAAAGTATCCCCATAGAGCATCCATTCCACACCCCGCTGCTAAGAAAAACAAAAAAAAACAAAAAATCGATCCACACTAGTAATCACAGCGCAAAGAATTTTTTTGTGCACAAGGACCTACCTGTCGCCACTCATGTGTTCCTGAGGACAGATAGCGTAAGAAGACCCCTCCAGAATCAATACGAGGGTCCTTACAAGGTAGAACAACGTGATGACAAAACATTTGTCATATCAATAAAAGGCAAACCCAAACGCGTCTCCATAGACCGACTCAAGCCTGCTTTCGTTCCGGTTGAAGAAAATGTCACTACACACCCATCAGTTCCCGTTACACCGATAACCAAGACCACCTCCACAACTGGTCACAAGATCACAACGCGTTCAGGTCGGCATGTACATTTTCCAAAGAGACTTGGGACGGAATAACGCACAAAAAGATATTTTTATTTGACATTTTTCTCATACATAACTCATGATAGAAATTAAATTATAAATTTCGCCTAGATTTGTATTGCAAACCATATTCATAAAGTATACTTTTCTTTAAAATACTGCGAATAACACAATATTTAAATGCACAGATTTTTTATGGAAATCCTACATGTACAGTTTGGCAATTAAGTGTAGAAAATAAATGATGGCGCTGCGATCGTTTTCTAGTTTTAAATGGCAACACCAAGATGGCTCATAAGACAATAAATGCATGTTTTAAAAAACACTTCTGCCAAAATGCGTATTTCATAGCGTATTTGTATTTTAAAAAATTTTGCACAAAAAACTGTAATTTAATAGAAGTAAAATAAAACAAAATAAGTTTTAAGTGGGCGTTTATTTCGATATAAAAACGTAGGTACTTAAAAATTTAAGTCTATTAATTCAACACCCGACATGTAATTATTGTCTTCGTCCTCGTGTGATTCTTCTTCTTCCGTATCTTTATCTTCATCTAAAGGCAGTTCATCGATATCATCATATATATTACTGCCTCGTGCATAATATTCTGCCTCAATTTTCATCACCTGTTTGCAACAATTTTTCCAATCATCAGCACTTATGCTATTACATATTATTATTATAATGCCCATTTCCCGTTTTCCCGGTGTTTCAAATTTTCCATCTGCCTTTTCCCCTTCCTTGGCGATTCGTCTTACCGTTGATTCCTGTGTGTGAAAAATCATTGAAATTATTATTATAGAAGGTAGTTTTAAAAACACACACTAGATTATATTCACTTGGAAAGAAAGAAAGAGAAAACGAGAAAAAGGTAACTTTTCTACGAGTTTAAAGAAGTTGCATATTATTATTTTTTTATTGAGTTATTCCCTTTTTCCTGTGGACGCATAGTAACTGTCAAATTGAAGTGTCAAAATCGGATTTTTTTAACATAACCTCAAATCAGATTGTAATGGTTATTATCGCTCGAAAATTGGTATAAATCTTGTAATACTAATGAAATTTATTAAAGAAACTATACTACGTACCAGTCATTTCTGCAGTTCGTTTGTAAACATCTTCTAATTAAACAGAAGCTTCTTCGCGTGATACTCGGCTAAGCAGCATTGAAAAACGCAGAATATAACCCCTCTTGCATCACTATGTAATGGTTTATTCATTTTAATTAAATTCAGGCAAACAATGAATAAAAATATTATCAAATCAGCGATCTTCTTCTCAGATTTAAGACAATAAATCAACCGTAACATGCGATAATATGACAGCCATAGGAAATGCCATATAATTCGGTGCTGCCATAGTAATGAACACGTTTAGTTCCAATTTATTTCATTTCTACACTTTCTTGCCAAACTATAATATTGTAAATTGTCAATTAACAAAATCTAATACTTAGATCATTATTGTGTATTCACAGGTGTGAAACACCTTCAATACGATGAAACAATTCATCGTTTAACTGCATAACTCATGCATTTAAAAAAAACATAACATATAAGCATGTTATTGCAATTTTAAATCATTTCTAATTAGATGAAAACTTTTCATCATTCAACTGCATAATTTGTGCACTTCAAAGATACTACAAACACCACTGTGTTTTTACAATTCTTAAAAAATGTTATAATTAAAAAATTTATAATAAAAAATGTAAAATTCACATCATACAACCGCATTGATGCGTTACTACAAGTATTACAGCATTATTGTAATAACAATTGTAATCAACTTTCCAAACAATCAATTAAAATCATCATATTATATAATATTATGTACCAAGGTATACACTATCTACTCTACAAACTATGTACATAGTAGGTAACTCTTTGCCACATGATAAACACTGTTATTTATGCATTTTTGTCTTTTAACCACGCTTCCCTGGATGTACACGGCACTTTTATACATCCAGTGAATCATGTGGTTGAAATCATTTATTTTTAAATATACTTTTCTCTTTCATGTTTATACACTTACAAGTTAAAGCCACTTTGTCTTACGTACGTAAAAGAACATGATTATTCGACTTACATCAACAAAAAAAACTCACTTTTACGTACTGAAGACAATGTGCAGCCTCTTTGACTTAAAAATCGTCATTTTTCGCTATAGATAAACCTTTATTATTTATAATTTTATGATGAACGCCTAACTAGGGCTCCAAAAAATATAATACTTTTAGGAAGAAAACTTTACCATATCTACTTATGTTTCAATTTAAATATTTCTTACACTAGATATAGCTTATTGTAAAACATACCTACTACTATAGTTTTCTTTTTCAATATAACCTATGAAAAATACAGCATTCCGCTATATACAACCTACCTTCGAAATGTTTCTCAAGTAAATTAAAACTTTTGACCATACATTTGCGAATATTTTTTTTAATTTCTATTTAATCTAAATAGATTTTATTTGAGTTAAAAATAAATATTTAAAAAAAGCTTATTATTAAAAAAACAAGTATTATTAAAAAACAAATCTTATTACTTAAAAATTGAAATCTTATTATTTAAAAAAGGACAAGGATGAAAAAACAGTATGCCAATCCTCTGTTAACACAAATATCTTAACATTCTTTTTAAATTTAGCTAATGAATTTGAAGATTTAATGTAGTCTGGCAGAATATTAAACATAATTGGAGCTTGGTATAAATAGTTTCTTTGGCCAAAAGATGTTTTAGTATGTATTGCCATAAAGTTCATTATTGAGCCAATTCTAGTGGTATGGATTTGTTGGGTTCTTTCTGCAGATTTAGTATTGATAAAAAATGTACAAATTATTTTAGTAATGTACAGCTGTTTTATACACATAACATTAGATTCCTTGTAAAGTAGTTTAGATGGATAACGATTTTTTTTTGTACATGACTTTAAGAATTAATTTGTGAGCAATATTTAGTGGTTCTACATTGGACTTTAGACAGGATCCCCAGGAAACTATATTGTAAGAAAGTCGAGATTGGACTAAGGCATAAAAGACAGATTTTAATTTCTCTTTATCCAATATATGACGAAGTTCTTTAAAAATATTGGTAAGTCTTCTGATACATTTTGTTAACATGTCAATATGGTCATTCCATCTCAAATATTTATCAATATTTACACCTAGGTACCTTATACAGTCTACTCTTTAAAGCAGGGGTGGAGAACCTTTTTAGCGTCGCGGGCCATTTGGATGTTCATATTTTAACCCCTGCATATAGTCTGCAACCAGAATTTTAAAACTGAACTTTATACACGAGAATGGTTTCCGTCAAAATGCATCAGCAAATGAAATCACAACTGAAATTTTTCGTTGCATTCTGAACACGGAACTAGTTTCAATTTAGATTAAATTTCCATGCGGGGAATTAAAACTACACTCAGAACAAAAATGGCTCTAATTCCGGCAGCTTAAAGTAAGAAACTAGAATTTTATAAATGCACTTAAAACTTAAGAAATGCGTCACAAATGAAATAAATCCTGATGCGTTTTCGTTGCATTCTTAACACAGAACTGGTTTTAATTACAAATTGAATCTGTACGCGGGGAATTAAAACAATACTCAGAACGTGAGGTTGCTTTCCTCCAATACTGGCAACGTATATGCAACTACAAATTTATAACTGCATATTTATGCACTTCACACTTTTATATTTATGCACTTCACACACGAGAATGGTTTCTTATGAAACGCGTTAGCGAGGTAAAACCCCACCTGAAATTTGTTCGTTGCATTCTTAACACAGAACTGGTTTTAATTATAAAGTAAGTTTGTACGCGGGGAATTAAAAATCCACTAAGAACATGAAAATGGCTTTCCTACAATTCTGGCAGAAAAAAAGAACGCAACTAGCATTTTATAAATGCACTTCTAACACGAGGAATGCGTCAAAAAATAAAACCCCACGTGGAATTTTTTTCGTTGCATTCTAAACACAGAACTAGTTTCAGTTATTGGGTGAATCTATACGCGGAGACTTAAAATTACTGAGTGTAGCCATTTTACTGAGTTTATAAAAATGGCTTTTCTCTAATACTGGAAGCAAAAAAGCAACTAAAATTTTAAAAGTGCACTTCAAAAACGAGAACGGGTTTCTACGAAATGCGTAAGCACACGAAACCACACATGGAATTTTTTCATCGATTTTTTTCACGGAATTTTTTCATTGCATTTGCACACAAAACTGTTTTTTCTGTCAGAGCGAATTGGATTGTGAGTCCCCAGTTTTAATTAATACTGCACCTAGAACAACAAAATGGTTTTACCTTCGAAATGCGTTGTGGTTAGCAGATAAATGGGAAACAACAGGAATTTGCATTGTGAACAAAAGATTGGCTTTACCTTTAGAATGATTCTGCATAGGAGTCCACTAGTAAACCAGCTTAAATTAAGTTGTACTCTGATTACGTGAATGGGTTTTCTAGTAGCATATTTTTTGTCCGCAATATAATTTTATATTTAATAATTAATTAAAATAAATTACATGTAGTGATTTTTTATGCCAGAAGTGTGGCAATTATTATGGCAATAATGTTTGTATTATATACAAAATGTTAAGGGACGTGCTTGACTTTATATTACCAGTGATTCCTGTCTTTATTTGGGACTAGAAGATTGTTATATCTAGCTTTTAGTTCATCATCGCTTTGTAATTGAATAATTTTGTGCTGCAGATTATCAGGCACATTCTATGGTTCGACATTGAACGGTGTAGCAAATATGTTCAATTCTGTTTGCTCTCTTTTCATGTCCTTAAATCGTTCATTAAATGCCTCACTTAATTTCACGCAATTACCAGCGTACTCAAACGATGTAGAAGGCTTTTGTCCTTGCAGTGTTGGAAAATGCGTTGTGTTATTCATTTCGAGTTACTTTCCACAGCCATAATTTAGTTTCAAATGATTTCACGTTTCACTCATCTTCAACTTTTCTTTTCTTTGTAGTTGTCATTAATAGGATTTTATTGATTTATTATCCACTTAACTTCCGCAACGTCGACTAGAAAATAATTTTTATGACAGACTGCCTAAGATTCCCCTCCGAATAGAGTTGCTATCAATCCTGATATATCGGGACTGTCCCATTCAAGAAAATTAAAAGTTCCGATGGAATTTCACTATCGTTTCACAATAACAAATTAAAATAAAAGTAAAATGGGAGGTTTTATCACGTTTTCATTGGTATCTAAATAACTTGCTTGTAACAATTTTGTAATAAAGTCTTAAAAATGCATCTGAAACACCGTGAAAAACCCATCACGTTCTGTGTAATTTTTTGTGGTTCTTTCAGCAGGCCGCGCCAAAAGTGCCGGCGGACCGCACCAAAAGGCCTCGCGGGCCGCAGGTTCCCCACCCCTGCTTTAAAGGGTGGCAATTACAATTACAATTTTGCAGACAATTGTGTATAATTAGATTATGAGTGTTGGAAGGCTGACTTTTTGATGATATGCTAAAAGTTACATATTTTGTTTTTGATGTATTCAAAGTTAAGATGTTATTATTTAGCCAACTCTTTACTATTCTTAATCGTGAATCACATTTGTCAAAAGCATCTTTCCAAGTTTTACCCTCAAATATTAAAGCAGTGTCGTCTGCGAAAGTAACAATGTCACCTGGAATATCTAAATTACACAAATCATTAATGTAGATTAAGAACAATATTGGTCCAAGTACACTACCTTGTGGAATCCCAAGAGAGATTTGTTTGCTTGTACTTAAATTATCGTACTCGTATATACATTTTTTTTATGCAGCACAATCTTTTCTGCATTTTATGTGTTTATTTAAATATGTCAATAACGCTTGACGAAAGTTTGGCGATGCCTCGAAGTGTGTAGTAAATTTGACGTTCGGCTTCGCTTTTTTCAGTTCGCTCCATAAATGAACTAATAATACCTAATACCGTTCACTCCTATGCGTGAGCAGAGACGGTTGTGTATTAACTGATATACATACCTGTGTATTAACTGATATACATACCTGTGTACTAACTGATATACATACCTGTGTATTAACTGATATACATAGTGACTTAAGAAATGAGCCATTAGTCTCTGGCGTTATGAATAATCTCTAGCGTTATGAAATTATTTATCATACGTTTTCTGTCACTAACAAAATCGAGTTATTGCAAACGTCAGAAACCAATTTTTTTTTTAATTAGGCATCACCCTAAAAATTGTGCTTTTTTGGCGTCGTACTTAATAACCATCTCTAAAAATGAATCACAGAAGTGAAAAGATGCGCGCGTAAACCCGAACAACTGTATCAAATTGGATAATTTTTTTTTTTTGTTATTTTGTACAAAACTACCGTTGAGTTCTGGCCTTATGAAATTTGTACAAAAAATTATAATAGGTGGTACGCGAGCACTTTGAAAACTGAATGTATCGGGAATGAATGTGTGGAATGCGCGAGGTGGAAGGGGGGAGTGCGGAGGGGGGGAGGGGGTGTTGGGAGGGTGTTGGTAGAGAAGGGAATGGGTGGGGAGAAGGGTGGGGGGGAGGGGGTTAGGGGAGGAAGAGGGGGGGGGGGGGTGGTCAGACTGCCCTTTCGAGAACATGAATAGTTGCACTCAGAACAAGAAAAAGGTTTTTTCCACTGTGAGTCAGCTTGTGCTTCGTGAGATTGCTCTTTCGAGAACATGAATAAATGCACTCGGAACAAGAAAAAGGTTTTTCTCCACTGTGAGTCAGCTTGTGCATGGCCAGACTGCCCTTTTGAGAACATGAATAGTTGCAATCGGAACACGAAAAAGGTTTTTCTCCACTGTGAGTCAGCATGTGGAAGTTCAAACTGCCCTTTCGAGAACATGAATAGTTGCACTCAGAACAAGAAAAAGGTTTTTCTCCACTGTGAGTCAGCTTGTGCTTCGTGAGATTGCTCTTTAGAGAACATGAATAGTTGCACTCGGAACAAGAAAAAGGTATTTTTCCACTGTGAGTCAGCTTGTGCATGGCCAGACTGCCCTTTTGAGAACACGAATAGTTGCAATCGGAACAAGAAAAGGTTTTTCTCCAGTGTGAGTCAGCATGTGGATAGTCAGACAACCCTTTTGAGAACATGAATATTTGCACTCGGAACAAGAAAAAGGTTTATCTCCACTGTGAGTCAGCTTGTGGATAGTCAGACTGCCCTTGCGAGAATATGAATAGTTGCAATCGGAAAAAGAAAAAGGTTTTTCTCCAGTGTGAGTCAGCTTGTGGATCGTGAGATTGCTCTTTAGAGAACATGAATAAATGCACTCGAAACAAGAAAAAGGTTTTTCTCCACTGTGAGTAGGCTTGTGCATGGCCAGACTGCCCTTTCGAGAACATGAATAGTTGCAATCGGAACAAGAAAAGGGTTTTTCTCCACTGTGAGTCAGCATGTGGATGTTCATACTGCCCTTTCGAGAACATGAATAGTTGCACTCAGAACAAGAAAAAGGTTTTTCTCCACTGTGAGTCAGCTTGTGCTTCGTGAGATTGCTCTTTTAGTTGCAATCGGAACAAGAAAAAGGTTTTTCACCACTGTGAGTCAGCATGTGGATGTTCAGACTGCCCTTTCGAGAACATGAATAGTTGCACTCAGAACAAGAAAAAGGTTTTTCTCCACTGTGAGTCAGCATGTGAATGTTCAGACTGCCCTTTCGAGAACATGAATAGTTGCACTCGGAACAAGAAAAAGGTTTTTCTCCACTGTGAGTCAGCATGTGGATGTTTAGACTGCCCTTTCGAGAACATGAATAGTTGCACTCGGAACAAGAAAAAGGTTTTTCTCCACTGTGAGTTAGCTTGTGCTTCGTGAGATTGCTCTTTAGAGAACATGAATAGTTGCACTCGGAACGAGAAAAAAGTTTTTCTCCACTGTGAGTCAGCATATGCCTGGCCAGACTGCCCTTTTGAGAACATGAATAGTTGCACTCAGAACAAGAAAAAGGTTTTTCTCCACTGTGAGTCAGCATGTGAATGTTCAGACTGCCCTTTCGAGAACATGAATAGTTACACTCGGAACAAGAAAAAGGTTTTTCTCCACTGTGAGTCAGCATGTGGTTAGTCAGATGGCCCTTTTGAGAACATGAATAATTGCACTCGGAACAAGAAAAAGGTTTTTTTCCACTGTGAGTCAGCATGTGAATGTTCAGACTGCCCTTTCGAGAACATGAATAGTTACACTCGGAACAAGAAAAAGGTTTTTCTCCACTGTGAGTCAGCATGTGGTTAGTCAGATGGCCCTTTTGAGAACATGAATAGTTGCACTCGGAACAAGAAAAAGGTTTTTTTCCACTGTGAGTCAGCATGTGAATGTTCAGACTGCCCTTTCGAGAACATGAATAGTTACACTCGGAACAAGAAAAAGGTTTTTCTCCACTGTGAGTCAGCATGTGGTTAGTCAGATGGCCCTTTTGAGAACATGAATAGTTGCACTCGGAACAAGAAAAAGGTTTTTCTCCATTGTGAGTTAGCTTGTGCTTCGTGAGATTGCTCTTTAGAGAACATGAATAGTTGCACTCGGAACAAGAAAAAAGTTTTTCTCCACTGTGAGTCAGCATATGCCTGGCCAGACTGCCCTTTTGAGAACATGAATAGTTGCACTCGGAACAAGAAAAAGGTTTTTCTCCACTGTGAGTCAGCTTGTGCTTCTTGAGATTGCTCTTTAGAGAACATGAATAGTTGCACTCAGAACAAGAAAAAGGTTTTTCTCCACTGTGAGTCAGCATGTGAATGTTCAGACTGCCCTTTCGAGAACATGAATAGTTACACTCGGAACAAGATAAAGGTTTTTCTCCACTGTGAGTCAGCATGTGGATGTTCAGACTGGCCTTTCGAGAACATGAATAGTTGCACTCGGAACAAGAAAAAGGTTTTTCTCCACTGTGAGTCAGCTTGTGCATGGCCAGACTGCCCTTTTGAGAACACGAATAGTTGCAATCGGAACAAGAAAAAGGTTTTTCTAAACTGTGAGTCAGCATGTGGATGTTCAGACTGCCCTTTTGAGAACATGAATAGTTGCACTCGGAACAAGAAAAAGGTTTTTCTGCACTGTGAGTCAGCTTGTGCTTCGTGAGATTGCTCTTTAGAGAACATACATAGTTGCACTCGGAACAAGGAAAAGGTTTTTCTTTATTGTGAGTTAGAATGTGGATTGTTAAACTGGTCTTTTGAGAACATGAATAGTTGCACTCGGAACAAGAATAGGGTTTAACTCCAGTATGGTTTAGACGGTGACTTACAAAATCATTCCTATGATAGCAAGAGTAGTCACATTGAGGACAAAAGAACCGTTTATCCACAAGATGCGTCTTCAGATCTGTCGACAAATTTGAAAGAGAATATGAATAAAAAAGGCTCATTAAGATTTATTTTCCGCGATAAGTTGAAAAAATTGATACCAGATAATGTTCATACAATGAAAATAGGTTTCACCTGTTGTCTGGTTCATTTCGACGCGTTCTAAGCATTCTTTCTTAACATCCGACAAGTCTATGTCAATTTCCATTAATGGAAAACTCCCTCCATCTTCTTCTCGGGATCCAAGATGCTCCTTGATGGCCACTATCTCCATATTAGTGCTGCCTGCAAAAATTAAATGATAATACGAACATTAATACTTCTAATGTTCTTTGAATGTTGTGTAGTACATTTATACACTACAATAATTTACATACATCGAGACTTTAAAAAAAAATCTATAAATTTGAAAGATTTAAAACCCAATCATTTAATACATGTATATAGGCATGGATTTGGAAACGAACTTTAGGATAAAAGAATGACACCAGATGTCCGCATCGGTTGCCAACGCTTCAAAAAGGACCCTGCTCTTGAAGAAGTCAATGAAAAGGTTTTTATTTCCATCAATATTTATGTAACTGCAACTGTAACTGATAGCAAGTCCCAAATAAAAACAGGTAAATACTTGAGGAATCAGCAACTTATTGCGAGGAATACATTTTAGTTAATAATTCCAAATTAAAAATATGGCATGTTTTATAAATAATTTAAAAAAATAAACAAGCCACATTTTTTAATATATTCAATGTAACTAACTGGCTGTCTGAGTAATCTCCGCATATTGAAAACATTCCATCTTTACATCTTGGAGGTCGAAATCTTTATCCGTATACAGCATTACACCTCCGCCTTCTTCCTGGGGCCCTGGTTCCGTCTTGATAGAAACAGTCTTAGGATTTAGTAGATCCATGACACTGCTGTGGTAGCGTTTGATGATTGGTTCAAGACAAAAAAAATCCTGAAACACAACATTTTTATAAAGGAAATTTATTTCGCGTGAGTTTTGAATATTTGGTTTTGCTTGAAATATTTTGCCAAATATTGAAGTCTTAAACATGCATCATATTTTGAAATAAGGATATAATAATTATTGGGACAATATTTTAAGCTCGCATTTGACATTTGAAAAAGGTGGAGAGAATCGCCATCAATAGCAGCCTAACTCGACACAATGTACACAATATATATCTCTAAAGATAAACCGGTATTAACTTATTTTGGATCCGCCATTCCGCGTTCAACATGTTAATGTAATGTGAGTATTTTAATGAATGCATTTTAAATACGGTATGCTGCCAATATTATTTGGGGACGTGTTTACAACAACCAGTTCCGCTAATGTTATTTTTATGTTATTCAGTGCAGGGCTTAAGTAGAAGTACAAAACTGATTTACGCAATAAGCTAGGTATACAAGTAACAATTTTTTCATACAAATTTCGTAATGTCAGAGCTCTGAGCTATAGAATATATGTTTATATTATTGTAAATTTTCATTAAAATCCATTCAGTAAAGTAGAAATTAGTATTTTATACATATTTGAATTTTAACAGCAAAGGGATGTCCATAGTAACCTAATTAAAAAAAAAAAAACATTGTTTCCAAGGCGACAATTGGCGTTTGCAATAAATCGATTTGGTTAGCGACAGAAAACGTATGATAAATAATTTCACAACGCCAGAGATTATTCATAACGCCAGAGCTTACCAATATATATAACCTATAGATCTCACAAATAATGTAGCTTTCTATTAGCGAAAACATTTTAAAATCTATTCAGTAGTTCTTGCGTGAAAGAGTAACAAACATACATCCATACAAACTTTCACCTTTATAATATTAGTAGGATGTTTTGCATGATATTGTTCAATATAATCTATCTTTCTACATAAATTAAAATGAATTGCCGAAATGTATGTACGCGCATAACTTCAGAAAAACTGCACTAAATTGGAATTTTTTTTTTTATGTTCGTTATTGTCAGGACAAGGTTTGTATAAAACAAATTGTGAGCTCTGGCATTATGAAATTTGTATAAATAATTTTTCCAAGTTAACATTATTATTTATTTTGAATATTTGCCGCCCCCCTTAAGAAGGAGAGGGAAGGTGGAGGAGGCGGAGTAAAGTGGAAGAGGGGGGAGGGAAGGAAGGGAAGGGGGAGGGGTGGAGGAAGGTAGGGGGATATGGAGTGGGGTGGGTGTGGGGTGGGCGAGGGGTGGGTGGAGGAGGCAGGAGTGGAGGAATGGGGGGGGGTGGAGGGGGAGGGGAATTGATGGGGGGAGTGAAGTGAGGAGAGGAAGGTGGAGGAGGCTAAGTGGAAATTCCCTAATACCATGCGAGCGAAGCCGCGGGAAAAAGCTAGTAAATACATGTAGCAGCATACAGCCGTAAAAGATATTTGCTACAACTCTTGATAAACAAAAAAATGTTCAGTTTGGTCAAGCATTTTGCCATCAAATCCAAATTTTGTATGAAAAGGGCAGTGCAGTCGTTTCTCTTAATACAAATACTTGACCGATAATACATTATACTTGACCGATTTGAGCGAGAGTTGCATTTGAGCAAAACATTCATAGTTCCTCACGCACAGATCAGTCAGATATGATGGTGACAGTCTGTTTAGTTCCTTACGCACAGATCAGTCAGATATGATGGTGACAGTCTGTTTAGTTCCTTACGCACAGATCAGTCAGATATGATGGTGACAGTCTGTTTAATCTACGATAACTTTTACTACTAAAAATCAAATAACGTGAAAGAAGTAAGAACGTAAAAAGAATATTTACGCAAACGATTTATTAACCTGACCGCAGCACTTTTAATAACCACAAATTATGAAAATATTACTTCGTTCCAAATTTATTACTACAACAAACAAGTATTACGACAGGGGAGAAGGTAAATGACGTTTTAAAATTCCATTTTTATTTAATCAAAGTTCGAAATCTCCTATTAAAAATATCCATATGGCGCTTTTAGGATCTTGATAATAATTTACTAGATCACATACTTTCAGGTACAGATTATAAAAATTACATTTTTTTTACATTAGCTATAAGAAACGACTATTTACACAACCAAAGAGATTATTAAGTTCTTAGTTTAGGTTAATTAGCAAGGGTGCCCGGATCACGGGGTGAGATTTGTCTAGGTCTTGGTGGCGGATGCATCTGCCCACCAACTGCATGGCAGGCCAGCGAGGGAGAACGGTTAAGGGAGTCTTTGAATTCACCAGCCATACTCTATCGAAACATTACCTTGCACCGCAGTGGGAGGCTGTTGACCAGGACACAATGAACCCCAGATTCCTACCCACCCCTTAAACCCTCTTCCTTCCCAGAACTCTCCTTTCATTCGTTTCCTTAAGAGCGTTTAACCAGCCAGCGGACGAAAATCCACATTTCGTTGAAAGTTGTTCTTCCAATCGTGCAGGGCGGTTACAATGAGAAAGATTGATTATTCTCCGTACCAGCTTTTTAAAATTATAACTCAATATCGAATGTATTTCAATCCAAATTAGCTTTAATTTATACCTTCATCCAAAAATGCTTAAAGGCGTGATGATAAAACTATTAAAATATTGTACTTTTTGTAGTTATTTTTTGATTATAAGTATTTATCATTTTTTAATAATGTCTAAATTTAATAAGAATGTTAAAAAAATCTGAAATATATTAGTTTGTAAGTGCGCAAATAAATACACAAATGGACCAATTTTCGTCAAGAAACACATGTACGTACATATTTTTAAATGATTTTATTGAAACTAAAATTAAAATTCTAATACATAACTTTGCTAGATAATGTATTGATTTATTTTACTGCATGATTACATTATTTGAAATGGGTGTGGTATAATACAAAACTTTTTTGAAAATTTAACAAATCTGCCAACGACCTATGGAATAACCTTATTATACTAAAAATTAAAAAAAATTCTAAAAATTTATTACATAACTATGCTAGATAAAAGAACAGTCTTTCGAAATTCATTTATAATTTTTTGTGGAAAAGAGTCAATACGTCTAAAAACTTTTTTGAAAATGACGTATTTCCGGCTTTCTCTGGTAATGCCCTCTTAAGAAAACCCTCCACACAGCATCCCTAAGGATGGCATAGGCCCTGAGAGAAATTATTTTCCCAGGGCCTCCTGTGTGTAGCTCATGTAAAAATAAGAGAATTTTGCAAACTTCAATTCTTACTAATACTCCAGTCAAAATAGACTAGCCACCTCGCATTGATTCTTAATAAGCTGGATTTTTGTATAAGTCTTGAATACGTCATTACGAATGCTATGTCAAAAGTCCTCATCGATCCCGCTCTGGCAAGGTTTTTTTTTTTCGAGGTCAAAGGTCACCATTTTTTGCGTATATCTCTGAAACGGTAAGAGCTATCGAAAAAAAATGAAGTAAAAGTTGTAGATCGTAAAATTCTCTACAAAAATGATATTCTCTACGAAGCACCGTTCTCGAATTATCGCGATTTTAGACCGTAGGTATGCACACATTTCCGCACCACCTTTGGGGTAGTGTACTTGGCGCTTTTTTTATGTGGTTTCCCCAGTAGGAATACTCCACGATACAGGGTTTCCGGGAGTAAAGTGCATTAACTTCAGGAGGAGATTCTACACGATAGTACAAGTAAAAAAGATAAACACCTTTTTTCGAAATTCCAATTTTTAGAGGCACTTTTCAGGTAAAAAGGTAAAATTGGTCCGGCGTGTGCGGCCAATTGTAACAGCAAGAAATTTACATTATTCATCATCAGATTCTACATTATCACTCGTTTCTTCTTCCTCGCTCTCTTCTTCCTCGCTCTCCTCTTCCTCTTTTTGCTCGATTTGTGTTGACTGCTCTAAGAAGAGAGATATATCAGTTAGATCCTCATCGTTTTCGAAAGAATCTTCATCTGTTGCATTTGATTCAGCATTAGTGCAAGAGTGGCCTTGACAGTTGGTACAGACTGGTGAACAAAACAATCCAACTTTTCTGCATCCACAATTGTTCGCACAGCCTTTTTTGCAATTACAAAAAATTATTGTATTCAGCAGTTTCTCTGGAGCAGATGGAAGTAAAGTACGGATTGGCTCCAAACTATTATTCATCAATTTCCAGCCCCAGTCTTCAGGATTCAGTTGATTGCCCAGCCACACTTGCACTTGGTAGAATACACGAAGCACGTGTTGATAAGCAGAAGCAGATGTTCGAAGGAGACAAGATAACTGCACTCTTTTATTGTTCCTTGTATTTTTCACGAAATTCAAAAATCTATACTTGTCTATCGATTCCATTTTTTTCGGAGCTCCATATAAAGCAAGGAGAAAGCGAATTACGTGAGTGAGGATGACGTCTGCTGAAGAGTTGATGTTTTTAAATACTTCTGCATTATCTATCAAATCATTACGTTTTTCAAACAATTTAAATACTTCAGTTTTTCCCCCTTTGAAAATTGCTGATGTCGTATCGCAGCCAGTTATCGCATATAGGAATAAAATATGAGCTCGACATTTTGGATATGCAGTTAAACTTTGTGACTAATATATTTTTGTTTGAATTTGAGCTTTCCCAGGTTTTAAAGTAAATGATCTTATCACTTGGAGTTCGTGCAGTCAGTATTATTAATAAATCTACATCTTCTCCAACAACAACAGTTATATTGTTGCTACTGAATTGATCTATTGCGGTTTCAATAATGAGGACATCAGCATCATTATTAGCTTGTTTCACAAGAATTTTGGCAGCTGCGAATTCTTCACACAACATCGAAATCAAGCGAGTTTTATTGTGAACATTAGCGAGAAATTGTTGTTGGTTTGTTGGAACAGTCATTGATCGATCAAAAACTATATCAGACGATGAAGATGTTTTTGTAGCTCGACGATGTTGTTCTGCAGCTTTGATATTTTTCATGCAATCAGTATAACCATCAAATACTATGGTAACGTTGTGACCGAAGTGTCTACGAACATACTGAAGATATTTGTCCAAAATACCATTGAATGTGTCCTCTCGATCCCATACAACATGATGTAATAGATATCCTCCATCGATGATGTAGGTAGCATTTGTGCTCTCGACTTCAATATTTACACATTCAAAACAAACATAAATGGTAGACTTCTGTGTCTTACGCATGCCAATTGCATCAAAGAGCGATAATGGGTAAGGGGCTAATTCATACTCAAAGAATTTTTCAAGTTCATCTTCAAATGTCTTCGCAATACTCATGCGTTGAAATAATAATACAGGATCTATCAGTACCTTCTCATCATGGATTTTCATGGTACTGTTCATGGTTAATAGAGATAATACTTTATCAGCGCGTTTCAATTTAATATTATTAAATGTTTGGCTCGTCATTTTACTGATGGAAGCAATTCCCACTTCACGAGCATTATGACAATTAATTTTATCATCACCGACGACTCCACTGGCAATGGACATGATTTTGTTGAACTCGTTGGATCGTGCGATAAAAACCATTCACAAAGTTTCTTGATGTGTTCAATATCTCTCTTTTCGCGGGAATCCCATGCATCTACATGCTGATAGGTTGTGTCCATTCTAACATTGGTTGTGTCCATTCTAACATTGAGATCCTCCAATCTTTCACACACAGTATTCAATGCATGCATGCCATAAATCCATTTACTTATGACGCTCTCTTGCGTACTTCTCCCTCGTGCAATACCTCCATTTGTTTTCATTGACTTCATCATAGATTGCTCAATAACTATATCCGTTGAAGTACCACAATTTAATTTAGCAGAACGTCTAATAGTGAAAAATCCTTGTATAAATCTTTCATAAGCCTGAGGATCATCATGAATCGATTAAAGTGTTCATCCCACGATCAACAACCACAATTTCTCCTTCAATCAAAGATTTACTGCAAATGAAGCAAACTTCTGACATTTTTATTAAATTTTGTAAAGGCACAGTTTAAAATGAAAATATCATCAACAAACACGTCTATTCACTACGAAAAACCGTTCAAAACTGACTGGATTCACTAGGGTTATGTCCCTCAAAAACGCCGGTTCTTCGGAAAATCCGAAAAATGCAGATTTACGCCGGTTCCTATGGAAAATCCCAAAAATGAAGGTGTGCGCCGGCAGGAACAAGCACATATTACTCAGGCCAACCAACTAATGAATTAGGCACGTTGATTTACTCAGAATCGTGTATTTTACACGTATGAGTCACAAAAACCAATATTGCAATACCCGATGATGTACATATTTATACTGGCCACATACGTGCATATTCATATTTTTTAGATTTGAAATCGCTATACCACGAGAACGGTGTTTCGTAGAGAAAACAGTGTTGATATCATTTTTGTAGAGAATTTAACGATCTACAAACTTTTACTTAATATTTTTTCAATAGCTCTTACTGTTTCAGAGATATACGCAAAAAACAAAAAAATTGTGACCTTGACCTCGAAAAAAAAAATCTTGCCAGAGCGGGATCGATGGGGACTTTTGAATTAGCATTCGTAATGACGTATTCAAGACTTATGTAAAAATTCAGCTTATTAAGAATTAATGTGAGGTCAGCACCTTTTTTCGTCTATTTTGACTGGATTATAAATATCCATAATGGCGGCAAAGGGATCATTTTGCAAGGAAAATTTTGAGCTTTGTATGAAAATGGAAATTTAATGAATCTTTCCCGACGTAAATAAAAAAGACTTGTAATAATTAAGTTGAATTGAAGTTGAACACATCTACAAAATGTCTCCAAAACGTGCTTCGGTCAGGATAATAAGTACCTTTATTCCCTTTGTCGCTTGGAATATTTCATTTGTCGACGAAAATAATATAATCGTTAAATATGTTTCTTCATTGTCTATGATCCATTATTGTTTACGCTACGTACAGTCATCGCCCTGATTGTCCGTTGCTTTTCATTTTGGAAAACGAAAATCATTCTGCAAATGTGATGGTAATAAGTTGCTTGTATTGCTAATAATAAACCAACTGTCAATACGCAGGGCTTACATATTGGAAACACAAGTCAAAGTGTTCATTGGAATTCGCAAATTAAAATTCTGTGAAACGGCCTTGTTTTTACCTCGCGGTGTTGGTTGATGTAAAATGCTCGTAGCAATTATACATTTATACTTGCTCTTACTCCAAATTATAGTTCTTTGAAATTTTATTAATTATTTCATTTTACTTTTATAGGTAATTTGGGATGTCTGAGTTTATATAGCCAGTCGACGGCATCGGGAGTCAGGTGTTTGTGCACAGATGTCCCCCCAGGAGACTTAAGATATAGACATTCTTCCACGAAAAACCTTCGTGTGTACAAATCATGTGGTGTATTATATTTACTTGTAAACTCCCTTCGGATAATCTTAGACTTCAAAATTAAAAAGATCACGAAGCACGAAGAGAGAAGAAAGAAGAATCGGGAAGCAAATGGAAACGGAACGGGAGAAACGAAAACCAACGTTCAATCAAGTCCAACTTATCCTAAATTCCAATATTGGCTTATCGGGTCGCCATGAATACTGGTCCATACTACAATCTTCATCCTAATCACAGAGCACGTGTTTTCCAATTCCTAACAAAACAGTGCCACCTGAACTACCCGTCGCACCAGAACCGGAGTACTCTCGGCTGGGGTAGTACAATTATATCGCATGTAAAATCGGCATATCCAACTAATATGATAAAGGCGAAAGTTTGTATGGATGTTTGTTACTCTTTCACACAAAATATACTGAATGGACTTTAAAAATTCATTCAGTAATTGACTAATAGAAAGAAACATTATTTGCGAGTAGTAAAGGCTATATATATTTGTAGCTCTGGCGTTATGAAATTATTTATTATACGTTTATTATCCAGACGAAAGGCAAAGCGTTGCCAAGTAATTGTTTGACGTGCGCTGTCATTTTGTTATATGTTTAGGTTACTATGGAGATCCCTTTAATTGATAGTTAAAATTATACTAATCTACACTAATATTATAAATGCAAGACTGCGTGTGTCTGATTGTTACGTTTTAATAGATGGCACGCGAGCTGTTTGAATAATGAGTGTTATGGGTTTGGAAGAGAGCGTTGCGAGTGGCGCGAGCGAGGCCGGGGGCAAAATGAATTTATTTGTGTAAACTGCGGAACTCAACGAACAATAGCGAACACAGAAACGGCGAACATGAAATCCGGAGGCAGCGGGTCACAAGGCCCAAACTCAGAAAGTATCCCAGAAATGAAGCAAATTCTTAATGAAATAAATAATAAAATAAGCATCATGTATGTCATGAAAAAAGATATGGAGACTCTCACACAGTCAACTGAGTTTCTATCCAACAAATATGACGAACTGATATCGCTACACCTAGAATTGGGAAAAAAACTAAAAGAAAACGAAAACAAACTCAATGAAGTTATAAACAAAAACACATACCTTGAAAAATGTAATAAAGCACTGGAACACAGGATTCAAGAAATTGAACAAATAGAAAAAAACTGTAATATTGAACTGTTTGGTCTGGAAATGAAAAAAGATGAAAATATTGAAACAACCATAAAGACAATTGCAGAAAAACTAAACACAAATTGCGAAAATATTGAGAAGGTTTGGAGACTTCCTAATAGAAAGGACTCCAAACCGGCTAACGTAATCGTGAAGTTCATACGTCAAACTTATCGAGACGAGTGGTTACAAAAAAAAAACATATTAACAAACAATGACATTTACAAGAATGGAAACAACGACCGAATTTATATCAATGAAAATCTCACTAAAGAAAAAAAAGATCTACTATACATTACAAAACAAAAAATGAAAACAAAATTTAAATATATTTGGGTACAAAATGCCAAAATATTGATAAGAAGTGAAGGTGATGGGAAAATTATCCATATAAAAAATGAGAATGATATAAACAAATACATTTAAAAAAAAAAAAAATCAAAATTCCTTTTGACTCGGAACAGTTATTTTATCAGTTACTAAATCCACGTCATGGAAGATACGACACCATTTCAAACTCACAAATTTATCAAGAGCTATAATTTGGATAACTGGATAAACGATAAAAACATCAAAATGAGGTTTGTGGCTATTCATCTAAATATAAGATCGTTGAAAAAGAATTTTAATTCATTTATTGCACAAGTAAACGACGTTCTGCAGTTAATAGATGTAATTTTTCTAACGGAAATAAATATTAAAAACGAAATAATACCTATGTTCAATATACCAAACTTCACATCGATTGCAAATACTCGAGAGAATAGAAGAGGAGGGGGATTAATCATGTACTTAAAAAACCATCATACTTTTAAGAAAACAAACATTTCTTTTAAAAGCTGCGAGACAATATCTGGAGAAATCACCACCGTTTATCAAGATGTCATAAATATACTTGCAGTTTATCGTCCGCCGAGCAGCAACAAGAAAATATACTTGAAGGAACTAAAACAAATATTACAATTAACTTCATCTGATTCAAACTACTTGTATTGTGGTGATATTAACTTGAATTTATTGGATACCAAAAATAGTGTAATTACAGAATATCAAAATCTACTCAGTGAAAATGGTTTAGAAAATGTAATATTAGATGTGACTCGGGATGAAATTTTAAACGGAAAAAATGTGTATTCATGTATTGATCATATTGCAATTCGCAACCGTAATAACACTGTATTTTCATGTATTGTGACTAACAAAATATCCGACCATTATATAACAGGAGTTGAAATAGGTAAAGAGGTACTTACAAAGGATTTAAATAAAAAAATTGAAATTATTGATAATAAATTGGTATATTCGAAATTAAAACTAGTAAATTGGGGGAAATTATTACAAACTGAATGTCCTTCAGAACTGTACTATAATTTAAAAAATATTTTTGATAATATATATGCTTCCTCGAAAAAAGAAAAATTATTTGAAAATAATCTTAGGCACAACAACCCATGGGTGACTGAAGAAATTAAGAACATGATTAAAAAAAGAGATTATCTTTACAGAAAATGCAGGAATAGCCCAAATAACCCGGTATTTCGTTTAGAATATACGCGATATAGAAACAAAACAAACAAACATATTAATATTACTAAAAACACGTTCCATAAAAACGTAATAAATAGCTTAAACGGCAACCCGAGGAAACTCTGGGACGAAATAAATAATCTAATAGGTAAACCTAAACAAAATTTAGATAAAATAATCCTTCAACATATGGGAAGTCAAGGAGATACAAAGTTTTTATGCGATAAATTTGCCACAACATTTGTAAATGAAATAAAAGACATAAGACATAATTGTACTAAAAAATTCCTAGATCGTAACACGTATACAACTCCTGCTATTATGTCGATGAGATTTAGACCTGTATCACAAAAAGATGTTAAAAAAATTATTAATGATATGGATGTTAAAAAATCAGAAGGCAATGACCAAATAAGAATTAAAGACCTGAAGTTAATTGCTGATAATATAATCCCAGTACTGACTAAACTAATTAACCTTTGTGTAAGTAAAAGTATCATGCCTGACGAACTTAAAACATCCATCATCAGACCTATATATAAATCAGGAAACCACAAAGATTTCACAAACTATCGACCAATAGCGATTCTCTCGTGTATTGATAAAATTATTGAAAGGGCTATCTTTAATCAAATACAAAATTTTATAGAAAAAAATAGAATCATAAATCCCATACAGTACGGATTTCAAAAACAAAAAAGTACTACACAATTACTTTCTAAATTCACTGACCATATAAATTGTCATTTGAATGAAAAATATTATGTAGGCATAATTTTTATAGATTTTAAAAAGGCCTTTGACACATTGGACCATGAAACATTACTAAGGGCAATGGAGGAATGTGGTATTAGAGGTCCTTTAAATAAATTTTTTAAAAATTATTTGTTTAATAGAAAAATTAAAGTTAAAATTGACGGAATTTTAAGTGATGAAATGTTGGCAAACACTGGGATAGCTACGGGATCGATATCGGGACCTACGTGTTATATTATGCAAGTAAACAGTCTACCAAACGTAATAAAACGTTGTAAATGCTACATGTTTGCAGACGATACTTGCATCATATGTGCTGACAAAAATCCACAAAAAATTCAGGAAATTTTACAAACAGACCTAAATAATATAATAAAATGGTCCCACGACAATGGCATTATTATCAACGCAAAAAAAACCAAATACATGCTTATACATTCACCACATGCAAACTGTCAGGATAAGGAATTGCACATTAAAAGTCATTCATATGATTGCTTACACACAAAAAACCAATCCCTACAGTGTAATTGCCCAAACATAGAAAAAGTGTACCAATATACATACCTTGGTCTTACAATAGATGTCAATTTAAACTGGTCAATTCATATTGAAAATGTATGTAATAGATTAAGATCTATATTAGGGAAATTTTATCACCTAAAAAACTTTCTTAATAAAAATATATTATACTGTACATATAACGCATTAGCAGAATCAATTATAGGATACGGAATAAATAGTTACGGATTAACGTACAAAACGTACTTAAATAAAATAGAACAACTACAAATCCGTTTCCTAAAATTGATATCAGGCAAAAAAAAAGTTCAATTATGTGATGGCGATTATAAAAAAATGTTCTCCTTGTGTAATGTGCTCTCTATACATAGTAGGGTAGATTACCAATTAACTCTAGATGAATTCTGGAATACAGAATTCAAAAAACCTGTAAACCATAACTACCCCACTAGGCATAGAGAAGCAGAAATGTTTATTATTAATAAATCTCAAAATGTATACGGTGATAGAACAAAAAGGCATAAAATTCCGCAAATATTTAATGCATTACCTGAAAATATTAAAAACGAGACATCATATTCAAAAATCAAAACTAAAGTTAGATCATTCCACTTCAATAGAATATGAAAACTAAAATATTGTATAAAAATACCTAAATCTATGAAAAACAAATAATATTTTGATCGAATAGGTATAGACCTAGTTCTTTTAACCATTGTTCAAAATAAAATTTATGTTACAATAAGCATTATAATAATTAGTTAAGTATTTTAATATTAAGTATTATATTATTAAATAATTACTAGATATGTATTAAGCACCAAGATATCAAACATTTTATATGTTGTAAGTAAATAAATTGGAAAAATGAGAGATTTCTTACAATCAAACTGATTGATCAGTTTTGTAAGATTTAAGTAAGAGAAATTATTGTACAATTAATAACTAAATAAACATATTAAAAAAAAAAAAAAATAAATCTAGTCTTATAAATATAACGTATTATTTGACGGCCCCGTGGTCGGGGAGAACGATCTCGAATAGAAATAAGGAAGTCGCGGGTTCTAATCCCGGCGTGCACAGATAATTTTTGATTCAATTTTGTGTTATTTCACAATAAAAAAATATAAAATAATCTTTAGTTGTATAATATATTTACGGCAACAAAACTTTGTTTTGAGAGTGGAAGGTACTCTCAGAATCGCCCTGGTCTGAGACCTCCATTCAGAATTGAAACATCGCTTGAAATGTTTGGTGACTAGATCTGAATACACCCAGACATTCCATGTTCGATTCCTCGGCTGGCTAAGTCCCCCATCATGACTCAAGCAACATTTTCGGCTTACTGTGGTGGTAGTAGGAGATTTTCAAATATTGTCGGGTTATTCGTAACCCGGGAAAGTTTGTCTTTCTTCTTAAAAATTAAAAAAAAAAATGTTGGGCCCGCATTTGGCGTGTTTCCCGATTGTGCACCGGTGCCGAAGAAATCAATGACGCTAGTTACTCTGAGCATTTTTCATTGAAATACCGGTAGAACAAAGACACCACCGACACGCTTGCGCACTAAAGATTTCAATCCGTTCGTTAAGCAAGGAGAATCTATCAAACGGATTTTTTAAAGATTTAATTAAAAATTTAATTCGATAATGTTATATAAAGTTCTGCAAGTATTTTAGTATGTATTTTGTTACAGCTGTTTTGGTTTACTTTAATGTCCAGCAAATTGGTTTAACTGGTAAGAAAAAAAACAATTTAGACACCTTCAAAAATAGACAGTTCAAATGATATAAATAAAGCGTCTTAAGTTCGGTAACCACAGTTTGAAAATTGTCTTGTAAACCGAAACAACCGTAACCAAAATACATACTTTAATACTTGCAGAACTTTACACAACATTTTAAAATTTATTTATAATTCATTTCTTTAAAATTAAATGGAGTTCTACGAATTTTAGTTGACGTTGGACCATTCAAATTGACTTCATTCTACCGTTCAATAGATTCATTGACTAGAAAAATCTCTAACCTCTATTCTTTATTATTAAATAAAATATAATATACAATGAGTTATATATAGTATATAATGCGTGATGGAAATCTCAAAAGTATTAAGCCAGGGTAATTTGGGGAAATTTTTTTGAAACATTGAATTCGAATTCGTAGTTTTAGTGCTCAACTGCCACGCGTCGCGTAAGGTCAGTAAAATGGTATTATGTAAGTAAAATAGCATTAAAAAAGCGTTAAAATGTCCTCGTATAAGACGAAAAATGTTTCCATTACACGGAAAACACTTGTAAAAGCCAAAGAATAACATTTAATTCGTAAATACATGCAAATTATATAGTATTATAGCATTATTTTTTATTACCTACAAAAAACATTCAATAAATCGATTGTTTCCTGAAGTACGTTAGCACCATTAGAAAAAAGCACAATATAGGTAGTCTCATTTAGCATTCAGTAAATGTCTAAGGGTAAGCGAGTGAGCAAATCTTGGCATGAATTAAGAATTTACTGAAAACACAAGCGTGTTTCTTACCTGCCAAATTCTGTCTTGAGTTGTAAAGAAGATAAAAATAAAAGTGCGTTTAACTATTCAGATGAACTAAATGCACTTAAAATAATTTATTGAAGCTTTGAACTGCATTTGCTAAAAATCGATAATTTTGACATTTAATCTTTTAGCATTAAACCTTTGATGTCGCGAAGGCTGTAAAAACTGATCAATCAATGAAAGCAAAATATTCTCACAATAAACAAGCGCATATTAAGGAACTTAAGTTTTACATAGTCAATATAAGAACTTACTTACAAGGAGAAGCGCGACGATCAACTCCAAAGCGTTGAACAAACTTCACTAGAAAAGAGGTGCTTGAATTTAAGATCATTGTGATGAAATTGTTATGGTTAATGAAATAATCTCAAATTGAATACATTTAATACAATAATTATTGTTTGTTTAGTTTATACACAACATTACTTCGAACGGCGGAACCCGATCATTGCGTGTGAAGGTTTCTAGGTTAGGAAGTATAACGCCAAAAATTGACATTGGATATAACCATAGACAACGGAAGATTAAGGAAAATTATCTTAAAAGTAAGCACCGGACATTTCCCGCGGGAATATATTTATTTATTTATTTATTTTCGGGAAATCGACAGTTTACATTTTTACAGATTGTACATGTTTGTATAGCCAAAATAAAACCAATTATGGATTTCCTCCATGTGACTTTACCTCTGATTAACAGCATAATTAAAAAAATTAAATAATAAATTTATAATAAAGCAGTATGAGATCAAAAATTTTATAAAACAAAAGATTAAGTATATAAAACTAAAATTAACATAAAACATAAAATATCAATACATTGGTAACCATAAGAAGCCAGATTGTACATATAATCAAATCATAACAGAATTAAAGCACGATAGAAACATAGACACATAACATATTCATGAAACATCAGAGAAATACTCTTTTATGTACCCCTTATATTTGGTAGGTTCGGAATTGAAAATGTCCACCTTGGATAATATGCTATTGTAACTATTGCATAGTCTGTTCAGACAAGAATTTTGCTTGCAGTTTGTCTTGCATTAATCAACCCTGAACAGGACAGAAGAGCGTGTTGTACGCGCAGGTACATTAAATTGAATTTTATTTAGCAACTCTGGGCATTGAATATTATTGTTAACTAATTTATACAGGAATATTGCATCCTTATGATGCCTTCGTACACTCAATGAATCAATTTTAAAGTATGAGGCTGCCTCTGCATAATTATTAAATCTTACATATGACTTGTAACAAAGATATTTGAGGAATTTGTTTTGAATTGCTTCAATTTTGTTCGTATGGATTTTATAAAATGGAGACCAAACAACTGACGCAAACTCCAAATGACTTCGTACGTAGGCAAAGTAGAGTTGCTTTATGACGTTGATACTATTAAAAAGTTTTGTGTTTCTCATGATAAAACCTAACATTTTAGCAGCTTTATTTGTGATTTGTTGTATATGAAGGTTGTATTGTAGTTTACTATCAAGGGTTATTCCAAGATCACGAATATCTGAGACTGTTGCAATGTTGTTGTTATTTATAGAATAATTAAATATTGTTTTATTTTTATTTCTTGAAAAGGTAATATGATGACATTTTGAGACATTTAGAAATAGTTGATTTTGTTGGCAATAGGTAAATATATTGTTTAAATCATGTTGTAAATTGACGCAATCGTTTAGACTTTTTATTGGCTTGTATAGCTTGGCATCATCAGCAAATAATTCTATTTCAGAGTATTTAACAACATTGACCAAATCATTGATATATAAAATGAAAAATAATGGTCCGAGATGTGAACCCTGTTGGATCCCAGAGGAAATTTCACTGAAATCTGATTCGAAACCCTTTATTGCTACTGCCTGTGATCTCTTGAGTATATAAGATGTAACCCAACGAAATAAATTACCACGTATACCTAATGACCAAAGTTTTCTGAGTAATATTTTTTGATTAATTTTATCAAATGCTTTGGCAAAGTCTGTATAAATGATATCTACTTGAGTGCGGTTGTCCATGTGATCGACAATGAATTCAGTAAGAAGAACGAGGTTACTTTCCACATTTCTGCCTTTTGTAAAACCGTGTTGCTTTGTTGTAATGATGTGATTCAGTTGTGGGCTTAGATATTTGTAAACAATTTTTTCCATTAACTTACTGAATATTGTTAGTTTTAAAATCGGCCGATAGTTTTTAACATTATTTTTTTCACCATTTTTGTGGATTGGTGTTACGTAGGCTCTTTTCCATATTTTAGGTACCGTGCCTTCGTTCATTGATTTATTATATATAATGCAGAGAGGTTTTGCAAGTGTTTCCGCGCAATTAACTATAAAGTATGAGGGAATGTCATCACACCCCGCGCTTGTGTTTATGACAAGAGCTTTTATTTCTTTTAAGATTATTTCTCGTGTGAATTTGACCGTGGTGATATTTATGTTATTTGTGTTTTCTGGTATGTCGAAGTCTGGTAGGTTATTATCGTTTATGTAAACTAATTGGAAATATTCCATGAAAATATTGCATATGTCTTGGCCATTTTCTGCTTTTTTGTCATCTAGGTGCATCGTCCTTGGAAGAGACGATTGTGTTTTTTTCATGTTATTAAAATGATTCCAGAAGAGTTTAGGATTACCATTTATGCTATTTTCAGCAGTATGTATATAATTAATGTAGAGTTGTTGTGCGATACGTTTTTGTCTAGATCTTAAGAGAGAAAACGTTTGATAGTCACGTGGATTTTGAAATTTTTTTAAATTTTTATGGTATTTATTTTTCTCTTTAATTATTTTTATGAGCGATGATGTGTACCACGGCGGATAATTACAATTTTTAGCTGGTTTAGTTGGTACATAATTTATTTTAATGTTGTTTAATATGTTGTAGAAGACGTCAGTTGCGGGTTGAGTATTCAAATGGTTAAGTTTATGATCCCAATCAATTTCGTTTAATTTTGTGTTTATTATTGAATATTCCGCTTTTCTGTATAGTAATATTTGTTTTGCGTTAGTTTTCAGGTTTTTATTTATTTTTTTAATAGGAATTGAAATTAGCAGTGTTTTATGATAAATATCTTCTGGTACTAATGAGATATTATTGTGCCTAATTTTCAGTGGTATGTTGCTTACAGCTAAGTCGAGAATGCGATTATTTATACTATTACTCTGAGAGTTATATTGTTTCAGATTATTAAATGATAAAAATTGTGTAAAGTTCAAATAGGCGGGATTCAATGAATTGATTGGTTCAGTACACATATAATCACAGTTCTCATTAATTGGTAGCCAATGTAAGTGAGATAAGTTGTAATCTCCTACCAAAATGAAACTATCATTATTGTTGTTATCTGTCATAATTTGTGATGTTTTGTTTATGTGAGACATAATATTTATGAGGTGTTTACTGTCAGGTGCAATATATGAAGTGCATATGTTAATTTTTTTACCGGGAAGTGAAATCGTTACCCATATGTCTTCCGCCTCTGATCCCCATTCTATTTTTTGTTCAGAAATTAATTTATTTTTTACTGCGATTAAAACTCCACCACCGCGATTCTGTTTGAGGTTATGGTAATCTCTATCTCTTCTGTAAACATGGTATCTTGGATCGAAAAGTTCCTCATTAAATATTGAATTGTTAAGCCATGTTTCAGTGAGACATATAATGTCATAGTTATTTAATAGTACATTTTGAAGAAAGGTGTTCGTTTTAGTTCTGAGGCCTCTTAAGTTTTGATAATATAATTCTAGAGATTCCATTTTAATGATGCAATAAGTTAATATGATGGTTCTTATGTTAATATGAATATGGTAAATATGAATGTTCTAAGCGTTATTGATGGAAATATTGTATTTTTTTAGTTTTTCTAGGTCGATAAATGAGTTTATGCAATAGTGATCTGAGTTTTCGTTTAGTCTTACATAAATTCTACAGTTTTTTATCCAGCAAAATTTATATTTGTTAATTTTGGTGAACTCTCTGACCCGTTTGTAGAGTATTTTGTTTTTGTGTGTTAAATGTTCATTAATATAGATCCTTTGTTTTCCATTCAAGTTTAATCCTCTGCTGTTAGGCCCCTTCTCGTTCGGATTGCTGCCATGATATCATCTTTTTGTTTTCTGCACTTCAGTTTAACGATAATATTTCGCGGTCTTCCTTCGATCTTCTCCTTGGGGGTTACTCGGGTGGCGTATTCAATTTCTTCAGGGCTTACTATTTTTAATTCAGAATAGATGCTTTTGATAATCTCCGTCAGGTTTTCTTGTTTTTTTTCTGGTATTCCAATGATCTCTCTGTTATTTATGCGTGCGTGTTGTTCGTTAGCGTCCAATTGTTTTTGTAATTCGTTAAATTCCCTTTGAATTACGGCGTTTTGTTCCAGACTATAGTAGCAATTTCTATAATTTCATTAAGAATTCTAATTTGACCCATGCACTATTTTTGTTTTTTATGTATCAACTGAGATATTAGTAGGTATTTCTTAATAACGGATTACTAAACAGTGCACCGCTATCAAGCATCTGTCGCCAAGTGACAGGTGTTTTGAAAAAGCCCAGAGGTGGTTGATTGGTTCTTAAATAAAATTAAAATCAAAAAATTGTTTCGTTTCATTTAATTGTACACATACCGAGAACAAACATCGTTACATGTATGAATGTCGCTCATTTTAAAAGTAAGTAGTAGGTATTATGAATTTTGGCGTCTCATAAAGTGACAGGTGACAGTCCTAGATGGAAGTTTCACAAAATTTGTGCTGAGTTGCCAGACGTTAAATAAGTCCCTGCTGAACGTTAGGGAAAATTGCGTTATTCCACGGGCAACATCTACAAAAATTGTATTGATCGCGCTGTTTACAGGTTTTTTCGTTTGTTTTTAAGGTTTTGCTTCGGAATAATAAAAGGGATTCAGATTATTGACAAGGGAGAAATTTCATTATAATAATTCGAGTCATCTCCCGATTTCTTCAAATTCTCTCATTTTCTCCCGATTTTTAGGCGAAAATTCTCACGATTTTGAAGTTTTGGGTTCGGCAACACTGGACTGTTTCTATGGAATTTCTTTGACTGTCAGTTGTGGTTCGCGTGGTCGTTCAATACCATTCTTGCTACACTTTTCGGCTAAAGTTCGGTTTTTGGGGGAAATTCCTAAAAAATAAAACTAGTTATTTTTATACTAATTATGGGCCGGAAAAACCGAATCTGAAAGAATTAGGCGGCGGAAAGCAATATTAACTGAGTTACACGACTTTAAAATTTTTTATACGCATACAGGAAAATAGCCATTTTGGAAACATTCTGATTCCTACAAAATCAAACTAATAGTTATTTTTATACTAACTTTGGGCCGGGGAATCCGAATCTGAAAGAATTAGGCGGCGGCAAGCAATATTAACTGAATTACACGACTTTAAAATTTTCCATACATGCACTTGAAAATATTCATTTCGCAAGCTGATTTTGACTTGACACACGTAGTACAAAGACCATAGAAAACAAGATAACATAGATGTTTTTACCACACAAAATTAAGTGTTGCCATTAACCAGTAATATCAATAACGTAAAATAACACGTTTATATTTTAAGTACTTATTCTTTTTAAATTTTACTCACTTTTGTATCACAAACCATGTTACATAAACCCAGCGTAGATGCTAAACTATTTGAAAACAGGGATGTTTTATTGCCGTGACGCGAGCAGGCGGTATAAAGGGGCACAAACCATGTTACACAAACCTAGCGTAGCCGTTAAGCTACTTGAAAACAGGGATGTTTTTTTGCCGTGACGTGAGCAGGCGGTATAAAGGGGCACAAACCATGTTACACAAACCTAGCGTAGCCGCTAAACTACTTGAAAACAGGGATGTTTTTATGCCGTGACGCGAGCAGGCGGTATAAAGGGGCACAAACCATGTTACACAAACCTAGCGTAGCCGCTAAACTACTTGAAAACGTAGGCTGTTTTTTTAAATTGATGCGAGCAGGCGGTATAAAGGGGCACAAACCATGTTACACAAACCTAGCGTAGCCGCTAAACTACTTGAAAACGTAGGCTGTTTTTTTAAATTGACGCGAGCAGGCGGTATAAAGGGGCACAAACCATGTTACACAAACCTCGCGTAGCCGTTAAACTACTTGAAAACAGGGATGTTTTTTAAAATTGACGCGAGCAGGCGGTATAAAGGGGTACAAACCATGTTACACAAACCTAGCGTTAGGTTAGGTTTGGTTACGCATTTTTAAGATTACGAATTTTCATACTTTTGGTTTAAGAATACGGCCGTTGAGATAGTTGTAATTCATAAATATAGGGATAAATATTTTTTGAGACTTGGTAACACTGCCAACACATGTTTTCGTAGATTTCTTGTTTATCTATGATTTTGTACTGAATGAGTCAAATTCAGCTACCGAAATGAATATTTTCTTGTTTGTGTGTATTGAAAATTTTAAAGTCGTGTAATTCAGTTAATATTGCTTGCCGCCGCCTAATTCTTTCAGATTCGGATTCCTCGGCCCAAAGTTAGTATAAAAATAACTATTAGTTTGATTTTGTAGGAATCAGAATACTTCCAAAATGGCTATTTTCCTGTACGCGTATAAAAAATTTTAAAGTCGTGTAACTCAGTTAATATTGCTTTCCGCCGCCTAATTCTTTCAGATTCGGTTTTTCCGGCCCATAATTAGTATAAAAATAACTAGTTTTGTTTTTTAGGAATTTCCCCCAAAAACCGAATTTATTCCCACTTTTCTTAAGTAATATTGTATAAATTGAACATTACTTGTGTTCCATTACAGTTTATGGCTACCTTAGCGACCTTTACATTTGTATACCGAAGTTATTGACATACTGTTACTGTTCTCGCTAGGGAACAAATTGGACCGCCGCTTCCCCCTGTACGTAAGTAAATTCGTGTTTTAGTAAGACAGAAACCGCTTAATTGCTGTTCGTTTATCATTAGAATATATCGACATTTTCATATTATATTGGCTGAGGTGGAAAGCATTCCTGGAGACTTACACAAGTCTGTGATCCGATAGTCCCAGGTCAATGACTTTTCATATGTGGGCTGAGGTGGAAAGTATTCCTGGAGACTTACACAAGTCTGTGATCCGGTAGTCCCAGTTCAATGACTTTTCATATGTGGGCTGAGGTGGAAAGTATTCCTGGAGACTTACACAAGTCTGTGATCCGATAGTCCCAGGTCAATGACTTCCGCTGTCAGCTTATCTTTAGCCCTGGAATTTTTGCGGCCATGTTGATATCTTGAAAATATTCCGGTTTCAGTAGGTCATTTCTTTGATTGCCAATGCATATATTCCAAAACACCCACAACAGATGTTCAAATTCCCCACAGTATCCAAACAGTATCCCCACAAGTGCTTTTACCTAAAAACAAAATATAATTTTATTAAAATTAGCATTTATTTCTTACATTTAGTCATTTTCAGATTTTTTTCTTTCACGTACTTATTAAAAATATAAATTTTTTGAAAATTTGCTGCAAAATTTGCATTTTCACTTGTAATTGTAAATATTATTTTTTTAATGTGGTTGGATAATCCTACTAATATTATAAAGGTGAAAGTTTGTATGGATGTATGTTTGTTACTCTTTCACGCGAAAACTACTGAATGGATTTTAATGAAACTTTACAATAATAAAGCTCATACATCAGAATAGTCTATAGGCTATATATATTGGTAAAATCTAGCGTTATGAATAATCTCTGGCGTTATGAAATTATTTTTCATACGTTTTCTGTCGTTAACAAAAAACCGATTTATTGCAAACGCCAATTGTTGCCTTGGAAACGATGTTTTTTTTTTTTAATTAGGTTACTATGGACATCAAAAGGGATGTTAAAATTCAAATACGTATAAAATACTAATTCCTACTTTACTGAATGGATTTTTATGAAACTTTACAATAATATAAACCAAGTAGGGAAGTAGGTACTTCGCTAATTTAAATATTTTCTAAAATAGAATTTTTATTTAAGAATTTTTGTTTTGCAAAATGTCATTCTCAAATTTTGACAACACAGAACAATTATTATAAAACTGCCGTACTGGATTTTTTGGTAGAATATAAAAAAGATAAAATGTAATAAGACAAGAAGGCCTCTTGCATGCCATAATGGAGGGTATGACCGAGGGGACAAACGCTAGGGGACGCCCACGCCGAGAGTACCTGGAGGACCTGCTGGTGGACGTGCGCTGCTCATCATATGCAGACTTCAAAAGAGCCCCACAAGACAGGGAAGAGTGGTAGAAACGAATAGATGAAATTGCTGGAAACCAATCCCACGATTGAAACCAGAGAGAGAGATAAAAAGAAAAATAATAATTCATACTTAGGGAACGTACCCATACTACGTGACCTCTTCGGGTCGGGAGGGGGGGAGGGTCTTAAAAATGTCACGCTTGGTACAAATGAGCGGCGGTTTGCTTAGGATTTTGATCACCGGGGGGGGGGGGGGGGGGGGAGGGTTACAATTTGCAAAAAATTGGTCACGTAGTATGGGTACGTTCCCTTAATAACTATCTGGGCTAAATTTCGGTTTAGGGGCGAGAGTCCTAGATAAATTTTTTTTATACTAATTATGGGCCGGAAAATCCGAATCTGAAAGAATTAGGCGTCGGCAAGCAATATTAACTGAATTACACGACTTTAAAATTTTCTATAAATACAAAGGAAAACTAGCCATTTTGAATGCATTGACATTACAAGTCATAGAAAAACAAGAAAGATGTTACACCACATAAAATTAAGTGTTGCCATTAAGCAATAATATCAATAACTAATTTAAGTAATTATTTTTTATAAATTTTACTCACTTTTGTATCACAAACCATGTTACATAAACCTAGCGTAGCCGCTAAACTACTTGAAAACTGGGATGTTTTCTTGCCTTGACGCGAGCAGGCGGTATAAAGGGGCACAAACCATGTTACACAAACCTAGCGTTAGGTTTGGTTAGGTTACTTGACGCGAGCAGGCGGTATAAAGGGGCACAAACCATGTTACACAAACCTAGCGTTAGGTTAGGTTAGGTTACGCATTTTTAAGACTACGAATTTTCATACTTTTGGTCTAAGAATACGGCCGTTGAGATAGTCATAATTCATCAGGTTAATGTGTTATGTGATGAATTATCATGTGAGGAAGTATCTTGTCGGAAAGTTTTACGTTATTGATATTATTGCTTAATGGCAACACTTAATTTTATGTGGTGTAACATCTTTCTTGTTTTTCTATGACTTGGAGTGTCAATGCATTCAAAATGGCTTGTATTCCTTTGTATTTATAGAAAATTTTAAAGTCATGTAATTCAGTTAATATTGCTTGCCGACGCCTAATTCTTTCAGATTCGGATTTTCCGGCCCATAATTAGTATGATTTTTATTTTTATCTAGGACTCTCGCCCCTAAACCGAATTTTTTCCACTATCTGTAATAATGAATCACCGAAATATACGTATGTATGCGAAATAAAAAAGTCATGAAGAGCAGCGCACGTCCACCAGCAGGTCCTCCAGGTACTCTCGGCGTGGGCGTCCCCTAGCGTTTGTCCCCTCGGTCATACCCTCCATTATGGCATGCAAGAGGCCTTCTTGTCTTATTACATTTTATCTTTTTTATATTCTACCAAAAAATCCAGTACGGCAGTTTTATAATAATTGTTCTGTGTTGTCAAAATTTGAGAATGACATTTTGCAAAACAAAAATTCTTAAATAAAAATTCTATTTTAGAAAATATTTAAATTAGCGAAGTACCTACTTCCCAACTTGGTTTATATTATTGTAAAGTTTCATTAAAATCCATTCAGTAAAGTAGGAATTAGTATTTTATACGTATTTGAATTTTAACATCCCTTTTGATGTCCAAAGTAACCTAATTAAAATAAAAAAAAACATCGTTTCCAAGGCGACAATTGGCGTTTGCAATAAATCGGTTTTTTGTTAACGACAGAAAACGTATGAAAAATAATTTCATAACGCCAGAGATTATTCATAACGCTAGATTTTACCAATATATATAGCCTATAGACTATTCTGATGTATGAGCTTTATTATTGTAAAGTTTCATTAAAATCCATTCAGTAGTTTTCTTGTGAAAGAGTAACAAACATACATCCAAACAAACTTTCACCTTCATAATATTAGTAGACATTAAGTCTGAAGTACCTAATACAATTGAAAATAATAATAATGATATAATGTCAAATATACTGTTTTTGACGTTAACCCATTGGAAAATTTTAAAAGGTTACTAGGTCCTGCAACAATTGATATTAGTCGGAAATCTTTCTTGATAAATAAATAACTGTATTTTCTCCCTGATGTAGCACAATGGCGTTTGGATGTAGAATCTTTTCTTCATCAAAACGCATTTGAATATTTGTGTAAACAACAAACGTCAAGTGTTCATTGCGTACGTGGGGACAGGTCCTTACCCCAGACAACCAGCCAAACTGTGTGAACCGCGCGAACTTTTTTTATTTATTTATTAGAGATAATATATTACAAAATTATTACATAAAATTTATAATACATTACTCCCAATGAGTTTAATAAAACTCATTTCGGGAAGGACAACATTATACATCTAAAGGAAAATTATTTTTACATAAGAACACGGAAATCAATGAACAATACATAGATTTTTAAATGGACTAGACACACTTGATACAGGTAATTGAAGAATATACAAGAGTTACAAAGGAAGACAGCTAAATTCGTCACTGGTTAATAAAGTTGCTGAGAAAATATCCTTTTAGAGCAGGGGTGGGGAACCTTTTTAGCGTCGCGGGCCATTTGGATGTTTATACTTTAACCCGCGGGCCGCACTCCGATTTCCGTCTCGGGGGGGGGGGGGGGGGGGGGGGAAGCCACATTCAAATCAGAGAACTGGTTTTACTAAAACTAATTTAAAAATATTACGTAACTGCCAACTGCCGACACTCTTTAATTATAGCTTCACTCAGAACATGCAAATGGTTTTACGTAGTCTGCAACCACAATTTTATAACTGCACTTTGAACACGAGAATAGTTTCCGTCAAAATGCATTCGCAGATGTAACCACAACTGGAATTCTTTGTTGCATTCTGAACACGGAACAAGTTTCAATTTAGATTAAATTTGCATGCGGGGAATTAAAACTACACTCAGAACATGAAAATGGCTTTCCTCTATTTCTGGCAGCATAAACTACAGAACTAGAATTTTATAAAGGCACATCCAACATAAGAAATGCGTCAGCAAATGAAATCACACCTGATGCGTTTTCGTTGCATTCTTAACACAGAACTGGTTTTAATTACAGGTTGAATCTGTACGCGGGGAATTAAAACTATAATCAGAACGTGAACTTGCTTTCCTCCAATACTGGCAGCACATATGCAAATACAATTTTATATCTGCACTTCACACACGAGAATGGTTTCTTACGAAACTTGTTAGCGAGATAAAACCCCACCTGGAAATTTTTCGTTGCATTCTGAACACAGAACTGGTTTTACTTATAAAGTGAGTTTGTACGCGGAGAACTAAAACTCCATTCAGAACATGAAAATGGTTTTCCTCCAATTCTGCAGCACACAGTACGCAACTAGAATTTTATAAATGCACTTCTTACACGAGGAATGCGCCAAATATGAAACCCCCACCTGAAATTTTTTCGTTGCTTTCTAAACAATGAACTGGTTTTTCCATCAGAGCGAAAAGGATTGTGAGTCCCTAGCTTTAATTTTTTTTATTTTTTTTTTATTTAGTAACTATATAATATTTTTTTTACATTTTTATATGAAATATGTTAGATGTATATATAAAATAGAAAATATATTCGTAGTCCTCCTCACTAGGAGATCCTGTGCTGAGGGGGACTATGTTTTGGATAAGTTTTTCAGCGACTTCTATGGTTTAACTTATTTGGATAAGGTTTTTCAGAAACTTCTAAGATGTTTTAAGTATACTAGTAAGGTCGTTTTCCGATAGTTCCTTCAGCCAACATTTAATGTCCTTAATGTAGCTATTTTTTGTTTTAGTTTGTTTGATACTAAGTTGGAGTTTATTATATAACTTTACTGCTAAAAATTCAGATTAATACTACTCCTAGAACACCACAATGGTTTTACCTTCGAAATGCGTCAGGGTTAGCAGATGAATCCGCAACAGGAATTTGCATTGTGAACACAAGATTGGTTTTACCTTCAGAATGAATAGGAGTCCACTAGTCAACCAGCTAAAATTAAATTGTACTCTTAATTACGTGAATGGTTTTTCTACATATTGTAGCATATTTTTTTGTCCGCAATATAATTTTATATTCATTTAACTAATTACAATAAATTACATGTAATTATTTTTGTGTCGCAATTATTATGGCATTTGTGTTTGCATTATATACAAAATGTCAAGGGATGTGCTTGACTTAATATAACCGGTGAATCCTAACTTTATTTGGGGAGATTGTTATATCTAGCTTTTAGTTCATCATCGCTTTGTTATTGAATAATTTCGTGCTGCAGATTATCAGGCACATTATATGGTTTGACGTTGAACGGTTTATCAAATATGTTCAAATCCGTTTGCTCTCTTTTCACTTCCTTAAATCGTACATTAAATGCCTCACTTAATTTTGCGCACTCACCAGCGTATTCAAACGATGTAGAAGGCTTTTGTCCTTGCCTTAATTTAGTTTAGTCTTAATTCTTGTCCTTAATTTAGTTTCAAATGATTTTACGTTTCACTCAGCTTCAACTTTTCTTTTCTTCGTAATTGTCATTAATAGGATTTTATTGTTTTACTATCCACTAGAAATTTATAACAGAATGCCTAAGATTCTCCTCTGGGTAGAGTTTCCATTAATCCTGAAATATCGGAACTGTCCCTTAATAGAAAATTAAAAGTTCCGATGGAATTTCACTATCGTTTCACCATACCAAATTAAAATGAAAGTAAAATGGGAGGTTTTATCACGTTATCATTTTTATCTGAACTATTTGCTAGTAACGATTTTGTAATAACGTCTTAAAAATGCATCTGAAACACTGTGAAAAAACATCCCGTTCTGTGTAATTTTTTGTGGTTCTTTTAAAAGTGCCCGCGGGCCGCACCAAAAGGCCTCGCGGGCCGCATGTGGCCCGCGGGCCGCAGGTTCCCCACCCCTGTTTTAGAGCCTTTGCCAATATTTTTTTGTTTGATTTTGGTAGTTTAAGGACATTAGGTAATGCGTTGTATTGCGTATGTGCGATGTATTGTAAGGAGTTAATTCCAAATTTAGTTGTGTGTGTAGATGACGATAGGTGTATTTGATTTTGTGATCGTGTTTTGTGCTGGTGTATATCGGAATTAAAGGCTGGTTTAGTGTTGGTGTGAGAGGAGTGTTGAATTATTTGTAGGATGGCAGTGGTGATGCTATATTTTGGCAGAATGGTAAAGGGAAGAATTTGTGTCAGTGAGTATATGTCTTTGACATGTGTGTCCCATGGTAGATGGTATATATTTCTTATGGCTCTATTTTGGATTACTTGTATTTCAGATATTTGTTTCTTAGTAATGGTGCCCCAGATACTAACCAGATAACTTAGGTGAGAGTGGATCAGAGCATAATATGTGGCACGCAGTAAAGCTGTGGGGAGCACATCTTGAAGTCGATAGAGTACATCAGTTATCGGGGAAATTTTGGATTTAACATATTCAACATGGGAGTTCCACGATAGGTTAGAATCTATGAATAACCCTAAATATTTCGTTACTTGTACATTTTGGAGCTTTTCATTTCCAAGAGTAATATTCATTGTCATGTAATCTTTTTTCCCGAAAGTGAGGTAGTGAGTTTTTTTGACATTGAGGCTTAATTTATTTATCCGCAACCATTTAGCTAGCTTTGCGAGATCTTTATTCATTAGAGATTCAAGTTCCCTCAGATTTTTACAACGATAATAAATCACAGTATCATCAGCGTAAAGTTGAAGTTTTCCCAAGATGCCGCATTTAGTTATATCATTGATGTATAGTAAGAAAAGTAGGGGTCCTAGAATCGAGCCCTGTGGCACTCCACATGTGATTTTTCCAAAGCCGCTTAGGTTCCCTTCGATGTCGACAAGGCAATATCTATCAGATAGGTAACTTCGGAGGAGCTTTAAAGATTTCCCGACTATACCCAAATGTTCCAATTTTTGTAGGAGTATTTTATGATCTACTGTATCAAAGTCTTTTTTTAGATCTATAAAAATAGCTGCTACATATTCGCCCTGGTCTATGTACTGCTGAATGTTCGAGATGAAATCGAAGGTGGCACATTGGTTACTGGAGTTTTTACGAAAGCCATATTTCTGTGAATTTAGAAGTGTATTTTAGAAGTCTATCCTTGATAATAGTCTCGAACACCTTTGAAAATACTGATAAAACCGATATTGGGCGATAGTTAGAAATACATTTTTTGCAGCCTTCTTTATAAATTGGTATAATTTTTGCTAGCTTTGATTGATTTGGGAATACTCCCGAGCCTATAGAGGAATTGATAAGTTGCGCCAGGTGCTCAGCTAGTTCTTCTTTACAGGTTTTAAGGATGCACGGGGTTACTCCATCGATACCTGCCGCTGCATTCGACCTAAGTTTCGAGATGATCCTTAATACCTCAGCCTTATTTGTCCTAGCCATATATAAGGATTGACTTGCCTTTGGTTCTACATATATGGTAATACAATCATCCGGGAATGATGGAATGGCAGCTGCCAACTTTTCTCCAACTGATAAGAAAAATTCATTAAATGCTGAAGCTATTTCACTAGGTCCCCTAAGCTCACAATTATTTACGATGAGAGATTCGATGGTGTTGGAGGGTTTATGTGCACGGTTAGATAAAATTGAGTTAATGGTTTTCCAAGTTTTTCTAGGGTTATTCAGGTTTTGTTGAAGGCTATTGAATATTTGTTTTTCAAACTTCTCCTATAATTAGTTATTAAGTTTCTCAGTTTATTTTTATGGACTACAAGAGACATATTTCCTGGGTCTTGTTTCCACTGCTTGTGAAGCTGGTTTCTTTCTTTGATCAGCGAATTCAGTTTAGAATCGAACTACGGTGTATTTAAATGTTGTCGAATAGCTATTTTCACTTTAGGTGTCGTTTTACCTGCTTCTATTGCATTCACCCTAAACTTCACCCTAATCTTTCAACCGTGTTTCAATAAACGGAGGAGACGGAAAACAAAAAATGTTGATAGTGATATTTGAGGGATTGTAACGGCAAACGTTAATGGCGGAGGTCGCAAGAGACCCGTCTGTGTCTGTACATAACCTAAAAGCCAGGCAAGGAAATTTTTGTTTATGACTTCATTACTTTCTATATATAACCTAAATATTTTGTTGACGAGTACGAGTACTATCTTCACTGTCAGTCGTTTCACCCTGTTTCCAATCGCTAATTCTACATAATATCCCCTTACTTCATTTCGTAGAGTTAAATTTATCGTTCCATACTTGTGATAATTATTGGTAGGTACTTAAGTACTTATGCTAATATTAATCAGGCTATTCATTTGGTAGCGGCTGACAGCCGAACTGATCGACACCTGTTCTTTCATTTGAGCTAAAGCAGGCTCACATGCACAATTGCGCTGTGTCTAACACAAACTAACTTACCCTACCAACGCTTATCAGTACACCTTCATGTGTAAGGAATTCATTTAACGTTTTTTTCGAGGAACATTTAAACCATCAATAGAAGTCTACCTAATTTTGGATTATTGTTTCTGTGGAAAAATTAAATTGCTACTTTGACTTGATCAGTACTAGAGTGAGACAGCAACAGTCTGTGGTTAATATACCGTAGCATCTTTTCGCACTTTCTTCTTCTAATCCCAGAAATTTGACAAAATAGACGTCAGTCGTAGTAACATCCATTGTTTTACTTGTATACCTTGCTTATTGTGTAAATCAGTTGTGTACTTCTTCTTAAGCCCTGCTCTCAATAACACAAATAGCATTAGCGGAATCTGGTTGTTGTAAACAAGTCCCTAAATAATATTGGCAGCATACCGTTTTTAAAATGCATTCATAAAAATAATTACATTACATTAACATGTTAAAAGCGGAATGGCGGATCCAAAATACGGTAATACCGGTTTATCTTAAGAGATATATATTGTGTACATTGTGTCGAGTTAGGCTGCTTTTGATGGCGATTCTCTCCACCTTTTTCAAATGTCAAATGCGAGCTTAAAATATTGTCACAATAATTATTATATCCTTATTTCAAAATATGAGTTATGCTTACGACTTCAATATTTGGCAAAATGTTTCAAGTAAAATCAAATATTTAAAACTCACGCAAAATAATTTTCCTTTATAAAAATGTTCTGTTTCAGGATTTTTTTTTTACTTGAACCAATCATCAAACGCTACCACAGCAGTGTCATGGATCTACTAAATCCTGATACTGTTTCTATCAAGACGGAACCAGGATCCCAGGAAGAAGGCGGAGGTGTAATGCTGTATGCAGATATAGATTTTGGCCTCCAAGATGTAAAGAAGGAATGTTTTCAATATGCGGAGATTACTCAGACAACCAGTTAGTTATATTGAATATATTAAAAAATGTGACATGTTTAATTTTAAAAATATTTATAAAAAATGCTACTTTTATAATTTGGAATTATTAACTTGAATGTATTAATTAATAAGTTCCTGATTCCTCGAGTATTTACCTGTTTTTATTTGGGACATGTTATCAGTTACACGTTACAGTTATGAAAATATTGATGGAAATAAAAACTTTTTCATTGACTTCTTCAAGAGCAGGGTCCATCTTGAAGCGTTGACAACTGATGCGTACATCTGGTGTCATTCTTTTATCTTAAATTTTGCATCCAAAACCACGCCTTTATACATATGTTAAATGATTGGGTTTTAAATCTTTCAAATTAATAGATTTTTTTATAAAGTCTCGTTGTATGAAAATTATTGTAGTGTACGAATGTCGTACACTACATTCAAAGAACGTTACAATTATCAATGTTCGTTTTGTCATTTTGGTTTTGCAGGCAGCACTATTGTGGAGACAGTGGCCATCAAGGAGGATCTTGGATCCCGAGAAGAAGATGAAGGGAGTTTTCCATTTATGGAAAATGATATGGACCTGTCGGATGTTAAGAAAGAATGCTTAGAACGCGTCGAAATGAACCAGACAACAGGTAAATTCTATTTTCATTGTAAGAACATTATCTGGTATCCATTTTTTCAACTTATCGCGGAAAATAAATCTCAATTTTTATTCGCCTTTTTTATTCACATTCTTTTTCAAATTTGTCGACAGATCTGAAGACGCATCCTGTGGATAAACGATTATTTTGTCCTCAATGTGACTACTCTTGCTATCATAGGAATGATTTTGCTAGTCACCGTATAACCCATACTGGAGTTAAACCCTTTTCCTGTTCCGAGTGCAACTATTCATGTTCTCAAAAGGACAGTTTGTCGATCCACATGCTGACTCACAGTAGAAAATGGCCTTTTTCTTGTTCCGAGTGTAACTATTCATGTTCTCAAAAGGGCAGTCTCACGAGGCACAATCTGACTCACAGTGGAGAAAAACCTTTTTCTTGTTCCGAGTGCAATAATTCATGTTCTCAAAAGGGCAGTCTGATCATCCACATGCTGACTCACAGTGGAGAAAAACCTTTTTCTTGTTCCGAGTGTAACTATTCATGTTCTCGAAAGGGTAGTCTGACCATCCACATGCTGACTCACAGTGGAGAAAAACCTTTTTCTTGTTCCGAGTGCAACTACTCATGTTCTCAAAAGGGCAGTCTGACCATCCACATGCTGACTCACAGTGGAGAAAAACCTTTTTCTTGTACTAAGTGCAACTATTCATGTTCTCGAAAGGGCGTTCTCACGAGGCACAAGCTGACTCACAGTGGAGAAAAACCTTTTTCTTGTTCCGAGTGCAACTATTCATGTTCTCAAAAGGGCGATCTCACGAGGCACAAGCTGACTCACAGTGGAGAAAAACCTTTTTCTTGTTCCGAGTGCAACTATTCATGTTATCAAAAGCGCGTTCTCACGAGGCACAAGCTGACTCACAGTGGAAAAAAACCTTTTTCTTGTTCCGAGTGCAACTATTCATGTTCTCAAAAGGGCAGTCTGACCATCCACTTGCTTACTCACAGTGGAGAAAAACCTTTTTCTTGTACAGAGTGCAACTATTCATGTTCTCGAAAGGGCGTTCTCACGAGGCACAAGCTGACTCACAGTGGAGAAAAACCTTTTTCTTGTTCCGAGTGCAACTATTCATGTTCTCAAAAAGGCCGTCTGTCCATCCACATGTTGACTCACAGTGGATAAAAACCTTTTTCTTGTTCCGAGTGTAACTATTCATGTTCTCGAAAGGGTAGTCTGACCATTCACATGCTGACTCACAGTGGATAAAAACCTTTTTTTTGTTCCGAGTGCAACTATTCATGTTCTCAAAAAGGCAGTCTCACGAGGAACAAGCTGACTCACAGTGGAGAAAAACCTTTTTCTTGTACTGAGTGCAACTATTCATGTTCTCGAAAGGGCAGTCTGACCACCCACATGCTGACATACATTGGATAAAAACCTTTTTCTTGTTCTGAGTGTAACTATTCATGTAATCAAAAGGGCGATCGCACGAGGCACAGGCTGACTCACAGTGGAGAAAAACCTTTTTCCTGTTCCGAGTGCAACTATTCATGTTCTCAAAAGGGCAGTCTGACCATCCACTTGCTGACTCACAGTGGAGAAAAACCTTATTTTTGTTCCGAGTGCAACTATTCATGTTCTCAAAAGGGCAGTCTAACGATCCACAAGCTGACTCACAGTGAAAAAAAACTTTTTCTTGTTCCTAGTGCAACTATTCATGTTCTCGAAAGGGCAGTTTGACCATCCACATGCTGACTCACAGTGGAGAGAAACCTTTTTCTTGATCCTAGTGCAACTATTCATGTTTTCAAAAGGGCAATCTGACGAGCCACATGCTGACTCACTATTGATAAAAACCTTTATTGTGAACTAAGTGCAGCAATTCGTCTTCTCAAATGTGAGTTTTTAAGAAGAACTTGGGAACTATTGTTGCAGAATAAACTTTTTCGTATTTTGTCTGCTATTATGCCTTTTGTCGAAGTTACTTTAACGGAGTTACGCTAGTCAACCAGGACAGGAACTGGTTCAAAAATAGCATGTTCCTCGAATCCACTGTCATCTAGTGATCTCTAGTCACTGGTACTCAATAACCCAGACATGCAATGGCGTCGTATGCAGTATATAACCGTTTGATGCAACTGAGTATTACCGTCAAATTTTACATATCTGGAGCGATACTGCAAATTCATTAAATTGTAGTACTTATGTTTGCCTGGGGCACGTCTTTATGCTAGCTGCCGACGGAATTGGCGACTTCTTTTTATGAATTCTAGAATTAGAAACGGAACTACAATAATTAAAGCGAATGTTGCCATATAAAGGTGTAAAACAAAATGGTTTACTACGGCTGGTATTACAGTATACTTCGAACTTGTTTTTGGCGTTTAGCTTTGATGTAGCCGTCAATTACCCGATACCAAGAGCTACGCCGACGTAGTATTGACTAGGTATAATGGTTTTATTTTTTGTGAATTCGAATTTTGCGTTTTTTGAACTTATCAAAGTCAACTTTAATGGGGGGATGGGGGTTACAACACGTTATACGCCCCGGGTGCCACCCTTACCTGCAACGCCACTGAGTATACTGGAATAACACTTCGTAGTGGATTGGAGCTGGCAACACGGTATCACTTCCAATTACATAAGCACACATTCCACCACTTACAATTATACATCTACCCTGATTATGGATACTTTAGCGATGTCCGAAACGTTGGCTATAGTAGGAGGTAGCGCAACACGGCATAGCACTTCAAAAACAAAAATAATTTTTGACCGTGAAAATCTAAAAACGTATCCACAGAATGTGGTTGTTTATTTTTAAATAGTATTTAAGTGAATTTTATTCCGAATCCTTGTCAGAATATCCTGAATCACAATATTCCGAATCCTTGTCAGAATATCCTGAATCACAATATTCCGAATCCTTGTCAGAATATCCTGAATCACAATATTCCGAATCCTTGTCAGAATATCCTAAATCACAATTATTCGGGTTAATGTACTATTTTTACTGGGTAGGGTTAATTCTATATTTTTTTTAAATTTAAAGATATTGTCATAATATGATCTCAATTAATGAAACTAGTGGTGTATTTCTTTTTAATTCTTATTTTATTAAATGAACCTTTAGTTTAATTCTTGGACATTTTGTAGGTGGTTATTTTGAGTGTGCACTTTTTTTCCTTTTAGTGTGTATTTTGAATAGGCACTTTATACTAAATATAACTTTCTTTAAATTCCGTAAATTTTTAATTAAATTCGGATCGTTTCTATTTATGTTATTTATAAAACCAACCAAAATGTCTTTAGAATGTTAATGTTTTTAACATTTATAATTAAATAGGTATGTATATCATTAGTATGTCAGAAATTTTATTCCACATCTAATTTAATGTTTTTTTTTTCTTTTTTCATTTTATGCGTTCTTTATTACATAAAAGGTTAATTTATTTATGCATTGTGGTATAGGGGATATTAATTATTTACATTTATTCGGATAATATGGTCATCATTTGACTAAGGCATTTCTACTAGCTATAAGTCTTAGATATAAGTTACTAGCTATAAGTCGTAGATATGAGTTACCAGCTATAAGTCTTAGTTTTAAGTCACTTGTTATGATTGTAAATCTAACCTGTAAGCCAGTTATATTAATTATTTTATATATGTATTTGTTCAGTGCCCTTGAGGTAGTTTTTCATTGAAATGGCGCTATATAAATTAATGAAATAATTTAATTATAACTATTATTATCATGTACAGTACCCAGAAAACTTTCTTGTAGAGAGTCTCATTCACCAAGGAAGATCATCGTAGATCAGTGATCACCGGATGGTTTATTGCATCTGGTAAACAACAATCAACTTCTTTATTTGAGATTGTGCTTACTGTTTACAGCCATCAGTACGTAGAAATGAAATAACATGGTTTTAGGGTATATTCTGAAGGATCTATAACGATGGGTTGATTTGGATGGGCCTGTTCACTAATACTTACCTGCGGCCATCCATCCATGTTATTTTGACTCTTTTCAAGGCCGTAGTCACAGGGGGAATCGAGGGGATTAATCCCCCCCCCCGAAATCTAATAAAGCACACTGAAAATATGATGTTAAACGTAGCGACGCCCGACTGACCAAAATGAACTTATTGCAATTTGTGGTGAAATTGTCAAAAAAAACTGTTGCAAAGATTGAATTCTACAAAATGTTTTTCAGTCCTTGTTGACGAAACTACTGATGTTTCACTAAAAGACAAGAACAGATGTCCATCTGTGTGAGATATGCAGAGCTAAAAGATAATCTGCCTTACTAAAAAACCCCGTGAAAAATTTATTTAATTGATAAACGAGCGTGTATGTGAAAACATTACTAATTAAGAAATTATTCGTGGAAAGAAGTATACATTGTTTACACAGCCTGAGAGGGTAGTTTGTCTCATGTGTACGACTGTTTTGTTAATGATTTCTGAACGAATATTGTAATTTTTCCCAAGTATTTTGAATGTTCTATATTATTTTTCAATATATCGTAAAAACAAATACCATTTATAAAAACCAGATAAATTTAACTTTTAGATTTGTTTATTTAAAATATGCTTTAGTTTTAAAAAATATTATATTTTAAGATTCAAACACGGAAACAAATGGAAAAAAATTTCTTACCAAAACATTTTTGATCAAAATGTAGAGAAATTAAAAAAAATCACACTTTAAAAAACACAGTCCTTTTTATATAATGAATTTGGTAGGAAACGGTCTTCTCACTTTTTCCTTATGGATACAATAAATAAATAGTAAATTTGCTTTAATGCCAAAAAAATAACCTATAAATAAACCGACATTTAAAATGGATTTCTTGCATCTCTAAAGACGTTAATCTATTTGATACGTTTACCACCACATGTATTAGATATTAATATTATTAAAAAAAAAATCATCACCTTTAGGAAATTCTCATAAAATAAAGTTCTTAAAATTTAATTTTGATTTTTTAAGTAACCTATAAAACAATTCAACTTTCATTTTTCAAAGTACGATTATTAGGCTAATAACTTGATTAATTAATTAAGCCACAAAAAACATTCATATAATTTATACATATATTAATTATATGAATATAAGAGTGAATTAGTCATAATAATAGAAATTACAATCACATAGAAAGTACAACACACATCCACGGAGCCAAATTTTTTTCTCGGCTAATGTTTTTTCAGCGCGAACGACAAACGACAAACCATCGCCACCTATGAATGAGGGTATGAATGAAAACAAACAATCTAGTAAGTATACTATAAGAAATTACAATGTTGTCAGATCTAAAATACATGCAATTCGTTTTTACAGCGTGGCTGCGGAAGAAAGCATATTAGTAATAGATCGTGTTTTAGTGTATACGGGGTTTATTTATGTTATTATTATCATATAATGAGCAGGCAGAATTGTGCTGATGCGCTCATATCTAATTTCACAATAGTTTGACAGTGTTGCAACAACACAGGTAATCGGCCGTGAAAGGCTTTTTTTAGTAAGGCTGAATTGTGTTTATCTTGCGTGAAGATTTTTTAATTTTGTAACAGTTGAGAATACAACAGGAAAGTATTTAGCTAATGCAATTATATCTGAATTAAAATCTTTGGGTGTAGATTGCAAATATTTAATCGGACAAGGATATGATGGAGCTTCTTCGATGAAAGGAAGTTTTAAAAGTGTGCAGGCAGTAATTCGTGAGTCACATCCAGAAGCCTTATACGTCCATTGCAGCTCAATGCAGTTGAATTTGGCTCTATGCCAGGTTCAGACTATTCGAAATACTTTTGGTACTATAAAATCGGTTGGAAATTTTAACAACTTGTCGGCAAAACGAACCAAGTGCTTAAAAGAAAATATCGAAAAAAAATTCCCTAAAACACACGGAAAACCCTTACGACGAAGTGCGAGATCCGATGGTTTGAAAATCATGACGGGTTGATAAGATTTAAGGAAATCTATAAAGCTATTGTCGATACCAGCTCAGACTTAAACAGTGACATGGATTCTGAAACATCATCAAAGGCTAATTCTTTTCTGAGATCAGTCATTTCAAGTGATTTTGCTGTAAGGATGGGTTGTTTCAAAATATTTGATGAAATTACCAAATATTTTAAGTTATTTTTCACGTTCTGTGTAAGTTCTATTCAAGTTCTGTGATTATTTAAGTTTCATGCAGCAACTGGCCTATTAATAATGATGATCAGCCTCGTTCGAGATCCCAAAATCATAGATCCACATTAACATCTCTCAACATTTTAATTCCGCCTGTGTGTTGCAAAGACCAACTTAATTAAGTATCAAGAAGACTACTTTGAGCTCTATAAAAATATTTGGAATGGGACTCTGTAAAAGCTGAATTAGAAAAGTGGGAGATAAAATGGCTGGAAGAATCTGAACTAAATCGACCAACATGTGCTATTGAAGTTCTCCGAGAATCAGAGAATGCAACCAGGACCAGACCTTATTTCCAAACATTCACAAACTTTTAAAAATCTTGGTGACACTGCCTGTTTCCACATGTACCCCTAAAAGGACTTTCTCTTTTCTGAAACGCGTCAGAAATTCCACAGGCCAAGAAAGACTAAACGGTTTGGCGTTTGTCAATCCACCAATGGAAATACGTTAAATTGTATGTTCTTGAGAAAAAGAAAACTTTAGTTTTACGATTTTTTGTAAAAATTTTCTTCTCGTCATTATAGACTTATAAAAAAAACTTCGAACAAAAATTGTACGTAGTTTAGACTTCTTTAAGTTTGCTATAGACATTTTTGTTGTAAAGTCAACCGTTGGGAATTATTTTGGCAAAACCAAATTGTCTGTTATGCGCCTTCAATCCAAGATGGCGGCTCGAGCTTAACCCCCCCCCCCCCCAAGGTCGAAAACTTTTTGTTTCGTTAGAGTCCCAATCTAAAAAACATAATATAACATTATCGCTACTACATGACCTTTTGAAAGGTAAACGCTTCTTTTACCCCCCACTGACTGAACTATAAACACTGTTCCACCAAACAAAACCCCCCCGAAATTTTTCTCTGGCTACAGCCTTGACTCTTTTAAAATAGGGTAATAAATGAGATGAGGTTATGTGTTGTGTTGAACTGAATTTAGATATATTTACAACTTCACATCTTATGATTTAATATACACGATAATTATTTATACTAAGTTTATCAAGAGTAAAAACTTATAGATAGATTATAGATTTGAACCCACCAAGACCAAAGCAGGCTAAAATGCAGATCCCGCCAATGTCAGGGAATTGAATAAAAATGCACTTTCTAGATGAGAAAAGTGTGGAGAAGTTGAATAAATTAAGGTGCGCTCGGCAAAATTGAGGGAGATACAGCCGTTTAAAGAATGAATAAAATGACACTTCGTGAACTGATAATACGCCATTTTGTTACTGTTGTAATGTTGGTATCTCAGACTTGATATAAACGAAGCTTGATACGATTGTAGCCGACTTCGTGGGATATATAATAAGGCGCGTAATTATGAAAAACCGAATTAATAATGGTAATTTTTGGAAATCGCTGTCAACGGTTAATATGCACAGTGGAAAATATTTCATTCTAAATTTCGATTACGTAAAATTAAAATTAGCTTTCGTCTTGTGAGATTGTATGCCAGAATCACAAACCATGTTACACAAACCTAGCGTAGCCGCTAAACTATTTGAAAACTGGGATGTTTTTCTTGCGTTGACGCGAGTATATGTTATAAAGGGGCACAAACCATGTTACACAAACCTAGTGTAGGCGCTAAACTATTTGAAAACTGGGATGTTTTTCTTGCGTTGACGCGAGTAGGCGTTATAAAGGGGCACAAACCAAGTTACACAAACCATGTTTAGCGTAGTTTTAGGTTAGGTTACTTTAATTTGGAAGGTGAAAGACAGTTTAAAAAATCGTTGATAAAAAGCCCGCTAGACAGATTTCATAATTACGCGCCTCATGTATCTCACGAAGTCGGCTACAATCGTGTCTAGCTGTTGTTTGCATCCGGTCAGGATACCAACATTATAGTGACAATTGATAAAATGGCGGGTGGGCTGTCAATAGTGTTGATTGGCGAAGTGAAATTTTACTTAACTCTTTGAAGTACTGTGGTTTCAAAATTCGGCCACCTTGAAAATAAATAATTATGCTAAAACGGCCATCTATTGACAAGTTTTTTAAATGCCATGTGAGACATAGATTCTCTACTATTTAGTTTCCAATAGCGATAATAGGTGGCTTTGCACGGTTGGGTTATGTGTTTGACAATTGCCAGCGAATTGTGGTTTTTTGTGATCTCCGACTTTAAAGTGAAATATAACGGTATGTATTTCGAATTTTTGTCCATTTCTTATGAATTCTAGTGCCCTTGTATTTCATTTGTTAAATTATCAATAAGAAATGTCTATAAATATAGTATTTTTTTGTAAAATCGAAATTTTTTGGTGGTTTTGCTTTTCGACCACCGTACTTGAGGTAATTTTTTTAGTCTTACAACATGGTTATTCTGATTTTATAATTTTACAGATACACCATGCCGAAGAAAGGTCTTCGCCAAGAAGAAATCGCAGGAATACTTTTAGAAGAGATACCTTCTGATGATGACAGTAAAGTTGTTATGGGTGCTCAGACAATGAGGAAGAGGATCTACAGGAGGAGCATCTAGCAAATGTCACAGTTAGCGCCTCTTCGGACGATGATGATGATGAACTGCCTCTATCTTGTGTGAGGAATCAAATCCCGGCGTCTTCTTCATCTACCACACTCGATCACCCTATAGCAGGCACATCCAGCCCTTCTGGATCACAATCACCATCTACTTTTGATGTTCATCTTTCGCGTACGCGTAACCGACCAGTATCGTCTTCTCCATCTGCCCAGTATAGTCCTAATATCTCAATGTCCGTTTTGTCATCCACCGCTGCTGTTCCAGGCACAACTGCATCTACACCTGTCATACCTGCGATTATAGTCGTGCCTAAATGGAGCCGTACGTTCAATACCGCCCTCCCTGGTGAATTCCGTGAAGAAACAGGACTACATAATGACTTTCTTACGATGGAAAATCCCACACCTTTGGAAATTTTTCTGAAATTTTGGACTCATAGTTTGATTGAAAATATCTGCTTCCAGACCAATCTATACGCACAACAAGTCGGGAAAAATCACCAACCCACAACCGTTCAGGAAATTAAAAAATTCATTGCACTAAATTTAGTAATGGGAATTAAAAAATCCCCCAGTTATAGAGACTATTGGTCATCGTCCCCTTATTTACACGACCCCTATATTTCAAGATTTATGACAGTCCATAGGTTTGGCTGGCTGTTGTCAAACCTTCATCTCAACGACAATTCATTGATGCCTGCTAGAGGTCAACTTAATTTAGATAAATTATATAAAATAAGGCCTTTGTTGAACTGCTTGTCAGACACCTTTGATCGAAATTACAAGCCATCACCTACTTTGGCAATTGACGAGAGCATGGTCAAATTCAAAGGCCGCAGCACATTGAAGCAATACATGCCCAAAAAACCCATTAAAAGAGGCTATAAGATCTGGATGATGTGTGCAGAAAATGGATACAACTTAAAATTTGAAATATACACAGGAAAAATTGGTGACTACGCTGAGTCTAACTTAGGGCCAAGAGTTGTCTTAACTTTTTGTCAATCTATTCAAGGTCGTAACTACACAGTTTACTTTGATAATTATTTTAATTGCTACCCCCTACAAAAACAGCTGAAAGATATGAATATTCGCTCATGTGGAACTGTCCAATCAACCAGAAAATATTTGCCTAAGATGAAGGATGATAAAAACCTAAAAAGAGGTGAATATGACTGGTACGTGAGTGATACAGGAATTTCCATGATAAAATGGAGAGATAGAAGAGCTGTACACCTCCTTTCAAACTTTCACAACCCAAAGGATGCCATGCATGTCAACCGTAAAGAGAAAACTGGTGAGATCACAAGGGTGCCATGTCCGTTGGCTCTAAATAATTATAACAACTGCATGAATTATGTGGACAAGTTTGATCAAAAGAAGGCGGTTTACTCGATAAACAGAAAGTCTAAAAAATGGTGGCATCGTTTATTTTTCCACTTTTTAGATGCAACAATTGTAAATTCTTACATTGTTTACACAGAGCTCTGCAAGTTGGGTAAGGCTGACAAAGACAATCCATTGAGGCTCAAAGATTTCAGGAGGCAAGTTTACAGAGGACTTTTGGCTGAAGAGGAGCTGAAATGCACCAAAAAGCGTGGGTCCACATCGGAGGTGGTGGAAATTATGAGACATAAGCCTTACGTGGACCCTGAAATACGTCTGAAAAATAGCGCCCACCGGCCAGAACATACTACTTCACGTCGTTGTGCGAATTGTAGTACAAAAGACAGGCCCATACGTTCCAACTGGATATGTTGTGTTTGCAAAGTACCCCTTTGTGTAAAAAAAGATAAAAACTGTTTTGAAAATTTCCACAATTAGTCATATAAAATGGCCTTTTTTATTTCTAATAAACTTTTGATTTGAACCTAATATGTACTGTGGTATAAAATTTTGACCACCTCATTCCTGAAAAGCCTTCAGTCCAATTTTTTTTTAAATATTTTTTCCTCGTTATTATAAGTTACATCAATTGATTAAAAAAAAGGTAAAAAATAAGAAAAAAAAGTTCGTACTTATTTTAAAAATTAAAGTACTTATTCATTTTTTTTTATTGCTTTCCGCGCTTTCTTTCACCTTCCAGATTAAAGTTCTCCACTTAAAACGCGGTAAAAACATCGTTTTCGGCATAAACCAAACATTGGCAATGGCGTAGTATCGGTTCAGGAAGTGACATTTTATTCATACTTTAAACGGCTGTATCTCCCTCAATTTTGCCGAGCGCACCTTAATTTCTTTTTTATTCAACTTCTCCACACTTTTCTCATCTAGAAAGTGCATTTTTATTCAATTCCCTGACATTGGCGGGATCTGCATTCCTCCCCCAAAGCACCTTCGGGCTTCGGGAATGATTTCAAAGAAAACGAATTATTTTGGACGACGGAACTGTCATTTCGATGCTTGGGTTTTGGTGTTGCCAAGTTGTAAAATAATATTTGTGGCTGTTATGTTCCCAACAATATGTAGTACCTACAGATCAATCTCGTACTTTAAATTTTCCATAACTGGCGTAATCAGTAATGTTCGTATATATTGCTTACTGAACAATAAGCCACTTTTATTTACATACATGAATGCAAGGCGAGGACTAGCTACCAGCATAGACTTAAAGTTTGTTCCATCAGCGTCAGTAATACGGTGAAAGGAGAGTGGCGTACGGCGAGCAGTGAAGGCGGCTAGTCGGCGATGGCCCGCAGACTCGTAAGCCGATTCAACATTCTACGTAGCTTCATTATAATCGGTTTATCCGTAATTAAATATTTTTCGCCACTTATAATTGTAGCAAATGGCGCTCTTAGAATTAAGCATGATTATGATTTAACACTAGAAAGACCGGGTACTGCTCCATACCTATAAAGACCACGACCGTCACTTTGACGGCTGATCACTATTTTCAATTTGGGAGGCGGATATGAGTACCGCTGCCCCGGGAACCATTTATTGGATAACCATATAACCAACACCTTTGCCATAGGACACTCCAAATGGTTCTCTACTTTTAGTGACTTAGCAGGGGTGTCCGGGTTCATTGGGTGAGGTTTGTCTAGGTATAGGTGGCGAATACGTTTGCCCACCTACTACGTAGCGGACCGGGTCGGGAGACACTTGTTGAGGGAGATACTTATCTTGTCATCTCCAGCAGGACCTTTCTCGTCCCGTCGCCTTGCACCGCAGTGGGAGGGATGGATTCATTCGTCCGTCACTCCTGGATACATTTACGATTTTTTCCTATTCATCTCTCACAATTTTTTTCTTCAAAGAACTTTCTCTCCTTCCTTTCCCTAAAAACATCAATGCACACATACATTCACACAAAATCCCCAAAGATGACATAGGCCCTAGGGGTTTTTTTCCTCGGGGCTTCCTGGAAAAAAAATGTGAGTGCAAAATGCTGCAATTTTATAACCAGCATATGTTACGAGTATGTGTGTACAATATCGAATTGTTACGCTTTTTATAAAATCGAATGCACTCTCCGCAAACGGGTTTCTCTCAATTATCACATCTATAATTAATTTGGTTTTTATTATATTTTCTATTAATTTGGCACTGTCGTCTTTCAGTAGTTTTATTTTCCGGATTCTTTTCTTTTTCGTTTATATTAGCTCCACAAAAAAGCCCTAAGGAAAATAATTCCCCTCAGGGCATTTGTCATCTTTTGGAATGCTGTGAGGAGGGTACCTATAGGAAAAGGAAGAAGAATGGGTTCTGGGAAGGAAATGAGGTGAGAGGTGGGTGGGAAACTGGGGTTCAATGTGTTCAAGAGTGCCCGACGTATGAATCTGTCCCTACCACTGCGGTGCAAAGCAATGTTCTGAGAGTCCTGCTGCCGAGGTCAAAAGATCACTCTCAACCGTTCCCTGCCGATCTGGCCTTCCACGCAGTTGTTTGGCAGGCGCATTCGTCGCCAAGATCCGGACAAACCTAACTCCATGAACCCGGGCACCCCTGCTAAGTCACAAAACATAGCAAACCTCTTGGGATGACCTATGGCAGACGTGTTGGTTATCCAATAAATGATTCTGTCAGTTCTTCAGAAGCTAACGCAGCTGGATCAACTCTGGTATTTGTATACTCTGTCCTTCTCCAACAACCCATAAAATAAATTTGGGCGAGAGCAATATTTTTTTGGTATTTTTATAAATTATGTGACAATGACCAATCAACGTACAGATCGAGTATGAATAACACGCGATACCGAAAGAAAGAAACAGACATAATAGTACTATCATAAACGAGGAGGAATGGGTATGTTGTTAACTTGGGTAAAGAAGGTTGTAAACGAACTCAGCATTATGGCCCAAACCGTCACATTGACGGCGGCAGTCTTTGTAGGTATAAGTCAATATATCTCAAAAAGTAATTAAGACACATACCTGTTTTTTTCACCATAGTTGTTAAACCATAAATCATGAAATGTTAAAAAAATCACACCAATACAATAATTATTAAGCATTATATCGTCACTTTACTTCGGGCTGCCGTCAAAATGAAGGCTCCGGTCTTTCTAGTGTTAAACTTTTGGATAGTTAGGAACTTTATGCGGACGATACAGTAATTTTTTTACAATAAACTGAACCTAGCGGAGTTTGAAATGGAAATGAATGCTGATGTTTCTAAACTCACAAGCTGGTTAAGAATAAACAAACTAACTGTTAACGTAAAAAAAAACTCATTACATACTTTTGGCAACAAGAAAAATTTCAGCCTCAAAATTAAAGTTGGTGATATCTGCCTCGAAAAGAAAAGAAAATACCACAAAATATTTTGGGATCGTAGATTTCCAACTCTCGTGGGAACTCCACACAAATCATAAAGGAGAAAATTACCCCCATACTGGTGTAATATACAGACTCCTAGGCTTACTACCCATTCCATTGCTAACATCAGTGTACTACGCCATGGTACATTCACAATTTTCTTATCTCTGCTGTATCTGGGGATTTGCCTCAAAGAAATTGATACTTAGCTGAACTGCAGGTAATTTACAACCGAGCCCTCATAAAGGTTTTTGGACTTCCATAGGACACCCATGTCAGAAACATTTATTCAGAGTCCGGTATTCTTCCTATCACAGTCCTTCCTAAACATGAAATCACAAGCACCATCCTACAAATTACACAACAATCAACTCACACTAACATCAAGCCACTTTACAATTACGACATCCACAATCACAATACTCGAAATAGCAATAAAATCTGTATACCTAAAACTCACTAAAAATATGGGATAAAATCTCTAAACTATTTTGCCTGTACCTACACTATATAATTCACTTCCCGATGTGTACAAGGGATCCAGAAAAGTTAAAAAAATGCAGTAATGCTGTAAAATAATATTTTTTAAGTACTTTTAACGATGAAACAATGTCATTTTCTTTTCCTATTTATTTGCCTTGTTTCTTTTTCTCTTATTTTCTTTTCCATTTAGTTTTAATCTTCCATATTTGTGTAACCTTGTTCCTTTTTCTTTAAATGTTCTCTATTGTTGTTTGTTCTACTCAACCTGTCTTTATTTTTCGTCTGTATTGTATGTGAAACTTATATTTTTAATATCTAAATTCCTATGTAAAATTGTAACTTTTCCTCCCACCCATAAATAATTCTATCTTTCTCCTATCCTAAAATGAGTTCTGTAACTCATCGGGATTGCTCAAGCAAGAAATAAATACAATATCAATCAAAATCTATGCTTTTTCTGGATGTCATTTTTTCTCAAGATCGCCAAGTCCCACATTCAACAGGCTGAAGAATCTACTAGACCTATAATATGTCATAGGGTGAGTGATACAGCTATTGGCCCTGATACAGTAATGGGCCCTTTCAAGTTTGAAACCATATAATAAGACTTACGGCGTCCCTGTCACATAACATCTTTCATTAACGTGTAATGTTATCCTTGTTTTTCACGCACAAGTTCAATATTTTACCACCATGCGGCGTTAGTATATTTAATGGCGTCTTCTCGAAGTGTCTGCTAAATTTGCTGTCATTTCTTAACATTTTGTTAAGGCAAGTTGTTTTTGTTATTTAGATATAATAGTCAGAGAATGTATTTTTTTGTATTTCCTTCTGATTTTATATGTAAATACTTTATTGTTAGTGTCGTTGCTGTCATTTTTATTAATTTTTAGGTTCGAATTGGCGGTTTTAAATGGGTGGCTAATAACTGTCTCTCCAAAACATACAAGCTACAGTAATTGGCCACCCCGGCCAATTACTATAATTTTTGGGAAAAAATGTATTTGGTTCATTTTCACAACAGACGAATAATGCAAAAAAACGGCTTCATTGTGTAAATTTAAAGTGAATCAGACAACAAATAATAGTAGGTTAAAGGCATGCCAATCACTATATCATGTTTTTCCTCAATTTTAATTGTTCGCGAATCGTGCCAAAATACCAAAGTATATGGTGGAGCAACTAGATAAGGCCACTGAAGAAATAAGGTGTGCAGTAGCACTGCGGGCTGCTTCGAAAGAGTATGGAATACCTAGAGCTTCTTTACAATTTAGATTAAAAAAATCCCACTACAAAATCATAATTTTGACCAACACCCATACTTTTTCCAACAGAAGAGCGAGACCTCGAATATTGGCTATGCGATCTATCTAGAAAGGGTTTTCCCCAAAAAAAGAATGACGTATTGAACAGAGTTCAATCTTTTCTCAAAGAGAACCCGCGTCCAAATCCCTTCGTCAATAATAGACCTGGTAAAGGTTGGATGAAAGCCTTTTTTAAGGCGTCATCCAAATTTAGTTTTTTTTTTATGTTCTTTATTCAGTAAGTTTATACATTACAGTAAATGGATAATTTTTTTAGCCATCACACTAGGCACATGCCCGTGTTGTATAAAGTAAGTGAGTCAGTTTCTGGAGCTAGTTCTTGCGTATCTGAAAAAGATACAAGAAAATGGTTCTCACAGATCGATGACTATATTTCAGAAACGGGACTTAATCTTGTTTTATAGGATGCCTCGCGAATTTTTAATGCAGATGAGTCAGATTTTCAGACATGTCCATCCAGTGGTCGGGTATATGCAAACAAGGGAGACAAAAACATTTATGCAATCGATAAGGGAAATTCAAAAGAAAGCCTAACTGTATTGTTTACATTTTCTGCTAATGGAAAAACAAACCTCCCTATGATAATCTACCCGTTCAAACGGATACCTGAAAGAATCTGTATCACTAATGCAACGCGGATTCTTCAACCAGCTGAGGTGTTTTTGGACGTGTAAAGCAAATGTGGAGGAAAGCAGTTCGACAGTGAAATGTGGAAAATCCCGAAAAATGACGAAATTATTTCCAAATCTAATTTTGCAACCATCTTAAAATCTGTTGTAGATAATATAAAACCAGAATATTTGATTAATGGTTTCAGGACATGCGGATTGCTTCCTTTTAATCCAGATGTCATAGATTACACTAAATGTCTTGCCAATAGGTCTCCGCAAATACATGACAATGGTTCAAATACGCAACTAAAAACTATGGAGTACGATATGTTTTGCAAAATTGTTGGATCAGATAATTTACATAAATTTCAAACTTTTATGGAAGTTGTAGGGCCGGAAAATAAAACAAAAGATTTTCGTATATTGTTTAAAATGTGGAATTTTTTTAACAATAATGATCTTAATGAAACTGGTACATAAAACGATAATAATATAGATTCCATTACGCTTTATACCTAAGAATCTGGATCAAATCCTAATACAGGGCAAGACAGAGAAGAGCATCGAAATTAAGATCAAATTTCTAATGTTCCTGGTGATATAAAAGAATTAAAAGAATACCCCTTCCGCCCCAATGAACCTGCAAGAAAGGGAAAGAGGGATACTGAAAAGAGTACATATGCTGTTTCGACAAGGAAGTACCAAGAATGATTGGAAAATAAAGCAAGACAAAAAAAGCTTAAAGATGACGAAAAAAATAGTAACATGAAACAGAGGCAAGAACTACAAGACTCCAAGAAAAGAAAAATTCTGGAACAGAAAGGAAAGAAAAACAGTAAGAAAATTAAAAATAATCCAATTACTACAACAACCAATAATGAGCAGTTCGATCCACCGTCGGCTCAAATTTCAAAGTCTCATCCTGCAAACGACGGTGATTTCATTATTGATGGAAAAAAAATGTCGTATGTGGAAGAGACATATTAAAACAGGAGACTCGTACCTAAAGTGCGAAGAATGCAAAGAATACTTCCATGACATTTGTGTACCCAAAAAACACGTTCACCATGTACCTGATAAAGAAGAAGGCGACTTGTTCTTATATCGTATGTGTTTCATGGTAGCTGGCGATCAGTCCGACACAATGTCAGAAGACACAGTGTGCTCCGACATGATGGACACAGAAGATATTCTACAATAACTAAACTAAATCTAGCAGCACTTACGTTAACATTCGCCTTTTTCCCTCTTTTGTTCATGTAGTATGGTCTTGTACTTTGTGATTTTGTATTATTATTATTAAACCTACTTTTTATTGCAGTAAATAATATGTTTTATTACATTACATAAAAAACTAAAGAACTACATTAAAGAAAGTAGGTAATAAGTTGACTTATTCAGGGATTAAAAGCACAAATTTCTTTTAAGATATTGGGGGGGCCAAATACTATAGAAGGTCAGGGTTAATAACTGGAGCAAGAGGGCTGTATTCTCTCCCTTTTTTTGTTTCATAAATATTATAAAAATATATGTCAATGTACAAGGAAAACTAATTATCAATACACGTTAAGAAATAAATTACCGACCTATAGGTGTAAATGGATTAAAAAAATGTTATTTATTGACACAAAAAATCGATGTTGAAGTTGAAAATTTTCTTAAACGGCCAATAGCTGTATCATTCACCCTATAAAGGTACAAGACATAATTTATTTAAAATATTATACAATAAATAATTCGAATCCATGTAACATGAACCTTAAGAGGACATCACCAGAGAAATCCATAAATATGTCATTTTCAAATCAGATTTTAGACGTATTGACTCTTTTCCACAAAAAATTATAAATGGATTTCGAAAGATTGTTATTTTATCTAGCATTCGTATGTAATAAATTTTGAGAATTTTATTTTAAATTTTAGTATAATAAGGCTATTCCATAGGTCGTTGGCAGATTTGTTACATTTTCAAAAAAGTTTTTGTATTATACCACACCCATTTCAAATAATATAATCATGCAGTAAAATAAATCAATACATTATCTAGCAAACGCATGTTTTAGAATTTAGATTTTAGTTTCAATAAAATCATTAAAAAATATATACGTACATGTGTTTCTTGACGAAAATTAGTCAGTTTGTGTATTTATTTGCGGACTAATAAACTAATATATTTCAGATTTTTTTACATACTTATTTTGCTAAGACATTATTGACAAATCATAAATAATTTTGATCGAAAAATAATTTTAGGAAATATTTAATATTAATTAATTTACAGCGTCGCATTTCACAATTTTTATCATAGCGCCGTAACAGAAATTTCACAGCTCATTACGGCCCGAAAAGCGGCCAGATGAGGACGTGTCCGCGCCGCTCTAAATCACAACAGTTTGAAATGATGAATTGAATACGAACTTTGAATACCTACGACTTCCTTGTTTCGTATTGGTAAAATCTACAGGTTGACCGAATACTTTCATGCTAAAATTTTTGAAATTTCGAATATTTTTTTATTGTATATTATTGTTATGTGAATACTGAACAAGAGTCCCAACTGTTCCAAAATATATATTTAAAAAAAATATATTGTAAATTATTGCTACGTTGCACAAGAGTCACAACTGCTCCAAATTTTTTTTAAATTCTTGTCAACTAGCCGGTTCCCGGCACGCGTTGCTATGCCATTTAATACAGAAATTCTACCTGCGCGTCCTTTCCCATTCGTCCCTACCCCTTCCCGCTCCCCTTTCTCTCCCGCGTTCCCACTCCGCCTTATCCACCTTCCCTCTCCCCACCCCACTTCCCCCCTTCACCCGTCCCGCGAACCTCCCCCCCGAGTTCCCCTCCCCCCTCCCGTGAACCCCTTACCAGAGTTCCCCTCCCCCCTCCCTCATTTCATACATTCAGTCCCGATACATTCAGTTTTCAAACAGCTCGCGTGCCACCTTTTGCAATTTTTTGTATACAAATTTCATTATGCCAGAGCTCACCAGTAGTTTTATACAAAACCTTGTCCTGACAATAATGAACACAAAAAAAAGAATTATCCAATTTGGTGTAGTCGTTCGGAAGTTATGCGCGTACATACATTTCGGCGATTCATTTTCATTTATATATATATATAATGATTTTTTTTATATTCTTGAATAAAACAAAGGCGTAATTGCGTTTCTCTATAAAAACAAAAAAGATTTATTAATAATACGTATTTACAACTCTTAAAAATTATATTATCGATTAACAAAAGATTCACTTACCTATAAAAACAAAAGAAACAACATTTAAAGCCCTTATTTCAGGTTTCTTTAATAAATAATAAATAAAGTAAGATAATATTTTCAGGAATTGTTAATCCAATAATTCTGACAGTTATATTTTCCTAACTTGATTCATTTGTTTTATATCTAGTGGGCCACCAACTAGCTCAGTACTTACTCAGTACTTACTCAGTGAATACAATCTTAAGGAAAGCACTCATAAGTGGTTTTCTTTACATCTCCCCCCCTAGGGAGAAACAATTGCAAAAGAGAATGCATGCAATTGTTCATTTACTAGCAAACACTGGACACAGTTTTGTAATGTGGTAGAGGTTTGATTCTGCTTTCCTGTGTCCGGTATCAACTTCATAGATTGAATTTGAGACCTTCTTTAGAATTTTGTATGGTCCAATCCGCAATTCCTCCAATTTCTTCCTATTTAGTCGATTTCCATTTTCCACGTAGACTCTGTCTCCCACTTCCAATTTATATTCTTCCCTGTGTATGTCGAATATTTTTTTATTATAGTTGTGTGATTTTATTGTGTTCTTAAGAGCTAGTTCCCTATCTCTTTTCAGGTCTTCACTTGTATGTCTTGATTTCAATTCAAGTGGTAGAATATTCACATTTTCGCCTTCCAAGAGGTATTTTGGAGCAAACTTGGTGACTGTGTGTTCTGTTTCGTTATATTTTTCTACACATTTCTGTGCAATCGTAGTCCATGATGTTTTCTTATCACTTTCATTTATTTTACATCTTATCTTATTGACTAAAGTTTGATTTAGCTTCATTCAGCCTGTTTGAAAATGGTGCATCCACAGCAGTGAAAACCATTCTTATGTTCTCCTTCTTCAGAAATTCTTTAAATTCTTTGGAATTTATACCAGGGTATTGGTCCGTTAATACCATATCAATGTTGTATCCTTGTGACACATTTTTTATTAATTTTATAAAATCACTGGAGCTTTGATTTTTTGATGCGAAAATATAAGCATATCTTGTGAAATGATCAACCAGAAGATGTAAATATTTCTTTGTTGAGCGTGACCCTCCAAAGCCTCCAATGGTATCAATAGATATAATTTCAAAGGGACGTGCTGCTGGACCTAAATGTGACATTAAACCATATTTTGGCTTCCTCCTTGATTTGTTTTTAATACAAATTTCACATTCTTCACAAATTTGTTTAATGTTTTCGATGATATTCTTTGCTGTATAGAATGGTGTTATTTTATTTGTCATCTGGGTTCTCCCAACATGGCAGTAAGTATCATGGACATTCGTTATTAGACTTTTGCTAAGTTGTTCTGATAGTACAATTTTTTTCCTTCTTTTATTCTTTTTGTAGTATATTTCGTTCTCCAATATAAGTTTTCCATTTTGTAAGTCTAGATTGGTGTGTTGGTCCTTTTTTTATATCTTCTAGGTTTATTTAATTTACTACTTTTAAAAAGTCATCAGTATTTTCATAAGGTTCTAGAACTGGATTTCTGCTTAAACAGTCTGCTTCTTGGTTTGATTTTCCTGGTTTATATTTAATTTTAAATTGATATTGGGATAAATAATACGTCAAATCCCCTAGTTCTTCATCGGTTCTAGCCTTTATGTTCATATTTTCTAATGGTTTATGATCTGAGTAGACCGTAAATTCTTTTCCCATAAGCCAGTGTTGCCAATATTTCACAGCTTCTTTTATTGCCAGACATTCTAGGTATATTGCTTTCTTCTTTTTTTGAGCTTCAGTCAATTTTTTTGAAAAATAAGCAACCGGCTTACAGTCCCCGTTTTTATCTTTTTGTTTCAGCACTGCTCCCACTCCTTTGATACTAGCATCCGTGTAAATGCTTATTGGTAGTTCAGGGTCAAAGATATTCAGAAGTGGTTCTGAACATAACAATGCTTTTATTTTATCAAATGTTTCCTGACATTCTGTGGACCATATGAATTTCACGTCTTTCCGTAATAAATTGTGTAACGGGTCCAGGATAATCGCACTGTGTGGTACAAATTTATGATGAAAATTTATTTTTTCTAGGAATTGGCGTATATTTTTTTTTGTTTCCGGAACTGGAAAGTTTTTGACAGCGGTTAAATAATCTTTCAGAGGTCTGATTGAATTGTTTTCTATTATGTGACCTAAATATTTTGCATAATTTTTTGCAAAAGTACATTTCGAAAATTTTAGTCTAAAGCCTTCTGTTAGAATTGCCTCCATTAGTCTCGATATATGTTGCATATGTTCTTCAAAAGTTCTTGAAAAAATTAAAATGTCATCTATAAAATTTACTGCAAAACTGAAGAGTTTGTATTTTCTTATGATGTTGCTCAATATTCTTTGAAAAATGGCTGGGGCCGTCCTCAACCCAAACGGGAGACACGTCCATTGAAAATGACCTACTTGTGTAACAAATGCAGTTTTATATCTATCTTGAATTTTCAAAGGAATTGACCAAAATGCCGAATTTATGTCAAAAGTAGAAAAATATTTATAGTTTACGGTTTTAACCATCAAATCCTCAATCAACGCGAAAAGGTTGTGATTGAGGGACGACAATTTTGTTCAATTCTCTGAAATCTATACATAACCTTGTTTTTTGATCATCTTCTTTTTTATATGCCATAGTTACTGGAGCAGCAAATGGGCTATAAGATTCCTCAATTAAATTCTTCTCTAATAGTTTTGATATTTGATATTCTATTTGTCTTCTATCTTCTGCTGTGCATCTGTATGGACGTTTGTAACAGTATTTATCCACCATCAAGTCAATATGAGCTTCATAATGTTTTACAGTACCGACGTCGTATTTATCTTTGGCGAAGATCGGTTTGTATTTTTCTACCAACTTATCAATTTCTGATTATTGATATAAATCTAGATGGTTTATTATCAGTTCAAATCCATCCGTGTTTATATGTTCGTTGAAATTTATTTCACCTTTGTTTGTGTTTTTGGTGTCTTCTTCCTCTATTTTACCTAGTACATCAGGAATTTTGATATTTGTTATATTTGAAGTATCATTTTTTCAGTAGTTATTCTTTTTTATATCTTCATTTGAGGTCGCTTCTTCTGGTTTGTTACATTGTATGATCTTTAATTCTTCGTTTTGCATTAATTTGAAATTTTTGATACAATCCAAACCAATTAGAAAATCGTAATTAAAATGTTCATTATCTACAACAAATATGTCCACAATTCTTTCTATATTGTAGATTTTTATTGTTAGTGTTACCATACCTTTTGTTTTCTTCTCACCATTAATAGTCTTCAAGTTAACTATTTGTATATCACTTGTACATGCTCTTGGCTGTATCTTTAATAATTTTGCATTAATTAATGACACATTTGATCCCGAATCATAAATTCCAGAAATTTTTAAAGTGTCATTTAATAGTAACTCGACTTTTATTAATGGTGGCACTTCTAGTTTTTTGGATTCTTCTCGTTTAGTTCAATTTCCAATTCAGAGTTATTTACCGTTTTTACAACTGCTTTTTTATTTTTCTCCTTAAACCAGCAATTTTCCTCAAGATGGTAACGTTTCACTTTTTTCTCGTTAACACAGATTCGGCATGGTTTTTTTTCTTCAATTTCTTTGGATTTAGCGTCAGAATACATAATACTTTTTTTTTCATACTTATTCTTCCCAACAAGATGTTCTAATTTTCCTATGTTATTGTAAAGATCTTCTGTTCCTTGTAAAATTTCTCTGTCAATTTTATCAGTCACATAATTAGGTAAGCCAAATGCTATGAGGTCGATAAGTGTCCCAGTATCAATTGATTTCCTTACTTCCAGCAATAATTTTTCTTTTTTTAAAGCATACTCGAGCAATGAACCTGCTTGATATTTAAAGGCGAGAGCATATCTAATGGGTGACCATCCTTTGTTTGCAAATGTATCACAAAATTTTTTTTCCCATTCGTCCCATTCCGATTCCACTGTAAGTTTCATTAGCATGCAGCTGTACCATTCTACACCGGAGTATTACAAAAAATGTTTTAAAATTTCAATTTTCTTTTTGTCTTCGTTGATTTGGAAGCGTTCACATTCTTTATTAAAATCTTCAATCCACTGGTTCGCATTTGAGCTTCTGCCAGTGAATTTGCCAATCATGAAATCCTTTGCAATTTTCCCTAAATTTTGAGTTTCAGATTTTGTTTGTTTACTTTCAAGCAATTTCTCTAACAGTTTTTCCAGCGTTTGACTTGATCCACTTAGTATAGATTCCGCTTTATTTGTGTTTTCCATAATTTCTTCTAGGTAAATATCATTAAACTGTAAGTTTTGTTCTGTATCTAAATATATTTTTGACATATCATCCGTCAAGGTTATCCATATTTTTCTTGTTTGATGTCTTTTATTTAATGATTTTTTTACCTTACCATAATTTGGAGTGTTTGTAATTCCTTGGTGTAGATTTGTAGGTTGGGATTCGTGTGGTATTCCATAAATCCGTCCATCAGGTGTAGCGATCGAGGTTATGCATATGACGTTTGATTTTCCATCTGCCGCTGGTCTCACAGCAAAATCAAACCTCAATTTTTCCATTTTTTGTGAAATAGTTAAGTATAGAAAATGTTGTTTTATAATGATTTTTTTATATTCTTGAATAAAACAAAGGCGTAATTGCGTTTCTCTATAAAAACAAAAGATTTATTAATAATACGTATTTACAACTCTTAAAAATTATATTATCGGTTAACAAAAGATTCACTTACCTATAAAAACAAAAGAAACAACATTTAAAGCCCTTATTTCAGGTTTCTTTAATAAATAATAAATAAAATAAGATAATATTTTCAGGAATTGTTAATCCAATAATTCTGACAGTTATATTTTCCTAACTTGATTCATTTGTTTTATATCTAGTGGGCCACCAACTAGCTCAGTACTTACTCAGTACTTACTCAGTGAATACAATCTTAAGGAAAGCACTCATAAGTGGTTTTCTTTACATATATACTAGCATTTATTTATATGCCGGGTACCAACCCGGCATGCGTTGCTATGCCATTTAATAACGAAATTGTTTCTCCCTGCGCGTCCTTTCCCATTCGTCCCGTTCACCTCCCCCCCTTTCCCGTCCCGCGATCCCCCCTCCCGAGTTCCCCTCCCCCCTACCATAATAATAATAATAAGTTTTTATTAATTTCTTACACATTACAAATTTAGATTTAATACATATAAGAAATTACGTTATACATATAAATAGTATACAAAAAAAAAAGATTTTTTTTTACAAATATTTATACATAAAAAAGAAACATCAAGAAATAAATCAATTTAAAAAAAAAATTTTTTTTTCAGGCAGTGGTGAAAGATCTCGTCAATGTGGAGAGACTCTTTCAAGAATCAAAAGAATTTCACTTTTGAACCTCTCCTCACTGACGCCAAACATATCAATCTCGGAGGAGATTTGGTTCAGGAGCAATATACTCCTTCCTACCGGGAGAACCATTGGCAGGTTAGTTCTACAGGCAGGAAGATAGAATAATCTATGCTGGCGTTGTCTAAGATAGTCATCCGGAACATAGAGGCTCACGCGCTCCAGAATGGCTGAGTTCTCGATATAGCCACGCAGCAGTCTGAATAAGTGGGTAGCAGCGTACCCCTCCCTTCTGAGCTGCAGGGAGTAGAGTCCCAGCATGCCCAGAAGAAAGTTCGTCGGGTAGAGCCATGGATAATGGCCGTACTCCCTCATGTAGAGAAATCTTAGAAACTTTTTTTGAATCCTCTCCAACATGAGGGAGCATCCCACCTCATGAGGATTCCAGATAAGCGAACCACTCTCCAGCCTACTGCGGACCAGGGAGAAGTATAAAATCCTCAGAGCACGGGTATCCCGAAAAGCTCTGACGGTTCGGAGAACAAACCCTAACATTTTTAAGGCCGACTGGCAAACCCCTTCGATATGAGGACGAAATGTCAGCTTATTTTCATACATAATCCCAATATCCTTTATATTCGAAACTCGGTTGAGATTATGACCGAGCATAGTATACCTGTGGTAGGTGAGACTAAATGCTCTGGTAAAAGTCAGAACAACGCACTTCGAGACATTGAAATGAAGCTGGTTTTGTTGACTCCATTCTGAAATGTTATCAACATCAGCTTGAAGGCGCAGGCAGTCCTCAATATTTCTTATTAGAAGAAATAATTTTAGATCGTCAGCGAACAACAGCAAGCGAGAAAAACGAATGACTCAAGCAATGTCATTAATGAAAATAGAAAAGAGAAGAGGCCCTAAGATCGAACCTTGGGGAACCCCTGAAAAAACAAGAAACTCAGCAGATTGGAAGATTCCGTGGGTGACAAATTGCTTTCTGTTCCTGAGGTAACTTATAAAAAACTTTAACATCCGAAGGGAAAAACCTATCTGGGCAAGTTTTATGAGTAAGATATCATGATTCACAGTATCAAAGGCTTTGGAGAAGTCATGATACGAACAGTCTACTTGGTATCTACTGTCTAGGGACCTAGCAACATAGTCGGTGAAAACCATCAGATTGGTTTCAGTGGATCTTCCTTTCCTGAAACCATGCTGTTCTGGGATAATGTATGCGTCTATCTGAGGCATAATGAATTTATAAATTAATTTTTCAAATAGTTTAGCAGGAGCTGATAGTATGGCAACTGGTCGATAGTTTTCGATTAACTTTCTAGAACCATTCTTAAAAATAGGACATATGTTGGAAGTTTTCCATACTTCAGGAAAAGTGGAAGTACTAATAGCTAGGTTAAAGATAAAACGTAATGGTGTTTTTAGGAACTCGGCGCACCCTTTAATAAAAAATACGGGAACGAAGTCTGGTCCGATAGAGTGGGAGTTCTTCATGAGTCTTTTGGCACTCATCACGTCAGATTCGGTAAATAAACCTAAATCGACGTTTGTAGCTCCTCTGGTATTAAATGTGGCCGCATTATTAATGTCTAGAAGTGGAGGGTCTTTATTGTAGACCGATAGAAAATGATCAGCAAATGCGTTAGCCACACCCAAGCCACGAAATTCCTGATTACCTTTCATCATGGTGTCTTCAAGACCACCATCCTTCCGAAGGAATTTTATAATCACCTCCTCCCTCCCGCGGTTCCCCCTCTCGAGCTCCCCTCTCCCCTCCCGAGTTCCCCTCCACCCTCCTGGGTTCCCCTCCCCCCTCCCGCATTCCATACATTCATTCCCGATACATTCAGTTCTCATACAGCTCGTGTGCCACTTATTGCAATTTTATTATACAAATTTCATGATGCCAGAGCTCGTGTCCTTTCCCATTCGTCCCGTTCCCCTTCTGCCTCTCCTTCCTCTCCCACGTCCCCTTCCCCTCTCCTCACTCCCTTCGCCCGCTTCCCCTATCTCTTAAACCCCCACCCGTTTTCCTCTCCCCCGTCCCGAGTTCCCCTCCCGCCTCCCGAGTTCCCCTCCCCAACCCATCCCGCGGGCCTCCTTTCCCGAGTTCCCTTCCCTTGTTCCCCTCCCCTCTCCTCCCTCATCCTTCACCCCTCTCCCATCCGCCACCCCCTCCCGCATTCCATACATTCACTACCGGTACATTCAGTTTTCAAACAGTTCGCGTGGCACCAATTGCAATTTTATATACAAATTTCATAATGCCAGAGCTCACCGGTATATACAGAAACCTTTACGGGCGTGCTCACAACAACTCACCAAAGTTTCATCGCAATCGGATGAACGGTTAGCAATTCACAGGAAAGTAGGTAGAACAGTTTATATGGGAAAATTTAATTGTTGTTTTTACTATCTTCCTCGCAACTTTTCCATATTTTCTCAACGTTTAAAGTTTAAACCTTCCCTGGACTACGACAAACATTTCAAAACCAAAATCAGCTAAATCGGCCCAGCCGTTCTCGAGTTTTAGTGAGACTAACGAACAGCAATTGATTTTTGTATATAAGATATAGATAGATTTTTGTTATGTAAATATCGCACAAGAGTCCAACAGCTCCCAAGGGAGGGAGGTTGAAGAAGAGTTGGGATGAGGTGAAGGGGGTAGGCTGAGGGAGGGGGGTAAAGGAGGCGGGGGGTGGAGGGTGGTTAGAGGTTGTGTGGTGAGAGGGGGAGGGGGTTGAGAGGGGTGGGGGGTAGGCTTTTTAATATCCATTTTTTGTATTACAAAAATAACAAACATGAGAATCGGGTATGTGTACCACCGCCCCGGGAACCATTTTTAGATAACCAACACGTCTGCCGTAGGTCATCCTTAGTGGTTCGCAACGTTTGGTGACTAGCAGGGGTGCCTGGGTTCATGGGGTGAGGTTTTTTCAGGTCTTGGCGGCGGATGCGTCTGCGCACCAGCTGCATGGCAGGTTGGATCTAGAGAAAGTGGTTGAGGGAGTCCCTTTGACTTCTCCAGCCTTACTCTCTCGGAACATCGCTTTGCACCGCAGTGGGAAGGGTGGATTCATACATCCGCTCTCCTGGACACGCTGACCCCCACATTTCTACCCACCCCTAATACCCCTTTCCTTCTCAGAAGATCCTCTCCTCCCTTTTCCTGAAACGAACCTTCACACTGCATCCCCAAAGAAGAGATAGGCAATGTTTCGAGCGATTGTAAAAAAAAGGTCTCTCCCGATCCGGCCTTCTACGTAGTTGGTGGGCAGATGCCACCGCCGCGGCCGCCGAGATCCTGACAAACCTCGCCCCATGAACCCGGGCTACCCGTACATATGGCAGAGGTGTCGAAAATCCAATACATGGTTCCCGGGACGGCGGTACCCATACCCGCCTTCCAAATTACTGATACTATTTATTGACGGCCGGCGTGGTCAAGCGGTAAGGCTCTTGACTCGCAATCCGAAGGTCGTGGGATCGAGTCCCGGCGTGGGCAAATAAATTTTATTTGACTAATTTGGGTTATTTCACAATTATTTCAATCAAAAATAATATATTTGCGTCACGTTCCAGAGTGGAAGATACTTTAGTATCGCCCTGGTGTATGACCACCATTCAGAATTGAAACGTTGCCAAAAATGACTTTGGCCGTGTTTGGAGACCACATCTGAATAGCCAGGTAATTCCTCGCTTCCTCTTCCCCATCTCCTTCCCTTCCCCACCACCTTCTGCCTCACACTATACCCCATAGTTATGTCATAGTCTCACTGGCTCCAGACGGGAGCATTTGGGTCTCTTGTGCGGTATTCACATAAATATAAAATTAAAAATTATGCACACGAATTAATATTTCAAAATGAGATATTTTTTACAATCCAACGGAATATTACTCTTTTTTCATGAATACCGCACAAGAGTCCCAACTGCTCCCGTCTGGAGCCAGTGGGACTATCACCCCCAATTGGGGTATGTTGTGAGGCTGAAGGTAGTGGGGGAGGGGAAAGAGTTAGGGAAGATGGAGGTGGGGAAGTACCTGACTCTTCAGATCTGGTCACTAAACACGGCTAAAGCCATTTCAAGTAACGTTTCAATTCTTCCACTCTAATGGCAGTAAAATAAAATGAAAAAACAAAAACCAAAATACAAAAAAAAATATAACAATTTTTTTTTGTGTAGGTATCTACTTTATACCTACTGTGTTTATGTATCTATTTATGTCTACGCACTTCGATACACAAATTACAAATAACTACTTATTAAAATTCTGGAAGCGAGAATTCAACATCTTTATCTGAACCATATTGTAGGTCCAGCTTCGCGTGAACTACAGGTACGTGAAACCCGGCTTGTAGCGGAACGAAATCTAGTTCCAAAAACGTCCGCTCGCAACGGCTGATGTGTGAGCGCTGCAGTCGGAATCGAAATTATGATTTGCTGGTATGACAGCCTTAAAGGCCAGGTAAGGAAATTTTAATTATTGTGGGGTGATATTGCAAAATTCACTATTTCCAAAAACTCGACTTTTCAGGAGAGGCAAAAAACTGTACCAACTCTCACAAGCATAATACTCGGTTTTTTTTTTAAATCCTTCCTTATCCTTCCCTACATATAAAATAAAATCGCTCAAAACGTATGTGCGCGTTAATCTTTTAAACTACGAATAAGGATTTTAATGATGTAGACATATTCTCATGTAATTTAAGTTCCTTAAAAAAGTAAAAAAGTATGTCATAGCCAACATTAAATAATTTTTTGACCGTATTGCAAGTTACCATGTTATTGCTTTGAATCCTTTCCAGTTGCATACTTGTCATTCGACTTACTATTGTATTTACTCTTGAGTTGTAGGTATGTACAATGTACATATTATTATTATTGGTGTTGTGAAGTGAGAACAGATTTCTGACTCCTACTTCATGTTTGAAATTTTGTAAGCAGATTATTACAGTTTATATTGTGTTTTTATATATTTTTTTTTGAATAATTTTCAGGGTTATATTTTTGTTAAGTTCTTATGGGTACAGGACCCTTACTTTTTTGTTTTACTTTTTAATTTTAATTATGTGAAAATCTGTCATTGGATATCATGTATATTATTAATGTTATTATTACAAGTGTAAAATATCTGTTGATTTTCCATAATAAATAAAATAAAATAAAACATTGTAGAAATATATTATAAGTTTGTGCAGAGCGCCTTTGAGTTGATTTTTTTTTACAGAAATCGCACTATACAAATCATTCAAATATTATTATTTATGATTGTGTGAGAAATGCGGAGATCCGCAAAGAATGCAAGGCTAATCCTAGTCTGTTTAGCCTTTCATTCTTTGCGGATAACACCATCATAAATAATGTTTGAATGATTTGTATAGCGCCATTTCTGTAAAAAAATCACCTCAAAGGCGCTCTGCACAAACTTATAATATATATATATAATATATATATATATATATATATATATATATATATATATATATATTTTTTTTTTTTTTTTTTTTTTTTAAATTATTTATTGCAACATTTATTATAATTACAATTTTACAACATATATATATTTTTTTACAGGTATTTTTTTTTTACTACCCTTCCATTTAAAGCATTTGCTTGTGTATGGAAGGGGAGTGTACATAAATGCTATTAGTTATTAGTTATAAGTTAGTACTTAAATAATTAATTGTACATAAATATATGTGAGCTGCAGTATTTATTGGATAATGGTGTGAATTTTTTTTAAAAAAAGAAAGAATGTGATGGAAAACTAAGGATATTTGTAAGATTAATTGACAGTGGTTTTTTTCTTAAGAATATTTTTAAAATGTCTCTTGACAGAGAGCAGTATTCGGATTTTATCATTAATGCTTCTGATTTCTTCTGGTAGACGATTGAAAAAAGTTCTTCCCTGGTAAGTATAATGATGCTGTGCAAAAGACGTATTTAGTTTTGGGCATAGAAAAACATGTTTAAGTCGAGTTCTGTTTTCATTTAAAAATGGATATTTATCTTTTTCCTTTATAATTTGAATCAATGAATTTTTAATATATAAATCTTTAAATGTGGGTACTTGAAATTCTTCAAACAGGCGTTCTGTTGGGTAGTCTAAGGATTTTTTTAATATAATTTTAATAATTGTCCTTTGTACAATTTCTATTGGAAGAAGGTTACATTTATACGCGGATCCCCAACTAATAATAGCGTATTGTAGAGTGGATTGAACTAAGGCATAGTAGATTAAATATAGATTTTTTATCGACAGAAAATTTCTAATTCTTAAAAATATATATATTAATTTTCTGATTTTGTTTACTACTTGACATATTTGTTCCTTCCATTTCAGATTTTTGTCGATAATTACCGAGATATTTAATTTTATTTGTTGTTTTTAATATTGTACAGTTTGATTTGCAATAATTTTGGCTATGAATTTTAGTATTATCGTGTATGGCAATGTTAAAATTTTTGGGAGCATCGTTTGGATGGATTGCAAATGGAATTACAAATGTCTTTTCACTATTTAGTGATAGTAAATTAGTATCGAAAAAATTCTTAAGCGTGTTGATGTCTTCTGTGGCCTTCAATTCTACATTTTCCCAAGTCTTTCACTTATTATTAATACTGTATCGTCTGCGTATGATGTAATTTGACCATTTAAATGTTGAGAAAAAATATCATTTACATATATGGTAAAAAAAATTGGTCCAAGCACTGTACCTTGCGGGATTCCAAAGCTTGAAATCTCTTGATCACTATTAACATGATTGATTTTTACCACTTGAGGGCGGTTTTTTAAGTAGTTTGTCATCAATTTAATCGCGTTGCCTTTTATGCCAATATCATTTAATTTTTTTAATAGCATCTCATGGGATATGCTATCGAATGCCTTTCTGAGGTCAATAAATATGCCCGCACATTTTTTACCTTTATCTAATGATTCGTAAATGTATGAAGTTACGTTAGCAATTGCAACTTGTGTGCTGAGTGATTTAATAAAGCCAAACTGGTTTTTGTGTAGTATTTTATTACTATCTAGGAAATTTACCAATTGTTTTTTTACTATTTTTTCAAAGATCTTTCCTATGTTAGAAATTAGACAAATTGGGCGATAATTCGTTACTTGGTGTGGATCACCAGATTTGTAAATAGGTGAGATTATTGTGTTTTTGTAGTTATATATTTCTACGATGTTGCTTCCAAGATTAAGAAAGGGACCCTCGGATGGTTTGGGCATATAGAGTAATATGACGCAGAATGGAATGTAAGTAATATGACGAAGATGTGAGTGGTAGATGAAGTCGGGGACGCCAGAGGAAGACCTGACACGATCAAGTGAATCAGATATTGCCTCGGGCCATGTCAAGTGTCAGAATAGTATGTATGAATGAGGCAGAGTGTGTGCCAAGACCGAGTTGTTTGGCGGTAGGTTCTATCTGTCTACCCCTGTGGGGAAACGGCGTGATGCTTACTTGGTTATTCTTGTATTTTCTGTTTTTACCTGTTTATAATAAAATATTAAAAAATGTTATTGTGTTTTCATTTATTTTGACATTTCATTTTATTTTTAAAATAATATTTTAGGCTAAAAATTGGGTAGGTACCGAAAGAGAATAATATTGTCTATGGTCGAGTTTTTTTTTGTTTCCTCTATTCTTGTCGATGGTATGCATGACGTCATAGCGCGAGCCACGAACAAACTAATGCCAGCAGAAAAAAAAATCGTCAAATATTTGCGTGTTTATGGTTAAATAGCGTCTAAACTTTGTCTGGGAAAAAAACATGAAGTTATCAATCTGATGACTGGTTTATTTATGGGCGTCCCTTTTGTATCAGTGTTACCGAAGCTCCCGATTTCGCGGGAGATCTCCCGATTTTTCACTTTGATATACCTTTAGGTATTTTAATGCCAAAAATTCACGGAACTGAAAAAATGGGTACCATTTACAATAAGGTCGCTAGCTTAGGAGTTGGCGGTAGACACAAGGGGCTTAAGCGAGCGGCGAAAGCAATGCGGGACCGCAATAAAAATTGGAAAGCCAGGATATTGTCGGCAGGGACACACAAAACAATAAAATAAACCCAATATCGCCGCGTCGGGCGAAGGCAATAAACCCTTTCCTTTGGCCCACGAAGCCGCTGCGGCCGATGGGAATGTTTCAAGGCTGTGAATTAGGTTCAATCCTTGAGGCGACGGGAGAATTCTCGACAAGAAAGCAGTCACCATTTTACCCGGCCAGGGGATAGTACTCCGCTCCTCTCGGAGTGTCCCGACCGCCGGGAACCGCGCGAACAAAATCCCAACCAGGGATAAAAAAACAGTTGCGTTTTGCAACCCGACCAGGGCTCTGCACGCGACCACGCGGAATTTCCCGACCAGGGAAATTACCAGACGCGCTCGCGGATTTCGACCAGGAACCGCCGATACGTTCGCGAACTTCCGCCAGGAAGTCCAACCAAGTGACCGCGAAAATTCCGACCAAGGATTTGTGCAATTTCCACTTTGCACAAATTTTCACTACAAAGAACTCTTGCAACTCTACCTGTGCAATAACCAGAAAAAAAAATAGATAACTAAGGGTAAAGTGCCTAATGACAGTGTTCGTACGCGGAGACTCCATCATCAGCAACCAAAGGGAAGTGACTGAACATTTTATTTATAATAACCACCGAAGTGATTATACTCTGAACAAAGACTTTACCGTAGAATTAAGCAAACAGACTTTCTAATTTTAAGACTAATTAATTAAGTAGTTTTAAGACTAACACTAGGTTAATAATTAACACCTGCCTTTTGTGTCCTAATAGAATAAATGTGTCGTTTCTTAAACCAGTAGCTTTTTAATTTTGTTCCTCCTTAATTTTAAGTTATAGTTTTAATTTGACCCCGCCATAAGGCGCGGGTGTATCAATTGGCGGCCCAGACGTGAGGCTTACTGGATTTTGTCTAGTAGAAGTCTGAGAGTAGACTTCCGACCCACAAACCCTGAGATTAGAGTAGTCATCGAAAAGGAGGAACAATAGTAATAAATTATTAGTTAAATTCACATATAGCCAAAAACGCGGTAGAATCTAAACGGATGCTGATAGGTTAGCTTTCACGATACGCGTCTGGATTAATTGTTCTAAATTAATGATAGGTATATTTTTTTTCAAAATTTCTTTCGTTTTTTTTAATTAATAATTTATGTCTGGGTTTAATGCTTCCCGCCTCAAAGAGTATTTGGCGCCCAAATTAATTTAGGAATAGTTTTAAAAACAGATTTAAAATTTAATTATACATGGCATCGGCAAACACCACGCGAAACACGCGACGCTGCCACCACCTTCTTGCTTCTCCTTGCAATTGTTTCGCAGCTTTTTCCACCTTAAGTGCTGACGAACAGCCTGTCGCACTGAAAAATTCCTCGCAAGCGACGATAAACTCTTCGGGTTCTTCCTCCGGCAAACCTTTGAATCGATCTTCCAGAAGCCTCGAATGGCACGAGGTCTGCCCCCTGTTCTCCATCTTTTCCTTCGCTGATGGGAGGCTACCGACGTCTACGGTTGCCTGCAATGCATCCGACACCTGACTTCTCTTATTTTTTAAGCCGGGTGTCATATTCGTGGTAAGTAGTTATTTTAAGAATAGATTGGAGATGTTCATCCGTAAACCTTGAGCGATGTTTGTTCTTATTTATTTTCAAAACGGAAAACATCCGCTCGCTTAAATATGTACTACCGAACACACACGGAATAAGTGCTGTATGCTTACTTATATTTGGATATATATTAACAACATATCGTCGCTTTAGTTCGTTTTACTCCAACAGACCAAAACGTAAATCGTGAGAAACAGCGCTTTAAAGTTTTTTTTACGAAAAAGGCATATCAAATGAAATTAGCTAAATTGTAAGTCTACTGAAATGTTTTAAAGTATTACAAATTGATTTTTTTCAGGACATTATGTTCTAAATGTATAAAATTACGCAGAAAACACGTTTTTAATTTGGATGTTGGCCAAAGTGACGAATTCTTGTTTGCGAAAGTTGGATATTGGACAAAGGACACTGGATGTTAGACAAGAGCGCGTAGGTACTCTTGCGTGAAGTTACTTTATCTAACGTGCTTGGTATTACAGGGAGATCGGAAAGCATTTCAATTCATTGAACTTTGTTTATTTGTTTATTACGACATACACAGTACATAAGTTTACAAGTTATAAGGAATGTTAAATAAAGTAATTACATGATTTAGTACCTATTACGTAAGTCCGTATAATATCTGGGATAATACGCCTGGGATTTGAACAGTTCTTAAAACTTAACTAATGAACGAAAGAGAAGAATAATATAAAGGAAAATTGTATACAAAGATAAAAGAGATTTTTTTTTTTTTTAGAACAAGAATTACATGCTAACAAATTGTAATTAGTTTAGTGAAAAGATGAGTATTTTTATAGCGATAAATACATGCTCATGAGTAGTAATTAAAGTCTAATGAAAATATAAGTGTAAATAAGAAGTTTTAAAATTAATTATATCACGCCAACAAATTTAGTAAATTAGTTTTGTATGTTTGCAGGGAGTTGTGGTAATTTTAAGGTAAGTGTAATAATTTTTCATAGTGTGTATAAGATGTGATTGCGCGAGAGATTGGTGAGTTTTGTGCAGCATTAGTATTATTGGATCCTATGTGAAAAAGTGAAGTGTGCCTGGTATAGGTAAAACACTTTAAGTTGGAAGCAATAAAAATGCTTAGTATTGATGTATTGGTCTATCTGTGTGAACGTCAAGCGACGCCCACAAATCCGATAAGGCCTCTGTCTTGCTTACGCCCACTTATTGCAACTAGTTAGAAGAGAGGCAAGTTTAACGACACCCTTTTGAGGCTGTACTTACAGGATGTCCTATTCATTCGGTTCGTAATTTGATTTAAACATACGTACACCTACATTTCGCAAGTGACAAATAATGACAAATTTATAAATTTGAAATAACAAATAGTGTTTGTAAAGTGTACAAGTTTTATATTTATTACGATATCATGGAGTCCTGTTATGAAACGGAACGTGGCTAATCACTGAATGGACAAAATCGTGAAATTTTATTCCGTTTGTTTAATTATTTAACTTATTCATAATGAAAAAAAACGGTGGTCAACTTTTAAGCATAAATGGCTTGTATTATTTGACGTCTAAGGCAACTGGAGTAGGTATCACAGACTAGTACCTATTCAACAGTTAATCTTTTGTACCTTTGTGTTAGTAATCTGTTATATTTTAGACAACATACGTATAGACAGGCGCGGATCCAGCCCTGGAAAAAGGTTGTGGGCACAGCCACCCGAAAATCGGCCAAGTGCGAGGTTGCGAGTCGGAATTTGGAAAAAGTCGGAACGAACTCGCTCATGACCAATCATGACTCACGAACGACTTTTGAAATTGATTATTTACAGGACTTTGGCCTTAGGAATGGAAATAATCATTGGAGGAAGTCAGGGGGCGTTCAAGTATTACGTAACGCAATTTTTGAAGATTTTGGAACCCCCCTCTCCCCCATGTAACGCGCCAGAACATTTTCCTTTACCCCCCCCCCCCCCCCCCTAAAACGTTACGTAACATCCAAGTGACAAATTTTACCTGAAAGTCACCATTAAGTTGCGCAACGTACTGAAATGTCACTTAAATACCCTTTTTCTTGATTTAATCGCGTTTACGGAAACAAATAAATAAAACTCGCGATACTTGCGTATATTGTTCATTTTATGAATTCAAATTGTTATTTATTAAATAAATTGAAAATTATTATAATTTTTATAGGCATTGTTTTTCTTCCGGATTTCCACAATTTAACACTGATCTATTATAAACCTACATGGTTTTACAACACGTACTTTTTTACATTAGCTGCACTGAGGAGGCTCTAAGAAAGTAATTTTCCTATTGTTTCCCTGTGGAGCAACACTTTACTCCACTATGATTCACAAGCTGACTCATAGTGGAATAAAACCTCTTTCATGATCCGAATGCAGTTATACAAGTTCTCAAAGGGGAAGATTTAAAAATCCACAGTATGATTCGCAGAAGTGAAAAACCTTTTCATGCCCTGACTGAAACTATTCGTGTCCTCAAAATGGATATCTAGGTAGTCACTCGCTTCTGTTTCGTGTTCTGACTGCAACTAATCACGTATTACAAAGAGAAATCTAAAAATCACTTGTTTACCCACAGCGGAGAAAGACCTTTTTCATGTACTGACTACAACTATACCTCTTCTCGAAAAAAGTAACTAAAACGGCACTTGCTAACTCACAGTGACGAAAAACCTTTTTCTTGTCCTAACTGCGACTATTCATGTGCTACACAACGGTATCCAAAAATTTTACATGCTTACCCACACCGGACTAAAACCTTTTACATGTCCCGACTGCAACTATTCATGTTGTATGAAGGAACTTCTTAGAAATAATTTGCTTACTCCAAGTGACATAAAACCTTTTACATGTTTCCATTGTAACTATTCATGTTCTACAAAGAGGCGCCAAAAAATCACATGTTTACGCACAGCAGACAAAAACCATTTTCCTGTCCGGAATAAAGTTATACAAGTTCTCAAAAGGACAATTTAAAAATTCGCCGTTATGATTCACAGAAGAGAAAAACCTTTTTCATGTTCTGACTGCAACTATTCGTGTTTTGAAAAGGGATATTTAAGAAGTCACTTGCTGACTCGACTCATAGTGGGGAAAAACCTTTTTCATGTTCCGACTGCAACTATTCAAGTACTACGAAGAAAAATCTAAAAATCACATGTTTACCCACAGTGGAAACTACTACTACGATATTCAAGTACTACGAAGGGAAATCTAAAAATCACATGTTTACCATTTCATGTCTTGACAGCAACTATTCTTCTTCTCTAAAAAAAAACTTAAACGGCACATGCTAACTGAAACGGATGAAAAACCTTTTTCATGTCCCGACTGCAATTATTTATGTTGTACAAAGGAACTTCTTAGAAATCATATACTGACTTACAGTGATATATAACCTCTTACATGTTTCTACTGCGACTATTCATATTGTAAAAAGAGGCACCAAAAAATCACATGTTTACCTACAGCAGTCAAAACCATCTTCCTTTTCCGAGTGCAGTTATTCAAGTTTTCAAAAGGAGATTTAAAAATGCACAGCGCGATTCACAGTGGAGAAAAACCTTTTTCATGTTCTGAGTGTGACAAGGCATGTACTACGTAAAATATCTATATGTAATATTATTATATTTAAGCAGTAAACTAACCTGTGTGTAATAACTAAAAAGCGTTTTTCTAACCAAAAACTCTCGTATAACATCATTCATAATGTTATGTTCCATAAAATTTTCATTATTTTTTTTATTTTTTCTTTTGCTATTTTCCTTGGTTCTCATGCTGGCAAGTCAGCATGAGAACCTGTATAGGCCAATAACAGCTGATGATGCAAATCTCCCGCTTTTCAGGACATTATAGAAACTTTTAACTCAATTTAACAACACTGACTACAGAAATTTGTGTTTATGTGTATTCCAAGTTGGCAACCCTTTTCATTTATGTTGTACAGGGAACCCCTTGACTGTATTGTGCGTCATTTTTATTTTATTTTCGTTGTCAGTATTCGTTAGTATTTTAAACACGAAATACGCATAAACACAAATTGTTGTAGTCAGTCTTGTTAAAGTGCTCTCATGCTGACTTGCTACCGCAGCGCAACAAAGAAAAATGCCAACAAAATTTGAAAAAACAGCAAAATGAAAAAAAATTTTTAATTCATGGAACATAATACATGAATGTTAAACTTTAAATGTTTAGTTGGAACAATGTTTTTTAGTTATTACACATAGGTTAGTTTACTGCTCAAATAAAATAATAATATAATAATAAAGATAATTGTTTCATGAATATGTTATGTGTCTATGTTTCTATCGTTTATCTTTAATTCTGTTATGATTTGATTTATATGTACAATCTGGCTTCTTATGGTTACCAATGTATTGATATTTTATGTTTTATGTAAATTTTAGTTTTATATTCTTAATCTTTTGTTTTATAAAATTTTTGATCTCATAATGCTTTATTATAAATTTATTATTTAATTTTTTTTATTATGCTGTTAATCAGAGGTAAAGTCACATGGAGGAAATCCATAATTGGTTTTATTTTGGCTATACAAACATGTACAAACTGTAAAAATGTAAACTGTCGATTTCCCGAAAATAAATAAATAAATAAATAAATAATTTTCGAAATACATGTATAGTTACACTCAGAACATGAAAAGGTTTTTCTCCATTGTGAATTGCGCTGTGGATTTTTAAATCTCCCTTTCGAGAACTTAAATAATTGCATTCGGGAGAAGAAAATGGTTTTGCCTGCAAACATGTGATTTTTTGGTGCCTCTTTGTAGAACATGAATATTTGCAGTAGAAACATGAAAGAGGTTTTATATCACTGTGAGTTAGCAAATGATTTCTAAGAAGTTCCTTTGTTCAACATGAATAATTGCAGTCGGAACATGAAAAAGGTTTTTGTCCAGTGTGGATAAAAATGTGAATTTTTAGATTCCGTTTTGTAGCGCCTGAATAGTCACAGTCGGGACAAGAAAAAGAAAAATAATTGCAGTCAGGACATGAAATAGGTTTTTCTCCACTGGGTAAACATGTGTATTTTTAGATTTCTCTTCGTAGCACATGAATAGATGCAATCGGAACATGAAAAGTATTTTTCTTTACTTTGAGTTGAGTCAGCAAGTGACTTCTTAGATATCACTATTGAGAACACGAATATTTGCAGTCAGGACATGAAAAAGGTTTTTCTCCTCTGTGAATCATTCAGTGGATTTTTAACATGTAAAAGGTTTTGTCACTTTGAATTAGCAAATGATTTCTAAGAAGTTCCTTTGTACAACATGAATAATTGCATTCGGGACATGAAAAAGGTTTTTGACCAGTATGGGTAAGCATGTGAATTTTTGGATACCGTTGTGTCGCAGTAGGGACAAGAAAAAGGTTTTTCATCACGGTGAGTAGTTAGCAAGTGCCGTTTTAGTATTTTTTTTTCAAGAAGTGGAATAGTTACACTCAGGACATGAAAAAGGTGTTTCTCCATTGAGGGTAAGCCAGTGATTTTTAGATTTCTCTTCGAAGTACATGAATAGTTGCAGTCGAAACACATAAAAAAGGTTTTTCTCCACTATGAGTCAGCAAGTGACTTCTTAGATATTCCTTTAGAGGACTAAAGTTGTTGCAATCAGGACATTCAGGTTTTTCTCTTCTGTAAATCAAACTGTGGATTTTTAAATCTTCCCTTTGAGAACTTGTATTTGCGTTACGAAATACTTGAACACCCCCTAAACGAAAAGGGTTGCCTAATTGGAAGATTTTAATTCCCTAGTTTTTTATTTAAATAAAGAAAAACATGTTAAGTAACTCGTTGTTCGAACCCCCCCCCCCCCCCAGTAACGCACCGTAACGTTTCACAAGACCCCCCCTCACCCCCCCAAGTGCGTTACTTGAACGGCCCCTAAGTTTACTGCTAAAATGTAATAATATTACGCATAGATAGGTATACAATATATAAACTAAACCTAGACTTTTCATAAAGAACTGGCCATAAGTAGGTATAATATATTTTAGCAACACTATTGTCAGCCAGCAACACTATTGTCAGCAAGCCCCAATGAACTATTTTGAATTTCTGTTTTTGAAGTTTTTCAGTGTTCAAATTGACCAAATTCCTTAAAAACGTAAACATACTATAAACATTTTCAGATGTAGGTTTTTTACTGTGGGTAAATATATGACTTTTTAGACATCCCATTGTAGCACATGTGAATTTTTAGATACCGTTTTGTAGCGCATGAATAGTTGCAGTCGGAACATGAAAAGGGTTTTTCTCCACTACGAGTCAGCAAGTGACTTCTTAGATATCCATTTTGAGGACACGAATAGTTTCAGTCAGGGCATGAAAAGGTTTTTCACTTCTGCGAATCATACTGTGGATTTTAAAATCTTCTTTTTGAGAACTTGTATAATTGCATTCGGGTCATGAAAAAGGTTTCACACCACTACGAGTCAGCTTATGAATCATATTGGAGTAAAGCGTTGTTTCACACGGCAGCCTTAGAAAAACTATTTTCCTCAGGGCCTCCTCAGTGGATCTAATGTAAGAATGTGTTGTAAATCCATGTAGGTATATTAAAGATAAGACAATGTCAAATTGTGGAGATCCGGAAGGAATACAATAATAATAATTTAAAAAAGTTTATACATGAATTAATAACACTATTTCGCTATACGGATGTCAGGAATGCAATTAACACATCTGCCGGATCTGCCCTGATAATAATGCTATCCGAAACGTTGGCTAAAGAAGAAGGTAGCGAAACACGGCATAACACCCCAAAAACAAATAAAGAAAATAATTTTAAATCTAAAAAATGTACCCAATATAAGCATCTATTGCGAAATAGAAATCTCTTGTGTTATTTATTACCGCAAACGCGTTTGAAAACAAGAATAAGCGACTTTCCAGTACTTTGCGCAACTAAATTGTGAATTTATTTTTATTATGGTTTAAGATTATTTAGTTAGTTACAAATGATGATACATAGCGTAGGGCTTTGCATTAGAGCGGTAAAATAGAAAGAATTTCACTAAAATAACTTACCATGATGCAACAATACATATTATGTCGAAAAAACAATCAGAGCAATTTAAAAAGTAAACTTTTTTAGATAGGTCAGGTTACCTAAGTTTGACAGCACAAACGATATATGCACTCGGCGACCCGGCCATGGTCGATCATAGTCATCTCTTCTTTCCAAAACAAGTATCTATTCATGTGCCAAAGAGAAACAGACAATATGTTGTCAAAAATGTGACATAACGTGTCAGAATATCGTCTATGGCTCTTTGCTGCGTTCCGAATTATGCACGATTCACACTTTTTTATTTTTTTATTAAGGCATAGCGTTTATTATCATCAGCCTATCGATCTCAATAAACCGTGAAAGTGTAACGTTATAAGTCATTCGTCTATTAGGGTTGTGGGCATGCCCACCGTGCCCACAACGGTGGATCCGCGCCTGCGTATAGATAGTTGCTGATGATGACTGGTACATAATTAAATAATTAGTTTTGCTGATGATTGCTAACACATAATTATAAAAAAATAAATAACACTTAAGCATCCAAATTTGTAAGCCCAGGTTTTGGAAATCACACTTCATTTCAACAATAGGTTCTTAGTTTAGGTAAACCAAGTAATTCATGCGTATTGAGTTTTAAACGAAACTTTACAAATGTCAAATAGGTAAAAAAAATGGCAGCAATGGAGATGTTTTATATGGGAAATTTTTAACTTTGAATGAAAACCGAATTTAAATGCATGTTTTTCCATCTATCCCGACCGAAACCGATGTCTCTTTTGGTAATTAAGTTTAACGGTAGTTTACTTTTCAAAATCTATGCCTATTAAACGTGTAGCGGCATGTGGCGGCTTGTCGATTATTTACTTTATAAAATATTATATAAGTATGAATATTATAATAAATTAATCTTTTTAAATAACATAATATTTTTTAACCTTGTTATTTAAGAATACCCCTTTGAATTCAATCCTGAAGATTATCGCATTTAGTTAATAAACTTATTTTTCTCCCTAAACCTTCAGTATTTCTATAAAAATGTTGTAAAACAACATTAGTTTTATGTCACCGATTTAAACACGCTTTGGATTCGAATTCTCAATTGTGAAATAATTATTAATTGCTTTTTTGTTAAAAGCCCAAAACGAAACACGCTGTATGAAAGGTTTGCATCTGTGTGAGTACTGTGATGAAGTCAACTTAACTTGTGAGACCTATACGCCTCTTTGGAACATTTAAACCAATGACAGATAGCAAACTTTGACACTTTGATAGGTACTTATGGATTTAGCTTATGTGTCCTATGTTTTCGCAGCGAGACCTAAATATTCGGGTGTGATTTTTAAATAGTTTCTTATAACATTCGACAATTTTTTAGAAATAATTTGTTTCTTGGTTGGGAAACAAGTTTCAAGAGTAAGTTTTTGTAAAATAATAACACCGTAAAATCATCAATGAAAACGTACATGTTCAGACAAATATACTTATTAAATAATGTTTCACGTGTGTTTTATTGTTGGCTGCTAGTCATCAACCGTTAGTCATCATATAGGTCCTACGTTTATTAGTTATTATTTGAGAGGCGGGTATGGGTACCGCCGCTCCGGGAACCATTTATTGGATAACCAACACCTCTGCCATAGGTCACCCCAAGTGGTTCGCTACGTTTGGTGACTTATCAGGGGTGGCCGGGTTCGTGGTGTGAGTTTTGTCTGGATCCTGGCGACGGATGCGTCTGCCCACCAACTGCGTGGCAGGCCAGATCGGGAAAGACTGGTTAAGGAAGATCTGTAGACCTCTCCAGCAGGACTCTCGGAACATCGCTTTACCCGCAGTGGGGAGGGATTGATTCATACGTGCGTCACTCCTTGACACTCTGACTCCCAGATTCCTACCCACCCCTCATACCCTTTTCTTCCCACAACTTCCTCTACTTCCTTCCCAAAAATGACATAGGCCCTGAGGGGAATTATTTTCCTCAGGGCCTCCTGTGTGGAGCTGTGAAAAGATCTCCCCAAGTGGTTCGCTACGTTTGGTGACTTAGCAGGAGTTCCTGGTTTCATGGGGTGAGGTTTGTCCAGGTCTTGACGGCGGATGAGTCTGCCCACCAGCTGCGTGGCGGGCCGGATCGAGAGAGACTGCGTGAAGGAGTCCTTTGGACCTTTCCAGCCGGACTCTCTCGACCCCATTGCCTTGCATCGCAGTTGGAAGGACAGTTTCTTACGTCCGTCACTCCTATACACACTAACCCCCAGATTCCTACCCACCCCTCATTCCTATTTCCATCCAAGAACTTCCTATACTTCCTTTCCCCAAAAGGACCCTCCACACAGCATCCCCTCGTAGGCCCTGAGAACATATATTGTAAAGCGTTTTTGCACTAAAACAATGCTATTCAAATTATCCATATAATATTATATACTCGTATTATTTTTATCATATTTATTACGGCATATAAATCGGAGATTTAGTATCAGACCCGAAAGGTTGGATTGATTTACATGACTTTATTTTTATGTTAATACTGCACAAGAGTCCCAACCGCTCCCAACCGCCTGGACCAAGTCAGGCTATACAAAGCATACCCAATTTTGTGAGGCTGGATGTAGCGGGAAGGGGATGCAGTTATGAAGGTTGGTAAGTACCTGGCTATTCAGATCGAGTCAACAACCAGGGCTAAAGCCATTTCAAGCAATGCTTCAATTTGAAATAGCGGTCTTACATCAGGGTGACACTGAGAGTATCTTCCACTCTGGAACGTGTCTCAAATACAGCATGTATATATATTTATATGTATATATTTTTTTATTAATTTGTGTTATTTCACTATTTAAACATAAAAAAACACATATAAACGTACGTTTTTTTAATGCTTAAATGTGAAATATGTATATATATTTTTAGATTAGCTCCACACAGGTGGCCCTGAAGAAAATAATTTCACTTTGGAGGAGTCTTTATAAGGAAGGTAAGGATAGGAAATTTGGGAAGAAAAAGGGTATGAGGGGTGGGTAGGAATCTGGGGGTCAGTGTGTCCGGGAGTGACGGACGTATGAATCCATCTCTCAAATTGCTGTGCAAGGCGAGAGTCCAGCTGGAAAGGTCAAAACACTTCTTCCAGATTTTTGACAATCGAAACTGCGTTCTCTGATTCGATTTCCCGCCACACGGCAAATCTACTTGGCCCGCAATCGATGAGTGTGAAGAAACATTTCCTACCAAAATAAGTGACATCAACTGCCAAGCGACTCCAATTTGTTGCAACATTGCGGTTACCCGCTTCATGGGTTGACGGCGGTGGGTCAATTGTCCTGCATTGTATGCAGTTACGTACACATTTATCGACGTCCTCTCTTCTCACCTCGGGATCAACCAGCCGGGCAAGATGAAGCGCTCGCTCTACTCCAAAATGATGCTGAGCATGTAAAGCTTCTACGCTTAAAGCACATGTTTGCTCTCCAGTTTCTTTTTCAAGTATCTCCAACCTCTCTTCAAACTCTGAAGATTGTAAGTCTCTTTCATGACGTTTCCTGTCATGACTACTCTTTACCCAGGCCTTGCAGACCCTAGTAAGTACATCGGCTTTATTTTTACAAGACTCTACAAGGGTAATCGACAATGTGAGATCAAATTCTTCTACAATCTCCTTCACCAATCCCAGACGCCGCTTGACGAGCATCTCTGACATGCCAGAAACTTTTACACGACTACTCCCGGTAAGTGTGGATCTCACCCAGCACAAAACCGTTGCCGAATCTTTAATTATTTCCACAACTTGAAGAATCCACTTGAGAGCTAGGTTTAATCCCTTCAGGACAGCATCTAGCTCCGCTATGTTAATATGTGCTACATCGGTTGTCTTATGCAGCCATGCGGCGTCTTCAACAGTTTTTCCCTCAATTTCCAAGGTAACTCCAAGGGCCAGATTACTTGGATCACAATAAACTCTGGCATCACCTAATGATTCAGGCACTAGCCACTCCCCTTTTACAGGATCGTCAATTCTCACTCTCACCAGAAGCTCTTCAGCCATTTGTTGGGCCCTGTCGCCAACGTAATCATCCCATGCCTGGCCTTGACACTCTCTCTTCATGAAACTGCAGGCTGTCCTTAACCATCCACACACAGGATAGTGCCCAGTCAGCTTGCCACAGATCGAAAATAATTCCCTTCTACTCAGGTGCGATCCTTCTTGCATTATGGGAATGTCATTGCCTCTTCTGAACATAAGACGTCCGACCTTATCACGTTCAATACGCAATCCGAGCACTCTTGCGCCCTCCAGCTTCTCAGGAGGCTTAGTTACGAGACCGTAAGTATGCAAGTGTGCCGCAACTTCTTCAGCTGATATTATGTTTTCATTCACTATAATGTCATCGATGTAGCTATCTGTGCCCCGTCGCACCCTTTCGTCAAGCGAGAGCACCTCGTTTACAATCCGTGTCATGATTTTGGGACCACACTTTAACCCAAAACCTAATCTTGTCAAGCAGTATGTTTTGCCTTTATACTTGATGAGTTGGTACTTCCAAAGTTTTTCCTCAATGTGCACTTGTAAATATGCTGATTGGAGATCAAGCAACTTTAGAGGTTCACGTAGCTTCCTCCACTTCCGAAGTGTCTCATCACACACTGCTACATCCTCACCAGTATGGCACTGAACACTCTCGTTGAGTTCACGATAGTCCAAGACAGGACGTACTTTTCCCTTGTTCTTTTGGATCACAGCCATTAAGAGGACATAGGTAGAGAAACCCAGAAATATGTCATTTTCAAAAAAGTTTTTAGACGTATTGACTCTTTTCCACAAAAAATTATAAATGGATTTCGAAAGATTGTTCTTTTATCTAGCATAGTTATGTAATAAATTTTTAGAATTTTTTTTAATTTTTAGTATAATAAGGTTATTCCATAGGTCGTTGGCAGATTTGTTAAATTTTCAAAAAAGTTTTTGTATTATACCACACCCATTTCAAATAATGTAATCATGCAGTGAAATAAATCAATACATTATCTAGCAAAGTTATGTATTAGAATTTTAATTTTAGTTTCAATAAAATCATTAAAAAATATGTACGTACATGTGTTTCTTGACGAAAATTGGTCCATTTGTGTATTTATTTGCGCACTTATAAACTAATATATTTCATATTTTTTTACATACTTATTGTGCTAAGACATTATTGACAAATCATAAATAAGTTTGACCGAAAAATAATTTTGGGAAGCATTTAATTTTAATTAATTAACAGCTTCGCATTTGACGATTTTATCATAGCGCCGAAACACAAAATTTCGCAGTTCATTACGGTCCGAAACGTGGCCAGACGAGGACGTGTCCGCGTCGCTCTGAATTACAACAGTTTGAAATAATATTTTGGAAACGAAATGTAAATACATACGAATTCCTTGTTTCACGTTCGTAAAATCTACAGGGTTGACCGAATTTCATTTTCATTGAATATTTTTATGCAAAAAGTTTTATATTTAAAAATAAATGTTTTTATTTGTCCCTTATTATACGATACAAAAACAAGAGTCCCAAATGCCCCATTTTTTTAAAGTAAAACTTCTTTACGCATGCTCGACACATGGGGTTAACTGGTGAATCGTTACGAAAAGTGGTGATTGTTACGAAAAGTGGTGCTGGTTACAAAAAATGACATGCGAACGGTAATCGATGCGAACAGTGATCAATTGCTAGGCGGGTCAGGCCTTTAGGCTCGCTTGTTATTCGTGTTATTGTTATATTGTTAATGGACTATTTGTCCGTAAATAAATAAATAAATAAATTATATACAGCGGGTACCCGGCATGCATGGGTTCGGAAGTTATGCGCGTACATACATTTCGGCGATTCATTTTCATTTATATACTAGCTGGTGCCCGGCATGCGTTGCTATGCCGTTCAACAAAAAATTGTTTCTCCCTGCGTGTCCTTTCCCATTCGTCCCGTTCACCTTCCGCTTCCCCTTCCTCTCCCGCGTCCCCTTCCCCTCAAACGTTCCCACTCCGCCTCCTCCACCTTCCGACTCCCCACTCCACTCCTCTTCCCCCGTCCCGCCAACTCCCCTCACGAATTCCCTTCCCCCCTCCCAGGTTCCCCTCCCCCTCCCTGGTTCCCGTCCCTTTCCACCCGCGGCACCAATACCCAAGTTCCTATCCCCCCTCCCGCATTCCATACATTCAGTTCTGGTACATTTAGTTTTCAAACAGCTCACGTGCCACCCATTGAATTTTTAGTATACACATTTTATAATGCCAGAGCTCACCAGTACTTATATACAAACCTTGTCCTGGCAATAACAAACACAACAAAAAAAGAATTATCCAATTTGGTGTAGTCGTTCGGAAGTTATGCGCGTACATACATTTCGGCGATTTATTTTCATTTATTAGCATTTATATATATGCCGGGTACCAACCTTTGCCATTTAATAACGAAATTGTTTCTCCCTGCGCGTCCTTTCCCATTCGTCCCGTTCACCTTCCACCTCCCCTTCCTCTCCCGCGTCCCCTTCCCCTTTCGCGTTCCCACTCCTCCTCCACCTTCCTTCTCCTCACTCTACTCCCCCCCTTTTCCGTCCCGCGATCCCCCCTCCCGAGTTCCCCTCCCCCCTCCCATAATCACCTCCTCCCTCCCGCGGATCCCCCTCTCGAATTCCCCTCTCCCCTCCCGAGTTCCCCTCCACCCTCCCGGGTTCCCCTCCCCCCTCCTGCATTCCATACATTCATTCCCGATACATTCAGTTCTCATACAGCTCGTGTGCCACTTATTGCAATTTTATTATACAAATTTCATGATGCCAGAGCTCGTGTCCTTTCCCATTCGTCCCGTTCCCCTTCTGCCTCCCCTTCCTCTCCAACGTCCCCTTCCCCTCTCCTCACTCCCCTCGCCCGCTTCCCCTATCCCTTAAACCCCCACCCGTTTTCCTCTCCCCCCTCCCGAGTTCCCCTCCCACCTCCCGGGTTCCCCTCCCCAACCCATCCCGCGGGCCCCCTCTCCCGAGTTCCCCTCCCTTGTCCCCCTCCCCTTCCCTCCCTCATCCTTCACCCCTCTCCCATCCGCCACCTCCTCCCGCATTCCATACATTCACTCCCGGTACATTCAGTTTTCAAACAGTTTGCGTGGCACCAATTGCAATTTTATATACAAATTTCATAATGCCAGAGCTCACCAGTATATACAGAAACCTTTAGTCCAGTCAAGGAAGGGGGTGTAGAGTGCGTGAGCAGGGACCTAAGCGATTCCTTCAGAAACTTGTTTAGGGTGCTTAGGATGTGAACATACTAAAAATCCTGACGTCTAGGTGGTGAGCTAGGGGGGGGAGGGGGAGGGGGAGGTCCCAATTTTCGGGTTTCCGCTTATATCTCAAAAACGGTGCGCCGCAGAGGAAAATTTTTTGATAATAAGTAAAAGCTGATAAAATTATCTACAACTTTTATTCTATACGTAATTTTCGAAATCCCAGCCATTTTCGAGTTATTCGCTCCACAAATGTAGATATTTTCGAAAAAAATCATTTTACCTCACATTTTTCATCAAACATTCCTTCATATCGTCTAAAATATTCATCAAAGAAAAAAATTTATTCGAAAGAAGTTGTAAAGAATTTAATTTTCTTTTAGAATATATAGACTTATGTAAATTTATCTTCAACCGTTCAACATTTACAGCAATTTGAAGTTTTTTCGTAAAATGTTGTCATTTTCAGAAAGAGCTGTTTTTATCTTATTACTGACACACAACACTTGTTCGTTCGCCTTATAATATGTGTGACCACACTTTAAAACCAGTTATTAAATAAAATAGGTAAAAATCATATTACTTGAAAAATACATAATTGTATTTTATAATCATAATGTTTATTCTATTTCGTTACATTAAGCACATAAAATTATAGATCTCATTGTTATCACTGTTCTCAATAACATCATGTTACATTCTCATCCTCCTTGGACGTGGGGGTCCTCGCAAGCGTTGTTCATCCATGGCATCTTCATCCTCAGTATTGGATGGTTCTTGCTGAATGGGCTCTATGTCGTCGTCATCGTCGTCCTCGGCAACAGGCACGCTATTGAGGCATCTCCCTTGGCAGGAGACTCGGAGACACGCTGCAGAACAGGTCAGCATTGCTTTTCGGCATCCACATTTGCCAATTGCACAATCCCTGGTGCAGCGGCAAAATATCATATTTAGAAGGACCTCCGGCGCTGGTGGATCTTTTGTTGTATTTGGCATCAGGGTCTCTCCTTCATGTTTCCACCCCCATTATTCAGGGGGCAGCTCAATCGGTGCACTGGGAATGCTGTTTAACTGCGTTCTCTGTTGGAGGGAGGGAGCTGATGTCAGGCTTCATATTTGCTACCAACCCTGTGAACGACTAAAAGCGGTACTGGTTAAGGAAGGTCTGTCTTTTTGGCGCCGCATACCATTTCAGGAAACATTTATTTCCAGCCTCTTCAACCTCGCCGTGAGTAGAGGAGGGGTTATAAAGATCATTGCCGCTTGCTTGATGAATTCTGACTCCAAGTACAATTTTGAGAAGCCCACCTTGCTTCTCCTGAAAGTTGCAGATGTTGTGTCGCAGCCGGTAAATGAATGTAAGAACAGGATGTGTTCAAATGCACGGTGCTGCATCTTTTGGATGGACAGTGGCATTGTTTTGGTTTTCCCTCGTCCGTTGTCAGCAGCAGAATATCTTGGGTGGGAGGAGTGGAAGCAATCAAAAGGAAGTGAAAGCTTCTCACAAAACTGTGAGAGGAATGTTCCACAGCAATCTTCACAACAAGGAAGTCAGCATCATGTCCTGAAGAGTCTGTATCCCATTCTCCCGAAGCTTCGTCTGTAGTAAAGAGATGAAGTTACTTTTGTTGGTAGGATTGGATAACAAATCTTCCTTTTTAACGGGTATTGAAGTGTTCCAAGTCAAATTGATGTCAGCTGACCTTCTCAGTCTGTATCATCGCATCTGTTATTGTGATTTTGTACCGTTGGCTGGGTTTGGGTACCAATCAAATACCACAGTGTGAGTCATCCAGGATAGTGGTGGTTGACGTAGTTGATGTAACGATCACAAATTGTGACAAGGAAGGCATCTTTTTGCCAAATTACTCTGTGTAGTAGAAATTTTCCGTCCACAACTATGTTCACCTGAGACAGTAGACCAGTTTTTTGGTAGGCTCGAATAAGCTGTACAGGACAGATTTAGTTGTCTTCCACATCCCACCTTCATTGAACAGTGCCAAGGGAAATGGGGCCAACTCATACTCAAAGAATTTCTTCAAATCCTCATCTGATCGTTTGCTTATACACATCCGGTGAAACAGAAATGTTGGGTCAACTGCAACCTTTTCATCGTGATTTTTTATCGGCGAGCTGACAGAAGACATTGGGAATTGACATTATTTCATTGGCTTGTGGGAAGGGAGGATGTGCATCAAACCACTGACTGAGTTTGAAAATGTCTGCTGCATCTTTACTTCGGTGGGCTTGTCCGAGGTCCTTGTGTTGTTACTGGACGTGAAGACTCCACAATACTCTTCAAGGGAAGTGCAGATCTCATGAGTTGCGCTCATACCAACTAACCACTTCTAGTACATTGTGCAAAATACCTCTGCCTCCTGTTATGCCTTCTCGGCTTTTGAATGATAGCATCAATGTGGTTTCCATGGTCATATCTGATCATACGCCTTACTAAAAGAGCGTCGCATAATCGTCGTTGCACGTCGGTGTGTCAGTAATAAGATAAAAACAGCTTTTTCTGAAAATGACGACATTTTACGCAAAATCTTAAAATTGCTGTAAATATTTACTGGTTGGAGACTTATTTGCATATGTATATATATTCTAAAAGGGAATTAAATTTATTACAACTTCTTATAAATAAATTTCTTTCTTTGATGAATATTTTAGACGATATGAAGGAATGTTTGATGAAAATTGTGAGGTAAAATAATTTTTTTCAAAAATATCTACATTTGTGGAGCGTGTAAGTCAAAAATGGACGTGATTTCGAAAATTACGTAAAGAATAAAAGTTGTAGATAATTTTATGAGCTTTTTTTACTTATCCTTAGGAAATTTTCATGTGTGACGCACCGTTTTTGAGATATAAGCGGAAACCCGAAAATTGGGACCTCCCCCTCCCCCCCTTCCCCCTAGCTCACAACCAAGACGTCAGGACTTTTAGTATGTTCACACCCTAAGCACCCTAAACAAGTTTCTGGAGGAATCGCTTAGGTCCCTGCTCACGCACTCTACACCTCCTTTTGGAGCATTTATTGACTGGACTACTTTGCGGGCGTGCTCACAACAACTCACCAAAGTTTCATCGCAATCGGATGAACGGTTAGCAATTCACAGGAAAGTATGTAGAACAGTTTATATGGGAGAATTAAATTGTTGATTTTACTATCTTCCTCGCAACTTTTCCATATTTTCTCAACGTTTAAACCTTTCCTGGACTACGACAAACATTTCAAAACCAAAATCAGCTAAATCGGTTCTCGAGTTTTAGTGAAACTAACAAACAGCAATTGATTTTTATATAGGGGGGGGGGAGTAAAAGAGGCGGGGGGGTAGAGGGTGGTTAGAGGTTGTGGGGTGAGAGGGGGAGGGGGTTGAGAGGGATGGGGGGTAGGCTTTTTTATATCCATTTTTCGTATTACAAAAATAACAAACATGAGAATCGGGTATGGGTACCACCGCCCCGGGAACCATTTTTTTGATAACCAACACGTCTGCCGTAGGTCATCCTTAGTGGTTCGCAACGTTTGGTGACTAGCAGGGGTGCCTGGGTTCATGGGGTGAGGTTTTTTCAGGTCTTGGCGGCGGATGCGTCTGCGCACCAGCTGCATGGCAGGTTGGATCTAGAGAAAGTGGTTGAGGGAGTCCCTTTGACTTCTCCAGCCTTACTCTCTCGGAACATCGCTTTGCACCGCAGTGGGAGGGATAGATTCACACATCCGCTGTCCTGGACACGCTGACCCCCACATTTCTACCCACCCCTAATACCCTTTCCTTCTCAGAAGATCCTCTCCTCCCTTTCCCTGAAACGAACCTTCACACAGCATCCCCAAAGAAGAGATAGGCAATGTGTCGAGCGATTGTAAACAAAGGTCTCTCCCGATCCGGCCTTCTACGTAGTTGGTGGGGCAGATTCCACCGCCGCCGAGATCCTGACAAACCTCGCCCCATGAACCCGGGCTACCCGTACGGTGTTGATAATCCAATACATGGTTCCCGGGACGGCGGTACCCATACCCGCCTTCCAAATTACTGATACTATTTAATGACGGCCGGCGTGGTCAAGAGGTAAGGCTCTTGACTCGCAATCCGAAGGTCGTGGGATCGAATCCCGGCGTGGGCAAATAAATTTTGTTTGACTAATTTGGGTTATTTCATATAAAAATAATATATTTGCGTCACGTTCCAGAGTGGAAGATACTTTAGTATCGCCCTGGTGTAAGACCACCATTCAGAATTGAAACGTTGCTAAAAATTACTTTGGCCGTGTTTGGTGACCAGATCTGAATAGCCAAGTAATTCTTCGCTTCCTCTTCCCCATCTCCTGCCCTTCCCCACCACCTTCTGCCTCATACTATACCCCATAGTCATGTCATAGTCTCACTGGCTCCAGACGGGAGCATTTGGGTCTCTTGTGCGGTATTCACATAAATATAAAATTAAAAATTATGCACACGAATAAATATTTCAAAATGAGATATTTTTTACAATCCAACTGAATATTAGGTACTCTTTTTTTCATGAATACCGCACAAGAGTCCCAACTGCTCCCGTCTGGAGCCAGTGGGACTATCACCCCCAATTGGGGTATGTTGTGAGGCTGAAGGTAGTGGGGGAGGGGAAGGAGTTAGGGAAGATGGAGGTGGGGAAGTACCTGACTTTTCAGATCTGGTCACTAAACACGGCTAAAGCCATTTCAAGTAACGTTTCAATTCTTCCACTCTAATGGCCGTAAAATAAAATGAAAAAACAAAAACCAAAATATTAAAAAAATATAACAAATTGTTTTTTTGTGTAGGTATCTACTTTATACCTACTGTGTTTATGTATCTATTTATGTCTACGCACTTCAATACACAAATTACAAATAACTACTACTTATTAAAATTCTGGAAGCGAGAATTCAACATCTTTATCTGAACCATACTGTAGGTCCAGCTTCGCGTGAACTATAGGTACGTGAAACCCGGCTTCTAGCGGAACGAAATCTAGTTCCAAAAACGTCCGCTTGCAACGGCTGATGTGTGAGCGGTGCAGTCGGAATCGAAATTATGATTTGCTGGTATGACAGCCTTAAAGGAAGGATACCACCGGAGCTTCCCTTCCATGGCCTGAACCAGCCCTCGGAGATCCACTTTTGAATCTCTTCTTCAAAATCTGCCTCCGCTTCTGGTAACTTAGTGCTTCTATAGCACTCTACAGTGTTTTCTAATTAAGCAGGAGAACCTCTCCACACCCAACTCACGCACCAGTTTCTTCCGTTGAATGTAGCTATAAAGTCCTTGTTCTCAACAGATATTCTGTCTGCCGAGGTTTCACCAGACTCGACACAATTCGCACTGTACTCGTCTAGTCTGCTTCTTACGAACTCTACCCTATCGCGCATTATCGTAATACCACCCAGTTCTTCGATGACGTCCATGCCCAGTATAACATTGACTGCACTTAATAGTTTTTTCACCACCACACAGTCTACCAGAAGCGACACACCATGCACTACTATCTTGGCGACACCTCGCCCCTCACAAAATACACGACTGCCATCAACAGCAATCACATCACAACCAGGACCTTGTACACTACACAGCCCACTCATCACTACTGTACGAGAACACCCTGAGTCAACGAGTGCACGCACCTGCTTTCCATTTACTGCAACTTGGATTATTGGTAGCGCCTTTAGTCCTGATTCAGAAGAGCTGCCGGCGCACCAGTCCTCCTGCTTCCGTTTCCCTTCTCACAGTGCCTGGCCAAGTGACCATCTTTTCCACAGTTCCAACAGACACTTTTCAGCTGCTCACAACAGAATTTGACCATGTGTGGCCCACCACATTTAAAACAACGCCGTCTTGCATTTGGAGATGTTGCGACAAATTTCTGTCGGCCTTGAGCCACCGCCACGACAGGCTGATCCACGAGCTCTGCCATCAGAGCTCTAGCACGCTCCATGATTGTTGACGGCGGCATTGTCTCTACTTTTGGCTGCGCGCGCAATTCACGTGATACCACTGAAGGCAGACCCACTATGAAAGCTTTCATGAGGAGAGCATCCGACGTCACACCCGCTAGCCTTGCCAGCCTCCTCAGGTCCGTCATATAGATGTCGACCGGCTCATCACGCCATGTGCGCCTCACGAACTCCTCATAGGCCAGAAACGGGTTTGTTGCGAAGGCACAAATCAACGCATTTTTGATGGCGTCACCATTGCCCATATCCTCTGCACTCAGCTCATTGTAGACAGCAAATGCAGGTCCCTCTAGAAACATCGGGATGATCGCACACACATCCTTTACTTCTTTAATTTTTAAAACCAACTCGACTTTTGTTATCCACTGAATAACGTCGCCCTCGCCATTAAAACACCTTAATAAATCTCCGAGTTTAATATTTGACATCTTGCCAAAATAGCTTGTATTCTAACTGACTGATAACTAACTGATTGTCAATTGTCTTTTACATCGCAGAACGGTTGCGTTCACTACCACTGCTTTTGCAGTACTTGCATATCACCACAGTTTAATACACTTTATTTTGTTGAAATTTCTTGTTAGACTAGGTATAAATCCCAACATCTTTATGCCCTTATTAGAGATTTTTGTTAGATTGTTAAGGGGTGTTCAGACATCTAATATAACCGCTAGCAGGTATCTGTTGAACCGCGAGCACTTATGTTTCGTGCCGTTCACACAGCGCAGATCAAATATTTCTTCCTATGGTAGGAGAGGGGGTCAGTTGAATTAGCGAGCGGCCACGGAGTGCGCATTTTTCGTACTGAATCTATCAACTTGACATCTGTCATCCACCGGTCTTGGCAGCTCCGTAATTAAAATGACCCCCTCTCCTGTTTTTGTCGGAGTGGGGGGCGCTTAACTGTTGGCATATCGCCTCAGGAGCGGTTACGGCGTAAGATGTGCATTGTCTATGGTTGATGTGCGCATAAAGGAGTGTTCAGACATCTAATATAACCGCTAGCAGGTATCTGTTGAACCGCGAGCGCTTATGTTTCGTGTCGTTCACACGGCGCAGATAAAATATTTCTTCCTATGGTAGGAGAGGGGGTCAGTTGAATTAGCGAGCGGCCACGGAGTGCGCATTTTTTGTACTGAATCTATGGAGTTGACATCTGTCACCCACCGGTCTTGGCAGCTCCGTAATTAAAATGACCCCCTCTCCTGTTTTCGTCGGAGTGGGGGGCGCTTAACTGTTGGCATATCGCCTCAGGAGCGGTTACGGCGTAAGATGTGCATTGTCTATGGTTGATGTGCGCATAAAGCGCTCAGGTGTGAACGGTCTGAAGGGATTGTATGGAGAGCGATATGTGGCGTGTTATGATCTTTTATATTTATATGCTCAATGTGAACGAGCTCTAAAGCGCTCAGGTGTGAACGGTCTGAAGGGATTGTATGGAGAGCGATATGTGGCGTGCTATGATCTTTTATATTTATATGCTCAATGTGAACGAGCTCTTATGGTTCTCTTAGGTCTTGGAAATAATTATCTATGATTTTTCTACACGTTATTTTTTCTCAAGGTCGTCCATGTCCCACATTCAACAGGCTGAAGAATCTACTAGCCCTATAATATTTGGTATTTAGGTACAAGACATAATTTAATTATATTGTTATTCAAGATATTTTAATTCTAAGTAACATAAACCTAAAAGGCCAGGCAAAGAAATTTTTCAATTTTGTCTATGGCTTCATTACTGTCTATGAATAACCTAAATATTTTATTAACGCGTGCTTTCTTCATCGTCAGTTATTTCATCCTGTTTTCAATATCTGATTCCACATACTATCCCTTACTTTGTTTAATTCGTGCAGTTAAGTTTATCATTCCATACTTGTGATAGTTATTGGGTAAGTACTAATGCTGATATTAATTACGCTATTCATTTGGTAGCGGCTGACAGCCAAACCGATCGAAACCTGTTCTTTCATTTTTGAGCTAAGGCAGGCTCACATGTACAACTGCGCTGTGTCTAAGACGAACTAGCTTATCCTACCAACGCTAATCGGTACAACTATTTGTGTTAAGGAATTCATTTAACGTTTTGTTTTGTTCGAGGAATATTTAAACCGTTAAATTTAAGGCTACCTAATTTTGGATGTATTTCTGTGGAAAAATTAAATTGCTATTTGACTTGAGCAATATTAGAGTGAGACAACAACAGCCTACGGTTAATATACGATAGCATGTTCTTGCTTTTTCTTCTTCAAATCCCAGAAATTTGACAACATAGACACGTCAGTGGTGGTAATATCCATTGTTAGTATCGTTGGTTGAATAAATCAGTTATCTACTTCTTAAGTCCTGCATTCAGTAACACAAGTAACATTGGCGGAGCTGATTGTTGGAAATAATATTGGTGGCATACCGTTTTTAAATTATTAAAATACTAACATTATATTTACTGTAGGTATATATCTATTTTGTTTTTTGTTATTAAATTTTGTAGTTTTGCAACTTTTAAACTGTACTTATGACTTATGATGTCCTTTTTGTTTTTGTAGTTATAAATCTTAAAAAAAAATTTTCAATAAATATATATTATTATTATTACTGTATTTACAAGGTTTTCTAATTTTCTGGTAATACCGGTTTACCTTTATAGATAGATATTATATACGTTGAATTGAGTTACGCCACTATTGATGGCAATTCTCTCAACTGTTATCGAATATCGAATGCGAGTTTAAAATATAGACACAATAATTTTTTTTCGAATATGGGTTATTTAAGTATCTTATTTATTCATTAATTTCATCCTACTGATGGGCTTTTATATGAAAAGTGTGTAATACAGAGATACAGTTTTTTAAATAAAAAAAAATTAACATACAAAAATAAACATCATATAATAGTAGGTATAAAGATAAATTAATGTAAAAATAATATATTAGAAGAAAAGAGAAAGTTTTTAAGTTGAAGATGGCACAGAAATAATAATCAGTGCAGGTTAGTAATTCAAAATTTACAGGAAAAATAACAATAATATACAAATATATGCAATAGCTCCTTTGTGATGCTCCTTTAATATCAATTATGCAGCATTAAAGTATCTTTTAGATATTCTCACATAGTGGTAAACTTCTATTAAATACGACGATGTTAAAGATGAATTTGTTTCCAAGTGTGTGAATTCGAGGGATAGGTGCATGCATGTGGTAGTTGATTCTGGATTTATTGTTGCAGAAAAATATATTTTGCCTAGTTGCTCGATTAGGCACCTTAAAGTGCTTAAAGTTGATGGGATGCAAGAGTTCACAACAGTCAAATTTAGAGAGAATAATTTTAAACAAAATGTTAAGTAATTTATGTTACTTCTATTTTCTAGGGAATGCAATTTAAGAGTATTTAGTAAGAATGTATACTAAATGTATTGAATAGGTATGTGTAACTTGAAGTTAGTTAATCGTAAAAATGGTAACTGCTTTCATTCAATATTTCTTATATGGATTTGATAATACGGGGGCCACACTATGGAATTTTATTCCAGCAAGCTGCGTACTAGTGACTAATATGCGATTTTTATAACTTTCGACGAATCGAAGACTTTGATTGTTCCATGTATACAACCAAATATTCAAAGCTCATGCGAATTAAATTTCGTTTTAAAAAAATTTTATTTTAGGAATTTTCGTTTTGGCTTGAACCAATTACCGAACGCTACCACAGCAGGGTTATGGATTTAATAAATCCTAAGGCTTCCATCAAGACGGAACCAGGATCCCAGGCAGAAGGCGGAGGTGTAATGCTGTATGCAGATATAGATTTCGACTTCCAAGATGTAAAGAAGGAATGTTTACAATACGCAGACAGTTAGTAATTTAAAAATAGTATATTAAAAATATAGCATGTTTATTTTTGAGATTTAACTGTAATATATTACTCGCAATAAGTTTCTGTTTTCTCATGTTTGTACCCCTTTTTATTTGGGACAAGTAACACTTATTATTATTCAATAAAAATGCGTATATATTGTTTGAACCTTTCCATTGAATTCTTCGAGAGCAGGGTCCTTCTTGAAGCATCGGCCCCTGAAGCGGACTTCTGGGGTCACTCTTTGGTCTTATACCTTTAACTTTCTTATCAAAATCAACTCCTATATATGGAAATTAATGGTATCTTTAGGCTCTAAAATTTATGGTTTTTACTAAAAAAGTGTTTGTATATAATTGATCGATGTACGTATTGTCATTTTGTTTTTGCAGGCAGCACTATTGTGGAGACAGTTGCCATAAAGGCAGATCTTGGATTCCGAGAAGAATATGAACGGAGTCTTCCTTTTATGGAAATTGACATAGACCTGTTGGATGTTAAAAAAGAATGCTTAGAACGCGTTGAAAGGATGAATCAGAGAGCAGGTAAAACCAATTTTCATTGTAAGATTTAACATTAAATGGTACATTTTTTTCAACTTATGGCTTATAATAAGTCTTAATGAGCCTTTTTTAATCCGTATTTTTTTTAATATTTGTTGACAGATCTGAAGACGCATCCTGTGAATAAACGATTGTCTTTTTCTCGCTGTAAATATTCTTCGTCTCATAAGAATGATTTTACGAGTCACGTTCACACTCATACTGGAGTTAAATCCTTCACATGTTCCGAGTGCAACCATTCCTTTTCTCACAAGCGCAATCTGTCTAAGCACATGCTGACTAACAGTGGAGAAAAACCTTTTTCTTGTTCCGAGTGCGACTATTCATGTTCTCGAAAGAGCAGCCTTACCATCCACATGCTGACTCACAGTGGAGAAAAACTTTTTTCTTGTTCCGAGTGCAACTATTCATGTTCTCAAAAGGGCCATCTGACCATCCACACGCTGACTCACAGGGGAGAAAAACCTTTTTTTTGTTCCGAGTGCAACTATTCATGTTCTCAAAAGGGCAGTCTCACGAGGCACAAGCTGACTCACAGTGGAGAAAAACCTTTTTCATGTTCCGTGTGCAACTATTCATGTTCTCAAAAGGGCAATCTGACTAGCCATATGCTAACTCACAGTGGAAAAAAACCTTTTTCATGTTCCGAATGCAACTATTCATGTTCTCACAAAAGCAATCTGTCTAAGCACATGCTGACGCACAGTGGAGAAAAACCTTTTTCTTGTTCCGAGTGCGACTATTCATGTTATCGAAAAGGCAGTCTAACTAGCCATATTCTGTCTCACAGTAGAAAAAAACCTTTTTCATGTTACGAGTGCGACTATTCATGTTCTCAAAAGGGCCATCTGACTAGCCATATGCTAACTCACAGTGGAAAAAAACCTTTTTCTTATTCCGAGTGCAACTATTCATGTTCTCACAAGGGCAATCTGTCTAAGCACATGCTGACTCACAGTGGAGAAAAACCTTTTTCTTGTTCCGAGTGCGACTATTCATGTTCTCGAAAGAGCAGCCTTACCATCCACATGCTGACTCACAGTGGAGAAAAATGTTCCGTGTGCAACTATTCATGTTCTCAAAAGGGCAATCTGACTAGCCATATGCTAACTCACAGTGGAAAAAAACCTTTTTCATGTTCCGAATGCAACTATTCATGTTCTCACAAAAGCAATCTGTCTAAGCACATGCTGACGCACAGTGGAGAAAAACCTTTTTCTTGTTCCGAGTGCGACTATTCATGTTATCGAAAAGGCAGTCTAACTAGCCATATTCTGTCTCACAGTAGAAAAAAACCTTTTTCATGTTCCGAGTGCGACTATTCATGTAATCGAAAGAGCAGTCTTACCATCCACATGCTGTCCCACAGTAGGAAAAAACCTTTTTCATGTTCCGAGTGCGACTATTCATGTTCTCGAAAGAGCAGTCTTACCATCCACATGCTGACTCACAGTGGAGAAAAACCTTTTTTTTGTTCCGAGTGCAACTATTCATGTTCTCAAAAGGGCAGTCTCACGAGGCACAAGCTGACTCACAGTGGAGAAAAACCTTTTTCATGTTCCGTGTGCAACTATTCATGTTCTCAACAGGGCCATCTGACTAGCCATATGCTAACTCACAGTGGAAAAAAACCTTTTTCTTGTTCCGAGTGCAACTATTCATGTTCTCACAAGGGCAATCTGTCTAAGCACATGCTGACTCACAGTGGAGAAAAACCTTTTTCTTGTTCCGAGTGCGACTATTCATGTTCTCGAAAGAGCAGCCTTACCATCCACATGCTGACTCACAGTGGAGAAAAACTTTTTTCTTGTTCCGAGTGCAACTATTCATGTTCTCAAAAGGGCCATCTGACCATCCACACGCTGACTCACAGGGGAGAAAAACCTTTTTTTTGTTCCGAGTGCAACTATTCATGTTCTCAAAAGGGCAGTCTCACGAGGCACAAGCTGACTCACAGTGGAGAAAAACCTTTTTCATGTTCCGTGTGCAACTATTCATGTTCTCACAAGGGCAATCTGTCTAAGCACATGCTGACTCACAGTGGAGAAAAACCTTTTTCTTGTTCCGAGTGCGACTATTCATGTTATCGAAAAGGCAGTCTAACTAGCCATATGCTGTCTCACAGTTGAAAAAACCTTTTTCATGTTCCGAGTGCGACTTTTCATGTAATCGAAAGAGCAGTCTTACCATCCACATGCTGACTCACAGTGGAGAAAAACCTTTTTCTTGTTCCGAGTGCAACTATTGATGTTCTCACAAGGGCAGTCTTACTATCCATAAGCTGATTCACAGTGGAGAAAAACCCTTTTCTTGTTCCGAGTGCGACTATTCATGTAATCGAAAGGATCATCTGACTAGCCATATGCTGACTCACAGTGGAAAAAAACCTTTTTCATGTTCCGAGTGCAACTTTTCATGTTCCCAAAGGGCAATCTGACTATCCACAAGCTTGATTCACAGTGGAGAAAAACGTTTTTCTTTTTCAGAGAGCGTCTATTCATGTTCTCGAAAGAGCAGTCTTACCATCCACAGCTGACTCACAGTGGAGAAAAACATATTTCATGTTCCGAGTGCAACTATTCTCGTTCTCGAGAGTACAATAATCCGACGTACATGGTGACTAACAGTTAAACAAAACGTTTTCTTGTTCCGAGTGCAACTATTCATGTTTTCAAAAGAGCCAAATGACGAGCCACAAACAGACACACAGTTGATAAAACCTATTACATGGTTGAAATGCACCTTTTCTCGTTCTAGGAAGGGCAATGTGACACTTTCCATACTGACTCACAGAGGGTAAAAAAACTTCTTCATGTCCTAAGTGCAACTATTTATGTTCTCACAAGGATAATCTGACCATCAACATGATGGCTCACAGTTTGAAAAACCTTTTTCTTGTTCCGAGTGCAACTATTCATGTTCTCACAAAAGCAATCTGTCTAAGCACATGCTGACGCACAGTGGAGAAAAACCTTTTTCTTGTTCCGAGTGCGACTATTCATGTTATCGAAAAGGCAGTCTAACTAGCCATATTCTGTCTCACAGTAGAAAAAAACCTTTTTCATGTTCCGAGTGCGACTATTCATGTAATCGAAAGAGCAGTCTTACCATCCACATGCTGTCCCACAGTAGAAAAAAACCTTTTTCATGTTCCGAGTGCGACTATTCATGTTCTCGAAAGAGCAGTCTTACCATCCACATGCTGACTCACAGTGGAGAAAAACCTTTTTTTTGTTCCGAGTGCAACTATTCATGTTCTCAAAAGGGCAGTCTCACGAGGCACAAGCTGACTCACAGTGGAGAAAAACCTTTTTCATGTTCCGTGTGCAACTATTCATGTTCTCAAAAGGGCCATCTGACTAGCCATATGCTAACTGACAGTGGAAAAAAACCTTTTTCTTGTTCCGAGTGCAACTATTCATGTTCTCACAAGGGCAATCTGTCTAAGCACATGCTGACTCACAGTGGAGAAAAACCTTTTTCTTGTTCCGAGTGCGACTATTCATGTTCTCGAAAGAGCAGCCTTACCATCCACATGCTGACTCACAGTGGAGAAAAACTTTTTTCTTGTTCCGAGTGCAACTATTCATGTTCTCAAAAGGGCCATCTGACCATCCACACGCTGACTCACAGGGGAGAAAAACCTTTTTTTTGTTCCGAGTGCAACTATTCATGTTCTCAAAAGGGCAGTCTCACGAGGCACAAGCTGACTCACAGTGGAGAAAAACCTTTTTCATGTTCCGTGTGCAACTATTCATGTTCTCACAAGGGCAATCTGTCTAAGCACATGCTGACTCACAGTGGAGAAAAACCTTTTTCTTGTTCCGAGTGCGACTATTCATGTTATCGAAAAGGCAGTCTAACTAGCCATATGCTGTCTCACAGTTGAAAAAACCTTTTTCATGTTCCGAGTGCGACTTTTCATGTAATCGAAAGAGCAGTCTTACCATCCACATGCTGACTCACAGTGGAGAAAAACCTTTTTCTTGTTCCGAGTGCAACTATTGATGTTCTCACAAGGGCAGTCTTACTATCCATAAGCTGATTCACAGTGGAGAAAAACCCTTTTCTTGTTCCGAGTGCGACTATTCATGTAATCGAAAGGATCATCTGACTAGCCATATGCTGACTCACAGTGGAAAAAAACCTTTTTCATGTTCCGAGTGCAACTTTTCATGTTCCCAAAGGGCAATCTGACTATCCACAAGCTTGATTCACAGTGGAGAAAAACGTTTTTCTTTTTCAGAGAGCGTCTATTCATGTTCTCGAAAGAGCAGTCTTACCATCCACAGCTGACTCACAGTGGAGAAAAACATATTTCATGTTCCGAGTGCAACTATTCTCGTTCTCGAGAGTACAATAATCCGACGTACATGGTGACTAACAGTTAAACAAAACGTTTTCTTGTTCCGAGTGCAACTATTCATGTTTTCAAAAGAGCCAAATGACGAGCCACAAACAGACACACAGTTGATAAAACCTATTACATGGTTGAAATGCACCTTTTCTCGTTCTAGGAAGGGCAATGTGACAGTTTCCATACTGACTCACAGAGGGTAAAAAAACTTCTTCATGTCCTAAGTGCAACTATTTATGTTCTCACAAGGATAATCTGACCATCAACATGATGGCTCACAGTTTGAAAAACCTTTTTCTTGTTCCGAGTGCAACTATTCTTTTTCTCGAAATAATCATCTGACTGACCACGCACTGGCTCATGGTGTGGAAAAACCTTTTCTTGTTATGAGTGCAAATATTCATTGTTCTCAAAAGAACTGAAGACCCATATGCTGACTCACAGTAAAAAAAAAACTTTTTTTATATTCCATATGAAACTATTTACGTACTCAAATAGGCAATCTGACAAGCCACGTGCTGATTCATTTGAGAAAAACTTTTAAAGTTCCGAGTGCTGTCATTTACAAAATTAATCCCTTTAGAAATAATTATGTTTTATCCTAAACACCTATCATTATTTCTTTTCGAAGTAATAAGCCGATTTTACTTGCTGTTTACCTGTGTACAGGTTAGCAGCAAGTAAAATCGAACAACTGTGAACAATTCATCAATCGTCTTCCGTTTAATTAATAAGTTGACAACACTCGTCAGTCGATTTCCGGAGACACTTTTTTAATTTCCGCCCTTTGAGCTGAGAGACGGTGGTAAGACGATATCATAAAATAGTGATATTCCAATTTTAAAACTAGGAATTCTTTTTCTACATCGATATTTTGTGCCGTGTGCCGATTATTCGGAGAACAATTTAGTTTCCTTTATTATTTGTGTGCTGTGATTTTAAGCGAGATCGGTTCACTTGATAGTGATTCCCACATGGTGCTTGCTGGTGATTGAAAAATTGTTAATTGACGCCATCTATCTTGTTTCGTGATTCAGGTGGATGCATGTTAAATAATCCATAGGCCATGGAACTATGATTGAAAAGAAACGGCAATACTTTCGGAATATTATGGGGACAAGCGAAAACCTATGTAGCTCTGCAAATTTGTAGCCGTCTAGTGGGAGGGGGTAGAGACGGGGAATGTGCCCAGCTTGTGGGGGAGGGCGACGCTCTGGAGATAAGGGCTGAACTGCGAAAGGGAATCATTATTATTTTTATATTTTTTAAACTTTCGTAAATTTTCTATCACATTTCGGACATAAAATATAATAGTCCAATTGAAAAATAAGTAATGAAATGAGGAAAGGGGAGTTACAAAAGACTTATGTATTGTTTAATTTTTTATTGTTCCCTTTGCAACTTATTTTAAGTTATCTTAATCTACTAGGACGTAACTCATTTTTTGCGAAATCAAGATTATGATTGATTTGTGTAGCACTCGTCGAAATACATCGGCCTCACATCACTTGACAAGTGCAAGTATGTTGAAAATAATGTTATTTATTTATTTTTTTGTTTATTTAGTGTTTATTTAATTCAAACCTGGGTTGCGTGGTCCCAAAAACTAACACCTCATTCGCTCAACGACAATTCTGGTTCATCGCTCCTAAAATATATAATGCTCTGAGTACTGACATAAAGTCAAGTAATTCTAATTTTCTTTTTATAACACGTGTACAACATTGGATTTTTGAAAGGGGACGAACGCACTTTAAAGAATTCATGAGTTCTAACACTACATTTTAATTATTAATTTTTGCATTTCAAAATTTTAATTTCCATTTGTATTTCTATTTTACTTTAAAATGTTGTTATTTTTTTCTCTTAGTTTTTCACTAAATTTATATATGTTTTTAATTTTGATTTATATAATTATATGTTTTAATTTATACAGAACACTTGAGTTCTTAACATTTAATTTTTATTATTAATTTTTGTATTTCAAAATTTGAATTTGAATTTTCATTTTTACTTTTCTTTAAAATATGGTCTTTTTTTTTCTCTTTAGTTTTAAGTATTTCTTAATATTTTTTGAAATGTTAAAATATTAAATGTACGACTACCACAACACGGGCTTAGCCTAGTGTGGTAGCCAAAAAAAAACCCAAATATCTGTTACTAATAAAAAATATATGAAAAAAAAAAAAAAAAAAAAAAAAAAAAAAAAAAATAAAATAAAAGATTATACATGTATATACATAATTCATAAATTTTTTTGACTGCCCAACTAGGAGTATTCCCGTTTTAGGACAGTCAAATTATTATGGATATGAACAAATGGAACATGATTTGTACAAAAAAGAAAGAAAATTGATGAAATAAACAGAGGAAATAAAAAGAACAGAAAGAATATAAAATTAAATAAAAAAAATTGAAAACCTAGTAACAGTTATTTGTTTAGCACAGTTACTAAAATAATATAAATTTAAAAAAGAAAAGGTAAATAGGTACATACAGGTAACTAAGAGGAATTAAGAGGGTGAAAACATTTAGGTAACTTCTTATTATTAATAGTACACAACTGCTAACCCTGTACAAATCGCAAGTGCGCCCCACGGTTGAATTTGGCAGCCACCTCTGGTCTGGAGCTCCAAAATACCTGAAAAATACCCTCGACTCTGTGCAGAAACGGGCGGTCCGTTTGATAGATTCTCCCATCTTAACAGACGGATTGCAATCTTTAGAGCACAGGCGTCGGGTGGGAATGCTATCCTTGTTCTACCGGTATTACAATGGAAGATGCTCCGAGGAACTAGCATCATTGATCCCTTCGGCACCGGTGCATAGTCGGGAAACACGCCAAACGCGTGCCCAACATTTGTACACAGTTGACATTTGTCACATGAGAACGGGTCGTTTCTTCGACTCATTCTTGTGTTCAACAGCTCGGCTGTGGAATGATTTGCCGGCCTCTGTGTTTCCTCCTTCCTACACATGGGTCTCTTCAAGACCAATGTTCATTCCTTCCTCTCCTCAAAAAGACCCTCCACACAGCATCCCAGATGACATAGGCCCTGAGGGAAATTATTTTCCTCAGGGCCTCCTGTGTGGAGTTAATGTAAAAAAAAAAAAAAAAACTTCTGTATGCATGGCATGTTATAGTCCTACATAGGTACATGTGTTGTAGAAAAAAAAAGAAAAAAAAAGAGATGAGAGAGAATAAAATAAAAATGAAATAACCAATTAAAACCTAAAATAGCCGTCGGTTGTTTAGCATAGTTGTTGAAATGATAATAATAAATAAAAGTTATATATGTGTGCACTTAAAAGCAAATGATTAAAATATAAGGTGGTAACTGGTGTTTGCCTTTCATATTTTAATCCTGCGTACACATTTTATTTAGTGTGAACAGAAAGAGAATAGAAACAATAAAGTAAAATAAAATAAACAATTAATACCTGATTATTACTGTTGTTTGCTTAGCATAGTTATTAAAATAATAGGTATATATATACTTATAACTGGTGTTTACATTGCATATTATTGATAAGCTCACATATATACATATTTTGTATAAATATTAATAAAAAAGCGAAAAGATAGAATAAAATAAAATATCCAATTAAAACATAAGATTAACAGCTGCTTGGTTAGCTTTCTAATTTTAAAAGTAATAAGTAGAAATATACATACACATTGTAACAGACGTATCAGCGTCTTCACAAGAACTGAAAAATAGTACCGGGTTTCAGTGCACGAACAGGATGAATGATGGTTATTAAACAATAAAAAAACTGACCTCCCGTGCACCCAGTGCCTGATGAGTGTAGGACACTGGATGTGCCTAATCCTCTGCCTGATCCTGGTGCTTGGCGGTTGCCAAAGTAGGGCCGGCTTTCTAGAAGAGTGTGGCACCAGGACTGAAGACAGGCAGAGGTCGGCGGGAGGCAGCTTGAGTGATAAAAACTTCCGAAGAAATAAGTAATACGAGTTGACTGGTAAGGATGAACTGATTTATTCACAAAAACGTGCCTCCTTTTATACCCAAATTTGGGATAAAATGTGGTCACGTGGTACATATTTGGGGTGGGAGGTTTGACCTCGCCCGTAAGTATAAATAGTGCGGCTTTCCTGTCGCACTTCATTTTGCCGGTGTCGCCCAAGAAAGTGGTCGCTTAAATTTGATATTTTAAAACAATTCTACAGGTAAGGGTATTTACATAAAAGTGTATGTCTTAATTCTAACATTTGTACAAAGGTATTTTCTTTCAGCAGATTTTTAGTTCGATGCATTTAAGATGGTTTTTAGAAAAGTTTACAATTTGTTGGTATGTATTTGATGTTTTGTTAAGTTTGAGAAGTTATATAAAGAAGTTAGTATTTTTCCCAGGTCTCCCGTAAGACTGGCTACCGAAACCTGTTTGTCTCGTCGTTTTACGAGGTTCCTGGATTTTTAAAATGGGAAAAGACTGATTTTAATTGGAAATTCTTCCAAGTCCTTTTTTTGGACGAAAACGCATATGGCGTTGGTAGCTTATGGGTTAGAGGCTTAGCTCCATTTCCCCGAATGCCCGGCAGGACTCTGCAATGAAATGTCTTTATTTCATTGTCCTACGGGGTGTGTGAGTTGAGTTATGTCAGTAAATGTACATTTTAAGTTTCCCAGTGGGAAAGGCGGCCGCCTTCCTGGAGCGCGGCCGCCTTCCTGGAGCTGAATGCTTCGCCTTGCCCAGTGGGAAAGGCGGACGCCTTCCTGGAGTGCGGCCGCCTTCCTGTAGCTGAGGTTTTAAAACAAACAACCGACGTCTGGTCGACGACGTGGTTGAGTGGGCATAGCGCTTGGGTCTCACCCGAGCGTCGCGTGTTCGATTCCTCGGCTGGCTAAGTCCTCCATCACAACACAAGCAACATTTTCGGCTTTCTGTGATGGTAGTAGGAGATTTTCAAACATTGTTGGGTTATTCGTAACCCGGGAATGTTTGTCTTTCTTTAAAAAAAAAAAAAAATAACCAGTATACATTTATAAATTATAAAAATTTAGAATGTCTCCCGGTGGCAACCTGGCACGCAAGCTTTATTTGTTGTACCGGGGCATCGTATATCATAGAAAAGGCATAATAATGAAACTTAAAATATTTCGGCGAAAGATCGTTGCTGGCGGCATGGTACTAACGAGCTTAGTGGCCAGAAATTTCGGAAGGAATTTCAAAGAAATGACCACTAAATGTAGAGGACGCCGCCAGCGATGACTTTGCTGAAAAAACAAACGAGGATACGTAACACGTCGGTTACACACATAATAATATAGATTAGAAAATAAGGGCATCTTTTACATAGTTAATTTTTTGTTGGAATTTTTGTTGTTTTTGGTTTGTGTTTGATTTCATTTTTTGTTTGGTAAAAGTTCCCTCTCCTTTCTCCCTAATTGTTGAAACCAAGTAGTGGTCAATTTACGAAGAACACCTGTGCTTTACTTTTTCCAAGCATCAGACATGAAGTTGTATAGGTTTGGAGGTAAGAAAGTGAAGTGTCTTTGAGCGAGAGATGTTTTGGTTGTGGAAGTTACAATTGGATTTCTCCGTGAGTGTCGGGTGTCGTGAGACTGGTTAATAGATGGGTAGAGGTGGAGTTGTTTATGAATAAATTATAATTTTAAAATTAATTTTCTCATGTACAATTGTCTAACATCCAGAACATGTAAGTCTTGAAAAAGTGCATCACTGTGATATCTAAATGGTTTTTGAGGATTACCCTTAGTAGTGATTGTTTAGCTTTTGCTAATTTGTCCAAAACAGTTTTTGCACATCCACCCCAACCTAAGGATGCATAGTCTAGAAGTGACTCACACATAGCATCATAGACGAGTATCAATTATTTTGTACGTACGATGTTTCTGATTGCCATAAACATGTACGTGAGCTTTCTAACCTTTGTGGTGACTAGATCCACGTGACCGTCCCATCTAAGATATTTGTCTAATATAACACCAAGGTATTTTATACTGTCCACGCATTCTAATTTATAACAATTACAGGTAGTTGAGTCAGTGTATTTATGTACGAAAATTTTATATGCTTCCTTGGGTTGGCCGGCTTCTGTCGCACTAAATCGTTTAAATTTTGTTTTTTTCGAATTGAGTGTTAACAGATTACAGTCTAACCAAAGTTTTAGCTGTTTTCTTCAATCCTCTGCTTTGCAGTGTACATCGTTCCATGTTCTTCCTTAAAATATTAAGACAGTATCATCTGCAAACGTTATAATGTGATTGGAAAAATTGCTGTTACACAGATCATTTATATAAATACTGAACAAAATAGGTCCTAAGGTACTCCCTTGGGGTACACCAAATTTTACAAGGGTCTGATCACTAATAGTATCATTAATTGCTGTAACTCACGGCGCCATTCCTTGGTGCCATCATAGCTTTACTCATCGGTTTCAAATGGATTTAAAAAAAAAATTAATAGTTAGAATTGTTTTTTCATACAATTTGTATAGGTATATATAAAATACAACATTCTATCGTCAAACCAGTATGGCTTTAGAAAAAAATCTAAGCACAGATTCGGCAATTTTAGAATTAACCTCTCATTTAACGCTAGCCCTATACAATGGCGATAAATTTTTGGCAATATTTCTGGACTTAGCTGAGGCATTCGACACTGTCTCTCGTCCAATTCTTAAGTTGCAGCAAATTCGTATACGAATATACGTACTTTTTAACGAATTTGCTGCAAAATATTTTTGAATCAAACTATAGTACAAGATATTCCAAACAATCCAACTTTATTATTCCAGTAACAAAAACCTCAATTACCCAGTCACAGTTTTGCTCCGAAGGTCTTTAATAATTTACCAATCGAAATAAATACAGTAGACTAATATCACACTTTCAGGAAGGCGATTAGGGACTTGCTGATTAGTGAATGTGGCAGTACCAGTGGCCTGATTCTCGTTCTCAGATAGAACAACTGTCTATATCTATGTGTGTTAATTTGTATGTATGTGCGTTATCTATGTGTGCTAATTTGTATGTATGATACGCGTACACACGACACACATACATACAAATGTGTGTCATGTGTACGCGTATCAATACATGTATGTGTGTCAGGGTGTATGTATGTGTATATGAATTTGCACATGTAGGTATGCACGCATGCACACATACAAAACTATACATAACAATTATGTTTTTGAATATGATCCTATAATCTTATGCATAATATTTCTCTTTTCTTTTCTATTTTCTTGTTTCCTTTAAAAAAATTAATTCTCAATTTAATTCTCATTATAAACTTCTACCACAATTTTTCCAATTTTCAACACGTTTATATATTTAATGCATTTGTTCACACTAGACACCACAAATAACTACAGGGTGGCGCAGATGGATCGGGTGGTTTTAAAATACTTGTCAAACTGTCAATTTTAAAGGTATTGGATTGAAATAAAGTGCAAAACGTGTAATAACAATGGAAGTTTATTAAAAAAAAATTGTAAAGTTAGTTTTTAAAAATTACATCCATCAAATGCCCTCCTTCTCGAGCGACGCATTCTTGGAGTCGTGAGAATCTTCTGGAGAATCTTCTGGAGAATCAGGAGAATCTTCTGAAATCGGGAGAATTTTCTGGACCACCATGATTTTATAGGGATGGAATTTCAGTTCTTTGTTAAAAATCCTTTGAAGGCTCCGACGTGACATTCCAAGAGCTTGAGCACGATGTCTCGTTGATCGACGTGGGCTCGTACTGACATCGCGTCTCACACGCTCCACGTTCTCAGGCGTTCTTATTGTTCGAGGTCTAGACGTCCATTTTGGAGCACATGAACCAGTAATGCAGAAATTATGCACCCAACTCAATATTGTGTCTCGCTTAGGAACATTACCGCGAGGTGGGATGTTGAAACAATTGACTCGTTATTGCGTATAAACTCTTCCACTGCGAAAACACGATGCTCAACGGACCACGTAGCCATCGCGACTAACTGCCAGTCTGCAACTGAAACTTCCCGTCCCCCCCACCACAGCACGAAAACCGCCGAACACCTGGCTCCCCCATTCCAGACGTACAGTCTACTTCAAAACCACCCGATCCATCTGCGCCACCCTGTATATTCCATTGAAACAGACAGCCGCCTAGTATGGTGATGTAATGTACATAGAATATATATGAAAATGTTTTAATGTGTTACCATGAAATTTATAAATAAAATAAAATAAAAAATCGACAGACTTGGAGTGAAAAATTTTATGCTTTCTTTTGATGTACTTACAAATATTGAAACTTGAAGGAATCAGGAACTTAATGTGAGCAATGTAAGTTAAGAGTGTAGTAGTATGATATTTACCTGCAAAGATACATATTAATATTTTAAAAAAATACGACACCATTTTTAAGGTTGTTGTAGCTAAAAGTGGATTTATTTTTTTGTTTTTTGAAGAAATTTTTCAGTCTGGGTAGGCGCGTCCTACATCAAAAAAAATTTATACTAAAAATGGGAACTTTGGGAAAAATAACACTCTTTTCAGCTACAACAACATCAATAATTTCGATTTGTTTTAATCCCAGTTCATAATCTAGCTCACCGAAAAGTCACGGATCATCACTATTTAGGAACTTCCATTTTTGATTGAAAGTCCTACATGTTTTACATGATCAATATAACAGATCCATAGAATTTGTATCCGATGAATATATTATAATATGCAACAGAAGCAACTGTCTGTCTGAGTCTTCTCTCCATATTGCGAACATTCCTTCTTTACATCTTGGAGATCGAAATCTACATCTGTATACAGCATTACACCTCCACCTTCTTCCTGGGACCCTGGTTCCTTCTTGATGATATTAGTCTCTGGATTTAGTAGATCCATGGCCCTGCTGTGGTAGCGTTTGGTAATTGGTTCAAACCAAACCACGTTTACCTGAAACAGTATAGTTATTACGGAAATCTATTTCGAACGAGTTTTAAATATTTGGTTTCGTTTCGAATATTCTGCCAAAACAATGAAAACGTAAATATAAGATTATTTAGAAATAAGGGTTAAATTATTGGGAGAGTATTTTGACCATGAAGATTACATTTGAAAACGGTTGGGAGAATCGTCGTCAATCGAGGGATAACTTAATGTATACAGTATTCATCTCTAAAGATAAACCCTATTACATTTTTTTTACATTAGATCCACACAGGATGTCCCCAGGAAAAATCTATCAGAACCTAAGTCATCTTTGAGAATGCTGTATGGAGGGAATTTTAAGGGAGAGAAAAGGGTATGACAGATGGGTAGGAACCTAGGATTAATGTGTCCAGGAGTGGACGAAAGTATGAATGCATCCCTCCCACTACGGTGCAAGCTGATGGGTCGATAGAGTCTGGCTGGAAAGGTCAAAGGGTCTCTCTCAACCAGCCTCTCCAGATCCAGCTCGGGGCAAAGGCATTCGACGCCAAGAAATGGACAAACCTCACTCCATGAACTTGAGCACCCCTGCTAACTCACAAAACGTAACGAACCACTTGGGATGACCGATATCAAGGTGTTGGTTATCCAAAAAGTGTTTCAAGGTGCGGCGGTACCCGTACCCACCTCCAAAAATGTATAGGATTTCCTTATTTTGGATTCGCCATCCTATTTTTAACGGAATAACGAAAATCCATATTTTATAATATGAGTAAGTTTTTTTAATTGAAGCAATTTAAAATACCGTAATCTGTCAATATTATTCAGAGATGTATATTCAAAAACCCGCTGTGCTAATGTTATTTGGGCTATTGTACATGACAACTGATTTATACAATACGCGATATGAGTAACAATGGATATACGATAGTGTATAATAATATTAGTATGGCTGACGGATATTGGAATTAGAAGAAGAAAGTGTGAGCAGATGTTGTCGAAAATAAACAGCAAACCCTAGACTGTTGCTGCCTCTCTATAATACTGCTCAAATGAAACTAAAAAGTAACAAATTGATTATTTCACAAAAGCACTGACCTAAAAATAGATAGACGTCAAACTGATAGTTTAAACGTTCCTCAACAAAACGTCAAATGGATTCCTTAACTTGAGTGTACTATTTGGTGTAAGTTAAGTTTGTTCGCGTTAGAAATAGCGCAGTTGTGCATTTGAGCGTGCCATAGTGTTAATAATTGTTAAAAAAATAATACAAATTAAAAAAAGTGATCGCCCAGTTTTATTTGGAATATCGGCCGCAACCAAAATACGAGTAATTAGCGATTAATATAATATAATAAGTGTCAGACTTACCATGAACTATCACAAGTATGGAATGAAAATGAGTTAAACAGAGTTTGGAAACAGGATGAAACGACTGGCGATGAAGAAACCATCTGTCAACAAAATTTAAATGTTATGCAAAGACAATAATGTAGTCATAGACAATTATTGTAATTTCCACGAATCTAGCACTTTTGGCTTACGACAATTTCATTCCAATTGCGTTTTGTGTAATTCGTCTTGTGTAACGTATCCGGCTTGCCTGACACCGACTAACTTTCAGCAGGACTGCCGGGCGATCCGCGCTGTAGCACCTCCGTCTGTGGATCTACTGTCTACCATGATTGCTATTTCATTGTTTGAAATTTGCTTAGTGCTTTATGAACATAAATATTTTAGGGTAGGCATACTGCCTACGTTTTGTTTTCTTTATTGTTATTTCATCCCCTTACCTAAAAAAGTTCCAGGTTAGATTTTCTTTATAATTATTAACAACTGTACATAGCAGCACTTGCATATTGCTACCTAACAACGTATGCCAGGGCAATGGAGGTCTAGTATCGTTTATTAAATGTAGAGCCGTTTTATACAAAAAGTTAGGGTCCTTACAAGAGCCTTGAGGGGTAACCATCTGTTACCTTATAACAGGGCGGGTAAGTGGTGGGTCCTCCAATGATAATCAATCAAGATGTGCAAACGATTCTAATTATCCATAACAGTTTTGTTGACATATCTATCGTGACCAGCTGCTAACCCCGTTTAATTGAATTAGGGAGCCACCTCTGGATCGGAGCACAAAATACCTTAACCTGTCTGCTAATATGACCGTACAAGTACGGTGAGAAAAAAAAGTCCGGAAGGAGTATAACAGAACATGTACGTTAGCACATAGGAATTAATAATTACTAGATTTCTTCTGAAATGAATGACTAGATGAATCTGTAATCAATTCTTTACATTGATATATATATAAATAGATGAGACAACAAGCGAATAAATTGGTTCGACGGATTTGAAGGTAGTACCTCCAATTCTCTATTTCACGCATTTAGTGGACCAAAAACCATCGTGTCGAGTTGGTCATTTGAAATACATCTGGCAAGCGTATGTGTAAAAGGCGTTCGTGCAATGTATGGAACGGACTATTCAGACTGTTGAACGTTCGAGTCCTTACTACGCTGTGCCCTCAGTCTAAGGACACCTGCATTCTTGTACATTTTTGCAGGTGTATTTACATGGCGGCTCGCGCTCGGTGTGGAGTCTATTGTAAGTCCCTTAAATGTTTCAATACCCGGCAGTTCAACTCGTTCCAGAACTCGCGACCGCGGATGGCGCGATGTCATACTCGTAATTGAAACATTGAATGCAATATTTTCCATCGCATTTTTTTTTCTTTTATAGTAATTAAGGTGAATATAAAGATTTTTCTAAAAAATATTTGTATTAAGCGTAACCAGTGATTTCGAAAGTTTATCAAAAATAGGCGCTGCAACAGTAAAAAATAACTAGGTTGATTAATATAATTCAACAACTATGCTAAACAATCCACGACTATTTTGTGTTTTAATTGGTTATTTCATTTTTATTTTATTCTTTCTCTTCTCTTTTTTTTTCTTTTGCTATGCTAAACAAAAAGCAGTTAGATACTATGTTTTAAACTTTTTTTTTTTTATTTTATATTCTTTCTCTTCTTTTTATTTCCTCTTTTTATCCACATGTTCATACTCATAATTATTTGACTGTCCTAAAACGGGATAATACTCCTAGTTGGGCAGTCAAAATTTAATAAATTATGTAATAGTATATAAATGTACATTACTGTGCTAAATAAACAAATAAAATTATTTTTTTTAAAAATGATGAACTTTCATGTCGTTGTATGCGGCCCTATACTTGAAAAGTCTGTAAACCCCTGCTTTGCAATCGCATTCGGACCACATGTTTCAGTTCGGTAGATAACGGAAAGTGTCGAACTACCCCTCCCGTACGCCTCCGCAAGCCTGAGATGAACACGAATCTCGAAAATATTTGTAAGGCATGGCGCCTCTATCAGTGGCGTAGCTAGCATGGGTGGCACCCGGGGCGGAAAACGCGGTGTCACCCCCCCCCCCCCCCATTAATTTTTTTTTAGAGAAATTAAAAACACAAATTTTGACTTCCTAAAATATAAAAAACATTTCTAGCTAGTCAAATATGTAAAAAAAATATTATCCTCAAAATTAAAAACACTAACAGAATAACAGCTTTTTCAACAATCGATAGGTGATAATTTCCTTCGCGAGTTCCCGTCAATGACACAGGGGAAAAGCGAGGAACATTAAATCAATAGTAAGAGCTAGGAACGAAAATAAAATAACAGAATTTTTGGGGAAATGGTGACCGACCGAGCCATATAGCTACAAATAACAGAGTTCCGTGGGGAGTCTTCAATTCTTATATGCTGCAAAAATCTGAAAAAAATTATTTGCTGTCATGAAAACATAATAACCAAAACTTAGGTTAAATCCAGTTTTGTGTTCAGAGTGTAACGATAAAATTTCATTCGTGACATAGTAAAGGGGGCGTTCAAGTATAACATAACGCAATTTTTGAAAATTTTTGACCCTCTCTCCCCCCATGCAACGCTCCGTAACATTTTTCTGCACCTCCCTCCCCTTAAACGTTACGTAACACCCAAGTGACTATTTTTACCTAAAAGTCTCAATTTAATTGCGCAAAGTACTGGAAAGTCGCTTAATACCTTTTTCTTGTTTTATTCGCGTTTGCGGTAAAAATAAAAAAGGGGATTTCAAACTCGCAATAGGTCCATGCGTATATTGTTTATTTTATTGTTTTAAATTGTAATTTATAAACAAATTGGGAAAATATTATTATTTTTATCGGCCTTTCATTCATTCCGGATCTCCACAATTTAATACTGTCTTACCTTTAATACACCTACATGGTTTTACAACACATATTTCGTTTAATATTAGCTACACTGAGGAGGCCCTGAAGAAAGTAATTTTACAAAGGTTTCCATATGGAGCAACACTTTACTCCACTATGATTCATAAGCTTACTCAGATTGGAGTAAAACCTTTTTCATGATCTGAATGCAGTTATACAAGTCCTCAAAACAAAGATTTAAAAGTCCACAGTATGATTCACAGAAGATAAAAAACCTTTTTCATATCCTGATTGTAACTATTCGTGTTCACAAAAAGGATACGTAAGAAGTCAGTTGCTGACTCAGTGTGGAGAGAAACCTTTTTCATGTTCCAACTGCAACTATTCATGTACTTTGAAGAGAAATCTAAAAATCACACGTTTACCGACAGTGGAAAAAAACCTATTTCATGTCCTGACTGCAACTATTCTTATTCTCGAAAAAAATAACTAAAACGGCACTTGCTAACTCACAGTGATGAAAAACCTTTTTCTTATCCCGACTGTAACCATTCATGCGCTACAAAACCGTATCTAAAAATTCACATGCTTACCCATACTGGCCAAAAACCTTTTTCATGTCCCGACTGCAGTAATACAAGTTTTCAAAGGGAAGATTTAAAAATCCATAGTAAGATTCACAGACGAGAAAACCTTTTTCATGTCCTGATTGTAACTATTCGTATTCTCAAAAGGGATAAATAAGAAGTCAGTTGCTGACTCAGTGCGGAGAATAACCTTTTTCATGTTCCAACTACAACTATTCATGTACTATGAAGAGAAATCTAAAAATCACACGTCAACCGACAGTGAAAAAAAACCTATTTCTTGTTCTGACTGCAACTATTCTTATTCTCGAAAAAATAACTAAAACGGCACTTGCTAACTCACATTGATGAAAACCCTTTTTCTTGTCTCGACTGTAACAATTCATGCGCTACAAAACGGTATCTAAAAATTCACACCTACCTGCCTTGTTTTCAAACTGGTCTTTCAGCACTATTAAACACGCTAACACAATAAAAACTTCTTCACTAATTCATGTCAGTCCAAAGATAACAATTCACTTCACGAGTCTACGTTTTTTTTTTTTTTTTTACAGTAATACCGCACAAGAATCTCAACTGCTCCCGTCTGGAGCCAGTGAGACTATGGCATCCCCGATTGGGGTATGTTGTGAGGCTGAAGGTATCGGGGAGGGGAAGGAGGTGGGGAAGAGGAAGGTTGGGAAGTACCTGGCTATTCAGATCTGGTCACTAAACACGGCTAAAGCCATTTTCAAGCAACGTTTCAATTCTGAATGGTGGTCTTACACCAGGGCGATACTGATAGTATCTTCCACTCTGGAACATGCCGCAAATATACTATATATTATTTTAAATGAATTAATTGTGAAATAACACAAATTAATCAAATAAAATTTATTTGCGCATGCCGGGTTCGAACCCGCGACCTCCGGAATGTGAGTCAAGAGTCTTAGCCACTGGACTACGGAGGTCGTTAATCACAATATACGAACGAAATTAAAATGACACAAGGAATATTTCAGGGAAATCCCCGACTGAGCTAGGAACAAAAAAAAACATTTTTCGGGAATCCCCGACCAACCAAGCCAAAGAGCAAAATAACAGTCAGTGTTAACGTGTAAAATATTTTTTACGGCAATTTTGCACTCTCGTAAGTTTTTTATCCACGTTCGAGTGTCACCCCCTCCTTGGGTGGCACCCGGGGCGGTCCGCCCCCCCCGTCCCCCCCTCGCTACGCTACTGGCCTCTATTGTATATCTCTATGATTCTTTATAACTTTTAGCGATATTTTATCATACCGGCGGAGTTATTCATGATTTAAAAAATATTCTGTGACGTCGCCGTTCGGCCATGGGTAATAATAAATATTTTTATTGCACTTATTTAGAACGATAATAAGAATCATAATTGTAAACTTGAAATATTTCACATATATTTACCGGTATCCCAAGTTTTTGGAAAAAACCCTATTGAGCTGTATAACCGTATCCGTGTATGCATACATAATTCACAATATATGAGTTCTGAATTCTATTCCAAAATGTCACAATTATTATGTTCTATTATTATGATGACATTATTGTATTAAATTTGTTTTAATGACAGCATTGTGTGACTAGCGATGGGAATGATCGAAACATTTATATAATCGCATTTTTTCCATCAAAAAATCAAAATAATCGAATGATTAAAAAGTGTGCTTCATCGGTATGGCGTAGATTTTTCAAGATGTTGCGACAATAATTCTGATTCGGCGTCATTACATGGTTACGGGAACGTACCCATACTACGTGACACGTTCAGGGGGGGGGGGGGTTAGGTTTATTAAAATACCACGCTTGGTACAAATGAGCGGTGGAGTGCTTAGGTTTTTGGTCACCTAGGGGGGGGGGGGGGGGGGGGAGGTTAAAAAGTTGGTCACGTAGTATGGGTACATTCCCTAACCTCAAAATGATTTTTAGATTGTAGGAAACTAATATACTAAAACAGTCATCAAACTGGTAATATGCGTTACGGACAAAATAGTTCCAGTAAAATAAATGAAATTGTTAACATGTTTGCTGATTATTTTAAGGACGTGTATGAACCAGATATCCCAGATTATTTAATTCCTCACTTCAATTCAGATATAAATTTAGACTTATCTCAAATTCACATTGACATTAAAGACATTATAGTCTGTATTAAAGCCCTTGAAACCAAAACAAGTTCTGGACCTGACAAAATTCCTTCCATCTTTCTTAAAAATTGTGCTGATAGTTTATCCGTTCCACTTAATATACTGTTTAACAAATCACTCTCTACAGGATCTTTTCCACAAATATGGAAACATAGTTATTTAACTCCTATATTTAAAAGTGGTGATCAATCCGTTGTTGAAAACTATCGGCCTATCTGTATTCTGTCGTCTATACCAAAACTATTCGAGAAATTGATCCTTAATAAAATCAGCTTTATTTTAAACTCGTGTATCACAACTTGTCAACACGGCTTTGTCTCTGGCAGATCAACTTTGACTAACCTAACATTATATGAAAATTTCATCTCAAATGCACTTTCCAATAAACAACAAGTTGATTCTATTTATACCGACTTTAGTAAGGCGTTTGATAAGGTTTGTCATAAAATACTTATAAACAAGCTTTCGAAACTTGGCATTAAAGGGAACCTATTAGTCTGGTTTAAGAATTACTTATTAAGGCGTCAGTTAACTGTCCGTTTATATGATTATTTATCTTACACATTTGAAGCTACCAGTGGCGTACCCCAAGGTTCGCATCTCGGTCCTATACTTTTTAATTTATTTATTAACGACGTAACTAACATATTCACCCATGTTCTTATTTTAATGTTTGCAGATGATATGAAGTTGTACAAAATTATTGATAATATTGATGACAGTGTGTCCCTACAATCTAATCTAAATTGCTTTTCCGATTGGTGTTTTAAAAATAAATTAATTCTCAATGTAAAAAAATGCCAAGTTATGAGATTCCACAGGAAAAAAAACCCATTGTTGTTCACTTACTTTCTCAATAATCACACTTTATTATCTGTTGTTGAAATAAGAGACCTTGGTATTACTTTTGACACTAAATTAACTTTTATTAAACATATTAATAATATATCTGGTAAAGCTGTGCAAATGTTGGGATTTATCTTACGAATTTCGAAGGATTTTAAAAATCTTAAAACTGTCAAACTACTATATACTTCTCTTGTTAGAAGCCAACTAGAATTTAATTCCACCATTTGGAATCCATATTACAGTACACATGAATATTCCCTTGAGCGTGTCCAACATAAATTCTTACGTCACATTAATTTTAAATTGGGAATATCAATTGAAAATATTAATTACTTCTCCCTGTTGCAACTACTGAGACTTGATACATTAAAAGAAAGAAGAATTTGTTCTGATTTATTTTATTTATTTAAAATTGTTAATAACTTGTTGAACTCTCCTGAACTTCTTTTGTTAATATGTTTTCATGTAGGTACCGAGTAGATCAGTTCGTCACAAATTACCTTACCATTGTAATAATACAGGATCTAATGCTGAATTATATGCCATAATAAATCGCCTGCATATACTTGGTAACAAATATGATGTTGATGATATGATAAATATTGAAAGATTATCAACATACAAACATTATTTAATTAAAGCTGTTTGTCAGCGCTTTTCTGTTAAATTATAATCTAATATACTTTGTATGTTTATATTCTTATACTAACTATGTATATTGTTTCAAATTATTGTAATTCCCATGTAAAAGCCGTAAATCGGCGTTGTTCGGGCAAATCTGTACCTACTCCCATCTATCCCTCCCGTCTTACCTACCTATCCTGTTACATCCATCTTGCTATTGTCACCGGTTCAAGAGTGATTCCTGACCGTGAAATCAGTACAATTTCAACACCGCGCGGACGGCAGCCCAAATACTTTGGTGTCTCGTCGCTTATAGTCAAAACCCGGATCCGCGCAAAATATATGCTTTCAACCGCGAGTTATCTTGAGTGCATGAAGTGTGGGACCCAGGACGTCATCAGCAAGGTAGGATTTCATCTTGTTTTCGGTGGACATCCCATTTTTTCCCCTTCATCCCTTTTTCCATTCCAACAGTGATAGGTGGAGATTCCGAACTCCGCGGTAGAAAGTAACAGGCTTCCAATCAGCTATCGAAACATTGGTCCTTCGGCGGATGTACATTCTTTACAGATTAGTTAATTTACATGATTAGAAATTGTACTCAAACTAGTTTCATTACAAGACGATTATCAATAGTAGGTAGTTTCGGTAGATACGGCTTATCAGTTCAGCTGGTAGGTAGATAAATAGAATACTTTATTTGTTACAAGTAGATACCTACTATTATAATTGTTAATTTACGTATTTAATACATTTCAAAATGGATAAAGTTGCAACCAAAATTGGTTCGTTAAAATTAAAACGGCAAAGGCTCTTTGGGAGAGTGCAGGTCGCATATGATCTCATTAAAGATTTAGAACAAAAGACTAAGCTATGTCAATTCAGAGCCCGAATGGATAAATTAGAGTCCACATATGACGAATTTCAAAGTATTCAATGTGAGCTGTCAGATCTGGTTTCACTTCCCGAGTTTGAGTCGAAAAATGATATATTGGAGGTTTCGCGTGTATTTGAGGAATTGTTCTTTGAAGTTACATCGGCACGTGATGCCTTAGAAACGAGTCAGAATAGTCGTCATGACGTGTCAGGCGGAGAAGTACAACGCTCTGGGCCGCCCGGTCGCAGCTTACTAGCTCCGGAAATAAAAATTCCTATATTTAGTGGAAATATCGGAGAGTGGCCACAATATTTTAATTTATTCAGGAGCCTTGTTCATGACAGCACTATTTTGAGTGACATTGAAAAATTTCATTATTTATTGACCTCTTTGAAGGGAACAGCCTTGTCATTGGTTAAGACTATTCCACTGATTCAAGAAAATTATGAATTAGCGTGGGAAACATTGTGAAACCATTATTCTGAATCTAGAGCATTATTTATATATTATGCCAACTCAATTTTAAATTGTAATTTTGCTAATAATGAAGAGATTTTGAATGTCTTGCGTGAAAATCTCTCGGGGCTTCGCGATTTAAACCGAGGAAAATTATTTGAAGAATTCGTTTGTCATATGGTTCTGCAAAAAATAGATTTAAAAACGCGTCGGTCTTTTGAATCTCTTGTTAAAAAAGATGAAATACCGGATACTGGAAAATTAATAGAATTTTTAGCAACTCAAAACCGTATAAATATGTTATCAGATATTAAAGAAAAAAAGATTCCTAAGCGGGTATTATTTTCAAACGCGAGCTCAAACGGGCATAATGTCAAGAAAATTACTTGTATAATGTGCAATCACACACATCACTTGACAAAGTGTCAAGACTTTCTATCGTTGAATATGGTCAGTAGAAGGGACTTCGTTAAAAGGGAACGGTTATGTTTCAACTGTTTAAATTCGCACCTTATTAAAAATTGCCGTTCAAAGTTTCGATGCAAACGGTGCAATCGAATGCACAATACTCTACTTCATACTGATGAAAGATCTCCTTCGCCAAACAACCGTGATACTGAAAGTGTTAACCGCAGTGCAACGGACGCGGACGATTCTGTACAGTGTAATATTGCTTACGGGCGATCAAAACGTTCGATATTACCTACCGCGCTAGCAGAATTCCTGGACCGTTCGGGACGTAAACACCGAGCGCGGATTTTAATTGATACGGGTAGTGAAATATCATTTATGTCCGAAAAACTATATAACATTTTAGGACTCCATTCACAAAAATGGTCCGGGAAAGTTCAGGGTGTAAACAATGCTATTGTCAACAATGTACAGGGTTTAGTTACCTGTAAAATATTCTCTATTCAAAATCACTGCTTTGTGAAAGGGCAAGCTATAATAATATCAAATATTACTTCTAAAATTACGCCCGTAGATTTACAAGAATCATTTGAAGATTTCAAACATTTAAATTTGGCTGACCCAGATTTCCAAAAGCAAGGAGACATTGATTTTCTAGTGGGATCAGATTTGATTGCGAACATATGGAGAAATGGATATGTATCAAGCCTTAAATGTAATTTGCTAGCAGTGAATACGATATTCGGGTATGTTATCATGGGTTCATGTTTACAAGGTTATAATTCAGCACAACCCGTTGTGACGTCAGCGTTAACTGCGGTTGAAAATAGTGACTTAAACCACGTGGTAAGTCGTTTCTGGGAAATTGAAGAGGTTTCTAACGAAATTATTCAAAGTAAGGAAGATAATGAATGCGAAACCATATTTCAATCAACAGTCAACCGGGAAGTGTGCGGCAGGTATATCGTGGCACTACCTTTCAAGAACAGAGATCATGTGGATATCGGAAGTACATATGATATCGCCCTTAAGAGATTTTATAATCTTGAAAAACGCTTGTCATTAAATCCAACATTGGCAGCCCATTACTGTAAATATATGGATGATTTCTTACAGCAAGGCTTCATGACAAGAGTTTCTCCATCGACTGAGATACCGAATACTTATTACATTCCACATCATGCGGTTGTTCAAAAAATAGGAAATGATATTAAAATTCGGGTAGTCTTTGACGCCTCATGTAAATCTGATAAACAAATTTCGCTAAACGATTGTTTATATTCGGGTCCAAAATTACAAAATGAAATAAGTCACATACTTTCAAATTCCGTGTATACCCGATAGTACTCACTACGGATATACAAAAAATGTTTCTACAAATTCGTTTGAGAGAAGAAGATACAAATTTTCAAAGGATTCTCTGGCGATCTTCACCGTTACAGCCGGTAGGGCAATATATACTTGGTACTGTCACATTCGGGGTGACTTCTTCGCCCTATTTGGCCATAAGAACTTTACATGAACTGGTGAAGGATGAAGGTACTCGATTTCCAAAGGCTTCTAAAGCACTGTTGTCGGACACATACGTGGACGACATCGTTACCGGTGAATGGGAACCGGAAAGTGCCGCTCAGCTGCAGACGGAGCTGAAAGAACTCCTTACAAAAGGAGGCTTTCAATTGAGAAAATGGATGAGCAATTCGCAGTCAGTTTTAAATAACATTCCAATTGAGCACCGGAGCCACACGAGTGGTAAAGTTGCATTTGATGATGGAACATCTTTCTCGTTGAAAATTTTAGGTTTAATTTGGAATCCTGATAAGGATACATTTTCGTACTCGGTAGAAGAAAAAGAAAAGGTTTTTACAAAACGTGCAATACTGAGCTGTGTTGCACGCATTTTTGATCCCATTGGATTAATAACACCTGTTGTTTTTAAGGTGAAATGCCTTCTACAGGAGCTATGGAAATTAAAGCTAGGTTGGGACGACTCCCTCCCGGAAAATATTGTTAATTTATGGGAAAATTTCTTGGATGAATTACCTAGGTTATGTTATTTACAAATACCGAGACATTGCGGTACAATAAAAAACTCAAATTGTACTTTAGTAGGATTTTCAGATGCGAGCGAATTAGGTTACGCGGCGTGCATATATTTGGTTACGAAAGAAGCACAGCCTCAAGTCACATTACTTACGAGTAAATCTAAAGTTGCACCGCTGAAAATATTATCAATACCACGTCTCGAGCTTATGGGAGCTTACCTACTTTCAAAGCTTGTAAAAATGACGAAGTCGTCTATAGAAACTCTCGTGAAAATTACAGAAATAATATTGTTTTCCGACTCCACCATAGTTTTATCATGGATAAAGACACCCCCTCATACTTTGAAAACTTTTGTCGCGAACCGTGTTATCAAAATTATTGATGAAATCGAGGACGCAAAGTGGTACCACGTTGCGTCAAAGGAAAATCCAGCCGATTTTGCTTCTCGCGGTTTATGTCCATTAGTGCGGAACGAAAATTTTTTTTTTCTAATTTTTATTTGGAATAGTTGTATTAAGTTGCCAATTGCCATCAATTATCTCAATTAAAAATATAAAAAATATCAGACAACGGTAAAAGCCCCCGCCAAGACATTGAACATTTACAAAAACGACAGCTTTGGGGCTATTTGCGCGGCCTACAAAACAGTACAGAATTTATTAAAATAGGTTTATTTTATTTAATGACGTATTTAAATATAGTTAACTAGCTGTTGCAATCAAATATTTCATTATTGGCGCTATGATAAAGGAGTAAAGTGCGGGACAAAGCGGGGGGCGGCACGTGACAATCTACGAAATGCAATGTTACGATAAGGATAATTGTCTCAAAGTAAAGGGTCGCGCGTCAATTATATTTACGAGTACTTGTTGATAAACGTTTTTTAAGTGATTTAACATGACTTCTACAAGACAAACGTGTAAATGTCCGATATTTGGTGAAAGTGCAGATTTGAAAGAGAATATCCTACCTTCCTATGAAAATGTGATGGAATTCTATGAATGGGTTCGACAAGACTTAAAAGTAAGGAATAACACACCAAAATAAACTACTTTTTTGGAAATTGCCGAAATAATTGGAACAAAAATCGAAGAATTGTGGATAAAATCTTCTATTCCAATTGTCATATACAAACGAGTCTTACAGTTACTAAAAAATTATCACTCGAAAGTGTTATGAATTTGTAAGTTGTACTTGTTTGAAGAAAAACGTGCCAAAGGAGGTACAAATGTTTTTAGAAGACCAACGCACTAACAGGCTAAAACTGTTTTAAAAGGATCAAAGAGGTTTAGAGTGATTGTACAAGAGGAACATATTTCGATTATAAAAGAACCAGGTTCTATTTATATTGGGTATGTGGTTCCAACATCGGGGAATGCAAGAAATATTGAAAGTACTTTCAACAGCTCTTTAACGACTGAAAAGATATCACTAGAGGGTTTAATGGTTGTTGGCTGTGATGGAACAAACACAAATGCAGAGAAAGTGAGATGCGTGATTTGTCTTTTGGAAAACAGACTATCTCGACCATTGCAATGGAAAAATTGTCTCTTACACACCAATGTGATACCATTGAAGCATTTGTTTACTTATTTGGATTGCCCTACAGCAGGACCTAAATCATTTGCAGGTCAAATTGGTAAAGCATTAGAGATATGCGAGACGCTGCCGTTGGACAACTTTGAGAAGATAGAAGGTGAACTACCTCCACAAATATCCACAGATCTCAGTACAGACCAGAAATATTTACAAGAAATTACTACTGCTGTCATAAACGGATCCTGCTCTCCTGATTTATTACAGAGAAGCCCAGGTAATCTATCCCATGCCCGCTGGCATCGTAATCGTATACTACGTTTGAATATTTCTACGGAAAATCTACAACAAAATCTTGTGACTTTAGCAAATCATACGCTCCTGACTGGTTTGCTATCAAAACACATTCATCCTGCAAAGATGGTTCAAATCATTTATGAAAGCTCATTAACAGCACTCGATATTTGTCCAACTAGTTGTTAGCGATAGTGGACCCTGTTATAATTCGAAACACTTTCTTTGCTCATCCAGAAAACTTGTTGTTGAGTATGATTTACGTAAGCACATTAGAGAACTCGCTGCAAGAAGCATTTTAAAGGCTCGTAAAGTTAATAAAAAATCTGTTTGGCGCATGTTTGAGGTACCAAAAGTGGACTTAAATGCACGTTCTTACGTAGACATGATTGACTGACAACAAAATATATACAAACCCCCAATACTGATGAATATTTGCGATAAGCAGTTACAAGATCTTATAGAAAATGGAGAAGATACAGTGTTGGAGTTTATGAGACTGCCTTGCCACACCCAGGCTGTGGAAAGATTTGTAAAAGTTGTGACAAAAGCAGCTCTAAGTGTATGCGACAAGACAAGACAAGAGGGATTCATAAAATCTAAATTAGCATCTCGAAAGCTCATACCAAGGTTTGAGACGAAAATGGATTTTTATCATAAAAAATGATGTTATTCATACCTACATAACTTTCTGAACCTGTGTGTACTTTTGAAATAAATAATTTTATTGGTTAAAATCTACTTTTATTTTATCATTTAATTCATAAAACATTATATTTACTTATTATTTTGTTTATAGGGTGGATAATACAAAACGTCTATAAAAACTTAAAAAAATAAATTTCAAGCCTATGGCGGGGGCTCAAGCTGTCGAACTAGAACTTCCAAATTGAGGAGTGTTATTTACAATTATATAAAGCAACTTTTACCTGGTATTCCAATTCGAAATTCGAAAAAAAAATATTTTTCATACAAAAGTGTTCCACCCTAATGTCCATCGCAAATAATAGACAACAAATTGTGGTTTCAAGGGCCTCCTTGGTTGGCTCAGCCAAGTCAGAAGTGGCCATTGTCTTTACCGGAAAAATTAAAGGTTGAAGAGCTACCGGAAGTAAAATCCCACGTCTCAACAGTTCACAGGCCGCTTGTTTACTATGAGGGCCTACAATTTTTCCGATTTTCTTCTTGGAACCGACTTCGGAATGTGGTCGCTTGGTCGCTTAGGTTTATTTACAATACGCAGCAACGGACCAAGGATGCTCGTAGATCTGGAATTCTGACCAGCGCAGAAATAAATCGCGCGGTCACCCTAATAGTAAAATGCGATCAGCAGTTTCATTTTCCCGAGGAATTCAGAATGCTGCAAAATGATGCGGTCAACTCAGTGGCATTTCAAAAATTAAATGTGTTTATTGACCACGAAAACATACTTCGCGTTGGCGGGCGGCTCCGCAACTCTCATTTAAAATATAATACTAAGTTCCCAATAATCTTGGCAAAAAACAGTAAGATTGCGGAACTGTTAATATCTTATTACCATAAGGCCTATCTACACGCTGGTTCACGAACTCTGCAATTCCTGATTCAGCAAAATTATTGGATTGTGTCGGCACGTAATAAAATCAAGAAAATGGTGTCCAAATGTGTGAGATGCGCGAGATTGCGAGCGTCCCCGCAAAATCCTCTCATGGCCAGTCTGCCAGAAGCGCGTGTCACACCGAACCGCGTATTCAATCGGGTGGGGGTGGATTTGGCCGGCCCATACGTCTTAAAGGAAGGAAAACGAAGAGGTGCTAAGACATACAAGGCTTACTTTGCGATTTTTGTTTGCATGGCAACGAAGGCGATTCATCTCGAGGTTCTCTCAGATCTCTCGTCTGACGCTTTCATCGCTACCCTCGATAGGTTTGTTTCACGACGGGGTATTTGTCAGGCCATTTATTCGGATTGCGGTACGAACTTTGTTGGGGCGAAACGCCATTTGATTGGAACACAAAATTTTTTAAATAGTTGTCGTAATGATGAACAAGTCATGCGTACATGTTCAGAAAAGGGAATAGTGTGGAACTTCAACCCTCCCTCCAGTCCTCACTTCGGAGGACTATGGGAAGGGAACATTCGAGTCGTTAAAAATCATTTAAAACGAGTAATAGGGGACACTTCATTGACGTTTGAGGAATTTACAACTATATTACATAAAATAGAAGCCATACTAAATTCTCGTCCCCTCTGTCCTCTAACCTCAGACCCTGAGGACATTCAGGCCCTTACTCCAGGTCACTTTTTAATTGGAGAACCGTTAATTTCGATTCCAGAATATAACTATTCAGAGGTTAAGATAAATCGTCTCAATCGGTGGGAACATTTAAAGAAAATGACACAACATTTTTGGCAGCGCTGGAATACAGAATATTTACAAGCGTTACAAAATCGAGTCAAATGGTATAAGGCTACCCGTAACCTTCAAGTAAATGACCTAGTGGTCATCAAAGATACTAGGAGTCCTCCATTGAAATGGCCGCTCGGCAGGATAAGGGAGGTGAAACCGGGCTCTGACGGGGTCGTACGATTAGCCTCAGTACAAACCAGCGATGGTATATATCTACGGCCTGTGGCAAAGCTTTGTCTTTTACCTGTAGAATGAGATAGCAACGTTTTTTCTTTTTTTTATATGAATATTGGAATAGGTTCATATATTTTTTGTTTTGTTTTTTATGCCTTCGATGGTTTCGCATTGATTGCGATTCAGCTATCTTTTGTTTTAGTTATGTCTTTCGAGTTATTATTTTTTCATTACATTCTGCACGTAAAGTCTTTAGTTTCACGTGCACCTAGTTTGTAAGGAGTAGGTTTTTTTCATATTCTTTTAAATGTTAGGAGTAGGTTTCTTGGCCAGTTTCGATGGGTGTTGGAAAAATGGTATTTTTGGCGGGCGGTATATGTTCGGGCAAATCTGTACCTACTCCCATCTATCCCTCCCGTCTTACCTACCTATCCTGTTACATCCATCTTGCTATTGTCACCGGTTCAAGAGTGATTCCTGACCGTGAAATCAGTACAATTTCAACACCGCGCGGACGGCAGCCCAAATACTTTGGTGTCTCGTCGCTTATAGTCAAAACCCGGATCCGCGCAAAATATATGCTTTCAACCGCGAGTTATCTTGAGTGCATGAAGTGTGGGACCCAGGACGTCATCAGCAAGGTAGGATTTCATCTTGTTTTCGGTGGACATCCCATTTTTTCCCCTTCATCCCTTTTTCCATTCCAACAGTGATAGGTGGAGATTCCGAACTCCGCGGAAGAAAGTAACAGGCTTCCAATCAGCTATCGAAACAGGCGTTAATTCATAATAAATAAATAAATAAATAAAAAAGTCATCAAACTGTTTTTTTGCAATCGGTGTTAATTGAATAATGAATCTTTGTACGGAAGTGTCTAATTTTAGCGCTGATAGCTGATAATTTTAGCGCTGCTTGGCCGTAGCCACCACACGATCGGCCAACCTTCCAACTCCGAACTAAGTTTGGAGTTTGAAGGTTGGTTTTGGTGTGGAAGTACCATTACTTTATCGAGAGATAAACACGTATGACACGTCTTTCTGTCGCGCCGTAATTAAAAATTTCTTTTCGCGAGTTTTATTCACTTTCGCACGAAATAATGAGTGATACCGTGCTCTTTGAATTGAGAAGCATCATTCTCGAACAAAACAAAACAATAAACGAATTATTAATCCGTGTAAAGTCCGTGGAAGAAATATTAAATCGACAGGCGTTAAACAGTGTAAACATTAATGGTCTACCTACACCTCCCGCTACCGCCAGCTGGGCTGACGTCGCCGCACCGCCCACCGCCCCCCCCCGCCAACCCGCACGCTGTTACACTAACCAAAGAACGTATGCGCACTAGGGCGGCCACCAAGGCCAAAAATAACGCAAATGATATCGAAATCCCCACTACCAGCGGCGCGATCCCCAAAATACTGGCGACGGATTCACGCATTCTAACTTCCGAATCTGAAGCGAAAACCGCGCCAAATAAGGAAGAATGGACGAACGTCAAGCGCAAACAACGGACAGGCAAGAATCTGATTGTCGGTAACGGAGATAAATCCTCTAGTATCAAGGTATATCCAAGGATTAGGAATATCATAGTATCTAGGATTTCAAAGGACACCACAATAGATGATATCCGAGCGCATCTAGAGAAAAATAATATAACAAACTGTGAGATAGAGAAATTCATCGCTAATTCTCAGGAATACGCTGCGTTCCGTATAGGAGTAACAGATGTGTTATACGATAAACTTTTGCAGGAGGATTTGTGGCCCCGAGGAGTACCGGTAAGAAACTACCGTTACCTAAAACCGAGACAAAATCCGGTTGATCTTAACCAAAACCGAGGCAAACAAAACGATTCTGCGGCCACTAAATGACTAGAGAGTAGAGTTAAAGCAAATTCATCCCCCTGCACAATGTACTATGAAAATGTGCGGGGATTGAGATCCAAGACCGAAGACTTCTTACATAGTGTTATTATACAAGACAACGACTTTATATTATTATCAGAGAGCTGGCTCAATGACAGTATTCATAATTGTCAACTGTTCGATCAACGATATGACGTCTTTAGAAAGGACAGAACTTCAGGCCAATCAAGAGGAGGAGGAGTGCTACTAGCCGCGAGACGTGACCGCGTCAATCAATGCCAGAGACTCATGTTTCTAGAAAATGATGGCGAAAACTTATGGATTAAGGCTAAAATAAATGAAATTAGTATTTATATATGTATAGTGTATATTCCACCGGCTTCTCAGAGAACTACTTACTCTGATTTTTTCGATAAAATCATAGCTAATTTTAACTTTTTAATAGATAAAAAAAATATTATTGTTGGCGATTTTAACTTACACTCCTGTGTGAGTCACAAAGCAACTCAAAAAGATTTCTTATATTTTATGGAACTATTTCAATTGAAACAGCAAAACTTAATCACTAATATAACGAATAGGACACTGGACGTTATTATCAGTAATTTTGACTTAAAAGTGTTCAAATCCGTATACTCACTTGTTAATGAAGATTCATACCACCCATCTTTATGTATAGAATTCGCGCTCAATGTAAGCAAAGCCTATTGTCGAAATTTATTAAACGACTACAATGGAAATTGTGTTAAGCGAGGATGGAACCTAGAACGTGGTAATTTCGAATATTTTTATGTTTACTTGAATTCTCACGACTGGAAACCCTTATTAAAACGTAAAGATGCAGATTTAGCAGTAGAATATTTTTATAATGTAATTTATGACCTTTTTGACATGTGTTTTGAGAGAAAGCGTGTACCTTGTTTTAAAAGAAGATACCCTAAATGGTTTAATGGTGAGATTCTTAGTGACCTGAAAAGGAAATGCAAACTTCACAGAAACTGGAGGCGCACCGGATTGATGAGATATCGGGAAAAGTTTTGTATTCTACGATCCAAAATCAAACGTAGTATAAATATTGCGTATAAGGATTACATAAATAATATCGAAAAAAACGTCAAGAATGATCCGAAATCCTTCTGGAAATTTGTATCCGAAAAGAGGAAAGACGGTGGGTTTTTAAACTCAGTGTCATGGAACGGAAGTACTCATACTGGGCCCGATATTCCGGAAGCATTTGCGAATTACTTTAAGTCAGTCTATAGCGAACATAGTGCAGAATTTGACTCATACACCCCAGGCGGTTACTCTTCACTAGCTCAAAATGTTGAAATTTTAAGTGTAAATAAAAATGATTACCTAGCTGCAATTAAAAAACTGAAACCAAAAAAATCTGTTGGACCGGATTTTATTAACACAATTGTCCTGAAGGGTTATGCCGATCCGTTAATGGTACCGCTTTTACATATCTTTAATATTTCACTTAACTCCGGTAAATTCCCCGACCGTTGGAAAATCTCAAAGGTCACGCCCTTACACAAAAATGGCGATAAATCATGTGTATCTAATTACAGACCGGTGGCAATTATTACGGCACCGGCCAAATTATTTGAACTCGTGATACAAAAACGTATATACTATAAAGTAGAACCATTTCTCATAAACCAGCAGCATGGGTTTAGAGAGGGCAGGTCTACGACGACCAACTTAATGGTATTTACGGATTACGTCTCAAATATATTGGACAAAAACGAACAAGTAGATGTCTCATATAATGATCAGAACAACAACAAAGTCAGTGACAGACGTCAAGTAAAATTTTGCTCCTTATAAAATAGTGAAATAAAACGCAAAAAGTTTATTTTGAACATTATAAAACTTGTGTAGCGATTCATCATAGTGCTGCGGTTAAACTGGAGCAAATATTATGTAGGTATGTACTGAACCATATTCTTAAAAGAAACTCATTTTAAAAAGTCAAATAACAGTGATTTTTAATAATTTGGATGCACTACCTACACATGGTATATTTATGCTACCCGTTAATAGAGGGCAGTAAATAATTACATGCATTAATAAAATTATAAATAAGTTTCACTACTAATCAACAGATGGCAATGCATGCGTAATTTGTAAAGGAAAATTATTTTAATACAACTATTGCCCAATAGATGGTGATAGTTATTGTAAACATCAACATAATATTTATATTTTTTATTAATAATAATATAAAATGACTTCCCTCACACCAGAGGAGAGGCTGAAAAATGCAAAAATTCTTGTGAAAAATTTTAACAAAACATTGACTTCTAATATTTTGTCAAAGGATCAAAAGACTTCTCTAACTGAAGCTATGTGCGAAATGATGAGTCATATTGAGGCCATGGTACAAGAATGCAAGGCACCAATAAACAATGAGAATGATGGACTCGACAGATTGTTTCAATCATTATCTAATATAGATATATAGATATAGATAAGAACATTGAAAATCTTAAATTAAATATTGAGTCGAAATCGTACGCTGAAGTTACGAAAAATGGTAAAATTAATGAAGAACAAACAAATTGTAAAAAACATGAACCTATCGTCATTATTAAGCCAAAAGATAAGGATCAAAAAAATACCGTAACAAAGGACGAAATAAAACAAAACATAGATCCTGTTAATTTTGGTGTTACCGGAATAAGAAACTTTAAGCAAGGGGCTATAATAGTAGAGTGCAAGAATATTGCTGCAACAAAAAAGATGGAAGAGCAAATAATTTCAAAGATGGGAAAAAAATATGACGTGAATACACCAAAACCCAAGAATCCCAAACTGAAAATTGTTGGTCTATCGGATAAATTCACACCAGAAGAAATTATTTCAAAAATTAAGTTGCAAAATGATTACCTGCAAACAGTTGAAGCGAAAATTGACATAAAATATATAAAAGAAATAAAAACTAAACGAGGTGACGTCAACTTCACCATTTTCATGGAAGTCGATGGAAAAACTTACGACATAATGTTACAAGAAGGTAAGGTAAATATTGGATGGGATAGATGTCGGGTTTTCGACAACATCTCACTTCTAAAATGTTACAAGTGCAATGGCTATATGCACAAAGCACAAGATTGCAGAAGTGAAAAAGCATGCACTCGATGTTCCGAAGCACATGAAAATGTAAACTGTCAAAATGACATCCAGTGCATTAACTGCAAAAAAATTAATGAGAAATTAAAATTACAATTGCCAACTGACCATTATGCTTGGAGTAATGAATGCTCGGTACATTTGAGGAAAATTGAAGCTGAAAAGAAGAAAATTGATTTTTTATGCCATTAGAAAACTCCTCTAAAAAACACCAAACAAAAAATTGCCAGCTGTACTACCAAAATGTCAGAGGCATTAAAACAAAATTAAGTTTACTTCAATCTACACTACCAATGTTTGGGCACGAGTTTATTCTACTTTCTGAAACATGGTTAGAACCTAATATTAATTCTAGTGAATTAGGTTTTATAAATCATAATGTGTATAGATTAGACAGAAATACATTGACAAGTGCTAAAAGCAGAGGTGGCGGGGTTTTAATCGCTATCAGCAAGAAATACAAATCAAACTTAATTACAACTAAATACAAACTTCTTGAACAAATCTTCGTGCAAGTGAATGTTGCCAGGAATAAAAAGATTATTGTTGGTTGTATTTATATCCCACCAAATTCAAGCAATGAAGTATACAGGTGCCATAGTGAGGAAGTGGAAGTTATATTAAAAAAGCATGCTAATGCAACATTTTTGCTTGCTGGTGATTATAATCTTCCAAATGTGAATTGGGTGAACAGGGACAATAATATCAGTGTGAGTGAGTCTGAACGCATTATTCTAGACATGGCGTTATTTCTAGGCCTGAATCAGGCAAATACTATATCAAATGTAAATAATCGTACTCTAGACTTATGTTTTTCTAACTTAGAGTCACTAGTAATTGAAGAATGTAGTGAACCGCTGGTGCCCATTGATAGTTATCATCCTCCACTGGAAGTTATTATTTCTAATGTACATGTTAATACCTGTAAACTGTCTTTCAGTTACCAAAATTTTTTCAAAACTGATTACGAGAAAATATGTAATTATCTTCTCTCTTTTGATTGGTCATCTGTGCAATATGATGATATTAACACAGCTACAAATAAATTTTATTCTGTTTTGGGAAAAGCTATTAGCATCTATGTTCCAACCGTAATATGTAAGCCAAACACCTATCCAAAATGGTACACCAAAGAACTTATAAATCTACTTATCACCAAAAAACTTAAACATAAAGAATATAAATTATATAAAAAAAATTCTGATTACAGTGAATTTAAATATTTAAGAACTTTGTGTAAAAAAATGTCTATGACTTGCTACCGTAACCATATAAATGAAATTCAAAACTCCATAATAAACAATGTTAATTATTTTTGGAAATATTCGAAATCTCTTAAAGAAGATGATTCTGAATTCCCGAGCATTATGCACCTAAATGGCAGCCATAGCAATAATACTGATGGTATTGTTAACTTGTTTGCAAAATTTTTTAAAAGTGTTTATTCAACAGACGCAAATAATGCTCCTCTTCCATCAACAACTCTAGATGAAACTCTTGATATTTCGCAGTGTACCATAAGTCTCTCTGATGTAGTAACTAAAGTTAAATCATTAGATATCAACAAATCTGCAGGACCGGATAATATCCCCACAATATTTATCAAAGAATGTATCAAAGTAATTGCTCTTCCATTAACCAAACTTTTTAATTTATCTTTATCCAGTGGAATTTTTCCCGATATGTGGAAAAATAGTTATTTGACTCCAATTTTCAAAAAGGGCGATAAAAGTGATGTTTGTAATTATAGACCAATATGCATTCAATCCACCATACCGAAACTATTTGAAAGCCTAATACTTGACAAACTTTTTGCCCAAATGAAACCTGTAATATCACCTTACCAGTTTGGATTTATGCCAGGTAGAAGTACACTCTCTAACTTGATTATTTATGAAAATTTTATAACCAATGCTTTTAAAGAAAAAAAACAAGTAGACTCTGTCTATACTGATTTTAGTAAAGCCTTTGATTCAGTTTCCCATAAAATTCTCATTTGGAAATTAGAAAAGCTTGGTATACGTGGCAGTATATTAGCCTGGTTTGAAAGCTATCTTACTGGAAGACAACAAATTGTTAGAATAAAATCCTCATTGTCGGAAAAAATTTATGCAACAAGTGGAGTTCCACAGGGTTCACACCTTGGCCCAATATTATTTATCTTGTTTATAAATGATCTTACAAAGATATTTCATGATGTATTTATCTTACTTTTTGCTGATGACCTCAAAATTTTTAGAATAATTCAAAATATTTACCATTGCAACATTCTTCAAGATAATATCAACAAATTGTTAATTTGGTGTAATGAAAATAGACTTTACTTAAATATCTCAAAATGTCATATAGTTAGATTTTCTCGAATAAAAAATCCAGTGATCTTCAATTACAACATTGATAACAATACTCTGGAGACATTAACACAAATTAAAGACTTGGGCATCACTTTTCAATCTAATCTTTCATTTGTTAACCACATAACAGAAATCTCTAATAAGGCCTTAAAAATGTTGGGATTTATAACTAGGCTAACTAGAAAATTTAACAATATTAAGTGTATAAAACTTTTATATTTTGCATATGTTAGAAGTCAACTTGAATACAATTCTCCCGTCTGGAACCCATATTACAATATACATGTACAAGCTGTTGAAAGAATACAAAACAAATTCTTACGTTTTCTTAATTTTAAAATGGGTATTCCAGCAATTATGTTGAACTACAATACTATTTTGAATGATATGAATATGCTCAAATTGTCAGACAGAAGAACTTGCACTGACTTGGTATTTCTGTATAAAATTCTAAATGATTTAGTTGACAGTCCGATATTGCTCGAATTGATAAGCTTCCGGATTCCAATACGTAATACTAGAAGTCAGGATTTATTTCAGTGCAGTAATTCTGGAACTAACTACCATATGTATTCCTCTTTGCCCAGAATACTAATGGAGGGAAACAAGTATACCAAGTCAGTGGACATCTTCAATTTATCTTTAAACAAATATAAAATATTGTTACGAAGGCAGTTCAGTTATGTACAATAAATACTGTGTATTTCTTACTATTCATATGTAAAAGCCCCGAAAAAGGGCGTTAATAAATAAATAAATTAAAATTAAAAAATGATTTTGCGAAAGCTTTTGACAAAGTAGATCACCTCATATTACTGAATAAACTTGAAAGCTTCGGCTTCTCATACTTGCTGCTTTTGTTCTTTCATAATTATTTGTCTAACAGAAAACAATACGTTGTTTACGGGCAGTTCACATCGAAACTCTACGCCACAAATTCTGGGGTCCCTCAAGGGTCTAATTTAGGACCACTTTTATTTTTATTGTTTATTAATGACATAGGGTTGTTTATAAGATTTGTAAAATTTTTGTTATTTGCGGATGACATTAAACTATTCACCTGTATAACGACAAATGAAGACTCCATTCGTCTACAAAACGATATCGACGGTATAGTAGAGTGGAGTCATCAAAATAAACTTCTTTTTAACAGTAGTAAGTGTACAATTATGTGCATTACAAGGGCAAAGCGTACTTTATATTTTAACTATAAAATGTCTGGTACCTCTATAAAACATATCTCGATAACGAAGGATTTAGGAATCACTTTTGACACGCGTCTGACTTTTCGAACTCATATCGATTCGGTGTGCAACTCTGCTATGCGAATACTGGGTTTTGTTATATGTAATTCGAAATCTTTTACGAATACGGCAATCATAAAAATGCTTTATTTTACTCTGGTTCGCAGCATTCTTGAGAGTGGATCGATAATATGGGGACCCGAAGATACCCTTTACTCAAATGATGTAGAAAAGGTGCAAAAAAAGTTTATGCGATACCTCTACATGCGAGAGTTCGGATATTACCCTTTATTGTATCCTTCTGATTTTCTCGCTGGAATGCTGGGGATAGAACGTCTAGACGTCAGGAGAAATATTGCAATGGTGTTAGTGGCGCACAAGCTACTAAATGGGCACACTTGCAATCCAGATATTCTGGAACGAATTTCTTTTTATGTCCCTGATAATTTCATCAGAGCTAGACAGCACAGATTATTTATTTTTCCAAGGGGCAGGACCAACCTACCAATGCTCATGCCTTTGGGGAGAATAACTACTTTGTTAAATCACATTTCTTCTGTGATCGACATTTTTAATTTGAACGAAAGAGAATTTAAGACAGTAATAAGCATACTATTTACCAAATCTGGCTAATCAGATAGTATTGATGTAATTACCCATGCAAATAAATGTATATACTTACTTATTATAAACTGTAATTTATAAACTGTTATTTGTGAAACGTAAATGGATTATACTGTTTTTCACAATAAATCAATAAATAAATAAATAAATAAAATAAATTACATGAAACAACTGTAAGAATCTCTTCCACAACAAAACTTTTTTTGATGTAATTGTTTACGTAATTATTTACTTAGACACAATAAAATAGTGAGGGTTTAGGTCGTGTAATAATCGAAATTCACCATAAACCTTTCCCGATAAATGAATAACTGTTGAAATATCTACGAAATCTGTATTTTCTCCTTGATGTAGTATCTCTCCCTCATCAGAACTCATCTTGACGTCTATGCAATTATTTACGTAAACATCAAACTTCAAGTGTTCTGTGCGTAGACACGTCTTCACCAAAGACCGCTAGACAAAACGTGTCTGGCATGTGACAATGTACCAACAAATGGAGGAAACGGAAAAAAAATGTTTGTATTATTGTTCAAGCAAGTGTTCAAGTTCATGGTAGAAAGAGCTTTAAGTAATCATTCGTGCTTTATATTGTATTTCTCATTTTTGGTCATTTTTCTCAAAGTTGTATCCCCTGTATAAAGAATAGTATATATAAATAAACGTTTTTTAAGCAGAGCGCAACATAAAATTTTCATCGAGAATATGTTTGTCAATCTTTTGTCTCGCCGTAAAAAATATAAGTAAAAAATATTTTTTTCCTACAGTTCTCCGTTATTTTTCTTCTAATTAATTTTACTTTTGAAGCAGAAAAAAACCCAATCAATCCAAAAAAGTGCGTCTAGGCGGTATTCAAACGGATCAAAATGACAGTCCGTATTCCATAAACTGCAGTAGACATCGCACCCATATTCATGAAAGGAAGACAGCCTGAAAACAGCCCATTATTATGAACAAAAGAATCTTCCTTCGGATTTGCACCTTTTGTTCCCCATTTCTTTCAGCTTTGAAGCTTATCCTGAATCCTGATTGACACATGCAATATTCCCGCGGGAAAAGTACGGTGCTTACTTTTAAGATTATTTTCTTTAATCTTCCGTTGTCTATGGTATGTCCAATGTCAATTTTCGGCGTCCTTTTACTTCCTAACCTAGAAACCTTCACATGCAATGATCGGGTTCCGCCGTTCGAAGTAATATTGTGTATAAACTACACAATACTTATTGTGTTAAATGTATTCAATTTGAGATTATTTCAATAACCATAAGAATTTCATCACAAAGATCTTAAAATTCAAGCACTTCTTTTCTAGTGACGTTTGTTCAACGCTTTGGAATTGATCGCCGCGCTTCTCCTTGTAAGTAAGTTCTTCTTATATTGACTACATAAAACTTAAGTTCCAATATGCGCTTGTTTATTGTGAGAATATTTTGCTTCCATCAGTTTTTTTGATTGATTAGTTTTTACAGCCTTCGCGACATCAATGGCTTTATGCTAAAAGATTAAATGTCAAAATTATCGATTTTTAGCAAATGCTATTCAAAATTTCAATAAATTATTTTAAGTGCATTTAGTTCATCTGAATAGTTCAATGCACTTTAATTTTTATCCATTTTACATTATCAATGACGTTTTATATAATAATATATACTTACTTACTATAATAATATACACTTACTTACTTACTATATAAATATATACTTACTTATACGTATATATTGTCGCCATTTTAAATCACATGAAATCACGCCAAGTTTATCAATCACATGAAAGTGACAGTTGTGTTCAAATTTGTCCTACGAATTTCAGTATTATCAACTGTTTATAACTATAATTTAAGCATTTGCTCGCGTGAGACGCAGTCTTTGTATCATTCTACACATTGTGAATCAAAATTGTGCCCTGATCCTTGCAATCTAAACGTTAATTCATCATTTTATAAGTGTTAACGGTTACTGAATATTGAAGTTTAAAAATGTCTGTCTTACCCACTAGTGGCACTAGTAGAACAGGCAACAAATCAAGACGCATTGCTGCTATGGATAACCCGTCTGACGTCACTGGCTCAGAGCCAGACTTGAGTAACACACTAATTTCTTTCAAAGATGAAATAAAACAAGAAATTTTCAAAGTGTTTACGGAATTAAAAACACTGAATGAACAATTAAAGGAGTGTTATAATATAATTAATGACCTCACACTTAAAAATAAGGAACTTGATACAAATTATAATCTGGTTTTATCCAAATTAAACCGCATGGAGCAAACCTCATTAAAAAACAATGTGGAAATTATTGGCGTTCCTGAAAAAAAGAACGAAAATTTAGTAGATGTCATAAAATTGCTGGGAACCAAGGCAGGTATTGATGTTCTCCCGAATGATATTGACGGTATTTCTCGTACGAGGGTCAAGGAATTACCTAGAGAAAATCCTAAATTTACTCGACCAATTGTAGTGAAGTTCACAACCAGCCGCTGCAGAGACAACTTTCTAGCTGCTATAAGGAAGAAAGGCGGCATAAACTCTGGCGACCTGAAGCTTCCTGGAGAAAACAACATTTATGTTAATGAACATCTGACGGCTTCTACCCGTGCACTTTTCAAGAGAGTGAGAGACTAATGCAAGGAAAAGAACTTTAAATTCAGGTGGATCAAGTTTGGAAAAATTTTTATCCGAAGAAATGAATCCAGTCCCATTATTCAAGTAACTTTGGAATCGGACTTGATTAAGGTTTTTTGCTGAAATCTCTTTTAGATTTAGCAATCCTAACAATTAACTATTTTTATAATTCCAACATTTCTCTGTTTAATATTCATTTGTTTCTGCTTTACTACAACAACACTCTAATACTTATAATGTGCTTCAACATGCCTACAACTCTTTTAAAGATGTAATATTTTATATATTTTATGAAATGAATGAACCAAAATGTTGAATGTTTATTACCAGAATGTAACTGGACTGCGATCCAAAACAAATAGTTTTTATTTTAATGTAACCAATAACAACTTTGATATTATAATGATAACAGAAACTTGGCTATTAGATAGCATTGTCAGTGATGAGCTATTTGACAACCGCTACCTGGTATTTAGGCGTGACCGCAAAGAACAAAAACCAGGAGGAGGTGTACTGATTGCTCTGAAGAAGCATCTCGTAGCTCACGAACATTGTGAATGGATCACGAATGCAGAAGATATATGGGTGACTATTTCAATCAAGAATATCATAAAAATTCATTTATGTTGTGTGTACATACCACCAGGAGTCAATCACTCTCATAGCATTAATGAATTCATGGATAAATTATGTGAACTTAGAGCACTTCATCATGACGATCATTTTGTGATCTCGGGTGATTTTAACTTACCTATAATTAACTGGTCTCTTAATAATGGAAACAGTATGCAAATTATGAATGGTTATCAATCTGAAATTATCTCAAAACTATCTGACACTCTTTCATTTACAGATCTATCACAGTATTGCACCTTTCCGAATAATAATCAGAAATTCTTAGACCTTGTTTTTAGTTCGACCCCTCTTAACGTATCAAATACTGACCAGTATCTCACCCCGGAATGTAAACATCATAAAGCCATTCTCTTTGACATAAACATAGCCCTGGAAACCCCTATGGTGAACAATAAACGGACAATCAATCTCTTTAGGAAAGCTAATTTTGAAACAATAAATAACATCCTCAGTAGTATTGATTGGGACGCTGAATTCTTAAATTTATCAACTAATAATGCCATTGATCGTTTTTATGTTATGTGATGACCGTGGCCGGTTATCTACATTACCACCTGGACTCCGTTGTATGGATCCAGATCTTCTTGGGATGGTGATCTCCGTACAAGGTGAGGTTGCCAATAATAATAGTGGGTAGACTATTTATGTTTATTCCGAGATTGTGTACAGGTGTGCTTCGTAGGAAGCGTAAATGCAAAGAGGACGGTAGACAGCAATCACACCCTTTTATACGTTCCTCATGCTGTCTCACTCATACACGCATGTCTCTTTCATACCGCAAGACATACGTTCACCACATCCCTCCACACTTAAATCCGAAGACAGTTACACAACATGAACTGATAATTATTTACAATACATAAAATATTCCAATATTTACAATGTAAGTAATTCATGTTGAGTCGAGAGCTGAGTGCTGCCTTCATTGACTCATCTGTGTGTTCGTGGTCGTAGTCGGTCCTTCCAATTTCCCGACGTTGACGCCACTGGATCACTGAAGCTGGAATGAGAAGGAGAAAAACCCATTAGACTGTCATCCAGGCCAAAGCTGGAGACATCGTATTCATCATACGACAGTCTCTTCGTCTCAGACGCGACATAAGGATTGCTGTGTTTCTTTTCCCATGACACACATAATTTAGACAACTGATCAAAATGCCTTTTCCAAAACATAATTTTACCATTTAAATTTACCTCAATTATATAAAGTTTTTTTCCTAATTGTTTATACACTTTCCCTGGTACCCATTTATCATTGTTTTGGTCTCTGAAATCTCTAACCATTACCTTTTGATTAATCGAAAAACCCACCGATTCTTTATTATTTCTTTTATAATAATATTTTTGATTTTCCTGACATTTAGACATTTTAATTTTTGTTTCTTTCTTAATTCTATTATCCTTATCTCTCCCCCCTCTCGGTACAAAACTGTTTAAGTTTGACCTTAGTTTCCTTCCAAACATTACAACTGCAGGTTCTAAGCCAGTTGTACAGTGTGGTGCATTTCTGTAATCAATTAAAAAATTTCCTAATTTTTCCTCATAACCTGACTGAAACTTATTTCTTATAATCATTTTTTTTTTAAAATTTTTACACGTTCGAACCGCGTTTTCTGCTAGACCATTTGATTGTGGATGATTTACCGGAGTAGTTAAATGTTTGATGTTATTCATCTCACAAAACTCTTTGAAGTCCGCTGACATGAAAGCGGCTCCATTATCTGAAACTATTGTCTGTACACTCCCGAAATAACTAAATAAACCCTTTAATATTTTAATAGTGTTATACGAATTTGGAGACTTTACTTCTACACAGTCTAACCATTTTGAGGTTGAGTCAATAATTACAAGAAAATATTTATTTGCAACTGGGCCCGCATAATCAATATGCACCCTACTCCATATTTATTCCGTTATAGGCCACGGAGTCAATTCGCTCTTTGGTTGCGAAGGTTGAACCTCTGAACAAATTTCGCATCCTCTCGCTAAAAGTTCAATATTTCCATCTATCCCTGGCCACCAAAATATACCTCTGGCTAAACCTTTCATCTTTGCTATACCTAGATGAGATCTATGTAACAAGTTTAAAATTTTTTCTCTTAAACTTACTGGAATTATTAGCCTATGATTCCAAAAAAAACAATCATCCATTATGGATAACTCATTCCGTTTAATCCAGTAAATCCATTTTGAATCCTCCTTGTTTATTTTATTTGGCCACCCTGTTCTGAGATAATGTTTAATTTCCAATAAAATTTTATCTGTACTTGATTCCGATTTAATTTCCTCTACATCTATAGGTAAATCTCTGTTATTTTTAAATAAACTTAGAATTTGAGTATCAAAGTCATTCTCTACGTGAACTGGTTCCTCGACAGGAACCCGAGACAAATAGTCCGAACAGTTCAATGCTGATTTCACGTACTGTACTTTGTAATTGAACGACGACAGAATTACCCCATAACGTTGAAGTCTGTTACACGCTAATACTGGGATACCTTTCTTATCACCAAAAATTCTACATAACGGTTCATTATCTATTTCTAAAATGAATTCCCTTCCATAAATATACTCAAAAAATTTTTTTAACGCAAACACTATAGCTGTTGCTTCTAAATCCAAAATTGAATATTTCTTTTCTGCTTCAGTTAATTTTCGAGAAACAAAAGAAATCGGTCTCTGTAAATTATTATCATAACAATGTAAAAGCGTCGCTCCTAACCCTTTTGTTGAGGCATCTGTAACAATCTTCAAAGTTACATCCGGATCATAATGAGCTAGCACTCTATCATCACATAAAATTGACTTAATTTTATTAAAAGCTTCCAAGCAATCTTGATTAAACTCAAAATGTGTATTTTTCCTCAATAAATTATGTAACGGATCTAGAAGTACAGACATGTTAGGTACAAATGACCTGTAAAAGTTCACTAACCCCAAAAAACTTCGTAATTCCGTAATGTCTGTAGGTTGCGATACCTTACTAATCGCGATAGTTTTGTCTTTCAATGGTTTAATTCCTTCCTTTGAAACTTCAAACCCTAGAAAAGTTACTGATGACGCCTTAAAAATACACTTGTGAATATTTACACTAAATCCACAATCTTTTAATCTATTTAACACTGCTGTTAAATTCTCATTATGTTCTTCTTCCGAATCTCCTGTTACCACAATATCATCTAAAAATACCGCTGTTTTTTTCAAACCTTGCAAGCATGAAGCTATCGTTTTACAAAAAATAGCTGGTGCGCTATTAATCCCAAACACTAATCTCGTGAATTTAAACAATCCTAAATGAGTACATATAGTTGTGAAATCCTGACTTTCCTCATCTAGTTCTAATTGTAGGTACGCTTGCCTCAAGTCAATCTTGGAAAAAATTATTCCACCCGCCATTTGAGAAAATAACCATTCTATCCGTGGCATCGGATATTTATCTACCACTAGCTGTGGATTTATTGTTGCCTTATAATCACCGCAAATCCTTATTTCGCCGTTAGTTTTTACTATGGGAACGATTTGTGACGCAAACTTACTATAGTTTACCGGAACTAAAATACCTTCCGATTGTAACCGGCCCAATTCCGCTTCAACCTTTGCTTTTAAGGCAAACGGTATATTTCTCGGATTGCAGAATTTCGGTTCCGCATTCTCTTTTAATTTCAAATGCACTTTATATTTATTGAATTTACCCAGTTTCTCCGAAAAAACCTCCGGGAATTTCCGAATTAAATTATCAATTACACTAGTATTATTCTCAACCATATTGTGAGAAACATTTTCACTTCCCTCCTGGGATAAAGTAGATTGTAAGCCCGTAAATCCAATATTAAACTTTTTAATGAAATCACGCCCTAGAACCGTAATTGTTCCCTGTTTTACTACGCAAAATTCTAACATTTCCCTATAACCGTTAAAATCAACTGTTAATAAGATACAACCCAATAAATTTAACTTACAGTTAGCGTAACCCATTAAGGTTAAATCCTTTGGTTTTAACATCAAATGTTTGAAATGTTTAACATAATCTTCGTCCGTTAAAATCGAAATTGCCGCCCCTGTGTCCAATAAACCGTTTAGTTCCACATTATTCACTAAAACTTTGCACAATATTGGTTCACAATATACTGCGTTTATCCGCAACATGTTTTTATGTTCCTGCGTATTTACGAACACTGAAGAAATGTTATTATATTTTAAACCGCGACATATCTTCCCAATATGCCCTTTTACTCTGCATTTATAACAAAACACGTCTTTAAATTTACAGTTTACTGAATCGTGATAATTCCCGCAATGTTTACACTTTGTTCGGTCCGCTGACCTCGCTCTGTACGATGTAACATTCTTGTCCGAAGTTCTAAAAAAATGTTTACCTACCGAATTTTGTTTTTGTGACAAATTGTTCGATGTATTTTTAAATTTATTTACTAAATCAACACTTTCCGTTTTAATTTGCTTATTCATTACCTCGAATGAATCCATAGCAATAGCACATTCTATAACCTTTTTTAATGAAAAGTTTTCAGCCTCTACAAATAATTTCTCCTTAATACGCCCCACTCGAAGACCGGTGACAAAAACATCTTTTAAATTATATTCAAGTCTGTCCTCGAATTTGCAAAATCTAACGAGATTTCTTAACCGTGCTATATAATCATTAACCGATTCTGAACTTTTTTGTTTCGTAGCAAAAAAAATTTCGCGCTCTTTGAACACATTTCGTTTGATACCTACATGATTCTCTAGTAATAACAATAAATTTTCGACCGTAATATCTGTAATTTTTTTAGGAAAACACAAATCAATCAATAAATCTATTGTCTCTGTGTGTAAATGAGATATTAAAACCGCTCTCTTTTTTTCTACCGAATTTAACTTGTCATCATTGACGAGGATGAACTGTTCGTATTGCAACACGAACGTCTCCAGTTTGTCCCTCAAATGACAAAACCTGGGCAGTTCTCCCCCTTCCATCTTCACACAGATACAATCAATAAAAGCAGAAAATTTTACAAACAGCACTCAACTCACGACTCTGTTGACTTGATGCTGCTGCTCCGATCTCGCCCTTCCGCGGACCGTCTCCTGGCTCCTGAACCCTGGTCGTCCTTCTAATGCGCCGGCACGCCTTCCGTGAGGTCTGCACCTGGTCTCTGATCTTCTCCTGAAGACCCGGACTTCTCCATCCACGCCTTACGTGTATGCTCCTCCAGGTTCTCGGCACTGAATAAACCTATCCAGCGCCTTGCTATTCCTCGGATGCCAATTTCTGCTGCTCTTGCTCTTCCTGAATGTGATCTGGCCTGATGCTGCCTGATCACCTATTGTCCACTGTAGCCTCAATCTCGTGATGTTTGCTGCCAAATGTGATTTTGGCTGCTGCGTAAATCTTCTTCCTTTATAGGCTGCGCCAAATGTGATGACCGTGGCCGGTTATCTACATTACCACCTGGACTCCGTTGTATGGATCCAGATCTTCTTGGGATGGTGATCTCCGTACAAGGTGAGGTTGCCAATAATAATAGTGGGTAGACTATTTATGTTTATTCCGAGATTGTGTACAGGTGTGCTTCGTAGGAAGCGTAAATGCAAAGAGGACGGTAGACAGCAATCACACCCTTTTATACGTTCCTCATGCTGTCTCACTCATACACGCATGTCTCTTTCATACCGCAAGACATACGTTCACCACATGTTATATTATATGAAATAATTCGTTTAAACGTCCCATCAAAGGATGTTCATGTTAACATCTCTTATCCCTTTTGGTTCAGTCCAGCTCTGATAAAACTGACTAAAGAAAAATATAAAGTGTTCAAAACATGGAAAAAGTGGTCCAATCCTTTAGACTACCATGAATTCTGTATCCTTCGATCAAGGCAGAAGAAAATGTCTAGGGAATGTCTTAAACAATTTATAACAAACGCTGAACTTAATATATCCCGTGACCCCAAAAAATTCTGGTCTTATGTTAAAGGAAAAAGAAATAATTCTAATTTACCTCATGTAATGAAACTGGGCGACGTTACTGCTGTGAATCCTTTTGCAATATGCAACCTGTTCTCACAGCACTTCGTCTCCACCTTTAATTATAACACTACCTCCGATGTACACTCTGCCAACCATCATATAAATAATCAAGTTAACATCTCTTCGGTATCAGTTTCAAAAGAAAAAATAGAAAAAATAATTGATACTATTTCATTGGGTGCGGGTAGTGATAAAATTCCAGCATTCTTTATCAAAATGTGTAGCAAGGTAATCTCGAAGCCCTTATTATTGCTCTTTCAATCCTCATTGAAAGAAGGTATCTTTCCGGATCGTTGGAAGTGTGCTCTTATCACACCAGTATTTAAGTCTGGGGCTAAAAATGATGTCCAGAACTATCGTCTTATATCTAAGTTACCAATTTTCAGTAAAATTTTTGAAAAAATTGTTCACGAACAACTTTATAACTGCGTTCAGTCTGTGATACTCGGAAACCAACATGGCTTTATGAAAAAAAGATCGGTTGTCTCTAATCTTGCCATATTCATTGAAAATATTACGAAATCAATGGATAATCAAATCCAAGTTGACGTAATCTATACAGACTTCTCGAAAGCGTTTGATAAAATTGATCACAATCTTCTTTTATCCAAATTACTGGCTTTGGGAATTCACGGGGTTTTGTATCGATGGTTAGTCTCTTATCTTGATGGGCGCACTCAAGGAGTAACAATTGATGGTTTCATCTCTGAGTTCGTAAATATACCTTCCGGTGTACCCCAAGGATCTCACCTGGGACCGTTACTATTTACAATTTTCATCAACGACATTATAAAATGCTTTAATTATGCAAAAGTTCTACTCTTCGCTGATGATACGAAAATATATCTTCCGATTAACTCTATCATCGACTGCATTAAATTACAGGAAGATCTTTATAGACTTAATGACTACTGTATAATTAATCATCTCAACATGAACACTTCTAAATGTTATGTGATTACCTTCACTAGAAATAAAATTAAATTTGACCATAACTACCTTATAGCGAACCAATCACTCAAAAGGGTTACTCAAATTCGTGATCTAGGTGTTCTACTTGATAGTAAACTCACATTCGAGGCACATATTAACATGATTGTGAAGAAAGCCCTTAGAATGTGTAATCTTATTTCGTATTGGAAAAGAATTCAAGAAAATTCAAACACTTAAAATATTGTATTTTTCATATGTTCGCAGTCATCTTGAATTTGCTTCTCAGATATGGAATCCGCAATATAAAATTTATATTAAACGCATTGAAGCCATTCAAAGAAAATTTGTCCATCATTTAAATTTCAAGTTTAATATTGGTTATCGTGACATAAACAGCTCGTTGGACCTTTATGGACTTAAACCCCTAAAAATTAGAAGAGACTCTGCAGATATAATATATCTTCATAAAATTATCAATGGTTTTATTGATTGTTCGCCCCTTTTGGCTGAGATTAATTTTAGAGTCCTAGGTGTTTTTCATCTTCAAAAATGTTCTACTAATCTCAGACAAAATGCATTTATATTCAGAGCATGCAATGTATTTGATAAGAATTTTAATAATATAGACATATTCTCATGTAATTTAAGTACCCTAAAAAAGTATGTCATAGCCAACATTAAATAATTTTTTGACCATATTGCAAGTTACCATGTTATTGCTTTGAATCCTTTCCAGTTACATACTTGTCATTCGTCTTACTATTGTATTCACTCTGAGTTGTAGGTATGTAGGTACAATTTGTACAATGTAATATTATTATTAGTAAAAGTAATGTCAGTGGCAGTGCCACTCACCCCCCCCCCCCCTCCCCCTTTCCCAACCCGCTCCACTCTCCTTTCCCTCCCCTTCGCCCTCCCTCACGCTCTCTCCCAAACCGGTAAAGTTCATTATTCAAACAGCTCGCGTGCCATCTATTAAAACGTAACAATCAGACGCACGCAGTCTCGCATTTATAATATTAGTGTAGATTAGTATAATTTTAACTATCATAGGGATCTCCAATCTCCATAGTAACCTAAACAAATAACAAAATGACAGCGGACATCAAAGAATTACTTGGCAACGCTTTGCCTTTCGTCTGGATAATAAACATTTAATAAATAGTTTCATAACGCCAGAGCTACAAATATATATAGCCTTTAGTACTCGCAAATAATGTATCTTTCTATTAGTCAATTACTGAATGAATTTTTAAAGTCCATTCAGTATATTTTTCGTGAAAGAGTAACAAACATCCATACAAACTTTCGCCTTTATAATATTAGTTGGATATGCCGATTTTACATGCGATATGAATGTACTACCCCAGCCGAGAGTACTCCGGTTCTGGTGCGACGGGTAGTTCAGGTGGCACTGTTTTGTTAGGAATTGGAAGACACGTGCTCTGTGATTAGGATGGAGATTGTAGTATGGACCAGTATACATGGCGACCCGATAAGCCAATATTGGAATTTAGGATAAGTTGGACTTGATTAATTGATTGAACGTTGGTTTTCGTTTCTCCCGTTCCGTTTCCATTTGCTTCCCGATTCTTCTTTCTTCTTTCTCCTCTCTTCGTGCTTCGTGATCTTTTTAATGTTGAAGTCTAAGATTATCCGAAGGGAGTTTACAAGTAAATATAATACACCACATGATTTGTACACACGAAGGTTTTTCGTGGAAGAATGTCTATATCTTAAGTCTCCTGGGGGGACATCTGTGCACAAACACCTGACTCCCGATGCCGTCGACTGGCTATATATACTCAGACATCCCAAATTACCTATAAAAGTAAAATGAAATAATTAATAAAATTTCAAAGAACTATAATTAGGAGTAAGAGCAAGTATAAATGTATAATTGCTACGAGCATTTTACATCAACCAACACCGCGAGGTAAAAACAAGGCCGTTTCACAGAATTTTTATTTGCGAATTCCAATGAACACTTTGACTTGTGTTTCCAATATGTAAGACATACGTTATGACAGTTGGTTTATTATTAGCAATACAAGCAACTTATTACCATCACATTTGCAGAATGACTTTCGTTTTCCAAAATGAAAAGCAACGGACAATCAGGGCGATGACTGTACGTAGCGTAAACAATAATGGATCATAAACAATGAAGAAAATATTTAACTTCTTCAAACTTTGCAAAATAACTTTGTGGTATCATTTTTCATATAATGAATAAAAAATCAGTTTGTTTAAACCACTATTTTTAAAACAATATCAACATGTTTCGACAACAATGTTGTTGTCGAAACATGTTGATATTGTTTTAAAAATAGTGGTTTAAACAAAGTGATTTTTTATTCATTATATAAAATATTTAACGATTATATTCTTTTCGTCGACAGGTACTGTCGCAAAATTAAATATTCCAAGCGACAAAGGGAATAAAGGTACTTATTATCCTGACCGAAGTACGTTTTGGAGACATTTAGTAGATGTGTTCACCTTCAATTCAACTTCTTTATTACAAGTCTTTTTTATTTACGTGGGGAAAGATTCATTAAATTTCCATTTTTATACGAAGCTCAAAATTTTCCTAGCAAAATGATCCCTTTGCCGCCATTATGGATATTTAGTAAGAATTGAAGTTTGCAAACTCTAATTTTTTTTACATGAGCTTCACACAGGAGGCCCTGGGAAAATAATTTCTCTCAGGGCCTCTGCCATTCTTAGGGATGCTGTGTGGAGGGGTTTTTAAGGAAACGAATGAGAGGAGAGTTCTGGGAAGGAAGAGGGTTTAAGGGGTGGGTAGGAATCTGGGGTTCAGTGTGTCCTGGTCAACAGCCTCCCACTGCGGTGCAAGGTAATGTTTCGATAGAGTATGGCTGGAGAATTCAAAGACTCCCTTAACCATTCTCCCTCGAACTGGCCTGCCTTGCAGTTGGTGGGCAGATGCATCCGCCACCAAGACCTAGACAAATCTCACCCCGTGAACTCGGGCACCCCTGCTAAATCACCAAACGTAGCGAACCACTTAGGGTGACATATGGCAGAGGTGTTGGTTATCCAATAAAGGTTCCCTGGGCGGCGGTACCCATTCCCGCCTCCCAAATTGATTTATTGCAAACGCCAATTGTCACCTTGGAAACCTTTTTTTTTTAAATTAGGTTACTATGGACATCCCTTTGATGTTAAAATTCAAATATGTATAAAATACTAATTCCTACTTTACTGAATGGATTTTAATGAAACTTTACAATAATATAAACATATATTCTATAGCTCAGAGCTCTGACATTACGAAATTTGTATGAAAAAAATTGTTACTTGTATACCTAGCTTATTGCGTAAATCAGTTATGTACTTCTTCTTAAGCTCTGCACTGAATAACATAAAAATAACATTAGCGGAACTGGTTGTTGTAAACACGTCCCCAAATAATATTGGCAGCATACCGTTTTTAAAATGCATTCATTAAAATACTCACATTACATTAACATGTTGAACGCGGAATGGCGGATCCAAAATAAGTTAATACCGATTTATCTTTTTTTTTTTTTTTATTTATTATTTTTTAGCATATAAAATATAATGTACATTTGGATGATGTATTAATTTGCTTACATGTTCATATTCAAATATGTTAATACCACTCTTCCATGGAAGCGTTAGCTTGTGTCTGGAAGAGTAGTGTACATTTTTTAATGCTATATTTAAGTTCTTAAATTACAATGTGAATGTAAAAACAATAAGTTGTAAGTTCGGTGATATGTGATTATAAGTATTTATCTACTATCAAAACAATTTTACTGTTTGGATAATGTGTCCAGAATTATTGTAATTAGTTGCTAAAAACAATACAAAATTTAACTTATTTGAAGAATGGAGTAGGTCACTATCACTTGGAAACTGAGTTATAAGTAGATTAGATTAGTCGGAAACTGTTTTTTTTTTTTTTTTGAGATTATCTTTAAAATATTTTTTTACAGTGTTTATTAATTGGATTTTATCATTAATTTTTCTTATTTCATCCGGTAATCGGTTGAAAATAAGCCTTCCTTGATAAGTATAATAATTTTGTGCAAAGGAAGTGTTTAATTTTGGGCATGAAAAAATATATTTATGTCTAGTACGGTTTTCAGTTATAAATTGATATTTTTCTTTTTCTTTTATAATTTGAATCAATGCTTTTCTATTGTATAGATCTTTGAAAGATGGTACTTGGAATTCCTTAAATAATTGATCCGTTGGGTAGTCAGAAGGTTTTTTTAATATGATTTTAATTATTAGCCTCTGCACAACTTCAATTGGGGAAAGATTAGTTTTGTATGCGGATCCCCAGCTAATGATAGCATATTGTAAAGTTGATTGAACCAAAGCGTAATATATTAGATATAAGTTTTTTACAGATAAAAAATTTCTGATTCTTAAAAATATAAAAATCAATTTTCTAATTTTTTTTACAACTTGACAAATTTGTTCCTTCCATTTCAAATTTTTATCGATAATGACTCCTAAATATTTGATTGTGTTTGTTGTTTTTAATATTGTGCAGTTTTGGATACAATAATTTTTACTATGTGTTTTGGAATTATCATGGATGATGATGTCAATGTTTTTAGGGGTATCATTTTTGTGTATTGCAAATGGAATTACAAATGTTTTATCACCATTTAGTGATAGTAAATTTACGTCGAAGAAATTCTTTAAAATATTTATGTCTTCGGTGGCTTTAAATGTTACTTTTTCCCAAGTTTTATCGCTAATTATTAGTACCATATCATCGGCGTATGAAGTAATTTGGCCATGTAGTGGTTGAAAAAAAATGTCATTAACATATATGGTGAAAAGGATTGGTCCGATTACTGTACCTTGAGGGATTCCAAAGTCTGATATTTCTTTATCGCTATTAATCTGATTTATTTTTACGACTTGCGGTCGATTTTTTAGGTAGTTCGAAATCCATTTAATTGCATTGTCTTTTATACCTATATTGTTTAGTTTTTTTAGTAGAATCTCATGGGATATACTATCAAAAGCTTTTCTGAGATCAATAAATATACCGGCACATTTTTCACCTTTATCCAATGATTCATTGATGTATGAGGTTACATTAGCAATAGCATCTTGTGTGCTGAGTGACTTTATAAAACCAAATTGGTTTTTTTGAAGAATTTTATTACTTTCTAGGAAACCGACCAATTGGTTTTTCACAATTTTTTCAAAAATCTTTCCAATGTTTGAGATTAGACAAATTGGGCGATAGTTAGTTACTTGTTGAGGATCTCCAGATTTATAAATAGGTGAAATAATTGTATTTTTATAGTTTGTCGGAAATATTCCCTCTGTTAAACTTAAGTTTATCAAATGAGTAATTGTTTTTACCAAATGAATTTTCATGGATTTTAGAAAATGTACTGTAATAAGGTCAAATCCGGGAGACGAACCTCCTTTCATGCCTTCTATTATTTTTAAAACTTCACTTTCTGAGGTTGTTTCAAATTTTGATAAATTATTTTGATTTTGTACATTTTCAATCGTTTGTTTTTTCGGGTTAAAAGATTTATTGATATTTTTCGCAAGATTTTTTCCTACATTAGCAAAAAAAGAATTAAAGATGTTTGCGCATTGTTTAGGTTGAATATTAGCATCTATTATTTTATTTTCATGTTCAATGTATTTTATTTTTTGTGTTTTTTTAGTGTTATCCATGGCTAAGTTGACTGTTTTCCATATTTGTTTATTGTTACTGTCTGTAGAAAGTATTTTATTTTTGAAATAGTCTTCTTTATTTTTTTTGATACAGTTTGTTAATTTATTTTTAAATTTTTTGTAAAAAGTGTATGCTTTTTCATTTAGAGGATTTTTCAATGCTGTTTTATAAAGTTTTTCTTTGTTTCTAATTGATATTATAAGTCCTTGTGTTATCCAAGGCTTTAAAATTCTTAGTTTAGATTTAATGCGGACTGTAGTTTCAGTAGTTGAATTTTTTATGTGTTGAGACAATATATTTTCAAAGTTTTTTGAGCAAGTCTCGGTATCATAACTATTTAACACGTTGTTCCATTGTTCTTTTCTTAGTTTTTTGGATAAAATAGTCATATTTGTGTAGGAATTTGTCTTTGTTAGATTAAATTTTTTATGTTTAATTTTGTTATCATAGAGAAGAATGCATGCATGGTGGTCAGTTATATTCGTTTTCCAAACAATTGATTTGATTTTGTCGATATCTTTAATATTTATGTTAGTCCATATATGGTCTAAACAAGATGGAGTGTGATTTTTTATCTCTCTCGTATTTTTATTAATGCACGATATGAAGTTAAATTCAGTCATACAATTAATATATTCATTTTTTTAAATTATTTTCTACATTTTCATTAATGTTTAAATTGAAGTCTCCTGCAATAAAGCAAAGTTTATTACAAAATTTTAACAGTATGTGTTTAAATTCATTTATAAATGACGAGATATTCGAACCGTGTGTTCTGTAAACAGCTATTATGTGGTAGTTTGTTTTGTCGAGTTTTAATTGTATTTCAATACAGTTTACTAGATGTATAGGATGTTCAGTTATTTTGACAATACTAAATTTATCGTGAATGAATATGACGAGACCACTATTTTTATTGATGTTTATTTTGGTTGTAACATAATTATATTCTGGTAAATGATAGGTGGGTGATTCGTCATTAGTAAAAGTTTCTGATAATATTATGATGTCAGGTTTTTTATTTAGATTGTTTAATTTTAGAATTAATTCATCCCAATTTCGTTCCATACTTCGTATATTACTATGAAAAATGAAAATATTATTGAGATTCTTTGAGATTATGTCATTACATGAATCGGTGTATACACACTCATATTCTTGTATTTTAAAATTATTTTCTAATTCATTAGCTATGAGATAGAGATAGATGCTTTAGAGATAGATATTGTGTACATTGTGTCGAGTTAGGCTGCTATTAATGGCGATTCTCTCACCCTTTTTCAAATGTCAAATGCGAGCTTAAAATATTGTCACAATAATTATTATATCCTTATTTCAAAATAAGAGTCATGTTTAAGACTTCAATATTTGGCAAAATATTTCAAGCAAAACCAAATCTTCAAAACTTACGCGAAATAAATGTCCTTTATAAAAATGTTCTGTTTCAGGATTTTTTTTGACTTGAACCAATCATCAAACGATACCACAGCAGTGTCATGGATCTACTAAATCCTGATACTGTTTCTATTAAGACGGAACCAGGGCCCCAGGAAGAAGGCGGAGGTGTAATGCTGTATACGGATAAAGATTTCGACCTCCAAGATGTAAAGATGGAATGTTTTCAATATGCGGAGATTACTCAGACAGCCAGTTAGTTACATTGAATATATTAAAAAATGTGGCATGTTTATTTTTTTAATTATTTATAAAACATGCCATATTTTTAATTTGGAATTATCAACTTAAATGTATTACTCGCAATAAGTTGCTGATTCCTCAAGTATTTACCTGTTTTTATTTGGGATATGCTATCAGTTACAGTTGCAGTTACGTAAATATTGATGGAAATAAAAACCATTTCATTGATTTCTTCAAGAGCAGGGTCCTTTATGAAGCGTTGGCAACCGATGCGGTTATCTGGTGTTATTCTTTTATCCTAAAGTTCGTATCCAAATCCACGCCTATATACATGTGTTAAATGATTGGGTTTTAAATTTTTCAAATTTATAGATTTTTTGATAAAGTCTCGTTGTATGTAAATTATTGTAGTGTATAAGTGTAGTACACAACATTAAAAATAACATTACAATTATCAATGTTCGTATTGTCATTTTGTTTTTGCAGGCAGCACTAATGTGGACACAGTGGCCATCAAAGAGCATCTTGGATCCCGAGACGAAGATGAAGGGAGTTTTCCATTAATGGAAATTGACATAGACTTGTCGGATGTTAAGAAAGAATGCTTAGAACGTGTCGAAATGAACCAGACAACAGGTATAACCTATTTTCATTGTATGAAAATTATCAGGTATCCATTTTTTCAACTTATCGCGGAAAATAAATCTTAATGAGCCTTTTTTATTCATATTCTCTTTCAAATTTGTCGACAGATCTGAAGACGCATCTTGTGGATAAACGATTCTTTTGTCCTCAATGTGACTACTCTTGCTATCATAGGAATGATTTTGTAAGTCACCGTCTAACCCATACTGGAGTTAAACCCTATTCTTGTACCGAGTGCAACTATTCATGTTCTCAAAAGAGTAGTTTAACGATCCACATGCTAACTCACAATAAAGAAAAACCTTTTTCTTGTTCCGAGTGCAACTATTTATGTTCTATAAAAGGCAGTCTCACTAGGCACAAGCTGACTCACAGTGGAGAAAAACCTTTTTCTTGTTCCGAGTGCAACTATTCATGTTCTCTAAAGAGCAATCTCAAGAAGCACAAGCTGACTCACAGTGGAGAAAAACCTTTTTCTTGTTCCGAGTGCAACTATTCATGTTGTCAAAAGGGCCAACTGACTAACCATATGCTTACTCACAGTGGAGAAAAACCTTTTTCCTGTTCCGAGTGCAACTATTCATGTTCTCAAAAGGGCAGTCTGGCCAGGCACATGCTGACTCACAGTGGTGAAAAACCTTTTTCTTGTTCCGAGTGCAACTATTCATGTTATCAAAAGAGCGATCTGACCATCCACATGCGAACTCACAGTGGAGAAAAACCTTTTTCCTGTTCCGAGTGCAACTATTCATGTTCTCTAAAGAGCAATCTCACGAAGCACAAGCTGACTCACAGTGGAGAAAAACCTTTTTCTTGTTCCGAGTGCAACTATTCATGTTCTCAAAAGGGCCAACTGACTATCCATATGCTTACTCACAGTGGAGAAAAATCTTTTTCCTGTTCCGAGTGCAACTATTCATGTTCTCAAAAGGGCACTCTGGCCAGGCACATGCTGACTCACAGTGGTGAAAAACCTTTTTCTTGTTCCGAGTGCAACTATTCATGTTATCAAAAGAGCTATCTGACCATCCACATGCTGACTCACAGTGGAGAAAAACCTTTTTCCTGTTCCGAGTGCAACTATTCATGTTCTCAAAAGAGCAATCTCACGAAGCACAAGCTGACTCACAGTGGAGAAAACCCTTTTTCTTGTTCCGAGTGCAACTATTCATGTTCTCAAAAGGGCCATCTGACTAACCATATGCTTACTCACAGTTGAGAAAAACCTTTTTCCTGTTCCGAGTGCAACTATTCATGTTCTCAAAAGGGCAGTCTAACGATCCACATGCTAACTCACAATGGAGAAAAACCTTTTTCTTGTTCCAAGTGCAACTATTCATGTTCTCGAAAGAACAGATTAACGATCCACATGCTAACTCACAATGGAGAAAAACCTTTTTCTTGTTCCGAGTGCAACTATTCATGTTCTCAAAAGGGCCAACTGACTAACCATATGCTTACTCACAGTGGAGAAAAACCTTTTTCCTGTTCCGAGTGCAACTATTCATGTTCTCAAAAGGGCAGTCTGGCCACGCACATGCTCACTCACAGTGGAGAAAAACCTTTTTCTTGTTCCGAGTGCAACTATTCATGTTATCAAAAGAGCTATCTGACCATCCACATGCTGACTCACAGTGGAGAAAAACCTTTTTCCTGTTCCGAGTGCAACTATTCATGTTCTCAAAAGAGCAATCTCACGAAGCACAAGCTGACTCACAGTGGAGAAAACCCTTATTCTTGTTCCGAGTGCAACTATTCATGTTCTCAAAAGGGCCATCTGACTATCCATATGCTTATTCACAGTTGAGAATAACCTTTTTCCTGTTCCGAGTGCAACTATTCATGTTCTCAAAAGGGCAGTCTAACGATCCACATGCTAACTCACAGTTGAGAAAAACCTTTTTCCTGTTCCGAGTGCAACTATTCATGTTCTCTAAAGATCAATCTCACGAAGCACAAGCTGACTCACAGTGGAGAAAAACCTTTTTCTTGTTCCAAGTACAACTATGTATCTTCTCGAAAGGGCAGTCTATCGATCCACAAGCTGATTCACAGTGGAGAAAAACTTTTTTTTTTTGATCCGAGTGCAACTAATCATGTTCTCATAAGGGCAACCTGACGACCCACATGCTGACACACTGTTGATAAAAACCTTTATTGTGATCTAAGTGCAGCAATTGGTCTTCTCAAATGAGAGATTTGCAGAAGTACGTTGGAATTATTGTTGCAGAATAAACTTTTTCGTATTTTGTCTGCTATTATGCCTTCTGTTGAAGTTAATTTAACGAAGTTACGCTAGTCACCGGTACGAAGCAACCGAGACAGGAACTGGTTCAAAAATAGCATGTTCCTCGAATCCACCTTCATCTTTTGATCTTTAGTCACCGGTACAGAATATCCGAGACATGCAATGGCGTCGTATGCAGTTCATAACTGTTTAATACAACTGAGTATTACCGTCAAACTTTACATATTCGGAGCGATACTGCAAGTTCATTTAATCATAGAATGTAGCCATATAAAGGTGTAAAACAAAATGGTTTTCTACTAGCTGGTAGTGTAGTATACTGGTTTTCTGCGTTTAGCTTTGATATAGGCGTTAATTTCCGGATACCAAGACCTATGCCGACGAAGTATTGACTAGGTCGTAATGTTTTTATTTTTTATGAAGTCGGATTTTGCCTTTTTTTAATTTATTAAAGTTAACTTTAATGGGGGGGTGAGAATTTACAACACGTTATCCGCTCCGGGTGCCACCCATACCAGTTACGCCACAGAGGATACTGTAATAGCACCTCGTAGTGGATTGGACCTGGCAACACGGTATCACTTCCAAGTACATAAGCACACATTTCACCACTAACAATTACACGTCTTCCCAAATGATAGATACTGTAGTGATGTCTCGATGTCTAAAACGTTGGCTAAAGAAGGAATAAGCAACACGGGATAACACTCCAAAAACAAATAACAAAATTAATTTTGGTCGTAAAAATCTAAAAACGCATCCACAGAATGTGGTTGTTTAATTTTAAGTAGTATTTAAGTGAATTTTATTCCGAATCCTTGTCAGAAAATCCTGAATCACAATAATTCCGAATCCTTTTTGGAATATCCTGAATCACAATATTCCGAATCTTTGTCAGAATATCCTGAATCACAATAATTCGGATAAATATACTATTTTTTATTCTTACTGGGTAGGGATAAGCGTATATATTTTTTTAAATTTAAAGATTTAATAATAACTCAGTTAATGAAACTAGTACTTAGTGTATTTCTTTTTTATTCTTATTTTATTAAATGAACCTTTAGTTTAATTCTTGGTCATTTTGTTGGTGGTTATTTTGAGTCTTCACTTTTTTTTCCTTTTAGTGTGTGTTTTGAATTGGCACTTCATACTAAATATAACTTTCTTTAAATTCCGTAAAGTTTTAATTCGGATCGTTTCTATTTATGTTATTTGTAAAATCAACCAAAATGTGTTTAGAATGTTAATTTTTTTAATATTTTTTATAATATTATGTGAGAAATTTTATTCTATTTCTAATTTAATGTTTTTTTATCTTTTTTCTTTTTATGCGATCTATATTATATAAACGGTTAATTAGTTTATGCAGTGTGGTTTAGGGGATATTAATTATTAATAATTATTCGGATAATATGGTCATCATTTGACTAAGGCATTTATACGTTTTAGACATAAGTCTTAGATATAAGTTACTAGCTATAAGTCTTAGTTGTAAGTCACTGGTTATAATTGTAAATCTTACTTGTTAGCCAGTTATATTCATTCTTTTATGTATGTATTTGTTCAGCGCTCTTGGGGTGATTTTTCATGACAACGGCGCTTTATAAATTAACCAACTAATTTTATTGTAACTATTATTTTCATCTCGTTCACCAAGGAGCCAGATGAAGATCATCGTAGATCAGTGATCACAGGGTGGTTTATTGCATCTGGTAAACAGCAAACAATCTACTTCTTTGTTTGAGATTGTGTAACATATCTATTTCGCGAGTAGGTACTGCTTAAAGCAGGTACTGTTTATTGTCTATTAATTTTTTATTTAACTTTGTTGGTTGGCGAAACTGCAACGACACCGGAAACGTCGTTCGGGGAAAGATGGCGGCAGACATAACGTAGTTTTTGTGTGCGGGAGCAGATTTTCGGGGCGATTGGGATTATGGTGGGAGTTACAAAGGCGATGTAGCCTAAAAAGTATGTTTTTACACGTCACGTGAGTGTGTGACAACTCTAATGGCACTGTAGCCGATTTATTTTGTTCAATCCCTCGCCGGATGCCGCGAGATAGTTTTGTCCGCGTGCTGATGTGAATTCACACCAAATTCATCGGGTGATGAACTGCCCGCAAGGATTCTTTGATGGTGAATCCTTTGGCCGATGAGGTTTCATCATGCCGCTTGATGGGTGAGGGCCTTCCGTGCTCGTTTTGTTGGGTGGATTCCCTTTACTGATGAAGCGGCTCCTAGACTCTGGTTGGACCCGCCAACATCCCTTTGCTGTTCCTTGACCGGTGAGATTCCCCATGCCGCCTGATGGATGGAGATTCATCCGAGCTTTTTGTGTTGGGAGGTCTCCCTTTAACCAAGCGCCCCATGACGTGCTGGACGGAGTTTTGGGGTTTGCTGTTTACGTTTGCTGTTGACGATTGCTGTTCACGATTGGAAGAGAATCACGACGACGGGACGTACGCGCTTTTAATAACCGACCGTAATTTTAAATAACTCTCTTTCTCCAAATCTGATAGATGCCAAAGGTATTTATGTTTCTTTGTTAACCTTTCTTAGATGTTATTTGCAAAGTGCAATAAAGCTTTCTTTTACATTTCACTAGAAAAATACTTTTATTTATTTATATGCATGATCTCTGATCCCTATCTCCACCATCCTGAGATGGAGGTTCTTTTTGCTCTGAGAGGCTGTCGGATGACAAAGGTAGGTAACCTACGTAAAATCTTATTACATTTGCGCCCAACGAAAGAGTTAAAGTATATTAAACAGGTGTTCGGAACGGTATTTATAGATCACGCATATATCTGTATATAAGAATGGTCTTATTTAATGTTATATAATTTGTCTGCTTTTTACGATGTCATTTTACAACTCATCAGTGTGTGGGTAGTTAGTTATTTGCAATTATGCATTTGAACTTGTTGTTTCCAAGAGTTTGACGTTTAGTTATATCTATTGCCATATAAAAAAAATGTGCATGTTAATATATTGTTTCTCGCAATTTAATGTACATTGGTACCAGTGACAGCTTGAATAATTTACAGCGAAATTATTATCTTTTCTGGCAATACTGGATTTAAGTGTCAGTTGTCAAAACATCAAAACAATTGTTGTGTTTTGTTTTCGCAAATAAGAAGATACGTTGTGTTGTGAAAGGGTTTTGTACATTAATTGGATATACAATTAAGAATTTACAAGGGAAGACGATGTGGGGAAAAATTTCGGTTTACGGAAGGTCTTCCTAAATATTTATTTTTTATTTTTTATACTAATTATGGGCCGGAAAATCCAAAACTGAAAGTTTTTTTTTCGGAAAGCAATATTTACAAAGTTACACGACTTTAAAATTTTCTATACGCACACATGAAAATCGACATATTGGAAGGATTATGACAGTTTAAAGTCATAGATAAACTAGAAAGATGTTTTACCACACAAAATTAAATGTTACCATGCAATAATATCATCAAACATACCTTATAAATCGACCATTGTGTAACATGGTATGTGCCCCTTTATACCGCCTGCTCGCGTCAATTTAAAAAAACAGCCTACGTTTTCAAGTAGTTTAGCGGCTACGCTAGGTTTGTGTAATATGGTTTGTGCCCCTTTATACCGCCTGCTCACGTCAATTTTAAAAAACAGCCTACGTTTTCAAGTAGTTTAGCGCCTACGCTAGGTTTGTGAAACATGGTTTGTGCCCCTTTATACCGCCTGCTCGCGTCAATTTAAAAAAACAGCCTACGTTTTCAAGTAGTTTAGCGGCTACGCTAGGTTTGTGTAACATGGTTTGTGCCCCTTTATACCGCCTGCTCGCGTCAATTTAAAAAAAATATCCCTGTTTTCAAGTAGTTTTTCAAAAGTGAGTAAAATTTATAAAAAATAATTCTTAAGTTAGTTATTGATATGGCAACACTTAATTTTATGTGGTTTAATATCTTTGGTATGGCTATTTCTATGACTTTAAACTGTCAGAATGCTTCCTTCATGTGTGCGTATAGAAAATTTTAAAGTCGTGTAACTTTGTTAATATTGCTTTCCGAAAAAAATTTCTTTCGGATTCGGATTCTCCAGCCAATAGTTAGTATAAAAAAAAAGTTTTATTATTTAGGAAGACCTTCCGTAAACCGAAATATAGCCCGATGTGGATTCTTTTTATAATTTTTCGCGGAAAAACTTGCTTTGTTTTGAGGGAATTTTAGTTCCGGTGATCCATTGGCTTTACACGGTGTCCGGTGAGCTACATACATTATAAAATGTCCGGTACTTAGTGCAATCATTTTTTTCCTTCTTTTCAAAAATTTTACGAATTTAATTCATATTATAATATAATTATTTGTCTTTTTGCAGCGACAACAACTTTTGTCAACAATAACAAAGATGCGTTATTACTATTTTGAGGGCATTTTAACAACAATTATAGAAATTGTTTTGAATAAATTGAACACTTTTATTGTCAATCGTGACATATTCATAGGTTTGTTAAATTTTATATAATTACAGGCTTTATATTTTTGCAGTTTTGTGGACTTAGAGAATTCATAATTTTTTCTTTTTTGAATTTTTTTTTTTTTTTGGTGTGGACATTGATGCTGTTTAACTTGGGTTCTTGTGTTTCCTGCCGTGCTTTAAGTACCGCAAGATTCATTTTATAACACCCGAGTTAAGACATCATTTTTTTGGTTTATGGGAGTACACGGCCCCCGGCCACCCTTCCTAATCCTATTTTTTTTGTGTTCCACCGTGTAATGTCGCGAGTTCGTTCGGGAATTGTCGATTTGTGTTTTTTACAATCCCAACAGCACGCATCCAATCATATTACTCCTTTTCTTTAAAACGAGTTGTGGTTGCATATCACATTACTACTGAATTCTCGAATCAAGTCTCATTATACACAATCTCGCCTGTAATTTTTCTGTACCTATCGAGCTATTGGAAAGACCAGTTCATTTTTGTTTTGCCCTATACATCCAGTAAACTCAGCTTTTGATAAAAAAATTCACATTCTTACTATCTCATAATATTTTTTTTTAGGAGGCGATGTTTGTAATGAATGTCGTTTCCTCTGATCCGTGTGATCAGTGGCGCCCAATATTTTGTAATTGACTTAGTCTTTGACGTGATTTTTTTATTTAAACTCTAAATAATTTTTTGTATGAAATGAGTCGTTTCGCCTTCCTTATAGGCTACAATTATACTTACACACTGATGCGTTTGTAAAACAATAGGTTATGTTGTACTGTTTTAGCGTTTAAGTCGGAATCCTTCTTCTCAAATTCGTTGGAATTTTCTCCCGAATAATGAATTTCCAAGGACTTGGAAAGAATGATTCAAAAAACTTCTGTTTATGAGAGATTTGAGCGACTTTCCTATACACAGATTGTTAAAATTTCACCAATTAGTGATTAAGTAAGTCTTGTCATAAATATACCATACCTGTGTTAATAAGTTTAAGTCTGGTTTAACTTTCCTTAAAGTTTGTTAGTTAGGTTTTATCTTTGTTAAGAAAATTTGTCTTGTTACAAAGGTGGGGTACTGCTCTGGCATACCTACCCATTAAAGTAATTCATATTTGAAATTAATCACCTTACCTCTAATACAGGAAAGTTAGTTTATCTTTTAGTTTTAAGTTAACCTTAAGTATATATATATATATATATTTTTTTTTTTATTAGTAATAGAAGGTACATAAATTACAAATAAATTTTATACAGTAATTAATTACATAGTAGAATATTTGATGTACCCCCATAATTAAGCAAGTCTTGTGTGTATGGGGGGGTATATACATCTATTGGTCTCTCACTGCTTAAACCAGTGTAGTACTGTTATTTTGTCTACTAGTGTCGTTCATTTGGATATTGTACGATCACACCTTATCTAGTGTCGATTATCTATAATAAGTATATTCGATCACCAAAATATTATTGTTTGTTCAAGAAATTTTGCCTTTTAGCATTTTTTGAAAATGTTGATTTTTTTTAAGGAATGCCACCTGAGTTTATCCTCAGTCTTTTCTTGAACAAGCAATGTTCTCTGAGGATGGTTTATCATAGTTACATCTTGTATTTTTATATATAGAAACAAGAGTACCTTTTGAGGTTCACTTTTATAATAGCTAGGTGTTTTGTTTAATTGTAATCCCTAAGCTCTAAGCCTAACATTCTAGATCCTGTTTTGCTTCTGTGTTCCTAATGAATTTTTTTCATAATTTTGATGTATAGGTAATTGAAATATGTAAACCCTAATCTAACCTCTTTTATAGATAGGTAGTGCCTCGGTATTGTAAAACCTGATCTAAACCGTTTGACAGATAGGTATGTCTTTACATTTAAACCCTACTCTGACCACTTTGTAATTGACAGTTTTTTTATAAAACTTGTTATACGATGGACAAGTAATAATTGTATTATACTTGATCTGATTTTTTTTGACAGATAGGTATGTCTTTACATATAAACCCTACTCTGACCACTTTGTAATTGACAGTTTTTTTTATAAAATTTGTTATACAATGGACAAGTAATAATTGTATTATACTTGATCTGATTTTTTTTTTGACAGATAGGTATGTCTTTACATATTAACCCTACTCTGACCACTTTGTAATTGACAGTTTTTTTTATAAAACTTGTTGTACGATGGACAAGTAATAATTGTATTATACTTGATCTGACCTCCTAAACATCAATTTTAAATTGAATGAGTTAATTCTGTATATTGTTTATACCTTGGTCTAGTTTTAGTTGATAATTTAAGACGCATTAAGTATTTATTATATCTGTGACGTAACTTTTTTCAAATATCACTTTTGATTAGAATATAAGGATAGAGAGAGAGAGTTATTTTTTTTTTATGCTAATAATAACTAAGTGTTGCTTTTTTCTATAAATGAAAGTGGGAGCTTGAATTCTCCATACTCACTAGTGTTTTCTTGAGAGATTGTCTCTCGTCATGTGAGTAATGTGTTGGTAATCTTACAAGCGAGCTTGTAAAAGTGGAGGTATTACCTCATTTTCAATGTTGTTTTTTTTTTGTACACCATTCTGTGTATGGGTTTGCTACTTTAATATGTTTTACGTTTATGTTTTTCTGATACTATGTTGTGTTATTTTTCTTTAACAGATATGGAAAGAGAGAGTCGTATTGGGCGGTGTCCTAATAATTTTACTTCACTTCGCGGCGTAAAATTTTCGGGGGTTGCGGGGAAATGTAACATATCTATTTCTCGAGTAGGTACTGCTTAAAGCAGGTACTGTTTATTGTCTATTAATTTTTTATTTAACTTTGTTGGTTGGCGAAACTGCAACGACACCGGAAACGTCGTTCGGGGAAAGATGGCGGCAGACATAACGTAGTTTTTGTGTGCGGGAGCAGATTTTCGGGGCGATTGGGATTATGGTGGGAGTTACAAAGGCGATGTAGCCTAAAAAGTTTGTTTTTACACGTCACGTGAGTGTGTGACAACTCTAATGGCACTTTAGCCGATTTATTTTGTTCAATCCCTCGCCGGATGCCGCGAGATAGTTTTGTCCGCGTGCTGATGTGAATTCACACCAAATTCATCGGGTGATGAACTGCCCGCAAGGATTCTTTGCTGGTGAATCCTTTGGCCAATGAGGTTTCCTCATGCCGCTTGATGGGTGAGGGCCTTCCGTGCTCGTTTTGTTGGGTGGATTCCCTTTACTGATGAAGCGGCTCCTAGACTCTGGTTGGACCCGCCAACATCCCTTTGCTGTTCCTTGGCCGGTGAGATTCCCCATGCCGCCTGATGGATGGAGATTCATCCGAGTTTTTTGTGTTGGGAGGTCTCCCTTTAACCAAGCGCCCCATGACGTGCTGGACGGAGTTTTGGGGTTTGCTGTTTACGTTTGCTGTTGACGATTGCTGTTCACGATTGGAAGAGAATCACGACGACGGGACGTACGCGCTTTTAATAACCAACCGTAATTTTAAATAACTCTCTTTCTCCAAATCTGATAGATGCCAAAGGTATTTATGTTTCTTTGTTAACCTTTCTTTGATGTTATTTGCAAAGTGCAATAACTTTTACATTTCACTAGAAAAATACTTTTATTTATTTATATGCATGATCTCTGATCCCTATCTCCACCATCCTGAGATGGAGGTTCTTTTTGTTCTGAGAGGCTGTCGGATGACAAAGGTAGGTAACCTAAGTAAAATCTTATTACAATTGTGCTTAGTGTTCACACTGTATGTATAAATAAAATAACATGGATTTAGGGTCTATTCTGAAGGATCAATCTCGTACTTTAAATTTTCCGTAACTGGCGTCATGAGTAGTATTCCTTTAAACAGCGGACTGAACAATAAGCCACTATTATTAAAATATATGAATGCAAGGCGGGGACTAGCTAGCAGCATAGACTTTATGTTTGTTCCGTCAGCAAGTTAGTAACACGGTGAAAGGAGAGTGGCGTACGGCGAGCAGTGAAGGCGGCTAGTCGGCGATGGACTGCAGACTCGTAAGCCGATTCAACATTCTAAGTAGCTTCATTATGTTTCATAATCGGTTAATCCGTTATTAAATATTTTTCGCCACTTGTAATTGTAGCAAATGGCGCTCTTAGAATTAAGCATGATTATGATTTAAACTTTTGGATAGTTAGGAGCTCTACAACTTTATGCGGACCATACAGTAATTTTTTACAATAAACTGAACCTAACGGAGTTTGAAACGGAAATGAATGCTGATGTTTCTAAACTCACAAGCTGGTTAAGAATAAACAAACTATTTCTTAACGTAAAAAAAACTCATTTTATACTTTATGGCAACAAGAAAAATTTCAGCCTCAATATTAAAGTTGGTGATAACTGCCTCGAAAAGAAAATACCACAAAATATTTCGGCCTGATCGTAGATTCCCAACTCTCGTGGGAACTACACATAAATCATAAAGGAGAAAATTACCCCCATAACTTGTATAATATATAGACTCCTAGGATTACTACTCATTCCAATGCTAACATCAGTACACTACGCCATGGTACATTCACACCTTTCTTATTTCTGCTGTATTTAGTGATTTGCCTCAAAGAAATTGATAGCTGAACTGCAGGTGATTCAAAACCGAGCTCTCAGAAATGTTTCTGGACTTCCATGGGACACCCATGTCAGAAACATTTATTCAGTTTCCGGTATTCTTCCTATCACAGTCCTTCCTAAACATGAAATCACTAGCACCATCCTACAAATTACTCAATCAAGCCACTTTACAATTAAGACATCCACCATACCTCAAAAACACACTACAAAATATGGGATAAAATCTCTGAACTACGTTGCCTATACCTACATTATATAATTCGCTTCCAGATATGTACAAGGGAATCCAGAAAAAAAATTAGAGGAATGCTGTAAAATAATATTTTTAAGGATGTTATTACTTTTAAGGATGAAACTATGTAATTTTCTTGTCATGTTTAATTGTCTTGTTTCTTTTTCTCTTCTTTTCTTTTCCATTTAGTTGTTATCATCCATATTTGTATATCCTTGTTCCTTTTTTCTTTAATTGTTCTCTATTGTTAGGTATTTGTTCTGTCTTTATTTTTCGTCTATATTGTAAGTTTATTTTTATTTATTTTTTTTTTTTTTTTTTAATTTCAATAACAAGGTTTGTACATGTATGTATGATGTATATAATAAGTATGGATTCTTTTTTTTTTTTTCACAGACCTCCTCACTAGGATTTCCTGTTCTGAGGTGGCCTGTAGTTTTTTAAAATATTTGTATTTGGTTATGGATTGTCTTTATATCGTCTTCATGATGTTTGTAATTTTATTATCACTTTGATCTCTCAGCCATATTTTTACTTTTGTTTTAAATATATTCATTTCCTTTATATTTTTGATTTGATCTGGTAGAGCATTGTATAATTTTATAGCATGGAATTTATTATTTCTCTGTCCAAAAGATGTGTTCAAACTGGGAGTAACCAGGATGTTATTGCTTACTGACCTGGTTGAGTATTTATGTTGGGCTGTGGAGTATACATATATGTTTTTTTTTCAGTTTAAATAAAATATTTTTTGAATAAAGTTTCTGTACATTGAAGACTTGAAAGTTATTAAATATTTCTTCCGTCGGAGTTCTAAGCGGAACTTTCAGTATTGTCTTCAGTACTCCTTTTTGGGCTATATTGAGTCGCTCTGTGTGAGTGCTCAAAGCAGACCCCCATCCAGTTATCCCGTATTCTATTTGTGATTGACATAAAGCGTAGTACACTTTCTTAATGTCGTTTATGTTGAGGATGTTACGGATGGCTCTAAAGAAGTAAATGTACCTGGTGAGTTTTTTTGTGATTACTTCAATGTGTGCGTTCCATCGGAGATTATCATCAATTTCAATACCAAGATATTTGATACTTTTGGAGTGTGCTATGGTAGGACAGTGACATGATAAGCCTTGATTTTGATTGTTTTCTTGGCATGTGTGTAATTTGAGATTAAAGTCATCCTCTGGCTGTCCTCTGGCTGTTATAGAAAATGTCAGATATTTTGTTTTATTGACATTAAGTGTAAGGGAATTTCTCTTAAGCCAGTTTTGCAGTAGACCAAGTCCATGTTCCGCTTCTTTGTAGGTACTTCTCCAGTCTTTTTCGTTGAATACAATTACTGTATCGTCAGCAAAGCTTATGATTTTTCCTCTCGTTCCTAGGCTACCGATATCATTTATGTATATTAGAAATAATATCGGTCCTAGTACGCTTCCTTGCGGTACTCCATGGTTGATGAGGAGAGGTTTGCTTTTTTTCTTGTTAATTTGAACGCTCTGTGAAACTAATATTTTTAATATCTAAATTCCTATGTAAAATTGTAACTATTTTTTCCCGCCCATGAATAATTGTATCTTCCTCCTGTCCTAAAATGAGTTCTGTAACTCATCGGGATTGCTCAAGCAAGAAATAAATACAATGTCAATCAATATCTATGATTTTTCTGCACGTCATTTTTTCTCAAGATCGCCAAGTCCCACATTCAACAGGCTGAAGAATCTACTAGCCTTAAACTATTTGATATATAGGTACAAAATATGTATAAATATATATATATAAAAAAAATTTTAAAAAATAATAAAATCCGTATTTTAAGAATTACAATATGAGATTAAATTAATTGGGGATTAAGAGTTTGCAGCAAGTAAATATTTAACATTGGTTGTAAGCCATGTTTTATAACATTTTTAAATATGTTGTAAGTCGATATGCTTTAATCCGTAGAGTTGTATTAAAGTGAGCTACATGTCTCTAGTTTTGCAGAGAGGTAACTCGAGAACATAATTTATTCTAATCGTAAAGCGATTTTAGTTTTTCGAGAAATATGACATTTCGGAAAAAACACATTTTGGCATTGCTGAGACCAATTTTTTTCTTATTTCAAAGAGGTCAGCTTCTTGAAATAATAGTGAGAAGTACAACGAGATAATCCATAATCTAATTAAATTTCATGACTGCACCGGTAAGTGCAATGCAAGAATTGTACAGTAAATACAATACAATAATGGTTTATTTCCTGTGTGGATTCTGGCGTTAAAAACCAAAACTTTTTAGGAAACTATTTGCAAGGGCATTGCGAGCATTAGAATGATTTTTACCTAGTGTGGATTCTGGTATGGGAAACCAAATTGCATTTTTGGCTGCACCTAAATGTGCATTCCGAGCACGAGAATGGCTTCTCTCCAGTTTGGGTTCTGGTATGGGAAACCAAAGTGTATTTGTGGCTGCACCTCTATATGGCCTGTTCTTAGAGTCGCTGAGTAGCTGTAAAATAACTTAAGTACCAGGTGTATTTTGCTTCTGAATTCACGGACACTCTTTATTATTCCTTTACATTTACCGCTTGGATTTTTTTTTTTTTATGCTTTATGTGTTTTGTGTTTCTGTAATATGTTATTTCTTTTATTTTATTATATTTTATGGGTTATATGTTATATTTTACATTTGAGTTATGTTATTTTGTTCATTATATTTTCAAAAATGTGTATTATTGCTTTGCGATTTGTTTTGTTTATATTTACAATACTACCTGTTAATTTATGCCATGTTCCTTGTTTTGTTTGTTTGTCTTTAACTATTTCAATGTTTTTTGGATGAACTAAACTCCAAATTTTTTTTTTTTTTTCCCTATCCCCATAGGGGGGTGTGCTGGACCTCGTCCCTGCTTCATCTTTAGTTACATTATTAATTTTAAAGATCCTTCTCAAATCTATTTGCGCCTCCCCCACTGACATGTGCAGGCTTTGAGGTTTGATCAGACGACCTTGACTGTCCTTTGTCCTGCTTCTGACTACCCAACGCTGAATTTTCTTTTAGTCTTCGGGTATTTTACCCCAAATGTTCAGTTAACATTCTTTGAGGCTTCATTGAGTGGTTGGCTAAGGGACACGGAAGCTAAGTGTAGTTTATGGTCAGACCAAAAGCCATTCATATTTTTTGTTGGTACTTGCCAATTGATTCGAGATTTATTGTATTTCTTATGTTATCTATTTTTTTGTAGGTGCTTGCAGGTTTTTTACAGTCTCATGAATGAGATTTTCTTTTGCCCTGTTTAATTTATCTTTGTCTTACTTACCTATTTTTTGCATTTTGTTTTTCCTGTTAAGCACTTGCATACTGCTTACTAACAACGTATGCATGGACACTGGAGGTCTAGATTCGTTCAAAATAAATAAATGTAGCTTCGTTCAACAAAAAAAATTAGAATCTTGCGAGAGCCCTGAAGGAGTAACCATCAGTTACTTATACCACTGCGGGTAAGAGGTGGATTACCTCCACTGAACTTCAAATAAGAGGATGTTTTCCCTTGAAATGTGTCAACATACAGATGAATCCACAACTGGAAATTTACGTTCTCAATACAAAATGGGTTTGAATTAAATATGTATGCGGCGAATTAAAAGTACACTCAGAACATTATAATGGTTTTTCTCTGATTCTGGCAGCAGGTACAGGATACAAAGTCTGCAACTAGAATTTTATAACTGAACTTCGAATAAGATTTTCCTTTGAATCGTGTCAGCAGATGAATCCTCAAATGGAATTTTACATTCTGAAAACTGGTTTAACCCCTTCGAATAATAAGAAAAAATATCTACAAACTATTGCCTGTCAATGTTTGTGCATAAAATTAACGGTTCTTCCCATGCATTTCAAATGTTCCTTTTTATTGTTTTTTAATCCTTTTGCAAAAAAACAAAATTGTTCTTAAATCTAGATATAGTAATTTTTCCTGATGTGCTTATTATAACATTATTGTTTCTAAATATTAAAATTTTGAAATTGAAAATGTGGAATGGCTCAAAAATAAACGCCTGTGAATATTCGAATTAAAGTACCTAATATAATAAACTTAAAATTTTTAATACAGATTCCTTTTTTTAAAAAAAATGTAATAAAACTGTATCTTAACTATTTATCGCAATCACAAATTTATTTTAACTAAATGTGTGGGACAAAATTTCACAATTTTATTTTAAAATGAAATGTGTGGGACAATTTGTGTCTCCTGCGATTAGATTAAATATATATTAAATTAAATCTATATTTGGCGAATTAAAACTACACTCAGAATATGAAAATGGTTTCTCTTTGATATTGGCAGCACATACATAGTCTGCAACTAGAATTTTATAACTGCTCTTCGAATAAAATAATGCTTTCTTTCGAAATGTATCAGCAGATATAATCAGCATAAAATTAATTCGTTAATACATTCCGAACACAATTCTGGTTTTAATTAAGAGTGAATCTATTTGCGAGATATTAGCTTTAATTAGTATTACTCGGTTTTCCTACGAATTGTGAAATTTGCAGCTTAAAAAAATATAATTATTGATATTTTTAATAAATAATCATAGAATTTGTTGGATTCGTAAACGAAAGTATCGTAGAACATTTATAAATAATGATTTGAAATGGTTTAAATTTTTCCAGGATAATATTATTATTTATTGTGAAAATTTGCCGCCCCCCTTAAAAGTGCCGCCCGGGGCGGGCCGCCCCCCCCCGCCCCTCCCCGCCCCCCCACGCTACGCCACTGAATGTATAGGGTCAAATGAGGAAATTGCAGGATTTTTTCTTTGATGACCATGAACAGTCTTGCGAGATCTCTCATCTTGGATGTAATGTGTGTTTTCAAATGATGTTCTTTATGATTGCTTAATAGTAGGGAACCATATGCTCAAATTAATGGCTCAGACTCTGCAATTTTTGCAATAGGATCATTTTAGAACACAGGAAATATCTGAGATCTTAAAGATTCTGTGATCTTAGAATTGTCTGGAGAAAATAAAATGGCGGATGATTTTAACACTCTGCAGCGTTTTAGTGGATTTCCTTCAGGTTATTGTTTTCTATTTGAACATTTTTTCAGGTGTCTATAGAGTAAACTTCTTTTGAATGTGCCACAGCATTCTACGCAAACCGCATAATCCTTAGCTGTCGCAGTCGTTTTTGGACGGGCACAATGGCGCCCGCGGAACGGTTCGTATCTGCCCGCCACTATTCTACAGAGACAGAATATTTGATAAACATTAATTAAAAATGTGAATTATTTTTATTTAATAAATTAAATTTGTGTGGAAAATTATACAGAATGTATCATCAGTTACCACACAAACTTAAACCAGCGATTCCTGAGCATATGTGGTGTGTCAGTCATTTTATTATAGGATGACTTCTTTGTTCGGTAAACTTAAACTGTGTTCACGCAAGCTGACCCGCTACAGCAGGGGTTCCCAACCCCGTGCGCGCGGGCACAATGGCGCCCGCGGAACGGTTCGTATGTGCCCGCCACTATTCGACAGAGACAGAATATTTCATAAACATTAATTAAAAATGTGAATTATTTTTATTTATTTGTTAGAGTTTTAATTTTTTAAGTGCCTAGGTTTATTAAATACGTTTGTATGTTTGCGATATTGTTTGTATGAGTGGTTCCTTTGCTGACAGTACGTGTCGCAACTTGTCTAGCGGCGAGCCAGACTGCACTCTTCACGCTAGCCTGGAACGGGGAGTGCTATTTGCACATCACTCATTGTACTGCAGATTTTGTTCAAGGTAAGACAGAAGAACTAGAGTTAGATATTTTGGACCTTAAGAATGATATTTTGCTAAAATCCTTAATATCAGAGGACTTTTGGAATACTGTGGACAGAGAAAAGTTCCCATTTAAGAAAAAAAAGCGGCATAAAAATTGAATTATCTTTCGGTTCGACATATTTATGCGAAACATTGTTTTCAAACATGAACTTAATAATATCAAGATCTCGACTCACCGATGAGCATCTTTATGATTGTTTGCTAACAGGATTTTCGTCATACGCTCCTAATTATGAGGCAGTGGCCAATGATATGAATTGCCTCAGATCACATTAACATATTGATAGGTATTATATTTTTTTATAAAATATTTTCTTTGTATTTGTGTTTTTTTTGTTTTTTTTTTTATTTTAACATTAACTCCGACCTCCGTAGTCCGGCCTATTTGACGACCTCCGTAGTCCAGTCAGTAAGACTCTTGACTCACAATCCGGAGGTCGCGGGTTCGAACCCGGCATGCGCAAATAAATTTTATTTGATTAATTTGTGTTATTTCACAATTAATTTATTTTAAATAATATATAGTATATTTGCGGCATGTTCCAGAGTGGTAGATACTCTCAGTATCGCCCTTGTGTAAGACCACCATTCAGTATTGAAACGTTGCTTGAAATGGCTTTTGCTGTGTTTGGTGACCAGATCTGAATAGCCAGGTACTTCCCCACCTTCCTCTTCCCTATTTCCTTCCCCTCCCCACTACCTTCAGCCTCACAACATACCCCAATTGGGGATGCCATAGTGTCACTGGCTCCAGACGGGAGCAGTTGAGATTATTGTGCGGTATTCACTGTAAAAAAAATTCCACGCAGGAGGCCCTGTGGAAAACAATTTCCCTCAAGGCCTATGTCATCTAAGATGCTGTGTGGAGGGTCTTTTTGAGGAAAAGAGGGAGTTAACATTAATATTGAAGAGACCCATGTTGTAGGAAGGTGAAAACACAGAGGCCGGCAAATCGTTCCATAGCCGAGCTGTTGAGCACAAGAACGAGTCGAAGAAGCGACCAGTTCTCGTGTGACAAATGTCAACCGTGTACATATATTTTTTTTTTTTTTTTTTTTTTTTTATATTTATTATTTTTTAGCATATAAAATATAATGTACATTTAGATGATGTATTAATTTGCTTACATGTTCATATTCAAATATGTTAATACCACTCTTCCATGGAAGCGTTAGCTTGTGTCTGGAAGAGTAGTGTACATTTTTTAATGCTATATTTAAGTTCTTAAATTACAATGTGAATGTAAAAAACAATAAGTTGTAAGTTCGGTGATATGTGATTATAAGTATTTATCTACTATCAAAACAATTTTACTGTTTGGATAATGTGTCCAGAATTATTGTAATTAGTTGCTAAAAACAATACAAAATTTAACTTATTTGAAGAATGGAGTATCACTTGGAAACTGAGTTATAAGTAGATTAGATTAGTCGGAAACTGTTTTTTTTTTTTTTTTTTTTGAGATTATCTTTAAAATATTTTTTTACAGTGTTTATTAATTGGATTTTATCATTTATTTTTCTAATTTCATCCGGTAATCGGTTGAAAATAAGTCTTCCTTGATAAGTATAATAATTTTGTGCAAAGGAAGTGTTTAATTTTGGGCATGAAAAAATATATTTATGGATAGTACGGTTTTCAGTTATTTATTTCTTTTTCTTTTATAATTTGAATCAATGCATTTCTATTGTATAGATCTTTGAAAGATGGTACTTGGAATTCCTTAAATAATTGATCCGTTGGGTAGTCAGAAGGTTTTTTTAATATGATTTTAATTATTAGCCTCTGCACAACTTCAATTGGGGAAAGATTAGTTTTGTATGCGGATCCCCAGCTAATGATAGCATATTGTAAAGTTGATTGAACCAAAGCGTAATATATTAGATATAAGTTTTTTACAGATAAAAAATTTCTGATTCTTAAAAATATATAAATCAATTTTCTAATTTTTTTTACAACTTGACAAATTTGTTCCTTCCATTTCAAATTTTTATCGATAATGACTCCTAAATATTTGATTGTGTTTGTTGTTTTTAATATTGTGCAGTTTTGGAAACAATAATTTTTACTATGTGTTTTGGAATTATCATGGATGATGATATCAATGTTTTTAGGGGTATCATTTTTGTGTATTGCAAATGGAATTACAAATGTTTTATCACCATTTAGTGATAGTAAATTTACGTCGAAGAAATTCTTTAAAATATTTATGTCTTCGGTGGCTTTAAATGTTACTTTTTCCCAAGTTTTATCGCTAATTATTAGTACCGTATCATCGGCACATATGTTGGGCACGCGTTTGGCGTGTTTCCCGACTATGCACCGGTGCCAAAGGGATTAATGATGCTAGTTCCTTGGAGCATCTTCCATTGAAATACCGGTAGAACAAGGATAGCATTCCCACCCGACGCCTGTGCCCTAAAGATTGCAATCCGTCGGTTAAAATGGGAGAATTTATCAAACGGATCGCCCGTTTCTGCACAGAATCGAGGGTATTTTTCAGATATTTTGACTGTAATGCTGTACAAATCAACGTTATCGTTTAAAAATTAACGGTGTAACACTGCATAAAAGAATAAGTACAACAGAATATTTATAGTTAAAAATGAAAGAGTTGAGGCAACAATCAAATTATATTATTAAATAATAAAAACAGAACATGAGACTCTAACAAAATAATATTTAATACTTCAGGGTCGTGTTTAGTCCTTAGAAAAAGAAACTAATTAGTTTAAAAAAATCTAATAAATGAATTGATAGCTTGTCGTGATTTAAAAATTATCTCAAGATGTTAAAATTACTAAAGTGCGCCAGTTCAATAGAACAAAATATTAAATGGTAAATCAATAAACTCAAAACTAACAGAAGTTATAGCTCACAGGTAAAGACGATTCACCGAAGTACCTATGTGCCTTCCTACGTTGAGACAGACTCCCGGATTCTCCAGCTGTTAGCTTGGAACTCTCAAAAAAAATTCTCTTGTTCCTAATATGTTTTGGCCAACAAACGAAAATCTGTATTCGAATTGCTCGTAGAAAATTTTCAATTAGGAATTTAAATTTCAATTTGAATTGATACGTAGCAACCTAGTTATTGGGTGATTATTAATGGGTGCTTACTTCATAGAGTGAATATTTGGCCAGTATAAATCCAAACTGTTACACGATGGAGCCCCCATATCTGAGCTGGTCACTTAGAGTTACACCGAGCATATCAATGGAGGGCCTGTTCGGAAGGTTGCTTCCGTTGAAGGAGACGAGATTTTCATTGAGATCGCTTTTAAACGTAATAATACATTTAATACATTTCTCTGTGTGTATGCAATTTGAATAATAATTTTATTATCCACCATATATAGCACCATACAGCACCAGGTTTTGATGGGATCACTGTTGAAAATCTAAAGACTCATCTTAACTTTTTGAAAAAGCCAATTACATATATTATAAACAATAGTCTTAAAAAGGGAATCTTTCCATCAGTATAGAAAAAAAAACTATTATAACACCGATTTATAAATCAGGTGACTCTAAAGAAATTAATAACTACCGACCTATATCAGTATTATCAAATATCTCAAAAAATTTTGAAAAGGTAGCTAAAAAGCAAATACAAAACTTTATTGGAATTAATAATATATTGAGTGACCAACAATTCGGATTTCGCGCGAAAATAACCACACAGGACGCAATCATAGATTTAACAACAAAAATACATCAAGCACTAGACAAAGGCAAAAAATCTCTTGCAATATTCATAGACCTAAGAAAAGCCTTTGACAGCATAAGTCACAAAAAATTACTTTACAAGCTAAACGAAATCGGAATTATAGATAACGCTAACACGTGGATAGAAAGTTTCCTGAACTCTAGAAATCAATATTTAAAAATAAAAAACATTCTTAGTGAACCTAGTACAAGCGACTTTGGAATACCACAAGGCACGATTTTGGGCCCTCTTCTATTCATCTTGTATGTTAATAATATCTTTGAATTACCAATAACAGGAAAACTTGTTTCATTTGCAGATAATACTGCAATTATATTCCAAGCAAATTCATGGAATGAACTTGAAACAACTGCTAATCATGATATCAATACCTTAAAAGAATGGTTCGACAAAAATTTATTAATATTAAACATTGAAAAAACCTATTATGTACTCTTTAGTATAAATAACAAAAAAACACTTCCTATCGCCTTGAATATTAAAATTCATTCAACAAAATGCACTACTAAAATATTAACGTGCCAAAATAATGACTGTTTATGCAAAGCAAATAAAAAAGAAATAAAATATTTGGGTGTAATAATAGATAGTAACCTTAAGTAGAAGACTCAAATTACCAATACTATAAATAGACTAAGGAAGCTTATGTATATACATATTTATTAATTTAAGAAATATACTTAACTTAAAAATTCTTAAAAATATACTATGCTCTAGCCCATTCAATAATACAATACGGTATCGTTGATCATATATAAATAATATAAGACTATTCTAAGAAGTCGCACCACGCCATGGTACGCGTTGAGAGCAATAGGCAAAACACAGTAGGTCGCTTATGTACGCCGTTAATGCGTACCAGTTTTGCACAACACTATTACACGTACAATGGAGTGGTGTGGTTTAATCAACTAGCAATAGAGCTGAGATTGGAACCTGACTACAATAAATTCAAAAATAAATTAAATAATAATATCTTAAATAATTTAGTCACTTAAAACCGCATTAACATTTAATTAACAATACTTATTCAAAAATTTATTTTACATATATATAAATACATATTTTTTATGCTTTTGATTTATGTACCTATATATAATGTATGTGTTATAATTTTTTAATTTTAAATTTTTCAAATCAAAAAAATATTATTTTTTTCTTCCCTTTACACACGAGCAGTTACACTCTCGTAAAGGATATCTATTATATACATATATATGTTTATACTGTTTTTAATCAATGTTGGATGTTAGTATTAATGTTTTGAGTTTAATCTGATTGTAACCTAAAATGTAATTACTCCTGATTATATGACATGTATATGTATATAAAAACTATAAAAAAAAAATAAATAAAAAAAATATTTTGAAACATTTTTGTTTATTATTTATTAATAAATTATGAATATAAGAAAATAAATTATGGGAAAATGAGAAGTTATGGGAGGAGTTTGTCGATTAAATTTTTATTTATAATGATTATTTTTGAATTTTTATTGGTATATTTGTATTTTCTTATTAGGTAGGTAGTATAAACATTAGTAATAATATTCTTCTTTTTTATAAACAATATAATATAACATGTATGTGATTACCTGGAAGAAATGGGGTCTACCCATAAAGCTACACCTTTTGTATTTTTTTATGTGTACAATAAATATTTCTTGATTTTGGTTGGAAGCTACGCCACTGGATTAACATCATCACAAACCTAAAAGGCAAGGTTCATGGAAATTTGAAATTAAAATAATTGTCTATGACCTTCATTATTATCTCTGCATAACCTATAAATTTTATTGACGTATGCTCTCTTTATCGTCAGTCGCAAGTCGTTACATCCTGTTTCCATACTCTGTCCCACGCTGTTAAATTTATCATCCCATACTTGTGATAGTAATTGGTAAGTACTAAAACTTATATAAATCACGCTATACACTTTGGTAGCGGCCGTTATTCCAAATAAAACTGAGCGATCACTGTTTTTTGATTGGTCTCATTTTAACACAAATTAAAACTAAAATACGCTCAAACTGCGCTGTTTCTAACGCGACCTAGCTTAACATACGTCAATCAGTACACCTAAATTAGGGAATCCATTTGACATTTGGTTTGAGGAACAGAAATAGTCTAGGCTTTATTGTTTTTGTACGAAAGCATCTACTCACGCCTTGTTCTGCTAATCCTAGATCTCTGTCATTTGTACTAATATTTTTTATCCCTTGTCATTTTTTTTTTTTTTTTTTTTACAGTGAATACCGCACAAGAATCTCAACTGCTCCCGTCTGGAGCCAGTGAGACTATGGCATCCCCGATTGGGGTATGTTGTGAGGCTGAAGGTAGTGGGGAGGGGAAGGAGGTGGGGAAGAGGAAGGTTGGGAAGTACCTGGCTATTCAGATCTGGTCACTAAACACGGCTAAAGCCATTTTCAAGCAACGTTTCAATTCTGAATGGTGGTCTTACACCAGGGCGATACTAATAGTATCTTCCACTCTGGAACATGCCGCAAATATACTATATATTATTTTAAATGAATTAATTGTGAAATAACACAAATTAATCAAATAAAATTTATTTGCGCATGCCGGGTTCGAACCCGCGACCTCCGGAATGTGAGTCAAGAGTCTTAGCCACTGGACTACGGAGGTCGTCAAATTTCATATACTTATCATTTTTACTCACATCGCATATTACATAATTCAGTTGTCTACAATACCACAGATAACATTAGCACAGCGGGTTATTGTGAATGCGTCGCAAAAAATGGTAGATTACAGCTTTTTAAATTGCATTGATTAAAATACTCACATTATAAAATCATGGATTTCCGTTATTCTGTTGAAAGCGGAATGTCAAATTCAATAAGAGATAATACCGGTATATGTTTAGAGAATATTGTATATATTTAGTCATTCCTCGATTGACAACGATTCTTAACCGTTTTCAAATATCAACGTCAAGTCAAATTTCAGTCACAATAATTATATCATTGTTTCCAAGTACGAGGAGGGGGGGGGGGTTTAAGTTCGCGGAATGGGTAGGTAAGTGATTAGTGGGGGTGTCGCCAAATTAGGTACTAATTGAAACTCATTAGTATAAACTCCGGGTTTTATCGTATACAAGTCAATCGGGAAGAAATTGTGAAATATGTAGAAAATTGACTTCCGCGTTGTTATAAAGTTCCTTATAGCCCATTCACACCATTCATTTATCGTTCATTTCGTGATTTCATTCCGCCTCTTTCCCTCGAAATGAACCGTGTGAACACCGAAGTGAATAGAGACAGTTCCGAATGAAGCATACCAACAATGTTGGAATGCTTCCTTCGGCACTGTTCCCTCGCAACCGGAATTTAACATCACGTGACGCGAATGATGTGTGTGAACACTCAAGTGAACAGTCTTTCACTCGCAAATCAGTCGGCCGAAATGTTCTGTCGTGAGCACGAGTAGCCGGAGCGGCTTAAACGTCAAAATGCTCCGTTTGGTTCGCTTTTCGAAATAACTCCTACACGTCTCATAGAAATCGTTGTTTCTCCCTTACTATCATAGTGAAAAATATGATCTAAACGGTATTGGAAAGAGAAAATAATGTTCTATATATCCAATATAACAATTAACCACAAAAATTATACGAATGTACACTTCTATGGAACCAAAGTTTCTGATCGAATTTGAAAAAGAAATTATGAAACATTGTGAATTTTTTATGAATTATTTTTATATGAAACGTCAAAAAAGTGAGGTGACAGAAATGTTTATAATTTATTTGTCTAACAAAATAAGTGTGTGTTTTTATATTTCTTTTGTTAACCAGTAATTTTAGTTAGAATAAAAGCAAGTAGAGCCATTTTTTAAACTTTTAAAAGTTTACATTAAAAATTATTCTATTTAAAAAATTACGTGGTTATTTCTAATAATAAATTTTGAAAGCATCTTTCATCACCTTTCCAAAACAGTTTTTAGTTTTGGGATACGTTAATAAATATCCCATTTATATGGATTTTATTGCAAGCCGAGGCCTATTTTGGAATAAAAATATTTTCATGGTGCTAAAATAGTGGTAGATATCAGTTTTCAGGTTATTATTTAACCATATGTTCATTTTATGGTGCTGAAATTTATTTACTGTTTACAAGAATCGCCAATTTCTCGTAATTTAGTTCGACGTTATCGGAAATGTCAATTGAAATCGTAAATATTCCCGAACATAGCTGTCAGCGCCGGACGAATTCCAATGCGGCCGCGACTACTCTCGACGACTTCGCAGCGAGAATGTCGAGTGAACTCTTCCTTCGAAGGAACCGTGTGAACACGCGGCGGAACGAGAATGGAACATTTCATCGAGTAAACCTTCACCCGAGTGAATGGTGTGATTTCAGCATTATAGCCCATTCACACCATTCATTTATCGTTCATTTCGTGATTTCATTCCGCCTCTTTCCCTCGAAATGAACCGTGTGAACACCGAAGTGAATAGAGACAGTTCCGAATACCAACAATGTTGGAATGCTTCCTTCGGCACTGTTCCCTCGCAACCGGAATTTAACATCACGTGACGCGAATGATGTGTGTGAACACTCAAGTGAACAGTCTTTCACTCGCAAATCAGTCGGCCGAAATGTTCTGTCGTGAGGACGAGTAGCCGGAGCGGCTTAAACGTCAAAATGCTCCGTTTGGTTCGCTTTTCGAAATAACTCCTACACGTCTCATAGAAATCGTTGTTCCTCCCTTACTATCATAGTGAAAAATATGATCTAAACGGTATTGGAAAGAGAAAATAATGTTCTATATATCCAATATAACAATTAACCACAAAAATAATACGAATGTACACTTCTATGGAACCAAAGTTTCAGATCGAATTTGAAAAAGAAATTATGAAACATTGTGAATTTTTTATGAATTATTTTTATATGAAACGTCAAAAAAGTGAGGTGACAGAAATGTTTATAATTTATTTGTCTAACAAAATAAGTGTGTGTTTTTATATTTCTTTTGTTAACCAGTAATTTTAGTTAGAATAAAAGCAAGTAGAGCCATTTTTTAAAGTTTTAAAAGTTTACATTAAAAATTATTCTATTTAAAAAATTACGTGGTTATTTCTAATAATAAATTTTGAAAGCATCTTTTATCACCTTTCCAAAACAGTTTTTAGTTTTGGGATAAGTTAATAAATATTCCATTTATATGGATTTTATTGCAAGCCGAGGCCTATTTTGGAATAAAAATATTTTCATGGTGCTAAAATAGTGGTAGATATCAGTTTTCAGGTTATTATTTAACCATATGTTCATTTTATGGTGCTGAAATTTATTTACTGTTTACAAGAATCGCCAATTTCTCGTAATTTAGTTCGACGTTATCGGAAATGTCAATTGAAATCGTAAATATTCCCGAACTTAGCCGTCAGCGCCGGACGAATTCCAATGCGGCCGCGACTACTCTCGACGACTTCGCAGCGAGAATGTCGAGTGAACTCTTCCTTCGAAGGAACCGTGTGAACACGCGGCGGAACGAGAATGGAACATTTCATCGAGTAAACCTTCACCCGAGTGAATGGTGTGACTTCAGCATTATAGCCCATTCACATGGTTCATTTATCTTTCATTTCGTGATTTTATTCCGCCTTTTTCCCTCGAAATAAACCGTGTGAACATGAAAGTGAAGAGAGACAGTGCCGAATGAAGCATTCCAACAATGTTGGAATGCTTCCTTTGGCACTGTTCTCTCGCAACCGGAATTTAACATCACGTGACGCGAATGATGTGTGTGAACACTCAAGTGAACAGTCTTTCACTCGCGAATTAGTCGGCCGAGAATGTTCTGGCGTGAGGTGGAGTAGCCGGAGCGGCTTAAACGTCAAAATGCTCCGTTTAGTTCGCTTTTCGATATAACTCCTATACGTCTTATAGAAATCGTTGTTTCTCCCTTACTATCATAGTGAAAAATATGATCTAAACGATATTGGAAATAGAAAATAATGCTCTATATAATATATTAATTGTTATATTGAATATATACTATATATTAACCATAAAATAATATAAATGTACACTTTTATGGAACCAAAGTTACTGATCGAATTTGAAAAAAAATTTATGAAACATTGTGAATTTTTTATGAATAATTTTTATATGAAACGACAAAAAAGTGAGGTCACAGAAACGTTTATAATTTATTTGTCTAACAAAATACGTGTGTGTTTTTATACTTTTTTGTTACCAGTAATTTTTATAGTTTGAATAAAAGCAAGGAGAGCCATTTTTTTAACTATTAAAAGTTTACATTAAAAATTATTATATTTAAAAATTACGTGGTTATTTTTAATAATAAATTTTGGAAGCATATTTCATCACCTTTCCAAAACCGTTTTTAGTTTATGGATACGTTAATAAATATTCCATTTATATGGATTTTATTGCAAGCCGAGGCCTATTTTGGAATAAAAAAATTTTCATGGTGCAAAAATACTGGTAGATATCAGTTTTCAGGTTATTATTTAACCATATGTTCATTTAATGGTGCTAAAATTTATTTACTGTTTAGAAGAATCGCCAATTTCTCATTATTATTTAGTTCGACGTTATCGGAAATGTCAATTGAAATCGTAAATATTCCCGAACTTAGCCGTCAGCGCCGGACGAATTCCAATGCGCGCCGCGACTTCGCTCGACAACTTCGTAGCGAGAATGTCGAGTGAACTTTTCCTTTGAAGGAACCGTCTGAACACGCGGTGAAACGAGAATGGAATATTTCATCGAGTAAACCTTCATCCGAGTGAACCATGTGACTTCAACTTTACCAAGCAAGGAAAATCAGTTCTGACCATACTGAAAGAGGTGTCATCCGTTTACGGGGACTTTTGTTCAAGTAAAACTATGGTTTACAAGTGGCATAGCCTATCAAGGTAGGGAGTCACTTGAAGACGACCCACGGTCAGGGAGGCCGATCGAGGTGACCACTCCGGAAATTATTCAAAAAATCGAAAAATTAATAGTAGAAGATGCACGACTAAATAAGAAACAGCTCGCAGAAATGGTTGGAGTATCAGATTCAACCATTTTAAAAATTCTTGACGAACTTCTTGGCATGACTAAAGTCAGCGCAAGATGGGTGCCGGGAATGCTCCCGCCGCCTCAAAAACAACAGCGCGTGGAGTGTTCTCATGAGATTTTTTTTTTTTACATTAACTCCACACAGGAGGCCCTGAGGAAAATAATTTCCCTCAGGACCTATGTCATCTGGGATTTATTTTATTTTATTTTTATTTTATTTGTTAGCGTTATAAACAGTCATTACAAGTTCATATATAACAGTGTTAGAGATAGTCATATCATTGACCAATAAAATAACGACATAAAAATTTGAGACCATAATAAAAAGAAAAACAAGCAAAACAATATATGTATGTAATATAAACAGTTCTGAAAAAGTGCATCTACTCACTTAAATCTACAAAAAATGTATTTTCAAGGGTAATATATACTGTAACATTTTCGAAGAGGTTATTTAATGCAAACTGCTGAAATCAAAAAAGAAAATGTAATGAAAATGAAAAAAAAAATGAAAATGAAAAAGAAAGATAAGGAATTAATGAAACATTAAGTTTTCCGTTAAATATTACTTTTTACGAATTTTATGAAGTTGGCAAGGTTCGTGTTAAACATGTCAATGTCTGTGCATAATCTATTGAAAGTGCTACAGCTTCTTCTTATAAACACATTTTGAAGATAATTAGCATTGCTCTTAGGAATATAAAATATGTCTGGAGATCGAGTGACTCTTATTGGACATCTGAAATTAATATTTTGTAATAGGTAAGGGCTATCAATAAAATTGTGGATTATCTTATAAAGCATTACTAGGTCTCTGATATCTCTGCGTTGATCAAGGGTTTTGAGGTTCATAGAGACATAATTTACATCATTTCGCATGCGAAACGAAACATATTTCAAAAACTTTTTCTGGACTCTTTCTATATTTGATTTATATGTAGAACAATGAGGGTTCCACAGTAGCGTAGCGAGGGGGGGCGGACCGCCCCGGGTGCCACCCGAGGGGGGGGGTGACACTCGGACGTGGAGAAAAACTTACGAAAGTGCAAAATTGCCGTAAAAAATATTTTACGCTAGAACTGTTATTTAGCTCTATAGCTCGTTTGGTCGGGGATTACCGAAATAATATTTATTTTTTTATTTTCGTTCCTAGCTCGAAGTGTTGCTCAGTCGGGGATTTCCCGAAATATTCCTTATTTTCGTAATGTTATTTTTAACGTAAACGTAAACTCGTGAAGTGAATTGTTATCTACTGACTGACTTGAATTAGTGAAAAAGTTGTTCTTCTATTTGCGTTTTAATTAGTGCTGAAAGATCATTTAAAAAAAACAAGGTAAGTGGATTTTTGACAGTTCACTTTTCTAATAGACGCAAAACTTGAATGCAATTATACCAGAACCGATTGAAAACTGTTTGAAGAAAAACGTTGTTTTTTTTTCTTTATTATATTGTTTTGTGTACATGAATAAATAAATAAGGAATAATAAATAATTAGGAGGTTTTCAGAAAACGTTTTTTATGAATTCGAAATATGCATTTTGAATTTGTTAAATAAGCGCTATTTACACCGATTACCAAGTCAACTTCCGACAGCATTTACACCAAACGATTAGCTACTTACACTTGGGTAGTTTCCCAAGCTAAGATAATTTGTCTACCAATTGTAAGAGCACCCTCAGATTTCGATCAGTTGTCGATTCTTTGGATAAGAGATCACCTTCGCATTACTAGCGCTGTAAATCATAATGCCTAAATTATTTTATCCAATATTAGGTTCGGTATTATCCAAATTCTAGTATGAGTTTTTAAAAATAAAGATACTGCATATTTTAATGCATAATTACATGTATAAGTATAATCGATAAACTAGTAATCCTTAAATCAGATTTTTGCCTTAGTCCTAATTTTGAAAAATAAAAAGTTTTTTGATTAACGCCGTTACGTGAGTACGGCATCTTGACGGTGTATTTATTCGTTGACCCGGCCTATACTAATCTCACATGTTTCCAGATTTCCAGTCAGTCTGTGTGAGAATCTAAAAGCTACACACGGAACAAGCAAATGGTTTTCTTTCGAATTTTTTGAGAGTACGGTGTGCAACTCAAATTTTAAGCACATCTCAAGACTGGTTTCAATTTAACATTAAATATGTATTCGGTAACTCATTTTAATTAAGACTTCACCCAAAACATGAAAATGGTTTTCCTCCGATATTTGCAGCACATCGTCTGAAACTTTCATATCTTGCAACTCGGGGAATATCTTGCAATAATAGAACTCGGAAATGGTTTCCTTCAAAATGGGTCCGCAGATGACCAGAGTTACAAATGAAATTTCAAAGGAAACCATTTTCGAGTTCCACGTGCAAGATTTGAAAGTTGAAGAATTTGTGCTACAAAGATCGGAGTTGAATCATTTTTGTGTACTGCGTGCATTAATATTTAAAGCTGAGGACTCACACCTTCACTATCTCACAATTAAAATTTTATAATTACACTGTGAACACAAAACTGGTTTTAACTTAAGAATGGGTAGTTAAAATTATATTTTCACGCCAGCAATTTTTTTAATATGTTTAAACTTAAGGATTATTCTTGAAAAATTAAAATTGAAAAAAAAAAATTTAACCTTATTAATTATTAATTCAAAACTGATTAAAATGTAAGGTTGAATCTGTATCCGGTAACTCGTTTTTAGTTATAACTACACCCATCACAAAAAAATGGTTTTCCTCCGGTATTTGCAGCATATAGTCTGCTACTTTCATATCTTGCAATAATGGAACTCGGGAATGGTTTCCTTCGAAAAGGGTCCGCAGATGAACAGAGTTTCAAATGAAATTTCAAAGGAAATCATTTTCGAGTTCCACGTGCAAAATTTGAAAGTTGCAACTGTATGCTGCAAAGATCGAGGAAAACCATTTTCGTGTACTGCGTGCATTAATAATTAAAGCTGAGGACCTACACCTTTAATATTTTACATTTGAAATTTTACGTTACACTCAGAACACAAAACTGGTTTTAACTTAAATATGGGTTGTCAAAATGATGTTTTCATGCCAGCAAATGATTTTCTTCAGAATTTTGCAGCATATTAGAATTGAAGACTCCACTCAAAACTCTGTTATTTGTGGCTCTATGGCTCGGTCGGTCGGGATTCCCAAAAAAAATTGTTGTTTTGTTTACACATTTGACTAGCTTGTAATGTTTTTATATATAAGGAGATCGAAATTTGCGTTTTAAATTTCTCAAAGTAAACTTTAATGAGGGGGAAGGGGGTGACACCACGTTTTCCGCCCCGGGTGCCACCCATGCTAGCTACGCCACTGGCATACTGTTGAAGCATTCTCTAAGTGGCTTCTGACGTATGATATGTAGAGAATATTAAATGTTTGTGGATTTTTGAAAACAGAACTTACTCTAAGTATAAATCCTAGCTTTTTCAAAGCCTTAGACGTGATGTGCTCGACGTGAGATTGAAAAAGAAGCTTACTGTCTAATAGAACTCCAAGTTCTCTAATTACATTTACCCTATTTAAAAGAGTGTTTTTAATTATGTACGGATATAGTATAGTGTTTTTCTTTCGAGAATAAGATATGACGAAACATTTATCTGCATTCAAAAGAAGGCGGTTTTCTAAACAATACACATTGACCAGGGAGTTCAGGTCATCCTGGAGCTCTATACAATCCATCTCAGATTTAATGATTTTGACAATCTTTTTGTCATCCGCATATAGGAACAGCTGAGAATTACGAATAGTTTTGTTAACATCATTCATAAAAATCTTGAATAAAAGGGGGCCAAGGTGAGATCCTTGGGGAACTCCTGAGGTTACGGGGACAAAGCTAGAGCAGAACCCCAGTACAGTTACAGCTTGCGTACGATAGTCGAGATAAGAGGCTAACCAACGAAGGAGGTCACCGTGTATAACCATTGCTTCGACTTTCTCAATTAAAATGCTGTGTGGGATTTTATCAAAGGCTTTGGAATAGTCTGTGTAGACTACATCGACTTGAAAACCGTTATCCATAGCAACAAGGACTGTGTCAACAAATTCGCATAGATTAGTTTCTGTTGATTTTCTGTTCACGAAGCCGTGTTGATTCGAAATGATGTGTGGTCGTATACAAGGAAAAATGATATCGAAAACAATCTTTTCAAAAAGTTTACCCATTACATTTAATTTAGAGATCGGTCTGTAATTTTTATGTTGTGTTTGTCGCCTTTTTTGAATATAGGCAAAATATATGAACTTTTCCATTCTAGTGGAAAAATACCAGAAGACAAAGAAGTTTTGAATATTAGACTTAGCGGATAACATAAAACATTAGCGCAATTCTTTAAAAATACTTTAAAGATGAATATTAGACTTAGCGGATGCTGTGTGAAGCTCTGCAGGGAAGACAAAGATGGAGTGTTGCTCAAATTGTTAATGGCGATGAAACTTGGGTTCATCATTATGAACCTGAGTCTAAACAGGACTCAATGCAGTTGCACAGAAAGGCACACCACCACTCAAAAAGTTTAAGGTGTCACAATCGGCTGGGAAAATCATGACGACAGTCTTTTGGGACTCTGAAGCAATCCTGTTGATCGATTACAAAGATAAAGGTGTCTCCATAACCGGAGATTATTACGCTTCAATCGTAGAGTAATGAAAGAAAGCCATCAAGGAGGAAAAAAGGGGAAAATTGACCAAAGGTGTCCTCCGGTGGCTGCCCTGCAGAAGGTGGCCTTCAAAACTTTGCCACACCCACTCTACAGTCCTGACTTGACTCCCAGTGATTATTACCAATTTCCAAACTTGAAAAAAGAACTTTGTGGGAAAAAGTTTTTAAGTGATGAAGAAGTGTATGATACTATTTCGGCGTATTTTTTAGACAAAGACAAATATTATTTTACAAATATTATACATAAGTTACTTAAATGAAAGATCCGAAAAATGTATTAGGCTAGCAGGTGAATAAATTGAAAAGGAAAAATAATTTCAGATTTTTATTTTCACTCCTTACCCCCATTCCGCGAACCCACCCTCGTATGTATACTACTTCAATGTTTTCGAAAACAAATATTTAAATTAATTTTTCGAAAAAAACTTCTTCGGAAAGGTTTTCACTTTGGGATGGCATTATTTATTTTAATGAAAAGACAAATAACTTTGTTTACATCACTTTTATTTATACACAATCTACATGTTTCGTGAACGATGTTCACATCACCAGGATCAAATGTATACTAAACTTAAAAATTAAACATAGATCACATATGGGCGGAAAGGGTAGAGGGAGGGGGAAGGGGTAAGATTGGGGGAACTTTATTAAAATTAGGGATTTCAAAGTCATTAGCAGGGAAAGACCGGTTAAGTGGGAAAAGGTTCAAAAGAGAGTTTATAAAAATTTGCTGCTTATTAATTATGTCTAGGTACTTTATTATTTACATTTTTCCTAATTTCTAAAATCTCTAAATTATTTATCCACGATGCCTTATAACCCGTATAATATTACATACATCAAGTCCATGGTTTTTGTTAAAATTATGATCATTTTTTAATAAATGATCTGCGAACTCAGATTCGCTATTGCCATTTAATGCCCTGAGATGTTCTTTAACCCTTACTTCAAAGTTTATATTTGTTCTACCTATATAAAAACAATTACAGTCTTTACAATTGAGTAAATAAATGCCTGATTTTTTTTTGTTTTAATGTCACTATCTTTGTTGTTAAGGATGATTTTTTTAAATTTATTATTTGTATAAAATGCTGGTTGTATATTACCGGGAATATTGTTACTAATTATTTATGACATATTATTATAAACGAATAGAATTCTACGCCATTGATTTATTTATTTATTTAGAAAAACTGTTTATTTTTTTATTTATTATTTGGTCTATTAATTTAGTAGAATAACCATTATTAACTGCTTTTTGTTTAATGAGATTTAATTCCAAAGTGTAATTCGGAACAGACAAAGGAATCGTAATTAATCTATTTTTTTTACATGAGCTCCACACAGGAGGCCCTGAGGAAAATAATTTCCCTCAGAGCCTATGTCATCTTTGGGGATGCTGTGTGGAGGGGTTTTTTTTAGGGAAAGGTAGGAGAGGAGAGTTCTGGGATGGAAAAGGCTTTAAGGGGTGGGTAGAAATCTGGGGTTCAGTGTATCCTGGTCATCCAAGACCTTGGCAAACCTCACGCCATGAACCCGGGCACCCCTGCTAAATCACCATACGTAGCGAACCACTGGGGTGACCTATGGCAGAGGTGTTGGTTATCAAATAAAGGTTCCCTGGGCGGCGGTACCCATTCCCGCCTCCAAAATTGAATCTATTAATCATATAGTGAAAGGCCGCGAGTTTTTGAGAATAAGGATGATTTGATGAATTATTATCTATAACAATATCGGTGTACGTATCTTTACGGAAAATATTGAAATCTATTTTATTACCTATTAATGTTTAATTTAGATCTAAGAAATTTAAACTCTTCTCTTTACCTATTTCTAGTGTGAATTGAATGTTTTTATGAAATTTCGTTAAAAAAGTTCAAGAACATGTTCAGTTGCCTTTCTGTACCTAACCAAATGCATACTATATCATCGACATAACTTTTCCAGCAATAAACGTTCTTAAGTAAAAGCGCACCGCTATTAAAAATCTTATACGCTATATTATTAACAAAAATATCTGCAATCAAAGGGCTCGTACTACTACCCATCGCTAAGCCATCTTTTTGTTTAAATATTGTATTATTAAATTGAAAGTAATTCTGTTTAAAAATAACTTCGAACAATAAAATTAGATCATTAATTAAGCCTTTCGGCAAATTCGAAGAATTAAACAAATTATTAATAATGGTTTTACTTTTTTCTATTTATCAAATATTTAAAGCTTATTCGAATTATATTCCCGTTAAAACTGTGTTCTGTTTCAGGTACATTTACTTGAGTTTGAACCAATTACGCTACCACAGCAGTGCCATGGATCTACTAAATCCTGATACTGTTACCATAAAGAAGGAACCAGGGTCCCAGGAAGAAGGCGAAGATGTAATGTCGAATACGGATATAGATTTCGACCTCCCAGATGTAAAGAAGGAATTTTCGCAATTTGCGGAGAGTTCTGAGACAGCCAGTTAGTTTTGCATAACATATAAACTTTGGATACATTTTCTTTGCATCTGTTGGATTGAATTTCTGATAAATGTTGGATGTGAACATTATAGATGTAGTATCTGAAAATGAATTTCAATTTTAAATTTTTTTTTTTTGTATGAAGATTTTTTATTTAGCTCCTCCCGAGACTGAAAAATCTTTGTCCAAGATAATGAAATTAATAAAGAAAATTATTTTCCGCTTCAACAACATAAATAATATCATATTTTTCAATCTTTACACTATAAATCACGAAAAGTGTAGAACCGCACCTGTTCTGATTCCATGTTTGTTTTAGACAGCACATATGATTGCCTTATTCACAACGTCCTCTCTTCCGTGCGTAAGTTTATTTGGTATTTATCTTAAAATGTGTCTTTGCAGGCAACTGCCGTACTACAACACTCTTTACTTATATTGCTCATATTAAGTTCTGGAGTCCTCAAGTTTCACCTTATCTTATTTGGGACACGTTATAAGCTACATGTTTTATTATGCATTCAAAATACATACGTTTTAAACAAGAAAAATATCTTTCCGTTGACTAAAAACAACCAAACTACATACCGAATTTGCCCGAGAGCTATATCTTTCCTTCTTTAAGAATTATTATTCCTTGAAGCCGACATCTATGACAATCTCATTTCTTAAATTGATCTCAAATACTCAATCCAAATTTATGCTTTATAGTTATTGTTTATAGGGTTAATCAATGGTATCTTTAATCGTAAAAAGTTTAATTAAAAGTTTTTATGCAAAAATGTGTATGCTGGTTGCTAAGGAACGAATTCTATTTACTTTAGCCAGTTATTTCTGCCATTATTTGGAGTAAAAAAGTAATTTTTATAAATTCAATTAAAATTATATTTGATAATGTTATTATCAAGTTCTGCAAGTATTTTAGAATATATTTTAGTTACAGCTGTTTTAACTTGTAAATTCATTTTCAAACTGTAGTGAAGCCACTTACGGACGACTTATTTATAATATAATATTTTGAATGTCAATTTTTCAAGGTGTCTAAATTGATTTATTACCAGTTAAGAATGACGTTATTGATATGACTCAATTAAGTGCATTAAATTGTTTAGGTTTGGTAAACATACTAAGTAGTGGAAAATAAATAATTTTCCTTACTTTATTAATAAGCGTTATGTTGGGGTCATTCGTTCGTTTATTAAAGCTAATTGTTCAAGCAAATTTAATCTAAGACTCTTTCGTTCTATATGTAATGGTTTTGGCTGGTTTTTTTTAAGTGGAGCGTGATTATTCACAAAGAGATGTTCTGCGAATTTTGAAGAGACTTCAAAAATGCTTGCAGAACTAGATAATAACATTATCAAATTTAATTCTGTTTAGTTATATATTTAATATGGAAAACACTGTTATTATTTTATAAAAGACTTTTTATTGAAGAGGTGTTTACACCATTGACATTGATTGACATTAGTTCCCAATAGATAAACCACAGATGACAAACATTATAGAAGTAGTTCCTCACTAGTGATGTGCAACATACAATAGTGATGTGACATCCCCTTTCTTTATTTATACAATAAAATTTTAATTAAATTAACATTACACATTATACCTATCCGGTGGTTTGACAACTCTACCATATCTGGTAATGTAAGGGTTGTTAATGTTAATGTTATTTTTTTAACGTTTATTAACGTTTTCATTATATCTCAGTTTTAAGTGAATTCTATTTCGTCTGTACGTGTTACCATAATAATCTTGAATAATATAGGACCTATTACATTTTAATTTTTCTTTGACCATAGCTGGTAACCAAGTACTTTTGGGATTTTTCTTAAAGTATACATTATCTCCTGTTTGTAATATAGACATGGGTTTTGCATTCACATTATAATGTTTGGAATTTCTTGCATTATTTTTTTCAATACACTTTCTGTAATCGGAAAATCTTACCACCTTTGGTTTTAATTTAATTTTAGCTAAGGGAATATTCATTCTCAAAGTTCTGGACATTAATAATTGAGCAGGTGACGGCAAATTAGCTTTGGGTGTGTTTCTATAATGTAATAATGCTATATAAGGATCTGTATTTGTTTCTTTAGATTTTTTAAGAATGTTTTTTATAATTTTAACAGAACTCTCTGCCTGACCATTAGACTGTGAATGATATGGACTAGTAACTACATGTTCTATGTCCCAATCATATAAAAATGATTTAAATTCAATTGATTGAAAAGGAGGACCTCCATCAGACACTAAAGACATTGGTATTCCATGACGTGCAAAAACAGACTTTAAGTGAATTATTACATTTTTTGCAGTGGAATTATTATTGAGAAAAGCAGTTTCTATATACTTTGAATAATAATCTGTTACAATAAGGTATGTTTGATTATCAAAATACATTAAATCAATACCTACTTGTTGCCATGGAAACTTATTCATTTCATAAGTTAGCAGTGGTTCCTTCTGATTCGAAACTTTAAATTTATTGCATATTTGACATTGCTCAATTAAATTTTTTATATCTACTGAAATACTAGGTCAAAATAAAGAATCTCTTGCTAATCTTAGACATTTGTTTATTCCTTGATGTCCTTCATGAATTTTATTCAACATTTCTTTTCTCATAGACTGAGGTACTAATAATTTATTACCCTTAAATATGAAGTCATTAATAACATGAATCTCGTCTTGAATATTATAATAACATTTTAAAGTGCAATGGACTTTATCTTTACTATTTGGCCAACCTTCGTAATAATATTTTTTTAATATTTGCATAGTTTCATCGAAAGCAGTAGCATTACTCAATTTTTTACGATATTCTTCACTAATAGCTAAGTTCATATAGATTGAATTTACATGACAATGTAGATCAGACTCATAATCGGGTATATAATGATCTTTCAAAGCAGCTCTAGATAAAGTATCCGATATATACATTTCTTTACCTGGGACATGTACCACATTTAAATCGTAAGACTGAAGAGCTAACATCATACGTTGCAATCTAGCTGGTACATCATGTAAAGGTTTTTTAAATAAATAGACAAGAGGTTTATGATCAGTCTGTACTGTCACTTTGTTACCATAAACATACCGATGAAACTTATTACAACCAAATTGTATGGCAAATAATTCTTTTTCAATATGAGCATAATTTTCCTGCGACTGTGTCATTGTTTTTGAACTATATGCAATTGGACGGTTACTTTGCATGATGACTGCACCTACAGCTGATTTTGATGCATCGACTGACAAGGTTAATGGTATTTTTGGATCATAATGAATTAAAACTGTTGCATTTGAAATAGCTTCCTTCAAAATTTTAAAAGATTTTTCACAATTCTCGTCCCATGACCATACTACATTATTTTTTAATAAATTTCTCAAAATTAGTGATTTATCAGACAAGTTTTCAATAAACGGACCTAAATAATTTACCATTCCCAAAAATCGTTGCAAATCTTTGACATTTTTTGGAGACGGTAATTCTAATATAGCTTTGACTTTCTCTTTGTCGACTTTTACACCTTCCTTGCTAAAAATATAACCTAGGAAACATACTTCCTTGACTAAAAATTTACATTTTGACTTATTTAATTTTAAATTGACTTCTCTAGCCCTTTCCAAGACTTTTCTTAATCTAATGTTATGAATTTCTTCAGTTTCTCCATAAATCAGAAAATCATCGACAAAAATTAAAATACCTTCCAGATCCCCAAACAAATCTACCATAATCCTATAAAAAATTTCCGTTGCTGCATTTATTCCAAATGGTAATCTTAAATACCTGTACCTTCCAAATGGAGTTTGAAAAGTGCATAAATCACTACTTTCTTCATCTTATTTTAGTGACCAGAATCCAGAATAAGCATCTAAATGTGAAAAATATGCAGCACCTATAAGTTTTGACCTAATTTCATCAATATTTTTTAATGGAAAATATTCTCTCATTATGCAGTTATTTAATTTTCTAGGATCAAGACAAATTCTCAATTTACCTGACTCTGACAGTTATGACGACAGAATTTACCCAAGAAGTAGGTTTAGTAACCTTTTCAATGACCTTCATCTTGTCCATGCGATCTAATTCTTCACGAAGACTGTTTTGTAAGGCAAATGGGACTTTTCTCGGAGGATCGACGCACGGTACAGCATCATGGCGAAGCTTGAGATGAACGACAGGTGGTAGACATCCGAGACCCTGAAATATGTCATTATATTCAGTTAATATGGTGTTACTATTACATTGGACATTAAATACTCTTTTTACAATCCCAAGTTTTTCAATAGTGGGAAGACCTAAGACAGATTGACAATCTAAACTTGTTACAAAAAATATTATGTTATTTATATTTCCATGTATTTCACACATAAGATCACAATGACCAATAATGGGTATTTTATTTCCACCAAAACCTGACACTTTGGTAGAAACTTTTTGTAAAATAGTATTGCATAAATTTAACTTTTTAAAGTCTGATATTGAAATTACGTTAATGTCTGCTCCTGTATCCAAAATACAGTCTAATATTATGTTATTAATAATTATATCTAAATGCCATGCTTGACTTGAAAACTTACTGTTGTTAATATTTCTTATTGTTGCAATGAAATGTCCCTCAGAGCAATTAGCACTGTCATCATTGGGTATTGAATCTTCTGACTTTAAATTTCTGATTTTCTTGTAACAATTATTTTTAAAACAGAATTTTGCAAAATGACCAAAAGAATTGCATGACCTGCAATTGATGTTTATAGCTGGGCATTTGAAGCGGTGATGTTGTCCACATCTTCCACATGGATTGTTGTGACCACTTGACCTTGACGATAATGGTGACGGTGACCCTTGACGATTGGTAAACCCATGCTGACTTGACGTTGAATTACGATGTGATGATGACGGTGATCCATGACGATTGGAAAATCCATACTGACTTGACGTTGAGTGAAAATGACGATGTGATGATGGTGACGGTGATCTTGACTGTCTTGATGTACTTTTGTGATTTATTTGAAGAATGTTTTCTGTGTGTATTTGTTGATTTATTTTTTCAGCGTTGTTTTGTGACATTAATATGGTTTTTGCGATTTCTATCGTTTTTTGCAATGACAATGCAGAATCTTGTAGTAGGCGTTGACGAATGTGGTTCAAATTTGAACTCATGTTTGCAATAAATATATCTCTTACCAGAGATTCTCTTAGTTCTCCAAATTCACATTCCAAACTTTTGTTTTCTAGGTCCAGTAGAAAATTGTTGATGTCTTCAGAAATATTTTGTTTTCGTGTAAAAAATGAATTCCTTAACATTGTTAAGTTTTTATGTGGTGCAAAATAATTGTCAAACTTTTCCTTGACTTGTTTTAGCGTGATAGATTCCATATTCATGTTGAATGACTTGAAAATTTCCATACCTTTGGAGCCAATGGAATGAAGTAGAATTGCTATTTTTCGTTTTTCTGGGGCTTCTTCCAAACCTGAGGCCACCAAATATATTTCATAATTTTGCCACCAATTTTTCCATATTCCATCGTTATTTATGTTATTTGATGATACGTGCTGATTTGACAACGCATTAAAATCATGTTGTACGTACTTTGGCGCATCCTTCGACATCTTGTTTTTTTTTTTTTTACCACAAATTTTTAATATATTATATTATTAATATTAGCACCCCACATCTGACACCATGTTTAGTTATATATTTAATATGGAAAACACTGTTATTATTTTATAAAAGACTTTTTATTGAAGAGGTGTTTACACCATTGACATTGATTGACATTAGTTCCCAATAGATAAACCACAGATGACAAACATTATAGAAGTAGTTCCTCACTAGTGATGTGCAACATACAATAGTGATGTGACAAATTCTATTTAAATTTCTAAAAATTAAAATGGAGTTTTACGAATTAAACACAAAAACAATTAATTAAAAATGTAAATTAAATTTTGTTCTCCTGTGACATTTCTTTTTCAACTAATAACTTAATATATGTTTAGGTTTTGATCAGTAAGGTTCAGGTGAGAGGTTAGGTGGTTACTCGGCTTAGTGACTAGTTTCGATATTTTTTGAGTTTACGTGAATATTATATATAAAATATTGCATGCCAGTGATAATGTACATATTATTATTTTGGTTTTTCAGGTAACATTAATTCGGAGACCGTTACCTTTAAGGTGGAACCAGGACCCCGCGAAGAAGATAAAGGCGGATTTCCTTTTATGGAAATTGACCCTGACCTGCCGGATGATAAAAAGGAATGCTCAGAGAGCTTTGGAAGAATTAACCAGACAGCAGGTATAACTGATTTTCATTGTAAGATTCAACAAATCGTGCAATCCTATTTTTTGTATTTATGAAGTTTACTGTCCTTTAATTTATTAATCTATATATTTTTAAAAAATTCTTCTTGAGCCTTACTTAGCGGTATTTTTTTTAATTCGTTGACAGATCTGAAGACCCATCACGTGGAAAAACGATTCTCTTGCTCCCGTTGTAACTACTCCTGCTCTCACAAGACGAATTTAGAAAAGCACTTGTGTATGTATAAATGTATTACTCACACCAAGTTTCTAAATCCCTTCAGTATTTACCTGTTTTTATTTGGGACATGTTATCAGTACACGTTACAGTTACGTAAATATTGATGAAAATAAAAACCTTTTCATTGACTTCTTCAAGAGCGGAGTGATTCTTGAAGCGTTGGCAACTGATGCGGACATCTGGTGTCATTCTTATATCTTAAAGTTCGTATCCAAATCCACGCCTATATACATTTGTTTAATGATTGGGTTTTAAATCTTTCAAATTTAACAGGTTTTTTTTATAAAGTCTAGTTGAATGTAAATTATTGAAGTGTATGAATGTAGTACACTACATTAAAAAAACAGTACAATTATCAATGTTCGTATTGTCATTTCGGTTTTGCAGGCAGCACTAATCAAGAGACAGTTGCCATCAAGGAGGATCTTGGATCCCGAGAAGAAGATGAAGGGAGTTTTCCATTTATGGAAATTGACATGGACCTGTCGGATGTTAAGAAAGAATGCTTAGAACGCGTCGAAATGAACCAGACAACAGGTAAAACCTATTTTCATTGTAAGAACATTATCTGGTATCCATTTTCTCAACTTATCGAAGAAAATAAATCTTAATGAGCCTTTTTTATTCATATTATTTTTCAAATTTGTCGACAGATCTGAAGACGCATCCTGTGGATAAACGATTCTTTTGTTCTCAATGTGACTACTCTTGCTATCATAGAAATGATTTTGTAATTCACCGTCGCATCCATACTGGAGTTATACCCTTTACTTGTTCCGAGTGCAACTACTCATGTCCTCAAAAGGGCAGTCTAACGATCCACATGCTGACTCACAGTGGAGAAAAGCCATTTTCTTGTTCTGAGTGCAACTATTCATGTTCTCTAAAGAGCAAACTCATGAGGCACAAGCTGACTCACAGTGGAGAAAAACCTTTTTCTTGTTCCGAGTGCAACTATTCATGTTCTCAAAAGGGCAGTCTAACGATCCACATGCTGACTCACAGTGGAGAAAAACCATTTTCTTGTTCTGAGTGCAACTATTCATGTTCTCTAAAGAGCAAACTCACGAGGCACAAGCTGACTCACAGTGGAGAAAAACCTTTTTCTTGTTCCGAGTGCAACTATTCATGTTCTCAAAAGCGCAGTCTAAAGATCCACACGCTGACTCACAGTGGAGAAAAACCCATTTCTTGTTCCGAGTGCAACTATTCATGTTCTCAAAAGAGCAATTTCACAAAGCACAAGCTGACTCACAGTGGAGAAAAACCTTTTTCATGTTCCGAGTGCAACTATTCATGTTCTGAAAAGAGCAGTCTTACGAGGCACAAGCTGACTCACAGTGGAGAAAAACCTTTTTCTTGTTCCGAGTGCAACTATTCATGTTCTCAAAAGAGCAATTTCACAAAGCACAAGCTGACTCACAGTGGAGAAAAACCTTTTTTCTTGTTCCGAGTGCAACTATTCATGTTCTCAAAAGAGCAATTTCACAAAGCACAAGCTGACTCACAGTGGAGAAAAACCTTTTTCATGTTCCGAGTGCAACTATTCATGTTCTGAAAAGAGCAGTCTTACGAGGCACAAGCTGACTCACAGTGGAGAAAAACCTTTTTCGTGTTCCGAGTGCAACTATTCATGTTCTCAAAAGAGCAATTTCACAAAGCACAAGCTGACTCACAGTGGAGAAAAACCTTTTTCTTGTTCCGAGTGCAACTATTCATGTTCTCGAAAGGACAGTCTAATGATCCACAAGCTGACTCACAGTGGAGAAAAACCTTTTTCTTGTTCCGAGTGCAACTATTCATGTTATCAAAAGAGCAATCTCACGAAGCACAAGCTGACTCACAGTGGAGAAAAACCTTTTTCTTGTTCCGAGTGCAACTATTCATGTTCTCAAAAGAGCAATTTCACAAAGCACAAGCTGACTCACAGTGGAGAAAAACCTTTTTCTTGTTCCGAGTGCAACTATTCATGTTCTCTAAAGGACAGTCTAATGATCCACAAGCTGACTCACAGTGGAGAAACACATTTTTCTTGTTCCGACTGCAACTATTCATGTTCTCAAAAGAGCAATTTCACAAAGCACAAGCTGACTCACAGTGGAGAAAAACCTTTTTCTTGTTCCGAGTGCAACTATTCATGTTCTCGAAAGGACAGTCTAATGATCCACAAGCTGACTCACAGTGGAGAAAAACCTTTTTCTTGTTCCGAGTGCAACTATTCATGTTATCAAAAGAGCAATCTCACGAAGCACAAGCTGACTCACAGTGGAGAAAAACCTTTTTCTTGTTCCGAGTGCATCTATTCATGTTCTCGAAAGGACAGTCTAACGATGCACAAGCTGACTCACAGTGGAGAAAAACTCTTTTCTTGTTCCGAGTGCAACTATTCATGTTCTCAAAAGGGAAGTCTAACGATCCACAAGCTGACTCATAGTGGAGAAAAACCTTTTTCTTGTACCGAGTGCAACTACTCATGTTCTCAAAAGCGCAGTCTAACGATCCACATGCTGACTCACAGTGGAGAAAAACCTTTTTCTTGTTCCGAGTGTAACTATTCATGTTATCGAAAGGGCGATCTCACGAAGCACAAGCTGACTCACAGTGGAGAAAAACCTTTCTCTTGTTCCGAGTGCAACTATTCATGTTCTCAAAAGATCAATCTCACAAGGCACATGCTGACTCATAGCGGAGAAAAGCCTTTTTCTTGTTCCAAGTGCAACTATTCATGTTCTCTAAAGAGCAATCTTATGAAGCACAAGCTGACTCACAGTGGAGAAAAACCTTTTTCTTGTTCCGAGTGCAACTATTCATGTTCTCAAAAGCGCAGTCTATCGATCCACATGCTGACTCACAGTGGAGAAAAACCTTTTTCTTGTTCCGAGTGTAACTATTCATGTTATCGAAAGGGCGATCTCACAAAGCACAAGCTGACTCACAGTGGAGAAAAACCTTTTTCTTGTTCCGAGTGCAACTATTCATGTTCTCAAAAGGGCAGTCTAACGATCCACATGCTGACTCATAGTGGAGAAAAACCTTTTTCTTGTACCGAGTGCAACTACTCATGTTCTCAAAAGCACAGTCTAACGATCCACATGCTGACTCACAGTGGAGAAAACCTTTTTCTTGTTCCGAGTGCAACTATTCATGTTCTAAAAAGGGCAGTCTAACGATCCACATGCTGACTCACAGTGGAGAAAAACCTTTTTCTTGTTCCGAGTGCAACTATTCATGTTCTCTAAAGAGCAAACTCACGAGGCACAAGCTGACTCACAGTGGAGAAAAACCTTTTTCTTGTTCCGAGTGCACCTATTCATGCGCTCGAAAGGGCAGTTTAACACGCCACAAGCTGACTCACAGTGGAAAGTGGCCTTTTTCTTGTTCTGAGTGCATCTATTCATGTTCCGAAAAGGGCAGTCTCACGAGGCACAAGCTGACTCACAGTAGAGAAAAACCCTTTTCTTGTTCCGAGTGCAACTATTCATGCGCTTGAAAGGGCAGTTTAACACACCACAAGCTGTTCCGAGTGCAACTATTCATGTTCTGAAAAGAGCAGTTTCACGAGGCACAAGCTGACGCACAGTGGAGAAAAACCTTTTTCTTGTTCCGATTGCAACTATTCATGTTCTCAAAGGGGCAGTCTGACCATGCACTTGCTAAGTCACAGTGCAGAAAAACCTTTTTCTTGTTCCGAGTGCAACTATTCATGTTCTCAAAAGCGCAGTCTAACGATCCACATGCTGACTCACAGTGGAGAAAAACCTTTTTCTTGTTCCGAGTGCAACTATTCATGTTCTCTAAAGAGCAAACTCACGAGGCACAAGCTGACTCACAGTGGAGAAAAGCCTTTTTCTTGTTCCGAGTGCACCTATTCATGCGCTCGAAAGGGCAGTTTAACACGCCACAAGCTGACTCACAGTGGAAAGTGGCCTTTTTCTTGTTCCGAGTGCATCTATTCATGTTCCGAAAAGGGCAGTCTCACGAGGCACAAGCTGACTCACAGTAGAGAAAAACCCTTTTCTTGTTCCGAGTGCAACTATTCATGCGCTTGAAAGGGCAGTTTAACACACCACAAGCTGTTCCGAGTGCAACTATTCATGTTCTGAAAAGAGCAGTTTCACGAGGCACAAGCTGACGCACAGTGGAGAAAAACCTTTTTCTTGTTCCGATTGCAACTATTCATGTTCTCAAAGGGGCAGTCTGACCATGCACTTGCTAAGTCACAGTGCAGAAAAACCTTTTTCTTGTTCCGAGTGCAACTATTCATGTTATCGAAAGGGCGATCTCACGAGGCACAAGCTGACTCACAGTGGAGAATTTTTTTTTCTTGTTCCGAGTGCAACTATTCATGTTCTCAAAAGGGCAGTCTAACGATCCACATGCTGACTCATAGTGGAGAAAAACCTTTTTCTTGTTCCGAGTGCAATTATTCATGTTCTCAAAAGGGCAGTCTAATGATCCATATGCTGACTCACAGTGGAGAAAAACCTTTTTCTTGTTCCGAGTGCAACTATTCATGTTCTCTAAAGAGCAAACTCACGAGGCACATGCTGACTTACTGTTGATAAAAAACCTTTATTGTGATCTAAGTGCAGCAATTCGTCTTCTCAATTGACTTTGCGTAACTTTGTCGATAACAAAGTTACGCAAGTCACCGGTACGAAGCAACCGAGACAGGAATTGGTTCAAAAATAGCATGTTCCTTGAATCCACTGTCATCTAGTGATCTCTAGTCACCGGTACAGAATAACCGAGACATGCAATAGCGTCGTATGCAATATATAACTGTTTGATACAACTGAGTATTACCGTCAAACTTTACATATTCGGAGCGCTACTGCAAGTTCATTAAATTGTAGTACTTATATTTGCCTGGGGCACGTCCCCATGCTAGCTGCCGACGGAATTGGCGACTTCTTTTTACGAATTCTAGAATTAGAAACGGAACTACAATAGTTATAGCTAATGTAACCATAAAAAGGTGTATAACAAAATGGTTTTTTTACGAGCTGGTATTGCAGTATACTTCGAACTGCGTTTTTTCTGCGTTTAGCTTTGATATTGCCACCAAGGATACCAAGACCTACGCCGACGAAGTATTGACTAGGTCGTAATGTTTTTATTTTTTATGAAGTCGAATCTTGCTTTTTTTTAATTTATCAAAGTTAACTTTAATGGGGGGATGAGAATTAGTTACAACAAGTTATCCGCTCCGGGCGCCACCCATACCTCTTACGCCACTGAGGATACTGTAATATCACCTCGTAGTGGATTGTACCTGACAACACGGTATCACTTCCAAGTACATAAGCACACATTTCACCACTAACAATTACACATCTACCCTAATGATGAATACTGTAGCTATGTCCGAAACGTTGGCTAAAGAAGGAGGTATGGCAACACGGTATAACACTCCAAAAACAAATCACAAAAATAATTTTGGTCGTGAAAATCTAAAAACGTATCACAGAATGTGGTTGTTTCATTTTAAGTAGTATTTAAGTGAATTTTATTCCGAATCCTTGTCAGAATATCCTGAATCACAATAATACGGATTAATATACTATTTTTTATTCCTACTGGGTAGGGTTAACCTATATATTTTTAAAAATTTAAAGATATTATAATAATATGATCTCAATTAATGAAACTAGTAGTGTATTTCTTTTTAATTCTTATTTTATTAAGTGAACTTTTAGTTTAGTTCTTGGTCATTTTGTTGGTGGTTATTTTGAGTCTGCACTTTTTTCCTTTTAGTGTGTGTTTTGAATAGGTACTTTATACTAGATATTACTTTCTTTAAATTCCGTAAAGTTTTAATTCGGATCGTTTCTATTTATGTCATTTATAAAATAAACCAAAATGTGTTTAGAATGTTAATGTTTTTAACAATACTATACTTCTAAGTTCTGAAACGCCCGTAGAATGGTCTGAAGCAGATATCATACTTATATATAAAAAGGGCGATCCAAAAAATATCAGCAACTACAGACCAATTAGTCTGTTACCAAATATATACAAACTTTTCTCATCGATTATAAATGATAGACTAAGCTCGATAATAGAGGCAAAACAACCTGTCGAACAGGCCGGCTTCAGAAAAGGGTACTCTACCATTGACCACATCCACACCATCGAGTTAATTATAAAGAAATACCAAGAGTTCCAGAGACCTCTTTACATAACTTTAATTGATTATCAAAAAGCTTTTGATTCGGTCACACATACAAGTAGGAGAGTTTAAAATAACAAGAGGTTCCAGATAAATACATAAACGTGATTAAAAGTATATACAATAACAACAAAGGAAAAATAAAACTTGAAACCTTAGGCCCCGCCTTCTATATAGAAAGAGGGGTAAGACAAGGGGACCCGCTCTCACCCACTATTTTTATAGCCATTCTAGAAAACATTATAAACAAGTTGGATTGGAGTAAGACAGGACTCTATATAAAAGGCATCTACCTAAGTCATCTGAAGTTCGCCGATGACCTGATACTTCTGTCAGAGACAGCCAACGAGATGCAATCCATGATAGAAGCTCTACAATAAGCGAGTGCGAAAGTTGGATTAGAAATGAATCTAACAAAGACTAAGATAATGACTTATACACAAATAAGACCTATAACTATCAACGGTAACCCTTTAGAATATGTAGAAAACTATATCTACCTGGGGAAAAGAATAAGTTTCGAGAAAAATAGTAACATAATAGAAATAGAGAGAAGGGTCCAACAAAACTGGAATAAGTATTGGAGCCTAAAAGAAATATTTAAAAGTAACTTACCGATAACTCTCAAAGCTAAAGTGATGAACTCATGTCTACTACCAAGCTTAACTTATGGAAGCCAGACCTGGAAATTCACTAGACAAGCCAAGAATAAAATCAATACATGTCAAAGAGGTTTAGAACGAAGCATGTTAAACATAAAGAAAATGGACAAAATAAGACACACAAAGATAAGAGACATCACTAAAGTTACAAACGCTTTAACCTTTGCTCAAAAACTGAAATGGCATTGGGCTGGCCATGTAGCGAGAATGTCTGACAGAAGATGGACCACACGATTTACCCAGTGGAAAGGACCATCAGGCAAGAGGGGAAAGGGGAGACCCTTAGCCCGCTGGGAAGACGATCTGAAAGGATCAACTGGCATAAACTGGTACTCCATAGCACAAGACCGACAAAAATAGGCATCTTTGGAGGAGGCCTTTACCCAAACCGGGGTTCCTGTTAACTCATAAAAATTTTGAAAACATATACTTATATTACTAACATAATCTAAGCTAACTTACTAATATAAATCAAATTTGAGTTTATTGTAATATTATAACACCAACTATTATAAAACAAGAAATAAATAGGCTTATACCAGATTTAAATGTCCGGGTTAAATTTTCCCCCAAAAAAAAAAAAAAAAAAAAAAAAAAAAAAAGAAGGAAAAACTAAACCCTTTCATACACTTCCCCTAATGATCATCTAGTGAATCCACGTTATGCAATTGCACTATATAAGTATTATAAATACAAAACAATACAAGAACAACATGTCAACCTACTAGAGACCAAATGGGAATATAATTCACCGACTCCAGATATTTTCATATCAGAGGGTTCGGCTCTGTGGCATTTCTAATTGAACCTATAAATCCTACTGATCCCTCAATATAAATATTTAAAAAATCTTTTGTAATCCTACATGTATTTAAAATTACTGCTTTTTGCATTTTTATATACAAATTCTTTGACAAATCTAATATGCTTAAATTTTGAATCAGATTCCTAGGTATTATGCCAGTGGCCGAAATAACAAATGGTAATATTTTTATAGTCCGAGAATGCCAAATTCTTTTAATCTCATTTCCTAAATCTGTGTATTTTCTAATTTTTTCAGAAACAGTTTTTTGAATATTACAGGAATTTGGAATAGCTACATCAATGATATAAGTTATTTTTTTAATTTTGTCATGTAAAACTATATCAGGTCTATTATGACTAATTGTTCTGTCTGTTAGTATAGTTTTATCATAATATATTTTATAAAATTCATTTTCTATAAATGAATTTGGTTCATATTCATAATAAGGTACTACATTACGGCAATCAATCAAGTTATGTTTAATTACCAAACTTTGGTGAATTATTTTTAAAACCTGATTGTGCCTAAATGTATACTCGGAAGGCGCTAATATAGAACATCCCGATAAAATATGTTCTATAGTTTCGGGAAAAGCCAAACATTTTCTACATAAATCATCAATTTGATTTATATCTTTGATTATATGCTTTCTATAATTTTTAGTATTAATGACTCTATCTTGAATTGCAAGCATAAATCCTTCTATTTCTGCGCTCAACTCTCCAATACTCAACCATTTGTTTGACGAAAGTTTGTCAACATACGTTTGGTTGAGATAATTGAAGTGTTTTGCGTGAATAATTTTATTTGACCAGGAATCTAATAATTCCTGGTTAGTATTTATAAGAATGTTGGCATTCTCGTCATATAAATTTAAAGGTGTAATATTTCTATCTGCCTTGCCAATTATTTTGTGCATTTCTGAGCTATTAGCTTTCCTATGGAAAAAATTTCTAAGCATTTCTACCTGATGGTGTTTCAAAGATGTTATTTTGACTACACCTCTACCTCCTAAATTTCTAGGTAAATTAATTCGTTCTATAGCTGAATTTGGATGATGGCAATTAAATTTTGTTAACGTAGTTCTAATTCATCGTTCTAAACTATCTAAATCTGTATTGGACCATTTAATTATGCCAAATGAGTATGTTAGTAGAGGTATTGCCCAAGTATTTATTGCGTTTACTAAATTTTTAGCAGATAGATTGCATTTTAAAATTTTTCTGATCCTAGTTTGAAATTTAATCCTAATATCATTTTTAATACTAGTGTGATCTAATCTATTCGATTGCGGGTATCCTAAATATTTATAAACCTCATCCCCTTTCATACTTTGAATTTTGAAATTTCTAAATATACCCTCGTCTCCATCTACAACTTTGCCTTTCTCTATATGGATAGTTTTACATTTATCTAAACCAAAAGTCATTTTAATATCATCTGAAAAAATTTTAACTACCTTAATCATTTTCTCTAAATTTGATTCAGAATTTGAAAATAATTTTATATCATCCATATATAATAGATGTGAAACTATACTACTCTCTCTTGTATTACCCTTAATTTTTATTCCAAACTTGCTTTTAATTAACATTTTAGAAAGGGGATTCAATGCTAAGCAAAACCAAAGAGGGCTCAATGAGTCTCCTTGAAAAATCCCTCTTTTTATTGAAATGCCCGGTACCACTATTTTCTTACCTTTTAAATTAACTAGCAAATCTGTATTCCAAAAGGACATAATATTTTTCAAAAAGCTAATTATAATTGGGTTAACTTTATATATTTTTAATATTTTGATTAGCCACGAGTGCGGGACACTATCAAAAGCTTTTTGATAATCTATATAACAAGTATGTAAATTACGCTTTTGATTTTGAATTTGTTTTAAAATTACAGAATCAATAACTAACTGTTCTTTACATCCCATATGTTTTCTGCGACAACCTTTTTGTTGTTCAGATAAAATATTTTTTTCATCCAAATGAGTATATATTAAATCTGTCAAGCAAGAGGTTAAAATTTTGTATATTGTCGGTAGACATGTAATGGGTCTATATTGAGAGGGATTATTAATATGTTCGCTTTTAGGCAACATATAAGTAATGCCCTTAGTTAGAAAATTAGGAAAATTTTGAGGTTCTCTGACAAGTTTTGAAAGATTTTTTGCAAAAAGAGGATGTAAAGTAGTTAGACGTTTGTACCAAAAATTATGTATCCAATCGCAACCCGTGGCTTTCCAATTATGAGTATTTTTTATAATTTTGGCTAACAATTCAACCGATATATCAGAAAAACTCATTTGTTCAATGTCTGAACTATTGAGTTCTTCATTTTCTATCCAGTTACCTGCCTCATTATGTTTTATATCTTTACTCCAAATGTTTGTCCAAAAATCGCGCATATCTGATTCAGATGGCAACGGAATATTATTATTCGAAATAATATTCTGTTTATCGTCAAGTTTGGAATAAAATATTTTCTCATTTTTCTGAAATAATCTATTATTATTTCTTTTATTATACGTATAATTATATCTTTTTAATCTACTAGCTTTCACACCTAATTTTTGTTTTAATAAATCTAATAAATCATTGATTATATTTTCATTATTATTACTACCAATGCTATAACCAAATTTTCTCCCAATTTCGTCTACATATCTCAAAATATTCCTACTTCTATTTCCATTTTTATATTCAATTACTCTAGCTATACTACTTCTTAAAAATACTACATCATTTTCTAATCTAATCTGCCATTCTGGTTTACTATAACTATATGATCTATCATCAGAGGATATTAATTTAACTCCTAACTTATTACATATAGTGATAGCACTAGCGTACACTATTGTATGAAGATCTAAAAAACTAATATCGTCAAATATTATTTTTGGTAAAATTAAATTATTTAATTCAGAAATTAATTTAGATAATTTCTTTGACGTATGCAATTTAGGTAATTTTGGTCTAACTGTGGGCTCTATATCTATATATCTATTTATATTATTTTGAAGCAAGTTAGCTAATTCTATTACATTATCATCTAGTAAGTTTAAATTTGCAATATTGATTTCCCTAAGATTATGAATAATGTCTAAGTTATTTGAATCTACTCTAATATCATTGGATTCTTCTACTAGAATATTAGCTAAACTATCTTCATTCAATGCATCTAATATAACATTACTACTCGTATTAATTTGATCTAAATTATTCTCCAATTGCAATCTATCTGCTACTTCTTTTCTTATCTCATTTAATGTTACTACAGGAATTAAATTATTTTTGAAAATTGACCTTTTTTGGTCAGCTAATCTTTGTTCGTTTACTTGGGCAACCGGATAATTTTGTGAGAAAAGTAAATGTAATTTTTTCCTATACAATAACATATCTGTTTCTAGTTTAGTTACATAAAAATATGAACGAACGATGAACATATTGACATCGTTCGTCCATTTCATACGCTGCCTAGGAATACCTGCTTTTGTTTTTTGGGGTCTCAGATTATCAATGTTCATCTGTATAGATGACATAATAAACCCATTTTCATTTCCGTTGGTTGAAAATGACATTGTGTCACCTTTCAAAACAACTTGGAAATGATTTATTAATTATTATTAATTCCTACATTCCAGTAACCAAGCAACTGTCGTCGTTACCTAGTGTCAACAAATAGTTTTCAATATCTCCAAATTAAATATTTTAATGTAAACTACCCTTCAATACTACAAATCTATAATATATATTATATTGTAGAATAATGTTATCAAAATAAAATATATAATTAAATTTACCTACAAAATACATTTCAACGTAATCTCAAAATATAGTTGTTTACCTTGGTTACTGAAGTCCTCACAAAAGGAAAAATTTATTTTGTATTTATTTACCTAAATATCCTACGGTCCACTGGCAGTTTATTTATTACGTTATCTAATATACTTATTTTCAAATATTTATATGTTTTGGGATCAAAGCTAATTCTTTTCTATCTGATACAATAAAAAAATCAGAGAGCTAAAATACAAGCAAACGTCAAGGCTTGCGTTGCTAAGCAACCTATATATATTATAATTAAATAGTAATTAATATTTATTATTATGTGTGACGTATGTGTATGAGGGTGACGACATGAGAGCGAGATAGCGAGTATGGGAAGTATAAAAGGGATGTACCGCTATTGAGCGCTCTCTCCTCATTAATCTGGCAACCATTAAACATTGTAACATTAACAGATGTTATATTTACTACCCGATCCAAGACATCACAGTTGGCGCAGCTCGGTACGGAATACGGAATACGTAAAATACGGAAGAATCTACGCGGTAGATTCCATCGAAATCGGAAAGGATTGTCAGAAATTGGCCGATCGCAGGAGCGATCGCGTTAAGAAGAATTTGGAGCAGCCACACGCAAGTATACGCGTGTGTGGGTACGGCAATTTGCAAGATTATTGTCGTTGGGTACACCGTGTAACGGGGTACAGGATCGTGTCAAGGATATACAAGGGTGCACCGTGTAACGGGGTACGAGGATCAAAGATCGGGTCAAGATCGAGGTCAGGATCGGATCATCGAGTGGATTAGCTGGGAACCAGGACTTGGTTTCCGTCGCTGCAGTCTGGGAAGGAAGACCTCGGAGTAGGGATTGGATCCGCAGCTGTCGGGAGACGGAGCCAGACGGGGACGGTGATCTACGGCTCTGGGTGGCGTGCACGTGGAACGTGGAACGTGGACCTCGGAGTGTAGCCTTCTTGGAAGTGCTGAGATAAGTAGTCTTGATTATTTTGTTTCAGCTCTTCCCCCAATGGAGGGTGTTTGTAAAAATTTGGGGACGTTCTGTTACAGAACGGGAAACTGGTCATTGTTCAAGGAACGACTGGATCAGGCCCTCATTTTACATGATGACAAAGTGTTATCACAAGAACGCAAAAGAGCATTTTTGCTGAGTTGCCTCACCGAAGAAACTTTCTCTTTATTATGTGATCTATGTTTCCCTAAAAAGGTTTCTGTTTGTTCTTTTGATGATTTATGTAAATTATTTGATTCACATTGCAAACCTATTCAAAATATTTTCGAGTTGCGTGAGTTGTTTTATAAGTGTAAACAGCTAGCTAACGAATCTATTAAAGATTACGCTGCTAGGTTGCGAGAACTTAGTTTGACGTGCAATTTTGAATTAAGGTTGGAACCTTGTTTAAAAGACATATTCATTATTGGAATTTTCAATGAAAAGTTGAAACATAAGTTGTTCGTTGAGGGGGTAAATACTTCTTTTTCGGAATGCGTTCAGTTAGCAGCTTCATGGGAACATGTTGTTAATTTTAAGAAAGTTGATATGAATTTAAATGTTGTGCATAAGGATAGTAATGTTGTCCGTAAATCCAGGTCGGATAGTCCGATCAGATTTAAAAGTGCAGTGCGTAGTAAGACGCCAGTAAATATTGCATTAAAAAAATGTTTTTTGTGCGGAAAAACGAATCATTTGCAGAAAGATTGTTGGAAGAATATTTTTTGTAATCGGTGCAATAAATCGGGTCATCCTAGTAATGTGTGTAAAAACAGTAAAATTAATGTAGGTAATAAGAATAAACGATTAAATTCGGTTTTTATGTTGCATGACGGCACGGGGCCGGAACCGATATTCGTAGATCTCATTATTGGTAACACTGTTCTGCGAGCGATTGTTGACACCGGCGCTGAGATTAATGCAATTCCATATGAAGTGTATTTAAAAGATTTTGTTTCTTGTAAATTGGAAAGATGCGATATTCAATTGTCAGGATATGACGGGAAACGGTTAAATATTGTAGGTAAAGTTAATTTAAGTGTGTTATTTTTAAATAAAAGTGTAGATACGCAGTTTATAATAATTAAAAACGGTAATTCTACGATTGTTGGTAGAAATTTTTTTACAAGTTTTCGGTATCGGATTAAGTGGAATAAATTCGGTAAATACCAGTGAGACTAGTTGTGATAATCAATTAAATTTTCGTGATAGTTTAAAGAAAAAATATGCTCATGTGTTTTCAGAAAAATCGGGTAGGCTTATAGGTTATGAAGCTAACATCGAAGTTATTTCGGAGTTCAGGCCAAAGTTTGTGAATCCAAGATCGTTACCTTTTAGTTTACGTGGAAAGGTAGAGGAGGAATTAAATAAGATGTTACGTGAAGATATAATTGAAAAGGTAGAAATAAGTGATATGGCTAGTCCGATTGTTGTTGTAAAAAAGAAAGACGGTTCAATTAGAATTTGTACTGATTTTAAAACCACATTAAACCCTATGTTAGCGAAGTTGAAATATCCATTGCCTCGTATAGAAGATTTAATTTCATCTTTAAATGGTGCGAAATTTTTTGCGAAAATAGATTTGCGTAATGCTTTTGGTCAGATTTCGTTGAACGAGAAGTCGAGAAAATTATGTGTGATAAGTACGCATGTAGGTTTATTCAGGTATAAAGTGTTGCCTTTCGGTTTGACCACAAGCCCGGCTATATTTATGCAAGTTATTCAGGCGGTAGTAGGTAGACTTCGTAACGTTCGTATATTTCTATTCTCCGTCCACCTTTAGATCAACTTGGGAGAGTACGAAATTTGGTTCGTATTGCGCATACCCCGCCCCCTTCTTCGGTCCCTTCACCACCGCTATGTTACTCCGCCCATAGATCAGTCGTTTGTCGGCTGTCGCGCTGTATGCACGTGTCTTGAAATTTTAACCCTTTCAGACCCTGTGATAAAATGGATATTTTACTGGATATATATACCCCGATACAGGCGAACCCTAGTGGGGTTAATAATTACATGCTAAAAATATATGTATTTAAATTGTGAAGAAGCAATAAATAAATTATTACTAATTTTTCATTATTCATTGCTTTTTATGGTAACACACTTTGCGGATTTTACGACAATGCTTACATTTTTCGGCACATGCCCGTGTTATGGTGGTCGATTATTCAAACATCAATGTTTCAGCCAAGTCCTAATTCATTAGATATCACGGTCACTAATTGCAAATAACAAAATAGGAAATTATGTCCTTATATTCGAATTGCAACAATATGAACAATGCATATTTATAAAACAATGGTGTTACGTACTGTACTATAAAATTACTGAATGTTGGTGTTAATCAGTTTTATTTTTTTAAAGGCCGTACACAAACCTCAACTCACACTTATTATTATTGATTAATTATTATTTGTAAAAAAAATATCTGGAGAAGATGATATTTCGCAAACATCATACAAAAATCGGTGATTTCATTGAGCATATTTTCAAAAATTGATAAAATGCAGTGCGTTTATTGGAGAACCATTACAATAATTATTTAAATGAATAAATTGTTGAAACTTTTGATTGCAGGTGGGTGGAAAATAATAATGAAATAATTTAGTTAATTTATTTAAACACCGAAATCTAATGGGTTAACGCGCATTCAAGCAGCAGACGGGGGGAGGGGTGGAGACATGCGCGGTCACAGGTTGTTCTTATTTTGGACGGAGAATAGATGATATTTTGTTGTTTGGAAATTCTGAAGAGGAATTATTCTCTATTTGTGAATCTGTACTTAGCAAGTTAAGTGATTGTGGTTTAACTATTAATGAAAATAAGTGTTCTTTTCTAGAAACTGAGATAGAATATTTAGGTTTTAAAATTTCGCGGAAAGGAGTTATGCCTTTAGAAAATAAAATCTGTGCGATTACTCAAATGGCAGTACCGAAAAATGTTTCGGAACTTAGGAGTTTACTTGGGGTTATTTCATATTATAGAACTTTTGTTCATAATATTTCAGGTATTTTGTCTCCATTGTATAACTTGTTAAAAAGGGGAGTAAAATATGTGTGGTCTGAGGAATGTAATATTGCGTTTGAGCGAGTTAAGAAACTGCTGACGTCAGATAATATTTTAGTGCATTTTGATCCTAATTTACCAATTAAACTTATTTCAGACGAATCTGAAAAAGCGTTATCAGCGGTGATTTGCCATGTATATGATAATGGTTTAGAGAGACCTATCGCATTTGCTAGCCGATTATTGTCAGAAACAGAATTAAAGTACTCTATTTTAGATAAGGAAGCGTGTGCTATAATTTTTGGGTTGAAGAAATTCTTTCAGTATTTATACGGCAATAAATTTGTTTTGGCTTGCGACAATAAATCGTTAGTACACATTTTGAACACGGATAAGCAAGTACCTGTGCTGGCCGCTAACCGTCTGCAGAGGTACGCCCTAATACTCCAGACGTTTGACTATAGTATAGAGCATATTAAGTCAGGTGATAACAAAGCGGATTTCTTATCACGAATGCCGATTAATAATAAGGATAATTTAGATGTGTGTAGCGATGATATTGATGCTAGCGATTATTTTTTAAATTATATTGATTCTTTAAACGTGAATACGGTTGAGTCAGAGTTTGTGAACATAATCGAGTCAGAAACAACATTAAATGCGGAAACGATGAAACAGTTTTCGATTAATGATGTAAATATAGCGAGCATTATCGAGTTCACAGCAAATGGTTGGCCGGATAAAAAGTTCTTAAAGGATGATTTATTGAAATTCTGGTATTTTAGGGATAAATTATCGACTTATAATTCATGTTTATTTTATAATAATAAATTTGTAGCTCCAAGGGAATTAAGGGAAATTATATTGAATTTTTTACATCAATCACATTTAGGCATTGTAAAATCGAAAAGTCTTGCTCGAAATTGTTTTTTTTGGCTCGGAATGAACAATGATATAGAAGTAACTGTGAAACAGTGTGCTCGATGCATGGAATGTTTACCTACTCCATGTAAAGTTGAGTTGGCACCTTGGCCAATCAATGGGTTAATCTGGAGTAGATTGCATATCGACTTCATGGGGCCGTTGGGAGGTCATAATTTTTTAATTATTGTTGATGCAACTACAAAATGGATAGACTGTCATGTTGTAAATAAGGTAGATTCGATTTGTACAATAAAAGTTTTGAAAAGATTATTTTCTATGTTCGGAATCCCGGAACAAATTGTAAGTGACAATGGTACAGCTTTCACATCGTCAGTTTTTAAGGAATTTTGTCATAATTATAATATAGAATCATTGAATACAGCTGTACAGCATCCTGCTTCTAACGGTTTAGCTGAAAATGGGGTTAAAACAGTGAAGAATTTTTTGAAAAAAATTATGGTAAATAATAAATTTCCTACTGATTTTGAAGATAAACTTTTGACGTTTTTAGTTGATATTAGAAATACGCCTTCAATGTCTACGGGCATTGAGCCTAGTACTTTAATGTTGGGTAGGAAGATTAGATCAATTTTTAATACGATTATTCCAATAGTGGATAATGTTGAGAGTCAAGGTTTTAAAGGAATTGACAACACGGTTAAAAACAAAATGTTATTGAGCCAGCATAAACAGAAAAAGTATTATAGAGGAAGAAAATTTAAAAAGTACTTTGAGGTTGGTTCTAAAGTTTTAACCAGGGATTTAAGAAGTAATGATAATAAATGGATTTTAGGAAAATTTTTTAAAAGATTGGGGGATAGGATTTATTTAGTTAAAATTATGTCTACGGGACAAATTTGGAAACGCCACCATGATCAGATTTCAGAGAGGAAGGTTAGGTGGGGGGAGTGTGACAGGTCTGATGATTTGCTGGACCTGGGTCCACTCTCGGATGTGGACATGACCAAATTTCCTAATTCCTCTAATTTTTGCAGGTCACCTACACCATGGGAGGGGAGGTTACGCCCTCGAGGTCAACGCCCACGCTACACATGAAGAGCAAGAATAATTACATATACTATGGAATGGAAATATTTAGATATTATTGTTTTGTATAAATTTGTGAATAAAGAAATGTATGTAATTAGGTTTTAAGTGTGGGGGTGTGACGTATGTGTATGAGGGTGACGGCATGAGAGCGAGATAGCGAGTATGGGAAGTATAAAAGGGATGTACCGCTATTGAGCGCCCTCTCCTTATTAATCTGGCAACCAATAAACATTGTAACATTAACAGATGTTATATTTACTACCCGATCCAAGACATTACACAGTCAGTGTTAACGTGTAAAATATTTTTAACGGCTATTTTGCACTTTCGTAAGTTTTTTCTCCACGTTCGAGTGTCACCCCCTTCTCGGGTGGCACCCGGGGCGGTCCGCCCCCCCCGCCCCCTCCTCGCTACGCTACTGGCTATGATTGTCACTGTGGAAAAGGTGGTGGAGTCGAGTTGGTTTAACAGGGACACGAATATTTATAACACTTAACATTTGAGGGCAGTCTATGAGATTGTTCAGTAATTTAAAAAGTATAAGAATGTCATTAATAGTACGCCGGGTAGAAAGTAGTGGTAGGTTTAGATCAGACATTAATGCATTGTAGCGGATTTCAATTACAGGCTGTCTCAATTTGAATTGAACGTATCGAAGAAATTTTCTTTGTACTCTCTCCAAACGGTGTAAGTTACAGGTATAAATCGGAGACCATACAGGAGATGCATATTCCAGCTGCGATCTTACAAGAGAGCAGTAAAGTAGCTTAATTGACTCAATGTTTTGAAAAGTCCTTGTGTTACGTATTACAAAACCTAGAATTTGCATGGCCTTATTGGAAATTGTTTCACAGTGACGATCAAATGTAAGTTTCCGGTCAAAAATAACACCAAGGTCTTTGATAAATGGTACTAATTCACTCTAGTGCCACGATGGACACTTCGCGCTCGACGTTACGCGCGGTATAGGATCAGACCAAAAGCAACATGAATTTTTTCTTTTGGTAATTAGAAATTATATTCGAAAAATAATGAAAATATAGTCGCGATGCGTTTCAAAATATTATATTAGTATGTAAGCAGCTAGGCACAAGAGTAGGTAGTTATTCATTGATATGTCTGTATAAAGGGAGATTTTGTGCGCATTTTTTTTAAAATTAATTTATTACATTCATAAAAGTACGTGATCATATATATTTCAAATTATAAACTAGACATATCTACCTTTATGAGAGTTAAAAACTCGTGTGTAAAGGGGAAAAAATAAAAATTAATAAATAACTAAAAATTATAACTTAACATTCAGTGTGAAGAAAAAACACTTAAAAAATTTGTACGTATAAAAGTGAAAAGAACTTTTTGAATACAGGGTGTAACAGGACTGACTAACAGGAGGAATTTTAACCGGCGATTCCTGAGCATATTTGGATAGAAAAATATAATTGAAATTTTGGTCTCCGGTGACTTTTTTATGACTTTTTTTTTTACATTTTTTTTTCTTCAAATTCAAACAAAAAAAAATTCTTCTGCTTGTTGTCATTGGTCACTCAGCCGAGTAACCGACCAACCCCTCACCCCGCCTCCAACTGTCCAACACCTACAATTTTTTAATATGTTGTAGAAATTAAAAAAAAAAAAATTCAAAAACGTCCCCGGTAACAAAATTTCATTTACATTCTTAACTCAAAATAATGTCAGGAATCGATGGTAAAAATCCCTCGGATACGTCCTGTTTCACCCTGTATAATAATATAAAGTTAAATATTCAAAACATATTATTTAAAATTAAAATAAAAAAAAGTACTAGATACACTAAAAAGTAATAGAATAAGAAAAATAAGATATCAGGTGATTCTAATTAGCTAAATTATTTATGATAGAATAGTTAATTTTATTTTTAAATTTATTATAATCAAGTTCTAACCTTTAGTTGTACGAATAGTTTGTAGTTTAATAGTTTTAGTTAATAGTTTTAGTTTAACATTCTTTAGTTGTACGAATGAGTTGTCGTTGTCACCCCCTTGGTGCTTGGCACCCGGGGCGGACCGCCCCCTCCGCCCCCCCCTTACGCCGCCACTGTTGTGATGGGCATAACCGCAACATTTGGTTACCGATAGAAATATTTCTGTCATGAAACAAGTGTTATGAAGTTCGAATACTGACGATATCGAATTAAATATTTAATTGATAATGTGTTTCTAAGTTTTTTATATACCCACTGCATCATATGGGAGTCATCGAGCGAGTGTAGGTATTAATTATTAATGAATGGAGTGTAGGTAGGGGGCCTACAAGCCAAACGGCGCCTGGCACTAGTTAAAACCTCAAGGGTTCGGTATTATCAGGTGTTCAGTATTATCAGCGCCTTGACTCCTTGGCTCCTTGACAAATCAACTACTAGGTTTATCTAGATCTTGGTGGCAAGTGCGTTTACTCTCCGATTGCATGGCGGGCCGGAACGGGAGATACTGATTGAGGGAGGTCCTGGACCCACTGACCCTCAGATTCCTACCCACCCACACTTCTTTTTCCTTCCTTGAACTTCCTCCCATTCCTTTCCCTGAAAAGACCTTATAAACAGCATCCCCAAAGATGAAGTGAGAGAATATTTTTTCCTGTGTGGAGAAATTTTTTTTTTTAAAAGTGTGAAAAAAATATACAAAATTTTGTTTTGACCCCAACTCTATTTTAACCTTCCCCATACTGAGCATCCAAAAATTCCGCGTGCACCGAACCGGGGTATCGCAAGACCCCACTCGTATTTGTACAAATCGCAACATATTATGTGTTTTAAGTGACGTCATGTCAACCATCTGGCTTGATGCGGAATGTGACCGGAGCTGTAATAGTCACTGAAGCCATAGCTAGCCAGCGCTTTCTAAACTGTGGGATATTTTTTTTTTTTTTTTTTACATGAGCTCCACACAGGAGGCCATGAGGAAAATAATTTCCCTCGGGGCTTATATCATCTTTGAGGATGCTGTGTGGAGGGTTTTTTTTAAAGAAAGGAAGGAGAGGAGAGTTCTGGGAAGGAAAAGGGTTTAAGGGGTGGGTAGGAAACTGGGGTTCAGTATGTCCTGGTCAACCGCCTCCAAGACCTAGACAAACCTCACCCCATGAACCCGGGCACCCCTGCTAAATCACCAAACGTAGCGAACCACTTGGGGTGACCTATGGCAGAGGTGTTGGTTATCCAATAAAGGTTCCCGGGGCGGCGGTACCCATTCCCGCCTCCCAAATTGAAAATATATTTTTAAATAAAAATAATTTGTAAACAGTTGCAGTTTTGACAGTTCTTTATTTTTCATTTAAACTTATCAGTATTTCGATAAATTTAAAAAGAAAGTATTGTTAACCTAACAACGATAATTTCTTTACATAGATAGGTAACTTTTGCAAATGTTCTTTAAAAAAATTATTTCACATTCAGAGATTTTAGCTTACCTGTATACTTGTCAACTTGTCAAATGAAAATGTATAAATATATTTATTTATGAGACTTAGAAATTACATTCATAGACCAGAAACATTGTAATATAATTGTAAATATAATTGTAAACATTGTATAATAATGTGCACATTGTTATGTTCGATAAAAAAAAAAAACGCAAAAGTCTATTATACTATCTCCATTATGAAGGAAGCCGAAATCGACACACAACTATTTGGAGCGGTAAAGTGCTCCCATGAAAAAACGACAAATAAAAAAGTAGATCAAAATGTATTAAAATTAAAACAAAATAATAATGATATAAATATGTGAAGCGTAATTTTCAATTCATGTAGGTAATCTTTAAAAAGCTTGTCCCCTTTTAATATACAATGTCGTACTCGGTTAGTTAGAAGGAATAGACTTTTAGAAGATTGTTAGGACTAATATAATTTGAACTAAATTTTATCGGGGCGTCATTGGTTCTCTGCAATATAGAACATTTATGATGGTAAGCATTGCATTTGGTTTACTGAATCCTATGGGTTTTAATTATTATAAGCAATAATTATTTGGCGGGTATAAGATAAGCCGCCATAGCTCAGTGGTCAAGAGCAGCTGACCAGCAAACAGAAGGACATGGGTTCAAGTCCCGTTGGCGGCAAGTATCTTTTCTCGGAAGGTTTTTCAATGTAGATGAGTGTTTCAGGCTGATAACTATTGCTTATAATAATTGTTACCCTTTGTGTTATGCATAAAAATCTTGTCTAAACGTTAGTTTACCAATTAAAAAAAATAATAACTTATGGGTTTTGTTACATTTTTATATAATACTATTGTTTTCATACTTATTTTTAGCAGTCGATTAGTATGGTTTTTCCTAATACCCTCCGGATTATTTTCAAAGTGTATTTTATAGGTCTTTTGTCTTTTACATTGCACTAACATTGTTTTTTTGGTAAAATATTTTATTATTCAAACTATAAAAGGTTCATGAGACCTAGACAAACCTCACCTCATGAACCCGGCACCACTGCTAAGCCACCAAACGTAGAGAACCTTATTACTTAGGGTGACCTACGGCAGGGGTGTTGGTTATCCAATAAATGGTTCCCGGGCTGCGGTACCCATACCCGCCTGTTAAATTTTTTACCCATCCCAAATTTTAAGTAATACGACTAAGAAAACTTTAAAGGAGCGTACCTAAAGATTATATGTTTATGTACAAAAAAATGTTATCATAAATAATAGTATCGGAAACGTAACAAACGTTTAACATCCTCTGAAACTAAACACGTGTTTTCTGAAAAAGGTCAAAACGGACCGAGACTGTTGAAAGATAATTGCAGCGTAGGTATAACTGGCAGAATGTACAAACAGTATAACTGTCTCGCTCCTTCACATATGTATTACGGGCTGTCCCGGGTGGCCACCCGGGTAAGTTAGACTGAAAAAAAAAACATGACTCGAGAACGTAAAGTAAGGACAAAAATAATGCTATTGAAATGCTAGCGGGCACCGCGATTTTGCACTAATATTTATCAAAAACATTTTTTTCTATGTTATGTGCTTTGAATATTGAAAAACAAAAAATGTCAAAAAAAATGTTGGTATTTTCTCAAGGATTACAAAAAATATGAATGAAATTGTATAATTAATTAACGAGATATCGCAAAAAAGGTGGATCTTGGGGATCTTGAAGTCCCCGGTCCGGGCCGGCTGGGTTAAAATGGTTTCTTTAGATACCTACTTAAAACAGTAAACATCATTTCGGTTAACAATGTCCAATGATGTTTTCAAAACGTTTTGAATATTTAATCACCTCGAATGTGTATGAATAAATAAATGTGTTTAATTTATTTATTTTTGAAAAGAAATCTCTCGATAAGTAATGACTTATTTCTTTATCCGAACAAAATCTTCAACGTGATGTGACAGGAACAGGATAATGACGCTCGTTATTATATTATTATTATAAGCTATTAGCTATTAGCTAATTTTAACAAAAAATCCCACTGAAGGTTCAGCACTAATAAAGCCCGTAATATCTTAGGGCTTTAACCTTTCCCATTCCGTGCTAAAATACCCTCGATGAGCCATTTTGTAACGCAGCGTCACCGTATGTATCGTATATGTATAGGGTTTTAAATTTTATTATGCCTTTTTCAAAAAATATAAATGTGAATAATTTTTCATATGCTTAAATTAATTTAACCCTGCTTTTAATTATTTGAGGTTGAACTAATATCTACAGAGCGTAGGTTGGATTAATCAGCTAAATGTGTCCAATAGTCCGTTATTAGGGATTTTTACGTACATACTTACATAAATCAAGTTTTTTAAACTGCATACGCAATATTACGTTATTCCAATATGCTATACATCAGGGGTTCCCAATCTTTTTCAGCCAGCGGCGCACTTCCAAGTTTAGTATTTTGTCACGGCGCCCTACTTTAATAAGCTATTTGGAATAGATGTAGTGACTGATATGAAATAATTGAGTTTTATTATATTTATAAGAATTAAGAATTGGAACAGAGAACAAAAAAGACTTAAGAAATAAATAAACTACGATAGTTACTCAGTCAAATCAATGTGACGGGTGAGCTTGATGAATTCCGCACAGATTTTCAAAGCAATGAATAAGACTTGAGGCAGCTACTCTCATTTCTTGCTCCACATTGATCTTTGAGCGATATTTGTTCTTGATTACAGCTACAGCTGAAAGTCCAGCTTCATATAAATATGATGTGGCAAACGGAATGAAAAGTTTTAAAGCTTTCGATGTTAAATTTGGATATTCATTTCGAATCGATAACCAAAACTCCACCAAATCGGAACTGGTGAATCTAGTTTTGAGGCTGTTGCCGCAAGGGAGTTCAATAAAACTCTCTTGTTCTTGTGTTGTGAATCCTGGCGGAGCTTGTGCGCGGAAAGGATCTTGGATCCACGCAAATTTTTCGACATCATCATCTGCAAAGTTCCTCGAAAACCATTCGGTTAGAAGGGCCATCAGGTCTTGTGAGACAACCAGTTCATTAGACGTCGCATATTTATACAATTGCGGGAAGCAATCTTGACCGCTGCCTTCATTCATTTTTTTATCCACAACTGCAGTTTCTTCCTAAACGCCGCAATTCTCACCGATAGTTTCAGAATGTGCGTGTTGTTGCCTTACAGAGAAAGATTCAAATTATTTAGTTTCTCAAATATATCGCACAAGTACGCTAGTTTTAGCAAAAAATCTGGTTCAGTAAAATATTAAACGGACATTGCGAGCAAGTAGTCGTGGGAGGGGTAGGGTATCAACGGTTTTCAAACGCGTAGGTACTTTTCGGCAAGTGAGCGACGGCGACGAGTATGTACCTATGTTCTTTAAAGATGCGAGTGCTCAAAATAGGAATTGTTGCTTTATAGGCGAATATAATTTACCCGCGAATATTTGTGGTTTTGGATAATGATAGAGGATTGACTCACGGCGCGCCCCTCTTTACTTTCTACGGCGCACACTTTGGGAACCCCTGCTATACATAATGGCAAATCCAACTTCTGCTAGTGTTGTAAATATTCGTCAACACTTTGGTTCTCATAGATATTAGACAACGGTTTGAGCTGTAGATATTCGTCAACACTTTGGTTCTCATAGATATTAGTTCGATTTTTTCAGTTTTTGGAATTCCTGTAGATATTAGAAGACGCCTCCCTTTCCGGTTGATAAAAAATGGTCCGAATTTTCGAATTGAAAGTTTCAAAAAATTGCCAGGGTTTCAAAAATAAGATTAAAAAAATAATTACCGAATGTCTTAGAATATTTGCCTTAACCGGGATTTAAAAAAAAAGTGACGCAAGTGGCCTATTGTCATTTTAAAGAACTAGTAAGGAAATTGTGAGAAAGCATTTGAGATATTCAGTTCTCTATTTGGTGTTGATGTTTCCACTGTTTCAGAAACGTTACAAATGTTATTATTCGACCTGCAATGCAATATTGAACTAAAAAATACGATTCCGAAAATTGAATTTTATATTAGTATATAACAATAACAAAATTTCCTAATATAATATGTTTTGCCCAAAAAATGATAAGTGTCTTTGGATCTACAAACGTTTGTGAGGCTTTTTTCCGAAATGAAATATAATTTTAATAAAATAGGTCAATAACAGACGTAAGGTAGGTCAATAAAATTAGTCGAATGTTATTTCTTTTATTATTCATCTTTATTAATTCTATATTTATTCATTCATTTATTCATTCTATACTAACAATTTGTGATGTCCTATACCTAATTCACTAGGAAATTCTGTGTTGATAGCAGGAGCTTTAAAACATGAGCATTTTATAATAAAAATTAAAACACCAACACAATATTACACCATTCGTACCACTGAAGAAATACATGCTTATAAGTTGGTTTTGATAATGGCCAAGGCGGGCAACGTTCCTGGTAAGAGACCGAACGAGAGGATGTAACATCGTGTTGGGTTGGTCGCCCAGATTCGGCTCAGCCCTGGAGATACCCTGGATCCTTCTATGGTGCATCAGTTCTATTCGCGTCAGTGAGATTAGCTAGGTAGTAGAAAATTTAACGGTCTAAATGAGGTGAGTAGTGTAGCGAGGGGGGGGGAGGTCCGCCCGGGTGCTACCCGACAGGGGGGGGGGGGGGTGACACTCGACCGTGGAAAAAAAATACGAAGGATATTGTCACCAAAGTATTGTATACATGAACACGGTCTGTCATTTTCTTTCATACGTTCCTCGTGGAGTGCCCCGAATTTTGTGTCTTGGTCTCTTTATTTATAGGCGAACATAGCCTATATTTGTGGAGAAATCTGAAATTCCCTAGCCACCCGCCCAGGATGGACCAATTCGAATTTTGCGTTTTGAAGTTAACTTTCATAGGGGAGGGGGGGGGGGGTGACACCATGCCCTGGGGGGTGACATCCGCCCCGGGTGCCACCCATGCTAGCTACGCCACTGTCCTCATCTCAAAATACATTATATTCATTGTCAATTAGGATAATAGTAAGACGCAGCAACGGAGCTACATGCGATGAAAAAAAAATATTAAAAAAATAAATATTTATTTATTTATTTAACTTCTCACCATACATTCTTATTTTTATGTTTACATACAAAACAAAATTAACCTAACTAGGACTAGGCCTGTGTTGAGGTTAACTTTTATAAATTTGAGTGATTTTACACACAAAATACTAAAATACACTACATTTAAAACACTAAAATATCATAATAAAGTAAGAAATAAAAATATCATATTAGTGACCAGATGGGTAATTTAAGTATGATTTGTAACAATATTGACCATAAATTTATTTATTTATTTATTTTATTTGTTATAAAATACATTCAGTATAAGGAAGCTTTGACTGTCCAACTAGGAAGGTCTCCCGTTCTAGGACAGTCAAATTGACATATTCATATTAGGTTGGTAGATACATTATCATTCATAAAGTATTAAGTAAAGTTAAGCTTCACAATTTGCATTTACATAATTATACAGTGGAGTAATCGGTTCTAGAATCAATTAATTAACAAGAAAAAATGTATTCGAAAAACAGTGAGTAAAAGAAAAATAAAAGAAAAGAAAAATTTGGAAACAAAAGAAATATATAAGATACTCGTAATACATAATTATCAAATAACATTTTTTAATAATATTTCTGACTCTGTCCTGCCTAAATCTTGTAACCATTTTGTTATTAAATAAATCTTTAATTACTATACCCACCAAGAAACAAAGCTAGTTCAAAAACATTTAGGGTGACACTACAATTTTGGCAAATGGAACTCAAATAAAATATAAATAGTTTTAATTTGAGTTAAAAATAAATATTTAAAAAAAGCTTATTATTCAAAAAACAAGTATTATTAAAAAACAAATCTTATTACTTAAAAATTGAAATCTTATTGTTTAAAAAAGGACAAGGATGAAAAAACAGTATGCCAATCCTCTGTTAACACAAATATCTTAACATTCTTTTTAAATTTAGCTAATAAATTTGAAGATTTAATGTAGTCTGGCAGAATATTAAACGTAATTGGAGCTTGGTATAAATAGTTTCTTTGGCCAAAAGATGTTTTAGTATGTATTGCCATAAAGTTCATTGTTGAGCCAATTCTAGTGGTATGGATTTGTTGGGTTCTTTCTGCAGATTTAGTATTGATAAAAAATGTACAAATTATTTGAGTAATGTACAGCTGTTTTATACACATAACATTAGATTCCTTGTAAAGTAGTTTAGATGGATAACGAAATTTTTTTTAGTACATGACTTTAAGAATTAATTTGTGAGCAATATTTAGTGGTTCTACATTGGACTTTAGACAGGATCCCCAGCAAACTATATTGTAAGAAAGTCGAGATTGGACTACGGCATAATAGACAGATTTTAATTTCTCTTTATCCAATATATGACGAAGTTCTTTAAAAATAAAGGAAAGTCTTCTGATATTTTTTGTTAACATGTCAATATGGTCATTCCATCTCAAATATTTATCAATATTTACACTTAGGTACCTTATACAGTCTACTCTTTCTAAGGGGTGGAAATTACAATTAGAATTTTGCAGACAATTGTGTATAATTAGATTATGAGTGTTGGAAGGCTGACTTTTTGATGATATGCTAAAAGTTACATATTTTGTTTTTGATGTATTCAAAGTAAGATGTTATTATTTAGCCAACTCTTTACTATTCTTAATCCTTATGCATGGACACTGGAGGTCTAGATTCGTTCAAAATAAATAAATGTAGCTTCGTTTAACAAAAAAAAATTAGAATCTTGCGAGAGCCTTGAAGGAGTAACCATCAGTTACTTATACCAAGGCGGGTAAGAGGTGGATTACCTCCACTATTCTTAATCCTGAATCACATTTGTCAAAAGCATCTTTCCAAGTTTTACCCTCAAATATTAAAGCAGTGTCGTCTGCGAAACTAACAATGTTACCTGGAATATCTAAATTACACAAATCATTAATGTAGATTAAGAACAATATTGGTCCAAGTACACTACCTTATGGAACCCCAAAAGAGATTTGTTTGCTTGTGCTTAAATTATCATACTCGTATATACATTTTTTTATGTAGCACAATCTTTTCTGCATTTTATGTGTTTATTTAAATATGTCAATAACGCTTGACGAAAGTTTGGCGATGCCTCGAAGTGTGTAGTAAATTTGATGTTCGGCTTCGCTTTTTTCAGTTCGCTCCATAAATGAACTAATAATACCTATTACCGTTCGCTCCTACGCGTGAGCAGAGACGGTTGTGTATTAACTGATATACATACCTGTGTATTAATTGATATACATAGTGACTTAAGAAATGTGCCATTAGTCTCTGGAGTTATGCATAATCTCTAGCGTTATGAAATTATTTGTCATACGTTTTCTGTCACTAACAAAATCGAGTTATTGCAAACGTCAGAAACCAATTGTCGCCTTGGAAACAATGCTTTTTTTAAATTAGGCATCACCCTAAAAATTGTGCTTTTTTGGCGTCGTACTCAATAACCATCTCTAAAAATGAATCACAGAAGTGAATATATGCGCGCGTAAACCCGAACAACTGTATCAAATTGGATAATTCTTTTTTTTGTTGTTATTTTAAACAAAACTACCTTTGAGTTCTGGTCTTATGAAATTTGTACAAAAAATTATAATAGGTGGTACGCGAGCACTTTGAAAACTGAATGTATCGGGAATGAATGTGTGGAATGTGCGAGGTGGAAGGGGGGAGTGCGGAGGGAGGGAGGGGGTGTTGGGAGGGTGTTGGTAGAGGGGGGAATGGGTGGGGAAGAAGGGTGGGGGGGAGGGGGTTAGGGGAGGAAGAGGGGGGGGGGGTGGTCAGACTGCCCTTTCGAGAACATGAATAGTTGCACTCAGAACAAGAAAAAAGGTTTTTTCCACTGTGAGTCAGCTTGTGCTTCGTGAGATTGCTCTTTCGAGAACATGAATAAATGCACTCGGAACAAAAAAAGGTTTTTCTCCACTGTGAGTCAGCTTGTGCATGGCCAGACTGCCCTTTTGAGAACATGAATAGTTGCAATCGGAACAAGAAAAAGGTTTTTCTCCACTGTGAGTCAGCATGTGGATGTTCAGACTGCCCTTTCGAGAACATGAATAGTTGCACTCAGAACAAGAAAAAGGTTTTTCTCCACTGTGAGTCAGCTTGTGCTTCGTGAGATTGCTCTTTTAGTTGCAATCGGAACAAGAAAAAGGTTTTTTTCCACTGTGAGTCAGCTTGTGGATAGTCAGACTGCCCTTGCGAGAATATGAATAGTTGCACTCGGAACATGAAAAAGGTTTTTTCCACTGTGTGTAAGCATATGGTTAATCAGATGGCCCTTTTGAGAACATGAATAGTTGCACTCGGAACAAGAAAAAGGTTTTTCTCCACTGTGAGTCAGCATGTGGATGTTCAGACTGCCCTTTCGAGAAAATGAATAGTTGCACTCGGAACAAGAAAAAGGTTTTTCTCCACTGTGAGTCAGCTTGTGGATAGTCAGACTGCCCTTGCGAGAATATGAATAGTTGCACTCGGAACATGAAAAAGGTTTTTTTCCACTGTGAGTAAGCATATGGTTAATCAGATGGCCCTTTTGAGAACATGAATAGTTGCACTCGGAACAAGAAAAACGTTTTTCTCCACTGTGAGTCAGCATGTGGATGTTCAGACTGCCCTTTCGAGAACATGATTAGTTGCACTCGGAACAAGAAAAAGGTTTTTCTCCACTGTGAGTCATAATATGCCTGGTCAGACTGCCCTTTCGAGAACATGAATAGTTGCACTCGGAACAAGAAAAAGGTTTTTCTCCACTGTGAGTCAGCTTGTGCTTCGTAAGATTGCTCTTTTAGTTGCAATCGGAACAAGAAAAAGGTTTTTTTCCACTGTGAGTCAGCTTGTGGATAGTCAGACTGCCCTTGCGAGAATATGAATAGTTGCACTCGGAACATGAAAAAGGTTTTTTCCACTGTGAGTAAGCATATGGTTAATCAGATGGCCCTTTTGAGAACATGAATAGTTGCACTCGGAACAAGAAAAAGGTTTTTCTCCACTGTGAGTAAGCATGTGGATGTTCAGACTGCCCTTTCGAGAAAATGAATAGTTGCACTCGGAACAAGAAAAAGGTTTTTCTCCACTGTGAGTCAGCTTGTGGATAGTCAGACTGCCCTTGCGAAAATATGAATAGTTGCACTCGGAACATGAAAAAGGTTTTTTTCCACTGTGAGTAAGCATATGGTTAATCAGATGGCCCTTTTGAGAACATGAATAGTTGCACTCGGAACAAGAAAAAGGTTTTTCTCCACTGTGAGTCAGCATGTGGATGTTCCGACTGCCCTTTCGAGAACATGATTAGTTGCACTCGGAACAAGAAAAAGGTTTTTCTCCACTGTGAGTCATCATATGCCTGGTCAAACTGCCCTTTCGAGAACATGAATAGTTGCACTCGGAACAAGAAAAAGGTTTTTCTCCACTGTGAGTAGGCTTATGGATAGTCAGACTGTCCTTGCGAGAATAAGAATAGTTGCACTCGGAACATGAAAAAGGTTTTTTTCCACTGTGAGTAAGCATATGGTTAATCAGACGGCCCTTTTGAGAACAAGAATAGTTGCACTCGGAACAAGAAAAAGGTTTTTCTCCACTGTGAGTCAGCTTGTGGATAGTCAGACTGCCCTTGCGAGAATATGAATAGTTACACTCGGAACATGAAAAAGGTTTTTTTCCACTGTGAGTAAGCATATGGTTAATCAGATGGCCCTTTTGAGAACATGAATAGTTGCACTCGGAACAAGAAAAAGGTTTTTCTCCACTGTGAGTCAGCATGTGGATGTTCAGACTGCCCTTTCGAGAAAATGAATAGTTGCACTCGGAACAAGAAAAAGGTTTTTCTCCACTGTGAGTAGGCTTGTGGATAGTCAGACTGTCCTTGCGAGAATAAGAATAGTTGCACTCGGAACATGAAAAAGGTTTTTTTCCACTGTGAGTAAGCATATGGTTAATCAGACGGCCCTTTTGAGAACATGAATAGTTGCACTCGGAACAAGAAAAAGGTTTTTCTCCACTGTGAGTCAGCTTGTGTTTCGTGAGATTGCTCTTTAGAGAACATGAATAGTTGCACTCGGAACAAGAAAAAGGTTTTTCTCCACTGTGAGTCAGCATGTGGATGTTCAGACTGCCCTTTCGAGAACATGAATAGTTGCACTCGGAACAAGAAAAAGGTTTTTCTCCTCTGTGAGTCAGCTTGTGTTTCGTGAGATTGCTCTTTAGAGAACATGAATAGTTGCACTCGGAACAAGAAAAAGGTTTTTCTCCACTGTGAGTCAGCTTGTGCATGGCCAGACTGCCCTTTTGAGAACACGAAAAGTTGCAATCGGAACAAGAAAAAGGTTTTTCTCCACTGTGAGTCAGCATGTGGATGTTCAGACTCCCCTTTCGAGAAAATGAATAGTTGCACTCGGAACAAGAAAAAGGTTTTTCTCCACTGTGAGTCAGCATGTGGATTTTCAGACTGCCCTTTCGAGAACATGAATAGTTGCACTCGGAACAAGAAAAAGGTTTTTCTCCACTGTGAGTCAGCTTGTGCATGGCCAGACTGCCCTTTTGAGAAAACGAATAGTTGCAATCGGAACAAGAAAAAGGTTTTTCTCCACTGTGAGTCAGCTTGTGGATAGTCAGACTGTCCTTGCGAGAACATGAATAGTTGCACTCGGAACAAGAAAAAGGTTTTTCTCCACTTTGAGTCAGCTTGTGGATAGTCAGACTGTCCTTGCGAGAATAAGAATAGTTGCACTCGGAACATGAAAAACGGTTTTTTTCCACTGTGAGTAAGCATATGGTTAATCAGACGGCCCTTTTGAGAACATGAATAGTTGCACTCGGAACAAGAAAAAGGTTTTTCTCCTCTGTGAGTCAGCTTGTGTTTCGTGAGATTGCTCTTTAGAGAACATGAATAGTTGCACTCGGAACAAGAAAAAGGTTTTTCTCCACTGTGAGTCAGCTTGTGCATGGCCAGACTGCCCTTTTGAGAACACGAAAAGTTGCAATCGGAACAAGAAAAAGGTTTTTCTCCACTGTGAGTCAGCATGTGGATGTTCAGACTCCCCTTTCGAGAAAATGAATAGTTGCACTCGGAACAAGAAAAAGGTTTTTCTCCACTGTGAGTCAGCATGTGGATTTTCAGACTGCCCTTTCGAGAACATGAATAGTTGCACTCGGAACAAGAAAAAGGTTTTTCTCCACTGTGAGTCAGCTTGTGCATGGCCAGACTGCCCTTTTGAGAAAACGAATAGTTGCAATCGGAACAAGAAAAAGGTTTTTCTCCACTGTGAGTCAGCTTGTGGATAGTCAGACTGTCCTTGCGAGAACATGAATAGTTGCACTCGGAACAAGAAAAAGGTTTTTCTCCACTTTGAGTCAGCTTGTGGATAGTCAGACTGTCCTTGCGAGAATAAGAATAGTTGCACTCGGAACATGAAAAACGGTTTTTTTCCACTGTGAGTAAGCATATGGTTAATCAGACGGCCCTTTTGAGAACATGAATAGTTGCACTCGGAACAAGAAAAAGGTTTTTCTCCACTGTGAGTCAGCATGTGGATGTTCAGACTGCCCTTTCGAGAACATGAATAGTTGCACTCGGAACAAGAAAAAGGTTTTTCTCCACTGTGAGTCAGCTTGTGCATGGCCAGACTGCCCTTTTGAGAAAACGAATAGTTGCAATCGGAACAAGAAAAAGGTTTTTCTCCACTGTGAGTCAGCATATGCCTGGCCAGACTGCCCTTTTGAGAACATGAATAGTTGCACTCGGAACAAGAAAAAGGTTTTACTCCACTGTGAGTGAGCATATGGTTCGTCAGATGGCCCTTTTGAGAACATGAATAGTTGCACTCCGAACAAGAAAAAGGTTTTTCTCCACTGTGAGTCAGCTTGTGCTTCGTGAGATTGCTCTTTAGAGAACATGAATAGTTGCACTCGGAACAAGAAAAAGGTTTTTCTCCACTGTGAGTCAGCTTGTGGATAGTCAGACTGCCCTTGCGAGAATTTGAATAGTTGCACTCGGAACATGAAAAGGGTTTTTTTCCACTGTGAGTAAGCATATGGTTAATCAGATGGCCCTTTGGAGAACATGAATAGTTGCACTCGGAACAAGAAAAAGGTTTTTCTCCGCTGTGAGTCAGCTTGTGCCTAGTGAGACTGCCCTTTATAGAACATAAATAGTTGCACTCGGAACAAGAAAAAGGTTTTTCTTTATTATGAGTTAGAATGTGGATCGTTAAAATGCTCTTTTGAGAACATGAATAGTTGCATTCGGAACAAGAATAGGGTTTAACTGCAGTATGGGTTAGACGGTGACTTACAAAATCATTCCTATGATAGCAAGAGTAGTCACATTGAGGACAAAAGAACCGTTTATCCACAAGATGCGTCTTCAGATCTGTCGACAAATTCGAAAGAGAATATGAATTAAAAAGGCTCATTAAGATTTATTTTCTGCGATAAGTTGAAAAAATGGATACAAGATAATGTTCGTACAATGAAAATAGGTTATACCTGTTGTCTGGTTCATTTCGACGCGTTCTAAGCATTCTTTCTTAACATCCGACAAGTCTATGTCAATTTCGGTGTAATAATAGATAAAAATCTTAAGTGGAAGACTCAAATTACCAATATTATAAATCGATTAAGAAAACTCATATACATATTTATTAATTTAAGAAATACACTTAACTTAAAAATTCTTAAAAATATATACTACGCACTAGCCCATTCCATAATACAATACGTTATCGTTGCGTGGGGAGGAGCTTTCAAAACCTCCATTTTGCCACTGGAAATTACTCAAACTAACTAACTAACTAACTAACCATCACGCCGTTTCCCCGCAGGGGTAGGCAGAGAGGACGGACCGCCAAACATCCCGGTCTTGGCACACATTCCTTGCCTCGTTTACATTCATACAACGTCTCATACATTCTCTTCTATTATTCTGACTCTTGACATGGCCCGACTCAAGTATCTGATTCACTTGGTCGTGCCATGTCTTTCTTGGGCGTCCTCGACTTCTTCTACCTCCTCGACTTCTTCTACCTGGAAATTACTCAAAGACTAATAATCAAAATTATTACTAGGAAACCATCAGATTATTGAACCTCTCAACTTTTTCAAGACTTTCAAGTCCCACCTCTAAAAAATACATATGTAAAAAATACGCTGCTTCAAATACACAAAGACTCTTCTAAGAAGTCGCACCACGCCATGGCACGCGAAGAGAGCCAGTAGCGTAGCGAGGGGGGGGCGGGGGGGGGCGGACCGCCCCGGGTGCCACCCGAAGGGGGATGACACTCGGACGTGGAGAAAAACTTACGAAAGTGGAAAATTGCCGCAAAAAATATTTTACGCTTGAACACTGACTGTTATTTAGCTCTATGGCTCGTTTGGTCGGAGATTCCCGAAAAAATATTTTATTATTTTTATTTTCTTTCCTAGCTCGAAGTGTTGCTCAGTCGGGGATTTTCCTGAAATATTCCTTGTGTTATTCTATTTTCTTAATGTTATTATGTTATTTTTATCGTAAACGTAAACTCGTGAAGTGAATTGTTATCTATTGACTGACTTGAATTAGTGAAAAAGTTGTTATTCTATTAGGTTTTTATTAGTGCTGAAAGATCATTTTAAATAAATAAGATAAGTGGATTTTTGATAGTTCACTTTTCTAATAGACGCAAAACTTGAATGCAATTATACCAGAATCGATTGATAACTGATTAAAGAAAAATGATCAACCTCTATGTTTTTTTTCTTTATTATATTGTTTTGTGTACATGAATAAATAAATAAAAAATAATAATAAATTGGAGGTTTTCAGAAAATGTTTTTTATGAATTCGAAATATGCGTTTTGAATTTGTGGAAGAAGCGCTATTTACACAGATTACCAAGTCAACTTCCGACAGTATTTACACCAAACGATTAGCTGCTTACACTGGGGTAGTTTCGCAAACTAGGGAATAGAGAACTACAGTCAGATTTTTTTATTTTTTTTTAATGAATACTGACCTCCTAACTTAAATAACTGCATTTTTATTTTTATTTTTAGAGTTAGTTTTAATAGATAAAATAATTGCCAAAGTTTTAATTTTTCGAGATCCCCCGAAAACCATCGAATCGTGTGACGTCATCACTCCTGAAAAATTAGTATAGGATAGGGCAATCAGCTGATCTACTGCGGCCATTTTGAATCCCGTTGTTCGAAGTATTCTCCCTAGAAATAGCATTACTAATCAAAGTTTCAATACAATGACTGGTGACGCGTGACGTCAGCACTAACCATTTTCAGTAATACCAACTTTACAGTGTGTTTTCACGAGAGGTTAAGGCTGGTCGCACAAGCACGTTTTCCTGATTCGATTTCCTGACGCGTAATTCCGATTCGGAATTCCGTGAGACTAGCGCAAACGTTCGTTTTTCTTCATTCGGAATGTATACTCGTCAGTACAAATAGTGGTAGCGTGGTGAACGCACAACGATGGAGGACGGAGATTTATTAGCAATTGCATTTCTGTTAATAATGAAGAAGAAAAAAATAATGGAATGATGAAAAATAATGAATTAATAATGAAAGTTTCTGCCTCACACATTATCGTGTTGCGATTCTATGCGTAACAAATACAAAGAATACGTCCGACGCACGCGGTGCCGATGCGATACTGAATAGAAATTCCCGAACGTGTGCGCCGGCACAAACAAAATGTATGCAAGCGCTGCGTTCCGCATGACGTCATTAGGTTTTTTCTGTTCGGTTTCTCCGAACGCGCCGGCTTGCATTCGGAACGTAGGTACGGAATTTTTTCCGTTCGGAAAAAAACCGAACGTGTGCGTCAGTTAATGTATTTTCTACTGATTCCATGTATTCCGGTCTCCGAATACGGAAAACGAATTCGGAAATCGAATAAGGAAAACGTGCTTGTGCGGCAAGCCTTAAAAATGCACTTTTTAATAATTTTTTAAGAACTCTACGTTTAACATTATGAAATAAAACTTATATATTCGGAATCAGCGTTCATTGGTCTATATGAACATATTTTTTTAAAGCCATAATATTTTTCACTGGAGTTCCTTATTCGTCTACCAAATGTAAGAGCACCCTCAGATTTCGATCAGTTGTCGATTCTTTGGATAAGAGGTCACCTTTGCATTACTAGCACTGTAAATCATAATACCTAAATTATTTTATCCAATATTAGGTTGGGTATTATCCAAAATCTAGTTTTAGTTACTAAAAAAAAGATACTGCATATTTTAATGTATAAGTATAATCGATAAACTAGTAGGTAATCCTTAAATCAGATTTTTGCCTTAGTCCTAATTTTGAAAAATAAAAAGTTTTTTGATTGGCGACGTTACGTGAGTATGGCGTCTTGACGGTATATTTATTGGTTGACCCGGCCTATACTAACCTCAAATTTTTTCCAGATTTAAGTTAAGAGTCAGTCCGTGTGAGAATCTAAAAGCTTGAATAAAAGTTGATGATAAAAAAAAACAAGCAAATGATTTTCTTTCGAATTTCGGAGCGTACGGTGTGCAACTCAAATTTTAAGCACATCTCAAAACTGGTTTTAATTTAACATTGAATCTGTATTCGGTAACTCGTTTTAATTAAAACTACACCCATAACATGTATATGGTTTTCCTCCGATATTTGCAGCACATAGTCTGAAACTTTCATATCTTGCAACTCGGGGAATATCTTGCAATAATAGAACTCGGGAATGGTTTCCTTCGAAATGGGTCCGCAGTTGAAAGTGTAGGCAAACTATATCAGCTGATCGATTGCGGCCATTTTGAGTCTAATCCACAGCCAAATATTGGCCATGGAGTAGTAGGTAGCATTATGGTACAGTATATTTATACGATTTTTTCGTAGTTTAAAGTTTTTCAATATTTTAAATAATAGAGATACCACTATTTTTGATACTGAATTATTTAGACCTAAATAATGTTTCAATAAACAAAACAACAAAATCTATAAAAACAGTAGATATATAAATAAACGAATAAATTAATACGATGGCTTGTGTCATTCCAACATTTCATATTTTTCACTGGAGTTCCTTATTTTGATATTTAATCTTCTTTAGCATTAAGCCATAGATGTCGCGAATCCTGTAAAAACTGAACAATCATGTTAAATACAGACTCGAGTGTAGGCGAGGTTATTTATAAATAATGCGCGTATTGGCGATATGGATATTTATTATAGTAATGGCTATAAATACGTCCTAACTAACGTGTTGGCGGTTGGAAAAAGAGAGTGAGGAGAGGCCTGCATCTCCTTTTATATGCGGGATCACCTGTCTCGCTCTTGTATGGCCGGAAACAGGTGTGCCACCCTAAAACCTCTCTCACATCCTCCCCTACTTAAACGGGAGAATCCTGGCTACATAAGTGATACCTATAGCTACATATTTCATACAATATATTTTATATTTCATATTTCACATTTAAAATTAACACATTACATTTAAAATTAACAAAACATTTGTTTTTGTTCTTTCTGTTTCCCTTCTGTCCATTTCTGTCCATTTCGGCTGCGAAGTGCTGTCACCTGGGCCGAAGCCTTCCTTGCCATGGGTTAGACCTGAAACATGGAGAAACAGAATTAGAGACACTTCTATTACGTAACATACCGGAGAGATCTAATTCGTCCGTCGACAATTCCAACGTGTCAGACGCGAATTCCTGGTTATCTTCCTCCTGCCATGAAACATGTAATTCCTTTAGCTGGTCTAAATGTCTTTTCCACACCATATTAGACTTGTTAATTTTTATGAAATATATTTTACTACCTTTTTTATCCACAATAACCCCAGGGACCCATAACCTATTACCCTGAGATCTGAAATCTCTAGTCATTACTTTCTGACCTATATTAAAACCTGATTTAACTCTACCCTTATATTGTCTTTTCTGATTGTTTTGGCTCTGAGTAACCTTTTTTATTACTTTGTTTCGTCGAGTAGAACCTGAACTACCCGTTCTATCCTCAATTTTCCTTGGAATCAGAGAGTCAAATACTGTTCTAATTTTTCTACCCATTAATAATACAGATGGCTCACATCCTGTTGTTGCGTGAACTGTATTCCTATAGTCTGCTAAAAAGTTACCTAACTTTTCTTTATAATCTGAAGGAAATCCATTATGTTTACAAATTTTTTTAAGGAAATTTTTACAAGTCTTTACTGTAGCTTCAGCTTGCCCGTTGCTACTAGGGTGATTGACTGGACTAGTGATATGTTCTATCCCATTTTTCTTACAAAAATTTTCAAAATCCTCAGAACAAAAACACGTACCATTATCACTAACTAAAGTTGCAGGAAAACCAAATTGCGAAAATAATCTATGAAGTATTTCGATATTTTCTTTTGAAGACAGACTGTTTACTTCCAGACACTCAATCCACTTTGAAGAAGAGTCTACCACCACTAAAAAATTTTTGTTATACAAACTACCATGATCAATATGTACCCTGAACCATACTTCAGGTTCATATGGCCACACTGCTAAAGAACTCTTTTGTGATTCTGGTTTAATTTCTAAACAATCTCTACAATTTTCCGTTATTTTCTCCAAATCTTGATTAATTTTTGGCCACCAGACAAAGCTTTTTGCAATACCTTTAGTCTTAAAAACCCCTAAATGAGATCTATGTAACATCTTTAAAACCTCTTGTCTTAAAGACTCAGGTACAACAACCCTATGTTGATATAAAACACACCCATTTATCAAAGACAATTCTAACCTTTTTTCCCAAAAAATTCTAATAAAGTTACCACTTTGTGCCTTTTTTACTGATGCTGGCCAACCTTCGATAAGAAAATTTTTTACTTGACCTAACACATCATCCTTTTCGGTTTCGCTTTTTATCACGTCTAAAGACAAATTAAACCCATTATTCTCGAAATAATTAATGTAATCAGACTCTATCTCATCTTCACAGCTAACCTTTTCAATCGGACACCTGCTCAGAAAGTCTGAACAATTATTTTTCGATTTTACATATTCAATTTTAAAATTAAACGAACCTAACATAATAGCATATCTCTGTAACCTTGACGCGGCAATCTTAGGTACTTCTTTATTTTCACCTAAAATTCTCACTAACGGCTGATTATCCACAGCTAAAATAAATTCTCTGCCGTACAAATATTGATAAAACTTTTTAATTCCAAAAATAATTGCTGTTGCTTCAATATCTAGAATAGAATAATTCTTTTCCGCTTTAGTTAAAGTTCTGCTTGCGAACCCAATCGGTCTTTCTACGCCATTTTGAAACCTATGAAGTAATGTTGCTGCTACCCCATTAAAACTACCATCTGTGACAAGTTTCACAGGTATATTTTCGTCAAAATGCGTTAAAATCCTATCCGAAGTTAATATTCTTTTAATTATCGCAAAACTATTTTCTTGTTCCGTACCCCATTGAAACTTAACATCTTTTTTAAGTAATTCGTATAATGGTGACAATATATTTGCCATATTTGGAATAAAATTACGATAATAACTAATCATACCTAATAAACTTCTTAAATTATTTAAATCACTAGGTGCTGGTGCATTTAAAATGGCTTCTTTATTCCGTTCACACGGTTGAATCCCTTGTTCACTTATTTTATAACCTAAAAACTCAATAACTTTTAAATTGAATTCACACTTGTCACTATTCACTGTTAGATTACAATGTTTCAACCTTTCTAACACGACACATACGTTTTTCTCTAAATCGTCTTCGTCTTCCCCTATCACGATAATATCATCCAAATAAAACGTCATGTTCTGTAATCCTGACAAACAATTTGCCATTGCCTTTGCAAATATAGCTGGCGCGGGAGATAACCCGTACACTAACCGCTTATACTGAAACAATCCTAAATGGGTATTGATTGTTGTAAAACGCCTACACTCCTTTTTTAAAACAAATTGACTATACGCCGATTTAAGATCGATTTTTGCAAAAACTTTCCCACCATTTACTTTCGTTAATAGCTCCTCTATCCTAGGTAATGGATATTTGTCAACTAATAACTGATTATTCACTGTCGATTTATAATCACCACATAATCTAATACTACCGTTTTTCTTAATTACTGGAACAATTGGACTTGCAAACTCACTAAACTGGACTTGTTCTATAATACCGTCTGACAGTAAACTATCTAACTCCCTTTCGACTTTTTCTTTCAAAGCGAACGGCATAACTCTGTGATTACGAAATATCGGAATAGCGGTCTCTTTTAAAGTTAAATTCACTTCGTACTTATTAAATTTTCCTAGTTTATCCGTAAAAACTTCCGGGAATTTTTTTACTAATCGCTGCTTCAAAGTATTCTGTTTTATACTGTTTACGATTCCGTTAATCCCGACGTTAAAAAGATTCATAAAATCACGCCCCACTATCGATAACGAAGCACTTGTGACAACAACAAATTTCAAATTGTGACACTGACCGTTAAATTCCACTTGTGGCGTAATTGTACCTACCACTTTCACGAGCGTATTGTCAAAACCCCGTAGACTAATGTCTTCGTGCACTAGCTTGATTCTACTGAATTTACTGAAATAACACTCCTTGGAAATTACGCAACAAGATGCTCCAGAATCTACCATGAATTTACTCTTGATCCCGTCTAGTGAAACTTCAATAAAAAATGGTTCGACACTATTAACTTCACCCAACTTTGTGTCCGACAACAAAGTATTCACACTCTTACGTGTTGAGGAACGCTTGCACTGTTTTGCGAGATGACCCTTCGTACTGCAAATTTTACATAAATAATTTTTATATCTACATTCCGTCGCGATGTGATTATTGTGACCACAAACGGTACAATTTTGTTTCACAGCGTTCGCTGGCGACTGTGACCGTGCCCTGTTGCTATGCCCGAAACGCTTCACGTCTCTGTCTTTCACACGCGAATTATTAAAAGAGAGTCGACCGGCCTTGAGCTGTACATTAGCGTAAACCGTATTATCAACTCGGGACTGCGCTTGAGTTGAAGCTACGAGGTCAATGCACTCGGCGACTTGTAAACATTTTTCGAACGAGTATAATTCACCCTCGAGAAATAATTTTTCCCTTACCTTTCCTGGTTTACAACCCAAAACAAAGAAATCCCTTAAATTTACTGATAAACTATTCCCAAATTTGCAATTAGTAGAAAGAGACTTTAACCGCACTGCAAACTCACGGATTGATTCGTCATTTCTTTGTTTAGCACTGTAAAACTTAGATCTCTCTTCAAAAAAACATTTCGTTGAACAACAATACTCATCAAGTTTAGATATCAAATCTTCTAACTTAATATCTGTTACCTTTTTAGGAATGCACAAATTAACCAATAAGGAAAAACAATCATCTTTCAATGCATTCAGGAAAATAGCCCTTTTTTTATCATCCGATGCAAACTTTTCATCATTCACGAGGAGAAATTGTCCGAGGCGGACCTTGAAGTTCTCCCAGTTCCCGTCACGCAAACTGAAGGACTCCAATCCTCGAGACTCCATGTTCCCAATGCCCAGAAGGTACCCAAATAGAGAGAAAGAAAACAGAAAAAACAAAAACTTCCCAATGAGGCTTCTTCTTCTGCCGTCTGCTCCCTGGACCCTGCTCCGGAAACTGCTCCTTGACCCTGTGAATTGATGGCTCCTTCCAGACCCGTCACACAGTAACACCGATGGCTACCCCAGATCACTCCTGCGACCTGGATCTCCGATCCTTGACCCTCAGAGATGTCGATTGACGCTGGACCTCCCGTGCTTCCCCCTTCCGAAAAGCTGGCTGGCTCCAGTGTCTTCTTGCACTTCACTCCTTGCAGTGAAGTGTTGGAATAATTTCGGTCCGGCCTTTCTTACCGACCCGAAATAATAATGTTACCGCGTATTTTGCCAAATTTTTGTGCCAAATTTTTTTTTGCGCGTCGATTCTTTTCGCGATCTGCCGTATTGTCAGAATCGTGTACCGTAGGCTGCGCCACTGTTAAATACAGACTCGAGTGTAGGCGAGGTTATTTATAAATAATGCGCGTATTGGCGATATGGATATTTATTATAGTAATGGCTATAAATACGTCCTAACTAACGTGTTGGCGGTTGGAAAAAGAGAGTGAGGAGAGGCCTGCATCTCCTTTTATATGCGGGATCACCTGTCTCGCTCTTGTATGGCCGGAAACAGGTGTGCCACCCTAAAACCTCTCTCACAAATCAAAAAAATATATTCTCACAATAAACAAGCACATATTAAGGAACTTAAGTTTTACTTAGTCAATATAAGAAGAACTTACTTACAAGGAGAAGCGCGGCGATCAATTCCAAAGCGTTGAACAAACGTCACTAGAAAGGAGGTGCTTGAATTTCAGATCTTTGTGATAAAATTGTTATGGTTATTGAAATAATCTCAAATTGGATATATTTAACACGATAATGATTGTGTAGTTTATACACAATATTATTTCGAACGGCGGAACCCGATCACCGCGTCCGCATGTGAAGGTTTTTAGGTTAGGAAGCAAAAGTGACGCCGAAAATTGACATTGGACATAACCATAGACAACGAAAGATTTAAGATAATAATTTCAAAAGTAAGCACCGGTCATTTCCAGTGGGAATATTGCAACACCAATCAGGATATGCTTCAAAGCTAAAAGAAATGGGGGAAAAAAGGTGCAAATCCGAAGGAAGATTTTTTTATTGATAATTATTGGCTGTTTTCAGGCGGTCTTCCTTTCATGGATGCGGGTGCGATGTCTATTGCAGTTTATGTTTTCAGACGGTCTTCCTTTCATGGATGCGGGTGCGATGTCTATTGCAGTTTATGGAATACGGACTGTCATTTCAATTCGTTTGAATACCGCCTAGACGCACTATTTTCAATTGATTGTTATTTTCTGCTTCAAAAGTAAAATGAATAAGAAGAAAAATAATGGAGAACTGTTTGAAATAATTATTTGTGACAAATATTTTTTACGGCGAGACGAAATATTGACAAATGCTTTTTCGATGACAATTTTATTTTGCGCTCTGCATAAAATGTTTATTTATATAATATATATACTATTTATTATACAGGGGATTAAATTTTGAGAAAAATGACCAAAAATGAGAAAAACAGGAATATAAAGCAGGAGTGGTTACTTAAAGCGCGTCTAAAGTTGCGTCTTGCAAAGAAAATGAGAACTGCATTTAAATTTATTTTTTTAAAAATGGTTATTAGCCCGCTAAAATGCATTGAAAATCAGAAAACAAACCTAAAACCATGTTTTTTTAAAATTTTTAATAATTTTTTTTTTCAGTAATCTAACCTTTTAACGTTTGTTTATTATTAAAAAATGCGTATAAATGACAAAAATTAAAAAAAAAGTTCAACTTTATGAATACAAGTAAGTCAACAAGAACTCTGATTTTATCCAGAAAAAGTGTTATTTTCCCCTTTTATTTTTTTAACCAACACATCACATGATTGAAAAAAAAAAATTTTTTGGTTCTTTGTACTGCAGTTATGTAATAAAAAATAAGTTTGGTACAAAATATAAAATATGAACCCTTTGTTTAATTTTTTTTCCAAATCACGAAATCTATTTTTTTTCGAAACTTCCGGCCATTTTAGCGGGCTAATAGTGAACAATAATTTCATTTTTTTTTACGTTTTCGAATAGCTACAGATCATACGAAACTTTTGAGACCCCGGGCGTTTAACCCGCCCAGATCCACGATGCGATTTTAGTTTACAAAGCTCTTTCAAACATCAATAACTCCTCAAATGCTTCAATCATTAAATCAACATTTTAGGTATTCCTAAAAAATATATTTTGGATCCGTAAAAAATATTAAAAAAATTGTGACGATTCTGTATAAAATAATAAAAAATGTTTTCCTAAAAGTCGACACATTTCTATGTCAGATGAGACAACAAATTTTAAATTTCTACGGGAATAACAGAGAAGACCAAACATTAATTCATTCCAACCTCATTAACCTACGTCCAATATTACGATCTCCTTTTAGTGATGTATGATAAAAAGAGATGTAAAATAAAACGTTAAAACCTTTTGCCTATCTGTAGAGACTATTTTACTTCTCAAAGTTGACATCATAATACGTTTGTCGTCGCTTTCTAGTGCATTTATTTGAAATGTCTGGAAACAGAGATGACAATATTAAATATCTTGCTGCAAAAAAATTTGGGTTGCTTGACATTCCGTTTTCATAAATAAAGAGCCACAAAAAAAATAAGGAACAACATCGGAAAGTTCGGCCGACCGACCACCTGATCCTCAAACCAGAGTCATTTTTTAATCCCTTTCTGCGTATTTCCTTAAAATTAACGACAAAATGGTACGATGGTAGACAAACAGATGACGGGGGACGTTTTTTGTTTAGTTTTATGGGTTTTGGGTTATTTGCAGGGTCATGCCACATTATTTAAGAATTATGCCACATTAGTTATTAATTATGCCACATTAGTTATAAATGTTTGTTTACTTTCATTTTATTTTTATCAATTAATCTCTTCGTGGAAGACTTGATTAAGACAATGACAATGCAGTACTTTTTTTACAATAGCTCCACACAGGAGGCCCTGAGGAAAATAATTCCCCTCATGGCCTATGTCATTCTTGGGGATGATCTGTGGGGGGTCTTTTCAGGAAAGGAATGTTAGGAAGTTCTGAGAAGGAAAAGGATATAAGGGGTGGGTAGGAATCTGGGTGTCATTGTGTCCAGGAGGACGTATGAATCCATCTCTTCCACTGCGGTATAAGGCGATGTTCCGAGAGAGTACAGCTGGAGAAGTCAAAGAGACTCCCTCGACCATTCTCTCCTGATCCGGCCTGCCATGCAGTAGGTAGGCAGATGCATCCACCGCCAAAATCAGGACAAATTTCTACCTACGAACCCGGGCACCCCTACTAAGTCACGAAACGTAGCTTACTACTAGGGGTGACCTTTGGCAGATTTGTTGGTTATCCAAAAAATGGTTCCCGGGGCGGCGGCACCCATACCCACCTCCCAAATTGAAAAGCAAGGCATTGAACTGGCAAAGGAAGGATAATTGTTGACATGCTGTATAAATGAGATTCCTGATATATATGTGTTGTAAAACCATATAGTTACATTAAAGGTAGAGCCATGTTAATTTGTGGAGATCTGGAAGAGATACAAGATACAAGTCCGATAAAAATTATAATAATTTCCACCTTTTTCTAGCACCGTCTAGTGATAAAGTCACGTCAAGTGTACTTGTGGATGGGATTAAAATGTACGCTTATTTAGTTATGGCATTCAAAAAGGAAGATATGACGCGAAGTGAATAGCCAAGGAAGTCACGGCATGGTCAAGTGAATCAAATACTTTCGGTCGGACCATGCCAAGAGACAGAATAATAGAAATATACAGATAAATCCTTTTTAATGGTTTTGGTGGTATATCCTCTCTGCTGCAGAAGGTAGTTTCGGTATTGAAGACAATACTTCATCCAAAATACGATTGTAAACATTACTGCACCACCATAAAACTCTTTTGAGAGGGTCGGGTGCAATATTTAGAATCTTACCTACTATTTTATTACCAAAACTACCCCTATAAAATAATTATTTTAAAAAGGGACTTTCTTTCCATTGAAACAGTAGCAAAGTGACGTCTTTACAAATGATTATTACATGGAAGGAAGTAGCAATAAATATAAATGGTTAGGTTTCAATGAATTGAAGGTACAATTTGCAATGAATGTTAGGATTTTTAGAATATATTTTTTTGGGAATTATTGATTATTTTTACTATTTTAGAACGCTCACTGTCTTTGTTTAACTTGCTATTTCGATCATCTTCTAAAATGCATATTTTTCATAATAACGGCATGCCGCCACCTCTAAAACCATTTATTGGACAACTAACACTTCTGCCATAAGTGACCTTAAGTAGTTTGTTACGTTTGGTGACTTAGGAGGGGTGCCCAGGTTCATGGGGTAGGTTTGGTTCCGGATCTTGGCGGCGGGTACGTCTACCTACCAACTGGCTCTGCGTGACTGGCCGGGTCGGGAGAGACTGGTTGAGGGAGACCTTTTGACCTCTCCAGCAGGAAGACCTTTCCCCAAAGATGACATAGGCCCTAAAGCGAATTATTTTCCTCAGGGCCTCATGTGTGGAGCTAATGTAAAAAAATCTGTATATCTGCACTACAGTATCCACAGCTTAAGTTCTTATAGTTTCGTATAGTACGAGATGACGTGTGGACGCCATTTTACGATTTATTGTAGATTTACTATAGACGAATGCATTACATAATACATATGTAGGTAAATATAATAACAAAGTCTTTGTTTTGCTTTTTTGTAGAAATCTTTTACATCTACATTTTAACCTATATTTTGTTATGAAAAACACATCGGATTAATGTTAAAATAACATTTTACCTAAATGGTTTTGGTCGTTATGTTCCTGTGAAATAAATGTTTTTAATTTGCTATGTAAACTATTTCCACCCATAAAAGTCAATTTTATCCTAAAAGTTATCACTAAAAATCGATATAAAAAAAAAAAATTCGCAAAAATTTTAAAACATACGAGTATTAAAAAAATACTAGTGGGAGTTCACACCGGTAGAAGCGAAACCTTTAGAAAATTAAAGCAGACAAGAGTCGGAAGGCTACGAAGCACCGCATAAAGAGGAGACCGATTATTCTAACCCATTCTCTAAAAATGCTATAGATGCATGTGTTTGTCTCTTTTTAGTGTCGCTTTTTCGTTTATCCAGTTTCAAATCACACCGGTGCTAAAGAAGTTTTCACTTCAAAGTAATTATATCATTATTTTTTTCGTGGTTTGCTTATTGTTTTTTTTTAGTGTCGCTTTTTCGTTTCATCCAGTTTCAAATCACTACGATGCTAAAGAAGTTTTTCACTTCAAAATAATAATAAAATTATTCTTTTCGTGGTTTGCTTATTGTTTCTTTTTAGTGTCGCTTTTGCGTTTCATACAGTTTCAAATCACAACGGTGCTAAAGAAGTTTTCACTTCAAAGTAATTACAACATTATTTTTTCTTGGTTTGATTATTGTTCTTTTTAGTGTCGCTTTTTCGTTTCATCCAGTTTCAAATCACAACGGTGCTAAAGAAGTTTTTACTTCAAAGTAATTATATCATTATTTTTTCGTGGTTTGCTTATTGTTTTTTTTAGTGTCGCTTTTTCGTTTCATCCAGTTTCAAATCACTACGGTGCTAAATAAGTTTTTCACTTCAAAATAATAATAAAATTATTCTTTTCGTGGTTTGCTTATTTTTTCTTTTTAGTGTCGCTTTTGCGTTTCATCCAGTTTCAAATCACAACGGTGCTAAAGAAGTTTTCCCTTCAAAGTAATTACAACATTATTTTTTCTTGGTTTGCTTATTGTTCTTTTTAGTGTCGCTTTTTCGTTTCATCCAGTTTCAAATCACAACGGTGCTAAAGAAGTTTTCACTTCAAAGTAATTATATCATTATTTTTTCGTGGTTTGCTTATTGTTTTTTTTAGTGTCGCTTTTTCGTTTCATCCAGTTTCAAATCACTACGGTGCTAAAGAAGTTTTTCACTTCAAAATAATAATAAAATTATTCTTTTCGTGGTTTGCTTATTGTTTCTTTTTAGTGTCGCTTTTGCGTTTCATCCAGTTTCAAATCACAACGGTGCTAAAGAAGTTTTCACTTCAAAGTAATTACAACATTATTTTTTCTTGGTTTGCTTATTGTTCTTTTTAGTGTCGCTTTTTCGTTTCATCCAGTTTCAAATCACAACGGTGCTAAAGAAGTTTTCACTTCAAAGTAATTATATCATTATTTTTTTCGTGGTTTGCTTATTGTTTTTTTTATTGTCGCTTTTTCGTTTCATCCAGTTTCAAATCACAATGGTGTTAAAGAAGTTTTTCACTTGAAAATAATTATAATTTTTTTTTCGTGGTTTGCTTTCGCGTAAAACTGTAACAAAATTTTAAATTCGAGTGTTCTTAAGTATTGTATTTTTATTGTAATCTATATCTCTATGCAACTAGTATTAAAACCATTTTATCTGGTATTAACTTAGATCAGCAAACATAATAAGCTATTTTTTACGATAAAGTATTTATGAAATGATAGTAGGTCGGTGTCAGCCCTTAGCACCTAGCGCATTCCACATGTGGCTTTCTGAAACAAGGGTACTATTCTGAAGGCTAACGTGACCCTAGGCGGTCGCTGTCATAGCCGGCCCGCCTTGTTGGGCGTTTCAAATAATATTTGATTATTTATTATGAATGATTTTTTTAAATATTTCAGTTTTAGGGCACACAATCAATATTTTTTTCTTACAATAAATTAATATAAGCCAAATTAAAAATATTCACCATAATATTTTTACAAAAAACCTGAAATAATTTCCAAATCCCATAGAGTAACGCTGTGTTACAAGACGGTTTGTCGAGGGTATTTTTAGCATGGTATGGGAAAGGTTAAATGTAAGGCCATTTTTTTTCTCTCTATGGAGAGCGACACGCGCTAGTCTGCATGTCACTTAACTAGTTGACAAAGGCCTCCTCCAACTGTCGCCATTTCTCTCTATCATTAGCGATTCTTGTCCATGTACCACCTGCTATAATAGAACATAATTATTGTAACATTTTGGAGTAGAATTTTGAACTTGTTTACTTACTTAATTGTGTATTGTGTGTGCATACAAGTGCAGTAATGTGAGCTCAATAGGATATTTACACAAACTGGAAAACCGTTAAATTTGTGTGAAATATTTCAAGTTTACATTTCTGATTTTTATCTTCTTACTAAATAAATGCAATAAAAATGTTTATTATTACCGATGGCCGAACGGTGACGTCACAGAATATTTAAATCATGAATAACTCCGCCGGTTTGATAAAAATATCGCTAAAAGTTATGAAGATGAAGAATTGATTATAGATTCGGTTTTCTGAAATCTAGTATGTAAGTATGAAAATTAGAATCGCTTGCACATCTTGATTGAATATCAGTTGGAAATATGATGTCTTGTATTTTATTAACTTTATTTCAGTTTTTTTTTCAAGGTCGCCTATTTTCCACGGTTCAAGATCCGCCAGTTCTATTATATTACACAAGACGCAATTGGAATGAAATTGTCACAAGCCCAAAAGGCTAGATTCGTGGAAATTGCAATAATTGTCTATGACTACATTATTGTCTATGCATAACCTGTATATTTTGATGACAGATGCTTTCTTCATCGCCAGTCGTTTCATCCTGTTACCAAACTCCGTTTAACTCATTTTCATTTCACACTTGTGATAGTTAATGGTAAGTCTGACACTTATATATTTTGGCAGCGGCCGTTATTCCAAATAAAACTGGGCGATCATTCTTTTTCAATGTGTGTTATTTTTTTAACAATTATTAACACACGCTCAAATGCACAACTGCGCTGTTTCTACCGCGACCAAACTTAACTTACACCAATCAGTACACCTAAATTAGGGAACACATATGACATTTTGTTGAGGAACGCTTAAACTGTCAGTTTGACGTCTACCTATTTTAAGGTCAGTGCTTCTGTGAAATAATTAATTTGCTACTATTGAGTTTGCTTGAGCAGTATTATAGAGAGACAGTAACAGTCTAGGGTTTACTGTTTATATTCAACAGCATCTGCTCACACTTTCTTCTAATTCCAATCTCCGCCAGTCATACTAATATTACCATCATCGTGTATCCATTGTTACTCATATCGCATATTGTATAAATCAGTTCTGTTGTCGAGTACAATAACATAAATAACTTTGGCAAAGCGGATTGTTGAATATATGTCCCAGAATAATATTGGCAGATTACGGTATTTTAAATTGCTTTGATTAAAAACTTACTCATATTATAAAAAATATGGATTTCCGTTATTCCGTTAGAAACGGGGTGGCGAATCCAATATAAGGTAATCCTATATTTTTTTGAAAGCGGGTACGGGTACCGTCGCCCCTAGAACCACTTTTTGGATAACCAACATCTTGACATAAGAGATCCCAAGTGGTTCGCTACGTTTTGTGAGTTACCAGGGTTGCCTAAGTTCATGGAGTGAGTTTTGTCTAGATCTTGGCGGCAAATGCCTTTGCCCACCTACTGCTTGGCGGGCTGGATCGGGAGAGGCTGGTTGAGGGAGATTCTTTGACCTCTCTCCAGCCGGACTCTATAGACTCATCGGCTTGCACCGTAGTGGGAGGGATACATTCATACTTCCGTCACTCCTGAACATATTGATCCTTGGTTTCTGCATATCCCATAACTTCCGCTCCTTTCTCTCCTTAAAAAGCCCCTCCACACAGCATTTCCAAAGATGATTCTGTGTGGAGTTAACGAAAAAAAGGTAATCCGGTTTATCTTTAGAGATGAATATTGTATATATTAAGTTATCCCTCGATTGATTACAATTTTCTCAACAGTTTTCAAATTTCATCTTTAAGATCAAAGTAAACTCCCATTAATTATGTCCTTGTTTCAAAATTTATCTATACATATGTGTTCAATGTTTTGGCAGAATATTCCCAGCGAAACCAAATATTCAAAGCTCATTCCGAGTAGAGTTCCGTTTCAATTATTTTCTGTTTCAGGTAAATTTGTTTTGGCTTGAACCAATTACCAAACGCTACCACAGCAGGGCCATGGATCTACTAAAACCAGATACTATTATCATCAAGAAGGAACCAGGGTCCCAGGAAGAAGGTGGAGGTGTAATGCTGTATACAGATATAGATTTCGACCTCCCAGATGTAAAGAAGGAATGTTTGCAATATGAGGAGAAGACTCAGACAGACAGTTAGTTTTGCTTCTGTTGCATATTATAATATACTAGCTTTTGCCCCCGGCTTCGCTCGCATAGTATTAGCGGGGTACCCATAGCGCCTCCTCCACCTTCCCTATCCCCCCCTCCTCCTCTCCCCCCCCAAATTTCCCCTCACCCTCACACTCCCCCACCAACCTCCGCCCTCCCCAATACCCCCCCTACCCCCCCTCCGCCCTGTCCCCACATTCTATCTCCCCCCTAACCCCCCCTCCATACCCGTTACATTCACTTTTCAAACAGCTCGCGTGTCACCTATTGCAATTTTGGTATATAAATTTCATAATGCCAGAGCTCTAAGCTATAGCCAATAGAATATTCTAATGTATGAGCTATATTATTGTAAAGTTTCATTAAAATCCATTCAGTAGTTTTCGCGTGAAAGAGTAACAAACATACATCCATACAAACTTTCGCCTTTATAATATTAGTAGGAAGTAGGATTCATCGGATACATATTCTATGCATCTGTTATATTGATTGTAAAACATATTGATGTTTAATTTAAAAAGGATGTTCCAAATTTAATGGTGATCCGTGACTCTTCAATGAGCTAGAGTGTTAGAATACTGGGATTGAAAAATCCGATATTATTGATGTTGTAGCTGAATTTTTTTTTTCCCGAAATTCCTATTTTTAGCATCAACTCTCTTAACACTCCAATACACGCGTGTCATCTCACAGATGACCAGTTCTGTTTTTTCGTCATAAGTTTGATGAAGGGAGGGGAGCCTGGTCTCCCGCCCCAGTATTCCCCAAGCTCGCTTAGCTCACTTTTGATAATTTTTTTTGTTTTTTTGTTTGTTTATTCACTTTTGACAAATAAGTGAACAGTCATCTGACAGGTGACACGCGTGTATTTATGTCTCACTAGGGGGCGCGTGTATTGGAGTGTTAAAAGTGAAACTTTTGTAGCCCCGCTATGATTTTTATTTCTGATGAAACGGAAATGACGATTACTGCACCTGCGACGCACATCTGCGCTCATTGACCGATTTAATTATGATGTCACTTTTTGAGGCTCCTATTGGTTGAGATATAATATGGAAATTTCGCTGGTCTGCGCTCATTGGTCGCTTTGATTATGACCTCGCTTTTCAAGTAGTGGTTGAGATTGTTTTGTTAAGTTTTTTTTATTTGAGGTAGGCCATGCCTACTCAGACTGAAAAATTTCTTACAAAAAAACAAAAATTTTAAATAAAAAAATAAAACCATTTTCAGCTACAACCTCAAATAAAATATTAATATGTATCTTTGCAGGTAAATTTCATACTACTACATTCTTAACTTATATTGCTCACATTAAGTTCCTGATTCCTCAAGTTTCAATATTTTTACAATATTAAGTGTATTTAGTGCATAGGTTTAAAGATGCAGTTTAACGGTTGATAATAAAAGAGACGTAAACATCAGTTTTTGAACTGTAGATGGCATAAAATATTACCTAAAATATTAATACGTGGGTTCTCAATACAAAATTTTAAGTGCGAAGAACATGTCGATGTAGATTTAAATACATCATTGAAGACGAAGGTAACGATAACAATTTAACGAAAATATGAAAGAGAACAAGACACCGAAAAATAGAAAAAGATAATGGTAAAAATGTAATGAAACCGAACATCTTGTCTAACCGGGACGTGCGCCTTAACCGATTTCGCCATTGCCACCTTCTGTCAAACCGTCATACTTGTCAATCCCATATTTCATTTTTTTATAATTAACAATATTATCTTCAACTAATTCTTTTTTCCATATATGGAAAAAAGATTTAGTGTTTTAGAAAGAATGTTTTTTCCAGTTGTGACCATTATCTGTTTCTATTTTTCTGTGTTTTGTTCTCTTTCGAATTTTCTTAGATTATTATTGTTATCTTCTTCAATGATATATTACATTGATGGGAATAACTTCAAAAGTAAAAAGAGAGGGTTATTCTTATAAAAAAATTGAAGATTTAAATACGTAAACGAACACAACCACTTAACACAGCACTAAAATTAATTTGGAAAATAATCCTACTTAAACCGATTACATAAACATCAGAACTTCTGTGAAAGAATGTGAGAATAGATTCAGCAGATGGGGATGCTTTTACAGATAAAGAATTAGAGAACACTAGAAAGCGAAGACGAGAATTAATGATGAATACATAGAATTAAACACATCTGCCCTGATGATGGTCACTGTAACGCTGTCCGAAACGTTGGCCTAAGAAGGAGGTGTCGCAACACGGTAAAATACCCCCAAAATAACTAACGAAGATGAATACATAGTTTAACTACCGGAGACTTGGAAAATTTGATGTCTCGATTATTTTATGAAAACTGTGGTCCGTGCAAGAAGTTTTATTGTTTTCTATGTCCCATCCAACATAAGGCAGATTGCAGTCTCCAGTCAAAGTTATAGTGGTGCCGGGAAATTTTCTTAAGATTGCTTTAACTTAAAGATAGTGGTCTTTATGTAATCAAACGTCAGGATGGCGAAATGTAGAATAGTCGATAATATTTGTTTTTCTTTTAGAAACAAAATATAACACTTTTGTATGCAAGAGATCAATGTAAGTTCTGTTGTTCTTTTACCAGGTGGCATCAATGTGCAGACTGTTACTATTAAGGCTGAACAAAGACCCCGAGAAGAAGATGAAGGGGGCTTTCCTTACATGGAAATGGATATTGACCTACCGGATATTAAAAAGGAATGTTTCGAACGCTTTGGAAGAATTACCCAGAAAGCAGGTAAAACTAATTTTTCTTTATAAGATTTATAGCAATTCACCCAAACCATTTTTAATATTTTTTCATGAATTTCCAGTCTTTAATTTATTTATCTACACTTAGTGATAATAATACATCTTGTTGAGCCTTCTTTATCCATTTTGTTTTTTTTTTTTTTAATTTCTTGTCAGATTTGAAGAGGCAACGTGTGGAAAAACTATTCTCTTGCTCCAATTGTAACTACTCCTGCTCTAAAAAGACCAATTTAAAAAGGCAATTGGTTACCCACAGTAGAGAAAAACCTTTTTCTTGTTCCGAGTGCAAGCATTCATGTTCTCAAAAGAGCACTCTGACTAGACACATGCTGACTCACAGTGGACTTAAACCTTTTTCATGTTCCGAGTGCAGCTATTCAAGTTCTCAAAAGCATCATCTGACGACGCACATGCTTACTCACAGTGGAGAAAAACCTTTTCCTTGTTCCAAGTGCAACTATTCATGTTCTCAAAAGGGCAATCTGACGATCCACATGCTGACTCACAGTGGAGAGAAACCTTTTTCTTGTTCCGAGTGTAACTATTTATGTACTCAGAGAGGCAGTCTGTCTAGACACATGATGACTCACAGTAGAGAAAAACCTTTTTCGTGTTCCGAGTGCAAATATTCATGTTCTCAAAAGGGCAGTCTGACGATCCACAAGCGGACCCACAGTGGAGAAAAACCTTTTTCATGTTCCGAGTGCAACTATTTCTGTTCTCTTAAGCGCAAGCTAACGGGGCACATGCTGACTCACAGTGGAAAAAAATTCTTTTCATGTTCCTGCTGCAACTATACATGTTCTCACGTTGGAGATTTAAAGAAACACATGCTAACTCACAGTGGAGAAAAACCGTTTTCATGTTCCGAGTGCAACTATTCATGTTCTGTTAAGTGCAATCTGACGAGGCACATGCTGACTCACAGTGGAGAAAAATCTTTTTCTTGTTCCGAGTGCAACTATTCTTTTTCTCTAAAGGGATATTTAAAGAGTCATATGCTGACTCACAGTGGAGAATAACCTTTTTCTTGTTCCGAGTGCAACTATACATTTTCTTGAAATGGAGATTTAAGACAACATATGCTAGTATGATTTTAAGTTTTCACGGCCAAAATATTTTCTTTATTTATTTTTGGGGTTTTATGCCGTATTGCGCTCCCTCCTTATTTGTGTCCATCATCAAATCAGATGTGCAAATGAAATTGGTGAAAGTATGTGCTTACATACGTAGAAGCGATACCGTGTTGCCAGCTCCAATTCTCTAAGAATTGCGAGCTAATGAGGAATTCTTGGTTCACTCCACAGCCAAAGTAAGTTCACAATGGAGCTGGAAAACAATTATAAAATCTTAGCTTTTCTAGATGTGGAAGTTACGCGAAAAGAAGATGGTAGCCTAGGATACACAGTATATAAAATCAACGCATATTAATCGGTATCTATATACTGATTCGCATCACCACCCAGCTCAGAAGAGAAGATTCATCCTTGCGTTGGTAACCCGATCGACCAGAATTGAAGAGCCGAAAATTGGAGCATAACTTACCAAGCTCACCAATACACTATAGCATAACGGTTATCCAGCAAGGCAGACAAGGCAAATCATAAGAGCCATAAATCTGCACCAAACGAAGACAGAATTGAAGTAGGGTCAAAGGGCTGCACTTTCTTTCCTTGTTTTCACAATGTCACAGAAAAAAATTGCCAGGCTATTGAGGAAAGAAACCATCAAGACTGTCTTCGTGACCACAACTAAAATACAAGATCTACTGAGGTCTGCTGTTCCGGATGTGACTGTATAAACTCAGCTGTTCCGGATGTGTCAAGTTTTATGTAGGCCAGACAGAGCGGACGATCTCCAAAGGGATATCAGAACAATTTCGAGCATGCAAACTCGGCCACCCTGACAAATCGGCTATTCCCGAGTATATAATTGAAACCGGCCATTACTTTGGATTTGTTCCTGAAGTCCTGGGAAGACCCAAAACTTAAAGCACGCCTAATTACGGAGGCATTTGAAAATCACAAAAACCCCATTAACACTAATAGAGAGGACGGAGCTAAACTCAATAGTTCTTGGTATCCGGTGATTGGCGGCTAAACCAACCTAAGCGCAGAAAACCATGTTGATTTTTTCTCTAACACCAGCTCGTAGAGAAGTGGAGATGGCAGCACGGTATCGCTTCTTCATACATAAGCACACACTTTCGCCAATAACATTTACTCATCTGGATCTGCCCTAATTGATGGACACTGTAACGCTGTCCGAAACGTTGGCTAAAGAAGGAGATAGCTCAACCCGGCTTAACACCCCAAAAAAAATATCGAAAAAAACGTAAGCTGACTTATAGTGTAGAAAAACCTTTTTCATGTTCTCGAAAGGGCTATCTCACAGCCACCCGCTGACTCACAGTGTTTTATGATCCGAGTGCAGCTATTCGTTTTCTAAAATGTGAGGTTTGAAGAAGTGGGTACGTGTGAACTAACGTTACAGTCTGTTTTTTCTGCTCTTATGCGTTTCCTCGACGAGATTTTAACAATACATTATTTTTTGGTCCGTGCTTTACGAATTCAATTCAACTTCACAAAATTTAGATTTGCTTGAAACTAGCAGTGATCAGTTAGATCTGTTGTTACACCACGGAGTCTCCGATATTTAAAATAAGAATATTCTTAAAATGGTTATAATGACTGAAACTGATGAATTTCTTGAAATTATTCTGAATCCCTTCGTAAAAGGTGTCTTGGTTTCCTTTCAAAAGTAATGTTTTGAATTATTTAAAAATGTTATTTTCCTATACCCCCATCACGAATATTAAAAAAATATATGTATATTTACGTAGTTAGGTATGTATTTTGATTAAAATTTTGACATAAGCGATACATTTTTTCACGGTGCCATTTTAAGCTTGTCGCATTTGAGAACATAAGAACATTTGTAAATAAGAAAACAAAATGAAATCCTGTATTATGAATATATGAAATACAATATTGGAATGACCAAGAATTATACATATTTATATACTTACTAAAAAACCCAGTGAAAATTTTATTCAATTGACAAACGGCCGCGGATATGAAAACATTACTAATTAAAAATTTGTTCATTGAAAGAAATACACATGGTTTCCACGGCCTGAGAGGGTAGTTTATCTCCGTTTTAACCATTGATGTCCGAACGATATTTGTAATTTTTCCATAGTATTTTGAATGTTCTATATATTTCTTATTTTTGAAGGTGTCGTAAAAACAAATACCATTTATGAAAACTAGATAAAATTATCTTTTAGATTTGTGTATTTGAAATACACTTTAGTTTTCAAAAACTGCCATATTTTAAGATTCAAACTCGGAAAAAAATTTTAAAAAATTTCCTCCCAAAACATTTTTGACCAAAATGTAGAGAAGTTAAAAAAAATCAAAACTACAAAAACACAGTCCTTTTATGTAATAAATTTGGAAGGAAACTATCACCTCACTTTTTCGTCGTGCATACAATAAAAAAATTCAAAATTTTTTTTATTGCCATACACATATAGTAACCTATAAAACAATATTCTGACAGTTCAACTTTGAAAGTACGGCGTTTGTACAATAACTTGATTAAACTGATGTAAACCACACAAATAATATGGTAAATATATCAATTATGTGAACAGAAGAGTAAATTCGTCACTACAATAGACATTATTTTTGTTAGTGCCTAAATCACAACATTTAGGCACTAACAAAATTTTCCATATCCCGTCATAAACACACCGAACTGTTTTGTCATCGCGGGCCGATATGCACAGGCGCACCAATAATGCCCCTAGCGGAGAAGAATTAAAACAACATTGTTTCCTAGGAAATTAAAACCATTTACAATGTTGTCAGATCTTAATGCATTTTAACAGCGTGACCACGCAAGAAACGTTATTGGTAATAAAACGTGATTTAGTGTATACGGAGTTTAATTATGTTATTGCAATAACACAGTTAATTGGTCGCGCTGTGGTTTTTTTTAGTAAGGCTGTTAATAATTATTCTATTTATAAAATATGTATGTAAGTAACCTTAGAGGAATATGAATTACACAGTAAATACATTAGAATGGGCACATAGTGAGTAAAGCATATTATTTCAAGTTGAAAAGATATCTGAATGAGTATTGTGTACCTAAGTAAATACAGCTCTAATGTGCGTGTAAAACGGCAAAGAATAGAAAATGAAAGTTGTGAACATAATATTGTTACATTAATGTTTCATAGAGAGGGTGGAAACCTACTGCTGTGAAGGAGTATATTATAATGTAATAATGTAGAGACACCATGTGATGAAATTTGATTTGAAATAAATTATATGCTATGTTATTACTTAATTATGTTTATCTAAAGAGTTTGTTACAAATACTATTAAAATAGTTAAGAGTGGGTGTTGTTCTTGATCCAAGGGATGTAGGAGGTGACCCTGACGTAAACATCTGGATAACCCACAGCGCAGGGCTTTCCCCTGGAGATAGGGTTACCATCTGACCGGATAAATCCGGTCGAGACCGGATTTTAAGGGTTTAGACCGGACTCCGCCCGGATTTCATCCAAGACCGGATTTTTTGTAAAGCCACGCAAAAATCACAGTCGCTGAGCCTGAGCGTCCCGTGCGCCGTGTCGCGCTCAATCAAATAAATGAAACCAAAGAGCATACACAAATACAAGCGATGATGTGTGCTGCGTGCATGCGGGAGCATCTGAATCATAAATAAACCAGTCATATCTGAATCAAAACTTGGATGAATAAATTGTGGGTGTTGGTTGTCCAGTTCATATTCTTCATAAGGGACCGTTCAAGTATTGTTGTTCAACGCGTTGTTCGAACCCCACCCCAAGTGCGTTACGTAACATGTTTTTCTTTATTTAAATAAAAAACTAGGGAATTAAAATCTTCCAAGTTGGCAACCCTTTTCGTTTATGTTGTACGGGGAATTGATCGTCATTTTTTTGTTGAGCGTCATTTTTTATTTTATTTTCGTTGTCAGTAGTCGTTAGTGTTCTAAACACGAAATACACATAAACACTAATTTCTGTAGTCAGTGTTGTTAAAGTGAGTTTGGAGGTACCATAATATCCTGAAAACATATATGGAACATAACATATGAATGATGTTATGTGAGAGTTTTTAGTTAGAACAATGCTTTTTAGTTATTACACACAGGTTAGTTTACTGCTTAAATATAATAATATTACATATAGATATTTTTCAGTAGTAGGTACATGCCTAGTCACACCCAGAACATGAAAAAGGTTTTTCTCAACTGTGAATCGCGCTGTGCATTTTTATATCTGCTTTCGAGAACTTGAATAACTGCATTCGGGACAAGAATATGGTTTTGTGTGCTGTATGTAGGTAAGCATGTGATTTTTGATGCCTCTTTTTAGAACATGAATAGTCGCAGTAGAAACATGTAAGAGGTTTTATATCACTGTAAGTCAGCAAATGATTTCTAAGAAGTTCATTTGTACAACATAAATAATTGCAGTCGGGACATGAAAAAGGTTTTTCATCAGTGAGCGATAGCATGTGCCGTTTAAGTTATTTTTTTTCGAGAAGAAGAATAGTTGCAGTCAGGACATGAAATGGGTTTTTCTCCACTGTGGGTAAACATGTGATTTTTAGATTTCTCTTCGTAGTACTTGAATAGTTGCAGTCGAAACATAAAAAAGGTTTTTCTCCACTATGAGTCGAGTCAGCAAGTGACTTCTTAAATATCCCTTTTCAGAACACGCATAGTTGCAGTCAGGGCATGAAAAAGGTTTTTCTCTTTTGAGAATCATACGGTGGATTTTTAAATTGTCCTTTTGAGAACTTGTTTAACTTCATTCCGGAAAGGAAAATGGTGTCTGCTGTGCGTAAACATGTGATTTTTGGCGCCTCTTGGTAGAACATGATAGGTCACAGTGGAAACAGTAAAAGGTTCTATGTCACTTGGAGTAAGCAAATGATTTCTAAGACGTTCTAAAAGATACTTGCCGCCAACGGGACTTGAACAGGTGTCCTTCTGATTGCCAGTCAGGTGCTCTGACCACTGAGCTATGGCAGCTTATGTAATGCCCGCCAAATAATTCAATGTATACTAGTGTTTCATTCAACAATTACTGTTTAATACATTTTTCCACCTGAAAACTAACTTCGTTCCTTTAAAAGTACGAGATCTCTTTGAAAAATATAAAATTAACGAAGGCGAACGCAATAAGAAAAATACTGAAATAACACTGATGTACCAGAATGCATAGCCTACATAAATATTTCGATAAAACCTTTGGACTCATTCAAATGCTTTGATGTATTAAAGCAAAATCAGGAGCTACAATTTGACAATATCACAGATTATATTGTATTTTTGAGAAACAAAGGAATCATCATTGACGATGTTACGATACTAAAAAATTTCTTAACACAAAGCGATTTTTATGACGAGCTAGCTGAAAAGCAATGGGTAATTTTTAAATGCGTGCAATGATAGCACTCGTTTTACCCAATTACTGAAGATTTGTCAGTATTTTTTTGGATTACGCCACACAACGCAAATGTGGAACGAATTTTTTCAGGTTCAACAGGTTGTCAGTTGAGAAATATTACTCACACAATACAACTTCAAACATATGACATATGCCGAATTTCACAGTGAAATTTCTACAAAAACAAACGTTTTGAAAGCTGTTTGCTAGTGGATAAAAATATAATGTGCAAAAAATATAACTCAAGTTAATAAAACCTAATTACAATCTACTGAGTTTTATTTTCAGCCAAAGACCGGACTTTTTTACAGAAATCAGGATTTTTCACTGCTTGCAATCGGCTTTTCGAATTCAAGCCCTGGTAACCCTACCTGGAGACCACACCGACCAACACATTTCCATCTGCGAGTGGGCCACCGGAGTCTCCCTAAATAATGAAAATAATTGCTTCAGAAAAAAATAATGTTTCATAAAGAGGATTGTTTAAATTTCGAGGTGTTTAAAGTGAATGAAATATGATGATGCGATAGTAATTGGGCGTTAGTAATGATTATTAATAATCAATTTAACCATTTTTTGATCTGATATTAATTGATGAATACTTAGAGCAGGTGGGTGAGTTTGTGTATTCGGCAAGTATTTTTTTTTTTACATAAGCCCCACGGGCTGCTGTGTGGAGGGTCTTTTGAGGAAAAGAATGAGTTGAAATTCTGGGAAGGAAAAAGGGAAGAAGAGGTAGGAATCGAGGGGTCAGTGTCTCCAAGACAGAGTGAAAGACGTATGAATCCATCCCACAACTGCGGTGCAAGCCGATTTCCGAGAGAGTCCTGCTGGAGAGGCCAAAAGGTCACCTAAATCAGTCTCTCCCGATCCGGTCTACGACGCAAGTGATGGGCAGTTTATCCACCACCAAAACTCGGATAAACCCCACTCCATAAACCTGGACACCTCTGTTAAGTCACCAATCGTAGCGAACCACTTGGGATGACCTTTAGCAGCGCTGTTGGTTATCCAATAAGCGATCCCGGGGCGGTAGTACCCACATAATTGGAAAGTATTTTGAATAATTGAAAGAAGTGGGATTGGGTGTAAAAATGAATTATTCTTCGTACCTATGCTTATAATGCGGCGCTGATTTCTTACAGTATTCAATATCTTCAGTATCTTGTATCCGTTATGAACAAAGTATGTATGAAGAATTGTTAATTAATGATAAAGCTTAGACTTACAGATTTTCAATACTTCGTTTGTATGGAAACACTATGATATGATGATGAATGTTAGCAACTCCACAGTCGTAGTGTTTAAAAGAGAAAGATATAGAAAGAAGTGTAAAGGCACACAGAGAGCGGTCAGAGTTCTACGTTCTAGTGACCGTTGACCGCTCAAGAGTTCCAACGCACACAAGCGGCGTTCAAATTCTCGCGTTCTAGTTTCGTTTGGGTCTTTTCACATGCAACATGTCACTAGAAAGTTCATCATCCTATGAAGAATTATTGCTCTTGTGGAGCTTAGCAGCTTCTAAAAAGAAAAGGTAGTATTGGGTGCACCCAATAAACACAACGCGAGAAGAACAAGGCAAATTTAGTAGTATTTTTCAGGATTTATTTTAAGATGAACAATATTCTATATTTATTTTCGAATGTCGATGAATAGTAAAGTTTTAATGAATTGTATAACATCATAAAACCTGATATCGAGAAACAAAATACTAACTGAATGAACTGTGTTTCATCAAAAGAAAGGGTGGCTGTATTTTTAAGGTATGTATTTATTTATTAAGGATAAGAAAAGACATTAGAGTATTTTGGAATAATAACAAAATATACAAAAGGTTAATTTGTTAATCGAATTATCTAACGAATACGATGTTTTCGTAATATTCTGTTAGGTTTCCAGTCAACTGCCGTGTTTGCAACCTCAGAAATAACGGCGTTCAGGCGTTCACTGTCTCAGCGGGAAAAGAACTCTTAGAACGCGACGCTCCGCTTTGACCGCCGCGACCGCCGCGGTCTGACTGCCCGCTGTGTGCGTTGTTGTTATAGACTCGGTACATTCTAATGAACGCCCAACGCGGAACTCGGAACTCTGTGTGCGCGGGCCTTAAATGCCGGAAACTCCATAATGGAGGACTGATACGGTTGGCGCTAACAAAAAATGTTCGAGGAAGCGAAACTAATACTCCATAATGGAGTGCTGGTACCTTTCCTGATGTATGACAAAGGTAAATAATAAAGAACAGTTTACCAGGTGAGGTTAGTATCTACATAGATACACCTGTAAAAAAATATGTGAATTCTTAAATATATAAAGCGTAAAAAAAATTGTGCGGTATTAACATAAAAAAATATATATCGATCGTCAGAATCTCCAAATACTAAGTTTAGATATAATGAGGAAAACACTACTCGAATGTTCACCTCAAATCAAATATTATTTTCACGTGTCTTTGTTTTAAATATTTAGTATGCTATTAAATAAAACTAGGAAGCATAACGGTCCGGTTCATTCAAAATCAAAATCAAAATCATTTATTGTACAAAATTTTCATTTAGTACAAAAGGTATAACTTATAGGTACCTACATCCTATTTCTTCCAGTTAACCTAACATGTTATACAGAAATGAACACAAATGAAATATAAATATAAAAGTGGTGTAATACAAATTGAGTTTGTTTTAATTTATTATATAAACATAAATATAAAAACAGTTGTACCTATGTGAGGTATTCACTTAATGTGTAATGAGACCTGTTCAGAAGGAATGTTTTTAGTGATGACTTAAATCTGAGTGTATCTTGTATTTGTTTAATATCATGTGGAAGGTTGTTATATACTTTAATGGCCATGTAAAAGGGTCCTTTTTGGAAAATTGTTTTGTTTGCTTTTGGTATTAATAAATTTTCTGTAAACCTTGTAGCGTATTTATGTGTAGAGTTTTTTTGTGGAAACTTTTCTGGAGATGATCGCACTAACATGCATAACTCCATTATATATATGTCGGTGACTGTAAGAATTTTCAAATTTTTAAATATAGGTCTACATGAATCCCGATTAGCAGAGTTTGTCATTTTTCTTAAACATCTTTTTTGGATGATAAAAACATCTTTGGCGTTTACTGAGTTTCCCCAAAAAATAATTCCGTATTTTATTATTGAATATACATAACCATAGTATGCGGCCATTACCGATTCGATGTTTGATATATTTCTCAGTGTACCTAGAACAAAAGAAAAGCTACTGATTTTGGCTACTATTTTGGATACATGTTCTTTCCAGTTTATATTTGCATCTAGTTGTATTCCCAGCAGTGAACAAGTTTGGGAAGGTTCGATAATATTATTATTGAAGTTTACATTTATATTTATAGGTGTAGCTTGCACTGGACAAAATTGTAAAACTTGAGTTTTGTTAGTGTTGAGTGACAGATTTTGTGATAACAGCCAATTTGCTATTGATTGGCAAGTCTCGTTAATATGTTTATTAAATTCGTCAACGTCTCCATTACATTCAAACAACAAAGCAGTGTCATCAGCAAACATTGAACATTCTGTGCCAGCAACAATTGGAAGTTCGTTTATGTATATAAGGAACAGGAGGGGCCCAAGAATGCTTCCTTGAGGCACACCCTTGTTGATTGTTCTCCATTTGGATTCTACCATGTACTGCATCATTTTTTCGTCAATGTTTGAAATTTGAACTTTTTGTTTACGATTTATTAGGTACGATTCAAACCATTTTAATGCTAAACCTCTTATACCCACGTGTTCAAGTTTAATTAGAAGAAGCTTGTGATCAACATTGTCGAATGCTTTTGAGAGGTCGAGAAAAATACCTACGGTTTTTTTGCTAACATTGATACTTTCCAGAATTTTGTTCAAGAAATTGAAGACTGCTTGTGTTGTCGAACGGCCTTTACGGAATCCAAATTGTTGTGGACATATTATCTTAAAGTTTTCGAGAAAGTTGTAATGAGATTTAGATATTTTAGTAATGAGATTTAGATATTTTCTACTGGGTACTAACCCAGAAAACGTCTTCGAGGTTTTCTGCATTATAATTAAATTTGGTGGTGTTTACGAATATTGTTCCACAGGGAGGTACACTTTTACATATAACTGCATATTCAGCTTAAATTTCGATTTTCCGGAGTTGTCTGACTAATCAACTGAACGATCGATATTTCAAATGAAATTCGGAATTCCTGTGGGATATAAAATACTCAAACGGAAATTTTTTGCAAAAACATCCAAATTACAACCTTACAAACAACACCCAAAATGATTGTATGGCTTACTATGCAAGCTCCCTGGCCAACCTTGGTGAATGTGCATATGTTAGTGTCATCGACAGTGACAGCACTCGTCTTGTTACAGTCTTGATCAGAGATGGTGAGAAGGGTGATCTTCTGAAGGGTGTTGGGGATCTCTCTCTTCATCTGAAAATACAACATAACATTAAAGCCTCTTCAAGCTCTCTTTAATAAAAACACTCCGTTAAATCCTCTGAGTTTTATTGATGTTGTTTTTATTAATCTCTTTGCTCATTACTCTTTTAAATGTGTTAGGAAACTTCCAAATAAGTTTGAGGTTCTTTGTGATTGCTAGTTGATTTATTAAGTTATCGCAAAGATTACAATGGATATTATATCACTCATGGTCACTTGAGTAGGCTCAAGTATTTCTAACGCAGCTAGCCGCCGGACAGATGGCAATCGCCCAACTCTCAGATACCTTCGAAAATCATCCGGGCACCCCTGCTAAGGAGATCATTTATGAATACAATAAAGAGTAGTGGTCCAGATACATAGGTCAAAATAGGAGTCATCACGCAGGGCCTTAATGGGAATGCTGAATCTTCTGAAACAAATGGAACACTCGCATACATTTAAACAAATACAATAAAACATTGTAGGTATACTGATCACTTTAAATATAAAAGAAGTTTACCCAAAAGCCAGAAAGTTTCTCGATTTCTAACTTCTTAAAATGGAGGTTTTATAGCCATCATCCTCCAAACATGGGCATCGTGTGACGCACCTCCGTATCTCGCACATTTTTTAAGATTGGAGTCACAAATCTGCAATGTATATTAAGATAATATTACGTGATAGCTGTGTGATAATATATTAGGTATGTAAGTTAATTAAATATGTATGTTTTTAGCGAAATGCTTATTTACCATGAGAGCATTTAACGAATGGTAACCTTTTCGGTTGAAAAATGCCTCTTCGTGCACTTTTGGTTTGATTATGGCTATATGAGTTCCGTCGATGCAAACAATTACCCCCGGAAATTGGAATTTCTCATAAAATCTGAAACATGTACAATTTTTATGATTAAAACAGTTGTAGATATAATATCTATTAATATGGTTTTAGAATTTAGTTTTTTTTATTGTTTCAAACACAGCAACACCCAACAACAAACAACTCGGTCTTGGCACACACTCCTAGCCTCATTCACATTCATACGTCGTTTCATGTAAAGGTAATGTGCCCATCTATGTGTGTGAAAAAAAAGTAAAAATAAAATATATGAAATGAAAACATACCCTTGTTTGACTGATTTTCTTTCCTCCCGAGTTCCTGGGAATATGATATGTCGGTTCATTATTTGGGTTTTAACGCCGACATAATTTCATTCATGTGTCGGCTGACTGATTTTTGGGAAAGACTTGAATGAAAATCATTTCCCACAATTTTTTTATATGATCCTGTCGCAAGAAACGACAGTGCCGTTAGAACCGTAAAAGTATAATATATTTTAAGTATGTGAACATACCAAATATATAAAAATATAAAAGAAGACAGGCAGAAAGAAACAATACAAACTAAATATATTAAGACGACAATATACCCTAATATGTATTCAGAATCTTAACGACATAAGTAAAGACGCCGTGTATACAAATTGCGACTCGCGACCCGTGTATTGGACGGACCTACTATGGAATTTGCCGTATCTAAGAAAAGAAGAAGAAGATGAAATAATGTGGGAATCTTAAACGTAAGTGAAGAAAGCGTGTGAACAAATATACCCCGCGACACGGCGCGTATTGGACGAACGTACGGTCGAATTCACCCTAGCAGGCCTGGAAATACGACCTTTCCGCCGCGTTCATTTTAATTAATTCTGAAGAACGTGTTACAAATATTTAAAATGTGTCTCCATGTTGTCCTTCCGAAGTTATTAATTCATCGTCTAGAAAAATAAAATCTGGTGCTTACCGCTAACTTTATAGTTGAAAAACGGGTTATAAAGTTTTAAAATCGTTGTACGTAAAATATATTAATGGTAAGGTACTGTTTTAATTAATCTAAAATATAAATAACTTGCATTCCTCGTGCGGCATGGAAATAAAAAAGTTATTATAGTTACGAATTCGCCGGAAATGATTAAAATGTGAGTTTTGAGCAAACAAAAATTATTAGGATTGTGTACCGCCTTAATGAGTACAAGCAATGAAAAAAAAAAGAATTTGATAAACCAGAAATAATTTTGTATTCACTTTAAGTTCCAAGGCAACTCCGGTAGTTCGCCTACGTACAGGAAGAATTGGCCTCAACTCTTCACACAATATGGTAAATAGGTCCTGCGACAGCCGATAATTTGCTATGAAGAGTGAAGCGGGAATGTTCATCGGATTCGATAGATCTCTCAATTGTCTTCTCCGGAATGTTTCTTCTCTGAGTTCTTCTCTGAGAATGACTCTATTCATATACTCCAGGCGGAGATAACCTGGCATTGTGGCTGATGTACCTACAAAAATACACTAATTATGAATAAATTAGGTACATACTATTGTAGTAAAGGTAAATATTGCCCTAACTCTGTACCCAACAAGCAAGGGCGGATCCCCATGTCTTCTTTCAAAAAACGAACAAGAAAATACGGGCAAAGAGTGTTCTCATATTTGGGATTTACAAACAAAATTATAGCGGGACCGTATTAAACTTTTATATAACGCCATTGATTAAACTCCTATTTTTAACAGACTGTTTACATTCAAATTCTATTCTCATTCAAGATAAAATTTCCAATAAAATGATCACTTTGCCGCGATTGAAGTGAACAAAACATATTTTTGTAGTAATTGTTGAAACGAAGTGATATTTCTATAAGCTGTGCCCAAAATTGCGGCGATTAGTATTTACCAATTCGGTTGAGGAATCGTTTAAATCGAAATAAATCATATTATAACTTACCTTTTAAAATAAAAAAAAATCAAACCCGTTCTCCGGTAACCCGTAAACCGGACGGCGAATGTGTTGCTGGCAGCACTGATAGTTCCGGGACAATCTTCTTTTGTTATTTTTCTTATGTTTGAAATTGAGTCAACTTGTGTATTGTTTACCTGACAATAAAATACTTCTGAACCTTGCAATTGAGTCTATTTAATTACAAACTAACAGGTTATGGGCCACATCATGCTTAAATACACTGTGTTGTGATAAATAACTTTTATTAAGTATAAAATTGTGATTAACATTTGAATCGAACAATGTCGTTCCAACTCCCTATTGAAAAGCTGAGGAGCTGTGAGAACTATGACATATGGAAATTCGCTGTTCAGGCATATTTAGAAGACCAGGATTTATGGGAGTGTGTCGAAGGTACAGAATCAGACCAGAAAAAGGTTAAGAAATGTCGCTCCAAGATTGTTTTATTGATTGAACCCGTTAACTATGTTCATGTCCAGTCTGCTACAACTGCGAAAGAGGCCTGGGACAATCTTGCCGCTGCTTACGACGATAAAGGTCTTACACGGGGCGTCGGGCTACTAAGGACCCTTATTACAACAAAGTTAGAAAACTGTAAGTCTGTTGAAGATTACGTCGATGAAATTATTACCACTGCCATGAAATTGACTAATATTGGTTTGAAAGTTGATGATGAATGGATAGGTACCATTATTCTTGCGGGGCTTCCAGAAAAATACACCCCCATGATTATGGGCATAGAAAGCTCTGGAATAAAATTCCAATGACATTGCTATGTACGGATCTGGCTCGCCCAGATGGATAAAATACAATGTTTCTGGTAGTCGCAGTTCCAGAGAAGCAGCAGAAAACAGTTCATCCAGAAACAGATTGGAGGAAATAATTACTCCCAACTCTGCAGATCATAAAAAGGGACCCCGCTGTTACCGATGTAACAGAAATGGTCATAAAGCCCGAGACTGTGAGTTGATATTTGATACAAAAAACTGTGGAAACAAACAAAGTTCAATGTACACTGCTTTTTCCATGACTTCTAAATCAGCTAACGAATGGTTTCTCGACTCGGGGGCTTCTGCACATTTGACAATGACTGATAATAATTTATTAAATAAAATCAAAAAATCTTCCCAGTTAGTTATTAGTTATCACTACTGCCAATGGTGATCAAATGATCAGCGACACAGTTGCAAACCTGCAATTAATCACATCTTGTGGAGAAACAATAAATGTAAGTGATGTGTTTTATGTTCCACAAGTAAAAGTAAATTTGCTATCTGTTAGTAAAATTGTTAGCAAAGGTAATTCTGTGGTTTTTAATTCAACTGGAGCAAAAATTTTAAATCGTAACAATCAAATAATTGGAACAGCATCACTAGTGAATAATTTATTTAAATTAGATGTGCAAAGCAATGTTGGCTTCGCTGTTCAAACAAAAGCTAATGATAGCACTCTTTGGCACAGAAGGATGGCCCACCTAAATTATGACAGTTTAAATAAATTGACAAATTTATTTATTTATTTTATTTATTTTTCATGTTCTCCGTAAAATGGTTATTCACCAATACATTATGGAGAAGATTACAAATTAGACTTAGAAAATGGATTAGTTTATGGAATTCAGTTTTCCTCGTGTAACCCACCAGATGTATGAGAAGTTTGTGTGAAAGGAAAGGGCCACAGGTTGCCTTTCCAATCGAGCAACTCTAGAGCTGCAAGACTGCTTGAAGTGATCCACTCAGATCTTGTAGGACCAATGCAGATTAATTCATTATCTGGCTCTAGATATATTCTCACTTTTTTGGATGATTTCAGTAGAAAATCCTTCGTTTATTTTCTTGTGCTAAAAGGTCAGATGGCAGAGTGTTTTGAAACTTTAAAAAAACATGTTGAAACGCAAACTGGAAAGAGAATCAAGACTCTTCGTACTGATAAGGGAGGTGAATTTTACAACAAGCGATTAGACAAAATCCTGCGTGATTGTGGTATTGAGCACCAAACCACGGTTCCATATACACCGGAACAGAATGGTCGGGCGGAAAGACTGAATAGATCAATCCTGGAGCGTGCCAGGTGTCTTTTGATTGAAGCTAAACCTCCCAAATATTTTTTGGGCTGAATCAGTCTTCACTACAGTCTACTTGATGAATCGTTCGCCCAGCAAAAATGTGGATAAAACTCCTGAGGAAATGTGGTCAGGAAGAAAACCTACTGTAAAACATGTAAGGGTATTTGGCTGCAAAGCCTATGCACACCGAAAAAAGTTAGACCCTAAGGCTGGGCGCACAAGAACGTTTTCCTTATTCGATTTCCGAATTCGTTTTCCGTATTCGGAGATCGGAATGCATGGAATCAGTAGAAAATACATTAACTGACGCACACGTTCGCTTTTTTTCCGAACGGAAAAAATTCCGTACGTACGTTCCGAATGCAAGCCGGCGCGTTCGGAGAAACCGAACGGAAAAAACCTAATGACGTCATGCGGAACGCAGCGCTTGCATACATTTTGTTTGTGCCGGAGCACACGTTCGGATATTTCTATTCAGTATCGCATCGGCCCCGCGTGCATCGGACGTATTCTTTGTATTTGTTACACATAGAATCGCAACACGATAATGTGTGAGGCAGAAACTTCCATTATTAATTCATTATTTTTCATCATTCCATTATTTTTTTCTTCTTCATTATTAACAGAAATGCAATTGCTAATAAATCTTCGTCCTCCATCGTCGTGCGTTCACCACGCTATCACTATCTGTACTGACGTGTATACATTCCGAATGAAGAAAAAAGAACGTTTGCGCTAGTCTCACGGAATTCCGAATCGGAATTCCGCATCAGGAAATCGAATAAGGAAAACGTCCTTATGCGCCCAGCCTAAATCAAAACCATGCATTATGATGGGATATAGTCTTCTGTCCAAGGCTTATCGTTTGTATGACCCTAACAATAATTGTATTTTTGCATGAAGAGATGTCATTTTCTCTGAGAATGAAGAAGGAATTTCATTCCTCACAGGGAAACAGGATAATTTCTTTCCTGCAGCGGAAGATGAATGTTCCTCAATAAATGAAGATATTGTATCTAAGAACTCACCCGAAAAAGTTGACTTAGTGGATTTAAAGGACATTGCGGATATAAGGGATACTGAAGACTTCCTAAATCGGCACGTTGCAGACGTACAGTCTGGTCTAAAAAGGCAGGACAGGGTTAGGAATCTTCCCAAAAAATATGATGATTTTGTAGTTTATACTGGTGTTAGTGATGAACCCTCAGATCCCTTGACCATTGAGGAGGCAATGGAGCGGTCAGATAAACAACTTTGGATTGAAGCAATGGACCGTTAAATGGAATCACAAATGGATAACAACGCATGGAAACTGGTCGATCTTCCATTTGACAGAAAACCTTTAAACAGCAAATGGTTTTTTCGCACAAAGAGAGATGCAAATGGGGATATAGTCCAACGTAAGACTCGTCTAGTAGTAAAAGGTTGTGCTCAAAAAAAGGGTTGGATTTCGAAGAAACCTTCTCACCTGTAGTCCGATACAGCTCCATTCGATACTTAATGGCATAAGCGGCTGAACTTGATTTGGACATAAATCAGATGGACGCTGTTTCAGCATTTCTCCAGGGTGATCTTCAGGAGGAAATCTACTTGTACCAACCAACAGGATACCAAAAATCTGAAAGAGTTTGTCGCCTAAGGAAAAACCTATATGGATTAAAACAATCAAGCCGTGTTTGGAACATAAAATTGGATGCATGCCTGAAGAATATTGGGTTTCAACAGTCAAGATATGATCCATGTGTGTATGTGAAAAATGAAAATGCGACTGTGTTGATCATTGCTGTTTGGGTGGATGATCTACTTATTTTTTCTAGCGACAAATCACAAAAATATGCTGTCAAAAATCAGCTCAAAGAAAGTTTCAAAATGACTGATATCGGTGAAGCCAAATATGTGTTGGGATTCCATTTGACTCGAGACAGGCAAAACAAGAAGCTGTGGATAAGTCAATAGAGCTATGTTGAACAGGTTCTGAAGCGCTTCAATATGTATGGATGCAACCCTGTGGACACACCATTAAGTCCTAATAAAAAAACTCTCAAAACAGCAATCACCAAAAGATGAGAACACCTCAGCCACGATGAAAAATATTCCGTACCAAGAGGCAGTCGGTAGTTTGTAATAATGCCTCTCAAGTTACCCGACCTGACATTTCATTTGCGGTTAGTTATGTGAGTCGTTTCAATAACAATCCAGGTCAAGCGCACTGGGCAGCAGTCAAACGAATCATGCGTTACTTAAAAGGTACTGCAGATTGGAAACTGGAGTTTGATGGATGCACACCCTCTTCAATTGTTTGTTACTGTGATGCTGATTGGGCCAGTGATTGTGACGAAAAGCGATCTGTGACAGGCTACATTTTTACTAAATGTAAAGGAGCTGTTTCTCGGGGGACAAAAAAAACAACCAACTGTGGCGCTATCGACAACCGAAGCAGAGTACATGTCCATGTGTGCTGCAACAAAAGAGGCATTGTGGTTAAGAGGTCTGGCTCAGGAAATCGACAGTGCAGTAGGTATGTATATGACACTCCTACAGTTATCCACGTGGACAACCAGGGAGCGGCAAATCTAGCCGTGAATGGGTGTTACCAAGCCAGAACGAAACATATAGGTGTGCGACATCACTTCCTTCGTGAGAAGATCCAGTGCCAACTAATTGAATTCAAATACATCCCTACAACTAAAATGGTAGCCGACTCTCTCACCAAAGCTTTGGATAGAGATAAATTGATGAGATGCATTTGCAATCAGGGTATCATCAAATAGAGAGGGTGTAGGAATATTTGATGCTGGCAACACTGATAGTTCCGGAACAATCTTCTTTTGTTATTTTCTTCAGTTTGAAATTGAGTCAACTAGTGTATTGTTTACCTGACAATAAAATACTTCTGTACCTTGCAATTGAGTCTATTTAATTACAAACTAACATAAGTAACATAAACCTAAAGGCCAGGCAAGGAAATCTTAATAATTATCTATGACTTCATTATTGTCTATGTATAACCTAAATATTATATTGACACGTGCTTTCTTCTTCGTCAGTCGTTTCTTCCTGTTTCCAATGTTTAATCCGCGCAGTTAAATTTATCATCCCATACTCTAATAGTTATTGGTAAGTACTAATCATGTATGATCGTGTGAGAAATGTGGATATCCGCAAAGAATGTAAGCATAATGAGAGAGATTAAGAAAGGGATCCTCAGATGGTTTGGGCATTTAGAGCGAATGGACGAAGATAGTAGTTTAAGAAGAATATATGACGCAAATGTGAATGGTAGAAGAAGTCGGTGACGACCGATGATGACATGGCACGATCTAGTGAATCAGATATTTGAGTCGGGTCATGTCAAAAGTCAGAATAATAGAAGATTATATATGAGACGATCTATGAATGTGAGTGAGGCAAAGAGTGTGTGCCAAGACCGAGTTGGTTGGCGGTCCGTCTTCTCTGCCTACCCCTACGTGATGGTTAGCTACTTAGTTCACAATGCTAATATTAATCACGCTTTTCATTTGGTTGCGGCTGACAGCCAAACTGATCGACATTTGTTCTTTCATTTGAGCTAAGACAGGCTCACATGCACAAATGCGCTGTGTCTAACGCGATCTAGCTTTCCCTACCAATGCCAATCAGAACACCTACCCCTACATGTGTAAGGATATTCATGGTACGTTTTGTTCGAAGAACATTTGAAACATCAATTATAAGTCTTCCTATTTTGGACTAGGGTCTCTGTGGGAAATTAAATTGGTGCTTTGACTTGAGCAGTACTGCGGTGAGACAGCAGCAATCTACCGTTAATATGAGATAGCATCTACTCGCACTTTCTTCTTCTAATCCCAGAAATTTGACAAAATAGACGTCAGTCGTAGAAATATCCATTGTTGTTACTTGTAGAAATATCCATTGGTACCTAGCTAATTGTGTAAATATTGCGTAAATCAGTTGTGTACTTCTTCTTAAGCCCTGCACTCAATAACACAAATATCATTAGCGGAACTGGTTGTTGTAAACATGTCCCTAAATAATATTGGCAGCATACCGTTTTTAATATGCATGAAAAAAAAAACTACATTATATTATTATCATGTTAAAAGCGGAATGGCGGATCCAAGGTAATACCGGTTTATCTTGAGAGATAGATATTGTGTACATTGTATCGAGTTAGGCTGCTATTGATGGCGATTCTCTCCACCCTTTTCAAATGTCAAATGCGAGCTTAAAATACCTATTGTCACAATAATTATTATATTCTTATTTCAAAATATGAGTTATGTTTACGACTTCAATATTTGGCAAAATATTTCAAGGAAAATCAAATATTCAAAACTCACGCGAAATAAATTTCCTTTATAAAAATATTCTGTTTCAGGAATTTTTTTGACTTGAACCAATCATCAAACGCTACCACAGCAGTGTCATGGATCTACTAAATCCTGATACTGTTTCCATCAACACGGAACCAGGTCCCCAAGAAGAAGGCGGAGGTGTAATGCTGTATACGGATAATAATTTCGACCTCCAAGATGTAAAGAAGGAATGTTTTCAATATGCAGAGACAGCCAGTTAGTTGCATTGAATATATTAAAAAATGTGGCATGTTTAATTTTTAAATTATTTATAAAACATGCCACATTTTTAATTTGGAATTATTAACTTAAAATTATTACTCGCAATAAGTTCGCGATTTCACAAGTATTTACCTGTTTTTATTTAGGACATGTTATCAGTTACACGTTACAGTTACGTAAATATTGATTGAAATAAAAACCTTTTCACTGACTTCTTCAAGAGCAGGGTCCTTCTTGAAGCGTTGGCAACTAAAGCGGACATCTGGTGTCATTCTTTTATCCTAAAGTTCGTATCCAAATCCACGCCTATATACATATGTTAAATGATTGGGTTTAAAATCTTTCAAATTAATAGATTTTTTTAATAAAGTCTAGTTGTATGTAAATTATTGTAGTGTATGATTGTAGTACACTACATTAAAAAAAAAATTATTATCAAGGTTCGTATTGTCATTTTGGTTTTGCAGGCAGCACTAATGTGGAAACAGTAGCCATCAAGGAGGATCTTGTATCGCGTGAAGAAGATGAAGGGAGTTTTCCATTTATGGAAATTGACATAGACTTGCCGGATGTTAAGAAAGAATGCTATGAACGCGTCGAAATGAATCAGACAACAGGTTAAACCTTTTTTCATTCTAAGAACATTATCTGGTTATTATCTGGTTATTTATTTTTCAAACTTATCGAGGAAAATAAATCTTAATGAGCCTTTTTTATTCATATTCTTTTTCAAATTTGTCGACAGATCTGAAGACGCATTCTGTGGATAAACGATTATTTTGTCCTCAATGTGACTACTCTTGCTATCATAGGAATGATTTTGTAAGTCACCGTTTAACCCATACTGGAGTTAAACCCTTTACTTGTTCCGAGTGCAACTATTCATGTTCTCAAAAAGGCAGTTTGTCGATCCACATGCTGACTCACAGTGGAAAATGGCCTTTTTCTTGTTTCGAGTGCAACTATTCATGTTCTCAAAAGGGCGATCTGACGAGCCACATGCTGACTCACAGTGGAGAAAAACCTTTTTCTTGTTCCGAGTGCAACTATTCATGTTCTCTAAAGAGCAGTCTAACGATCCACATGCTGAGTCACAGTGGAGAAAAACCTTTTTCTTGTTCCGAGTGCAACTATTCATGTTCTCAAAAGGGCAGTCTATCGATCCACATGCGGACTCACAGTGGAGAAAAACCTTTTTCTTGTTCCGAATGCAACTATTCATGTTCTCAAAAGGGCAGTCTAACGAAGCACAAGCTGATTCACAGCGGAGAAAAACCATTTTCTTGTTCCGAGTGTAACTATTCATGTTCTCTAAAGGGCAATCTAACGATCCACATGCGAACTCACAGTGGAGAAAAACCATTTTCTTGTTCCGAGTGTAACTATTCATGTTCTCTAAAGGGCAATCTAACGATCCACATGCGGACTCACAGTGGAGAAAAACCTTTTTCTTGTTCCGAGTGCAACTATTCATGTTCTCTAAAGAACAGACTCACGAAGCACAAGCTGACTCACAGTGGAGAAAAACCTTTTTCTTGTTCCGAGTGCAACTATTCATGTTCTCTAAAGAGCAGTCTCACGAAGCACAAGCTGATTCACAGTGGAGAAAAACCTTTTTCTTGTTCCGAGTGCAACTATTCATGTTATCAAAAGGGCAGTCTAACGATCCACATGCTGAGTCACAGTGGAGAAAAACCTTTTTCTTGTTCCGAGTGCAACTATTCATGTTCTCAAAAGGGCAGTCTATCGATCCACATGCGGACTCACAGTGGAGAAAAACCTTTTTCTTGTTCCGAATGCAACTATTCTTGTTATCACAAGGGCGATCTCACGAGGCACAAGCTGACTCACAGCGGAGAAAAACCATTTTCTTGTTCCGAGTGTAACTATTCATGTTCTCTAAAGGGCAATCTAACGATCCACATGCGAACTCACAGTGGAGAAAAACCATTTTCTTGTTCCGAGTGTAACTATTCATGTTCTCTAAAGGGCAATCTAACGATCCACATGCGGACTCACAGTGGAGAAAAACCTTTTTCTTGTTCCGAGTGCAACTATTCATGTTCTCAAAAGGGCAGTCTAACGATCCATATGCGGACTCACAGTGGAGAAAAACCTTTTTCTTGTTCCGAGTGCAACTATTCATGTTCTCTAAAGAGCAAACTCATGCGTCACAAGCTGACTCACAGTGGAGAAAAACTTTTTTCTTGTTCCGAGTGCAACTATTCATGTTCTCTAAAGAGAAAACTCATGCGTCACAAGCTGACTCACAGTGGAGAAAAACTTTTTTCTTGTTCCGAGTGCAACTATTCATGTTCTCAAAAGGGCAGTCTAACGATCCACATGCGGACTCACAGTGGTGAAAAACCTTTTTCTTGTTCCGAGTGCAACTATTCATGTTCTCTAAAGAGCAAACTCATGCGTCACAAGCTGACTCACAGTGGAGAAAAACGTTTTTCTTGTTCCGAGTGCAACTATTCATGTTCTCGAAAGGGCAGTCTGACCATGCACATGCTGACTCACAGTGGAGAAAAACCTTTTTCTTGTTCCGAGTGCAACTATTCACTTTCTCAAAAGGGCAATCTGACGAGCCACATGCTGACTCACTGTTGATAAAAACCTTTATTGTGATCTAAGTGCAGCAATTCGTCTTCTCAAATGAGAGATTTGAAGAAGTACGTGGGAACATTGTTGCAGAATAATCTGTTTCGTTTTTTGTCTGCTACGATGCCTTTTGTCGAAGTTACATTAACGAAGTTACGCTAGTCAACCGAGACAGGAACTGGTTCAAAAATAGCATGCTCCTCGAATCCACTGTCATCTAGTGATCTCTAATCACCCGTTCAGAATAACCGAGACATGCAATGGCGTCGTATGCAGTATATAACCGTTTGATACAACTGAGTATTACCGTCAAACTTTACATATCTGGAGCGATACTGCAAGTTCATTAAATTGTCGTACTTATATTTGCTTGGGGCACGTCTTTATGCGAGCTGCCGACGGAAATGGCGACTTCTTTTTACGAATTCTAGAATTAGACACGGAACAACAATATTTAATGCGAATGTTGCCATATAAAGGTGTAAAACAAAATGGTTTTCTACGAGCTGGTATTACAGTACACTTCGAACTGGTTTTCTGCGTTTAGCCGATTACCCGATACCAAGAGCTACGCTACGTAGTATTGACTAGTTCGAATTTTGCGTTTTTTGAATTTATCAAAGTCAACTTTAATGGCGGGATGGGGGTTACAACACGTTATACGCCCCGGTGTCACCCTTACCTGCAACGCCTCTGAGTATACTGGAATAACACCTCGTAGTGGATTGGAGCTGGCAACATGGTATCACTTCCAAGTACATAAGCACACATTTCACCACTTACAATTACACATATACCCTAATGATGGATACTGTAGCGATGTCCGAAACGTTGGCTAAAGAAGGAGGTAGCGCAACACGGCATAGCACTTCAAAAACAAAAATAATTTTAGCCGTGAAAATCTAAAAACGTATCCACAGAATGTAGTTGTTTATTTTTAAATAGTATTTAAGTGAATTTTATTCCGAATCCTTGTCAGAATATCCTGAATCACAATAATTCTGGTTAATATACTATTTTTTTTCTCCTACTGGGTAGGGTTTAACCTATTTTTTTTTTAAATTTAAAGATATAATCATAATATGATATCAATTAATGAAACTAGTAGTGTATTTCTTTTTAATTTTTATTTTATTAAATGATCCTTTAATTTAATTCTTGGACATTTTTTAGGTGGTTATTTTGGGTGTGCACTTTTTTTCCTTTTAGTGGGTTTTTTGAATGGGCACTTTGTACTAAATATTTATTTATTTATACTGGGTTTTACAGATGTTTACACCTACGTGTGAACTATCCAGTTATAAAAACTCAGTTTTTTCACAATTATAAAAATCAACAATTACATACAATTAAATACAGATACACACAATTACAAAAACAAAAACATCACAAATAAAAATACAGAATTATATACAAGGTCACTCGAGTAACACATTACAATGAGTGGTAACAGACATATGAAATACGCGAGGCATGCATAGAGAGACAATTCACACAATATAATTAGTTGGTTTTTTTTTTTTTTAACAGTGCCAAAACTTTTTTTTTGAACCCGTACAAATTATCAACGAAAATATCCACTTCAGCACACTCTATCTTGTTATATAGTCGACACATCTGGGTCAGAGGGCTAAAGTATGCAATATTATTTTTGAATGTATTCATGTGAAAAATGTTATGGCGTCTTAAACAATGGGAATTGGGGACATTTATTACAATACTGCTAAGACATAATTTACTATCAAGGTGGCCGTGAATAATTTTATGTAAACATATTAGATCAGTCAATTGCCTTTTTGGGGGTTATGTGGGTATTGTGTAAGTGTATAGATGGCAAAGCGAATAAGTAAGACGATTCAATACTTACAAGTTTATTAACACTATTTCCAGACACATAAATCTCCAATTTAAATATATGCAATAATAAAGTAATGTGAAGGGCGAACAAATATTTAAGACCAGCTATTCCTGACCGAGAGTTAAAGCAGAATGAATCGTGAGTTTTTGATTCAAGCGAGGCCAGTAGCTGGTGGAAAGGTCTGCGTCTAATTGGTGTCTGAGGGACCAATCGGGTGGCCGGACGATGCAAATCAGTGTCCTTTGTTCGTCCTCCACATCAGCCCCCTTCCCGAAGACTCCTACACCATTACAACCCCTAGTGAGAAGGCTCCGGGGGTTGGTCAACGTCGGGACCTGTGGGCATGGAAAGTGAATTGTTAGAAAATTCAAGAAATGTACCTATTATGGCAATGTATTAGTCTCTTATATTGGCTGAGATATAACAAAGTTTGAATTGAGTTGAGTTTTAATTTATTATAATAATTTTGTTTAAAGATTTGAAAAATTATTTTATCAGACTTATTTGGTTAAATATTAATTGATAAAAGAAGATAATATTTAAAAAGTTTCTAACTCTAATTGAAATTAATAACAGCTCAAATTGATTGCAATGAGTAACTGTTATAAAATAAATGACTCATGATAGGTAAGAAAGGCCAAGCGCAGCGCATTAAGACTGCGGTAAGTACTTGCATTGTTTATATTGAACTGAGCCAGTATTTAATAATAATAAGTAATAATATTGCTTGACTATTGTTGAATTTAAGTAAATAATATTTATGTATAAGTGAGTATCTATGTCGCTCGCTAGCTAATTGATAATGTGATATTATTATTATGCGATAAGCGGCAATGCTGAATAAATAATAAAAACGGGTACCAGTTAGAAATGCAATAAATTTGGCTATTTGAAAATGAATGCAAGATGTTATTTTAATTGCAGTAAAGTTACGGATGGAATTACTATTAAAATGTTTTGTTTGTTTTATAATTTTGGAAGTGCACAAAAAATTATTTTATTATTATTGTTGTTTTTTTTTTTTGTAGATAATATTTTTTCTTCTTCTTCTTTCTTGAGTAACATGGCGATGCGACTGATTGCTGGTTGCTGTCGAGTGTTACGGGCAATGGTTTTGGACATGTTTTTGCAGGAGCTGTGTAATGTTGTTTGCTCTGGAAGTAGTCAAGCCGTAGGTGCAAGGTTTGTTTTTTCTGGTGTCTCCAAGTGACGATACGTTGTTACGTGCAGAACCGAAAAATTATGCTGGATCCAGCATTGCCGCAAGGTGCGGTTAGCAATGGTGGAGTTGGTTTGCGGGGGCTAGTTGCTGCCGCGAAACCGGTTTGGCTGCTTGTTCTGGTTGAACAAAGGCAAGGCCCTCTGCCTGTTCTGGTTGAACAGGAGCAGAGTTAGCTAGACTAGTTGTCGTAGCGTGATACTTCTGTGAGTGGAAAACGGCGACATGCTTCAAACTGCGCGTCCAGGTGCCAAATTGTGATTTTTGTGCCAAAGTAGTTGAAGATTTTTTGAAATATCGCAATTAGGGCGATGATTTTTCGAAATTATTCGAATTGAATGTGCACGGCGCTATACATTTGTAGGCTTTTCTTCCAAATCGATTGTGGTAAAAACAATATTGGTTTCTAGTTCCATTTCGTGGAGACGAGTTTCGTCTTGTTGGGTAGTTCGCGCGAGTTGGCGAATAATTATTGTCGCCTGATTTCTGGCGAGAAAATGTTTGTCGGCGAGACTGATGTTGTGAGCCTCGACCATGTTGTGACTTCAGATGCTCGATTTCGCTGGTTAAATCTGCGATTTGTTTTTGGAGCATGATGAGCCGTTTCTCGGTAGAAGTGTTGAGAAATCCTTGATGTTTGTTGTCGACACTGCATGTTTCGGGATTGTTGTAAACTTCTAGGATTTTGTCAGCTTTTTCTGCCATGATGGAGAGTTGTTCCTCCGGAAATATGGAAAGGATTGCTTAAATATTTTGCGGAAGTCGTTGCATCCAGATTGCACATGCAATTGCGTTGTCTGCGAGACCCGGACCAGCCAACAGGGAGGTAGTTTGACGCCAATACGATGTTGTTCAGGAGCATCTTGAGGTTTGCTTTAGGAATTTGAGGAGTTTGCTTCGTCGGTTGACATGATGCCGAGGATTGAGATTACTGAATACCAGTGGAAAATATTTTTGCGACAATAAAATATTAATTTAAAAACCTGTAATACAAATTATAAAAGGACACTATATTTTGGGGTCAGATACAGTACCTTATACAAGAATACCAGTTTAAAAAGGATACTTTTTTAAAGTAAATTCGCCGTGCGCCGAGGCTGATTGCCTAGCGCTGGAATGATGGAGGCCCGAGATGATGGGTCAGCTCTGTGTGGCTGCTTGTTTCCGGGCGCAGGCTTCAGGCGCTCGATAGGTATTTGGCTGAAGATTCCTCGATGATGGATTGCCTGAAATGTAAATTTACGCAAGCTTAATCCGTAGCAAAAAATGTTTTTTATTGTGGGTCGACATAAATTTATTATTTGAAAACAGTGTGAGTAGTACTTTGTTACTGGTTGTAGGAAATATTAATTTAAAGTATTGATGACCGGGCGATAATTGATAGCAAAAAATTTTTTTTAACAATAAATATTGACAAGTAAGAATAAATCGTAATTTACGATATGAATGTTTAAAATAAGTCAATATAATATAAATTATTGTAGTAGTGATAATAGAAATGATAAAGGTACTCACAGATTTAATTCGCCCGGGATTCTGCCTTAAACCTTCGGTCAAGAGGCTTGGTTGTTGGTCCACTTTATAGTTAAATTCGTGTTGATTACGATTGCAAATTAGATATTATTTCGCGTATTTCGTTTATTCACAGGGGTCACCACTTTGGGGATTATAAATTTAAATTATTGCTATAATAAAGTAATGTGAAGGGCGAACAAATATTTAAGACCAGCTATTCCTGACCGAGAGTTAAAGCAGAATGAATCGTGAGTTTTTGATGCAAGCGAGGCCAGTAGCTGGTGGAAAGGTCTGCGTCTAATTGGTGCCTGAGGGACCAATCGGGTGGACGGACGATGCAAGTCAGTGTCCTTTGTTCGACCTCCACAACATCAACACCAAATAGAGAACTGAATATCTCAAATGCTTTCTCATAATTTACTTACTAGTTCTAAAAAAATTTTGTGTAATTTAAGAGCATAATCCTTCAATTTACAAAATTCACGAAATTTATTTTGTATGAAATCGGTAGAAATTCAAATTAAACAATTTTAGGTTCGTCTTCTTTCTCACAAAAATGTGATTATATCCCTCACATCAGTCTACATTCCAGAATTACGCAGGAAAGGTTCATACCTCGAGATACCGCCTCGGGAACATTTTTTTTGTTGTTGCTTCCTAAGAATCTTATCCTGAATTTCCTCGAATTGATCCATTTTTTTTTAAAAGGTCCATGATAATTTTTTGTGTAATTTAAGAGCATAATCCTCTGACAATAGGCCACTTGCGTCACATTTTTTTTTTAAATTCCGGTTAAGGCAAATATTCTAAGACATTCCGTATTTTTTTTTTAAATCTTATTTTTGAAACCCAGGCGATTTTTTGAAACTTTCAATTCGAAAATTCGGACCATTTTTTATCAACCGGAAAGGGAGACGTCTACTAATATCTACAGGAATTCCAAAAACTGAAAAAATCGAACTAATATGTATGAGAACCATAGTGTTGACGAATATCTACAGCTCAAACCGTTGTCTAATATCTATGAGAACCAAACCACGAATATCTACAACACTGGCAGAGGTTGGATTTGCCATTGTGTATAGCATATTGGAATAACGTAATATTGCGTATGCAGTTTAAAAAACTTGATTTATGTAAGTATGTACGTAAAATCCCTAATATCGGACTATTGGACACATTTAGCTGATTAGTCCAATCTACGCTCTGTAGATATTAGTTCAACCTTCGCTCTGTAGATATTAGTCAACACTCTGAAGTTGGCACAGGAAAAGAACGAGGCCTGCCAAAAATATTACATGGCATAAATATTTTTTTCCTTGATCCATCTTATTAATCGTTAATCATTATAATGTTCAACGTCTACATATGACAAGATCCAATGTAATAAACTTGTACTTGTAAATTATAATTATAATTATTTATATTCAAAAATCTGTTTCTCAAAAAATAAGAAAATACTGATACAGATTTAGGAAATGAGAATAAAAGAATTTGGCATTCTCAGACTATAAAAATATTACCATTTGTTATTTCGGCTACTGGCATTATACCTAGCTCTCTCATTAAAAATTTAGGCTTATAGATTTGTGTAAGTCAGATTTAATAAAAAAATTATGTGTTGTATATCGATATAATTTTATACTTAATGCCTATAAAGTTATATTACAGGGAATAATATTTTTTGGCGCGAAGATAACAACATGTCTCAGCGCAAGCCTAGTTTTGCAGAGAGGTACCTCAAGGGCAGTATTCATTAAATTGCTAAAACGATTTTCGGTTTTACAAGAAATATCACATTGCACACTTGAAGTAAAATTACAAAACTGCGCTATACAAATATAACGTAATTATTATTAGGCGAGAAAACACATTTTAGGCTTCGCAGAAAACTTTTTTTTCTTATTTCGAAGAGTTCAGCATCTTGGCATAATTGTGAGAAGTATTTTACTATGACACAACGCATAGCAATATGACCTTTCAGACTGCATCTATAAGTGTAACCCAAGCATTAGAATGGTTTCTCACCTATGTGGATTCTAGTGAGAAAGACTAATTCTTTATGACAATATCTGTAAGTGCATTCCAGCATGATAATGATTTTTACCCAGTGTGGGTTTTGGTATGAGAAACCAAAAGGCATTTCAGGCTACACCTATATGTACATTCCGAGCACTAGAACGGCTTCTCTCGAGTGTGGGTTCTAGTATGAACGAGTAAATTGCCTTTTGTGCAGCACCTATATGTGCAATCCGAGCACGAGAACGGCTTCTCTCCAGTGTGGGTTCTAGTATGAGAAACCAAAGAGCTCTTATGGCTGCACCTATATGTGCATTCCGAGCACGAGAACGGCTTCTCTCCAGTGTGGGTTCTAGTGTGAGAAACCAAAGAGCTTTCATGGCTGCACCTAAATGTGCATTTCGAGCACGAGAACGGCTTCTCTCCAGTGTGGGTTCTAGCATGAGCAACCAAATGGCTTTTCCGGCTGCACTTATATGTGCATTTTAAGCAGGAGAATGGTTTCAAACCAGCGTGGGTTCTAGTATGAGAAACTAAATGGCTTTTCTGAGTGCACCTAAATGTGCATTCCGAACACGAGAATGGCTTCTCTCCTGTGTGGGTTCTAGTATGAGAAATCAAACTGCATTTCATGCTACACCTATATGTGCATTCAGAGCACGAGAATGGTTTCTTTCCGTTGTGGGTTCTAGTATGACAAAAATATAATAAGCAGTAATTGTTGAATGAAACACTAGCATATATTGAATCATTTGGCGGGTACGAGATAAGCCGAGTCAGAGCAATCGACCGGCAATCGAGAGGACACGGGTTCAAGTCCCGTTGGCGTCATGTATCTTTTCTCGGAAGATTTTTCAATGTGGATGAGTGTTTCAGGCTGATAATTATTGCTTATAATAATGACAAATCAAATTACTTTTCTGAGTGCACTTAAATGTACATTCCAAACAGGAGAATGGCTTTTCTCCTGTGTGGGTTCTAGCATGAGAAATCAAATAGCTTTTATGGCTGCACCTATATGTGCATTCCGAGCACGAGAATGGTTTCTTTCCATTGTGGGTTCTAAGATGAGAAACCAAATGGCTTTTCTGAGTGCACCTATATGTGCAATCCATGCACCAGAACGGCTTCTCTCCTGTGTGGGTTCTAGTATGAACGACCAAATCTTTATTTTGATTGCACATATAGGAACAGATGGGACATACAAATGATTTCTTCTTTTTGGCTGACTTTTCATTTTTCGGAATTTTTGTGCCAATAGATGATTTTGATGAAACGAATTCTGAAAGCAAATAAAAATTTAACATTAACACTGCTCATGATAGATAAATTAATATATGAGAGCAAGGCATCTTCTATAACTTTCTAAGTTAGATAGTTTCTATAGTTTAAAAAACACTGAAAACCTAATAATAAACTAGAAAAAAATTCTGTAAAAAAACCTTGCAAAAATTTGTCTAAAATTAGTTGCAGAAATCATTCAATTAAGGTTGAATACATAAAACAAATCAAGATGAAAAACTTTTTTGGAAACATATAAAATATTAGAAAATAATGAAGTAGGCATCCCCACGAGTCACAGACAAAAGAGTTAAGTTAAATAAATTGTTGACATATTTGCAGATTTCTAAGAAATGCACGAAGTTGACATCTCTGAGGAGCTAATTCCGAACTTTTACCCCGATGCAAATTTTAATTAAAAAAAAAATCATTAATTAAAATATCAACATCAACGACAGCACTTTGTTAAAGCACTACATTAAAATATTAGAGCCAAAAAAAAGCACCGGGCAGAATCAAATTTCACACGATGACCCAAAACTGCATGTAGGAATCAGGACAGTATGTTGAATTTCCCTCTTCTTTTATATGGAACGAAAACCTAGAAGCCCTGCCAAAGATTGATATGGTAGTTTAGAAAGAAAAGGCTTTGGGAAGATGTGTTTAAAGACGCATTCTAAATGTGGAGAGAAGGACAGGCTAAATCAATCTCCGATAGGAGATTACGTGCATATAAAATTGTTAATTGCTCACCTCGACTTTGGCCGACCCTTTCCAGACGAACGAAACATTCCTTTATAATATCAGGATAGTCAAAATCTATTTCGGAGTATGTGCCACATTCTTCCGCATATTGCTTTGCAGCTGAAATAGAAAAATTAATAAATAAATATTAGGTAACCTGCAAAAGACCGTATTACTGCTTTCTTGCTCATTTATATAATAAACAAAAAATTTAACAAAACAAAAAAACGACTTCAAAAAATGCACTAAAAAGTAAAAAAATAATTTCGTATTCTTCTACAGCTTCATAATCAACTTACTTTTTCTAATCATCAATATGTAGGTACGATTGTTATTTTTGGAGTCATTTTATATATGCAATGCAACTCACTGGCAATCAGTAAGGCTGACGAAGAAGTCTCGGCATACTGCAGAAATTCCTTCTTTACATCACAGTCGTCAATATCTATATCCGTATACGACATTTCATCCCCGCTTTCTCCCTGAGACTCTGGTTCCGTCTTGATGGAAACACTTTCTGGGTTTGGAAGATCCATGGTACTATTGGGATAACGCTCTGTTATATGTTGGTTTGTGGTGCCGGCTAAACAATAAATAAGTTCTCAAACAATTAAAGAAAGTAATATATGCTAATAAATTTAAATAGCTTCACTTGGAAAACAATTTTTTTTTTTACACTCATTCCACACAGGAGGCCCTGAGGCGAAAAAATCCTAAAGGGTTAATATCATCTTTGGGGATGCTGTATTGGGAAAAGGAAGAAGTGAATCTTTAAGATCCAAGGAGGGAACATCCGTTATCAAATATCAACCGTATACAAATGTTTGGCGCTCGTTCAGCGTGTATCCCGACTGTGCACCAGTGCAGAAAGAATCAATGACGCTGAGTCCTCTGAGCATTTTCCATAGAAATTCCGCTAGAACAAGGACAGCATTTCCTCCTGTACCATAAAATTGTAATTGTTGAGATAGGAAAATCTATCAAACGGACCGCCCGTTTCTGCACAGAGTCGTGGATTTTTGTCAGATATTTTGGGGCTCCAGACCAGAGATAGCTGCCTTTCCCACTTGTGCCCAGAAGATTGCAATTCGTTTGAGGCCCCAGACTAGAAATGGCTGCCAAATTCAAATGTGGGGCACACTTTTGATTTGTACAGGGTTAGCAGATATGTACCATCCGGAGTATCTGAGGGCCCTGTACAGTACGCCTAGCTTCTGAGAGGCTAACTTGACCCTGGCTTTGATGGAGGCCCCGTACCTGAGTCACCCCGCTCGATCACTTAGAGTTACACCAAGCAAATCAATGGAAGGGCAGTTTGGAAGATTGCTTTCGTTGAAGGAAACTAGACTTCATTTCGATCCCTTTTAGGCTGGCCGCACACATCACACATTTTGGATTGCTGACTTTTTAAGAGAGAGGTTGATTCAGACGATAGCCGATGGTTTCACCTCTTCCTCACACTCGATAAATGCTGACGTCCCACAGGGATCGGTTCTGTCTCCGACTTTGTTTTTGTTGCACATCAACGACCTTTTGTCATGCGCACCAATTCACTGTTACGCGGATGGCAGCACAGTCCATGGTAGCTTTTTGTTTGACAAGCCCCCAAAGGGCTCACAAACTCCAACGGCTCGGAGCGCTTTGAGCAAAGAATGGACGGTTACCTCGAGAATGTTTTCTATTGGGGTAAAAATAATCTCGTTGAATTTAATGTTTCAAAGACCCAATCTTGTCTGATTACGTCTAAAAGGGATCGAAATGAAAATCTAGTATCTTTCAACGGAAGCAATCTTCCGAACAGGCCCTCCATTGATATGCTTGGTGTAACCCTAAGTAACCAGCTCAGGTATGGGGGCTCCATCGAAGCCATAGTAAAGATGGCCTCCCAAAAACTGGGCGTACTGTACAGGGCCCGCAGATACTTCTTTAATAGTACACAACTGCTAACCCTGCAGACATCCAGTGCCGGGGGGTTGAAAAATATACAGAAAGCTGCCGAGAAACTCTCTGCTAGTGGTATAAAAATGATCAGTCCACAGGGCCGCCTACCCAAAATCGTACTTTACGACGTCCCGAGGGGTGACGTCTCCAAAGATGCCGCCCTATTTGAGGAGATCTTCGTAAATAATATCACAGGGAACTGCACCCTCACTAAGGACGACCACCTCAGAACCATGCGGAGGGTATCACTTTTTGGTAGGAGGGATGCCCCTACCATGAATATGATTATTACATGTCATCCTGACTGCAGGAAGGTTCTAATAGACAGCGGACATTGCTACTTTGGGTGGAACGCCTGCCGTGTTCGGGATTATCTGGGTGCAACGAGATGCTATAAATGCCACTTGTATGGCCACGTGAGCAAATCTTGCACCCAGGAGACGACAACATGCCGCCACTGCGCCGCAACCGGCCATGACTATGAGGATTGCCCCAAAAAAGCACTGGCCGCTGTCTGCGCTACCTGCTCAAGGTTTAAAAAGCCGGCGAACCACTCTACGGGAGATCGTGCTTGCCCTGCCCACAGAGCGGCTATAGAGGTACAAGTACGTATGACGGACTATGGCGGGCGCTAATTCCCTCACCATTGGTCAGGCGAACCTGCAAAGGTCTCGGGTGGCCACCCTGGAGACTCAGCGGGTGATGTCTGACCTCGGCATCGACATCATGCTTATTCAGGAGCAGTACGTGTGGCAAGGCAAAACTCCTGGAATTAATAGTCCGGGTGCGGTGCTCGAGGTGGGTTCCTCTCCGGGTGCGGGTGTCCTGGTCAATACTTCCTTGATCAGACCCCTCCTCTTGGGAGGGCTCTCAAACGAGTACCAAACCTGTGTATCCATTAAATTAGCTAATACGGAAATCATCGTGATCTCCGTTTACTTTAAGTACGGTAATCCTGTTGAACCGCATATTTTGAGCTTAACGCGAGCCCTTCACAAATTAAGAGGTCGAAACGTAATTATCGGTGGAGACTTCAACGCGCGATCGCCTCTCTGGTTCGACTATAACGGAATTCGGACGGAAAGATCCTTTGCTGTCGAAGACCTTATTGCGGCGCAAGGTCTCTTCATCCTCAATGAACCGGGCATGCTTTCTACTTTTTCAGGACCCGGAGGCGAAAGTAACATTGATCTCACTCTATGTTCTAGATCTGTTGCGACTAAAATATCTCAGTGGAAAGTTCACGAGTGTGCGTTAGTTGCTGATCATAGACTCATAACTTTTTCTGTGGGTATTCCAAAGACAGAAACTCCACGGTCTACGTGGAATTTCAGAACCACAAGGGCGGATTGGGATAAATTTGGGGAGGCGCTACGCCAATCATTAAGGGGCTTTCACGACGTAGCAGCTAGGGAACCGGACAATTTGGGGAATTTTTTCAACGCGGCGGTGGTATCGGCCGCAGAAGCCTCTTTGGGAAGAACTAACCCTAAAAAGGCTATTCGGACGCCGTGGTGGACACAAGAGCTGACTTTGCTGAAGGGTACATTTAAAAGCGCTTACAGGAATCTCAGTGTGGTCAGGCAGAGCTTATGCTCGCCCGAAGAGGCTATTGTCCTCCAAGCCCGCTTTAGGGCCGCACGAGGTGCCTATCGCTCGGGTGTCCTTTGGGCAAAACGAGCTGCCTGGCATAATTGGGTTAATGAAGTGGGTAACGCCAACCCGTGGGAAATCCACAGCGTCGTTGGAAAAACGGGAAAAGCATCTGAAAGTTACTTGTCGAGCGTGGTGCTCGGGAACGTTGAGAGTGTCGATGTTACCTCCACTCTTGAGACACTTCTGGGCAAGTTAGTTCCGTTAGACTCAGTAATAGGGGAAAGTGTTCACCATAAACAGATTAGAAATCTGTCACGGCTACCACCTAGTGAGCCCGCCCAGGGGAACGGCTAAATAATAATTAAGGGTTTGGGTCCGAAAAAGGCACCGGGATTTGATAGATTGAATGGAATAATTGCGAAGAATGTCTGGATCCACGCCAAAGAGGAGTTCTACCAGGTGTTGGAGACGTGCTTGCGTAGGGGAAAATTTCCTACGGAATGGAAGAAGGGCGTGCTCCGGATTATACCAAAGGGTAACGGTAAGCCGAAGACGGACATAGGAGCTTATAGGCCTATAACATTATTGCCAATTCTAGGCAAAGTTTTGGAAAACATCATCAAGCACCGACTAGACCTCACCCTAACGCCGCCCAGCGATCTTCAATTCGGCTTTGTCCCAGGCAAATCCACGGAGCACGCCATTAAACATGCGCTTGAATGGGTGAGGGTATGCCAAAAGAGGTACGTTATAGGCATCTTCTTGGATATCTCGGGTGCCTTTGATCACGCGTGGTGGCCGATGATACTTACCAAGCTGAAAAGCAGGAACTGCCCGCGTAAACTGTTTGAGATTATTAGTGACTATCTAAGTGGTAGGACAGTTATCATAGGGCACGGGGACGTTTTAATCACCCGAACAGTCGACATGGGATGTCCGCAGGGGTCGGTTCTCGGACCCGACCTGTGGAAAATCTTGTTCGACGACTCCTCCAGGTTGCCCTTGCCTGAAGGTTGTATATCGGTCGACTACGTAGATGACAAATTGTTTTTGGTCTCTGGGGACAGTAGGAGGGAAGTGGAATCTAAGGCTGAAGAAGGTTTACAAGTGATCCTTGAATGGGGACAGAGAAATAGACTGAACTTCGTTCCCCACAAGACCGTGGGCCTCCTCATGAAGGGCATGCTCAGCCGAGGCAGGAACCCCTTCATCAGAATGGGAGGCTCATCCATCCGATTTGCAGAAAACACCAGGTATTTAGGCGTAATTTTGGACAGATCTTCTTCATTCCTGGCCCACGTCAAGAACGTCTCCGACAGGGCACAAGCCCTGTTTCAGAAACTGAGAAGACTCTCAACAGCCGAATGGGGATTGCGCTCTCCGGCGATTCGCCTGCTGTACAGAGGGGTATATGTGTCGCAAGTATCATATGCTGCCTCTGTGTGGGAGCATCGCTTGGATAACGTCTTGATAAACTCTGCTCTTAAACGGGGTCAGCGGACTCCCCTGTTGGCGCTCTTGGGCGCTTATAGGACTGTGGCCTCAGATGCACTACCGGTTCTGGCCGGCATTCTGCCGATTGACCTTGAAATTAGGGAAATATTGACCAAAAAGGAACTTATTAGAGGCAGGGCTGCTGTCCACCTGGGAGTCGAGCTGACACCGGGAGGAGTCGTGGCCCTCCCTGGCTTGCTCAAAGCGATGCGCGAGAGAACGCTGAGTGTATGGCAAGAGCGATGGGATAGGTCGACGAAGGGCAGATGGACTTTCTCCTTCTTCCCTTCAGTTAAATTCAGAATGGAAGGGGCATACATTAAACTAGATCACTATGTGACGCAGATGCTTTCTGGGCATGAGGAATTCAGGGGTCGGCTTCATAGCTTGACCCTCTCTCCTCACCCAAACTGCGCATGTGGTGATACTAATCAGGACGCCAGGCACATTCTGTGGCACTGCGAGTTGATGAAGGAAGCACGAGAGGAAATGTTGGATGGCTTGCGCGGAATAACAAGACCAGCGTGGAATGCTGACCTTGTGTCGAACAAAGAGAATTTTGAATGCTTGAAAAAGTTTGTCAAGTCCTGGGTAGAGAGATGGCCTGTACTTAGAGTCGCCGACCTAGATTAAATTCATCTTTGTTTCAGGTGCCACAAGTATTGCTCCCGTCTTCTTCTTCGGTCCTCCTCTATTACTCTTTATTTAGTGAATATGCTTTGAACTATCTATAATATAACTTATGTGACCTATAAAATACTGATAACATCTGTCTATTTTTTTTTCTTCTGATCTCTGCTAACAATGATTTATGTTTTTACCTCGACAGGTCATGTTGGTGTTGGTGATCGATATTAGTGATGACACTAATGCTCGATATATTATCACTCTGAACTGATTCTGTAATTATGTTTCACATGTATAAATGCTCTTATTATTTTCTATTTTTCTGTATTAGTTTTGGTTTCCATTCTTTGGTGGCGCAACTGAACTGAACATGTTATGTATCGTCATTCCCCCATAGAAAGGGGGTGGGATAGACCCTGTCCATGCACATTGCCAGACGAACACACACCAGAGTGGTCTTCCCGCGATCCGCCCGCGCCTCCCCCATCGTCATGCGTAGGCCTGAGGCGTAACCGTGCGGTCTCGATGTCCTTCCGTCCCCCCTCCGGTAACCCGACGCTCATCTTTTCCTCAAGGTCTTCAAAATCTTCCCCTTCTCTCCCAAGTGCATTTCTTCGAGGCAAAATCGGGGAACCGGCTAAAGGGCGCGGACTTCGAGCATCGTCTGCGATTGGGCCGATAGCTATACGTATTCTCATTGGGACTGCCCGGTGGTCAATGGAATACTTTCTCTGGCTCTTCTTTTTATGTATTTTATTTTCTTTCCGCTATTATAGTAATTACTTACATTATAACATAATCATATAACTGTTTTTTCCTCATTACTTATTTTATTTACAGAAGGTTTCTTCGGCTGGTCTAGCCGTTATTTTTATTTTTATTTTTCTTTTACTAACACTGTTTTCTCTTATTGATGTTACCTATTTCAGAAGAATTATTCCACGGGCTGCTACTTCTATTTATCTTTTGTATAATTTTAATGTAAGTACTTGCATACTGCTTACTAACCCCGTATGCATGGACATTGGAGGGTCTAGAGTCGTTCAAATAAATGTAGCTTCGTTCAAAAAAAAAGTAGAGTCTTGAGGTGTGCGGTGAAGGAGGAAACCATATGTTTCCTTATAACGCCGTTGGGAAAGTGGTGGGTCCCCTCCAATGCTAACCCTGTACAAATCACAAGTGCGCCCCACGGTTGAATTTGGCTACTGGTCTGGAGCTCCAAAATACCTGAAAAATACCCTCGACTCTGTGCAGAAGCGGGTGGTCCGTTTAATAGAGTCTCCCATTCTAACAGACGGATTGCAATCTTTAGAGCACAGGCGTCGGGTGGGAATGCTATCCTTGTTCTACCGGTATTACAATGGAAGATGCTCCGAGGAACCAGCCCTTCGGAGGAACTAGCCCTAGATTGATCCCTTTGGCACCGGTGCATAGTCGGGAAAGCCCTTCCGCGGAACTAGCCCTTCCGAGGAACTAGTCCTAGATTGATCCCTTCGGCACCGGTGCATAGTCGGGAAACACGCCAAACGCGTGCCCAACATTTGTACACGGTTGACATTTGTCACATGAGAACAGGTCGTTTCTTCGACTCGTTCTTGTGTTCAACAGCTCGGCTGTGGAATGATTTGCCGGCCTCTGTGTTTTCTCCTTCCTACAACATGGGTCTCTTCAAGACCAATGTTCATTCCTTCCTCTCCTCAAAAAGACCCTTCACACAGCATCCCAGATAACATAGGTCCTGAGGGAAATAATTTCAGGGCCTCCTGTGTGGAGTTAATGTAAAAAAAAAATCAGGTTTTTCCATCCGATTGTCTGATCAGACAAAAATCGATTTGAAAACCAGATTCGTTATAATACCAGGGCCATGCGCGTTGTCAGACCGGATTGGACGGCCGGCGCGGCGGCCTATTTTCATCACCGATCCCGTTTTCGAATCGGAAGTGTGCGGTGTTTATCCGATTTTCATAAGAAATGTATGGCGTGAAGGCTTTCCGGTTGTCTGATCAGACAATCGGGTTAGACAATCGGATGGAAAAATATGATGCCTTAGACGTATTCAGACCGATGCGATAGGGTATTGGGTTTCAAATAACGAAAGATTAAAGCATTAAATTAGACGAAGTCACTATTTTACCTACTAAATCAATGTCCCATCAGCGCAGGTGCAAACAATACAATATTTGAGAAACTTTTGTATTTTACCTTTTTCTCATTATTAATTATTTGTCATTTACTTTTGCAAATTGAACCAATTACTTTTGTTACTATTTTTGTTATGATTTCTGTTATGTATTGTATTTAAATCATCCATGTGTATATATTATTGGGCAACACGCCTGTTTTATGTACTAAAATAATAAATAAAACAACATTTCTCTTTTAAAATATTGTAACAATGAGGGCCCCACTGTGTACATTACCAAATCCGATAACCTCTATTTTACAAATTAATAAAATCCAATAAAAAGATAAATGAAGAAAAATTTAGGAAAACTATTAAGAGGTACGGTTGTATATAGTGAAGTGTGTATTGTGATGGTATTGTATATTACGTATACATGATTTACTCTTTTAAGATACAAAGTCTTTTTAATATTGAATTTTTAGTTCATTAATCCTTCTGTCGTTTTGTATGTGAAGTGTTTTTTTGTTCCTTTGTATTGTATTCAGTGAAAGACTGTTGAATGATTGTTAAATCTTTCCCCAAAGTTCGTGTTTACCGACGGGGTTTTCGTCTTTTTATCGTTCGTAGCCTTATAGTATGAGTTTGATGAAATTTGTTTTTATGGTCAAAAATGTAATTAATTATTGTTATTTATCATATTAAGAAAAGAAGCTAATAAATCAAGTGGTAGTTTTAGATAGTCTGACCAGCTGTGGAAAAAATAACTTTTGGTTTTATAATTTGACATTATTCAGTAAAAGTAACACAAAATCCGTACATAATTCAATATATAATAATATATAAATAGTAAATCTGCAAGTAAGAGGAAATACCAGCGGTGTTTTTCCATACAAACGTATTCCCCGTTTATCTCTCTGGATTTTGACCCTAGAGCAAATTTTTTTTTCATAATATAGATATTGACCATTAGCGTGTCGGTACGTTTTGCTTTTTTTGATAATTTACTTCTTATAGAAGTTAGGACCTTCCAAAAATGAATAAAATTGCCTAGTTTAAACGCCGTCAAAAGACGTTCAGTATACAAACTAAACAATGTATTTTGAAAAAAAGCAAAACGTACCGACATAGAATATTTTCTTCTAATACAGTTAGTGAAAATTTTTTTTGTAAATCGGTCCAGTTTTGGAGAAGAAAAATGGGGAATACAAAACATCGATTTTGACGATTTTATTTAGGTATTTTCGGCCCGATATGCAGTTGTCCCTTTCGCTCAGTTCCCCCGAGGGGAGCGCGGAGTGGAACAGAAGACATTGGTTACAAAACCTATCGATGATATTTTTAAATGACCGGCATGCTCTTAACGCATAGCTGTATAACTACTTACATACGACGCATGTAAACTTGGCGTATCTCTTTATCATATCGCAAATGTTGTACAAACTAATGGGTTGAAAAGCGTATTCGATGGATGTTTATTAAACTGATTCCTATCACGACATCAGGTATAAATTAGTCAATTCAAGCTACTTACGAACAAGGTGAATTCCAATGTGTTGAAGAAAAGTCACCAGAAGAGTAAAAGTAATTAAATTTTAAAAGCTTCGTGGCAAAGAGATTGAGTTTATTGAATTAACAATTACAATTAAAATTACAAGAACCCGGATATTTTGTACTTTATTAATTTGTACAACATTACTTTGTGGAACAAGCCAAGCAAGTGAAACGTCAGAGTCAGATTGATGTAACCATAGATAATGGACAGATACAGAAAGGCTTTTTTTAATTACTCCATGCCGCCACCAAGACATTCAATGCTTTCTATTAAATGCGAGCGTATGACGTCACCAAACCATAGATAAACCTTATAATCATTTACAAGTGCCAAAAATTAAATCCACTCTTGCTAAAAAACATGAATCTTACTTTGCGCCTTCCATATTCAACGTTTTCTTAAAAGAAACACAACATATAATTCAAACCAACAGAAAACGTACATATAAAAGCTTTAATACGTGGTTAACCCGCCCATACCATATCCACGATGCGATTTTAGTTTACAACGCTCTTTCAAACATCAATAACTCCTCAAATAATTCAATCATTAAATCAACATTTTAGGTATTCCTAAAAAATATATTTTTGCATCCGTAAAAAATATTTAAAAAATTGTGACGATTCTGTATAAAATAATAAAAAATGTTTTCCTAAAAGTCGACACATTTCTATGTCAGATGAGATAACAAATTTTAAATTTCTACGGGAATAACAGAGAAGACAAAACATTAATTCATTCCAACCTCATTAACCTACGTGCAATATTACGATCTCCTTTTAGTTATGTGCGTCAAAAAGAGATGTAAAATAAAACGTTAAAATCTTTTGCCTATCTGAAGAGACTACTTTATTCCTCAAAGTTGACATCATACTATGCGTAAAGTCTCTTTCTAGCACATTTATTTGACGTGTCTAAAACAGAGATGTCAATATTAATTATCTTGCTACAGAAAACATTGGTTGCTTGACTTTTCGATTTAATCTGAAAAAGACCCGAAGGAAAAATGTCAGAAGGTTCGACTTTCGACCCTTAAACCGGTGTCATTTGTTTAATCTCTTTCAGCGTGTGTCCTTCAAATGGACTGCAATTTCGGACAAGTCTAGACAAATGGTACGAACGAGAATCAACACAATATTAGGCACATGTTTTTTGTTTGTTTTTTTTTTGTCAGTTTTTGGATATTATGGGGGTCTCACTATTATACAGCTTGAACATTAGTTCCGAAGTAATAAACATTTTTATTATCTAATTTATTTTGACCAAATCTCGCCATGGAAAACTTGATTTACAATAATGTATAACAATGCAGTACTTATGTATGGCAATAAGGATGAATATAAACTTAATGGTGTAGAAATGAGATCCCTGTGGCGTACGTGTGTACATGTACATGTACGTAAGACCGTGTTAAAATTGTGGCGATTTGGAGAAAATGCAAGGCTAATAGAAAGCTTAACACTAGAAAGACCGGAACCTTCATTTTGACGGCAGCCCGAAGTAAAGTGACGATATAATGCTTAATAATTATTGTATTGGTGTGATTTTTTTTTAACATTTCATAATTTATGGTTTCACAACTATGGTGAAAAAAACAGGTATATGTCTTAATTACTTTTTGAGATATATTGACTTATACCTACAAAGACCGCCGCCGTCAAAGTGACGGTTTGGGCCATAATGCTGAGTTCGTTTACAACCTTCTTTATCCAAGTTAACAACATACCCATTCCTCCTCGTTTATGATAGCACTATTATGTCTGTTTCTTTCTTTCGGTATCGCGTATTATTCATACTCGATCTGTACGTTGATTGGTCACTGTCACATAATTTATAAAAACACCAAAAAATATTGCTCTCGCCCAAATTTATTTTATGGTTTGTTGGAGAAGGACAGAGTATACAAATACCAGAGTTGATCCAGCTGCGTTAGCTTCTGAAGAACTGAAAGAATCATTTATTAGATAACCAACACGTCTGCCATAGGTCACTCCAACAGGTTTGCTATATTTTGTGACTTAGCAGGGATGACCGGGTTCATAAAGTTAGGTTTGTCCGGATCTTGGCGGCAGATGCATCTGCCAAATAACTGCGTAGCAGGCCAGATCAGCAGAGAACTGTTGAGGGTGATATTTTGACCTCGGCAGCAGGACTCTCAGAACATTGCCTTGCACCGCAGTGGTGGGGACAGATTCATACGTCGGGCACTCTTGAACACACTGAACCCCAGTTTCCCACCCACCCCTCACCTCATTTCCTTCCCAGAACCTATTCTTCTTTCTTTTCCTATATGTGCCCTCCATACAGCATCCCAAAAGATGACAAATGCCCTGAGGGGAATTATTTTCCTTATGGCTATTTTGTGGAGCTAATATAAACGAAAAAGAAAAGAAACCGGAAAATAAAACTACTGAAAGACGACAGTGCCAAATTAATAAAAAATATAATGAAAACCAAATAAATGACAGGTGTGATAATTGTAAGAAACCCGTTTGCGGAGAGTGCATTCGATTTTATAAAAAACGTCACAATTCGATATTGGGTAAATTTTGGGGATCGCTGGCAACGGTTAATACGCACTTTTTTTTGAAAAAATCTTTTGATTCACCTTAATTACATTAAAAGACAATTATTTGCATTGGGGGAAGTGGAAAATATTTTTGTGTAACATGGTTTGTGATACAAAAGAAAGTGCCCCTTTATAACGCCTACTCGCGTCAAGGCAAAAAAACATCCCAGTTTTCAAGTAGTTTAGTGGCTACGCTAGGTTTGTGTAACATGGTTTGTGATTCTGGCGTACAATCTCACAAGACGAAAGCTAATTTTAATTTTACGTAATGAAATTTAGAATGAAATATTTTCCACTTCCCCCAATGCAAATAGTTGCCTTTTAATGTAATTAAGGTGATTCAAAGAGTTTTTTTTTTTAAAGTGCATATTAACCGTTGCCAGCGATCCCCAAAAATTAATCGATATTGTACGAACATAACACATGCTTGTACTAAAATTGCAGGATTTTGCACTTACATGTTTTTTTCCAGGAAGCCCCGAGGAAAAAAACCCTCAGGGCCTATGTCATCTTTAGGGATGCTGTGTGAATTTATGTGTGCATGGGTGTTTTTAGGGAAAGGAAGGAAAGGAAGTTCTCGGAAGAAAAAATGTGTGAGAGATGAATAGGAAAAATTTGTTATGTATCCAGGAGTGACGGACGAATGAATCCATGAAAGGTCCTGCTGGAGAGGACAAGATAAGTATCTCCCTCAACAAGTGTCTCCCGACCCGGTAAGCTACGCAGTAGGTGGGCAAATATATTCGCCATCTAGACCCAGACAAACCTCACCCAATGAACCCGGACACCCCTGCTAAGTCACTAAACGTAGCGAACCACTTGGAGTGTCCTATGGCAGAGGTTTTGGTTATCCAATAAATGGTTCCCGGGGCAGCGGTAGTCATATCCGCCTCCCAATTTGAAAAAAGTGAACAGCCGTCAAAGTGACGGTCGTGGTCTTTATAGGTATGGAGCAGTACCCGGTCTTTCTAGTGTTAATGGACAATATAAGTAACTAGCTGGTACCCGGCATGCGTTGCAATGCCATTCAATGAAATTGTTTATACCTGCAAGTACATTTCTGCCTTACCTCCCTGCCACTAAAATATATGAAATGCACACATTTTGCGCCTCACTTGAAATAATTTTTTTATACAAATTTCATAACGCCAGATCTTACCATTACATATAGGAACACTATTCTGCTAAAATATAATGTTCAGTTAAAATTTTGAGTCAATCCATCGATTACTTTCCGAGATTTGGGGAAACCAACATTTTTATTATTAGTAGCTGGTTTCCGGCATGCGTTGCAAAGCCACATTCAAAGATTTATTTTTTCTCCCTGCATGTCCTATCCCGTGTGCCCCCGTTCCCATCCCTCGTCCCTTTCCCCTCTCGCGTTCCCTTTCCACCTTCCCCGCCTTTCCTCTCTCGTCTCCCGCTTCCCCGTCCCGCGAAACCCCCCTCCCACGTTCCGAATAATTTTTTTAATTCATATTTTCATTTTTCATATATTAAAAATATTCATTTTTGAACATTACATAAGAATAATCAAATATCATAAGAACAATCAATCAAATTTGGTACCTAACGTAGGTACCTATTTAGAATATCCTTGTCCAACTTAATTATTTATGAAAATTTTATAACCAATGCTTTCAAAGAAAAAAAACAAGTAGATTCTTTTTATACTGATTTTAGTAAAGCCTTTGATTCAGTTTCTCATAAAATTCTCATTTGGAAATTAGAAAAACTTGGTATACGTGGAAATATATTAGCCTGGTTTGAAAGCTATCTTACTGGAAGACAACAAATTGTTAGAATAAAATCCTCTCTGTCAGAAATAATTTATGCAACAAGTGGAGTTCCACAGGGTTCACACCTTGGTCCAATCTTATTTATCTTGTTTATAAATGATCTAACAAAAATATTTTATGATGTAATCATTTTACTTTTTGCTGATGACCTCAAAATTTTTAGAATTATTGAAAATATTCACCATTGCAACATTCTTCAAGATAATATCAATAAATTAATAATTTGGTGTAATGAAAATAGACTTTACTTAAATATCTCAAAATGTCAAATAGTTAGATTTTTTCGAATAAAAAATCCAGTTATTTATAATAACAACATTGATAACAATGCCCTTCAAACATTAACACAAATTAAAGGCTTAGGCATCACTTTTCAATCAAATCTTTCATTTGTTAACCACATAACAGAAATCTCTAATAAGGGCTTTAAAATGTTGGGATTTATAACTAGGCTAACTAGAAATTTTAACAATATAAAGTGTATTAAACTGTTATATTTTGCCTATGTAAGAAGTCAACTAGAGTACAATTCTCCTGTCTGGAATCCACATTATAGTATACATGTTCAAGCTATTGAAAGAATACAAAACAAATTCTTACGTTTTCTAAATTTTAAAATGGGTATTCCAGCAATTATGTTGAACTACAACACTATCTTAAATGATTTGAATATGCTCAAATTGTCCGACAGAAGAATTTTCTCTGACTTGGTATTTCCATATAAAATTCTAAATGATTTAGTTGATAGTCCGGTATTGCTAGAATTGATAAGCTTCCGGACTCCACTACGTAATACTAGAAGTCAAGATTTATTTCAGTGTAGAAATTCTGGGACTAACTACCATATGTATTCTTCTTTGCCCAGAATACTTATGGAGGGAAACAATTATACCAAGTCAGTGGACATCTTCAATTTATGTTTAAACAAATATAAAATATTGTTACTGAGACAGTTCAGTTATGTACATTGAATGCTTTGTATTTCTTATTATTCATATGTAATGTAAAAGCCCCGAAAAAGGGCGTTAATCAATAAATAAAATAAATAAATTCCTGATTGTATTCAAATTATTATGTAAGTACATGCTTCAAATAAAATCATTAATTTAAAGAGTTTTGAAAACTGAATTCTGATTTCACAACCATTGTTTTGCAAAATGTCATTTTCAAAATTTTAACAGTTTCGCAAAAAATTTTGTGATGATTGAAAAAGTTTTCAGATGTATTGTCATATTGTTAAAATAATCCAAAAACCTTCGCGGGGTTTAAACGAGGGATTTTGAAAGTTTAAAACATTTGCATAATATACAATTCATTAACCCCAAATTAGGGAGGCGGGAATGGGTACCGCCGCCCCGGGAACCTTTATTGGATAACCAACACCTCTGCCATAGGTCACCCCAAGTGGTTCGCTACGTTTGGTGATTTAGCAGAGGTGCCCGGGTTCATGGGGTGAGGTTTGTCTAGGTCTTGGAGGCGGATGACCAGGATACACTGAACCCCAGATTCCTACCCACCTCTTAAACCCTTTTCCTTCCCAGAACTCTCCTCACCCTCCTTTCCCAAGAAAAAACCCACAACACAGCAACCCAAAAGATGACATAGGCCCTGAGGGAAATTATTTTCCTCAGGGCCTCCTGTGTGGAGCTCATGTAAAAAAAACACATTTGGATTTACATATATAGATGATCATCTTTTCATTGCGTCATTCGGTGATAAAATCAGCTCAAGGGCGCTTGATGGAAAAGATTAAAAAAATGAGCTGATGATTTAGAACTGTAGAGCGAATAAAAGAAAAAGGAGAATAATAATAATAATAATAATTGGATAATTTGTATAGCGCCGTTTTTGTGAAAAATCACCTCAAGGGCGCTTTACAATTTATTATGAATCCTAGGCTCTATCTAATTTTATTATTTTCAAATAGATACAGAATCATACTTACCTGCAGGACACTTCCGACAAAACACACTTTATTAGAAAGTTTATGCTTATGCTATGGGGAAGATACGACTTTGCACGATGCACGTGGAGGACATTATATTCGAAACACTGGACATTGCATGAGTTTTACATTTATATTTATATTTAACAGAAGATTAATGCCAAAGTTGAGTTAATATATATATTTTTCTATAAAGTCTGGAGAATTTTAAGAATTTGCTTTTACACACTTAGTTATTTACAATGTTGCGAGCCGTGAAGGCAAAGGTGAAAGTTTTTTTTTTTTTTTTTTTTTTAACTTATGGATACGACTGTCTGAAAAGATGAGTTTTAAGTTTAGCTCTAAATTGCGCTGAATCTGTGATCATTCTTAACTCGTGTGGCAGTCCATTCCAGGCTTTAGGTCCCGACACTCCGAAAGCACGCTCACCGAATTTAGTATCTGGTGTGCGCTTTGGTTCCTTCAACCTTCCAATCGCTGATATTGCTGCTGACCTGAGGGTTGATTGTCGAGAATTGGAATTTTCTGGAATACACATTTCCGATAAGTAAGTCGGAGCCATTCCGTTAAGAGACTTGAATACCATCCAGCAGAGCTTAAACTGGATTCTCTCGGGGCACTTGAGCCAGTGAAGATTTTTGAGATGCTCAGAAATATGGGAATATTTAGATACGCCGGTGATGAGCCTTGCCGCAGCGTTGAAAACAGATTGTAATTTGTTGATTTGATATTTTGGGAGACTAGCATATATTCCGTTGCAATAATCTAGACGTGAAACAACATACGAATTGACTAGTAATTTAGTTGCCTCTGTTGTCAAGTTTCTCCGTACTGCTTTAATTTGCCTTAATTGAAAGAACCCCTTGCTTACAGTTCTGTTCACTTGAGTTTTAAGGGAAAAATCAGCGTCCAGATTGACGCCTAGTAGTTTTATGCATGTCTTTGGAGTGATGTCACTTCCTGAAATGGTTATTGGGGAGTTATCAATGTTACGCTGACGTCTACTTGTGGCTGTCCAGAGAAACCCAGTCTTTGCAGGATTCAGTTTCAATCTATTTGAGGTCATCCAGCGAGTGATTGCTTCTAGACACTCGGTTATGCGAGTTTTAAGACTGTCTATTTCCTCTGGTAAGCAGTAGAAGTAAACTTGCTGGTCATCAGCGTAGCAGTGAGATAGAAGACCAAATGATTCGATAATTTTAGCGACATCATTTGTGAAGAGGATGAAGAGAAGTGGGCCCAGAACAGACCCCTGGGGAACTCCAGATGAAAGGGTTGCATATTTTGATTGTTTTTTCCCCACTTTTACGGCTTGTACGCGGTTGACCAAGTATGATATCAGCCAGTCCTTTACACCGCAGTTTAAACCAAAGGATTCTTCTAATCGTTTAATAAGGAAATCATGGTCAATCGTGTCAAAAGCGGCACTCATGTCTAAGACTAAAATGAGTATGGAGAGTCAGAATGTACGGAGAGGAAGCGAATCAATTATTTAGATCGAGGCATGCCACGAGTTAAAGTTAGAATAACAGAACAGCACAAACAAATAATTTTACAGAGCACTTGCATGAATGTATTTATATACTGATAGAGGTTCAAACTGGTTCGGATTATTTTGAAACACTCTCCAATATTTTCGTTATTCGTTTTTGGGGTGTTATGCCGTGTCACACATCTACCGGATCTGCCGGATCTGCCCCGACGATGGACACTGCAACAATATCCGAAACGTTGGCTAAAGAAGGAGGTAGCGCAACACGGCATAACACCCCAAAAACAAATAACGAAAATGCTTTTGGCCGTGAAAATCTTAAAACTTATCCCACTCTCCAATAATTCCCGTAGTCCCCCGATAAATTACATTTTTTTTATTTTTTTTTTTATTCGTTTATTCCAGATCTCGGGGAGGGTGGTGCAGTCCCACGAGTTCCATATTATACATATATAATACATTAAATTTAAATATTTAAATAAAAGAAAATAATAATAATACAAAAATAAAAATAAAATTTGGGGTGTGCGACATTCAAATCAAAGAACTGGTTTTACCGTAACTAATTTTAAAAATAGTTACGTAACTGCCAACACTCTTTGATTATAGCGACACTCAGAACATGCAAATGGTTTTCCTAAAATTCTGGCTGCATATAGTCTGCAACCAGCATTTTAAAACTGCAAAAAGGTTTCCGTCAAAATATATCAGCAGATGAAATCAGAACTGACATTTTTTGTTGCATTCTGAACACGGAACTAGTTTTAATTTGGATTAAATTAGCATGCGGGGAATTAAAACTATACTCTGAACATGAAAATGGCTTTCCTCTTATTCTGGCAGCATAAAGTAAGAAAGTAGAATTTTATAAATGCACTTCCACCATAAGAAATGCATCAGCAAATGAAACACCTGATGCGTTTTTGTTGCATTCTTAACACAGAACTGGTTTGTTTCAACGTGGTTAAAATGTAACAAACTCATCCTAAACTATAGCAAAACATTTTATTTAACTTTATATAAAAACATTAAAAATAAACCTAATGATAGCCTAAAAATTAGAATCCACAACACAAGTTGCAATCAAGAAACTTGTTTACTTTGCAATGAACTCATCGAATTAGAAAATATTAAATATTTAGGTGTGTCTATTGATACACATCTTAACTGGAAATCACAAATAGATAAAACCATCTCGAAATTAAGATATCTAACATATACTTTTTACAGACTTAAGGAAGTACTCAATCTTGATAAATTGAAAATGATCTATTTTTCCCTGGTACAATCTTCAATAATCTACGGCATTGTAGGATGGGGTGGTGCGCTTGATGCATTTATTAAGCCTTTACAAAATGCTCAAAAGCGCATCATAAAAATTATGTATAATAGAAATAAAACATTCCCGACTGAGATATTATTCAAAGAGACAAAAATATTCAATATCCGTAAATTATTTATATTGCAAATTATGAAATATATATTTAAAAAAAAAAATTGTTTCGTAAAAAACGAAAATAGAATTAGCGAAAGCAGTGGCGTAGCGTGGGGGGGGCGGGGGGGGCGGCTCGCCCCGGGCGGCACTTTTAAGGGGGGCGGCAAATTTTCACAATAAATAATAATATTATCTTGGAAAAATTTAAACCATTTCAAATCATTATTTAAAAATGTTATACGATACTTTCGTTTACGAATCCGACAATTTTTATTATTATTTATTAAAAATATCAATAATTATATTTTTTTAAGCTGCAAATTTCGCAATTCGTCGGAAAACCGTACGCATGTTATGAGAGTAATACTAATTAAAGCTGATAACTCGCAAACAGATTCACTCTTAATTAAAACCAGAATTGTGTTCAGAATGTATAAACGAATAAATTTCATTTATGTATTCATCTGCTGATACATTTCGAAAGAGACCATTATTTTAATCGAAGTGCAGATATAAAATTCTACTTGCAGACTATGTATGTGCTGCCAATATCAAAGAGAAACCATTTTCATATTCTGAGTGTAGTTTTAATTCGCCAAATATAGATTTAATTTAACCCGTCTAATCACAGGAGACATAAATTGTCCCAAACATTTAATTTTAAAATAAAATTGTAAAATTATGTCCCACACATTTAATAAAAATAAATTTGTGATTGCGATAAATAGTTAAGATATAGTTTCGTTACAATTTTTTTTTTTAAAAGGAGTTGTATTTAAAATTGTAAGTTTATTCTATTAGGTACTTTAATTCGAATATTCGCAGGCGTGTATTTTTGAGCCAATCCACATTTTCAGGGTTAAACCAGTTGTCAGAATGTAAAATTCCTTTTGAGGATTCATCTGCTGACACGATTCAAAGGAAAATATTATCTTATTCGAAGTTCAGTTATAAAATTCTAGTTGCAGACTCTGTATCCTGTACCTGCTGCCAGAATCAGAGAAGAACTATTATCATGTTCGGAGTGTACTTTTAATTCGCCGCATACAGACTTAATTCAAACCCATTTTGTGTTGAGAACGTAAATTTCCAGTTCATCAATTTGGATTCATCTGTATGTTGACACATTTCAAAGGAAAACATCCTCTTATTTGAAGTTCAGTTATAATATTCTATTTGCAGACTATGTACCTATAGTCTGTCAAAAAAGAGTAGAAAATATATGAGGGCGTCACTGTTGATCAAATGGCAATACTAAACACATAACTCATGGTGTTAAAGTACAGCTGTGTAACCTACATTTTCATAAAAAATTAAAAAGGCATAAGAGTGGAAAAAATATTTTTTCATTGCAGTATAGTGATACCCGCCGATCTCAAAATTAGAATTGAATATAGGTATATTATTATTATACCTTTGCAATTTTGTGTTAACATAATGAAGAATAACTATAATGTAATAAAATATAAAGCACAGGTTAGAAATTGCTCACATTTATTTAATACTAGATAAAGTACTTAGCGTTGCCTGGGCTTTAGATCATGTCTCTAATTTTAGATCTGAATATATTTAACTCATTCAGATCTAAAAGTAGTCTAACTAAACTCACCATTAGTGATTCTTCCTTTCTATCTATTGTTAAATTCAAATTTATGGTAAATTAAATTAAAGCAAATCGCTTTATTAATCACCTTTTAATAAAATTTATGTCACGAAGAAAAAATGTTTTTTAAAATGTGGTTTACTGTGTTTTATACATTCAGTGTCATTGCACTTCAAAGAAATATTTGACAGTTAAATTAGTGTTGCCAGTCTACAAATTTAGTAGTTCCAGTTTTTATATTTTCTACTCTATTTTGACAGACTATATATGCTGCAAGAATCAAAGTAAAACCATTTTCATGTTCTGAGTGTAGTTTAAATTCGCCAGGTACAGATTTAATTTAATCCAGTACAGAATGTAAAATTCCAGTTGGATTCATCTGCTGACACATTTCAAAGGAAAGCATTCTATTATTCGATGTGCAGTTATAAAATTCTATTTGCAGACTATTTATTTAATACCAGAATCAAAGTAAAACCATTTTCATGTTCTGAGTGTAGATTTAATTCACCGCATTCGAACTGGTTTTGTGTTCAGAATACAACGATAAATTAAATAACGAGTTGCAGATTCATCGTGTATCGAGTGAAGTTTTACATTTGAGTTACATAATGCTGTAAAATTCTGAGAAATTGTTTGTTGCGTGTGTAACTATTGGGGACTCTGACGCAGTATCAATAAACCAACTTTGGAGTAGAATTTATAAACATGATTTTAGTTGAAAGAATACTCGTCAAATGTGATTTTTAAAAAATCCGGCTCATATGTAATTAGGTCGTAATACAAAAATAGGATTTCCGAATACAACCCCACCCCCCATCCCGCCGCCGCTTGAAGTACCCAAATAAGTGGGCGCCGAAATTTTCCTACGCCCTGATGTTCTGAGTGTAGTTTTGATTCACCACATACAGATTGAATTAAAACCAATTTCGTGTTCAGAATATAAGTGCCGGCAGAATCAAAGAAAAACCCTTTTCATGTTCTGAGTATAGTTTCAATTCACTGCATACAGATTTAATTAAAACCATCCTTGTGTTCAGAATGTAAGTGCCCTAGAATCAAAGAAAAACCATCTTTTTGTTCTGAGTGTAGTTTTGATACACCGCATAAGTGGTTTAATTTAAACCAGTTTTGTGTTATCAACATAACAATAAGTTGCCGAAATGGGCGCCGAAATTTTCCTACGCCCTGATGTTCTGAGTGTAGTTTTGATTCACCACATACAGATTGAATTAAAACCAATTTCGTGTTCAGAATGCAAGTGCCGGCAGAATCAAAGAAAAACCCTTTTCATGTTCTGAGTGTAGTTTCAATTCACTGCATACAGATTTAATTAAACCATCCTTGTGTTCAGAATGTAAGTGCGCTAGAATCAAAGAAAAACCATCTTTTTGTTCTGAGTGTAGTTTTGATACACCGCATAATTGGTTTAATTTAAACCAGTTTTGTGTTATCAACATAACAATAAGTTGCCGATACATCGTGTACCTAGTGCAGCTTTGCATTTGAGTTGCATTCCATATTTATGCATAAATAAGCTATCAATTTCTGAGAGCAGTTATATATATAAATTTGTAGTAGAATTTATAAGCAAGATTTTATTGATAGAGTACTCGGCACATGGAATTATAAAAATCGGCATGAAAAAATAGAATATATCTACCCCCCCCCCCCCCGGTCAGCACTTGAAAATCTGCGGAAGAAGTACCTGCAGAAGTTGGGGGGGGGGGGGGCGGCAAAATTTACCTCCGCCCCGGTCGGCCGAGACCCACGCTACGCCACTGAGCGAAAGGACTAATAATGTGTTTCAAGTTCCCCAAATCAAAACCAAATTAATGCAAACACATGGCAGTTTTATTGGTCCTCGTACATTTAATCTTCTACCAAAACACATTCAAATGACAGATAAAATATCACTTTACATAAAAGAATTAAAATTATGGCTAAATGATGCAGATGTTGAAAAACTTTTTTTATAAACTCTATTGTAAAACTATATGATTCATTTTTACAATTCTACTGTAACTTCAAGACCTACTTAGCTTTTTCTTCTTGAAAGCGTAACAAAAATCCATTAACCTGTATGTGTCACTATATTTTTAAACCTTTCACTTGAAAAATTACATTTTTACTTATACCGCCAACTTATTGGTGTAATTTAGCTCTTTAGCACTTAAGTTAATATTACCCACGCACAGGCAGTGCCTTAGTGGGTTCCCATTATCTACTTTTGTCATATATATTTTTTTTACTTTTTACATTAATTTTACCTTGTTTTATGTAATATATATTCAGAAAATGTGAAATGTATAATGGGAAAAAATAAAGGAAAAAAAAAAAAATAAATAAAAAAAATTACAGATTGAATCTGTACACGGTAATTCACTTAGAACGCGAAATTGCTTTCCTCCAATACTGGCAGCAACTACAAATTTATAACTGTATATTTATGCACTTCACACATTTAGATGTATGCACTCCACACACGAGAATGGTTTCTTATGAAACGCGTTAGCGAGATAAAACCCCACCTGAAATTTTTTCGTTGCATTCTAAACACAGAACTGATTTTAATTATAAAGTTAGTTTGTACGCGGGGAATTAAAACTCCACTCAGAACATTAAAATGACTTTCCTCCAATTCTGGCAACACAAAGAACGCAACTAGAATTTTATAAATGCACTTCTAACACGAGGAATGCGTCAAAAAATGAAACCCCACCTGGAATTTTTTTCGTTGCATTCTAAACACAGAACTGGTTTCAGTTATAGGATGAATCTATACGCGGAGACTTAAAATTACTGAGTGTAGCCATTTTACTTGAGTTTATAAAAATGGCTTTTCTCTAATACTGGAAGCAAAAATGCAACTATAATTTTAAAAGTGAACTTCCAAAACGAGAACGGGTTTCTACAAAATGCGTAAGCAGACGAAACAAGACGTAGAATTTTTTCATTGAATTTTTTCACGGAAATTTTTCATTGCATTTGCACACAAAACTGTTTTTTCCGTCAGAGCGAATTGGATTGTGAGTCCCCAGTTTTAATTAATACTGCACCTAGAACAACAAAATGGTTTTACCTTCGAAATGCGTTATGGTTAGCAGCTGAATCCGACACAGGAATTTGCATTGTGAACACAAGATTGGTTTTACATTCGATGGTTCGACGTTGAACGGTGTAGCAAATATGTTCAAATCCGTTTGCTCTCTTTTCACGTCCTTAAATCGTTCATTAAATGCCTCACTTAATTTCGCGCAATTACCAGCGTATTCAAACGACGTAGAAGGCTTTTGTCCTTGCAATGTTGGAAAATGCGTTGTGTTATTCATTTCGAGTTACTTTCCACAGCCTTAATTTAGTTTCAAATGATTTCACGTGTCACTCAGCTTCAACTTTTCTTTTCTTTGTAGTTGTCATTAATAGGATTTTATTGATTTTAAACTGTTGGATACTTGTGTTTAGATGTATATTGTTGTCTCCTTCCCTTTAATTGATTATCTATTGTACCGCCTTCAAATATTTTGTCTCTATCTAACTATGTTCTTTTGTCATATTCTTTCTCCCTCTGTCGCTCAACTTATATATAACGCATAACTCTGTCTTAATATTTAGTTATTATTTTATCCTGAGGAAGCTTGGTCTAAGTGAAACCGGTAGATACATAAATAATAAATTCGTGGTTAAATACAAAGTGTTGTTTTATTTTTATAAGATATTATTTCGCTTATTTCGTTTATTCACAGGGGTCACCACTTTGGGGGTTATGTGTGTTTATTGTGTAAGTGTGTAGATGGCAAAGCGAATAAGTAAGGCGATTCAATACTTACAAGTTTATTAACACTATTTACAGACACATAAATCTCCAATTTAAATATATGCAATAATAAAGTAATGTGAAGGGCGAACAAATATTAAAGACCAGCGACTCCTGACCGAGAGTTAAAGCAGAATGAATCGTTAGTTTTTTATGCAAGCGAGGCCAGTTGCTTGAGGAAAGGTCTGCATCCAATTGGTGCCTGAGGGACCAATCGGGTGGCCCGACGATGCATATCAGTGTCCTTTGTTCGTCCTCCACAAACTCCATTTAAGTTTTTTGAAGTGTCGCCATTTCTTGACCATAATTTGTGTCAAAAGTTTGTTCAAATGGAACGGTAAACACTTCACAACTTATCTGAGCTACATGTCTCTAGTTTTGCAGAGAGTTATCTCAAGTACATTTATTTTGTTCCTAAAGCGATTATTGTTTTTCGAGAAATATCACATTTCGGAAAAAATACATTTTTGGCATTAATGAGACTAATTTTATTCTTATTTCAAAGAGGTCAGCTTCTTGGAATAATTGTGAGAAGTATAACGAGATAACCCATACCTAATAAAATTAAATTTCCTGACTGCACCGGTAAGTGCAATGCAAGAATTGTACAGTAAATACAATACAATAATGGTTTATTTCCTGTGTGGATTCTGGCGTTAAAAACCAAAACTTTTTAGGAAACTATTTGCAAGGGCATTGCGAGCATTAGAATGATTTTTACCTAGTGTGGGTTCTGGTATGGGAAACCAAATAACATTTGTGGCTGTACCTACATGTGCATTCCGAGCAGGAGAATGGCTTCTCTCCAGTGTGTGTTCTAGTATGATAAACCAGCTGAGATTTATCCCTGCACCTGTATGTGCATTTCGGACATGAAAATGGTTTCTCTCCAGTGTGAGTTCTGATGTGAACTATTAAATGGCTTTTTCGACTGCATCTGTAAATGCATTCTGAGCACGAGAATGGTTTCTCTTCAGTGTGGATACTATTATGACGGACCAAATCATTTTTTTTATTACATTTGAAGGTGCATTCCAAGCACGAGAATGGTTTCTCTCCAGTGTGAGATCTGATGTGAACGACTAAATCGCCTTTTCGAATAAATCTTAAAGTGCACACCGAGCACGAGAATGGTTTCTCACCAGTGTGGTTTCTAGTATGAAAGATTAATTGGTTTTTTCGAATGCAACTGTACGAGCATTTCGTGCACGAAAATTGTTTCTCTCCAGTGTGGGTTCTGGTATGACGGACCAAACCGCTTTTTTCACGGCACCTAAAAGTGCATTCGGAGCACGAGAATCGTTTCCCTCCAGTGTGTGTTCTCGTATGAAAGATCAAATCTTTCTTTTGATTGCACCTGTAGGAACACGAAGGGCAGAAAAACGTTTTCTTCTTTTTGACTGACTTTTCGTTATTATGAATGTCTGCACCAATAGATGATGTTAATGAAACAAATTCTGAAAAGCAAATTTAAATTTAAACAATGACACTGCTTATGACAGATAAAAAAAATATAAGTATAAGGCATCCTCTATAACTTTCTAAGTACCTAAGTTTAGTTAGTAAGAATCTATAGTTTCTAAAAACACTGAAAACCTAATATTAAATTACATCAAAATTCTGTAAAAAAGCTTCCAAAAATTTGTCAAAAATTAGTTGCACAAATCATTTAATTAAGGTCAAATACATAAATAAATAATTACGAAAAATATTTCTGGAAACAGGTTAAATTAGAAAATAATGAAGTAGGCATCCCCAAGAGTTACTGACAAAAGAGTTAAATAAAAGAAATTGTTGACATGTTTGCCGATTGCTAAAAAGTGCATGAACTTGACATCTCTGAGGGGCTAATTCCGAACATTTGACTCGATGTAAATTATAAACTGAAAAATCATAATTAAAATATTAACATCAGCGACAGCAATTAGCAGGATCAAATTTCATACGATGACAAAAAACTGCAAAAAAAAAACACCAAAACCAAAAAGGATCAAAAATCAAAAAAAATCATGACATATGTTTTTATGTTTCCATTTTCTTTTTAAAGGAACGAAAATCTATGAAAAGATGGTCGGTTCTAAATACTATGGAAAGATGGTCAGACTTAACTAACCTTAGATTAGGAAAATAAAAAGTTGTTATTTGCTTACCTCGACTTTGGTCGAGCCTTTCCAGTTGAACGAAACATTCCTTTTTAATATCAGGATAGTCAAAATCTATTTCGGAGTATGCGCCACATTCTTCCGCATATTGTTCTGCTGCTAGAGTCCCCGGTTCACACTTGATCGCAGAAGCGTCTTCTGTTTCCTGTTTGATAATCCTGTTTTGCAATGTAAAATCACAAGGGGATGTTCGACTATCTTCTTCGGAGATTGTCTCCAGTTCTGACTTTATGAGACCGACAACTGAGATAAAATCCATAATACTTTTTGTTTCTGATGTTACCAAGATAATCTGAAAAATAAATCGTTATTTTTATACCGCACTCCGTAACTGAAAAAATGATTTTTTTTGAAAACTGAAGTGGAGCGCATATATTGGATATCTTCTTAATAATAATAATACCTATGCAAGAAAATGTCAAGATTTTTTTTTGCACAACTTGACAGGATGAAGTTTAAAGCAGAGAGATCTAAATAACTGACTTGACGGCCGTTGTTCTAAACTTTTCGATCGATTAATAGAGTCTCTGACCAACTTCGTGAGATGTATAGTAACGTTCGATTATTCTGTTTGTTAGAGAGTTGCGTTGGAAAGCACGTATTGGTGCATTTGAGGAGCATATCTATGTTCAAGTAGTTTAGCAGCTACGCCAAAAGTGAGTAAAATTTATAAAAAATAATTACTTAAGTTAGTTATTGATATGGCAACACTTAATTTTATGTGGTATCTTTGGTATAGCTATTTCTATGACTTTAAGCTGTCAGAATACTTCCTAAATGTCGATTTTCATGTGTGCGTATAGAAAATTTTAAAGTCGTGTAACTTTGTTAATATTGCTTTCCGAAAAAAAATTCTTTCGGATTCGGATTCTCCAGCCAATAGTTAGTATAAAAAAAATAAGTTTTATTATTTAGGAAGACCTTCCGTAAACCGAAATTTAGCCGGTGTTGGTTAGCTCAGTATGTTGTTATATCGCGAATACTGTAAAAACTAAAACATCGAGTGTTAAGCGATAAATTATTACAATCAACAAGCACTAATATTATTTGTTATGTAGTCAATTTAGGAATAATCTACTTATTTGTACGTACAAGGCGTAACGCCGTGGTCAATTCAAAGTGTAGAAGAAACGTCACTAGAAAAGTAGTAGCGTTCGAATCTGAAAAACTTTGCTATAAAAATGTGATGGTTATTGAAGTAATCTCAAGTAAAATAAATTTAATCAATTATTGTTTAGTTTACACGACAATCCTTTAAAAAGGCGGAGGAACAATCACCGCGTGACAAGAAAATGAAGGACAGAGAGATTGCCAAAATTGACATATCCATAGATAACAGCAAATTGGAGAAAATAATCTTCCAAGTAGGCACCGGATGTTCTATTTTAAAGTAAAGCTAAACCCGATTGGTGTTGCTATAATCCCACTATAAATGACCGGTGCTTACTTTCGAGATTATTATCTTCTATATTGTCTGTCCATCGTTGTCTATGGTTATGTCAAATGTCCATTTTCGGCGTCCATTTTGCTCACTAACCCTGAAACCTTCACACGCAGTGATTGATGTTCCGCCCTTCGAAGTAATATTGTGTATAAACAACACAATAAGTATTGTGTTAAATGTTTTCATTTTGTGATTATTTCAATAACCATAACAATTTTATCACAAGTATCTTAAAATTCAAGCATTTTTTTCTAGTGACGTTTGTTCAATGCTTTGGAATTGACCGCTGCGCTTCGCCTTGTATGTAAGTTATTCTTATAATTGACTATGTAAAAGTTATCTTCCCTAATTGGTGCTTTTTTATTGTAAGAATATTTCCCTTGGCGCTTAATTGATCAGTTTTTACAGCATTCGCGACATCTATGCCTTGATGCTAAAATGTTAAATTTTAAAATTATCGATATTTGGTAAATGCTGTTCAAAGCTTCTGTGTTTTGGAACAGTTTAAATCTGTAGAAATATTCGAAAGACTTCACAATTGATACATCATTTAAAGTGCATTTAGTTCTTCTAAATAGTTCAAAGAACTTTTATTTTTATTATATCATAGATTCACCATCGTCTCACATAGATAGATGTAGCAGGTATGAAATAATCTCAATTACTTGAAGTAAATTCTTAAGACTCCACTATCCGCATGTAATATTTTGATTTTGAACCGTGCGGGCATTCAGTATTATTAATTCCCGATAGGTGGTGTTCTTGCCGGGTTTGAAACTTGGCTAACAATGAGAAATCCAAGCAGCGCGCGTCTTCGTTCGTTAGAAGTCGATAAGGTAGGGCTGCCAATTTTAGAATATCTATACGAAAATATCTGTTATTTTCTTAGTGTATTGCGTTAGGTTTAATTACCTATATAGTGTAATGTGCACTTGAGATGAACGTTCAAACAGCGCTATATTATTATTTATTTATTTATTTCAACGCCATAAAATGGCTATTACAATACGGTGATACATGATACATGATACACACTGGTACACAGGAGGGTAATTAAAATGATAAAAATGTACATTAGACAAAGTACATATTTTTTTTTTTAATTTATTTTTTTTTGTACATTCAATAATGACATTACATTTTTCAGATACATTTTTTTATATAACGTGATTCACCTTTTTTTAGAGCATGCTCGTGTAAAAAAAGGTGGAGCAGCGTGTGTGAAAAACTATTTAACATATTTTTTTAGAGTTATAATATATATTTTTATGTATATATATATATATATACATATACATATTCAAAACAAGATATATGAAATAGAATAGAAAAAAAGAAAACAGTATAAAAAAGAAGAAGAAGAGGAAGAGGAAGAGAGAAAAGAGAAAAGAATATAAAAGTAAATGGATTTCCAAAATCAATTGTCGAGAGACATTCTATTGTATTATTAAATTGAATTATTGTAATATGCTAATGATTTAGTGTTTTTATAGAACTTTTGAATTTTTGTTAATTAATTTCCAATCTTAAGTTAAGGGGTAACTGGTTAAACCACTTGACTCCAAAATATTTATAAAAGTGTTGGGCTGTAGTGGTATTACAACGCGGGATAGTTATAGAGCCAAGAATACTTTGCTGTTTGAAATAGATAATGAGTTATCATTGTTGAAACAATCTTTGTGGATTTGTAAAAGTGTAATTTTTTTATAAATATTGTGTAGTGAAAGGACTTTAAATTCTTGAAATAATCTTATGGTGGGGAAATCATATGGTTTTTTTAGAATTATTTTTATTAATAATTTTTGGATGATTTCTAAAGGCATGAGAGAAGTTTTGAATGCACCACCCCAACCAAGAATTCCATATTGTAATACAGATTGGATCAGTGAGAAGTAGATAGTTCTTAATAGTTTAAAATTTAATATGTTTCGTATTCTAAGAAAAATGTACATTAATTTTCTTAATCTTTCAACTGTTGCGTTGATTTGTATTTTCCACTTTAAATTGCTATCTATAATTACACCGAGGTATTTTATGTTAGTTTTAACAGTAAGTACAGAGCAGTCAGGTTTACATAAATTTGTGTTTCTATTGCAATTGTATGAATGTATACTTATCTTTAAATTTTCAGGGAATGCATGTTTATTAATGGTGAACGGTATTACAAAGGTTTTTTCCGTATTAAGTGACAGCAAGTTTGAATCGAACCATTTTTTTAGGATGTCTAAGTCTAATTCTGCTGTTTTCTGGGTTTCATTCCAAGTTAAACCCTCAGTTAGAATTGCTGTGTCGTCTGCATATGAAATGAGTTTAGATTTGATGTTAAGTTTAAACATATCGTTGACATAAATGATAAAAAGAATTGGCCCCAGTACAGTTCCCTGCGGGATGCCAAAATTCGTGGTCTGAGAATCGCTCATAAGGCCCTTTAATTTAACAAATTGCTCTCTATTAAATAGATAATTTTCGATCCAAGTTAAAGCATTGTCAGTTATACCAATTTTCGTTAGTTTAGAGATAAGGTTAGAGTGCGATATACTGTCAAATGCTTTTCTTAAGTCAACAAATGTTCCAATACATTTTTTTTTACTATCTAAAGATTTATATATTTTAGATGTTAAATCAACGATAGCATCTTGAGTGCTCAAATTTTCTCTAAAACCATATTGATGTGCATTTAATATATTATTTTCTTTCACAAACTTAAATATTTGTTTTTTTACAACTTTTTCAAAAAATTTTGCAATGTTTGAAGTAAGAGAAATTGGCCTATAGTTACTGCTTAGACAGGGGTCCCCAGATTTAAAAATTGGGGTAATAATAGATTTTTTTTAATTTAAGGGAAAGTTGCCATTAACAAAACTTGTATTTATGATGTGTGCCAAAGGTTTGCAAAGTGAGTCAGAATTTCTTTTAAGTATTTCTACAGAAATATTGTCATAACCAGGGGAAGAATTTCCTTTTAATTCATTAATAGTATCTTTGATTTCATCAGAGTTAGTTCGTTGAAATTGTGTTAGGGTGTTACAAGGAATGGAAGGTGTTGTGTTGGTAGATTATAATTATCATTATCTCTGTTTTTTTTTTTATTTTAATTGCTAATTTTTCACCAACTGACCCAAAATAATTGTTTAAGATATTTGCACATTTCAATGGATCTGTGTTGACATTGTAAATTGTGTTATCAATATCTGAGATTTTATTTATATTTGAATTTTTAGGTTTTTTATTGATCATTTCATTAATAGTTTGCCACACCTTTTTATTGTTGTTACCAGCAATATTGATTTTATCTTTATAGAAATCTTCTTTTGTTTTCCGGATTATGTAACATAATTTATTTCTAAAATTTATAAAATATTCGCGTAGTTTATTGTTTTCAGGAAACTTTTTTAGCTCTTTATAAATTTTTTCTTTATGCCTAATTGATATGATAATTCCTTGTGTAATCCACGGTTTTAATTTTTTAAATTTAGTCTTTGGAAAGTTTGTTACAGTGGAAGAGGAGGATTGGATATACTTATTCAATGTCAATTCAAAATTCCGTGAACATAAATCGGTATTGTTAGACGATAGTACAGTTTCCCAAATTTCATTTTCAAGATGTTGTTGTAATTTTTCATAATTAATTAGAGTTTTTGGTAAGTTATAGCGACAAGAATTATTCTTATTTATTTTATCAGTTTTAATAGCTACAATGCATGTGTGATGATCAGTAATATTATTTTTCCAAATAACAGATTTTATTTTATCAGTTTCATTAGTATTGCACCAAATATGGTCAATACAAGATGGCCTTTGTCCAAAACATTCTCTTGTATATTTTTTTATACATGGTTTGAAATTGAGTTCTGATAAAGTGTTAATATATTCAGTTTTTTCCTTATTACTGTTGTTTTCAAAATCATCAGATATGTCGATATTAATATCTCCTACAATAAGTGCATTTTGAAACCGGTTTGTATTTATAAAAGTTTTCAGGTTTTCGGTAAAATTATTAATGCTTGAGTTGTGAGTTCTATATAATGCAATTATATCATAAAAAATATTATTTATATTGATTTTAATATGTAGACAATTAACAAGTTCGATAAATATTTCATTAACAGAAACATCGTTTTAAATACATTTTACAAAAACAACTATTCCACTATTTTGATTAATGTTGTAAGATGTAACAAAGTATTTGTATCCCGGTAAATTATAAGTACTTGAGTTGGGACTAATTCTGGCTTCAGACAATACAATACAATCAGGTTTATGGGCCAGCTCATTCAATTCTAGTGTAAAATGATCAAAATTTTTATAGATGCTTCGAATATTTAAGTGAAGGATTGTTAATGATTTAAGAGGGTCTATTTCTGATAGTGAGTTATTACATTCGAAACTGGATAGACAGATATTTTCTGAAACAATGAAAGATGAGTCTATATCTTCAAATAGTGAGTTAGTCATGAAAGTATATTAGGTATATATTTTAATAGAATATTGACATTGATATTATTGTGTTTCAATAATTTGTTCCAAAAATTGCGGGGATTTTTACATAGATTTTTCGCAAATTTATAGCTATCGAAAATTTGTTTGATAAACTGACCCATAATAATTGTATTCGATAGTAATAAAATAACTTACAACAATAACGATGCGCTCGGATTACACTCACTTTTGCGAAATTAGTATAAAATGTATAGATTTGGTGTATATTATACCGGTGTAATAAAACTAACCCTTTGCGGGCGAGTTTATCGAAGTATTTCTTTAAAGTATTGTTTTTGTTTTCGTTTGAATTGTAAATAATACTATACATCATTAATCGTAGTCAATGCGATCTCTCGCAATTTTCAGCATCTTGTTTCGATAGTTGCACAAAGTACTGTTGGCCGTGTGGTCTGTAGGGTTTTTTTCTCCATATTTAGTGTTTTGTGTATGATAACAACTAATATTTAGTTATAGGATACAAAAATGTTTATGCAGAGTAAAAATATGTAAATAAAGGTTATATAACTATATAACCTTTATAATTATAACGGAACTACTATTATCATAGTTTCTCTTTAATTTCTCTTATCAATTTCGGAGACGGATATGGTTGAACAAATGTGAAATCTTTGGTCTACGATGTCCTTCCTTGTTTTTTTGTGCATGTAATTACAGTTTTGCCTTACAAGTCCGAACTTTCTTTCTGAAATCGCAATGAAACCATAACTGCATAACAAGAAGTGTGTTGTGGGCGTGTCCGTGTGCTCAAAGTAAGCTTATAATTTTTCTTAATTTCTGATGAAATTGGTCAAACGCTCTCAAAAATCGAAATTCTTTCTTACACAGATGATCAATATCATTAGTCCGTTTCTGCCTAGGAGTCGAAAGGCGTCGGTCGGTCAGTAGTTGTCCTTTGTGTATGTAGATCTTACGCTTCTTATCAACATATTCAGTAGCATATAATAATTTCCTCCAGGGCCCACGGCATCCATGGGCGTGCAGTGTAGAGGGGAGGGTACATTCAAATTAGCGTTTATATTGCTGAGCTTCTAAAGGATGTTAAAGTCACTTGACTTGCTGATTCCAATGATTCTTGATATTATTTGAAAAATCTTTCGCATGTCATCATTGGTCACTCAACCGAGTAACAACCCAACCTCTTACCCCGCCCCAACTCTACAACACTTACAATTTTACAATATATATAATATTTATATGAAAATATTTGTTATTTTCTCCATGTTTTATGTTACGTCACCTTTGTAGTGTAATATGCCCTAGCGGTGAACCATCACAAACGGCGCTATATTATTATAACGGGACTACTATTATTATTATTACAATACTTAATTTCTCTTTACCGATATGGGAGGTGGTTAAGGGTACCGGCGCCCGGGAAACAATTGTTGGATAACCGACACCCCTGCCATAAGGTCACCCAAGTGGTTCGCTACTTTTAGTAACTTATTTTATTATTATGCGAGCGAACAAAAGTTGTCTGTCTGTATAAGATAAAAACAGCTTTTTCTGAAAATGACAACATTTTACGAAAAAACTTAAAATTGCTATAAATGTTCGTTAAACGTATCCTCACAGAAATAAGTCACTCGGGGTCGAATCGGGAGAGCGAGGGGCCATGGAATATCCCCCGCAAAGAAATCAGGTGACCTGGAAAGCTTTTGCAAAATTTCGCATGAATGATGGACAGCATGGGCCATGGCTTCATCATGTTGAAATCAGAAGGCTTCTGTGTCGTGTTCCTCGCCATACTCTTTCATTTTGGACGCCTAAAGTTCTCCAACATCTCACAATAGTGAGATGAATAACTCAGTGAATAACGGTAATGGTTAATGAAAAATGTTAGGTAAAATTATTTTTTTCCTAATTAGAAAATTACATTTCTAATAAAAGTTGTAGATAATTTTATGAGCTTTTACTTATTTGAAAAAAAAAATCCTCTGCGACGCTCCATTATTTCAGATATAAGCAGAAACCCGAAAATTTTGAGCTTCCCCCCCCCCCCCCCTCCCCCCTAGCTTGCCAACTAGACGTCAGGACTTTTAGTATGTTCACACCCTAAGCACCCTGAACAAGTTTCTGAAGGAATCGCTTAGGTTCCTTATCACGCACTCTACACCTCCCTCTTTGACTGGAATCTTAATATTGTCCAGGTTTTTTAAGCACCATTGATGTGATTTTTTTAAAGAAAGACAATCATTCTTGGGTTTTGAATAATCCAACAATGTTTGAAAATCTTCAACTACCACCACAGTACGCGGAAAATGTTGCTTGTGTCTTGATGGAGGACTTAGCCAGCCGAAGAATCGAACACGCGACGCCCGGGTGGGGCCCAAAGAGTCTTACTCACAAAAATGGCACTATACAAAGGGGTTAAGTGCACAAACTTCGGGTGGTGATTCTACATGACAGTAAAAAAGTAAAAGGTAAAAAAAGATAAATAACTTTTTTCAAACGTTTCAAGGTAGTTTTCGGGTAAAGAAAGTTGTGTTGCTTTGTACGGAAAAAAAATTCTTCTATGAAAAAATATTTTTGTATTGGCAAAAAAAAAAACATTAGAAAACATGAGAGAGATCGCGGGATGTAAGTAATAAATAGATTTTTTTATGATAATGTATTCAACGCCCTCAAGGCATTTTTTTATAAAACGGCACCATACAAATATCATTAAAATGTTCGTTTGATGGCAGCCCTGAACAAACATCTGCTATGAGTTACAGATTTAGCGTGAAATTCATACGGTAAGCAAATTAAAAAACATTTATAAAAAGGTCAAACTAAATACTTTAACAATATAGTCGGTTTTAGTAAACAAGAGGAACTTTTATTTACTTACATTTATTGTAGATACTCGTATATCGGTATGATACTGGAATGTTTCTGTCTGTTTCTGTTAATATAAATATTACTAAGTGCGCAGGCCCAGGTGTGGCTCTCTCCAGATAGTCTGCAGTCAGGTTGTAAGGTTGAGCTGCTTTATAGGCTTCCTTCTGTTCCACACGATGGAACCGTACAGTGAGTTGATAGAGTGAGGGTAATTTGAGGTTATCCTTGTGTAGTAAAAACACTTATGTTTATACTGGATATTCGCACTTTTATTCTGATGAATAAATTTACAGAGAGATTTGTCTGAACACTTGACTGACGACAATAATTGAGACTAATTAAAGTAACAGAAATGACAGACAGTTTGCTAAACGCTTAAACAAGCAGAGTTTAAACGAGGATAGAGAGAGACTGTTTGTAAGTTTTAGAATGTTTCAAGAGAAGAATGATGACAAGCGTCACAACACGCCATTTATAAACACAGAAAAGTGAAAGTTCATGTGCCACAGACAAGAAGAGTTTTAGATAAAACATTTTATGGCTATATGTGAGTAAAAGGTGGCATAGACGCGAAAGTTTAATATAAAGGGATCTACACATCGAGATTAAAATGAATGATAAGAAAATGTTCAGTGCTACATGAATTTAAATATAAAATAGGACAATCACAACACACAACATCCAACATACTCCCGGCTTTGACAAACTAAGTTTGTTAACAAGAAAGATTGTTTATGTTTAGTTCGATAGTCACTATTGGCTCAGGAATGTCCGTTTGGTGAGATCACTGGTACATGTCACTGTGTTTGTTATCACTGGGGAAATTCACTGTAGGGAATGTCACTGGAGAAATTTAATGGGTAGAGAATGTCACTGGAGAAGAAAGATCTCGCTATGGTAAAAAAACTTGTTAAGGATTTGAGTTCATTTGAAGCTCCTACAAAATTCCCAGCATTGTCTGAATAGATATGAGCACATTTTCCACGTCGTGCGATAAAGCGATTGAAACATTTGAAGAAACCTGTAGTAGATAAATCAGTGGCTAGCTCAAGATGAACTGCCTTAGTATAAAAGCACACAAAGATACACAAATGAACCTTGATTGTTGTTTTACTACGAGTATTTCCTGATTTAATATGATAGGGTCCTGCGAAATCCACACCGCATGTAAGAAATGGGCGCGTTGGTTGCAGTCTAGAATGCGGTTGGTTTCCCATTAATGGTTGAATTATTGTAGGTTTTGACCTGAAACAAACTATACATTTGCTAAGCACACTGCGTATTGTGCGTCGTCCGCAAAGCGGCCAAAATTGTAAACGAATGGATGCTAGTAACGCTTGCGGTCCAGCATGTAATAGTTGACGATGAAAATGATTGATAATTAATTTAGTAAACTGGTGATTGATAGGTAAAACTACAGGATGTTTTTGACTATAGGTAAGGTTTGCATTTGATAGACGTCCGCCAACGCGAAGTACGTTTTCAGCGTCTAAAAATGGATTAAGTGAGAGAAGTTTACTAGTCGACAAAAGACATTTTGATTTTGACTGTAATGCTTTTATATCTGATGCGAAGCATTGCCCTTGAACTATTTTAATAAGCGTTGTCATTGCAGTATTGAGTTCAAGTAGGGTTAGGGTTTGAGATTCAAACTTGCGGAGAGAATTTGTTTTGAAACGATTACAATAAGCTACTACTCTTTGCAATTTGTGTAAAGTAGAATAACGATCAAAGATATCAGTGTCATGTACTTGTGTTATTAACGCTTGAGTAGTGTTTTTTGTTCCGGAAGTTCTGGTGAATCTGTGACAACAGTAATTGGCCAATGTGTTTCATCTTGAGATAGCCACAAAGGACCATTCCACCAGAGGTTGCAAGATGCGAGATCATTTGGAGACACTCCTCTAGATATGAGATCAGCGGGGTTTTGTTTGGTTGAAATATGTCTCCATTGTCCCTGCGAGGTTTTATCCTGAATCTCAGACACGCGGTTGGCGACAAAGGTTTTCCAACGTGCGGGCGATGCGGCGATCCATGCGAGAGTTATTGTAGAATCGCACCAGTAAGTTGAGGATCCTTGAAATGCCAGTGAGTCTGTTACTTTCTTCATGAGTTGTGATAATAACAGCGCTCCCGACAGTTCTAACCTGGGTAAGGAGATGGTTTTGAGAGGCGCTACTCTTGAGCGTGCGCATAGCAATCTGCAGATCCAGATACCATTCTCAAGAGTTCGCACGTAGATGCATGCTCCGTATGCGCGTTCCGAAGCATCGCCGAATCCGTGTAATTCTGAATATTCTATAATAGTAGGTACGTGTCTAGGTACCGAGAGTAGATTGATATCTTTCAACTGATGTTGAAAGTTGAGCCATGAGTGTTGAATATGACTTGGAACGTCGGAGTCCCAGTCAATTTTTAATTGCCATAGATCCTGAATGAACAATTTTGCAGTGATGTTTATGGGAGCAATGAGACCTAGAGGGTCAAATAGTTTTGCTATTTGTGACAAGAGATTTCTTTTTGTAATAGATGAATTGACAGATGCTGTATTATGTTGATATCTAAGTGTATCCAGAGTAGAATTCCAACTCAGACCAAGTGTTTTGGAGGTTTCGGATTTTCCCAGTAATGTCGAATCGACAGACTGATTGAGGGAAGTTTCATCCGAGATGAGATTAGCGTCATTGGATTTCCATTTTCGTAGACTCATACAGGCAGATTTTAATATAGAATTTATACTATACTTGAGTTTTAGCGTTATCTCAAAATCATTACTTCCTGTGAGCAGGCGCGGCCGGTGCCTCAAATTGTAGGTGGTTCACCAAGCCATTCATCAAAAACGAAAGGTTGATATTATATTTTCAAAAAAAATCTAGACATCTTGCATAATTTTACATTATTTACTATCTAAAAATATCATGTAACTCTAATAGTAAAAATATCGTGCGATGTAAAAACATGCTGATGTCTACAAAGACATTACATACTTGATGTCTAGAGTTTAATAAAGTATCCTATGCTTGCAAAGTCGTGTTTTCTCCATAGAGATATACAATTTCTCCAATCATAAAAATTCTGAATAAAAATGCGTATATGGGAATTGACCTGCCAGGTAAGTAGGTATGTTTTATGTATCTCTTTGTAAATTTATATAATAAAAATACGTATAGCCTAGGAACTCATAATAAATTGTACAACGCAACATAACTAAAACGGCGCTCTAGTAATTATCCAATTATTATAGAATTATTCTGGTATCAATATTTTTAGAAGCATTTTACACTCCATTACTATTGATATTACATCTATTAGAAGATTAGTGGAAAGGGCGGGTGGTGGGTGTGATATCCATTTAAAAATACTCAACCTTCCAAAGATAACCATAATAACGCAATAATCCAATAATAATTAAGACACAAGAAACGTTTCACTCTGCGGCGGGGATCGCCAATATCGTCATTTAACTGTCGTTACTGACCTGTGAAGTTCGCAATGGGTGAAAAAAAAAAAAATTATGTCAAAAAGGTACATCCCAAGGGCTCGAACAAGATAATGTCACACGAGACGCATAGCTGACCCTTTGACTAATGGTTACATTTTAGAAGAGAAGTATTATTACTTAATATTATCTTGTTCAAACCTTACTATCGCTGGAAGCAAATCTTCGGAATATTTCGGAAGAATGCCGAAGCTCTTCGGGTCGGCCGGGCGCCGCGCGATCAGCCGATTTTTAGTGTGACATGTATCTGACGTTTTGGGATTTTTTACTACGAGCATCATTCGAATTATGGGGCGCCTAGCTCTGGCGCACGGTTTAGGCATTGTACCTACCTCGATTCCTCGGTCCTAGCGGGTAGCGAGTAGCCGCCGTAACTGGCGCGGGCGGGTGAGAACAATGTGTTTATTTGGCCGTAATACATTGTTAATTGTTAGATTGAAAAATAATTATAATTAAATTTAAAGATTGTGCTCAATTTATCAATTTTATAAATAAACACATTACGTAGAAATACGATGAGTTATAAAATGATGTTCAATTTTTTTGGCGGTTCAGCGCACCATTGCACGTTAGCGCCAGCCGCGCCTGCCTGTGAGGAGATCGTCTACATAGAAGTTGTTTGGTTCTGAAGCAGTCTTTTAGTAAACTAAATCCATTTTCCTCAAGTCCTTCAGTAATCAATCATGCATTCCTTTCATTTCCTACTTCCCACGATCAGATTTCAAAACACAATTATTGGTATTTACTCATCACAAAACAAAAAAGGGATTTACAGTCACAATTTTTGGTGTTGCGGTATCGGCTGGATATTTTCGTTTTTTGTCGTTTTTTGGTAGACGTAATTTTGAAGCCAGAGTATTGTGTTTTGAAGTTTGAATCGTTCCATTTCGTTGACCTTTTTCCGGTTTATAAAAGCTGTTTCAGAATTATACATTTAATCGTGAATATTGATTAGCATTTTAAATTTGAATTGGTTATTGTAGTCGTTGGGCGGCTTAACATTTTTGAATTTGGTAGATAGTAGGTACTTGTACGTACAATATCATCGCCACGCGTCGGTATTACCTACAAGAGCTACAGGCGCCTGTCTAGTGTCGGTAACGTAGGTCGCGTTAGTTTATCGCGTCAGCTGTTTATAACAGCGGACATTAATATTTTTGTTTACAAGTTTGACGTTATTTGTTGACAGTGTTTTTTTTATTTTGGTTTGTTGTTAAAAATATTCATAATGGCGGCTAACACTATTAAGTACAAACTAGCACTGTTAGATATGGAAAGTGTGCGTTCTTCTTCTATCAAAGCCATAACATCTTTGAATATTACTGATAAAAATATATTCAAAGCACGTTTTTCGGATGTATCTGATATTAGAGATAGTTTCGTCGCTTCACATATTTTAATTGAATCAAATAAGAAAGATGAATTAGAAATTAAAGTTTTGCAAGAAAAAATATACTGAAATCCAAAACATGTATTACGAGATTCAGTCGTATTATAACCAATTATTTCCAGAAGTTTTGGAAAGTGAATCGGATCATTTAATGGCCAAAAATAATGTTTCGTTGCCAAAATTAAAATTGATTGTTTTCTCTGGAATATCAACAGATTGGACAAATTATATAAACACCTTTAATTATTTGATCGATTCTAATAGTGGTTTGAGTTCTATTAAAAAAATGCATTATTTAATAAGTTCCCTTTCGGGTGAAGCCTTAACATACGTTAAACATTTGCCGATTTCTGAAGAAAATTATTTTGTTGCATATAATCTGTTAAAGGAACGGTATGAAAACATACGTTTGATCGCTGATAGACACGTAGAATTAATTATGTCGATTCAACCTGTAAAAGCTCAGGATAATTTGAGGCAATTTATTTCCATTTTAAAAGAAAATCGTGCTGCGTTAGAAGCTTTGAATTTTCCAGTTCGCCAGTGGAGTTTTCTTTTATTACATATTGTATTACATAAATTAACAAAAGAATTACCTATAGATCTTGAAATTCAACACAGTTCGGAGAATATTCCAACGTTTGATCACTTATTGAAGTACTTAAATGGACAGTGCTTGGCAAAAGAAATGGCACTTGGAGTTTTTTCTGAAAACCAGTTACAGGCTCATAAAGGTCAATCTAAATCATATAATGCAAAACATCGATCGAGCAATAATATTAATGCGTTTGTATCAAACATTGAAATCAAGTGCATTCTTTGTAAATCGCCACACTCACTGCACACGTGTGAAAAATTCTTAAGCCTTGCTCCAAAGGATAGGTACTTATTCGCAAAGGAAAATAATTTATGTCTCAATTGCTTAGCGCAAGGAAAACACAACGCAAAAAATTGTCATTCGCGTTTCACTTGCAGACAAAAAAAATCGTGGAAAATTCAGACCAGCAAGAAAACTCTTCAGAACCCTTGGTGTTGACCACATTTTACAATAAAACTCACAAAACGGTTCTTTTGTCTACAGCTTATGTGGAAGTTTTAGATAAAAATGGAGTATTTCAGAAGGTTCGTGTTATGCTCGATAGCGCAAGTCAGGGAAACTTTATTTCGGAAAATTGTGTCAAAAAATTAGGTTTTACTCGTTCTAAAAAACAACCACTTACCGTGATAGGTATTGGAAATATTCCTACTATTAATTCTAACGGATTAATAAGAACACAATTTCGTCCTGTCGATTCGAAGGAATATGGAATTATGACAGATTTCCTTATTTTGAATAACATTTGTTCGAATATGCCATCAAATCGTATCGTCGATCATCATTGGGATCACATCGTGGGTCTCAAATTGGGAGATCCAACATTCTACTTATCATCAGCTATTGACATACTGCTTGGAAGTGATATTTTTGCGTCATTGTTATGTTCAGGAAAATTGATGGGAAAAGAAAATGAACCCATAGCTATAGAAACTAAATTGGGTTGGATTTTGATGGGAAATGTTGGACCATCAAATCATTGTATAAATTCATTCTTCACGTCAATGGAGGAAAATATTGATGAAAAGCTTAAATGTTTTTGGGAAATTGAAAATGTTCCAGCTTTGAAGAAAATTCAATCGCCTGATGAAATTCGTTGTGAAAAAATATACACTGAAAGTACCTACCGTAACCAAGACGGAAGATACGTCGTTTCATTGCCATTTAAGGAAAACCCGGAAAAATTGGGAAAGTCATATGACATAGCATTGTCGCGCCTCAAGCATTTAGAAAGGAGACTGAATAGAGATTCTGATCTCAAATCTCAATATATTTCGTTCATGAGAGAATATTTTACATTAGGGCACATGATAGAAGTGCCACCTCAATCGCCAATTATTGCTAACTATTTCATACCCCATCATGGAATAATCAAAGAAACCAGTTCTACAACTCGTTTAAGGGTCGTTTTTGATGCCAGTACCAAATCGTCTTCGGGTACGTCATTGAACGACATACTTTTGGTCGGTCCCAAATTACAAGGGGACATTGTCGAATTAATGTGTAATTTTCGAATACACAAAATCGTTTTTACAGCTGACATCCGTCAAATGTATAGGCAAATACTGGTGGATGAGAAATCTCGCCGTTATCAACATATTTTGTGGAGAGAATCATCTGATCATCCTGTAAAGGAATTTGAATTACAAACAGTAACATATGGCACCTCAAGTGCTCCATACCTATCCATTCGTTCACTTCATCAATTAGCAAATGATGAAAAATTGAATTTTCCAAAGGCTGCTACTATATTAATTGAAAATACCTACGTAGATGATATTATCAGTGGTGCGCAAACTTTGGAAAGCGCTCGACATTGTATAGTGGAATTAATTGCATTACTTCAAAAGGGTTGTTTTGAATTGAGAAAATGGTCTAGTAACCATCCTGAAATATTGGAAGACATTCCTGTCAGCTACCGGGAAGTACCCTTAAGTTTTGAGTCGGATACTGACAAGAAAAACATTAATATTTTAGGTATTCAATGGATACCGTCGCTTGATCAATTTACATATAAAATTCATAATGTTTTTAGTGACCACTGTACCAAACGCATAATTTTATCGACAATTGCACGTCTATATGATCCATTAGGTTTTATTAATCCTGTCGTTTTTATTGCTAAATGCTATATGCAAAACTTATGGAAAATTCAAATTGGTTGGGACGAAGAAATCCCTTCGGACATGAATTTGAAATGGAAGAAATATATAAAAGAGCTTCCATCACTCGCCAATTTAAAAATTGATCGACATGTCGCAACTTCTCCCACCAGTCGATGCATACTTGTTGGGTTTGCGGACGCCTCTGAAAGAGGATACTGTGGAATTGTTTATCTGGTAGTGATTAATAACACAGAAATATTAAGTAAATCCTTATGTAAATCTGTTATATGTATGTATATTTCAAATAAAAAAAAAATAAAAAAAATATCCAGCCACATTTTATTAGCAAAATCCCGTGTTGCCCCCATAAAGATAACATCGATCCCGCGACTGGAATTGTTAGGAGCAGTTTTATTAGCAAATTTGTTGACTTATTGTCAAGAAGTATATAAAGACAGACTTCAAATAGAAAAGACTGTCGCGTTCACCGATTCAACTATTGTATTGGCATGGCTGAAGACACCTTCTTTTCTATTGCAAACTTTTGTAGCAAATCGTGTTGAAACAATAATACAAAATATACCTTATGAACATTGGTATCACATTTCATCGCAAGAAAATCCTGCAGACTTGGGTTCGAGAGGAGCTTTTCCTAGTGAAATCGCAGACGCGTCGTTATGGTGGAAAGGACCTAACTTTATATCAACACCGTTGGAGGAATGGTTATTTGTTAGGCCTCCAAATATCTCTGTGGACCAGTTACCAGAGTATAAGTAAAAAAATTTAATTACTCTATCTACAAATATGTCAACGTGTGACGAAGAATTTTTATTGAAGTTTTCATCATTATCGAAATTACTTTGTGTTATATGTTGGTGCCGTCGGTTTATCAATAGATTACGTTCGAAATCGATTATCAATTTCAATGGGTTATCCCCACTTTCGTTAAAAGAAAATAATTTAGCCTTGCAATGTTGCATTAAGCTTGTTCAAGCAATTTATTTTCAACAAGATATGAACAATATCTCTTCCCATCGCATTTGCTCAACACAGCTTCAAAAACTCGCCCCATTTATTGATGAAAATGGTGTTTTGAGAGTCGGTGGTCGAATTCGCCTTGCACCGATTTCAGAAAATGCTCGACATCCTATTATTTTACCGAAGCAATGTCATTTGACGACTTTAATAATTGATTATTACCATAGCATGTACCTTCATCCAGGTCCTCGTGCACTCCAATCCATAATATCATTAAAATATTGGATAATTTCGGCAAGGAACGTAATTCGACATCGATTGAGTAAATGCATTTCTTGTTTTAAAAATAACCCGCGTGGTAGCTTCCCTTTGATGGGTAACTTACCCGCTTCCCGTTTTCGAGAAGGTCGTCCATTTTTAAATGTCGGAACAGATTTTGGAGGTCCTTTTTTGGTACGCGAAAGTAGACGTCGCGGCGCAAAAACTTATAAGGCCTATTTATGTCTTTATGTTTGTTTATCGACCAAAGCCGTTCATCTTGAATTAGTTTCAGATCTATCTACTGAAGCGTTTGTATCAGCATTAGATAGATTCATCTCTAGAAAATATTTATAGCGATTGTGGCACCAATTTTATTGGAACTAACAGATATCATACTGGTCTTTCTAAATTCATACATGCATCGGAAAACACTGACAAACTTGTTGACGCAACTGTCGCTCGTTCAATTACTTGGCATTTTTCTCCGCCCTCCGCCCCCCATTTCAATGGAGTGTCGGAAGCTGGTATTAAGTCAACTAAACACCATTTGAAGAGGGTTGTGGGAGATCAAATCCTGACCTTCGAAGAATTAACTACTGTTCTGACTCGCATTGAAGCCATTTTAAATTCGCGACCAATTGGAGCGTTGTCGTCGGATCCATCCGAATTGGACCCGTTAACTCCTGCACATTTTTTAATTGGGGCTCCTCTTGTTTCTGTTCTTGAAGAAAATTTTGTGGATGTACCAATGAATCGTTTGTCGCGTTGGCAACTATTGAAACAGATGTCCCAACATTTTTGGAATCGTTGGCGAAAAGAATATCTACATACTCTTCAACAACGCAACAAGTGGGCAACGTCAACTCCTAACTTGAACATTGACGATCTAGTCATGATAGATGATTCACAAGCAACCCCAATGCGATGGTCTGTCGGGAGGGTGGTTGAATTATTCCCCGGCGCCGATGGAATGGTTCGTGTCGCTACTGTAAGAACCCCTCAGGGCATTTTTAAGCGGCCCGTAGTCAAATTGTATAAGCTACCCATCGATTAATTAATTTTAATTTTATTTTATTTTTGTCTTGTTCAATACTTAGGTTAATTAGTTATTTTGCTTTCGTTTTTCATTGCTTTTCTTTCGCATATAGTTGTTGAGAAAATATCATATTTCCTCAAGGTCGGCGGAATGTTTGGTTCTGAAACAGTCTTTTAGAAAACTAAATCCATTTTCCTCAAGTCCTTCAGTAATCATGCATTCCTTTCTCTTCCTCCTTTCCTCAAAAGTCTCTACCAGGAGAAGAAGATGAACCTACCTACATGAGGAAATAATGGAACAATATTATCGCCCAAGTTTACCCTACCTACTTGGGCAGTTGAATTTTGTTCGTGACATGGGTCACAGCTCTCTCGTGGATAATATTGCAAATATCGCAAGATTTCGTCTTTTTATCGTAAAAAACTGTCGTTCGTAGAAGCCTGGTGTTGTGTCAGTGCTGAAAGCCAGGATCGATCCTGCATCGCCGTAGTACGCCGTCAAAAGGTAAGAGATTTCCTCTCAATTCCTATTTCCTTACGATTGAATTTCAAAACACAATTATTTGGTATTTACTCAAAACAAAAAAAAAGGGATTTACAGTCATCTTTTCGAGTCTCGGTATCGGCCGTGACAGAAGTCATGCATGATGCGCTGACTTGCGTCTGGCGAAGATTCTTGGGTATCCAGAGCAAGTTGCCGTAGACATCTAGTCGCTAAGTACGGAGCTGATGCCGTACCGTAGGTAATTGTGTTGAGTCTGAAATGAGATAATTTGTTTGAAGAAGGGTTTGACCAAACAATTCTTTGCAAATCACGATGTTTAGGGGTTATTAAGATCTGACGGTACATTTTTTCTATGTCCGCAGATATTACATATCTGTAAGTTCTGAAACGTAGAATTATTGAGAGTAGATCATCTTGAATGGTCGGTCCAACCATAAGAATAAATGTCATTTAGAGATAGAGCTGAGGATGTTTTCGCAGATCCATCAAACACGACCCTTAGTTTTGTGGTTTCACTGGATTCACGTAGAATAGAATGGTGAGGTAAGTAGAAATGATGATTAGTGGATGCATTGTTGTCGTTAATAGATATTTCAGACATGTGGTTTAGTTGAATATATTCATTCATAAAGTCAGAATATTGCAATTGTAAGGGTGGTGATTTTGAGAGTTTCCGTTCAACGGAGTGCCATCGTTTTGTAGCTGTGTTGAGTGACGAACCCAAGTCTTGTGGGTTTCCTTTGAGCGGAAGCTCACGACAAATCTACCATCTTCATTTCTGGAATATGTATCTATGAAGTGTGATTCGGCAGCCTTTTCTTCCAAAGACTGAAGTGGATGAGAAAGGTTTTCTTCCAAATGCCAGAATTTAGTCATGAGATCATGCAAGGCATTGTTGTCTTTAATGGAAAATAATGAAATACCTTTGTCAGCTGGTGTGTCGGTGTGTGTAATTACCCAGCCGAAAGCGGTTTGTTGAAGTTGCGTTCCAAGTACATTTGTTCGCTTGCGTTCTAGGCAACTCCAGAACATGTCGCAGCCAAGAAGGATGTCGACTGATGCAGGTTGATGATAGGTTGGGTCTGCTAGCTTCATATGTGATGGAAGCGTAGCTGCGGCCTTGCTGGTGATCTTGTGCGCTGGAATGTTTGGAGTGATTTCATTTAAACAAATGCAAGATAAATTTTTTACAAAACGTTTGTTAATTCTAGAAGCAATGGTAATATTAGTTTTGAAATTACTATTAAATGAAGCACCGGTTATTCCAGTAATTGAACTATTAGACTTTGTTAGCTGAACGCCTAACTGCGTAGCTAATTTTTTAGTGATGAAATTAGACTGACTCCCTTGGTCCAACAAGGCTCGAGCTTGAATAAAATGTCCTTGCGCATTCTTCACATTGAGGACGACAGTAGATAGCAATGCATGAGATTCATTTGCCATGGATGTAGCGGAGATGATGGGACTTTGTTCAGATTCACTTTGAACTTCCTTGTGACACAGAGTGTGATGTTTTTTGTTGCAAATTTTGCAAAGTGTTTTGCTTTGACATTGTTCGTAAGCATGACCTCGTCCTAGACAGTTGTAACACAAATGTAAACTCTTAACCGTGTTTATTATATCTTGAACAGTCATTTTTTGAAACTTAGGGCACTGATATATACTATGATTTCCAGAACAAATCTTACAACAATAATTTTGAGATGTTACAAATGTTAAATTTGGTTTTTTGCTATTATTGTTATCAGATTTATGAGATGTTACAGATGACTTTGGAATAGATTGAAGCATATGAGATTTATCGGTTAAAAACTTTATAAATGTATCCATGGAATGTACATGAGAATTTGGTTCTGGAATAGGAATTCTTTCCCATTCGCGAGCTATTGTAAAATCAAGTTTTTTTGAGAAATGGTAAATTAATAAAGCGTCCCAATGTTCTGTAGGTAGATTTAAGTTTTTTAGAGCCCGTAAATTGATTAAAATTTTATCTAAAAAGGATTGAATTTCCTTGGCAGATTCAACTTTAATTGTTGCAATGTCAAATATAGATTGAATATGATTTTGAATAATTAGACGTTTATTTGCATATCGATCTGTTAATAATTTCCATGCAATGCTGTAGTTGTTAGAAGAGATTTCAAGAGATGTTAGTAATTTGGAAGCCTCTCCAGTTAATGAAGATTTGAGATAGTGAAATTTTTGTATTTCACATAATTGGTTATTTGTTTCAATTAAGGATTTGAATGATTCTTCAAAGCAAGTCCATTCAGACAATGCACCTGAGAATGTAGGTAATTTTAAAATTGGTAACTGCATTTTAGAATTAAGATTTAATTGAAGTGACTGGGTTTTGACATCGTTCGTCAGACGCGATCTTGCTTGGGTGATAGCTTTGAAGTAGATTACTTCGAAGCGATCGGTTTCATCATCCGAAGCGAGATCTGAACCTTCGTCACACATTGAGATTCGGAGTTGAATCTCCATGAATAAGTCATGTAAAGGTTCGACCTTAGCTAATCTCGCTTGAATGATTGACGGATCTGTTTGATTGTCATCTTATACCGACTGAAACTTGGTAATGAGCGCTTTAATCTGGCCCCTTCTAGCGATGAGTGCTTTCAGATTGTCCGCCATTATCAGATTATCAAAGATCCGCAAAGAGTACAAAGACTTGAGAAAGGCAACAATTCTACACAGAAAGGAAGGAAATAATGGATGGATTGACCTTTGGTTGCTGTGATGATGCTGCGTAGCTTCCTGTGATGATGCCAATTCAATCCGGGTGGAAGGACCATGCGCAGGCCCAGGTGTGGCTCTCTCCAGATAGTCTGCAGTCAGGTTGTAAGGTTGAGCTGCTTTATAGGCTTCCTTCTGTTCCACACGATGGAACCGTACAGTGAGTTGATAGAGTGAGGGTAATTTGAGGTTATCCTTGTGTAGTAAAAACACTTATGTTTATACTGGATATTTGCACTTTTATTCTGATGAATAAATTTACAGAGAGATTTGTCTGAACACTTGACTGACGACAATAATTGAGACTAATTAAAGTAACAGAAATGACAGACGGTTTGCTAAACGCTTAAACAAGCAGAGTTTAAACGAGGATAGAGAGAGACTGTTTGTAAGTTTTAGAATGTTTCAAGAGAAGAATGATGACAAGCGTCACAACACGCCATTTATAAACACAGAAAAGTGAAAGTTCATGTGCCACAGACAAGAAGAGTTTTAGATAAAACATTTTATGGCTATATGTGAGTAAAAGGTGGCATAGACGCGAAAGTTTAATATAAAGGGCTCTACACATCGAGATTAAAATGAATGATAAGAAAATGTTCAGTGCTACATGAATTTAAATATAAAATAGGACAATCACAACACACAACATCCAACACTAAGAACATAATAGGTATTACAAACTTGAAAAAAATTGCATTCCTTTTTAAAAGTAAATAAATACTTATTACAAACTTGATAAAAATGCATAAAATAATTACTTTCCTTTATTAATGTACTGACATCCATTTACGTATTATAGGTACGATATACATCGATATCCGTTGGTAATAATATTTTTTTGTTATTCCCATGCTTGACAAAATAATTTTTAACCTTTTTAAAACGTATATAATATAATCGTATATAAATATTATTTACGAGAAATCATGCAACGGAGAGCTACACGTCCGTGTGGCAAGCTGTCTTGACAGCGAAAGGCGAATATTTGAAAGGCAAATAGCTTTCACGCGCGGTAGAGAGAGACAGTTGTGATAATAATGAATTATAATTAAATGACGTAAGCGACTGTTCTAGAAATATTTGATAAATCACGGCTTATTTAAAAAAGAGAAAAAATCTCGCGGGCATTTTCTTTAGTATCATTTAAAGAAACATTGTGAATTTTTTCATTCATATAACTTTTAAAATAATCTAAATTATCGTGTAAAACGTAATTTTTGGAGTATACTTTGCGATTAATTTCTATCGAGGGAATTTCATATATTTTACGTTTCGGCCCGGGGATTACCTGGATACTATGTTAAAGAACAATATATTTTTTTAAGAGCTTAAAAACTTCAAATGTTTAAGGGGGATATGTAAGAAATCGGTAGAAATTCGAATAGTAGAGCCTTAATTCAAAATTATTAATGCATGTTAAAGATAGACGTTCAAAGAATTTGTGTGTATGAACGACTTGGATATGGGATCGGTGGCGTTTTTCCGCCAAATATTATATTCTTCATTTCAGATGACAGATGCCAAGATTCGCTTACTCGCTTACACTTAGACAATTACATTTTACAAGAGTATTTTGGCGCTTTTTTATGCAATTTACTAACTAGTAGGACAGGACCTTGCGCAACGTGTCGCAGTTGGGTACTAACATTACGAATTCGATTTCAATGGTTCAACGCAATTGCCCTGTTTTTGGCTTAATACTTTGAGATTTCCACCACGCGTTTTAAATTATATCAATATGGTCATTTTATTTTATATTTCATTCAATATAGAATAGACGTTGGAGATTTTTGTAGCCAATGAATCTATTGAAGGAACGGAAGCATTAAGTAACTCCCAAAGGTCCGACGCCTATTAAATTTGATTGCAATAGAAATCAGTTTGATAAATTACCCTAGTTTAACAAACGGATTGCAATCTTTGAAGCACAAGCGTCGGGTGGGAGCTGTCCTTGTTCTACCAGTATTTCAATAAAATATGCTCCGAGGAACTTGCGTCTTTGATTCCTTCGGCACTGGTGCTCATTCGGGAAACACGTCAAACGCTAGCCCAACATACACAGTTGATATTTTTCGTATTAGAAGGGGCCGTTTCTACCACTAGACCCTTGTTAATTCCTTCCTCTTCGTAAATAAGATTGCCAGCGTAAAGTTTTTAAATTGCATTGATTAAAATACTCACATTATTAAAACAGTATTTTCGATTTTCTGTTCAATGCGGAATGGCGAATCCAAAATAATGTAATACCAGTTGATCTTTAGAAATAGATATTGTATACATAATATTGAGTTTTGCCACTATTGATGGCGATTCCCAGCCGTTTTCAAATGGCAAACGTGAGCTTAAAATACAGTTACAGTCATTATTGTATCCTCGTTTCAAATATGAGTTTTTGTTTTGGCAAAGTATTCCAAGCAAAACCAAATATTCAAAGCTCATGCGAATTAAATCTTCTTCTTCTGTATCTAGTTTTAATTAAGTTTTAAAACCCGTTATTACAAATATCAAGCGTAACTACCAACTGACATTCTATGACTTACGTAATAGGTACATATCCATGTAAAAATTTAACATCTTATAACTTGTATTGTGATGTACTATGTGTAGGTATGTCTTAATAAACAAATAAACAATATATACCTACATAAAAATAAATAGCTGAAGTGTATGCACGCGCAAAACTTCCGAATGACTGCACCAAATCTGATAAGTACTTCTTTTTTTGTGTTCGTTGTTGTCAGGAAAAGGTTTGTATATAACTACTCGTGAGCTCTGGCATTATGAAATTTGTATAAAAAATTGCAATAGGTGGCAGGCGAGCTGTTTTATAACTAAATGTACTGGGACAGAATGTATGGAACTTGAGAGGGGGGAGGGGAACCCGGGAGGGGGAGGGGAACTCGGGAGGGGGGAGGGGAACTCGGGAGGGGGGTTTGCGGGATGCGGGAAGAGGGAAGGGGGGAGTGGAATTGCGAGAGGGAAGGTGGAGGAGGCAGAGAGGTAACGCGAGAAGGGAAGGGGAGGTGGGATAAATGGGAAAGGACATGGCATAACGCTTGCCGGGAACCTGCTTGTTTCCAACATAAAAATGTTCTATTTCAGGAATTTTCGAAAAAATTACCTGCCGCTACCACAGCAAGGCCATGGATCTACTAAGTCATGATACCGTTTCCATCAAGATGGAACCAGAGCCCCAGGAAGAAAGCGAATGTGAAATGCCGCACACGGATATAGATTTCGACCTTCAAGATGTAAAGAAGGAATGTTTGCAATATGCGGAGATTACTCAGACAGACAGTTAGTTCCATTCAATATATTCAAAATGTAGCATGTTTAATTTGGAATATTAACTAAATTTATTTCTCGCAATAAGTTCTCGATTTCTCAATTGTATACCTATTTTATTAGGCACATGTTGTAAGTTACACTTATTATTACGTGCGTATATATTGATGAAATTAAAAACGTTTCCATTTACTTCTTCGTGCACATGATCCTTTATAAAGCATCGGCCCCTAAAGCGAACATATGGGGTTTTATTATTATATTGATTTTATCAAAATTCCCGGCTATACATGATAAATGATTGATATCTTGAATCTTTCAAATTAATAGATTTATTAAAAAAACAGTTGTTTAATTGTGTATCAATGATCAATGAATGTATTGTCATTTTTTATTGCAGGCAGCGCTTATGTGAAAAGAGTGGCCATTAAGGCGGATTTTGGATCCCGCGAGGAAGATGAAAGGAGTTTTCCCCGTATGGAAATTGACATAGACCTGTCGGATGTTAAAAAGGAATGCCTAGAACGCGTTGAAAGAACGAACCAGGCAGCAGGTAAAACCGATTTTGATAGTAAGATTTAACATTTAGCGGTATCCATTTTTTCCACTTGGCGAAGCAAGAAGTCTTAATGAGCCTTTTTTATCCGTATTCTTTTTCAAATTTGTCGACAGATCTGAAGATGCATCCTGTGGATAAACGATTCTCTTGTTCTCAATGTAACTACTCCTGCTCACAGAAGAATAATTTTGTTAGTCACCTTCGCAATCATACTGGAGAAAAACCTTTTATCTGTTCCGAGTGCAACTATTCATGTTCTCGAAAAGGCGATCTGAAAAGCCACATGCGGATTCACAGTGGAGAAAAACCTTTTTCCTGTTCCCTGTGCAACTATTCGTGTTCTCGAAAGGGCAATCTGACAAGGCACATGCTGACTCACAGTGGAGAACAACCTTTTTCTTGTTCCGAGTGCAACTATTCATGTTCTCGAAAGGGCCATCTGACAAGGCACATGCTGACTCACAGTGGAGAAAAACCTTTTTCCTGTTCCAAGTGCAACTACTCATGTTCGCAAAAGGGCCATCTGACAAGCCACATGCGGACTCACAGTGGAGAAAAACCTTTTTCCTGTTCCAAGTGCAACTATTCATGTTCGCGAAAGGGCCATCTGACAAGGCACATGCAGACTCACAGTGGAGAAAAACCTTTTTCCTGTTCCCAGTGCAACTATTCATTTTCGCAAAAGGGCTATCTGACAGACCACATGCGGACTCACAGCGGAGAAAAACCTTTTTCCTGTTCCGAATGCAACTATTCATGTTCTCGAAAGGGCCATCTGACAAAACACATGCTGACTCACAGTGGAGAAAAACCTTTTTCCTGTTCCGAGTGCAACTATTCATGTTCTATAAAGAGCAACCTCACGAGGCACAAGCTCACTCACAGTTGAGAAAACCTTTTTTCCTGTTCCGAGTGCAACTATTCATGTTCTATAAAGAGCAACCTCACGAGGCACAAGCTAACTCACAGTTGAGAAAACCTTTTTCCTGTTCCGAGTGCAATCATTCATGTTCTCAAAAGAGCAGTCTATCGATCCACATGCTGACTCACAGTGTAGAAAAACCTTTTTCCTGTTCCGAGTGCAACTATTCATGTTCGCAAACGGCAATCTGAGAAGCCACATGCTGACTCACGACGGAGAAATACCTTTTTCTGAGTGCAATTATTCATGTTCTCTAAAAGACAGTCTAACGATCCACAAGCTGAATCAAGTGGAGAAAAACCTTTTTCCTGTTCCGATTGCAACTATTCATGTTCTCAAAGTCCGATCTGACAAGCCACATGCGGACTCATAGCGGAGAAAAACCTTTTTCCTGTTCAGAGTACAATTATTCATGTTCTCAAAAGAGCAGTCTAACGATCCACATGCTGACTCACAGTGGAGAAAAACCTTTTTCCTGTTCCGAGTGCAACTATTCATGATCGCAAAAGGGCAGTCTGACAAGACACATACTGACTCACAGTGGAGAAAACCCTTTTTCCTGTTCCGAGTGCAACTATTCATGTTCCGTTAAGTGCAACCTCTCGAGGCACAAGCTGACTCACAGTGGAGAAAAATCTTTATCTTGTTTCGAGAGCAAGTATTCATTTTCTTAAAAGGGATATTTATAGAAACACATGCTGACTCACAATGGAGGGAAAGTTTTTTATGTTCGACGTGCTACTATTTATGTTCTCGAAAGGGCAATCTAACGAGCCACCTTTTTAAGAAAACCCTTTTTTATGATCTTAGAGCAGCTATTCGTCTTCTCAAATGATAGATTTGAAGAAGTACGTGCGAACTAACTTTGCAGAATAAACTTTTTCGTCTTTTGCTATTATGCCTTTTTTCGAAGTGATTTTAACAAGACACTTTTTTTGGTCTGTGCTTTTACGAATTGAATTGCAATTTCACAAAATCAATAACAATTTTTTTCTTGCTCGAAACTAGCAGTTATCGATTAAGATCAGAGGTCGGCATAGTGTGGTGCGGCATGCGGCCCTCTGGCCCCTTAAGTGCGGTTCTGGCGCCAATTTCCACGGACCAAACATTTTATTTCGTGGAAGACGTTACGTCAAGGGAAAGGAAACACACCTTTTTCGTTGTTAGAAAAAGTCATTTCGTACGAAAACAAGTTATCCCTTTTTGCTCTAGATTTTGAAAGGGAAACTTTGTTTCACTTTCCGAGTCTGCTGAACTATCGCCAAGAAAATAATTCCTCAACTGAAAAACACTATTTCAAAACAATCATTTTAAATATGTGGGAAGCGTTTCTCAGCAGATTTCAGGAATTTAAAAACAGCAGAGTGATCTTAGCATTGGTCAAACACCTTCCGAATGCTTCGATAATAAAGTTCTAAATTTAAACGTCTTTGTGCTTTGTGAGAAGAAGAAATGTGAGCTAAGTTCACATGACAAGTGGTCTGCTTTGAAAGATCTGGAGAAGGAAAACATGGTCATCTTCAACGCTTGAAATAGTGATCTGACTCTTATGATCAGATGAAAAAACTCGTATTTGCTGTTCTTTCCCTTTCTACATTTTCTTGCGAAAAATATTTTCAAGCATGAACTTTATCAAGAGTAAACTGAGAAGTACCTAGTCTCTAGTTATTTTTATTTATTTTTTGTTTGTGTTTATTAGCGTTTTAAACAATCTTTATAAATTCATTAATGATTGTGTTAATAATATGTACTATGTCATTGACCAACAAAATAACGACAAATTGAAATTGAGAACCATAATTCAAAAATACACAACAATAGCTAAAACAGATATAAACAATTCTGATAAAGTGCATCTTCTTACTTAAATCTACAAAATGTGTTAAATGAAATTTTTCGAGGGTTTACATTTAAATTTTAATGGATAACAATAATTTTTTTCAGGAAGTGATTTTATCTAAATTCGAACTGCTAAAAGTAGGAGGGAAAATGTGGCGAACTAAAAAAAATAAACGAGAAACACAGATATCAATGATATCTTAAGTGATTAGTCAAGGGAGTGTTATTTTTTTATGAATGCTGTGAATTTAGCAAGGTTCATATTAAATACTTCGATATTTGGGTATAATCTGTTAAATGTGCTACAGCTTGTTCTTATAAATACATTTTCAAGATAATTTGGGATGCTCTAAGGGAAATAATATGTATCCGGAGATCGAGTAACTCTTAATGGACATCTGAAATATATTGTCGTAAATTCGGGCTATCAATGAAGTTACGAATACTCTTATAGAGCATCAATAGGTCTCTGATATCTCGGCGTTGATCAAGAGATTTAAGGTTTACGGGGACATAGTTTTCATCATTTCGCACGCGATAAGAGACATATTTCATAAACTTTTTCTGAACTCTTTATATATTTGCTTAATATGTAGAACAAGGAGGGTTCCACAATTCAGAAGCATAATCCAGATAGCTTCTAACATATATGTAGAGAGTCTTAAATGTTTGTGGCTTTTTGAAAACAGAGCTGAATAAATCCAAACATTTTTCAAGCCTTCGACGTGATATGCTCGACTGATGAGAACCTGGAATCGTGCTTAAAATTATGAATAACGACATCCAAACCTGACTTACTCAAACTTTCCAAGAAGATGGAAAAGGACGTTATTCGCATTAAGTGTTTGTCAGTCATTGTCATGATTTTAATTTATGGATTCCCTTACCTATTACATATTGTATTTTATCAATGAATAAATTTTTTAAGTACGAAAGCAAGTTTATTCAGCGTACCCGTAATTTTACGAAGTGCTAAAAATATAACAATTTTTTGCTAAATCAATAAACAGATTTGGCTCTCAAATTTTTTTTTGTATCGTAATGTACGCATTTGGCTAATAAGTTTGCCGACCCCTGGGTTAATTACAGCGGGGAGTCTCTGAAATTCAAAACTAGTATTAATAAAAAAATGTTTATAATGACGGAACCTGCTGCATCGTTTGAAATTTTTCTGAATCGCTTGGTGGAGGAATTGTTTATTTTTTCCTTTTAAGAGTGAAGTTACGAATTTAAAAGATCTTATGCCGACCTACCTCCTACATGAAAAATAAAAAAAACCTTTGGTCATCTACGCAGTAATATGTTTTGATAAAAAAATTGAAATAAGCGATCATTTTTTTCCCGGTGCCATTTTAAACTTGTCGCATGTACTCATTGAACTTGACGCATATTTAAAACAAACTCAACTCGTTGATCCCAATAATAATATCGGTCCTGATGATTTTCCACTTTTATTCTTACGGCAGCGTGTCGCCGTTCACGCTTATCCCCTCTTACTCTCTCACAGTCTTTAGTCGGTCTTTGCAGCGTGTCGCCGTTCACGCTTATCCCCTCTTACTCTCTCACAGTCTTTAGTCGGTCTTTGTAGAAGAGTATACTTCCAGATCTATGGAAACAGAGTTAAATGACACTGATCTATAACAATGGGATAAAAGCGAAGTAATCAATTATGATTCGATTTGATATTTTCTACAACTGCAAAACATTTTGACGAGCTTATTTTGGATAAAATAATTTTCAAAATTAAATACAGGATGTGTCCTGAACAGCATTGTCTTATAACCGGCAAATCAACACTTAGTAAATTAAAAATCGTTACTAATGTAATTACTTATATAATCAAGTAAGTAATAATGTAATCAATGTAAGTTACTAATATAATCAATGTCTCTGAAATAAATGATTTAGGTGTAACTAATGACATTAAACTTAACTTCATACTACACCTTGAAAATATTTCAGCGATGAGTTGGGTCCGTTGTACCAGTTTACAGTCCGTTGGAACGTTAATTAAAACACAGAATGTAGTTGTTTAATTTTAATTACCTTTTTTGTGAATTGTGAGAATAACCCGAGTAACAATAATTCGGGTTAACATATTATTGTAATTAAAAGTTTTAAAAATATGATCTGAATTAATGACACCTGTGGTGTATTTTTTTGTTATTCTTATTTTATCGAATAAACCTTCAGTTGGATTCTTGGTCAATGTTACGGATATTTTGAGTCTGCATTTTTTTTTTCCTTTGGTTTGTGTCTTGAATAGGTAATTTATATTTTATATATCTTTCTTTAAATTCTGACAATTTTTTATTTCGTACTGTTTATATTTATGTAATTTATAAAGCTAATAAAATTTAAATGAAACAATGTTACTTTGTTTGAACCACTTGTATATTTCTCATTTCTCCTCTTCACTCCTAAATGGTTCCCCGAAGGCTCCACATGGGAAGAGGACATCATCTCTCCACTTCACTCCTCCTTGGTTCCTCAAAGGCCCTCAGAGTGCCCTTCCCCTTGGTTCCCTGAAGGTCCTACAAGGGAAGAGTTCATGGACGTGGCCTCAGCTCGCCTCTCTACGGCTTCTATTCTTGGTTCCTCCTACAGGCCCCAGGAAGGAAGTCCACAGAGGTGACCTCAGCACTCCTAGGTTCCCAAAAGGCCCCTAGTTTTCGAATAGTCCATTTTTTCTATCCCACGAGTTACTAGGGAAATAGAGGGTGCACTCCAGTAGAGCCCCGAATGCAGTAGTAAGGTCTAAATACTCCGAGATTCGATCATGATTCTCGAAGGCACCGTTGGTGACACTGTTCCCCAGGACATTCAGCCTGAGCACGGTAACTCACACTTTGGCTTGGGATGGCTATTGCAGTTTTGTGTTTCCACTCCCTGAGCGATGGATTCGCCACACTCCCTACGCTGGCCTGTTTATTAAATAACTAGCGAGAACCCGGCATGCGTTTCAATGCCCTTGTTCCCGCCTCCCCTTCTCCATCCCGCGTACTCCTTCATCATCCCGCGTTCCCTTCCCACATTCCCCACCTTCCATCCATCCATCCCTCCTGTGAACCCTCACTCTTTCGTTCCCCTCCCCTTCTCCAAAATCCCCATCCCTCCTTCCCTCCCTGCCACTAAGCCAATGGATTGCACAATTTTTTTTAACAACTCGCGCGCCACCTATTGCATTTTTTTATACAAGTTTCATAACTTTTATTTTTTAAATTCCATTCTAATTTATTGATTTTATACTTTCTTTTACATACCTACTATTTTAAGCTATATCATTCTATTAATATTTTTTAATTGGCACTAAATTTTATTATATACATATGGGTTGTTTTCTTACAATTACTAACTCTGCATTTATCAATTTACACTGAATTACGGTAATCAGTTTTGTAAAATTTTCGTGTAAAAGCCCACTAGGGCGAAAATAAATAAATAAAAATAATGCCAGAGGTCACCAGTGTACATAGAAACCGTAACAATCAGATGAATAGTATAGGAAATAATTTCATAATATATCAAGAAAATAAAGTGTGATACCATGTTGGAGGTATTGTCTTCACACACCTGTAGATATTAATAATAATAATAATGTTTATTCCAGGATGTGGGGAGGATAGTGCAATCCCACACGTCCCATAAAGTTGTACATATTTACACAACAGATAAAGTAAAAAAAATAAATAGAACAAACAAATGTAAAAGACATAAGCGATAATAGAAATAAAATAAATAATCAATTATAATGTAGGACGTGGTCTGGAGTGAGCTCGGACCCAGCTCTCGCTCAGGCGTGGCGCTTGGTGCTGGAAGGCTGCGATCACCACCGTGTTATCGGAAGCCATTAGCCGCATCCTGGCTCCAGTGACCCGGTGTCTCATCAGACCGGCGAATCCGTGTAGTCCTAGCTCCGTAAACATTGAAGATGCGCTGCTGTATCTTCTGTATCCAAATATAATTCTGCAAGCATCATTATATTGGATCCGGAGTCGTTCTATTGAGCTGGTACGGTAGTGACACCATGTTTCACATGTATATAGGTTAGTGCAAAATGCATTGAACAATGTTTTTTTTACATTGTTACTGCATTTGAAGAATCTTCGGGCAATCATATTAGACAGTATACTGATACTTCTCCGCTGTCGTTCAATATCACCGTCATCCGAGAGGTCTTCAGTAATAATGTGTCCCAAGTATTTTACATTCTTAGATGCGTTTATGTTTTCCTCATTAAGTTTTACAGGGAGCATTGTCTCGGGATTTTTTCCATGGTGGAATGCAATTAGTTCCGTCTTCTTGGGGTTGTACATCATGTTGTGGTCATTTGCATATTCTTCACAGATTTTTAATAATGTTCTCAACCCCTTGATCGACGAAGCTAGGAGAATCATGTCGTCCGCATAACTTATGTGATTTAGGCATAAATTATTAATACGACAGCCCGCCCTGGTGTCCAGGCGATTTGATAATTCGTGCATGTATACATTGAACAGGATTGGGGACATACACCCTCCTTGCCTTACTCCTGATCGCAAATATATCGGTTGGGAGTACGTACTTGCCCACCGTACAACGTTTTCCTGCTGAGAGTGCCATCGGGATAGTGTGTTGATATACATAGTAGGTATATTTCTAGCTTTCAATTTCTCCCATAAGGTTTTATGACAGACCCTGTCGAACGCTTTGCTCAGATCTAAGAAGCATCCGTATACAGTAGTTTTTCGTTTCTTGTAATATTCTATTATTTGCTTAGCGGAGTATATTGCCATATTAGTGGATAATCTGTACTTAAAGCCCATCTGATTGTGTTTAGAATTGAGTTTACCTTCTATTTCAATCAGAATTACCCTTTCAAATAGTCTTGCAATTATAGTTGCCAGGGATATTGGCCGGTAGTTGCTGGAGTTGGTCATATCGGGCTTTCCTGATTTCAGGATCGGGGTTATAATGGTTTTCGTCATTGCACTCGGTAAATGGTTGTGTTTGAGGATTGCATTGAACAGAATGTTTAGTAGTTTAGGCATGTATCTACCTCCGTACCTTATGTGTTCAATACTTAAACTATCATGTCCCGGAGATTTACCGGCCTTAGTAGCTTTGATGGCCTTCATTATATTATTTTCAGAGAGGAAGACGTTTTGTCCATCATATTCCATAATATCAGGAGCAGTCGGTGCTTCGTTTCCAGAAATATCTGCAAAGGTTCTTCTAAATGTCCTGGCGATTTCCTCCGTATTTGTGGATCCGTCAATTTGGCTGGCGATTCGAGCGTTTGGTTTGATCAGATTGTTGCTTTTCTTCCAGAATTGAGCAAACTGTTTTGTGTCAAGCGATTTTACGATTTCGTCCATCTTTGTTTGTTCGGCAGAGTTTTGGCAGTGTTTGAGGGCTCTTTTAAACTCCTTCCTTTTCTGTTTTCTTTCATCCGCAATGGGGCCTTGTGATGGTCTCCCGTTTTGAATCCACGTCATCAATGCCGATCTGGATTTTTCATAGTGTTCCTTGACTTTCTGATTCCACCCGGAAATGTGACGATATGTTTTTGGTTCGCTTTGATTGCTCTCCCGATAGAATACAATGTCGGCAGCCTTTCTTAGGGCTTCCACGATATCTGTGTACATATTGTCCATGCTTTGCATATGATCGCATTTATCACATGTAGACTCAGAATTACATATGGATTCGGAGTGTCTTTGATATGTTACATGGAGTAATGCTTCTGCCACAGACGTATATTCATTGATTTTCTTGTTGTTAGTCCTTCGCCATATTATATTATTAGGCTGTTTCGGGGCACTAAAGACGGTAGCAGGTAGGTTTTCAGCAGCGATTATGCAAGATGTCGGCCGGTGATCGGACCAGTCAGTATCATAGTGTATATGCAGATTATGTATTTTGTCCTTGAGATTATTAGTGCATATACAATGATCGAGCCAGGAAGTGGTATTGTGTGCATCGCTAACATATGTATATGTGTCGTTGGGGTGAGGGTGTGGAGTGGTGCGGCGGAAGTGCTGCCGCAGGATGTAGGCCGACTAGTAGTGGCGGTCACACTCCACGCAGTAGTGGACCGGGAGGGGGGGGGGGGGGGTGGCGAGGGGAGCGCCCCCAATATGATAAGTGATTAAAAACAACAACAATAATAATAATACATGTCGATGGTCCAGTTGATTTGTCCGACATCTCGAACAATCTATGTAAAAGTATGCCCTCTATCTGATACAATATTCAAATTTCTCATTAACATCACCAAATCAATTATGATGCATAAAAATCTGAAGTGTAAAAAACAAAAAAATTGTTGTTTTTGGGTTACTAGTAGGAAAATTTCAAAATGTCATACCAATGTAACGGACCATTATGCTCCCGGTGTTATTTTATAGCATAGATAGTATGTAAAACACAGACATGTGTAAAAACTATTTGATTTATGGTGAGCATCCGAATACTGCTTTTCTCATTATCAGAAAGCTTGGTATTTGGAGATGTCTGGAAGATTTCGATCTAGGTATTAGTTCATTTATGCTGTGAAGAAAGCTTGTATCAACAAAATGGAAATGGCTAGAAGCATGGAAATTTTAATAATTGTCTTATTGTCTATGACTTCATTATTGTCTATGCATAATTAATATATTTTTGACATAAGCTTTCTTCAGTGTCAGTCGTTTCATCCTGTTTCCAATCTCTAATTCTACATAATATCCCTAACACTGTTTAATTCATATAGTTTTATTAATGATGCCATACTTGTGATAGTTATTGGTAAGTGCAAATACTTATATTAATCTCGCTATTAATTTTGGTAGCGATCGACCACTGTTCTTTCACAACTACGCTATGTTTAAAGCGACCTAGTTAACGTAACCGACTCCATTATTTATGCATTAAACCGCTTACTCGTTATAATACGGAATATATTTTATTCAAATAGTTATATTTAGCTTCATTATCACGAAAAGTGAGTATTTATGTCGGGGGAGATAAAAACACATGCAAAAAAATGCATTTAACATTTTAATTTTGTTTAAATTAATTCATTTACGCGGTTACGAATTCTTCGCCATATTCTATTTATATCAATTGAATCAACTTATATGTTCATAGACAATCAATCCTTCACATTTTCCAAGGTACCAATAGCTAGAATATTAAAAAAGATTGCCATAGCGGAAAAATTGATTCTCACATTCTAGGAAGGTACACCAATTAGTATGGTGGAATTTTTATGTTCCGAAAAAGTAAATTATATACTCGAGTATATGTACTATATAGGAATTAAAATGCGTGTATATAATATAAATACATAATATAATATTATAAAAACAGCATTTTCTGACTACATCCAGAAATTAATTATTGACAAATTTGAACTTGTATTAATAACAGAAGAAAATGGAAAAAAAGTTATTCGAATAATTACACATACCCGTTAGACAAACCCTGCTTGCCATACAAACCATTCAAAACCTGGGATGTATATCTTGTTTAAAGAGCCTCTCAAAAGCTATTATTTGAAATCACCAAAACCTAGCTTAGGTTACAAGTGTTTAGTTTTATTGATTATATTGTATTTTAGCTAAATAACTACTTGAATCAAGAATATCTGTATTTAAAGAAAAAATCTATATTTCCATTGATTTTGCCGCTTTTTCCGGAATTGCAATGTCGTGCGTTTCATGTGTAATTGGTTAGGTAAGCTTTTTAAGCATAATATAAAAGAAGGAGTAACTTTTACAATGGCTAAAGAACCATCGTATGTATATGTGCACTTTAAAATCGGATTTTCGATACGTGTGTCAAAAAACTTCAATAACAAATGTCGGACGTAAACGCGTTAAAGGGAGGTGTAATTTCATTGTGTCGGCAAGAAAAAATACGTTTTTTTCCGAATCTCGTCTATCAATCGAACAGTGGCGTAGCGTAAGGCGGGGGGGGGGGGGGGTGACCCGCCCAGGGTGGCACTTTTAAGGGGGGCGGCAAATTTTCACAATAAATAATAATATTATCTTAGAAAAATTTAAACCATTTCAAATCATTATTTGAAAATGTTCTACGATACTTTCGTTTACGAATCCAACACTTTTTTTAATAATTTATTAAAAATATCAATAATTACATTTTTTTAAGCTGCAAATTTCGCAATTCGTAGGAAAACCGTACGTATATTATGAGAGTAATACTATTCAAAGCCGATAACTCTGTTTAGATTCACTCTTAATTAAAACCAGAATTGTATTCAGAATGTATTAACGAATGAATTTCAGTTGTGTATTCATCTGCTGATGCATTTCGAAAGAGACCATTATTTTATTCGAAGTGCTGTTATAAAATTCTAGTTGCAGACTATGTATGTGCTGCCAGAATCCAAGAGAAACCATTTTCATATTCTGAGTGTAGTTTTAATTCGCCAAATACAGATTTAATTTAACCCGTCTAACCTCAGGAGATGCAAATTGTTCCGTACATTTAATTTAGGAGTATATATAATTTAGGAGTATAAAAAATATTTAGGAGTATCAATAGATATAAATCTTAATTGGAAATCACATATTAATCAAATCACTTCTAAATTAAGATATCTGACCTACATATTTTATAGACTTAAGGAAGTACTAAACATTGAAAAATTGAAAATGATCTACTTTTCCCTGGTGCAATCTTCAATCATTTATGGCATTATAGGATGGGGTGGTGCACTTGATACATTTATTAAGCCTCTACAAATAATTCAAAAACACATAATTAATGTCATATATAACAAAAATAAAACATTCTCGACCAACTTATTATACAAAGAAACTAAAATATTTAATATACGTAAATTATTTATATTACAAACTTTGAAATATGTATTTAAAAACAAAAATAATTTCGAAATAAATGAAAACAGAATGAGCAAAAGAACAAATAATATATTTTACACCCACAAACCAATACTAAATTATTGCAGACACATAGCAGTTTCATTGGTCCTAGAACATTTAACCTTCTACCACTACAAACTCAAATGTTAAATAAAATGATAAAATATGTAAAAGAGGTTAAATTATGGTTGAATAATGTAGATATCGAAACGCTTTTTCTATAAATTTATCCATCCTTCTACAACTCACTTTCTGTAACATTCTAAACTGTAGTACAATATGTTTTCTGTTTATTTTTTTATTATAACTTAAAAAAAAAATTGAAATTAGTATGTTTTTCTCCATATTTTTATTTCATTTTTATAATAGCTGAAACAAAACCTTTTTCATTTATTCTACCTATGTAATACTAACTTTTTATACTAACTTTATATTTTATATGTTTTTTAAATTTTTTTTATACTTTGGTACTTAGAAATATAGTATTTTGTTTTAATATTACCCACACTCAGGCAGTGGCTTAGTGGGTTTTCATTTCTTATTCATATTATTTGTTAATATATTTTATGTTATTTTATACTATTTGCTATTATACATTATATCTATGTACAAAGAAATGGAAATAAATAAAGTAAAAAAAAAAAAAAAAATTTTAAATAAAATTGTGTAATTATGTTCAACACGTTTAATTTTGAAATAATTTTGTGACTGCGATAAAAAGACAAGTTACAGTTTTATTACATTTTTTATAAGAAAGGAATCTGTTTTTCAAATTTTAGGATTATTCTATTTTAGGTACTTTAATTCGAATATTCCCAAGCGTGTATTTTTGAGCCAATTCACATTTCCAAAATCAATTTAAATATTTAGAAACAATTATGTTCTAATAAGCACGTCGGAAAAATTAATTTCTCTAGATTTTAAAACAATTTTATTTTTTGCAAAAGGATTAAAAAAAACAATAAAAATGAACATTTAAAATGCATGGGAAGAACCAAAAATTTTGTGCGCAAACATTGACGGGCAAAAGTTTATAAATATTTTTAGTAATTTAATATATTTTTTTGGTCATTTTGGTCGTAATGAATTATAACTTTCAAAACACAGATACGTGAGTAAATAGCTGTATAAATTTGAATTTGGAATTCCTAACCAAAAAGAAGATATTTGAGATCAAAGTTGCCAGTACGGCTAAACGCCAATTTCATATGTAAGAACCTAATATGAAGCACGGACGCAATTTAGACATGCTGAGTCTGCTCCACAGGTATTTTAATGGAGCCTGATCGACAGTTCTGGCAGCACTGATTCTTAGTGCCACATGGCACGTAGGTACGTAAAATTCTTCAGTTGAAGTTAGCTCCTTGGGAACGGATCGTTTCTTCAATTCTTGTAAGTCGGTTGGCTTGAGAAAAGAACTACAGACAAATTTTCTTCCACTTTCATAAATTTAGTCCCCTACAGTCCCTACCTTTCACCTCTGTAGCGAAATACTCCCCCTGTGTTTACACCGTATTTACATACATGGGTGCTTTTGGGATGATTTTTTTTTTTAACATTATCTCCACACATAGCTCTCTCAACCATTAAATTCCAATCCGGTCCGCCACACTGTAGGCTGGAAGACTGATGGCAAAAGCATTCTCCGCCAAGACCAAGACAAACCTTACCTATGGCAGGGGTGTTTTTTATTCAATAAAGGGTTCCCGGGGCAGCAGCACCCACACCTGTCTCCTATTTTCAATCCTCCAAAACCTTTCTTGTTTAAAGCATGATGCATGTTACCATGTAATATATTATGTTGTGCTCTGAGCATTGGGTACAAAATGTAAATTTCAGGTCTCTATCTTAAAATCAAGTTTTCTGAATTGTGATCAAATGGATGGATGATTGCATTAGCTCCACACAGGAGGCCCAGAGGGCCCTAGGGGATGCTGTGAGAACGTTTAGGAAAGGCAGGATGTTATAGGAGGAAGGAAATACAGAGTCTGGCAAATAATTCCACAGCTGAGCTGGTATATATAAAAATAAATAGCTGAAGTGTATGTTCGTGCATAACTTCCGAACGACTGCACCAAATCTGATAAGTAATTCTTTTTTTTTGTGTTCGTATTGTCAGGAAAAGGTTTGTATATAACTACTCTGAGCTCTGGCATTATGAAATTTGTATAAAAAAATGCAATAGGTGGCAGGCGAGCTGTTTTATAACTTAATGTCCCCGACAGAATGTATGGAACACGGGAGGGAGGAGGGAAACTCGGGAGGGGAGAGGGGAACTCGCGAGGGGGGAGAGGAACTCGGGAGGGGTGTTCACGGGATTGGGTAAGGGGGAAGGGGGGAGTGGAGTTGCGAGAGGGAAGGTGGAGGAGGCAGAGAGGGAACGCGAGGAGAAGGGAAGGGGAGGCGGGATAAATGGGAAAGGACATGCTGGAAGAAACAATTTATTTATTTATACTGGGTTTTACAGATGTTTACACTTACGTGAAACTATCCAGTTATAAAACTCAGTTATTTCACAATTATAAAAATCAACAATTACATACAATTAAATACAGATACATACAATTACAAAAACAAAAACATCACGAATAAAAATACAGAACTATATACAAGGTCACTCGAGTAACATATTACAATGAGGGATAAGAGTTATTAAATTGCATTATGCTTGCCGGGAACCAGCTTGTTTCCAACATAAAAATGTTCTGATAAGTTTTAAGATTTTCACGGCCAAAAGCATTTTCGTTATTTGTTTTTGGGGTGTTATGCCGTGTTACGCTACCTCCTTCTTTAGCCAACGTTTCGGACATCGTTGCAGTGTCCATCATCGGGGCTGATCCGGCAGATCCGGTAGATGTGTAATTTTTAGTCGTAAGTGTGTGCTTATTTACTTCGAAGCGATACCGTGTCGCCAGCACCACTAACTTTCACCAGTACAAAATACTCGTGACAAGCAGTGGCGTCATTGCCGCGGAACGGAATAGAAAGTTCATTAAAACGTGCAAGTCCGTTTGCGAGATGCCAACCGTAGTGGCTCCATCTCTTAATGAATTCTAAAATTAGAAATCACAATGGTAAGAATTTAAGAAATAGAATTACAATGGTTAAAGCGAATTTAGGCAATATAAATCAAAATGGTTTACCACGAGCTGGCCCTACGTATACAGTAATGCCAGTATTTTGTACTGGTGAAAGTTAGTGGTGCTGGCGACACGGTATCGCTTCGAAGTAAATAAGCACACACTTCACGACTAAAAATTACACATCTACCAGATCTGCCCTGATGATGGACACTGCAACGATGTCCGAAACGTTGGCTAAAGAAGGAGGTAGCGCAACACGGCATAACACCCCAAAAACAAATAACGAAAATAAAAATATTCTATTTCAGGAATTTTCGAACAAATTACCTGCCGCTACCACAGCAGGGCCATGGATCTACTAAGTCATGATACCGTTTCCATCAAGATGGAACCAGAGCCCCAGGAAGAAAGCGAATGTGAAATGCCGCACACGGATATAGATTTCGACCTCCAAGATGTAAAGAAGGAATGTTTGCAATATGCGGAGATTACTCAGACAGACAGTTAGTTCCATTCAATATATTCATGTTTCATTTGGAATTTTAACTAAATTTATTTCTCGCAATAAGTTCTCGATTTCTCAATTGTATACCTATTTTATTAGGCACATGTTGTAAGTTACACTTATTATTACGTGCGTAAATATTGATGAAATTAAAAACGTTTCCATTTACTTCTTCGTGCACATGATCCTTTATGAAGCATCGGCCCCTAAAGCGAACATATGGGGTTTTATTATTATATTGATTTTATCAAAATTCCCGGCTATACATGATAAATGATTGATATCTTGAATCTTTCAAATTAATAGATTTATTTAAAAAAACAGTTTAATTGTGTATCAATGAACAATGAATGTATTGTCATTTTTTATTGCAGGCAGCGCTTATGTGAAAAGAGTGGCCATTAAGGCGGATTTTGGATCCCGCGAGGAAGATGAAAGGAGTTTTCCCTGTATGGAAATTGACATAGACCTGTCGGCTGTTAAAAAGAAATGCCTAGAACGCGTTGAAAGAACGAACCAGGCAGCTGGTAAAACCGATTTTCATAGTAAGATTTAACATTTAACGGTATTTCCACTTGGCGAAGGAAGAAGTCTTAATGAGCCTTTTTTATCCGTATTCTTTTTCAAATTTGTCGACAGATCTGAAGATGCATCCTGTGGATAAACGATTATCTTGTTCTCAATGTAACTACTCCTGCTCACATAAGAATAATTTTGTTAGTCACCTTCGCAATCATACTGGAGAAAAACTTTTTATCTGTTCCGAGTGCAACTATTCATGTTCTCGAAAAGGCGATCTGAATAGCCAAAAGGCGATCTGAATAGCCACATGCGGATTCACAGTGGAGAAAAACCTCTTTCCTGTTCCGAGTGCAACTATTCATGTTCCCGCAAGAATCAACTGACGAGGCACATGCGGACTCACAGTGGAGATAAACCTTTTTCTTGTTCCGAGTGCAATTATTCATGTACTCAAAAGGGCTATCTGACAAGCCACATGCGGACTCACAGCGGAGAAAAACCTTTTTCATGTTCCGAGTGCAACTATTCATTTTCTCGAAAGGGCCATCTGACAATGCACATGCTGACTCACAGTGGAGAAAGAGCTTTTTCATGTTCCGAGTGCAGCTATTTATTTTCTCGAAAAGGAGTTTTAAAGAAACACATACTGATTCACAGTGGAAAAAAACCTTTTTCCTGTTCCGAGTGCAACTATTCATGTTCTCAAAGGTGCCATCTGACAAGACACATGCTGACTCACAGTGGAGAAAAACCTTTTTCCTGTTCCGAGTGCAACTATTCATGTTCTCAAAGGGGCCATCTGACAAGGCACATGCTGACTCACAGTGGAGAAAAACCTTTTTCCTGTTCCGAGTGCAACTATTCATGTTCTGAAAAGAACAAACTGACGAGGCACAAGCTGATTCACAGCGGAGAAAAACCTTTTTCATGTTCCGAGTGCAACTATTCATTTTCTCGAAAGGGCCATCTGACAATGCACATGCTGACTCACAGTGGAGAAAGAGCTTTTTCATGTTCCGAGTGCAGCTATTTATTTTCTCGAAAAGGAGATTTAAAGAAACACATACTGATTCACAGTGGAGAAAAACCTTTTTCCTGTTCCGAGTGTAACTATTCATGTTCTGAAAATATTAAACTCACGAGGCACAAGCTGACTCACAGTAGAGAAAAACCTTTATCTTGTTTTGAGAGCAATTATTAATTTTCCCAAAAATGAGATTTATAGAAACACCTGCTGACACACAATGGGGGGAAAGGTTTTTTATATTCGAAGTGCTACTATTCATGTTCTCAAAGGAGCAATCTGACAAAGCATATGCGTTATTCGTCTTCTCAAATGATAGATTTAAAAAAGTACGTGCGAACTAACTTTGCAGAATAAACTTTTTCGTATTTTGTCTGCTATTATGCCGTTTCTCGAAGTGTCTTTAACAAGACACTTTTTTTTGGTCCGTGCATTACGAATTGAATTGCAATTTCACAAAATCAATCACAAATTTTTTTCTTGCTTGAAACTAGCAGTTATCGGTTAAGACCAGAGGTCGGCATAGTGCGGCTCCGGAGCCGCATGCTGCCCTTTGGCCCCTTAAGCGCGGTTCTGGCGCCAATTTCCCCGGACCAAAATTTTATTTCGTGGAAGACGTTACGTCAAGGGATAGGCATATTTTTCGTTGTTAGAAGAAGTAATTTCATTCGAAAACAAATTATCCCTTTTTACTCAAGATTTTGAAACGGAAACTTGGTTTCACTTTCCGAGTCTGCTGAACTATCGCCAAGAAAATAATTCCTCAATTGACAAACATTATTTCAAAACAATCATTTTAAATATGAGGGAAGAGTTTCTCAGCAGGTTTCAGGAATATAAAAACCGCAGAGTAATCTTAGCTTTGGTCAACACCCTCTTAATGCTTCGATAATAGTTTTTAATTTTCTCCTTTCTACATTACATTGGCAACTTTGAAATACAATTGTTGGATTTAAAAAACAAGGAAATATCGAGTTCTAAATTTTAACATCTTTGTGTTTTGTGAGAAGAAGAAATGTGAGCTTATGTTCACATGACAAGTGGTCTTCTCTGAAAGATCTGGAGAAGGAAAACATGGTCATCTTCAACGCCTGAAATAATGTTCTTTCCCTTTCTACATATTCATGCGAACATAATCGTTCTTCATATTCATGTGAAATAACAATATTTTCAAGCGTGAACTTTATCAAGAGTAAACTGAGAAGTACCTAGTCTTTAGTAATTTTTATTTATTTTTGTTTATTAGCGTTATAAACAATCTTTATAAATTCTGTTGGAATTAATTCCGGGTTACATTAAATAAACCAAGTACTGTAACGAATATAAGACTCGTATTAAATATATCCTGGCGGCAGAGCAGAGGTCCAAACTCGGGATAGTGGGCCAAGTAATTCTCAATCATGTAGGTAGGGTTTCAGTTAAATCAAAGATTATTAACTTTAAAAAAAAATATGTATTGAAGACAAAAGCAACACGGAAGTGTACAAACTTCCCATCAGGGTATCAAAGGAAAACATATAAAAACATACGTACCAGATGGACTCGCTAAACTATCTACCTAACTAAACAATGCCGTGATGATGTTCCTTGAAGAGGTGCGCGCCAGGATGAAAGCCGGCCCATCGAGAAATGTTGCGGGTAGCACGTTCCAGTCCGCGCCTGGATGAAAGTCAGCCTAGGGCTTTCCATGAGGATGGATTGGTGATGTGATGATGACCCAAGAAAGTCTCCAAACGAGGTAGGAACAGGCTCCCAGACAACGTGGCGAGATTTATGAGATGTCGAGCTTGTCCCAAGTAAATAATAATCTCGGCCGATGAAAAGCAGCGTCTTCCCGATTTTGGCAAAGCCACGATTGCAGGACGGGTGAGGATCGTTAATTCACGATTCGATTCGGATTAATTTGCCGGCCGTACTCTGATCGCGTGTTAGGCATCTCACGACCGAAAACATCATTGCACGGGCTTAACACCCCGTTTTTCTGTCGGGAATTCTTTATATTCCCATTTCCAAAATACATCCCTTGACCGGGACAACTAATCACACTTTTAAAGTTACAGCAAGGCCGAAAATATCACTGCCGGCGTCGGTCAACCACATTGATAAAAAAATGGGACTTACAAGTCATCCATTAACATTATACGTACACGAGCCTCGCGTGTTACGAAAAAATCACCCGCGATCGGTTAGGTTTTAATTTACTTAGATTCTCATGGTTTAAACTCAAAATTAAACACCTTTATGGTGAGTGACCAATTCCAGAACAACCTAGTCCATGGCTGCTCGGGAGGAAGTGCCCATAAACAAAACTGCTCTTCTTTCTTTTCCAAAAATTACCAGTGTCCAAAAAAACACCATAGACAAAATAAACACCTAAGCAAGAACTGCATTAGTTACATAATTTTTATGTGACAGTACCTAACGTCATTTGTTGTACTGTTGTGTATTTAGTTATCTATGCTTCTATGAATAAAATCTCTGTCTATGATCTTGCCTTGAACAAGTCGGTTGTTTTATTTCTTTATCACATCAGGTTATGGGCCCAGTATGTCCTATAGTTTTCTAGCAGTGAAGTAAAGTTTGTTGTGATTTTTTTGGTAGCTAGAATAGGCGTTGGCTGTGGTGATAAGGAGACAAAAGAAAAATTATATCTTTGTGTGTTAAACAACGAAGTTTAAAAATCAATCAAAATGGCGTCCGGTTCTCTTTTGGCCAATGTTGTTAAGCTTAAGGGCCGTGAAAATTACCGTGACTGGGTTTTTCAAACAGAAAACATGTTAGTTTTGGAAGGATTATCAAAATGCATTACGACGGTAGACAAAGAAAACGATGCAAAAGCGAAAGCCAGATTGATTTTAACTATTGATCCGTCATTGTATGTTCATATTAGAGAGGCAACAAGTACCGTGAACTTATGGGAAAAGCTGAAATCTATGTTCGATGACTCAGGATTCTCCAGAAGAATAACTTTGCTGAGGAACCTAATTTCGATTCGTCTAGAAAGTTGCGAGTCAATGACAAGCTACGTCACGCAAGTAATCGAAACGGCGCAAAGATTATCTGGTACGGGCTTTCAGATCGGAGATGAATGGATTGGCAGCCTGCTGTTGGCAGGTTTACCTGAAAAATACTTCCCCATGATCATCGCTATAGAGCATTCCGGTATCGCCATTACTGCTGATGTCATGAAGGCCAAATTACTTGACCTTGTAGGAAATGAAGGCGAACAGACGTCTTCCGGTGGTGGCGCTTTCTTGAGTAGAGGGCAGCACAGTCGCCAACAGTATTCTAAAGTTGACAGCACTGGCAGAAGTGACAGTTCTAACTATGAACGTCGTAGTTCGTCGTCTATGGTCAGTTCGAATATAAACAAAACTGACAGAAATAACATAAAGTGTTACCGTTGTCGTCAATACGGTCACTATAAATCGCAGTGTAAACAGAATGATCAGCAACAAATGAAGAAAACTAATGCGTTTTCGGCTGTTTTCTTGAGCGGGAATTATAGTAAAAAAGATTTTTACTTAGACAGTGGTGCGAGTATTCACATGACGCCGGATGTAAACCTAATAAAAAATGCATCTTATTCGCCAAAGATCAAGGAGATAATAGCAGCAAATCAAAGTGCTATGCCTGTATTGTGCGTTGGTAGTGTAGACATAATAACAGTCACTACAAATTGCAAATTTGAGGTTACTTTGAAAGAAGTTTTATGTGTTCCTAATCTTACCACAAATTTGATCTCAATATGTCAACTCATAAAGAATGGCAATAGTGTAGAATTCAAAGATGATTGTTGCTGTGTTTACAACAAAAAGAAGGATTTGGTGGCAGTTGCTACACAAATAGATGGTGTTTACAAGTTGAGGTTAGATAATCAACAGTGTTTGTTTACATCTACTTCAGTGAGCGATGTGACCTGGCACAGGAGAATGGGACATTTAAATGTAAATGACTTGAATAAAATGCGAGACGGTGCAGTCACGGGTATATCATACACAGAAAAGTGTAAGATTGACAAGAGTACTTGCACAATATGTTTCGAAGGAAAGCAGTCGCGATTACCTTTTGTCCATGCAGCAACAAGAAGCAGCAATTCATTGGATCTAGTACATGGGGACGTGTGCGGACCCATGGAGATAACCTCAATTGGTGGATCGAGATACTTTCTTGTATTTATTGATGACTACTCACGTATGGCTTTTGTTTACTTTCTTAAAAATAAAAGTGAAGTATTCAAGTATTTTAAGGAATTTAAGTCATTAGTTGAAAATCAGCAAAATAGAAAAATAAAAATATTTAGAACAGACATTAGAATTCTGTAGTAATGAATTTGAAATTTTTTTAAAGGATTTAGGCATTGTGCATCAAAAGACAAATGCTTATACTCCTGAGCAAAATGGTATGAGCGAACGTATCAACAGAACTATAGTAGAGAGAGCTCGGTGTTTATTATTTGACGCAGATTTAGATAAGAAGCTTTGGGCAGAGGCCACAAATACAGCAGTTTATCTCAGAAATCGATCCATTGCGTCAGGTTTAAATAATAAAACACCATACGAACTCTGGACAAATCAGAAACCAGACTTAAAGCACATCCGAATATTTGGTAGTCAAGTAATGGTCCACATCCCAAAGGAGAAACGACTTAAGTGGGATACAAAGTCAAGGAAACACATACTTGTTGGTTTTGCAGAAAATGTGAAAGGCTACCGAGTGTATGATCCTATGAAGCGTAAAATCACAACAAGCAGAGATGTAGTAGTCTATGAAAATACTGAAAAGAAACATCACTCCGATGATAGTCTAAATATTTCAGTTGGGGATGAAATCCAAACTGATAAGTCAGACAGTCAAGTCAAGAGTGGCAAGGAAGAAGTAAAAGAAGAATCCTCTAGCGCGGAAAGACTAAATATTTCAGTTGGGGATGTAATCCAAACTGATAAGTCAGACAGTCAAGTCAAGAGTGTTAAGGAAGATAGTGCGGAAAGTCTAAACATTTTTTCAGGATCTGATTATCTCAATGCTTTGACTGATTTTGATTCTACATTACAGCAGACCACAGAGGAAGAAGATGAACCAGAGTCAGAAATATTACTTGCCAAGCGTACCAGAAGAGTACCAATGCGTTATGGCTACACAAACTTGTGTACAAAAACAAGTTCAAAAATTGCCCAGGATCCAGTAACCTTTCAAGAAATCCTATTAAGTCCAGATAAGGACAAGTGGATTGAGGCTATGGAGGACGAGTTACAAGCATTCAAAGACAATAAAGCGTGGGATCCTGTGAACGAACTGCCTTCAGACAAAACTCTAGTGAAGTTGAAATGGGTTTACAAAAAGAAAGTGAATAGTGATAACAGTGTGCGGTATAGGGCGCGTCTAGTGGCTAAAGGCTTTACGCAGAAGCCTGGTGTAGATTATGAAGAAACTTTTTCCCCTGTAGTCAGACATTCTACTTTAAAAATGTTGTTTGCACTGTCAGTTGAATTAGATTTAAATGTATCACATTTGGATGTCAGGACAGCCTTCTTAAATGGCTACCTCAAAGAAGATATTTATATGATACAGCCTGACATTTATTGTGATAAGAAAAATATTGTAAAATTAAATAAAGCAATTTATGGACTGAAACAGTCATCTAGATCGTGGTATGAAAGGGTTGAGCAATGTCTAAGTGAGATAGGATTTAAAAAGAGTCGTCTAGAACCTTGTGTATTTACAAAAAATTATAAAAATGTAAAAATAATAATTGCAGTCTATGTGGATGATTTTTTTGTTTTTTCTAATTGTAAAAATGAGACTGAAACGCTAATATCTGTATTAAGTTCTAAATTTGAAATTAAAAACTTAGGGCAGGTACAGCAATGCTTAGGCATGCGGGTTGAGATTGATAAAAAATCTAATACTGTAACTTTAGATCAGGAACAATATATTGATCAATTATTGCAGAAATTTAATATGTTAGATTGTAAAGTTATAAACACTCCTATGGAAAGTAAATTGGATATAGAAACAACTGAATCTTGTAGTAACGATATTCCATATCAACAGTTGATAGGTAGTCTTATGTATTTATCAGTTCTTACTAGACCAGACATAGCATTTTGTATAAGTTTTCTCAGTCAGTTTAATAAGTGTTATACTAATAATCACTGGAATTATGCAAAAAGAATACTGAGATATCTCAAGAAAACAAAAAAATACTGTTTAAAATATACAAAAGATCGTGGTAAAATTAAAGGTTTTGTTGATGCTGATTGGGCTAATAGTACAATAGATCGTAAGTCTTATACAGGCTTTTGTTTTCTAATGTCTGGTTCAGCAATTTCTTGGGAAAGCCGAAAGCAAAGAACTGTAGCATTGTCCAGCATGGAAGCTGAATACATGTCCATTGCAGAAGCTTGTAAAGAAGCCATATATTTAAGGTCTTTATTGTATGAACTAACTGGAAACTTGTGTGCTATAAATTTATATAATGATAGCCAAAGTGCTCAAAAGTTAGTTGCCAATTATGTGTGTCATAGGAAGAGTAAGCATATAGACATAAGGTATCATTTTATTAAAGATGTTATAAATGATAAAATTGTCAACTTAGAATATTTACCTACAACAGACATGCCAGCTGATGTTTTAACGAAAGCATTATGTCCAATAAAATATTATAAATGTGTGAATGATATGGGTATGATTCAGTTGAATATTTAGTTGCAATGTTAGTATATAATAAAACACTGTATTTAATTTTAGAGATTTTAGTTTATTTACTGTAGTTGGGGTGTTGGAATTAATTCCGGGTTACATTAAATAAACCAAGTACCTAACGTCATTTGTTGTACTGTTGTGTATTTAGTTATCTATGCTTCTATGAATAAAATCTCTGTCTATCATCTTGCCTTGAACAAGTCGGTTGTTTTATTTCTTTATCACATCATATCACATATGATGATAATGATTGTGAGGGTAAACTAAACAAATAAACTAAACAAGTAAACAACTAACTAAACAAGTAAACTAAAAAACTGACGACCTCCGTAGTCCAGTGGGTAAGACTCTTGACTTACAATCCGGAGGTCGCGGGTTCGAACCCGGCATGCGCAAATAAATTTTATTTGATTAATTTGTGTTATTTCACAATTAATTAATTAAAAATAATATATAGTATATTTGCGGCATGTTCCAGAGTGGAAGATACTATCAGTATCGCCCTGGTGTAAGACCACCATTCAGAATTGAAACGTTGCTTGAAAATGGCTTTAGCCGTGTTTGGTGACCAGATCTGAATAGCCAGGTACTTCCCAACCTTCCTCTTCGCCACCTCCTTCCACTCCCCACTACCTTCAGCCTCACAACATACCCCAATTGGGGATGCCATAGTCTCACTGGCTCCAGACGGGAGCAGTTGAGACTCTTGTGCGGTATACACTGTAAAAAAAAAAAAAAAACAAATGATTTGTTTACCCGTTACCGGCCTTTCAGCTTCAGCATGGTGCCTCAACATTATGACATTTCAATACTGGCAATCAATGTTATTCAATTACATGCTTCATCAGTTCTAATACCATTAGGCTTGTGGGTAAGTGCGGAGGTTTACCGACCAACCAGCCGTAAACGTTAAATATTATTTTTATAGCTTCGGACATTTTTGTATAGGTACCTATACCCACTTAAAAAGATATTTGAATGTTGAAAGAAAGAGGTGAGTTGAATTGATTGAAACGTAATGACAGTATCAATATAATTGAACCGGCGAGTTGAAAATAGGGGTACTTAAGCGAATTTGGATGATAACATTTTCGTAAAAGTTATTGATTTTTTCTTTATCACGTTTCAAAATCACTTCCTTCCGTTAAAAAAAAAAGTTTTCGGAGAATGAGGCTTTACAATTTTGACCCCTTGGAATAACAAGGTTCCATCTGTTGCGGTAATATCCTGCGATAATGAACTTTTAAGTAGCTTACTATAGACCTCCCTATCGTATGACACTATGACATTACCGCGGCAGATGGAACCTTGTTATTCCGAAGGGTCGATCATTAGATGCAGAGACTTGTGATGCAGTGGCGGCGTAGGGTAGTTTGGCACCCGGGGCGATTTTGCATTGAGCACCCCTACTTAAAATAAAACACCAAATACTAAACACGCCTACGAGACTTTATTTTACTAAAATATTCGATCACATTATCAAAATTGATATATCCCTGTCTCTTTCAATTAATAAAATCGAAAGATTGGTTTGTTGCGCTTGGCTCATTGTGGACCTTACTTAAGATTTTATTAATTTTAACTTTGAAAAGCTTCTTTCATATGAGGCCACCAAAACACAAATTGTTAAAAAAATCTAAGACACCGCTAAACTTGGAACAGACTCAGAATAGCCGCATTTTACAATAAATCTGAGAAGCTCCAATGTGGTCAATTGAATCGCTTCTTGGGCAGAAATGTTGGCGACTTCCAATTGGCGAGACAATCGTAAAATCTCCAACACGATGTCCTCTGATTTGGATTTGGAACCATTCCACAAAGAGCTTCTTCTGGTGATGTTACCAATATTTTAGAGCTTCTTCTGGTGATATTACCAACGGTTTGGACTGAATAACACTATATGTGACCAGAATAAAATCCATTGCCCTATAACGATGGTCTAGTTCAGTGGTTCTTAACCTGGGTTCGATCGAACTCCAGGGGTTCGGTAAGCCAGTCTCAGAGGTTCGGTGGAAAGCAAGACACACCCCGAAAAAAATTACGAAGAATATTGCCACTATCCCATCCCGCCCTATCCTATCCCATTGCGCCTCTTTACCCTTTTCGCCCGCGTAATGAGCGGCGCAGTTCACAGTAGGTACAATTTATTATTTTTTATTTATTTATTATTTAAACGCCCGTACATAGGGCTATTACATACATAATACAGGTGTATCGAACATTTACAAACATTATAATATATATATAGAATAACATACAGTACATACATACGATGCATATTAGTACAACAAATATTTATCATTTTACAAACATATCAGTTACATAAATAGCTAGTTATTTTTGTTTTGATGCAAGACGGTGAGGTTTTGAAAATATCGAAAAGGTCTGTATACGTATTGGCAGTTCGGTGAAAACGCACTAGCGGTGAATGATAGGAATAGTTAGTGCTATGATTGTCACTGTGGAAAAGGTGGTGGAGTCGAGTTGGTTTAACAGGGACACGAATATTTATAACACTTAACATTTGAGGGCAGTCTATGAGCTATGAGATTGTTCAGTAATTTAAAAAGTATAAGAATGTCATTAATAGTACGCCGGGTAGAAAGTAGTGGTAGGTTTAGATCAGACATTAATGCATTGTAGCGGATTTCAATTACAGGCTGTCTCAATTTGAATTGAACGTATCGAAGAAATTTTCTTTGTACTCTCTCCAAACGGTGTAAGTTACAGGTATAAATCGGAGACCATACAGGAGATGCATATTCCAGCTGCGATCTTACAAGAGAGCAGTAAAGTAGCTTAATTGACTCAATGTTTTGAAAAGTCCTTGTGTTACGTATTACAAAACCTAGAATTTGCATGGCCTTATTGGAAATTGTTTCACAGTGACGATCAAATGTAAGTTTCCGGTCAAAAATAACACCAAGGTCTTTGATAAATGGTACTAATTCACTCTAGTGCCACGATGGACACTTCGCGCTCGACGTTACGCGCGGTATAGGATCAGACCAAAAGCAACATGAATTTTTTCTTTTGGTAATTAGAAATTATATTCGAAAAATAATGAAAATATAGTCGCGATGCGTTTCAAAATATGATATTAGTATGTAAGCAGCTAGGCACAAGAGTAGGTAGTTATACATTGACATGTCTGTATAAAGGGAGATTTTGTGCGCATTTTTTTTTAAATTTATTTATTACATTCATAAAAGTACGTGATCATATATATTTCAAATTATAAACTAGACAGATTTACCTTTATGAGAGTTAAAAACTCGTGTGTAAAGGGGAAAAAATAAAAATTAATAAATAACTAAAAATTATAACTTAACATTCAGTGTGAAGAAAAAACACTTAAAAAATTTTTACGTATAAAAGTGAAAAGAACTTTTTGAATACAGGGTGTAACAGGACTGACTAACAGGAGGAATTTTAACCGGCGATTCCTGAGCATATTTGGATAGAAAAATATAATTGAAATTTTGGTCTCCGGTGACTTTTTTGACTTTTTTTTAAAAATTTTTTTTTCTTCAAATTCAAACAAAAAAAAATTCTTCTGCTTGTTGTCATTGGTCACTCAGCCGAGTAACCGACCAACCCCTCACCCCGCCTCCAACTGTCCAACACCTACAATTTTTTAATATTTTGTAGAAATTAAAAAAAAAAAAAAACATCAAAAACGTCCCCGGTAACAAAATTTCATTTACATTTTTTACTCAAAATAATGTCAGGAATCGATGGTAAAAATCCCTCGGATACGTCCTGTTTCACCCTGTATAATAATATAAAGTTAAATATTCAAAACAAATTATTTAAAATTAAAATAAAAAAGTACTAGATACACTAAAAAGTAATAGAATAAGAAAAATAAGATATCAGGTGATTCTAATTAGCTAAATTATTTATGATAGAATAGTTAATTTTATTTTTAAATTTATTATAATCAAGTTCTAACCTTTAGTTGTACGAATAGTTAGTAGTTTAATAGTTTTAGTTAATAGTTTTAGTTTAACATTCTTTAGTTGTACGAATGAGTTGTCGTTGTCACCCCCTTGGTGCTTGGCACCCAGGGCGGACCGCCCCCTCCGCCCCCCCCCCTTACGCCGCCACTGTTGTGATGGGCATAACCGCAACATTTGGTTACCGATCGAAATATTTCTGTCATGAAACAAGTGTTATGAAGTTCGAATACTGACGATAACGAATTAAATATTTAATTGATAATGTGTTTCTAAGTTTTTTATATACCCACTGCATCATATTTTTTTTTTTTTACAGTGAATACCGTACAAGAATCTCAACTGCTCCCGTCTGGAGCCAGTGAGACTATGGCATCCCCAATTGGGGTATGTTGTGAGGCTGAAGGTAGTGGGGAGGGGAAGGAGGTGGGGAAGAGGAAGGTTGGGAAGTACCTGGCTATTCAGATCTGGTCACTAAACACGGCTAAAGTCATTTTCAAGCAACGTTTCAATCCTGAATGGTGGTCTTACACCAGGGCGATACTGATAGTATCTTCCACTCTGGAACATGCCGCAAATATACTATATATTATTTTTAAATGAATTAATTGTGAAATAACACAAATTAATCAAATAAAATTTATTTGCGCATGCCGGGTTCGAACCCGCGACCTCCGGAATGTGAGTCAAGAGTCTTAGTCACTGGACTACGGAGGTCGTATATATGGGAGTCATCGAGCGAGTGTAGGTATTAATTATTTATGAATGGAGTGTAGGTAGGGGGCCTACAAGCCAAACGGCGCCTGGCACTACTTAAAACCTCAAGGGTTCGGTATTATCAGGTGTTCAGTATTATCAGCGCCTTGACTCCTTGGCTCCTTGACAAATCGACTACTAGGTTTTTCTAGATCTTGGTGGCAAGTGCGTTTACTCTCCGATTGCATGGCGGGCCGGAACGGGAGATACTGATTGAGGGAGATCCTGGACCCCTTGACCCTCAGATTCCTACCGACCCACACTTCTTTTTCCTTCCTTGAACTTCCTCCCATTCCTTTCCCTGAAAAAACCTTATAAACAGCATCCCCAAAGATGAAGTGAGAGAATATTTTTTCCTGTGTGGAGAAATTTTTTTTTTTAAAAGTGTGAAAAAAATATACAAATTTTTGTTTTGACCCCAAATCTATTTTAAAATGGTTTCTTTAGATACCTACTTAAAACAGTAAACATCATTTCGGTTAACAATGTCCAATGATGTTTTCAAAGCGTTTTGAATATTTAATCATCTCGAATGTGTATGAATAAATAAATGTGTTTAATTTATTTATTTTTGAAAAGAAATCTCTCGATAAGTAATGACTTATTTCTTTATCCGAATAAAATGTTGAAGGTGATGTGACAGGAACAAGATAATGACGCTCACTATTAGCTATTAGCTTATTTTAACAAAAAATCCCACTGAAGGTTCAGCACTAATAAAGCCCGTAATATCTTAGGGCTTTAACCTTTCCCATTCCGTGCTAAAATACCCTCGATGAGCCATTTTGTAACGCAGCGTCACCGTATGTATTGTATATGTATAGGGTTTTTGAATTTTATTATGCCTTTTTCAAAAAATATGAATGTGAATAATTTTTCATATGCTTAAATTAATTTAATCCTGCTTATAATTATTTGAGGTTGAACTAAATCTACAGAGCGTAGGTTGGATTAATCAGCTAAATGTGTCCAATAGTCCGATATTAGGGATTTTTACGTACATACATAAATCAAGTTTTTTAAACTGCATACGCAATATTACGTTATTCCAATATGCTATACATCAGGCGTTCCCAATCTTTTTCAGCCAGCGGCGCACTTCCAAGTTTAGTATTTTGTCACGGCGCCCTACTTTAATAAGCTAATTTGGAATAGATGTAGTGACTGATATGAAATAATTGAGTTTTATTATATTTATAAGAATTAAGAATTGGAACAGAGAACAAAAAAGACTTAAGAAATAAATAAACTACGATAGTTACTCAGTCAAATCAATGTGACGGGTGAGCTTGATGATTTCCGCACAGATTTTCAAAGCAATGAATAAGACTTGAGACAGCTACTCTCATTTCTTGCTCCACATTGATCTTTGAGCGATATTTGTTCTTGATTACAGCTACAGCTGAAAGTCCAGCTTCATATAAATATGATGTGGCAAACGGAATGAAAATTTTTAAAGCTTTCGAAGTTAAATTTGGATATTCATTTCGAATCGATAACCAAAACACCACCAAATCGGAACTGGTGAATCTAGTTTTGAGGCTGTTGCCGCAAGGGAGTTCAATAAAACTCTCTTGTTCTTGTGTTGTGAATCCTGGCGGAGCTTGTGCACGGAAAGGATCTTGGATCCACGCAAATTTTTCGACATCATCATCTGCAAAGTTCCTCGAAAACCATTCGGTTAGAAGGGCCATCAGGTCTTGTGAGACAACCAGTTCATTAGACGTCGCATATTTATACAATTGCGGGAAGCAATCTTGACCGCTGCCTTCATTCATTTTTTTATCCACAACTGCAGTTTCTTCCTAAACGCCGCAATTCTCACCGATAGTTTCAGAATGTGCGTGTTGTTGCCTTACAGAGAAAGATTCAAATTATTTAGTTTCTCAAATATATCGCACAAGTACGCTAGTTTTAGCAAAAAATCTGGTTCAGTAAAATATTAAACGGACATTGCGAGCAAGTAGTCGTGGGAGGGGTAGGGTATCAACGGTTTTCAAACGCGTAGGTACTTTTCGGCAAGTGAGCGACGGCGACGAGTATGTACCTATGTTCTTTAAAGATGCGAGTGCTCAAAATAGGAATTGTTGCTTTATAGGCGAATATAATTTACCCGCGAATATTTGTGGTTATGGATAATGATAGAGGATCGACTCACGGCGCGCCCCTCTTTACTTTCTACGGCGCACACTTTGGGAACCCCTGCTATACATAATGGCAAATCCAACTTCTGCTAGTGTTGTAAATATTCGTCAACACTTTGGTTCTCATAGATATTAGACAACGGTTTGAGCTGTAGATATTCGTCAACACTTTGGTTCTCATAGATATTAGTTCGATTTTTTCAGTTTTTGGAATTCCTGTAGATATTAGAAGACGCCTCCCTTTCCGGTTGATAAAAAATGGTCCGAATTTTCGAATTGAAAGTTTCAAAAAATTGCCAGGGTTTCAAAAATAAGATTAAAAAAATAATTACGGAATGTCTTAGAATATTTGCCTTAACCGGGATTTAAAAAAAAATGTGACGCAAGTGGCCTATTGTCATTTATTTATTTATTGTTTGAAACATTTACAGAGTGTTAATAATAATTACATCAATGTTATTGCGTTGAAATGTGCACATATACATTAACACTCCAATTAAAAATGTTTACAGCATGCGTAATCAAGGTTCAATTGTTAGTAGGCGGAGATGGTAGTAGTGGATAAAACAGAAATAATAATAATCAGAATGAATATAAACAATTAAATATAAAACAAAGTAAGTGTACAGAGAAAGAGAAGACACAATAATAAAGCAATTATGTAACTGTGCTCCATAATATATCATGTAAGAAGATTGTAAATTTGTTTTTTAAAATATGCGAGACTGTTTGCGAAGATATCTATAAGATCACATTCAATAATGTTGTACAGACGACACATTCGAGACAGTGGATTGAAGAATGCAATATTGTTATTAAATATTTCAATATGGAATAGGTTTTGACTCCTTAAATTATGTCTATTAGGAACTTTAATATGAATATTGCTTAGACAATGAGTGGTTAAAAGCTTATCATGAGTAATTTTATATAAACATATTAAGTCAGCAAATTGTCTTCTTTTTTCCAATGTTGTAAAATTAAAGTGTAGGAGACGTTCATCATAAGATTGGAGTAAGGCATTCAATCCAACTTTAAATGATAACAGTCTTAGGAATTTTTTTTGCACAGATTCAATAGTTTTAGAATATTTTAAATAATGTGGGTTCCAGATAACACTCCCATATTCCAATTTGCTTCTGACCAACGAGCTGTATAAAGTTATAATGGATTGGGGGTTTTTAAATGGTTTAGATATTCTATTAATGAATCCTAACATTTTCAATGATTTACTCACGATATCAGTGATGTGTACATCAAACATAAACTTTGAATCAAGAGTTATTCCTAGATCTGTTATAGTGGTGACTGCATTTAATTGAACATTATTAATAGAATATGCATAATCCTTTCGTCTCCTGTTACGAGTAAAGGTTATAATGTAACATTTTTCAATATTTAAAAACATATCGTTTTGAATACACCAGTTACTTAGTTTGCAAAGATCTTCTTGAAGCATAGCATGATCGGAATCATTTGAAATTTTGCGATAAATTTTGAGATCATCAGCAAATAGAACAAAATTACAGCGTAACATGGGACCAAGGTCATTAATAAAAATTAAAAAAAGCAAAGGGCCAAGATTTGACCCCTGGGGTACACCTGATGTTACAATTATGGGAGGTGATTCGTACCCATTAATAAGTACTAACTGTGTTCTATTTTCCAAGTAAGACTTAAGCCATCTAAGTAGATCACCATGAATACCTATTTGTTCAAGCTTCTGTAATAATATATAATGATTAACTTTATCGAATGCCTTTTGAAAATCTGTGTAAATGGCGTCTACTTGAGTTCTTTCATTAAAAGCATTACAGACATAATCGCAAAAGTCGAGAAGATTTGAATTTATGGATTTGTTGGGAACAAATCCATGTTGATTATTGCATAATTGGGGTTTAAAATGTGAAAATACAGAAATATAAATTATAGATTCAAAGACTTTTGCAAAACACGATAAAATGCTGATTGGTCGATAATTTTTTACAAAAGATTGATCACCAGATTTATGTATTGGAACAATATGTGCATTTTTCCACAAATCTGGGAAAGTTCCAGTAGATAATGATTCATTATATATTATAAAAAGTGGCTTAATCAACACGCTAGAACAACATCTTACAAAAAAAGGAGGTATTTTATCTGGTCCTGGGCCTTTGGATGAATCGATTTTTTCTAAACAAGATTTGATTGTTTCCATGCTAACATTGATTTTGCCAAGATTAAATTGGTTGTTTTGAGTAGAATTCGGGCTGGCAGTATATAACAACGGATTAGATTGAGTATAGACGGATGCAAAATAATTAGAGAAAAGATTAGAAATCTGTTGTCCATTGTCTGCAGATAAAGAATCGAGGTACATTAATTTGGGAATGCAATTGCTAGTACGCAATGCTTTTGAGTATGCCCAGAAAGCTTTTACATTTTTCTTTAAGCCTTCTTCAACAGAGTTAATGTAGGATAAGTAGCATTATTTTTGCATTTTTTTCGATCTTTTTCTTAGAATAGCAAACTCGGCATAGTCTAATGGGTTTTTATATTTATTAGCTCGCAGTCTTATCTTATTTTTCTCTTTGAGGAGCTTAATAAGAGACTGACTAAACCATATGGGGTAGTGATTCATTTTTTGTGTTTTTTTTTTTGGAAAATGTTTATTAATAATGTCCCATAAAGTATCGTAAAATAATTGTACCATATTGTTGACATTCAAGTTTCTGAAAAGTGAGATCCAATTAACAGTTGACAGGTCAAGACAACATTCATCATAATTTCCTTTCTTAAAATTGTATTTCAAATGGCAATGATTATCTTTTAAGTATTGCAGTTTTTCAAGTTTAAAAATTATTTCGAAAGGTGGATGATGATTGTCGATATTTGATAACCCTGTTGCTCTGGACAGATTAATATTAGTTTGATCACAAAAAAGCAGGTCAAGAATATTAGAATTTCCATTAAGAATATAATTGAATTGGTGAAGATTACATATTGAGGCCAAGTTGACAACACAGTGAGCTTTATGACTATTGTAGTTGGACGGAGCTAGTATTTTGCTGTTATATGCTATGTCAGGTATCCATTTAATCTCAGGTAAATTAAAGTCACCAATAATTATAAATTTAGATTTGGGATTAATGTGTCGTAAATAAATATCCTGAATATTCTTGATTCTATTACAGTAATCATCGACAGATAAATTTGGAGGAATATACACTACACAGATGAAGATGAATGAGTTAGAATATTCATGCGGTTTTATCGATAACCATAAATCTTCACCATCACTTTCCCAAGATGATTTGCTTGTTACTATTATTTTTTTATTAACTGCTGCTAAAACCCCACCACCTTCTTTGGATGTAGAATTAGTGGATTCGCGATCTCTTCGAAAAACTATGTAACGCTCATTTTAAAGAACTAGTAGGTAAGGAAATTGTGAGAAAGCATTTGAGATATTCAGTTCTCTATTTGGTGTTGATGTTTCCACTGTTTCAGAAACGTTACAAATGTAATTATTCGACCTGCAACTGCAATGCAATATTGAACTAAAAAATACGATTCCGAAAATTGAATTTTATATTAGTACTAGCTGACCCGACGAACTTCGTACCGCCTCAGAATCAATAGCTGTTGAATTAAATTCAGTTTTTTTATTAAATTAAAAATTACACAATGAAGCAATTATCAATGCGCAACTGTGCGTGTTTTGTTTTTGTCAGTATCAGAGATGGCGTTGTTTAAGGATTTATATTTTTGTGATTTTCTTACTTTTACAATTACTGCGAATGGGTGCCGCCGCCCCCGGGACCATTTATTGAATAACCAACACCTCTGCCATAGATCACCCTGTAACAGAATAACATGTTACCCCGATAATTTTGGATGTTGACTATGCAAAACACTTTAATCTATGAGTTGTTTTGCTAACTTCGGACGAGTACAGTGGCGACCTCTGCAGGGGGAACGGAAGAGCGAGGTGTCGGCGGATTTGACGTGTAGCGAGAGGGTGCAAAAACCTGGGCTCCGACTGGCATGGATGGCATCGATTGGCGTTAGTTTCCTTTACTGGTTTTCAGTTAGTTGTTTATATTTAAAATGGTCATGTCATTGAGACTGGCCTTGGCGCCCGGCATTCTATTTTAAAGGTTAGTTCTGTCAATTATGTATTACATCGCTGATCCTGATTTCAATAATAGTGACTTGCATAATTCATAATCTCAGGAGATTCCTCTTCAAGGAGCCCTGGGACACACCCTGAGTTTTCAATAAACAATTATAAGTATATTTTCCTTGAATGGATTACTGTCTCATGCTCGAAAATTGATGATTATAATAAATGTTCAACTTGAATCCCTGTTTCATTCAAATATCCCCATTTACATTGATCATATGGTTGTCGCTGGGATTGATCTGAGGATTCATGTTGCCGATAAGAATTAAAACGGTTACAATGGCGCCTTACGTGTGGATTACTATTAGAATTTGCGAGTTTTGTTCTTTTTTTATTGTGTAGGTAATCAGTGATGTATAACATTATTGTCGAGACACGAGGTCAATCGGTCACATGTCAGTCGGAGGTCCCAGGAACACCTTTCCTTTATAATTTTATTATCTTAATTTATTATTGTGCTGTTTTACAAATCTTTTATACGATTTTTTAATTCCGGAAGAATTTTTTTTACAATTCTTTCATGTACAACATTTTATTCCGAGAGAACTTGCAACTTTATACAACTTTATAGTCAAAGGAATATTTAATACAGCATTTATAATTCGGGAAGAATTTTTACTGCATTATATTCGAATCATAATCATTTCGAAAAATCACTTTAAATCCGTTGAGTCATTGTTTTTAATTATTTATTGTAGTGTAGTAGGTGTGTAACTGTTTATTTGCCGTCTTTTGACGTGATTAAATGTTTGTGTTTGTTATCTTTGATCCATTAAGAAATAGGTACCTACATATAATTTCAATGCCTGAAGACAAGGTGTCAGACAAAGATGGTCATTGCCCTTGCATAAATAGGATTTATAATACAATGGGAAATCTTGTGTACCTGAATTTTAATAACGTGCTAAGGAGCTTGCTGATCTCGTCTGTAAGTATAAATATACTTTTCTGAGGAGCTTTTGAATTTTTTTTTTAGAGTATTGCTTTCGCTTTGTTGTGAATGAACTGTTCTTCTTTCAAACATGGAGGAACTGGGGTTTGATCTGGAAGATTCAATTCCTCTACCTTTTATTTTGAAAATAAATATGAACCTAATAAAATCTTTCTTTTCAAGCCGATTATTCTTCTTGTAAAAACACTTCTTTCAAAAAGCAAAATGTGAATTCTAGGGAGGAGATCAAATGCTTCCGATGCGGACGATAGTTGCTTCAATGGAGGAGACGTCTTTCAAGGTTGCAGTCTTCGATCCAGCATAGATAGTCAGACGGTTCTACGATGATCAAAGAGCTTCGAGGAGTGAAGGGGTGGTTGCCAGGGACGGCCGTCCTTTCATCTTTTCCACGGTTTTGGGATCGCGATTCTCAGGTTTTGGAGTCAGGTTCACACTTATTAATTTTGAATATTAATTCTCATATAAAATTAATGCAATTTAGATGCTAAATTCACGAAACTTGATAAAAAGCTTTCCGTTAACTTCTGCGACAGGATATTCAGTTTGTTACGAATGTAAAATCACAGTACTAGTTACTTTTAATTACTTAAAATGCTATTGTATGCTATTTTCTTCGCCAGAGATTAAAGTGGTTATAATTCTCAGTATAGATTTTTTTTAAATATTTAAATTTACCCGGAAATTAGACACATTTGTGTAATTATTAATATCAGTTGTTAAAGAGTCTATTCGGGTAATCATTTTCATAACTTTCCTTTCGACGGGAAATGTTTTAGCATGTGGAAGCGATATGCGAATGATTACTAGCGTTCTATGTTTTAATACCTCTGAGTTCGTCGGTAGTTAGTTCGGGTTCTATGTTTTGAACCTCTGAGTTCTCGGACGCGATTTTTTTTTAAAATCGTTTCGCGAAATGGATTAGGTTTTCTTTTTCCGTTTCAGTCGTAGGAAGACAGGGGACCTACTGATGCAGATTACTGCAGTGGTGGGATGCTTGTTGTCCATTTTCTATGCTAACGATAAACATGAAGTCGATATAACGTTATGTTATGTTTGGAATTTTACTGTTTTTCTTTCCGTTTTCTATTTCCATCTCACTATGAGGATCTGTTGGGAAAGTTGTTCGAACGGTAATTGAACAGTTGTTTTATTCAGTAATAAGACATTTAAAACATTTCGCAGCTAAAATTTTCTTATGAAATAAGATTATAGATAAAATCTCTGCTGTTATTTACAAACTTGCTAATACAAAAGGGAAACAATAGGTACTTTCTATTTAAAAGATATATTAAGAATTAACTTTCTGAATTATTCCTACGTTTCTTGTTGGATCAAAATGTTAAATTGTGATATATTTTCTGTTTTATATGTAGTTGATTTAAGTAGCTTCTATTTTACTTGAGCTCGTGAATGTTTTAAACTGTTAAATGTCTTTCGCTTGTAAATCTCTGGCCATGGGTTTTACAGGCGAGACTCATTTGATATATTTTATGGTATTTAGTTGTGGTGTGGGATAAACCATCTTCTGATCTCAGTGATATGTATTACTATTTGGTGCTTGTATTTGCTGTTGTGTACATTTGTTTTGTGTATATTTTTGTAACCAAAAGGGATCTACTATCTAATGAATTACTATGCATGGGTATATTTTATATTGTATTTGCTTCTGTAAGCTGATTATTGGATGATACAATGATCATAATATTACAATTTTCTGGTCATTTTATTATCGTTTGTGTTTTATGCACAATTTGAAACTATAGCCTTCATCGGGCTTACAATTGAGATATTTTATGAATTTTTATGAAAATTCCTATTTATAATCTTCGCGTGTCTATTATAACACTATTAACCCTACGTTATTTTCAGAATTGGAATTATAGCCTTCATCGGGCTTACAATTGAGATATTTTATGAATTTTTATGAAAATTCTTATTTATAATCTGTGCGTGTCAGTTATGATACTATTAACCTTGGTATAACAAATTTTATATGCATGTTTTGTCTAATTTGTATTTTTTAATAATGGTATAATCGTTTTTTTTAACAATTGTATGTCCGCTGATTGTTCTGGTGATTTTAGAGCTCGAAAATCGCTAAAACAATCAGTAAACAATTTCTTTTTTCTGTGTTCTTCTGTGACAGTAGGAAGTTTTAATTTTGTGATAGAAGAATACAGTTAAAATAAATTAATTATGGACATAATTAATTATTATTATGGTTACTGCCATCTGTGGACAGCATGGACCTATTCTTTCAAATATGGTTATTCTTAGAATTATCGATTTATTTATTATAATTCGTCACTGCCATCTGTTGATAGATTGGCTAATTAATAACATTCGGCTTTGATAACCCAATTATGGTTTGATTATTGGCTAAGTTACTCAAATTACAGAAAGTTTTCATCTGAGATAGATGTATAATATTTATCAATTTAAATTCTTTTATTTTAGTATTCTGTCAGGATGTTTATTATTATTGTTCAATTTAAATTCAGGATTACTATACAGGTTATCTACATATTATGTTGTTATTAATATCAGGAAGACAGAAGAAGGTTTAAAAATTTAACGAATTTTGCTTTTATTAAATATTTTGTCAGGAGGTATATTTGCCTGTTAGTTAAATTAATATTCTCTGAGTTGAAGGGCTTTTCTAATAGTTTCTGTAGATTCAACCAGATTGCTTTAGGAAAACCAGTATCTTAGTTTAGGCATCCAGAGGGTCATTCCAGAGGGTCATTCCAGAGGGTCATTCAAGAGAAACATCATCATTGCCCATGCACTATATTTTCATGGCATATTACCCCGCTCCGGCACTATGGAAAATCTTCAACTTTGCGATACCACAACATTTTTCAAGAATATGGGTCACCCCAGAAGGACTTTTCAAGAGGAAAATCATCATTGCCCATGCACCATATATCATGGCTTATCATCTAGTTCCTGCACGATGGAAAATTTTCAACTAAGTTGCTACGCCATATTATTTGAAGATTATAAGGCAACATCATAACACTCTACTCTCAAGTCTGGGATGCTGTCTCAAGCTGAGGAAACATTGGACATACAGATCGCGATGGCTCTGGAAATTTATGCTTCTTCGCAACAACATTTCAAGAATCTACATACTTACCGCTGCTAAGCTATTGGGTTTCCATCTACTATCATGACATCACCTAAACTACAAGTACTTTCCAGTGAGACGGCAGTCAAGGCTTTGCTTCGAGGTGTCAGGGGAACCTCAGGACTTATAGCCATAAGTCTTTCAACACGGGGGGCATTGTAACAGAATAACATGTTACCCCGATAATTTTGGATGTTGACTATGCAAAACACTTTAATCTATGAGTTGTTTTGCTAACTTCGGACGAGTACAGTGGCGACCTCTGCAGGGGGAACGGAAGAGCGAGGTGTCGGCGGATTTGACGTGTAGCGAGAGGGTGCAAAAACCTGGGCTCCGACTGGCATGGATGGCATCGATTGGCGTTAGTTTCCTTTACTGGTTTTCAGTTAGTTGTTTATATTTAAAATGGTCATGTCATTGAGACTGGCCTTGGCGCCCGGCATTCTATTTTAAAGGTTAGTTCTGTCAATTATGTATTACATCGCTGATCCTGATTTCAATAATAGTGACTTGCATAATTCATAATCTCAGGAGATTCCTCTTCAAGGAGCCCTGGGACACACCCTGAGTTTTCAATAAACAATTATAAGTATATTTTCCTTGAATGGATTACTGTCTCATGCTCGAAAATTGATGATTATAATAAATGTTCAACTTGAATCCCTGTTTCATTCAAATATCCCCATTTACATTGATCATATGGTTGTCGCTGGGATTGATCTGAGGATTCATGTTGCCGATAAGAATTAAAACGGTTACAACCCCAAGGGGTTTGCTACGTTTGGTGATTTAGCAGGGGTGCCCGGGTTCATGAGATGACTTATGTCTTTGTCTTGGCAGTTGATGCGCCTGCCCACCTGCTTCGTGGTTGGCCGGATCGAGAGAGACTGGTTGAGAGAGGCCTTTTGACCTTTCCAGCCGGACTCTCTCGCCCATTGCCTTGCACCACAATTGGAGGGATGGATTCATACGACCGTCACTCCCTTACACACTGGCCCCAGATTCCTACCCACCCCTCATACCTTTTTCCTTCTCAGAACTTTCTATCCTCCCCATTCCTTAAAAAGATCCTCCACTCAGCATCCCCTAAGATGACATAGGTCCTGAGAGAAATTATTTTCCACAGGGCCTCCTGTGTAAAAAAATGCGTTTCATTTCAGAGATTTATTATAATTATTGTATTTTTACTTTATAGGTTTTTCAGACATACGTTCACCGTTTGTCTCATTTTTGACTATTAACATTAATTTTATAAGAAAGAAGGGCAGCATTATATGATTAAAAACAAATGCATAATAATCAACACATTGACATTTGACGTTTTTGAATGTTTGGAATTCACGCACACTTCAATATTATACCTCTCGCAATATTCTTTCAAAATATGTAAATTCTTCTACCTAACTAAAAAGTCGATTCTCAGAACTAACATATAAGCATAAAAAATTTCATCAAATTTGTCCAAAAAAAATAAAATAAAAATTCGGAGTGGAACACCCTTTACTTTTAGGGGTATGAAAAATAGATGTTGGTCGATTCTCAGACCTAACAAATACCTAAGCATAAAAAATTTCATCAAATTTGTCCAAAAAAAATAAAATAAAAATTCGGAGTGGAACACCCTTTACTTTTAGGGGTATGAAAAATAGATGTTGGTCGATTCTCAGACCTAACATATAAGCATAAAAAATTTCATCAAAATTGGTCCAGTCCAAAAAAAAATAAAATAAAAATTCGGAGTGGAACACCCTTTACTTTTAGGGGTATGAAAAATAGATGTTGGTCGATTCTCAGACCTAACATATAAGCATAAAAAATTTCATCAAAATTGGTCCAGTCCAAAAAAAAAAAATTCGGAGTGGAACACCCTTTACTTTTAGGGGTATGAAAAATAGATGTTGGTCGATTCTCAGACCTAACATATAAGCATAAAAAATTTCATCAAAATTGGTCCAGCCGTTTCGGAGGAGTATGGCAACAAACACCGTGACACGAGAATTTTATATATTAGAGAAGATTAGAGAAGATAGATATAACAATAACAAAATTTCCTAATATAATATGTTTTGCCCAAAAAATGATAAGTGTCTTTGGATCTACAAACGTTTGTGAGGCTTTTTTCCGAAATGAAATATAATTTTAATAAAATAGGTCAATAACAGACGTAAGGTAGGTCAATAAAATTAGTCGAATGTTATTTCTTTTATTATTCATCTTTATTAATTCTATATTTATTCATTCATTTATTCATTCTATACTAACAATTTGTGATGTCCTATACCTAATTCACTAGGAAATTCTGTGTTGATAGCAGGAGCTTTAAAACATGAGCATTTTATAATAAAAATTAAAACACCAACACAATATTACACCATTCGTACCACTGAAGAAATACATGCTTATAAGTTGGTTTTGATAATGGCCAAGGCGGGCAACGTTCCTGGTAAGAGACCGAACGAGAGGATGGAACATCGTGTTGGGTTGGTCGCCCAGATTCGGCTCAGCCCTGGAGATACCCTGGATCCTTCTTTGGTGCATCAGTTCTATTCGCGTCAGTGAGATTAGCTAGGTAGTAGAAAATTTAACGGTCTAAATGAGGTGAGTAGTGTAGCGAGGGGGGTGGAGGCCCGCCCGGGTGTTACCCGACAGGGGGGGGGGGGGGGTGACACTCGACCGTGGAAAAAAAATACGAAGTATATTGTCACCAAAGTATTGTATACATGAACACGGTCTGTTATTTTCTTTCATACGTTTCTCGTGGAGTGCCCCGAATTTTGTGTCTTGGTCTCTTTATAGGCGAACATAGCCTATATTTTGTGGAGAAATCTGAAATTTCCTAGCCACCCCCCCCCCGCCCAGGATGGACCAATTCGAATTTTGCGTTTTGAAGTTAACTTTCATAGGGGAGGGGGGGGGGGGGGTGACACCATGCCCTGGGGGGTGACATCCGCCCCGGGTGCCACCCATGCTAGCTACGCCACTGTCCTCATCTCAAAATACATTATATTCATTGTCAATTAGGATAATAGTAAGACGCAGCAATGGAGCTATATGCGATGAAAAAAAAAATATAAAAAAAAATATTTATTTATTTATTTAACTTCTCACCATACATTCTTATTTTTATGTTTACATACAAAACAAAATTAACCTCACTAGGACTAGGCCTGTGTTGAGGTTAACTTTTATAAATTTGAGTGATTTTACACACAAAATACTAAAATACACTACATTTAAATCACTAAAATATCATAATAAAGTAAGAAATAAAAATATCATATTAGTGACCAGGGTACCTAGCATGGTCGGTCGATATAAGTTTTATCGAAAATGTCGGTAACTTGTCATCGCTCTCGAGCACAACTGCAGGCCGCTAACGAACAAATAACAGTTCACGTCAAATAAAGTAAGAACCCTTAGTCGTTGTGAACTGTTGTTTGTTCGTTAGTGGCCTGCAGTCGTGCTTGGGAGCGATGACGAGTTACCGACATTTTCGATAAAACCTATATCGATCGACCATGCTAGGTACCCTGATGGGTAATTTAAGTATGATTTGTAACAATATAGACCATAAATAAATCTTTAATTACTATACCTACCCACCAAGAAACAAAGCTAGTTCAAAAATATTTAGGGTGACACTCCAATTTTGGCAAATGGAACTCAAATAAAATATAAATAGATTTTATTTGAGTTAAAAATAAATATTTAAAAAAAGCTTATTATTCAAAAAACAAGTATTATTAAAAAACAAATCTTATTACTTAAAAATTGAAATCTTATTATTTAAAAAAGGACAAGGATGAAAAAACAGTATGCCAATCCTCTGTTAACACAAATTCTTTTTAAATTTAGCTAATGAATTGGAAGATTTAATGTAGTCTGGCAGAATATTAAACATAATTGGAGCTTGGTATAAATAGTTTCTTTGGCCAAAAGATGTTTTAGTATGTATTGCCATAAAGTTCATTGTTGAGCCAATTCTAGTGGTATGGATTTGTTGGGTTCTTTCTGCAGATTTAGTATTGACAAAAAATGTACAAATTATTTTAGTAATGTACAGCTGTTTTATACACATAACATTAGATTCCTTGTAAAGTAGTTTAGATGGATAACGAAAAATTTTTTTGTACATGACTTTAAGAATTAATTTGTGAGCAATATTTAGTGGTTCTACATTGGACTTTAGACAGGATCCCCAGCAAATTATATTGTAAGAAAGTCGAGATTGGACTACGGCATAATAGACAGATTTTAATTTCTCTTTATCCAATATATGACGAAGTTCTTTAAAAATATAGGTAAGTCTTCTGATATTTTTTGTTAACATGTCAATATGGTCATTCCATCTCAAATATTTATCAATATTTACACCTAGGTACCTTATACAGTCTACTCTTTCTAAAGGGTGGCAATTACAATTACAATTTTGCAGACAATTGTGTATAATTAGATTATGAGTGTTGGAAGGCTGACTTTTTGATGATATGCTAAAAGTTACATATTTTGTTTTTGATGTATTCAAAGTTAAGATGTTATTATTTAGCCAACTCTTTACTATTCTTAATCCTGAATCACATTTGTCAAAAGCATCTTTCCAAGTTTTACCCTCAAATATTAAAGCAGTATCGTCTGCGAAACTAACAATGTTACCTGCAATATCTAAATTACACAAATCATTAATGTAGATTAAGAACAATATTGGTCCAAGTACACTACCTTGTGGAACCCCAAAAGAGATTTGTTTGCTTGTGCTTAAATTATCATACTCGTATATACATTTTTTTTATGTAGCACAATCTTTTCTGCATTTTATGTGTTTATTTAAATATGTCAATAACGCTTGACGAAAGTTTGGCGATGCCTCGAAGTGTGTAGTAAATTTGATGTTCGGCTTCGCTTTTTTCAGTTCGCTCCATAAATGAACTAATAATACCTAATACCGTTCGCTCCTACGCGTGAGCAGAGACGGTTGTGTATTAACTGATATACATAGTGATTTAAGAAATGAGCCATTAGTCTCTGGAGTTATGCATAATCTCTAGCGTTATGAAATTATTTGTCATACGTTTTCTGTCACTAACAAAATCGAGTTATTGCAAACGTCAGAAACAAATTGTCGCCTTGGAAACAATGCTTTTTTTGCAAAGGTTTTTTTCCACTGTGAGTATGCATATGGTTAATCAGATGGCCCTTTTGAGAACATGAATAGTTGCACTCGGAACAAGAAAAAGGTTTTTCTCCACTGTGAGTCAGCATGTGGATGTTCAGACTGCCCTTTCGAGAACATGAATAGTTGCACTCGGAACAAGAAAAAGGTTTTTCTCCACTGTGAGTCAGCTTGTGCATGGCCAGACTGAACTTTTGAGAAAACGAATAGTTTCAATCGGAACAAGAAAATGGTTTTTCTCCACTGTGAGTCAGCTTATGCGTAGTGAGAATGCTCTTTAGAGAACATGAATAGTTGCACTCGGAACAAGAAAAAGGTTTTTCTCCACTGTGAGTCAGCTTGTGGATAGTCAGACTGTTCTTGCGAGAATATGAATAGTTGCACTCGGAACATGAAAAAGGTTTTTTTCCACTGTGAGTAAGCATATGGTAAATCAGATGGCCCTTTTGAGAACATGAATAGATGCACTCGGAACAAGAAAAAGGTTTTTCTCCACTGTGAGTCAGCATGTGGATGTTCAGACTGCCCTTTCGAGAACATGAATAGTTGCACTCGGAACAAGAAAAAGGTTTTTCTCCACTGTGAGTCAGCTTGTGCATGGCCAGACTGCCCTTTTGAGAAAACGAATAGTTGCAATCGGAACAAGAAAAAGGTTTTTCTCCACTGTGAGTCAGCATATGCCTGGCCAGACTGCCCTTATGAGAACATGAATAGTTGCACTCGGAACAAGAAAAAGGTTTTTCTCCACTGTGAGTAAGCATATGGTTCGTCAGATGGCCCTTTTGAGAACATGAATAGTTGCACTCCGAACAAGAAAAAGGTTTTTCTCCACTGTGAGTCAGCTTGTGCTTCGTGAGATTGCTCTTTAGAGAACATGAATAGTTGCACTCGGAACAAGAAAAAGGTTTTTCTCCACTGTGAGTCAGCTTGTGCATGGACAGACTGCCCTTTTGAGAACATGAATAGTTGCACTCGGAACAAGAAAAAGGTTTTTCTCCACTGTGAGTCAGCTTGTGCTTCGTGAGATTGCTCTTTAGAGAACATGAATAGTTGCACTCGGAACAAGAAAAAGGTTTTTCTCCACTGTGAGTCAGCATGTGCCTGGCCAGACTGCCCTTTTGAGAACATGAATAGTTGCAATCGGAACAAGAAAATGGTTTTTCTCCACTGTGAGTCAGCTTATGCTTCGTGAGATTGCTCTTTAGAGAACATGAATAGTTGCACTCGGAACAAGAAAAAGGTTTTTCTCCACTGTGAGTCAGCTTGTGGATAGTCAGACTGTCCTTGCGAGAATATGAATAGTTGCACTCGGAACATGAAAAAGGTTTTTCTCCACTGTGAGTAAGCATATGGTTAGTCAGATGGCCCTTTTGAGAACATGACAGCTTGTGCCTAGTGAGACTGCCTTTTATAGAACATAAATAGTTGCACTCGCAACAAGAAAAAGGTTTTTCTTTATTGTGAGTTAGCATGTGGATCGTTAAACTGCTCTTTTGAGAACATGAATAGTTGCACTCGGTACAAGAATAGGGTTTAAATCCTGTATGGGTTAGACGGTGTCTTACAAAATCATTCCTATGATAGCAAGAGTAGTCACATTGAGGACAAAATAATCGTTTATCCATAAGATGCGTCTTCAGATCTGTCAACAAATTTGAAAGAGAATATGAATAAAAAAGGCTCATTAAGATTTATTTTCCGCGATAAGTTGAAAAAATGGATACCAGATAATTTTCTTACAATGAAAATAGGTTATACCTGTTGTCTGGTTCATTTCGACGCGTTCTAAGCATTCTTTTTTAACATCCGACAAGTCTATGTCAATTTCCATTAATGGAAAACTCCCTTCATCTTCGTCTCGGGATCCAAGATGCTCTTTGATGGCCACTGTCTCCACATTAGTGCTGCCTGCAAAAACAAAATGACAATACGAACATTGATAATTGTAATGTTTTTTTAATGTTGTGTACTACATTTATACACTACAATAATTTACATACAACGAGACTTTATCAAAAAATCTATAAATTTGAAAAATTTAAAACCCAATCATTTAACACATGTATATAGGCGTGGATTTGGATGCGAACTTTAGGATAAAATAATAACACCAGATAACCGCATCGATTGTTAACGCTTCAAAAAGGACCCTGCTCTTGAAGAAGTCAATGAAATGGTTTTTATTTCCATCAATATTTACGTAACTGCAACTGTAACTGATAGCATATCCCAAATAAAAACAGGTAAATACTTGAGGAATCAGCAACTTATTGCGAGAACATTTAAGTTAATAATTCCAAATTAAAAATATGGCATGTTTTATAAATAATTAAAAAAATAAACAAGCCACATTTTTTAATATATTCAATGTAACTAACTGGCTGTCTGAGTAATCTCCGCAAATTGTAAACATTCCATCTTTACATCTTGGAGGTCGAAATCTTTATCCGTATACAGCATTACACCTCCGCCTTCTTCCTGGGGACCTGGTTCCGTCTTGATAGAAACAGTCTCAGGATTTAGTAGATCCATGACACTGCTGTGGATAGCGTTTGATGATTGGTTCAAGACAAAAAATATCCTGAAACAGAACATTTTTATAAACGAAATTTATTTCGCGTGAGTTTTGAATATTTGGTTTTGCTTGAAATATTTTGCCAAATATTGAAATAAGGATATAATAATTATTGGGACAATATTTTAAGCTCGCATTTGACATTTGAAAAAGGTGGAGAGAATCGCCATCAATAGCAGCCTAACTCGACACAATGTACACAATATCTATCTCTAAAGATAAACCGGTATTAACTTATTTTGGATCCGCCATTCCGCGTCCAACATGTTAATGTAATGTGAGTGTTTTAATGAATGCATTTTAAATACGGTATGCTGCCAATATTATTTGGGGACAACAACCAGTTCCGCTAATGTTATTTTTATGTTATTCAGTGTAGGGCAAAAGAAGAAGTACATAACTGAATTACGCAATAAGCTAGGTATACAATTAGTAACAATTTTTTCATACAAATTTCGTAATGTCAGAGCTCTGAGCAATAGAATATATGTTTATATTATTGTAAATTTTCAATAAAATCCATTCAGTAAAGTAGAAATTAGTATTTTATACATATTTGAATTTTAACATCAAAGGGATGTCCATAGTAACCTAATTGAAAAAAAAACATTGTTTCCAAGGCGACAATTGGCGTTTGCAATAAATCGATTTGGTTAGCGACAGAAAACGTATGATAAATAATTTCACAACGCGAGAGATTATTCATAACGCCAGAGCTTACCAATATATATAACCTATAGCAAATAATGTAGCTTTCTATTAGCGAAATTTTTTTTAAATCTATTCAGTAGTTCTTGCGTGAAAGAGTAACAAACATACATCCATACAAACTTTCACCTTTATAATATTAGTAGGATGTTTTGCATGATATTGTTCAATATAATCTATCTTTCTATATAAATTAAATGAATTGCCGAAATTTATGTACGCGCATAACTTCCGAAAGACTGCACCAAATTGGATAAAACTTTTTTTTTGTGTTCGTTATTGTCAGGACAAGGTTTGTATAAATCAAATTGTGAGCTCTGGCATTATGAAATTTGTATAAATAATTTTTCCAAGTTAACATTATTATTTATTTTGAAAATTTGCCGCCCCCCTTAAGAAGGAGAGGGAAGGTGGAGGAGGCGGAGTAAAGTGGAAGGGGGGGAGGGAAGGAAGGGAAGGGGGAGGGGTGGAGGAAGGTAGGGGATGTGGAGTGGGGAGGGTATGGGGTGGGCGAGGGGTGGGTGGAGGTGGCAGGAGTAGAGGAAGGGGTGGGTGGAGGGGGAGGGGAATTGATGGGGGGAGTGAAGTGGGGAGAGGAAGGTGGAGGAGGCTAAGTGGAAATTCCCTAATACCATGCGAGCGAAGCCGCGGGAAAAAGCTAGTAAATACATGTAGCAGCATACAGCCGTAAAAGATATTTGCTACAACTCTTGATAAACAAAAAAATGTTCAGTTTGGTCAAGCATTTTGCCATCAAATCCAAATTTTAATTTTATATAAAAAGGGCAGTGCAGTAATAATACATATACTTGACCGATAATACATTATACTTGACCGATTTGAGCGAGAGTTGCATTTGAGCAAAACATTAACAGTTCCTCACGCACACATCAGTCAGATATGATGGTGACAGTCTGTTTAGTTCCTCACGCACAGATCAGTGAGATATGATGGTACAGTCTGTTTAGTTTCCGACACCTTTTACTACTGAAAATCAAATAACATGAAAAGAGTAAGAATATAAAAAGAATATTTATGCAAAGGATTTATTAACCTGACCGCAGCACTTTTAATAAACACAAATTATGAAAATATTACTTCGTTCCAAATTTATTACTACAACAAACAACTATAACGACAGGGGAGAAGGTAAATGACGTTTTAAAATTCCATTTTTATATAATCAAAGTTCAAAATCTCCTATCAAAAAAATATTTATATGGCGCTTTTAGGATCTTGATAATAATTTACCAGATCACACGCACTTTCAGATACCTACAAATTATGAAAATTACAATTTTTTTCAACATTTGCTATAAATAAACATTTTCTATATAAGAAACAACCATTTACACAACCAAATAGATTATAAAGATCGTAGTTTAGGTTAAACAGGTAATGTACCTATGTGTATTTAGATTCAATGAAAGTTTTTCAAACTTCAATTCTTACTAAATATCCATAATGGTGGTTTGCAAGGAAAATTTTGAGCTTTGTATGAAAATGGAAATTTAGTAAATCTTTCCCGACGTTAATAAAAAAAACCTTGTAATAATAAAGTTAAACTGAAGTTGAGCCCATCCACAAAGTGTGTCTAAAACGTGCTTCGGTCGGGATAATATTTACCTTTTGTCGCTTGGAATATTTAATTTTGCGACAGTACCTATCGACGAAAAGAATATAATCGTTGAATATGTTCGATACGATTTTAGATTTTCACGGCCAAAAGTATTTTTGTTATTAGTTTTTGGGGTATTATGACGTGTTGCGCTACCTCCTTGTTGCAGTGCCCATCATCAGGGCAGATGTGTGACACATGTGTGACAGATGTGGGCACATCTGCCCTGATGATGGACACTGCAACGCTGTCCGAAACGTTGGCTAAAGAAGGAGGTAGCGCAACACGGCGTAATACCCCAAAAACTAATAACAAAAAATTTAAATATGTTTCTTCATCCATTATTGTCTACGTGCAGTCATCGCCCTGATTGTCACTTGCTTTTCATTTTGGAACACCTAAATCATTCTGCTTACAAATTGTAATAGGCTGCTTGAATTGCTTATACTTTAAGCCCAAACCAACTGTCATAACGTATGGAATGAACTTGAAACAACTGCTAATCATGATATCAATACCTTAAAAGAATGGTTCGACAAAAATGTATTAATTTATTTATTTTTACAACAACCAGTTCCGATAATGTTATTTGTGTTATTGAGTGCAGGGCTTAAGAAGAATACACAACTGATTTACGCAATAAGCTAGGTATATAAGTAACAATGGATATTACAACGACTGACGTCTATTTTGTCAAATTTCTGGGATTAGAAGAAGAAAGTGCGAGTAGATGCCATGGTATATTAACGGTAGATTGCTGCTGTCTCACCATAGTACTGCTCATGTCAAAGCAGCAATTTAATTAATCTGTCTCAACATAGCAACACCCTAGTGAGACAGGCATCGAAAAATGTAATGTAAACATACCTTATATAGATAAATACATAAATTTCTTCATACAAAAACTAATCCAAAATTATAATTAACACTTATAATTGATGTTTTAAATGTTCTTCGAACAAAACGTAGCATGATATGTATGTGTTCTGATTGGCGTTGGTAGAAAAAGCTAGGTTGCAGACACAACGAATTTTGCATGTGAGCATGCCTTAGCTCAAATGAAAGAACAAAATGTCGATCAGTTTGGCTGTCAGCCGCTACCAAATAAAAAGCGTGATTAATATCATACCGGCAGGGGTAGGTAGAGAGGAAGGACCGCCAAACAACTCGGTCTTGGCACACTCTCTTTGCCTCACTCACATTCATGCGTCGTCTCGTACATACTCTTCAATTATTCTGACTTTTGACATGACCTGTCTCAAGTATTTGCTTTACTTGATCATGCCATGTCTTCCTCAGTCGTCACCGACTTCTTCTACCATTCACATTTGCGTCATATGTTCTTCTTACACTACTTTCTTCGTCCATTCGCTCTACATGCCCAAACAATCTAAGGATCCCTTTCTTAATCTTACTCGTTATGCTTACATCAGACTTACATTCTTTGCGGATATCCACATTTCTCACACGATCATACATGATTAGTACTTACCAATAACTATTACAGTATGGGATGATAAATTTAACTGCGCGGATTAAACATTGGAAACAGGAAGAAACGACTGACGAAGAAGAAAGCACTTGTCAATATAATATTTAGGTTATACATAGACAGTAATGAAGTCATAGATAATTATTAAGATTTCCTTGCCTGGCCTTTAGGTTTATGTTGATTCAAATTATGTTTTATATAATACTATAGTGAATTTATGTCTTGTGCATGAATATCAAATATTATAGGACTAGTAGCAGGGGCGTATATCTTCGTTCAAATTTGTCAACCGTGGTCCGTGTCTTTTAATGCTAAAAGACAGATAGATACAGTTTCATAGATGGAGCTGTAAAGATAGGTTTGTAATTTTGATTTTCGCCATCTCTCGCTCAGGGTTGCCAACTTAGGGGTAAAATAAGTGCGATGGGATTTTTTACTGGTTTAATATGTTCAGGGGTATTTTTGGGGGTTTTGTGATTCCATATATTTTTTCAAATATTTATTACATCGTATACACGGAGCACTCACACTTCTTATTTGAGGATTTATTTTTATTGTACAAAAACTTGCTGCAACGACTTGTTGTGCCTTCACAATTGGAAAAATTGGTGGACTCTTGAACTTGTAGAATTTTTTTTTTTTAATTTCCGAGAACATCTGATGCATACAGCTTCATTTTTTTTTTGGGTTTGATTTTCTAAATATATCACAAGATCTTGAAGAAAAGGATTTGATGGTTGTCAGGGAAAGATGCAAGAGCTTCTTATATTTTCGGGCCGAGCAAATTCAAAAAAGGCTTCCGGATAATTTATCGATGAATTTATAATTAAAAATGGTTGCTGATTTGCACCGTAAGGTTGCTACGTCTCAAGTGAAGCCATATATAAATATTGAACCAAATTCATCGTACTCATAATATCTTTGGCAACAAAAATGAAATTGAGTCTGAGTGGCACCAATTGAGTAATAAAACATGGAAAAATACATCAACTTCAGCTGATTTTTATTACGAAGTTTACAATGATTGTGACGCAGCTGGATGTAAACATTTTGGAAACATCTCAAAATTTAGATTAGCGTTTTCCACGGTGCTTTTTCCATTTACAATATCGTTAAAAAATAAGCTGCGGAATAGACTCCATTGAAATGCTTCAAAGCATGATGATGGTTCGGTTCACATTAAATCGAAATGGTGGATCTTGAACTACATTTAATCCATCTCCTGAAATGTTAAGCTTAACCCTCTCAGTACCAGGGTTCTTCCTGAGGAACATGAAGGAAAAAATTAATATCTCTTTATTTTATGAAACAAACAGCCCCGTATTTTGCGTATCGCTTGTGAAAGATATGTTTTATAAGGTATATAACAAATCGCGTACTGGCAACACAAAATATTTCGAATTCGAACGGCGTCTTTGACAGAACGGTTTTACCTTATCTTGGTTTTCTGCATAACGTTAAAGGTAAGATATAGCATTTTTCTGTTGAAAATAATTATTATATTGTATAAAGATGATAAATCATATTTGGAAATCATTTTTATCTGATCGATAAATATGATTTCCATTAAAAAACATTGCTTTTTCATTTTGTTTTCACTAAAAACGTTCATGTTCCTGTGGTGGCACATTGCTTGTCGGTGGATGTTTTTTTATGTAGTTCTTGTTTTGGCCTTTTGTATTGTTTTACGTATGTAAATTTGATTCTTTCAAGATGTATTAATTTATTTTAATGTTTTCCGGTAGACTATATATAACTTATTGTTATCATTTTTATAGATGGCTGTTAGAGGTTTGTCACATGAAGAAATAACTATTGCACTGGAAGAAGACATTTTCGATGTCGAATGGGAGTCTGACGGTGAAGGTGAAGAGAGCTGGTCAGTGGAGGATCTACAAGATGACCAGGATCAGAACCAGTACTAGGACCAGGACATCAACATTCTGCATTCGTCCGTAAATTAATTTGAGGTTAGGTCGGTTAGGATACCTTAGTTTTTATATGTTATTATCAATTGTCTTATGTGTTATTATCAATTGTCTTATTTGTTATTTATTATCAATTGTGTTTACTGAAGATATACATATTTAAAGATGTTCCCAGAGTGTTTCATTTGTCTAATGTAGTAAGAAACATTTTCTGATTCCAATCATTTTGTTTTTTTTTATAATTTATTGGGCTAATAGGTTGCAGTAGGTCGAGTGCAATTATATTGTCTATGGTAGATGAATAAACTTCCTCTATCTTTAGACTATTAGCGCTATCAATAGGCGATAGGCGTGAACAATTTATGGGCGTGGTTTGGTTAAGTTGGTGACGAAACCGCTAGGAAGAAAAAGCCCGAAGATATCGATCTAGGGGTTAGGTAGTATATTTACGACTAGTAGATTCTTCAGCATGTCTAAAGGCCCCAGTATACGTTGGGCCAACGTGTTGGGCCAACGCGTTGGGCCAACGTGTACAGGGCCATTTTGTGTGTATTTGGCGTTGGCGGCCAACGCTCGCCGACGAGCCGATGGGTGTCGGTTTTTCGTGCACACATCAAAGGAATTTGTCGCAAGCCACCAACAGCGTTTACATGTTGGCCGAGCGCTCAGTTCATAAATACGCGTCGGCCGGAGTGGACGCTCTTTGTCGCGCTTAATTGTTCCAGCGATTGTTTTACGAACATGGCGTCATGGCGTATTGATGAAATATTTAGGCTAATTGATTATTATCACAATTAATATATTTTAAATAATACCTATTTAGTTGTGATTTCAGAGTAATGATAATTGCACTAATATAATAATGAGGAATGATTTGTATTTTGGTAGTTTGTAACGAATAAACTCAAAAGTATTGGATCGATTTAAAAAATATCAATATTCAAAATAATAATTCATGTCAATATTGATGGGTTATTTAAACCTCCTGAAATATTATTGGACTGTTCTTTTTTTTACATGAGCTCCACACAGGAGGCCCTGAGGAAAATAATTCCCCCCAGGGCCTATGCCATCTTTGGGGATGCTGTGTGGAGGGTTTTTTAAGGAAAGGAAGGAGGGGAGAGTTCTGGGAAGGAAAATGGTTTAAGGGGTGGGTAGGAATCTTGGGTTCAGTGTGTCCTGGTCACTAAACCTAGAAAAACCGCATCCCATGAACTCGGGCATCCCTGCTTAATCACCAAACGTAGCGAACCACTTGGGGTGATCTTTGCCAGGTGTGTTGTTACCCAATAAAGGGACCCATTCCCGCCTCCCAAATTGAGTTAACGTGTTTTGTTAATAATTTTTATTTGTTTTGTAGAAGTAATATAAATAAATATCATTCTTCACATACTTCGATTATTGTTTTTTATTTATTTATTTAACACGTCTTAACTGTTGAAATATGATAACAGTTAAAAGCGCTGTACAAGTATATTGCAGCGGCCGCGACCGCCCTTACGTCCATTCTCATCTAGCGACCAACGCCGAATGAAACACGCCAACGTGTAAACGGTTTCACAAAAATCTGGCCAACGCATTGGCCGAGCGCGTTGGCCCAACGTATACTGGGGCCTTAAAGTGGAACTTGGTGATTGGTGACCAAGAAAAAATGACGTACTGAAAAATCATAGATAATTATTTCCAAGCCGTCAGAGAAGCTACAGTGCTACACACTTAAAATAAAAATGATTCCAAAGCTGATGTTTAGTTCAAGCGATTCTGACTTGGTTCGTTATTCATTTTTTAGGAATGATAATGGATAAAATTACTTTGTAAAATCCGAGAATTTTTGTAGAAGGGCACCGGTTCCGCAAACACGACAATCATTCGTAACAAACTGGTAACCCTGTACAATTCTTAAGTACAGTCTGTCAAATAAGAGTAGAAAATACAGGAGGGCGCCACTGTCGGCCAAATGGCAATACTAAAAATATTATCATGGTGTTAATCAAATGCGCTGTTCAGATTAAGCATACAAATATAAAAGCATCATAGCACGCCAAATATCGTTTGATGTACCTATAGGTATTATAATGCCAAAAATTCACGGAACTAAACAAATGTGTACCATCTACATTCTACAATAAGGTCGCTAGCATAGAAGTAGCCGGTAGACACAAAGAGCTTAAGGTTAGTCAAAGGTCCGGATATAGTCATATAATTTTAGAAACCAACGAAGGATGAGATAAAATTATTTTTACGATGGATAATATAATAATAAAATTTGCAGCTAGCGGCAAACACAGAACGGCGAAAGCAATTAAGGACCGTAATAAAATTTGGAAAGTTAGAACTTATTGTCGGCAGGGACACACAAAACAATAAAATAAAACCAAATCGCCGAGTCGGGCGAAGGCAATAAACCTTTTTGTTTGAACCCCGAGCCGCCGCCGCTGATGGAATTAGTCCTGAAGATCTACACGAGAGCCAAGAAGGAAAACATGAGGGAGAATTCTCAACACGATAGTCAGTCACCATTTGCCCGGCCTAGGGGGTAGTACTCCACTCCGCCAACGGAGTGTCCCGACCAATGATAAAAAAATAATAGTTGCGTTTGCAACCCGACCAGGGCTTTGCAAACGCTCTCCGAAGTTTCCCGACCAGGGAAATTAACAGACACGCTCGCGGGTTTCGACCAGGAACCGCCGATACGTTCGCGAACTTCCACCAGGAAGTCCAACCAAGTGACGTCGAAAATTCCGACCAGGGATTTGTGCAAACTCCCGTATGCACATATTTTCACTACAAAGAACTCTCGCAACTTCCTAGGGGCCGTTCAAGTATTACGTAACGCACTTTGGGGGAGAGGGGGGGTCTGGTGAAACGTTACGGCGCGTTACGGGGGGGGGGGGGGGGAGGGGTTCGAAGGACGCGTTACGTAACATGTTTTCATTATTTAAATAAAAAACTAAGGAATTGAAATCTTCCAAGTTGGCAAGCCTTTTAGTTTATGTTGTACGGGGAATTCCTCGACTGTATTGTGCGTCATTTTCATTTTATTTTCGTTGTCAGTATTCGTTAGTGTTTTAAACACGAAATACGCTGTAAGTTTTTTTAAACACAATTTGCTGTAGTCAGTGTTGTTAATGTGAGTTTTTAGCAATTATAATGTCCTCCAAACCGGGAGATTTACATCATCAGCTGTTATTGGCCTATAAAGGCTCTCATGCTGACTTGCCAGCGCAGCGCAACCAAAAAATGCCAACCAAATTTGGAAGACAGCAAATAAAAAAAATAAAAAATAAAAAAAATTTATGCAACATATGAATGATGTTATACGCGAGTTTTTAGTAATAACAACGCTTTTTAGTTATTACACACAGGTAAGTTTACTGCTAAAATTTAATAATATTACCTAAAGCTAGGTTTCGTAATAATAATTCGTGCATAGTTACACTCAGAACATGAAAAAGGTTTTCTTCACTTTGAATCGTTCTGTGGATTTTTTAATCTCCCTTTCGAGAACTTGAAAAACCACGCTGAGACAAAAAATTAGTTTTGTCTGCTGAAGGTAAACATGTGATTTTTCATGCCTCTTTATAGAACACGAATAATTGCAGTAGAAACATGTAAGTGGTTTTGTAGCACTGTGAGTCAGCAAATGATTTCTAAGAAGTTCCTTTGTACAACATGAATAATTGCAGTCGGGACACGAAAAAGGTTTTGGTCCAGTGTGGGTAAACATGTGAATTTTTAGATACCGTTTTGTAGCGCCTGAATAGTCGCACTCGGGACAAGTAAAAGGTTTTTCATCACTGTGAATTAGCAAGTGCCGTTTTAGTTTTTTTTTCGAGAAGAAGAATAGTTGCAGTCAGGGCATGAAATGGGTTTTTCACCACTGTGAGTAAGCATGTGATTTCTTTTTTCTTTATTTCTCTGAATAGTTACAGTCGGAACATGAAAAATGCTTTTCTCCACAATGAGTAGAGTCAGCAAAAGAATTCTTGGATATCCCTTTTAAGAACACAAATAGTTGCAGTCAGGACATGTAAAAGGTTTTCTCTTCTGTAAATCGCACGGTGGATTTATAAATTGTCCTTTTGAGAACTTGTATAACTGCATTCTGGACAGGAAAATGGTTTTTGTCCACTGTGCGTTAACATGTGATTTTTGGTGACTCTTTGTAGAACATGAATAGTGCAGTAGAAACATGTAAAAGGTTTTGTATCACTTTGAGTAAGCGCATGATTTCTAAGAAGTTCCTTTGCACTACATGAATAATTGCAGTCGGGACATGAAAAAGGTTTTTGTACAGTGTGGGTCAACACGTGAACTTTTGGATACCGTTGTGTAGCGCACAAATATTCGCAATCAGGACAAGAAAAAGATTTTTCGTCACTGTGAGTTAGCGAGTGCCGTTTTCGTTATTTTTTTCGAGAAGTAGAATAGTTGCAGTCAGGACATCAAAATGACAATATGAATAAATAAAATGTATATAATGTATCGCGAGTTAGAAATCTCTTGATTTTATTTATTACCGCAAACGAGATAAAATCAAGAAAAAGGGTATTTAAGCGACATTTCAGTACGTTGCGCAACTTAATTGTGACTTTCGGGTAAAAATTGTTACTTGGGTGTTACGTTACGCTTAGGGGGGGGGGGGTTGAACAAGAAAACGTTACGCCGCGTTACATGGGGAGCAGGGGGTCAAAAATCTTCAAAAATTGCGTTACGTAATACTTGAACGCTCCCCTACCTGTGCAATAACAAGTGAAAAAAATAGATAACTTAGTTTAATGTGCCTAGTGACTGTGTTCATACGCGGAGACTCCATCATCAGTAACCAAAGGGAAATGACCGAACATTTTATTTATTTTAACCACCGAAGTGATTAGATTCTGAACAATTACATAAAGACTTTACCGTAGAATTAAGCAAACAGACTTTCTAACTGTTGGCTAATTAATTAAGTAGTTTTAAGACTAACACTAGGTTAATAATTAACACCTGCCTTTTGTGTCCTAATGTAATAAATTTGTCGTTTCGTAAATCAGTAGCTTTTTATATTTGTTCCTCCTTAATTTAAAGTTTACAGTTAAGTTTGAACCCGCCACAAGGCGCGGGCGTATCAACCTTTTCATGCAGACTTAAACCAGTCTGTGATCTTCGTTATTTGTTTTTGGGGTGTTATGCCGTGTTGCGCTACCTCCTTCTTTAGCCAACGTTTCGGACATCGTTACAGTGTCCATCATCAGGGCAGATCCGGTAGATGCGTGCATCTACCGGATCTGCCGGATCTGCCCTGATGATGGACACTGCAACGATGTCCGAAACGTTGGCTAAAGAAGGAGGTAGCGCAACACGGCATAACACCCCAAAAACAAATAACGAAAATGCCTTTGGCCGTGAAAATCTTAAAACTTACCAGTCTGTGATCTTTAATCCTTGAAATTACCATTTTATTTATGTTCTTTATTTTTAAAAATATGGAGTTTATATTTGAGGCTATGTTGGTATCTTGAAAATATTCTGATTTCGGTAGGTCATTTCCTGGATTGCCAATGCACATGTTCCAATATACCCACTTTATATGTTCAAATTTCCCACAATGTCCACATAGGTTCCTTTACCTAAAAACAAAATGTAATTTTATTAAAATTAAAATTTATTTCTTTCATTTAGTCATTTTTTTTTTTTTTTTTCATTCACTCATTAAAAAAATAAATTTGTTTGAAAGTTTGCTGCAAAAGAAAAGCATGTTATAGTACATTCTCACTTGTGTGGTAAATATTATTTTTCAATGTCGTTGGATAAAAATCGGATAATGGTATTTTGATAGGTAGTACGTCAATTTTTGTATTACAGATTCAAAGTATTTTCTCCACAAATTATCCAATCGTTTTAAATTCTCAGAAATTCCCCCTCAATGTGATTTCCAATTAGGACAACAAGGTCTTCGGTGGGGCATCAATATAAATCTTCAGTATCTAAATCACCAAACATTGCGAAGCACGCGGAGTAACCAATGGCGGGGGTGTTGGTAATCCGAAAAATGGTTCCCGGGTCGGCGGTACCCATACACGCCTTCCAAATTGTTATAAATATTACTATTACACAGTATTTCTTTGCGGTCTTGCTTTAAATAATCAGAAGTAGGAACTGCCCTTTGAAATGCATTTTTCTAAATTTGTGCTTTATCTGTGACGTTTGACATTTGTCCCGTTTGACGTTTTCATTAAGTTTCGTTACTTTCATTTGAAGTATTCCTGCAACTGGCTGCCATTTATTAGTCCAAAATCTGTTGTTTGAGTAGAGAAACGTTTTGTATTATACTTCATCCATGAATATCCAATAACTCACATAGAACATCCATGCGATAAAGTAAATTCTCAAATTAACATTTACTACATTGCAAACTTAGCTTCTTCAGACCCATTTTTCTAGGTTTGAAATCTTCTAATCGGCCTTGGTACACAGTTATCTAGACCTCCAAATACCACACAACAGTAAACCTCGCGCAATTAAATTGCGTAGCACGAAAGTCTGGGTTCATTTTTGCATATATATTAGTAATATTAGTAACACATAAACCGGCCCTCCGTATCGTATATGTGTACATAATTATGAAAATGAAAGTTTTTTGGATAATATTATACCTATACATTAATTTGTACTCTTTTTTGCTTTTCAGAATATCTTACAAACATAAGAATCAGAAATCAGTTTATCTGAAATGGAGCCTGTGAACTCAGTTGTCGGTGTCATAAAGTCCGAACAGGAGACTTTATCCGAAGAAGAGAGTCCAACATCCCCTTGTGATGTAATATTGCAATGCGGGATTGTTAAACAGGAGGCAGAAGACGCTTCTGAGATCAAGTGTGAACCGGGGACTCTAGCGGCAGAGGATCACATGCAAGAATGTGGCACATACTCTGAAACAGATATTGACTATCTCGATATTAAAAAGGAATATTCGGTTCCTATAGAATGGAACGACCAAAGTGGAGGTAAGTTATTTAGTTATTCTTCCGGTGCCCTCTCCTATCAGAGGTTGGTTTAGTCGATATGTTTGTCTATCCTAGGGCGGATTTAGACCAGATGGTATTTTTGTCTACTGTGAAGATTCCATCACAGTACATACTTATAAGCAAAAACTGTCTTTACTAAACATTTAATTTTTCTATTGTTTTGACACTTTCATAAACCTTCCTGTACATACTCGAACTTCTAAATTTTAACAGTAATTATTGATTTTTTTACCCTTGTGCCCCCCCCCCCCCGTAGAAAAAATTCCTGGATCCGCCCTTGTGTCTGTCTGTTCAGGGTATATAATATTCCTGAACCCTTTCTTCCTTTCTTTAAAATCTTCCTTTTTGGAATCTTTTGCGTACGTCTGTTTTCAGTGTTTTTTTTAATAACAAATTTATGAATTACCATCACAATTCACCACGGTATGATAAAGCCTTCGAAAGACAAAACTACTGTCACACATAATTAATACTAGGAATTTAGTAAAAATATTATGATTTTTACACACGTACCTATATGTAGGTATATTCGAAGATTTCATTGAAAATTATAATATTAATATAGCTAAACGAAATACGACACACAACAAGACACAAAATGTGAGCGGTGTCCTGACACCCAAATTTGGCTCATATAAACTACAATCACAACTTGAAAATTGTTTCTATTTCATTCTGGCAGCACATACATAGTCTGCAACTCGAATTCTCAAATTCAGTGGCGTAGCTAGGCAAGGGTGGCACTCGGGGCATGTAACGTGGTGTCACCCCCCCAATTTCGTCTTCACAAATGTGTAAAAAATTTGGGGGGGGGGGGGGGGTTGGCTAGAGAATTTCAGAAATAGGCTATTTTCGTCTATGAAAAGATCGTCAGTCACGAAAATAACACCGTATTCAATATTTTTGTGACAATATCCTTCGTAATTTTTTTCCACGGTCGGTTGTCACCTCCCGTCGGGTTCGGGTGTTGTGTCACCCCCCCCCCCCCCGTCGGGTGGCACCCGGGACGGTCCACCCCCCCTCGCTACGCTACTGTAGGCTATATTTTATACCTGCACTTCGAAAAAGAGAATTTTTTCCTTCGAAAAATGTCATCAGATGAATCCAGCGAAAATTTTACATTGTGAACGCAAAACTGGTAATTAAATCTGTATGCGGTGCATTAAAACTACACTCAGAACATGAAAATGGTTACTCTTTGATTCTAGCAGCACATACAACTGCAACTAGAATTTTATAACTGCACTTCGAATAAGAGAATGTTTTCCGTCGAAATGTGTCATCAGATGAATCCAACAGGAATTTAACATTCTGAACACAGAACTGGTTATTTATAATTAGGAATATCTGTATGCGGCGCATTAAAACTATACTCAGAACATGGAGATAAACACTTTTGCAAGAAAGGAAGTTGTTTTTGAAATTCAGTGAATTACAACTTTGCTTTTTCGCGTTTGGCGGCATGGTCAACAAATTGTTTGATTTAATTTAAATGACAAATACGGATTATCAATTACGTGTCACGGGTTGCACTTATTCAATACTACACTGGCGCTCTTTGGCTTACCTTAATAAACCCATAACTATACTAATCCCGCCAGATGAATAAACCAATCCCTAGATCGATATCTTCGGGCCTTTTCTAGGGACAAATATTGTTATCAACTTAACCACAGATGAACGGAAGTGGTTAAAATAGAATAAAGATAGAAAAAGTTTATTTATCTACCATGGACAGCATTACAAAAATAAAGGAATGTGGGACATGCGGGACACTTTAGACGATTTGCGGGACTATTTCATTAAATATTTCAATGCGGGACTTCAACCGTCAATGCGGGACGGTTGGCCGCCTTACGACACAACAAGACACAAAATAACAAAAAGGTAACGGTCGCAAATGGGATATTTAATATAAGATGTATTTCTGTTTTGTTCTGTTTTTTGTTTCGTTTCAAATTAACTTCTTCTTCAGTGATATAATACATAAGGCGGCCAACTTTATAAAATATCAATGCGGGACAGTGGGTGTCAACGGGGGGGGGGGGGGGGGGGGTGGAAATCCTTTTACTCTTTATTACGACCTCTAAATTAAATCTGTATGCGGCAAATTAAAACTATACACTCAGAACATGAAAATGGTTTCTCTTTAATTCTGACAATACATTCATAGTATTCAACTAGAATTTTATTCCTGCACTTAGAATAAATCGAGCTTCCTGCATTTAAATGTAGAGTCGTTCTATAGATAATAATAAAAGTTAATAAAAATCGGGTCATTGCGGGAGCCCTGAAGGTGTACCTAACTATCTGTTACTTATACTAAGGCGGGTATGTGGTGGATAACCTCCAATGCACTTAGAATAAGATAATGTTTTCCTTCGAAATGCATCAGCAGATGAATCCACAGCAGAAATTTTACATTCTGAATACAAAGGTGGCTTAAATTAAATCTGTATGCGGTGAATTAAAACTACACTCAGAAAATTAAAATGGTTTCTCTTTGATTCTGGAAGCACTTACATAGAATGAAACTAGAATTTTATAACTGCACCTCAAATAAGAGAATAATTTCCTTCGAAATATGTCAGCAGACGAATCCAACTGGAATTTTACATTCTGAACACATAACTGGTTTACATTAAATATGTATGTAGCGAAATAAAACTACACTAAGAACATGAAAATGGTTTCTGTTTGATTCTGGCAGCATTTACATGTCATAGTCTGCACCTAGAATTTTATTACTGCACTTTAAATAAGACAATATTTTTTTCGAAATATCGTCGCCTCAGTTCTTATTTGTCCAACAGACCATTTTAGTTTTTGTTCAATCTCCACTTTAAAATTAAAAATAAAGTATAAAAAATGATAGTTAATCACTTAACTAAGAATTATTTAAACTTATGAGACCTTTACCTTTATGGAAATAGCTTTATCTTAAACACCTACCATAATGTTTCACTGAAATAATGCAAGAAAACCTTCTCCTCCCGTAAAATTTTCTAATGGTCTGTTGGACAAATACGAACTAAGGCGACGATATGTCAGCAGACGAAATTTTACATTCTGAACTTGCAACTTAAATGTAAAGCTTCAGTCGGTACAGGATGAATCTGCAACTTGTTATTTAATGTATCGTTATATTCTGAACACAAGGGTGTTTTAAATTAAATCTGTATGCGGCGAATTAAAACTCCACTCAGAACATCAAAATGGTTTCTCTTTGATTCTGGCGGCACTTACATAATTTGCAACTAGAATTTTATAAATGCACTTCGAAAAAGAGAATATTTTCCTTACTGGAAACTGGTGGGGTCCCTTCTAATGCACTTCGAATAAGAGAATATTTTCCTTCGAAATATGTCAAAAGACGAATCCAACTAGAATTTTACATTCTGAACACAAAACTGTTTTAAATTAAATCTGTATGCGGCGAATTAATACTACATTCAGGAATGAATGTTAACACTTTTGCCGAAAAGGAAGTCCTTTTTGCAATTCTTCACTGAACTTACAACACCGCTTTTTCGCGGCATGGTCAAGAAATTATTTGATTTGAATTGAGTGATAAATATGGGTTATAAATATTGTGTGTCACGGCGTGCACTAATTCGTAAACAAAACAACTCAATCACTACTACTACACTGGCGCTCTTGGACTCATGCTTGTTACGTAAATAAACCAATCCCTAGATCGATATCTTCGTGCCTTTTCCAGGGACAAAATTTTCTTGAACTTAACCAAATGGCTTAAATAGACTAAAGATAGAGGAAGTTAATTTGACTACCATAGACAGTTTTAAAAAAAATATAGAAATGCGGGACATGCGGGACGCTTTAGACGATTTGCGGGACTATTTTCGTAAATATTGCAATGCGGGACTACAACTGCAAATGCGGGACGGTCCCGCAGAATGCGGGACGGTTGGCCGCCTTAATAATACACTGATGGGTATAACCTTCCAAAGTTATTACAATAAAAATAAGGGATTGTGACTTCCTGTGATTTGTAGCTCAGTTTCTGACAGAACTCGCATAAAGCCTTCGATTTTGTGTCGTTGGTGGAATCGATTCCATGCGTAATCTCCTGATAAATGTCAGCGAATTGCTTTATTTGTGATGCCAGCTATCGTATTTGAACTACGAACATGAAACGCTGGAAGAATCCATGATTATTTATTCATTTAATGTATGTTTAATAGTTGTATACCGTGGATTTAACATTTGCGAAGTTTCAATCTAAATTTGAAATTAAATAATGAATTACTTATTATTGTTTGCCCAAATTAAGAACCTAATAATAATAATAATAATGGTTTATTCCAGGATGTGGGGAGGATAGTGCAATCCCACAAGTCTCATAAAGTTATGCAAATTTACACTACAGATTTTTTTTTAGTAAAAATAAAAATATAAAAAACTGATATCCAATTTTGTGCACGTGAATAGTTGTTTCTTGTAGAAATTGTTGAAAAGATGTGTAATTCCCATAATCCGTACCTAAAAGTGCGGCGGTTAGTGGAATAAATTGAATGAATAAATAAGCATATATTTCGCGTTTTAAACAAGTTAAAATACGACAGCTGACATATCAGTCCATAAAAAAGCCATAGACAATCACACAAAATAGACAGGAGATTGCGTGTGGAAACGATTCCGTATTCACAGAAGATACACAATCGCTATTCAGGTCACCGTACGCGGGGTGTTTGTACAAATTATTTCAAACGTGTGCGGGACTATTTTTTTTTTCACGGTAATTATTTATTTTGGGATTTGTGAATTTGTGTAAATTTTCGGAAAGTCTGACCACGCTTAAAATGAATGTCTTTTTAGGAAAACCTTTTTGATTCACCTTAGGTGCAAAATTACTATAAAAGACAACTATTTGCTTTCGGGCAATGGAAAATACCACTTTAGAAATTGCAATTACGGAAATCTGCCTTAGTCATATGTGATAAGAGCAATTTACAATAATTGATGACCGTATTCTACGAAATATTCAATTACAGTGTTTTCCATCGAACCAAATGCAAATAGTTGTCTTTTGTGGGTTAAAAGGTTTTTTTTTCTTTAATATTCATACTAAGCATACCTATCCAGTCCATTCCGAAATTTGATGTTGATTTGATTTTATACTGACCGGTTTGGAAGTGGCTTTATCGTTAACTGACAAAACTGAGGTTCGTATGACGTCACGCCTTCCCCACTAGAATCCGAGTGTTTTGGAAGACTTTGAAAAAAATCACACTTTGAACTGTGAAAATGACATTAAAAAAGCTGTAAGTATTTAAATTATTAGGTGAATATTCTTTAATAAATTACTGGGATTTTTATTTTCAGAGTTTGTTTATAAATAATATTTTTTTAACCCTAGACACCAAACGTTCGTGTGTACCCTAATAAACCTAACCATTCGTCGAATCGACTAACATTTTTTTCATCAGTATTTTATCTATTAATAACTGTGGTGAACGTATGTCTTGCGGTATGAAAGAGACATGCGTGTATGAGTGAGACAGCATGAGGAACGTATAAAAGGGTGTGATTGCTGTCTACCGTCCTCTTCGCATTATCGCTTCGTAGGAAGCACGACCTGTAACATATCTCGGAATAAACTCGCTAAGTCTACCTACGACTAATTATTGTGTCAATCTCCCTAAAACTGAGATCACATATAGAGGAAGCTGGATCCACACCCGGAGTCCAGGAAAGTAATGTTGATACCGGCCACGGTTATCACATTTGGCGCAGCCGATAAAGGAACGAGAAGCAGCCAAAATCACATTTGGCGCAGCCGATAAAGGAACGAGAAGCAGCCAAATCATATCACATTTGGCGCGGTTTGAAAAAGAACCACGGGCAGCCAAATTGTTACATTTGGCAGTCGAAAAAGGAATCACGGGCAGCCAAAATCACATTTGGTGCAGCCTATAGAGGAATCCGAGATTGAGGCTACAGGGGCAACAGGCAAGAGCAGCAGAAATTGGCATCCGAGGAACAGCAAGGCGCTGGATTGGTTTATTCAGTGCCGAGAACCTGGAGGAGCATACACGTAAGGCGTGGATGGAGAAGTCCGGGTCTTCAGGAGAAGATCAGAGACCAGGTGCAGACCTCACGGAAGGCGTGCCGGGGCATTAGAAGGACGACCAGGGTTCAGGAGCCAGGAGACGGTCCGCGGAAGGGCGAGATCGGAGCAGCAGCATCAAGTCAACAGAGTCGTGAGTTGAGTGCTGTTTGTAAAATTTTCTGCTTCTATTGATTGTATCTGTGTGAAGATGGAAGGGGGAGAACTGCCCAGGTTTTGTCATTTGAGGGACAAACTGGAGACGTTCGTGTTGCAATACGAACAGTTCATCCTCGTCAATGATGACAAAATAAATTCGGTAGAAAAAAAGAGAGCGGTTTTAATATCTCATTTACACACAGAGACAATAGATTTATTGATTGATTTGTGTTTTCCTAAAAAAATTACAGATATTACGGTCGAAAATTTATTGTTATTACTATCATGTAGGTATCAAACGAAATGTGTTCAAAGAGCGCGAAATTTTTTTTGCTACGAAACAAAAAAGTTCAGAATCGGTTACTGATTATATAGCACGGTTAAGGAATCTCGTTAGATTTTGCAAATTCGAGGACAGACTTGAAGATAATTTAAAAGATGTTTTTGTCACCGGTCTTCGAGTGGGGCGTATTAAGGAGAAATTGTTTGTGGAGGCTGAAAACTTTTCATTAAAAAAGGTTTTAGAATGTGCTATTGCTATGGATTCGTTCGAGGTAATGAATAAGCAAATTAAAACGGAAAGTGTTGATTTAGTAAATAAATTTAAAAATACATCGAACAATTTGTCACAAAAACAAAATTCGGTGGGTAAACATTTTTTTAGAACTTCGGACAAGAATGTTACATCGTACAGAGCGAGGTCAGCGGATCGAACGAAATGTAAATATTGCGGGAGTTATCACGATTCAGTAAATTGTAAATTGAAAGACGTGTTTTGTTATAAATGCAGAGTAAAAGGGCATATTGGGAAGATATGTCGCGGTTTAAATAATAATAACATTTCTTCAGTGTTCGTTAATACGCAGGAACATAAAAAAATGTTGCGGATAAACGCAGTATATTGTGAACCAATATTGTGCAAAGTTTTAGTGAATAATGTGGAACTAAACGGGTTATTGGACACAGGAGCGGCGATCTCGATTTTGACTGACAAAGATTATGTTAAACATTTCAAACATTTGAATTTAAAACCAAAGGATTTAACCTTAAAGGGTTACGCTAACTGTAAGTTAAATTTATTGGGTTGTATCTTATTAACAGTTGATTTTAACGGTTATAGGGAAATGTTAGAATTTTGCGTAGTAAAACATGGAACAATTACGGTTCTAGGGCGTGATTTCATTAAAAAGTTTTATATTGGATTTACGGGCTTACAATCTACTTTATCCCAGGAGGGAAGTGAAAATTTTTCTCACAATATGGTTGAGAATAATACTAGTGTAGTAGATAATTTAATTCGGAAATTCCCGGAGGTTTTTTCGGAGAAACTGGGTAAATTCAATAAATATAAAGTGCATTTGAAATTAAAAGAGAATGCGGAACCGAAATTCTGCAATCCGAGAAATATACCGTTTGCTTTAAAAGAAAAGGTTGAATCGGAATTGGGCCGTTTACAATCGGAAGGTATTTCAGTTCCGGTAAACTTTAGTAAGTTTGCGTCACCAATCGTTCCCATAGTAAAAAGTAAGGGGGAAATAAATGAACAATCAATTTCATCCCAGGAGGGTAGTGAAATTTTTTCTCATAGTGGTTTTGATGATGATAGAAGTGATTTACAATCAATTTCATCCCAGGAGGGTAGTGAAATTTTTTCTCATAGTGTATTTGAGAGTGGTAGAAGTAAAGTGAATAAAAAAATTCGAAAAGTCCAGGAGGTTTTTTCGGAGAAAGCGGGTAGTTTTAATAAAAGTAAAGTGCAATTAGAATTAATTGGGAATGAGGAACCAGTTCACGTAGAGAATGACTTGGATACTCAAATTCTAAGTTTATTTAAAAATAACAGAGATTTACCTATAACGGAAGAAATATGGAGTAGGGTGCATATTAATTATGCGGGCCCAATTGCAAATAAATATTTTCTTGTGATTATTGACTCAACCTCAAAATGGTTAGACTGTGTAGAGGTAAATTCTCCAAATTCGTATAACACTATTAAAATATTAAAGGGTTTATTTAGTTATTTCGGGAGTGTACAGACAATAGTTTCAGATAATGGAGCCGCTTTCATGTCAGCGGACTTCAAAGAGTTTTGTGAGATGAATAACATCAAACATTTAACTACTCCGGTAAATCATCCACAATCAAATGGTCTAGCAGAAAACGCGGTTCGAACGTGTAAAAATTTAAAAAAAAAAATGATGATAAGAAATAAGTTTCAGTCAGGTTATGTGGAAAAATTAGGAATTTTTTTAATTGATTACAGAAATGCACCACACTGTACAACTGGTTTAGAACCTGCAGTTGTAATGTTTGGAAGGAAACTAAGGTCAAACTTGAACAGTTTTGTACCGAGAGGGGGGAGAGATAAGGATAATATAATTAAGAAAGAAACAAAATTTAAAATGTCAAAATGTCAGGAAAATCAAAGATATTATTATAAGAGAAATAATAAAGAATCGGTGGGTTTTTCGATAAATCAAAAGGTAATGGTTAGATATTTCAGTGACCAAAACAATTATAAATGGGTACCAGGGAAAGTGTATAAACAATTAGGAAAAAAACTTTATATAATTGAGGTAAATTTAAATGGTAAGATTATGTATTGGAAAAGGCATTTTGATCAGTTGTCTAAATTATGTGTATCATGGGAAAAGAAACACAGCAATCCTTATATCGCGTCTGAGACGAAGAGACTGTCGTATGACGAATGCGATGTCTCCAGCTTTGGCCTGGATGACAGTCTAATGGGTTTTTCTCCTTCTCCTTCCAGCTCCAGTGACCCAGTGGCGTCAACGTCGGGAAATTGGAAGGACCGACTACGACCACGAACACACAGATGAGTCAATGAAGACAGCACTCAGCTCTCGACTCAACATGAATTACTTACATTGTAAATATTGGAATATTATATGTATTGTAAATAATTATCAGTTCATGTTGTGTAACTGTCTTCGGATTTAAGTGTGGAGGGATGTGGTGAACGTATGTCTTGCGGTATGAAAGAGACATGCGTGTATGAGTGAGACAGCATGAGGAACGTATAAAAGGGTGGGATTGCTGTCTACCGTCCTCTTCGCATTATCGCTTCGTAGGAAGCACGACCTGTAACATATCTCGGAATAAACTCGCTAAGTCTACCTACGACTAATTATTGTGTCAATCTCCCTAAAACTGAGATCACATATAGAGGAAGCTGGATCCCCACCCGGAGTCCAGGAAAGTAATGTTGATACCGGCCACGGTCATCACAATAACTTATTTAAAAAATATATATATTTTCAATAAATATGAAACAAAGGTTATAATGATAAATATAACCATTTATTTAAATGTAATTGGATAATATATTTGTTTTTAATTTTTTTTAGTAAGGCACTAGGAATTTATCAGACTAGAAGTGACATCATTCTTAGAAAATACAGTTTCCTCACCCCGATATTTAAAAAAGGAGACAAAAATGAGGTGAGCAATTACAGACCGATCTGCCTTTTATCAACTATTCCAAAATTGTTTGAGAAACTTATTTTAAATAAAATCAGTCACTGTATCAAGCCAGTAATTTCACCTAACCAACATGGTTTCACTTCTGGAAAATCTACTTTGTCCAATCTTTTAATTTACCAAAACTTTATATCCGAATCCTTGTCTAAGAAGTTACAAGTTGATTCAGTCTATACTGATTTCAGCAAAGCATTCGACAGAGTTAACCATGACCTGCTGTTAAAAAAGCTACATAAATTAGGAAGAACAGGGTATTTATACATGTGGTTTAACAGTTATTTAAGTAACAGGCAATTGGCCGTTAAAATTGATGGGTTTACTTCTTATAAATTTATTGCTACCAGCGGTGTTCCCCAAGGATCACATTTGGGACCAATTTTATTTTTGATATTTGTGAATGATGTTCTTTCTATTTTCAACGATGTCGAAGTTTTAATGTTTGCGGACGATATGAAAATATACAAAGCCATAAGAAATATCAATGACTGCCAAACATTGTCAAATAACTTGTTTAAACTTTTTGTTTGGTGCCAAGAGAACTATCTACAACTAAATATAAGTAAATGTCTAATTATGAGATTTCATAGAATAAAAAATCCAATAATTTACGAATACTCCATCAATGATGTAATGCTAACAGCTGTAACCGAGGTGAATGATTTGGGTGTAAACTTTGATCAAAAACTGAATTTTATAAACCATATTGAAATTACATCAAATAAAGCCTTGAAAATGTTGGGATTTGTAATAAGAATTTGCAGTCAATTTAAAAATATTCAAACCTATAAAAATTTGTATATGTCTTTGGTTAGGAGTCAAATTGAGTACAATTCTACAGTATGGGCACCTAGTTACGCTAGCCACTCGCTCGCGATAGAAAGAATCCAAAATAAATTCTTAAGATTTATTAATTTTAGAATGGGTATTACAAGGGATTGTGTCAACTATGATTATCTACTATGCCAACTAAATTTATTAAAATTATCTGAACGTAGAATAGTTAATGACCTAACATGTTTATATAAAATCATAAATTCAATAATTGACAGCCATGAACTATTATACTTGATTTCTTTTCATATACGCAAACCAACATCGAGGCAATATCTACCGTTCTATTGTGATAACTCCAACACAGAATCACAGTTGTACACCCCCGCTCGCCGTATACAAAATTTGGGTAATGACTATAAAGATGTTGTTGACATATTCAATACACCATTCACCAAATATAAACAAGTCATTACCCAATTTATATTGAAAAGAAGAACATCAAATTTAATTTAATTAACCGAACAAACTACGTAGCTCAGCATTGACTTATGAGACCTTACCAATGTATTGTAATTTTCCTACTATTACATTTTTCCATCTTGCATGGCGGAGTATTTAGTTTCGATGTTATTTCGTCTTTTACTTTGTTTTTGCTTTAGATGTTGTTTTTGATTTTGTCTTCTATTTTGTTTTCGATTTTGTTTGTGATTTTGCTCTGATTCTGTAATGCTTAACTTAGATGGTCTTTGTAATAAATAAAAAAAATAATGTGTAAAAGCCCAGCCGGGCGGGAAATTCATAATAAATAAATAAATATTTTACTATAGATTCTCAACTAGGCACTCAAGTACTTCAGATATCTTTACTATCAGACTGAAGAGAGATAGCTTTTAAATTTAAATTTTTTTTAAACCAAAACTATTATTAAATATTTAACTGACAGCCCTGAAACAGTTAGCTAATTAGCAATACCTGCTTAATAATTTCAAACAAAGATAAATTTGAAGGTAACAATAAACTCAATGCAAATTTACTCTATTTAGTGCTTATAAATACTGTTGACAACTTTTTGACAAGTCCCCTTTGTTTAGGTACATCTTTTTTATTCTAAATAATCCATCTAAATTTTATGTTCTCGGTTATTATAACATTGATTTTTTTTTTTTGGTATAGTAACAGTAGTTTAGTAACACATAATAGTATCCTTTAACTAAATACTTGCTACTTTGTTAAATGTTCATTTCTACTTTGTTATTATTGATAATCTCCTGTGTACCACTGTATACTTATAATACCATGTACTCACTTCAATGTAAAAGCCATGCTATGGCGTTTAAATAAATAAATAAATAAATAAATAAATAAAATTAATAATAAAAAAATTATAATAAAAACAGCCCTTTTTCTTTGGCAAAACAAAATAAAAAGATCACGATCCCTTATATGCAAAAATAAAAACTAGTTTTTTGAAGCGCAACTAGTGCAAAAATCAATTTTATGTTCACCACAAATTGCAGTGCTGCACTTTGAGCAATAAGTCTTCGTCATACGCCTTTTTTATAAGGACATAATCCACAAATTTTTCTTTTTTACAAATTGGCAGTCTCTGTCGATCCAGGGTCATTTCTGGAGGTAGAATGACCACTTCGACCTTAAACTTCAGTACTGACACGTAATATATCTTGTATTTTACTTTTTATACGTGTTGGCATTGTACGAATTTGCAGTCTTCATTCAATTGTCTTCTTGTTCACTGACAGATGACTCATCCGATGAATTTGTGTTCTCTTCCATCAATAAACGTTGAATATTTGCAACAGACAGCGGTTTTTGCGAAGCCATAGCAAAAAAAACTGCAAAAAAACCACCAAAACAACATACCAAAAATTCAGACAAACCCTAACCATTCGTTGAAACGACGACTATGCGCGTAATATATCAAAAAATACTCTACTTACCTGCCGAACATGGCCACTCCCCGTAAGAATTTTATGAGCACTGAGTTGACAAGAAACGACACGATCATCCGCGCACAAGTTAAAAAAGGACAGCCTATTTTGTGTCGCGTATTCGTCGAATCGACGAAGGTTAGGTGTCTAGGGTTAATAAAATAAAACCAATGTTTATAAACAACTTTTTTTAATAATTAATAATCTTCTCTTAACATAAATTGAAATGTTTTCATTTTATCCCCAAACTACGCACATGACACGTTTTCGTGACATCTTTGTGTGAAAACTGAATAACTTTGCTTTTCACCCTTTGACAACCGCAATGTTCTTCAACACACAAATCATATTTTGTGCAAATGCTAAATTTTCATTTTCCTTCGAATGCTATTTACAAAGCGCTGTGTTTATTTTTCACATCATTATATTTAATTTTCTGGCTAACTTTGAAGGGAAGTTTTTATTAGTTTGAGCAAACACATACTTAATTATTTGCTTTTAAAAAATCATTCAGAGTCGAACACAAATAAATATAAGAAAAATATATTTTCATTGTGTATAAAAAATTTCCAGTTTGTACAAAAAAAATGCCAACTTATTATTCAATATGTTTAAAAAAAGTAGATCTACATATATCCAAATTGTAACAACTGTTAAGTATGTATAGTACTGTCAATCTGATAGTGCTCCCTCTCTAAACACGAGAATTTATCAATTAGGGAGGTATTGTTACCACTAATATTATATTTATTGCTTAATTATATATTATATGTACTGGTTAATAAATAAAAAAATAAATAACACGAAATAAAACTTCTTTGTGATAAAAATTCCCAAGAGCCTTACATGACCGCCGAAACGAGAGCTGTAACAATATTTGCGGTTTTCGTGGGGGAATTAAGAATAAAAAACTTGCAGAATGATGCCGTAGCAAAGATTTCAGACTGTTGGAAAACAATTATTTGAACTTCTATATTTTAGTTAACGAAAAAAAAGTCGCAAAGTTCGTGTTTATTTGACCTAACCAAGATCGTAAAATAGTCGCTGTCAAATACTAAATATCATTGTTAATATTATTTTTGTTTCAGATTTCGTTCCGTCGACGCCGCACATTAGTGGCACAAAAATCACTAAAAATAAAATGTCAGCGAAAGGGAAGAAATCATTTTTCTGCCCATCCTGTTCCTACAGGTGTAGTTATAAATTTAATCTGACTACACATTTAAGAATCCATACTGGAGAAAAACCATTCTCATGCTCGGAATGCACGTTCAGATGCAATAAAAAAACTAGTATGGTTTATCATACTAGAACACACTCTGGAGAGAAACCATTCTCATGCTTGAAATGTACTTACAGGTGTCGTGAGAAAAGCAATTTGGTTAAACATGCTAGAACCCACACTGGAGAGAAACCATTCTCTTGCTCGGAATGCACTTATAGGTGTCGTCAAAAAGGCAATTTGATTAGACATGCTAAAACCCACACTGCAGAAAAACCATTCTCGTGCTCGGAATGCTTGTACAAGTGCAACGAAAAATCCAGGATGATTTATCATACAAGAACCCACTCTGGAGAGAAACCGTTCACTTGCCCGGACTGCACTTATAAGTGTCTCGACAAAGGCTCTTTGGTTAAACATGCTAGAACCCACACTGGAGAGAAACCATTCTCATGCTCGGAATGCACTTACAGGTGTCGTGAAAAAGGCAATTTGGTTATACACGCTAGAACACACACTGCAGAAAAACCATTCTCATGCTCGGAATGCACATACAGGTGCAATCATAAAGCCAGTATGGTTTATCATGCTAGAACCCACTCTGGAGAGAAACCATTCACTTGCCCGGACTGCACTTACAGATGTCTCGACAAAGGCTCTTTGGTTAAACATGCTAGAACCCACACTGGAGAGAAACCATTCGCATGCTCGGAATGCACTTACAGGTGTTGTGATAAAGGCAATTTGGTTAAACATGCTAGAATACACACTGGAGAAAAACCATTCTCATGCTCGGAATGCACGTACAGGTGCCATAAAAAAAGCAGAATAGTTTGCCATATTACAACCCACTCTGGAGAGAAACCATTCACTTGCCCCGACTGCACTTGCAGGTTTACTAAAAAGGGCAATTTTGTTAAACACACTAGAACCTGTGGGTTCACTAACTAGCAATTAATACACACAAAGTAGATACCAATATCGTGCTCGGAATTTACGTGTAAGTGGAGTTAAAAAGGCAGTTATCATACTAAAATTCACACCCGATAGAAACTAGTCTCATGCTTGGAATGTACATACAGGTTCCGTTAAAAGCGATATGGTTTTACATGTTCAAACCCACACTGGAGAGATACCATTATGCTCGGAAAGCGCTTACAGGTGTAATCAAAACCAGTTTTGTTATTAATGTGAATATTCACACTGGAGAGTAATCATTTCCATGATCGGAATACGCTTAAGCGTACATTCGAAAGAACCGTTATTCATTTTATAATCCCCACTAGATAGAAACCAGTTGCATGCCCGCGAGTCTGTTTGGTGCGTCGTGCTGAAAAAACTGCAAAAAAATTGTAATTAAGCGATTAATGGTTTTCTTTCACGGTATTTATGTTGTATTTTTATTTAAAAAAAATAAAAAGAAATGATGAATTCAGTTACTTAAAGGCAAACATTTGTCGAAGGCTGTAAACATACGAACGTCAATAAAACATTTCAAAATCATCTTCGTGTTTCTTCCACAATTTTAAATTAAACTGGTGGACCGACTGGTGGATTCGTCCGCAGATTCATTGTTGCATCCGAAACTGTCCGAAATGACAGCCTCAAATGCAACAGGCGAATGGTGGACTGTAAATTGCTAAATAAACAAAAATTACGAAATGAATTGAATGCTTATATGTGTCTGGTAAATCTCTGGAACTAGAAGGAAGTAAGGAAAGCCAAGTCACTTACCAAATTCGAAGGCGAGCATAACACTTAAAGAAAAACCAGTTCCTTCCAATGTCACAAGTCGATCAGTTGTAGGTGCACACTGCTGGTTGTTATTGTTCCAAGCCTTTTTTCAGCAAGGTGACATGGTTGGTGGGGGTAGGATCGAAAAATGACATTCAGGTAGGTACTGAGCACAATATCAATTCAAAACCCAACATTCCCGCCCCCGAGAAGAGATTGAAATCTCTTATCTACGACCAATGGTAAATCACACATTTCCGAATACTGACAACAAACAAATGAATTTAATAACAACCTATTATTAACAAAACGACAAAAAATTATTCAATCTTTTTGCAACGAACAACTTAACGAAATTAAAAAAAATGTAAGAACATAAGTCTAAAATAAAACTAAAATTAATCCATAAGGAATATGTTCCTAAGATAAGTTATTGAAGACCTATCTTTCATAGCAACTGACACCGCGGTAAAACGAACAAAAAGTAAGGAGAAAATAAAGACGATAAATATAAAACATAAAATAAACTTATGAGAAAAATGTTTCAAAGTGGTAATGGATAAAGTTTGACAACTGGCCGACGAAATGTTCCTTGTGCAGTTTTAACTGTCACAACCCGTACGATTTGATCAGGACCCGGATGACATTCCTCGATGCGTCCCAGTGGCCAGTGCATGGATGGAATTTTTCCATCATTTAATAACACCAAATCTCCAACATTAAGGTTAGGTGATGAAGTTATCCACTTTCCACGTTGTTGAAGGGTGTGCAAATATTCTTTTCTCCATCGATTCCAAAATGCCTGAGTTATTTTTTGCAACAATTGCCAACGTGATAATCTATTCATCGGTACTTCAGACCAATCAGGTTCCGGAACCGATGTAAGAGGAGCCCCTATCAGAAAATGACCAGGCGTCAATGCTTCAAGTTCAGATGGATCAGAAGACAATTGAGATAATGGACGAGAATTCAAGATGGCTTCTATTGGACTAAACAATGTTGCTAATTCCTCAAACGTGAGTACTTGTTCACCTATTACTCGTTTTAGGTGATATTTTGAGGATTTTATTCCTGCTTCATATATGCCTCCAAAGTGAGGCGCAGCAGGGGGATGAAAATACCATTTGATTTGCCGCGTGGTGGCAGCAGATGTGAGGTAATCACGAGCTGATAAGTCTTTGTTAGCGCCGACAAAGTTTGTGCCGTTATCACTAATGATACAAGAACATAATCCCCGTCTGGCTAAAAAGCGATCCAAAGCTGCTAAGAAAGCTTCCGAGGATAAATCAGATACAACTTCTAAGTGTACTGCCTTGGTACTCAAACAAATAAATAAGCACAGATAAGCCTTCAAAACTTTGGCTCCTCTACGCCTACTTTCCTTAATTGAAAACGGGCCACCAAAATCCACCCCAACATTGAGGAAAGGACGACCTTCACGAAATCTAATTTGGGGCAAATCTCCCATCATAGGCTGTACACCAACAGGACGGGCCTTGAAACATGTTATACATTTACTAAGACGCGACCGAATGACGTTTCGAGCGGAAACAATCCAATATTTTGATTGTAGAATTGACAATAATGTCCTAGGCCCCACATGCAAATAAGTCTTATGAAACGAGTCAATAATCAAGTTAGTAAGGTGACTTTTCTTGGGCAAAAGTATAGGGTGTTGAAAATTAGAGGCGATAGGGGCATTGTGTAACCGCCCACCGACTCTGAGCAGACCAACCGGGTCTAAAAAAGGCATTAACTTTTGAACATGAGACGAGTTACGGCAATTTTTGCCTGCATCAATATGAAAATGCACACGTTGCACTTTCAAAATCCATAATTTTAGAGATGAATGCAACTCCTCAACGGTTAATATTCCGAATATACGATCCTCTTTCTTTTTTCGAATGTTAACAACAAATCTCAAAATCCATGCTGTAACACGTTGCAATCTTGTTAATGAAGAAAATCTATTTAACGTCTCATCATTCCACGAATCAGTTGTAGTCAATACATGAAAATTGTTGGCCTTTAGCTCAGGAACAACATCAAGTTTTACACTGAAAGAATGGACCAATGGCCACTCATCGACGGGTGAGAGCATCCAAGGAGGCCCCTTCCACCATAACTCTGTATTGACCAACTGATCAGGCAAAAGTCCTCTGCTGGATACGTCAGCTGGGTTTAAATGAGAACGTATATGAAACCATTTGATCAACGAATTAACTTCATTGATTTGTTCTATTCGATTGGCAACAAAGGTTTGCAAATTATAAGTAGGTGTTTGAATCCATGATAAAACTATCGAAGAATCCGTAAATGCGAACACTTTGTCAATATGTAAAGTTGTACCGAATGATTTCAAAACATAATCCAAAAGTCGAGCAAGTAACAAAGCACCACATAATTCTAAACGTGGAATAGAAAGAGTTTTCACTGGTGCCACCTTTGACTTGGCAACCAAAAGTCTAATGTTAAATTCTTGCTTTGAGTGTTGGGACCGAATATACACAACACAAGCATAACCCTTTTCGGATGCATCTGCAAATCCCACTAATTGATATGTATTATCACTACTCTCCCCTATGTAACGCGGAATTTGAATATTAGATAAAGTTGACAATGACGATACTATTGCCGTCCAATGAGATTGAACCATGACAGGAACTGGATCGTCCCAGTTCAATCCAAGCTTCCACAACTGTTGTAACAGACATTTAGCCAAAAATGTGACGGGGGAAATCCATCCAAGTGGATCAAAAATCTTTGCAATTGTTGATAAGATTGACCTTTTCGAAAATGTTATTTGTGATGTTTTCACTCGGTACGAGAACGAATCAGTTTGCGAATCCCAAACAATACCTAAAATCTTAATGTTATTGGCATGATCTAAATCAATTTCTATAGGTGCTTCCTGATGTGAGATTGGAATATCATAAAGCAGTTCACGACAATTACTCGACCACTTGCTCAATTCAAAACCGCCAAGATTAAGTAGTTCCACCAAGTCTCGCTGCAATTTACGTGCCGATTCAAGTGTGGATGCTCCAGCTAAAATATCATCAACGTACGTATTTTCTAACAAAACTTTTGATGCCGTCGAAAATTTGGCATCTGCATCCAATGCGAGTTGCTGTAAAGTACGTAAAGCGAGAAACGGTGCGGAAGCCGTTCCGTAGGTAACAGTTTGCAGTTCAAATTCTTTAATCATTTGTTCCGGTGATTCACGCCATAAAATATGTTGATAGGATCTATCCTCTGGTCGAACCAATATTTGTCTATACATTTTGCAAATATCTGTTGTAAAGACAATTTTATGCGTTCTGAAATTGGAAATTAACTTCACAATATCTTGTTGAAGTTTAGGTCCTACTAAAAGTATATCATTTAACGACTGGTTAGAAGATGTTTTTGAACTTGCGTCAAAAACAACTCTAAGTTTTTTAATGGATCCAGTATCCTTAATCACACAATGATGAGGAATGAAATATTTTCCAATAGAAACTGATGAACTTGTCACATCTATCATGTGGCCCAAAGATTCATATTCTCTCATGAATTGAATGTAATCAGATTTTATATCTGTATGCCGAGAGAAACGGCGCTCGAGGTGATGCAGACGAGATACTGCCGAATGATATGAATCACCAAGAGCCGATTTAACTTCCCTGAATGGAAGTGGGACAACGTAACGTCCCGCATCATTTCTATAATGCTGCGTTGAAAATATTTCCTCACAAAGCAACTCTTCCGTAGATAACGGTGAAGGATGATTTGGAAGGACTTCGATTTCCCAAAACGTTTTCAGAACAGTCTCAATTGTCGATTCTGACGTCGTCAAAAACGAATTCATGGGAGGAGACACGCTGTGATCGATATTTCCCATTAAAATCCAACCAAAAGCCGTGTTCAAAGCTATCGGTTCATTAGATTTTCCTACCACCCGTCCTGAACGAAGAACGGATGAAAACAACCCAGCACCCAATAAAATATCGATTGCAGAGGGTTTATCGAAATTTGGATCTGCCAAAGTTAAATTTTTCAAATGATCCCAGTCTCCCCGACGAATGGGAGAACTAGGCAACTGTGCACAAATGCTTGATAACACGACGAAATCCGCATCAAAAAGCTCATTCGAACATAGAGGACGGATCCGACACTTGACCAGTCCCTTCTGCGCGATGGCCGACAACTGTCCAATTCCTCGAATAGGAATTTGTTTATTAGAACAGTCGAGGCCCAAACGAATTGCACAATCATTTGAAATAAAATTTGCCTGACTGGCACAATCCAATAATACACGAACCTTGTGAAAATGACCCTTTTTATCACGAGCTTCTACGATGGCCGTAGCTAACAAAACTGATGATTGGCTAGAGCTCGATAAAACGTTGGGATTGTTAAGCCTCTCCGAATGAGGTGTGGTTGCCGCGATGGCCGATACGATTGGGTCGATTGTCTCAGGTGGCGAATCGAGTACTTCTTGTCTAGAAGTGTTATCAAAATTGTTGCTGTTTGACGCCTGTTCTTGCCTATTTACGTCACGAGAAAAATGCAACAAAGAATGATGATTTTTATGGCACTGAAAACAATTAAAACGCGACGAACAGTTCTTGACCAAATGCTGAGCGGAAAGACAATTCTGACACAACTTATATTTCTTCACAACATCGAATCTAGCAGGTGGTTGTAGCTTTAAGAATTGGTCACACTTTGAAAGAAAATGTCCACCTTTGCATATTAAACACACCGACTTTTGTGTACTGACAAAAGAATTTAATAAGCGATTTGTTTTTGCTTTTGGCGCTTCATTTTTCACACCGTACCCATGAACCGATTCATAAATTTTAGATTGTGATTCTAAAAATGACAATAATTGCGAAAATGATGGAATTTCCTCCTTATGACCTATTAACTCGAAGTTAGTTCTTAAGTCATCAGGAGTTTTCTTCAAAACGATATGTAGTAATAAAAATGACCACTGATCTGTTGGAAAATGTAACGCTTCTAATGCCTGAATATTTTCCTTCAAAACATTAACGACAGATCTAAGCGAATCCTTTTTAATTATGGGGCATGAGATAATGTTCTCTATGTGTCTGTCCGCAATTATCCGTTTGTTATGAAAACGATCTCTCAACAAATTGTAAGCAATTGGATAATTGATTGCGGAAACAGGAAGATGCTTTATAATTTTCAACGCGTCACCCGATAGTGCTCCTAACAAATAATGTAATTTATGTATGTCACTTAGAGATTCATTATCATGAATAATTGCATCATACGTATTTATAAAGTTTATCCATTCAGTAATTCCACCCGAAAAAGTTGGCAAACTAATTTTAGGAAGTGAAAAACCGTGACTATTTGATGTTTTTATAGAATCTTCCTTTGGTGGAAAAACTGCTAGATAATTCGTATGAATTTCAAAATACATGTTCATAAAAGATTTATATTTATTTTCCAAATCTGTTAATTTTAACTCCTCACTTTTTGACGTTTCTAGAATAATATAAGATTCAACAAAATCATCCCTTTGCTTTTCAATATCCTTAATTCTAACCAGTAAATTATTTCTATCTAATAAATTACCAGAAACAACTGCTCTGATCGATGAATCATGAATCTCCCGGAGACCTAGAATGGCCAATTTATTGCGAACACTAGCAGAAGCAGCCATTTTGATAATATTTGAAAATAGAAATTCAACAAACGAAAAATGTGAAATTTACCACGAATTTTAACCCCTTTTGAAGGTGACAATGTGCCCAATTCGAAAGCCGAAATGCCAGGAATATTAGGAACACAGGATCAAGGTTATTGGAAAAACACATACAAGCATTCAACTCCAAAATGCTCACGAAATCTGGCACGATTGGACCAATATGTTGCATCCGAAACTGTCCGAAATGACAGCCTCAAATGCAACAGGCGAATGGTGGACTGTAAATTGCTAAATAAACAAAAATTACGAAATGAATTGAATGCTTATATGTGTCTGGTAAATCTCTGGAACTAGAAGGAAGTAAGGAAAGCCAAGTCACTTACCAAATTCGAAGGCGAGCATAACACTTAAAGAAAAACCAGTTCCTTCCAATGTCACAAGTCGATCAGTTGTAGGTGCACACTGCTGGTTGTTATTGTTCCAAGCCTTTTTTCAGCAAGGTGACATGGTTGGTGGGGGTAGGATCGAAAAATGACATTCAGGTAGGTACTGAGCACAATATCAATTCAAAACCCAACATTCATTCTTAAGTTAAAACCAGTCTTGTGTTAGGAATTTTTAAAATCCACTTGCGGTATCACGAGCTGAAGCATTTCGAGGGATACCGTTATGGTGTTCCAAGTCGTTGGTGCTTTTATGGTTTCTTAAGGGGACAGGGAATAAATCAACGTAATAGGATGTTAATTACTAATATCAAGTTTGGAGCCTGCTTGAAAAATAGGTATAATGAGACCTTGCTTTAGCCCTTGGCGAATGCCAATATTAAGCAGAAGCGTTAATAATTGAATGATACCAGGGGAAATTTTTTTAAGAACATTGTTAGGTATTTCATCAATGCCAGTGGATGAAAAGTTTTTAAGCGAGTTTATTACTATAGAAACTTCTTTCTCTGTAATCGTTTTAAGAACAAAGCGGGTTGGGAAATCATAATTGGTTGCGTAGTCACTAAGACCAAGCGTATCGTTATTTTTTTTTTTTTTTGCTAGTCCGGCCCTGTATTTGAAAAAAAAAATGGTTTATGTAATTGACAATTGTGTTAGGGTTCGATGTAAAGTCTACAGTAATATCTTTGATATTGAGAGAGTTTAAGGTGTCGGTGACTTTATTTGAATTGGTTGCTTCCTTGAAGACTTTCTTAGTAACATAGGAAAAAACCTTTATAATTCTGTTCCGATTGAAGTTTAAAGTGTAAACTTTTTCAACAGTTAAGTGCATATCATTGACAATATATCAGTTATTGAGTGTGTCGAGGTCACTTTGAAGCAGTTGATGATCAGAAATAGACTTATTTTTACGAAAAATTTTAAGATCATCGGCGAAAAAAGCATAATCTCAGTTTAATTTTGAATCAAGGTCATTTATGAATATTAGAAAAAGAAGAGGGCCCAGATTTGACCCCTGTGGTACACCAGAAGCTACATTTATATGGGATGATTTGTATCCATTAATAGATACTAGTTGCTTTCTGTTACATAAATATGATTTCACCCAGCGAAGTAGGTCTCCATGTAAGATGGAGTGGATTGAGTATAAGTAAGGAGTGGTTAACTTAACTATATCAAAAGCTTTTTTAAAACCGGTATAAATTGCATCTAATTTTAATCTTTTATTAAAAGAGTTACACACATAAAAACAAAGTTTCAAAAGATTTGAAGTAATAAATTTGTGAGAAACAAAAAGACAGAAGAATACTTAATTATCTTTTTTTTTTATTTAAAATAAACGATAACTGGTTTGACTTCCTTGAATAAGTTTCGTTTATAAATTATCACGTACCCAGTGGACCAACTCAATCACCTTATTATTGCAAGAATACTGACACTAACGCAGAACAAAATTTAATAGTACATCGCTTGCACAGAGTAGGTAATGATATTCTAATATCAATCATGCCGAAAGCCTACCCTCGTATGAACAAAACCAAATTTGTCTTAAGGTACCATGTAACCGTAATGTATCACGTAGGTAATATTAACTAACTTTATGTGTCACTTTTTTACTACAATATGTTCAAAGATACCTACTTAATTTTTTAAACTTTCTCTTTAAAATTTACATTTTTTACTTATACTTATCGATGTTATTTAGCACTTGAGTATATATTACCCACCCACAGACAGTGTCTTACAGTGCCAGTGATTATAATTGCTTTTACATAGGTAAAACTAACAGAAATTATGAGGTTAGAGTAAAAGAACATCTTATGGCTTTAAATGGTAATAGCGAATCTGAGTTCGCAATAATTTATTAAAAAACGAACACACTTTTGTACAAACTTAGGACTTAAAATACTATATACGGATTATAAGGCATCGCAGATAAAAAGTTTTGAAATCTTTTAAATAAGGAAAAATGTTATTACCAAAACAGATAATTAAATAAATAAACTTAATAAGCAAAACAAATATGAACCCTCTTTTGAATATTTTCCCACTTAACCGGTCTTTCCCTTATGGTATTGCAATACCTAATTCCAATAAACTTCCCCACTCTTACCCCTCTTTCTTCCCTTGTATTTAATCTGTGATCTGTATTTAATTTTTAACTTCAGTATACATTTACTCCTGAAGATATGAACATTGTTCACGAAACATGTAGTTTTTGTACAAAATACAGTGATGTAAACAAAGTTATTTGCCTTTTAATGAAATAAATAATGCCATCACAAAGTGAAAACTTTTTAGAACAAGTTTTTTAAATCAGAAAATCAGATTTTTGAGATCGATGTTCTGCTTGTTTTGAGCAAACAGCACTTTTCAAATAAACTGAATAATTCAGTACAAGAAAAAGCTTTTATTCCACTGTGTGTTAAAATAGTAGGTCTTTAGAGATCCCTTGTATGAAAATGAATATTCGCAGTAGAAACATGAAAAAGATTTTTGTCTACTGTGAGTCCGCATGTGTAGGTACTTATACATATATGTCCCTATACAAAATACGAATAGTCACAATCAGTTCAAGAATTTTCAAGTTTCATTTCACTGTGATTCAACATGTGATTCTTGAAAGTTCCCTTTCGTGAACATGAATAGCTGCAAACGGAACATGGAAAATAATTTTCTCTACTGTGAGTTCGCATGTGTATTTTTATATTTCCCTGTTGAGTACATGAATAGTAACAGTAGGTACATGAAAAAGGGTTTTCTTCACTATGAGTCCGCATGTGCCGTTTTATACTTCCCTGTTGAGAACAGGAATAGTCGCATTTGGTACACAAATAAAGTTTTTCTCCGCTGTGAGTCTGCACATGTACTTTCAAACCTTCCCTATTAGAACATGCATAGTCACAGACAGTACAAAAAATAGTTTCATTCCACTGTGAGTCAACATGTGTGTCTTTAAATTTCCTTATGAGAACGATTTCCCCATAACTAAGGCGGCCAACTTTGTAAAATATCAATGCGGAACACAGTAGCGTGCGGTGTTGACGGGAGGGGGGGGGGGGTACATTACACACAAGAGTGTAAAAAATTGGTCTATCCTGGGGAGGGGGGCGGGTTGGATAGATAATGAATTTCAGAAACAGGCTATTTTCGTGTATAAAAAGACCGTGAGGCAAGAAAATAACACCGTATTCAATATTTTTGTGACAATATCCTTCGTAATTTATTTTCCACGGTCGGGTGTCACCTCCCGTCGGGCGGGTGTAGTGTCACCCCACCGTCGGGTGGCACCCGGGGCGGTCCACCCCACTCGTTACGCTACTGCATATCCCGCAACTAGAATTTAGAAGTACCTTCACTTCTAATAAGAGAATGTTTTCAATCGAAACATGTCATCGGAAGAATCCAGTAAAAATTTTACATTTTACAAAACTAGTTTAAATTAGCTCTCCCGCAGCCATCTGGGCCAAAGGTAGACCCCAAAATCACTATCCTTCTTATATCTGCTGAAATACATGAAATATGTTTTTAATATTTTAGGTATTCCTGCCCAAAGGATTAATACATAATGTGCCGTTTAAAAAAAAAAGTGAAAAAATCATTGATCGCAGGAAAAAATATTATGTCAAATGTAGGTTATATTCCCTGCCCAATAAATGGACAAGTAACAAAAAAAATAAGTGATTTCTATGGTTTAAAATTTAATGTCCAAAAAAATAAAAAATTACACGGGATCATCAGCCGACCCCCATGGTTACGGATGTCATGTTTGGCATTTTGGCCTGTCAAGAGTTAAGATTAAATTAAATTAGGTTTTACAAAACTGGTTTAAATTAAATCTGTATGCGGCGTATAGAGTTCTTAACTATCAAACAGTTTAAATCATAATCACGCTTAATTCTAAGAGCGCAAGTTGCTGCAATTATAAGTGGCGAAAAATATTAAATAACGGATAAACCGATTATGAAACATAATGAAACTTGTACTTAATGTTGAATCGGCGTACGAGTCAGCAGTCCACCGCCGACTAGCCGCCTTCACTGCTCGCCGTACGTCACTCTCCTTTTACCGTGTTACTGACGGAACAAACTTAAAGTCTATGCTGGTAGCTAGTCCCCGCCTTGCATTCATATATGTAAATAACAGTAGTTTATTGTTCAGTCCGCTGTATAAAGGAACACTACTGATTACACCAGCTAAGACAACTTTAAAGTACGAGATTGATTCTTCAGAATAGACCCTAAAACCATGTTATTTCGTTTCTACATTTCTACGCACTGATGGCTATGAACAGTAAGCACAATCTCAAATAAAGAAGTTGATTGTTGTTTACCAGATGCATTAAACCACCCTGTGATCACTGATCTACGATGATCTTCATCGGGCTTCTCGGTGAACGCTACTCTCTACAAGAAAGTTTTCTGGGTACTGTACATGATAATAATAGTTATAATAAAATAATTTAGTTAATTTATATAGTACCGTTTTAATGAAAAACTACCTCAAGAGCGCTGAACAAATACATACATATAAGAATTTATATAACTGGCTTACAAGTAAGATTAACAATTATAACTAATGACTTATAACTAAGACTTATAACTAGTAACTTATATCTAAGACTTATAGCTAGTTACTTATGTCTAAGACTTATAGCTGGTAACTTTATATCTAAGACTTATAGCTAGTTACTTATGACTAAAACGTGTAAATGCCTTAGTCAAATGATGACTATATTATCCGAATAATTGTAAATAATTAACATTCCCTAAACCACACTGCACAAACTGATTAACCGTTTATGTAATATCGATCGCATAAAATGAAAAAAGAAAAAAACATTAAATTAGAAATAGAATAAAATTTCTGACATAATAATAAATATTAATTACTATTTAATTATAATATATAAAATGAGAATGAGAAAGGCAAAATTGTAGATGGAGACGAGGGTATATTTGAGAAAGGCAAAATTGTAGATGGAGACGAGGGTATATTTGAGAAAGGCAAAATTGTAGATGGAGACGAGGGTATATTTAGAAATTTCAAAATTCAAAGTATGAAAGGGGATGAGGTTTATAAATATTTAGGATACCCGCAATCGAATAGATTAGATCACACTAGTATTAAAAATGATATTAGGATTAAATTTCAAACTAGGATCAGAAAAATTTTAAAATGCAATCTATCTGCTAAAAATTTAGTAAAAGCAATAAATACTTGGGCAATACCTCTACTAACGTACTCATTTGGCATAATTAAATGGTCCAATACAGATTTAGATAGTTTAGAACGATTAATTAGAACTACGTTAACAAAATTTAATTGCCATCATCCAAATTCAGCTATAGAACGAATTAATTTACCTAGAAATTTAGGAGGTAGAGGTGTAGTCAAAATAACATCTTTGAAACACAATCAGGTAGAAATGCTTAGAAATTTTTTCCATAGGAAAGCTAATAGCTCAGAAATGCACAAAATAATTTGCAAGGCAGATAGAAATATTACACCTTTAAATTTATATGACGAGAATGCCAACATTCTTATAAATACTAACCAGGAATTATTAGATTCCTGGTCAAATAAAATTATTCACGCAAAACACTTCAATTATCTCAACCAAACGTATGTTGACAAACTTTCGTCAAACAAATGGTTGAGTATTGGAGAGTTGAGCGCAGAAATAGAAGGATTTATGCTTGCCATTCAAGATAGAGTCATTAATACTAAAAATTATAGAAAGCATATAATCAAAGATATAAATCAAATTGATGATTTATGTAGAAAATGTTTGGCTTTTCCCGAAACTATAGAACATATTATATCGGGATGTTCTATATTAGCGCCTTCTGAGTATACATTTAGGCACAATCAGGTTTTAAAAATAATTCACCAAAGTTTGGTAATTAAACATAACTTGATTGATTGCCGTAATGTAGTACCTTATTATGAATATGAACCAAATTCATTTATAGAAAATGAATTTTATAAAATATATTATGATAAAACTATACTAACAGACAGAACAATTAGTCATAATAGACCTGATATAGTTTTACATGACAAAATTAAAAAAATAACTTATATCATTGATGTAGCTATTCCAAATTCCTGTAATATTCAAAAAACTGTTTCTGAAAAAATTAGAAAATACACAGATTTAGGAAATGAGATTAAAAGAATTTGGCATTCTCGGACTATAAAAATATTACCATTTGTTATTTCGGCCACTGGCATAATACCTAGGAATCTGATTCAAAATTTAAGCATATTAGATTTGTCAAAGAATTTGTATATAAAAATGCAAAAAGCAGTAATTTTAAATACATGTAGGATTACAAAAGATTTTTTAAATATTTATATTGAGGGATCAGTAGGATTTATAGGTTCAATTAGAAATGCCACAGAGCCGAACCCTCTGATATGAAAATATCTGGAGTCGGTGAATTATATTCCCATTTGGTCTCTAGTAGGTTGACATGTTGTTCTTGTATTGTTTTGTATTTATAATACTTATATAGTGCAATTGCATAACGTGGATTCACTAGGTGATCATTTGGGGAAGTGTATGAAAGGGTTTAGTTTTTCCTTCTTTTTTTTTTTTTTTTTTTTTTTTTTTTTTTTTTTTTTTTTTTTTTTTTTTTTTTTTTTTTTTTTTTTTTTTTTTTTTTTTTTTTGGGGGAAAATTTAACCCGGACATTTAAATCTGGTGCGTAAAAATAAGCCTATTTATTTCTTGTTTTATAATAGTTGGTGTTATAATATTACAATAAACTCAAATTTGATTTATATTAGTAAGTTAGCTTAGATTATGTTGTAATATAAGTATATGTTTTCAAAATTTTTATGAGTTAACAGGAACCCCGGTTTGGGTAAAGGCCTCCTCCAAAAATGCCTATTTTTGTCGGTCTTGTGCTATGGAGTACCAGTTTATGCCAGTTGATCATTTCAGATCGTCTTCCCAGCGGGCTAAGGGTCTCCCCTTTCCCCTCTTGCCTGATGGTCCTTTCCACTGGGTAAATCGTGTGGTCCATCTTCTGTCAGACATTCTCGCTACATGGCCAGCCCAATGCCATTTCAGTTTTTGAGCAAAGGTTAAAGCGTTTGTAACTTTAGTGATGTCTCTTATCTTTGTGTCTTATTTTGTCCATTTTCTTTATGTTTAACATGCTTCGTTCTAAACCTCTTTGACATGTATCGATTTTATTCTTGGCTTGTCTAGTGAATTTCCAGGTCTGGCTTCCATAAGTTAAGCTTGGTAGTAGACATGAGTTCATCACTTTAGCTTTGAGAGTTATCGGTAAGTTACTTTTAAATATTTCTTTTAGGCTCCAATACTTATTCCAGTTTTGTTGGACCCTTCTCTCTATTTCTATTATGTTACTATTTTTCTCGAAACTTATTCTTTTCCCCAGGTAGATATAGTTTTCTACATATTCTAAAGGGTTACCGTTGATAGTTATAGGTCTTATTTGTGTATTAGTCATTATCTTAGTCTTTGTTAGATTCATTTCTAATCCAACTTTCGCACTCGCTTATTGTAGAGCTTCTATCATGGATTGCATCTCGTTGGCTGTCTCTGACAGAAGTATCAGGTCATCGGCGAACTTCAGATGACTTAGGTAGATGCCTTTTATATAGAGTCCTGTCTTACTCCAATCCAACTTGTTTATAATGTTTTCTAGAATGGCTATAAAAATAGTGGGTGAGAGCGGGTCCCCTTGTCTTACCCCTCTTTCTATATAGAAGGCGGGGCCTAAGGTTTCAAGTTTTATTTTTCCTTTGTTGTTATTGTATATACTTTTAATCACGTTTATGTATTTATCTGGAACCTCTTGTTATTTTAAACTCTCCTACTTGTATGTGTGACCGAATCAAAAGCTTTTTGATAATCAATAAAAGTTATGTAAAGAGGTCTCTGGAACTCTTGGTATTTCTCTATAATTAACTCGATGGTGTGGATGTGGTCAATGGTAGAGTACCCTTTTCTGAAGCCTGCCTGTTCGACAGGTTGTTTTGCCTCTATTATCGAGCTTAGTCTATCATTTATAATCGATGAGAAAAGTTTGTATATATTTGGTAACAGACTAATTGGTCTGTAGTTGCTGATATTTTTTGGATCGCCCTTTTTATATATAAGTATGATATCTGCTTCAGACCATTCTACGGGCGTTTCAGAACTTAGAAGTATAGTATTGTTAAAAACATTAACATTCTAAACACATTTTGGTTTATTTTATAAATGACATAAATAGAAACGATCCGAATTAAAACTTTACGGAATTTAAAGAAAGTAATATCTAGTATAAAGAACCTATTCAAAACACACACTAAAAGGAAAAAAGTGCAGACTCAAAATAACCACCAACAAAATGACCAAGAACTAAACTAAAAGTTCACTTAATAAAATAAGAATTAAAAAGAAATACACTACTAGTTTCATTAATTGAGATCATATTATTAAAATATCTTTAAATTTTAAAAAATATATAGGTTAACCCTACCCAGTAGGAATAAAAAATAGTATATTAATCCGTATTATTGTGATTCAGGATATTCTGACAAGGATTCGGAATAAAATTCACTTAAATACTACTTAAAATGAAACAACCACATTCTGTGATACGTTTTTAGATTTTCACGACCAAAATTATTTTTGTGATTTGTTTTTGGAGTGTTATACCGTGTTGCCCTACCTCCTTCTTTAGCCAACGTTTCGGACATAGCTACAGTATTCATCATTAGGGTAGATGTGTAATTGTTAGTGGTGAAATGTGTGCTTATGTACTTGGAAGTGATACCGTGTTGTCAGGTACAATCCACTACGAGGTGATATTACAGTATCCTCAGTGGCGTAAGAGGTATGGGTGGCGCCCGGAGCGGATAACGTGTTGTAACTAATTCTCATCCCCCCATTAAAGTTAACTTTGATAAATTAAAAAAAAAGCAAGATTCGACTTCATAAAAAATAAAAACATTACGACCTAGTCAATACTTCGTCGGCGTAGGTCTTGGTATCCCGGTAATTGGTGGCAATATCAAAGCTAAACGCAGAAAAAACGCAGTTCGAAGTATACTGCAATACCAGCTCGTAAAAAAACCATTTTGTTATACACCTTTTTATGGCTACATTAGCTATAACTATTGTATTTCCGTTTCTAATTCTAGAATTCGTAAAAAGAAGTCGCCAATTCCGTCGGCAGCTAGCATGGGGACGTGCCCCAGGCAAATATAAGTACTACAATTTAATGAACTTGCAGTAGCGCTCCGAATATGTAAAGTTTGACGGTAATACTCAGTTGTATCAAACAGTTATATATTGCATACGACGCTATTGCATGTCTCGGTTATTCTGTACCGGTGACTAGAGATCACTAGATGACAGTGGATTCAAGGAACATGCTATTTTTTAACCAGTTCCTGTCTCGGTTGCTTCGTACCGGTGACTTGCGTAACTTTGTTATCGACAAAGTTACGCAAAGTCAATTGAGAAGACGAATTGCTGCACTTAGATCACAATAAAGGTTTTTTATCAACAGTAAGTCAGCATGTGCCTCGTGAGTTTGCTCTTTAGAGAACATGAATAGTTGCACTCGGAACAAGAAAAAGGTTTTTCTCCACTGTGAGTCAGCATATGGATCATTAGACTACCCTTTTGAGAACATGAATAATTGCACTCGGAACAAGAAAAAGGTTTTTCTCCACTATGAGTCAGCATGTGGATCGTTAGACTGCCCTTTTGAGAACATGAATAGTTGCACTCGGAACAAGAAAAAAAAATTCTCCACTGTGAGTCAGCTTGTGCCTCGTGAGATCGCCCTTTCGATAACATGAATAGTTGCACTCGGAACAAGAAAAAGGTTTTTCTGCACTGTGACTCAGCAAGTGCATGGTCAGACTGCCCCTTTGAGAACATGAATAGTTGCAATCGGAACAAGAAAAAGGTTTTTCTCCACTGTGCGTCAGCTTGTGCCTCGTGAAACTGCTCTTTTCAGAACATGAATAGTTGCACTCGGAACAGCTTGTGGTGTGTTAAACTGCCCTTTCAAGCGCATGAATAGTTGCACTCGGAACAAGAAAAGGGTTTTTCTCTACTGTGAGTCAGCTTGTGCCTCGTGAGACTGCCCTTTTCGGAACATGAATAGATTCACTCGGAACAAGAAAAAGGCCACTTTCCACTGTGAGTCAGCTTGTGGCGTGTTAAACTGCCCTTTCGAGCGCATGAATAGGTGCACTCGAAACAAGAAAAAGGTTTTTCTCCACTGTGAGTCAGCTTGTGCCTCGTGAGTTTGCTCTTTAGAGAACATGAATAGTTGCACTCGGAACAAGAAAAAGGTTTTTCTCCACTGTGAGTCAGCATGTGGATCGTTAGACTGCCCTTTTTAGAACATGAATAGTTGCACTCGGAACAAGAAAAAGGTTTTCTCCACTGTGAGTCAGCATGTGGATCGTGAGACTGTGCTTTTGAGAACATGAGTAGTTGCACTCGGTACAAGAAAAAGGTTTTTCTCCACTATGAGTCATCATGTGGATCGTTAGACTGCCCTTTTGAGAACATGAATAGTTGCACTCGGAACAAGAAAAAGGTTTTTCTCCACTGTGAGTCAGCTTGTGCTTTGTGAGATCGCCCTTTCGATAACATGAATAGTTACACTCGGAACAAGAAAAAGGTTTTTCTCCACTGTGAGTCAGCATGTGGATCGTTAGACTGCGCTTTTGAGAACATGAATAGTTGCACTCGGAACAAGAAAAAGGTTTTTCTCCACTGTGAGTCAGCTTGTGCTTCATAAGATTGCTCTTTAGAGAACATGAATAGTTGCACTTGGAACAAGAAAAAGGCTTTTCTCCGCTATGAGTCAGCATGTGCCTTGTGAGATTGCTCTTTTGAGAACATGAATTGTTGCACTCGGAACAAGAGAAAGGTTTTTCTCCACTGTGAGTCAGCTTGTGCTTCGTGAGATCGCCCTTTCGATAACATGAATAGTTACACTCGGAACAAGAAAAAGGTTTTTCTCCACTGTGAGTCAGCATGTGGATCGTTAGACTGCGCTTTTGAGAACATGAGTAGTTGCACTCGGTACAAGAAAAAGGTTTTTCTCCACTATGAGTCATCTTGTGGATCGTTAGACTTCCCTTTTGAGAACATGAATAGTTGCACTCGGAACAAGAAAAGAGTTTTTCTCCACTGTGAGTCAGCTTGTGCATCGTTAGACTGTCCTTTCGAGAACATGAATAGATGCACTCGGAACAAGAAAAAGGTTTTTCTCCACTGTGAGTCAGCTTGTGCTTCGTGAGATTGCTCTTTTGATAACATGAATAGTTGCACTCGGAACAAGAAAAAGGTTTTTCTCCACTGTGAGTCAGCTTGTGGATCATTAGACTGTCCTTTCGAGAACATGAATAGTTGCACTCGGAACAAGAAAAAGGTTTTTCTCCACTGTGAGTCAGCTTGTGCTTTGTGAAATTGCTCTTTTGAGAACATGAATAGTTGCACTCGGAACAAGAAAAATGTTTTTCTCCACTGTGAGTCAGCTTGTGGATCATTAGACTGTTCTTTCGAGAACATGAATAGTTGCACTCGGAACAAGAAAAAGGTTTTTCTCCACTGTGAGTCAGCTTGTGCTTTGTGAAATTGCTCTTTTGAGAACATGAATAGTTGCACTCGGAACAAGAAAAAGGTTTTTCTCCACTGTGAGTCAGCTTGTGCTTCGTGAGATTGCTCTTTTGATAACATGAATAGTTGCACTCGGAACAAGAAAAAGGTTTTTCTCCACTGTGAGTCAGCTTGTGGATCATTAGACTGTCCTTTCGAGAACATGAATAGTTGCACTCGGAACAAGAAAAAGGTTTTTCTCCACTGTGAGTCGGCTTGTGCTTTGTGAAATTGCTCTTTTGAGAACATGAATAGTTGCACTCGGAACAAGAAAAAGGTTTTTCTCCACTGTGAGTCAGCTTGTGCCTCGTAAGACTGCTCTTTTCAGAACATGAATAGTTGCACTCGGAACATGAAAAAGGTTTTTCTCCACTGTGAGTCAGCTTGTGCTTTGTGAAATTGCTCTTTTGAGAACATGAATAGTTGCACTCGGAACAAGAAAAAGGTTTTTCTCCACTGTGAGTCAGCATGTGGATCTTTAGACTGCGCTTTTGAGAACATGAATAGTTGCACTCGGAACAAGAAAAAGGTTTTTCTCCACTGTGAGTCAGCTTGTGCCTCGTGAGTTTGCTCTTTAGAGAACATGAATAGTTGCACTCAGAACAAGAAAATGGTTTTTCTCCACTGTGAGTCAGCATGTGGATCGTTAGACTGCCCTTTTGAGAACATGAATAGTTGCACTCGGAACAAGAAAAAGGTTTTTCTCCACTGTGAGTCAGCTTGTGCCTCATGAGTTTGCTCTTTAGAGAACATGAATAGTTGCACTCAGAACAAGAAAATGGTTTTTCTCCACTGTGAGTCAGCATGTGGATCGTTAGACTGCCCTTTTGAGGATATGAGTAGTTGCACTCGGAACAAGTAAAGGGTATAACTCCAGTATGGATGCGACGGTGAATTACAAAATCATTTCTATGATAGCAAGAGTAGTCACATTGAGAACAAAATAATCGTTTATCCACAGGATGCGTCTTCAGATCTGTCGACAAATTTGAAAAAGAATATGAATAAAAAAGGCTCATTAAGATTTATTTTCTTCGATAAGTTGAGAAAATGGATACCAGATAATGTTCTTACAATGAAAATAGGTTTTACCTGTTGTCTGGTTCATTTCGACGCGTTCTAAGCATTCTTTCTTAACATCCGACAGGTCCATGTCAATTTCCATAAATGGAAAACTCCCTTCATCTTCTTCTCGGGATCCAAGATCCTCCTTGATGGCAACTGTCTCTTGATTAGTGCTGCCTGCAAAACCGAAATGACAATACGAACATTGATAATTGTAATGTTTTTTTAATGTAGTGTACTACATTCATACACTACAATAATTTACATTCAACTAGACTTTATAAAAAAAAACCTGTTAAATTTGAAAGATTTAAAACCCAATCATTAAACAAATGTATATAGGCGTGGATTTGGATACGAACTTTAAGATAAAAGAATGACACCAGATGTCCGCATCAGTTGCCAACGCTTCAAGAATCACCCCGCTCTTGAAGAAGTCAATGAAAAGGTTTTTATTTTCATCAATATTTACGTAACTGTAACGAGTAACTGATAACATGTCCCAAATAAAAACAGGTAAATACTGAAGGGATTTAGAAACTTGGTGTGAGTAATACATTTATACATACACAAGTGCTTTTCTAAATTCGTCTTGTGAGAGCAGGAGTAGTTACAACGGGAGCAAGATAATCGTTTTTCCACGTGATGGGTCTTCAGATCTGTCAACGAATTAAAAAAAATACCGCTAAGTAAGGCTCAAGAAGAATTTTTTAAAAATATATAGATTAATAAATTAAAGGACAGTAAACTTCATAAATACAAAAAATAGGATTGCACGATTTGTTGAATCTTACAATGAAAATCAGTTATACCTGCTGTCTGGTTAATTCTTCCAAAGCTCTCTGAGCATTCCTTTTTATCATCCGGCAGGTCAGGGTCAATTTCCATAAAAGGAAATCCGCCTTTATCTTCTTCGCGGGGTCCTGGTTCCACCTTAAAGGTAACGGTCTCCGAATTAATGTTACCTGAAAAACCAAAATAATAATATGTACATTATCACTGGCATGCAATATTTTATATATAATATTCACGTAAACTCAAAAAATATCGTAACTAGTCACTAAGGCGAGTAACCACCCAACCTCTCACCTGAACCTTACTGATCAAAACCTAAACATATATTAAGTTATTAGTTGAAAAAGAAATGTCACAGGAGAACAAAATTTTACATTTTTAATTAATTGTTTTTGTGTTTAATTCGTAAAACTCCATTTTAATTTTTAGAAATTTAAATAGAATTAAATTTGATAATGTTATTATCTAGTTCTGCAAGCATTTTTGAAGTCTCTTCAAAATTCGCAGAACATCTCTTTGTGAATAATCACGCTCCACTTAAAAAAAAACCAGCCAAAACCATTACATATAGAACGAAAGAGTCTTAGATTAAATTTGCTTGAACAATTAGCTTTAATAAACGAACGAATGACCCCAACAAAACGCTTATTAATAAAGTAAGGAAAATTATTTATTTTCCACTACTTAGTATGTTTACCAAACCTAAACAATGTAATGCACTTAATTGAGTCATATCAATAACGTCATTCTTAACTGGTAATAAATCAATTTAGACACCTTGAAAAATTGACATTCAAAATATTATATTATAAATAAGTCGTCCGTAAGTGGCTTCACTACAGTTTGAAAATGAATTTACAAGTTAAAACAGCTGTAACTAAAATATATTCTAAAATACTTGCAGAACTTGATAATAACATTATCAAATATAATTTTAATTGAATTTATAAAAATTACTTTTTTACTCCAAATAATGGCAGAAATAACTGGCTAAAGTAAATAGAATTCGTTCCTTAGCAACCAGCATACACATTTTTGCATAAAAACTTTTAATTAAACTTTTTACGATTAAAGATACCATTGATTAACCCTATAAACAATAACTATAAAGCATAAATTTGGATTGAGTATTTGAGATCAATTTAAGAAATGAGATTGTCATAGATGTCGGCTTCAAGGAATAATTCTTCAAGAAGGAAAGATATAGCTCTCGGGCAAATTCGGTATGTAGTTTGGTTGTTTTTAGTCAACGGAAAGATATTTTTCTTGTTTAAAACGTATGTATTTTGAATTCATAATAAAACATGTAGCTTATAACGTGTCCCAAATAAGATAAGGTGAAACTTGAGGACTCCAGAACTTAATATGAGCAATATAAGTAAAGAGTGTTGTAGTACGGCAGTTGCCTGCAAAGACACATTTTAAGATAAATACCAAATAAACTTACGCACGGAAGAGAGGACGTTGTGAATAAGGCAATCATATGTGCTGTCTAAAACAAACATGGAATCAGAACAGGTGCGGTTCTACACTTTTCGTGATTTATAGTGTAAAGATTGAAAAATATGATATTATTTATGTTGTTGAAGCGGAAAATAATTTTCTTTATTAATTTCATTATCTTGGACAAAGATTTTTCAGTCTCGGGAGGAGCTAAATAAAAAATCTTCATACAAAAAAAAAAATTTTAAATTGAAATTCATTTTCAGATACTACATCTATAATGTTCACATCCAACATTTATCAGAAATTCAATCCAACAGATGCAAAGAAAATGTATCCAAAGTTTATATGTTATGCAAAACTAACTGGCTGTCTCAGAACTCTCCGCAAATTGCGAAAATTCCTTCTTTACATCTGGGAGGTCGAAATCTATATCCGTATTCGACATTACATCTTCGCCTTCTTCCTGGGACCCTGGTTCCTTCTTTATGGTAACAGTATCAGGATTTAGTAGATCCATGGCACTGCTGTGGTAGCGTAATTGGTTCAAACTCAAGTAAATGTACCTGAAACAGAACACAGTTTTAACGGGAATATAATTCGAATAAGCTTTAAATATTTGATAAATAGAAAAAAGTAAAACCATTATTAATAATTTGTTTAATTCTTCGAATTTGCCGAAAGGCTAAATTAATGATCTAATTTTATTGTTCGAAGTTATTTTTAAACAGAATTACTTTCAATTTAATAATACAATATTTAAACAAAAAGATGGCTTAGCGATGGGTAGTAGTACGAGCCCTTTGATTGCAGATATTTTTGTTAATAATATAGCGTATAAGATTTTTAATAGCGGTGCGCTTTTACTTAAGAACGTTTATTGCTGGAAAAGTTATGTCGATGATATAGTATGCATTTGGTTAGGTACAGAAAGGCAACTGAACATGTTCTTGAACTTTTTTAACGAAATTTCATAAAAACATTCAATTCACACTAGAAATAGGTAAAGAGAAGAGTTTAAATTTCTTAGATCTAAATTAAACATTAATAGGTAATAAAATAGATTTCAATATTTTCCGTAAAGATACGTACACCGATATTGTTATAGATAATAATTCATCAAATCATCCTTATTCTCAAAAACTCGCGGCCTTTCACTATATGATTAATAGATTCAATTTTGGAGGCGGGAATGGGTACCGCCGCCCAGGGAACCTTTATTTGATAACCAACACCTCTGCCATAGGTCACCCCAGTGGTTCGCTACGTATGGTGATTTAGCAGGGGTGCCCGGGTTCATGGCGTGAGGTTTGCCAAGGTCTTGGATGACCAGGATACACTGAACCCCAGATTTCTACCCACCCCTTAAAGCCTTTTCCATCCCAGAACTCTCCTCTCCTACCTTTCCCTAAAAAAAACCCCTCCACACAGCATCCCCAAAGATGACATAGGCTCTGAGGGAAATTATTTTCCTCAGGGCCTCCTGTGTGGAGCTCATGTAAAAAAATAGATTAATTACGATTCCTTTGTCTGTTCCGAATTACACTTTGGAATTAAATCTCATTAAACAAAAAGCAGTTAATAATGGTTATTCTACTAAATTAATAGATCAAATAATAAATAAAAAAATAAACAGTTTTTCTAAATAAATAAATAAATCAATGGCGTAGAATTCTATTCGTTTATAATAATATGTCATAAATAATTAGTAACAATATTCCCGGTACTATACAACCAGCCTGCTACTATATACCTGCCCTGGTACTGCAGAGGTGCGCTGCAGAAATAGCTCCAATTTTGACGAAGCTTTTTAAATTGTCCCTGAAGACTGGCTCTGTGCCCTCTGGTTGGAAAAAAGCGGTTATCCATCCTATTCCAAAGAAGGGTGACCGCTCCAACCCGGCCAACTACCGTCCCATAGCGATCACATCAGTTCTGTCTAAGGTGATGGAACGTGTGATCAACGACAAACTGCTCACATACCTCGAGAAGAACAAAATTATTAACGACCGTCAATACGGATTCCGGCGGAACCGCTCGTGCGGTGATCTTCTCGCGTATGTGACGCATGTTTGGGGGCGATGCCTGGAACGTTTCGGTGAGACCCAAACGGTTGCACTGGACATCTCCAAGGCCTTTGACCGGGTTTGGCACCGAGGACTTGTCAACAAACTGCATTCTTACGGACTTCCCGCATCCTTGTGTATGTGGATTGCCGACTTCTTGAGGGAGAGGTCGATTCAGACGGTAGTCGATGGTTTCACTTCTTCCTCACACTCGATAAATGCTGGCGTCCCGCAGGGATCGGTTCTGTCTCCGACTTTGTTTTTGTTGCACATCAACGACCTTTTGTCATGTGCACCAATTCACTGTTACGCGGATGACAGTACAGTTCATGATAGCTTTTTGTTTGACAAGCCCCCAAAGGGCTCACAAACTCCAACAGCTCGTAGGGCTTTGAAGCAAAGAATGGACGGTTACCTCGAGAGTGTTTTCTCTTGGGGTAAAAATAATCTCGTTGAATTTAATGTTTCAAAGACCCAATCTTGTCTGATTACGTCTAAAAGGGATCGAAATGAAAATCTAGTCTCTTTCAACGGAAGCAATCTTCCGAACAGGCCCTCCATTGATATGCTTGGTGTAACCCTAAGTGACCAGCTCAGGTATGGGGGCTCCATCGAAGCCAGAGTAAAGTTAGCCTCCCAAAAACTGGGCGTACTGTACAGGGCCCGCAGATACTTTAATAGTACACAACTGCTAACCTTGTACAAATCACAAGTACGCCCCACGGTTGAATTTGGCAGCCATCTCTGGTCTGGAGCTCCAAAATACCTGAAAAATACCCTCGACTCTGTGCAGAAACGGGCGGTCCGTTTGATAGATTCTCCCATCTTAACAGACGGATTGCAATCTTTAGAGCACAGGCGTCGGGTGGGAATGCTATCCTTGTTCTACCGGTATTACAATGGAAGATGCTCTGAAGAACTAGCATCATTGATCCCTTCGGCACCGGTGCATAGTCGGGAAACACGCCAAACGCGTGCCCAACATTTGTACACGGTTGACATTTGTCACATGAGAACGGGTCGTTTCTTCGACTCGTTCTTGTGTTCAACAGCTCGGCTGTGGAATGATTTGCCGGCCTCTGTGTTTCCTCCTTCCTACAACATGGGTCTCTTCAAGACCAATGTTCATTCCTTCCTCTCCTCAAAAAGACTCTCCACACAGCATCCCAGATGACATAGGCCCTGAGGGAAATTATTTTCCTCAGGGCCTCCTGTGTGGAGTTAATGTAAAAAAAAAAAAAAAAAAGCATTTTATACAAATAATAAATTTAAAAAAATCATCCTTAACAACAAAGATAGTGACATTAAAACAAAAAAAAATCAGGCATTTATTTACTCAATTGTAAAGACTGTAATTGTTTTTATATAGGTAGAACAAATATAAACTTTGAAGTAAGGGTTAAAGAACATCTCAGGGCATTAAATGGCAATAGCGAATCTGAGTTCGCAGATCATTTATTAAAAAATGATCATAATTTTAACAAAAACCATGGACTTGATGTATGTAATATACGGGTTATAAGGCATCATGGATAAATAATTTAGAGATTTTAGAAATTAGGAAAAATGTAAATAATAAAGTACCTAGACATAATTAATAAGCAGCAAATTTTTATAAACTCTCTTTTGAACCTTTTCCCACTTAACCGGTCTTTCCCTGCTAATGACTTTGAAATCCCTAATTTTAATAAAGTTCCCCCAATCTTACCCCTTCCCCCTCCCTCTACCCTTTCCGCCCATATGTGATCTATGTTTAATTTTTAAGTTTAGTATACATTTGATCCTGGTGATGTGAACATCGTTCACGAAACATGTAGATTGTGTATAAATAAAAGTGATGTAAACAAAGTTATTTGTCTTTTCATTAAAATAAATAATGCCATCCCAAAGTGAAAACCTTTCCGAAGAAGTTTTTTTCGAAAAATTAATTTAAATATTTGTTTTCGAAAACATTGAAGTAGTATACATACGAGGGTGGGTTTTTAAGTTCGCGGAATGGGGGTAAGGAGTGAAAATAAAAATCTGAAATTATTTTTCCTTTTCAATTTATTCACCTGCTAGCCTAATACATTTTTCGGATCTTTCATTTAACTTATGTATAATATTTGTAAAATAATATTTGTCTTTGTCTAAAAAATACGCCGAAATAATATCATACACTTCTTCATCACTTAAAAACTTTTTCCCACGAAGTTCTTTTTTCAAGTTTGGAAATTGGTAATAATCACTGGGAGTCAAGTCAGGACTGTAGAGTAGGTGTGGCAAAGTTTTGAAGGCCACCTTCTGCAGGGCAGCCACCGGAGGACACCTTTGGTCAATTTTCCCCTTTTTTCCTCCTTGATGGCTTTCTTTCATTACTCTACGATTGAAGCGTAATAATCTCCGGTTATGGAGACACCGTTATCTTTGTAATCGATCAACAGGTTTGCTTCAGAGTCCCAAAAGACTGTCGTCATGATTTTCCCAGCCGATTGTGACACCTTAAACTTTTTGAGTGGTGGTGTGCCTTTCTGTGCAACTGCATTGAGTCCTGTTTAGACTCAGGTTCATAATGATGAACCCAAGTTTCATCGCCAGTAACAATTTGAGCAAAACTCCATCTTTGTCTTCCCTGCAGAGCTTCACACAGCATCCGCTAAGTCTAATATTCATCTTTAAAGTATTTTTAAAGAATTGCGCTAATGTTTTATGTTATCCGCTAAGTCTAATATTCAAAACTTCTTTGTCTTCTGGTATTTTTCCACTAGAATGGAAAAGTTCATATATTTTGCCTATATTAAAAAAAGGCGAAAATTACAGACCGATCTCTAAATTAAATGTAATGGGTAAACTTTTTGAAAAGATTGTTTTCGATATCATTTTTCCTTGTATAAGACCACACATCATTTCGAATCAACACGGCTTCGTGAACAGAAAATCAACAGAAACTAATCTATGCGAATTTGTTGACACAGTCCTTGTTGCTATGGATAACGGTTTTCAAGTCGATGTAGTCTACACAGACTATTCCAAAGCCTTTGATAAAATCCCACACAGCATTTTAATTGAGAAAGTCGAAGCAATGGGTATACACGGTGACCTCCTTCGTTGGTTAGCCTCTTATCTCGACAATCGTACGCAAGCTGTAACTGTACTGGGGTTCTGCTCTAGCTTTGTCCCCGTAACCTCAGGAGTTCCCCAAGGATCTCACCTTGGCCCCCTTTTATTCAAGATTTTTATGAATGATGTTAACAAAACTATTCGTAATTCTCAGCTGTTCCTATATGCGGATGACAAAAAGATTGTCAAAATCATTAAATCTGAGATGGATTGTATAGAGCTCCAGGATGACCTGAACTCCCTGGTCAATGTGTATTGTTTAGAAAACCGCCTTCTTTTGAATGCAGATAAATGTTTCGTCATATCTTATTCTCGAAAGAAAAACACTATACTATATCCGTACATAATTAAAAACACTCTTTTAAATAGGGTAAATGTAATTAGAGAACTTGGAGTTCTATTAGACAGTAAGCTTCTTTTTCAATCTCACGTCGAGCACATCACGTCTAAGGCTTTGAAAAAGCTAGGATTTATACTTAGAGTAAGTTCTGTTTTCAAAAATCCACAAACATTTAATATTCTCTACATATCATACGTCAGAAGCCACTTAGAGTATGCTTCAACAGTATGCCAGTGGCGTAGCTAGCATGGGTGGCACCCGGGGCGGAAAACGTGGTGTCACCCCCTTCCCCCTCATTAAAGTTTACTTTGAGAAATTTAAAACGCAAATTTCGATCTCCTTATATATAAAAACATTACAAGCTAGTCAAATGTGTAAACAAAACAACAATTTTTTTTGGGAATCCCGACCGACCGAGCCATAGAGCCACAAATAACAGAGTTTCGAGTGGAGTCTTCAATTCTAATATGCTGCAAAATTCTGAAGAAAATCATTTGCTGGCATGAAAACATCATTTTGACAACCCATATTTAAGTTAAAACCAGTTTTGTGTTCTGAGTGTAACGTAAAATTTCAAATGTAAAATATTAAAGGTGTAGGTCCTCAGCTTTAATTATTAATGCACGCAGTACACGAAAATGGTTTTCCTCGATCTTTGCAGCATATAGTTGCAACTTTCAAATTTTGCACGTGGAACTCGAAAATGATTTCCTTTGAAATTTCATTTGAAACTCTGTTCATCTGCGGACCCTTTTCGAAGGAAACCATTCCCGAGTTCCATTATTGCAAGATATGAAAGTATCAGACTATATGCTGCAAATACCGGAGGAAAACCATTTTTTTGTGATGGGTGTAGTTATAACTAAAAACGAGTTACCGAATACAGATTCAACCTTACATTTTAATCAGTTTTGAATTAATAATTAATAAGGTTAAATTTTTTTTTTTTCAATTTTAATTTTTCAAGATTAATCCTTAAGTTTAAACATATTAAAAAAATTGCTGGCGTGAAAATATAATTTTAACTACCCATTCTTAAGTTAAAACCAGTTTTGTGTTCACAGTGTAATTATAAAATTTTAATTGTGAGATAGTGAAGGTGTGAGTCCTCAGCTTTAAATATTAATGCACGCAGTACACAAAAATGATTCAACTCCGATCTTTGTAGCACAAATTCTTCAACTTTCAAATCTTGCACGTGGAACTCGAAAATGGTTTCCTTTGAAATTTCATTTGTAACTCTGGTCATCTGCGGACCCATTTTGAAGGAAACCATTCCCGAGTTCTATTATTGCAAGATATTCCCCGAGTTGCAAGATATGTTTCAGACGATGTGCTGCAAATATCGGAGGAAAACCATTTTCATGATATCCCCGAGTATGCAAGATAAGTTTCAGACGATGTGCTGCAAATATCGGAGGAAAACCATTTTCATGTTTTGGGTGAAGTCTTAATTAAAATGAGTTACCGAATACATATTTAATGTTAAATTGAAACCAGTCTTGAGATGTGCTTAAAATTTGAGTTGCACACCGTACTCTCAAAAAATTCGAAAGAAAACCATTTGCTTGTTCCGTGTGTAGCTTTTAGATTCTCACACAGACTGACTGGAAATCTGGAAACATGTGAGATTAGTATAGGCCGGGTCAACGAATAAATACACCGTCAAGATGCCGTACTCACGTAACGGCGTTAATCAAAAAACTTTTTATTTTTCAAAATTAGGACTAAGGCAAAAATCTGATTTAAGGATTACTAGTTTATCGATTATACTTATACATGTAATTATGCATTAAAATATGCAGTATCTTTATTTTTAAAAACTCATACTAGAATTTGGATAATACCGAACCTAATATTGGATAAAATAATTTAGGCATTATGATTTACAGCGCTAGTAATGCGAAGGTGATCTCTTATCCAAAGAATCGACAACTGATCGAAAACTGAGGGTGCTCTTACAATTGGTAGACAAATTATCTTAGCTTGGGAAACTACCCAAGTGTAAGTAGCTAATCGTTTGGTGTAAATGCTGTCGGAAGTTGACTTGGTAATCTGTGTAAATAGCGCTTATTTAACAAATTCAAAATGCATATTTCGAATTCATAAAAAACGTTTTCTGAAAACCTCCTAATTACTTATTATTCCTTATTTATTTATTCATGTACACAAAACAATATAATAAAGAAAAAAAGCAACGTTTTTCTTCAAACAGTTTTCAATCGGTTCTGGTATAATTGCATTCAAGTTTTGCGTCTATTAGAAAAGTGAACTGTCAAAAATCCACTTACCTTGTTTTTTTTAAATGATTTTTCAGCACTAATTAAAACGCAAATAGAAGAACAAATTTTTCACTCATTCAAGTCAGTCAGTAGATAACAATTCACTTCACGAGTTTACGTTTACGTTAAAAATAACATTACGAAAATAGAATGATACAAGGAATATTTCGGGAAATCCCCGACTGAGCAACACTTCGAGCTAGGAACGAAAATAAAAAAATATATATATTATTTCGGGAATCCCCGACCAAACGAGCTAAAGAGCTAAATAACAGTTCTAGCGTAAAATATTTTTTGCGGCAATTTTGCACTTTCATAATTTTTTCTCCACGTCCGAGTGTCACCCCCCCTCGGGTGGCACCCGGGGCGGTCCGCCCCCCCTCGCTACGCTACTGTGGAACCCTCATTGTTCTACATATAAATCAAATATAGAAAGAGTCCAGAAAAAGTTTTTGAAATATGTTTCGTTTCGCATGCGAAATGATGTAAATTATGTCTCTATGAACCTCAAAACCCTTGATCAACGCAGAGATATCAGAGACCTAGTAATGCTTTATAAGATAATCCACAATTTTATTGATAGCCCTTACCTATTACAAAATATTAATTTCAGATGTCCAATAAGAGTCACTCGATCTCCAGACATATTTTATATTCCTAAGAGCAATGCTAATTATCTTCAAAATGTGTTTATAAGAAGAAGCTGTAGCACTTTCAATAGATTATGCACAGACATTGACATGTTTAACACGAACTTGCCAACTTCATAAAATTCGTAAAAAGTAATATTTAACGGAAAACTTAATGTTTCATTAATTCCTTATTTTCATTTTTTTTTTCATTTTCATTACATTTTCTTTTTTGATTTCAGCAGTTTGCATTAAATAACCTCTTCGAAAATGTTACAGTATATATTACCCTTGAAAATACATTTTTTGTAGATTTAAGTGAGTAGATGCACTTTTTCAGAACTGTTTATATTACATACTGTTATGAACCACGTTGCGCGCCAGTTGTTATGGGCAGAACGCATAACTGCTCTACAATATGTCCCCAGGCCAGCTCACGGTAGAGACAAAAGTACCCTCTATCTCAGAGGGCAGGTCGCACGAATGCGTCGGGATCTCTCTCTCTCTCTCCTTCTCTCTCCCACAATCGTCTGGGAATACTCACTGGGGAAAGGCTCCTGCCGTGGCAGATTAACAACAGGATGTAATTAATAGACTCATGTATTGTAAATTCAAACACAGTACAAGGGTTATTACAGCACAATTCAATTCAAGTGATGCATGTTACACAAACCTAGCTATCGAGTTAATATCTCATGATCCCTGTCAACGAAACTTTCTGAGTGGTGGCTTTACGCGAGAGTTCAAACAGTCTATCGTTACGGACACATTAAAGAGGGTAAATCAGAGGACAGCTTACATGGTGATTGAAGAATCCTTCGGCTCTCGGGTTCAGCAGGGCTCATCCCGAGTCTAGGACAGGTCCCGAAGTTCACAGGCATGGTAGAACACCAGCGCTAACACTCGTATGTACTTTAATTACATCGCAGATGTTACTGCGTTTAATTTGATCGGGCTAGTTAGCCGCGAACTGTATAGTTCGCGGAGGAGTGTCACGTGCGCCTGAGACGGCTTGTACTACTCGACTGGTGGCGGCGCGGCGGAGCGTGCCGGAATGCCGAGGGGAGAGGAGGTAGGTAACAGGAAACAGCGGGGAGCAACGAGTTGTTGCCCGCAGCGGTTTGTTTTTAGGGACTCGCGTTGGCGCTCCCTGTTGCTCTAAAAACGTACCATAACACTTCCCCCCGCGCTTGGAAAAAAAGCGACGTGGCAATGGAGCTGTAGGGAAAAAAAATCCTCTTATGCTTCCATCGGGGTTTTGAGAGATTCGTTGCTTGAGAGATTGCCTAGCTAGAACATACAGTTTATGCTATAGTTTAGGTCACAATGTTTGTAGGGAATGGATGGGGGTACATGGAATGTTTGGAAAAGACAGCTTTGGGGAGAGTACATGGTGTAAAACAACATACAAGGTTATGCAATTGAAAATAACAATACACATGGTTATGCAATTGAAAATAATGACAATACATTTGTACAAGAGAAGAGAAAAGGTGTGATTCTAAAGTTTCATTGGTCTGGGAGCTAAGTTTGCGAAGCGTGGATTTGTTTGGTTTCGGAGAATTTCGAAGAAAAGGACGTGGTTTCACAGATTCTAAGGATTACAATATCACTGTAATCAGACCCATTTGAGATAACACTCAAGAGTACACTTGGGCCTTAGAAAACACTTGGTTTGGTCGAAAACGTTGAAGTTCACGAAGTGGAGACTGTGGTTGCTGTGCCGCGACTATGGTTACAGAGGCCATTGAAGAGAAGAATCCAGTATCTGCAGACATGCCAGTACGAATCCTAAGTGTTATTATGGTAAACACGGATCGTATATAATGGTTATTGAAGCATAGTGTAGCTCAAGATAACTTGTATTGGTACGCATTCAGCGAATACTGGTGGGTCAAGGTAATGATGGTTTACACATGACGATATATGCGTCACTGCATGACAGAGCAAGGGACGGCAAGGTTGGCATTGATAGCAAGAGTAAGAGCAAACCTAGGAGCTAGCGTGCTCAGAAGGTAGTTTAGAGTGTCATAATGTATAGTGGGACAACTCGGCTTGCTGTGGCACGACAAGACAACATACATATGAGCGGTATGGTCTGTGCTTTTAGGAACAAATGCGTAGAAAATGGCAGCAGGAGGGACCTTGTAACCACAGCGCGTGCTGTCAGGAAGTGAAGCTCAGCTTGGCTGTTGATGATGACATCCGCCTGGGCTTCTTTTTAAATCCGGGAGAAATTATTATTAGAGCAAAATTCTTGAAGTTTACCTGCCTAGGGACCAATGAAGAAAAGGTTTGGAGAGAAACAAAATGTGTCCAGAAAATGAAATAAACGAAATTTAGCCACCGACTCAGAGAGTGACGAAGAGAGATTCCTAACTAAATTGTGATTACAAGAACATTTTCCTTTTTCAGGAAGACTTGGCGTTTGCCGAGTGACAATATGTCTTGGTTAAAAAACAACCGGCCCTCTATGGCCTATGTTAACATAAGATGGTAACATTTTCGTAGAATTTCAAAGAACAAGACAAAGAATCGTGAACTAGTCACGGCAGAGGGAAACCAATTCATGAATAAAGGTTGTCAAAAAAGAGACAGACGTTACGCCAAGTGCATATCGTACATATCCAACATTCATGAATGTGTTTCGTAGAATTGAGAAAGAGAAAAAAGGTGAGACATATGCAGAGATGGAGGGGGAAAACCTGTAGATAACCGGACAGTTACCTATTCGAACTCCAAGTGAGGGCGAAATATGGTCAACGACAGATTTTTCACTTCATAACATACGTCTGAGAACATGGGGGAATGGGGGAGGAGGGGAGGAGGGAGACGAGTTACGAAATTTGCTAGAGACTGGACTAATTTCCAATTCAAACTCTATGTGAAGATGAAACATAATCAACCAGCAGATTTCCTGACTCTTTACATTTATTAAAGGAGGAGAGATTTGAATACACATTATAACAAAGAGGCTAATCTTTCGCGTGTATTGGGCAAAAGATTAGGGGTCATTTTAAAACTTCTACATGATTGTGAGAAAAGACAGACCCTTGCTCCAATTTCACAAACCTGGGGGTTTTCTTATTCGTTCTCCAGACAACGAGTTAGGTGGTTTTGTGCTCAATCGATTAACTCCCACAGCACTATGCCCCATAATTGACAGTGAAGCTGAAAACTAGTCCTTTTGGGATAGTAGATATTCCTGGGCTTCTTTCCTTTTGCAAAGAAGTAAAAAAACAGGAAGTCCACGGGCATCGGCGTTGAATGACAACAAAAGGGTTGTGGACTACATTTCGTAGATCGCACACAAAAGGGTTTGATATTATTTCGTTCGCACGACTCATGGTAAGTGTTTTAACGTCTCCACGTATAGTGTACAAAATATGTAAGTACATACAAGATACAACTCAATTATAGACAGAAGTCAAAGAGTTTATACAAAGCATCTTAAAGAGGATGGCAAAGCCGATATTATGTCGTTCACACGAATCACGGTAAGTGTTTTAACGTCTCCACGTATAGTGTACAAAATGAACGATTTACAACAAATTTGCCCAGTATTGAAAGACAGTAGCCCAATTACGTTCGAAAATGTGGGTCCCCATTCAATACAGACGGCGGGTGGAATGAACGATTTACAACAAATTTGCCCAGTATTGAAAGACAGTAGCCCAATTACCTACGTTCGAAAAAGTGGGTCCCCATTCAATACAGACGGCGGATTAAGCGGTTCTCATGCCAAAAGACACACGACCAAAATAGAATATACAAAACGGTACTCATGACAAATATGTCACACGACCCACTCAATAACGTTTAGCTATGAGCAAAAGTGATTATGACGAACTTCTCGTATTGTGGCAGGTATTTTAAGGATCCCTCCTATAATGTAACAGGGTTACGTTTAAATACAACACAATAAACGTTAACAATGCTTGTTTTAACACAGTATATGAAGATTTGTTAGATTAACTAACTCCGTAGCCCAGGAGCGTACGATAGAGTAACAAGGAGGTAAACAATTTAATGTCACTTCATATGTTATAAAGGCGGGGTGATGACAGAGTACATTTCTGTTTACACCATGTGACAAACAAAGACAGACCTATATGGTTTTACATACTGTCTGTTGTAGCAACTTCAGTGGGAACAAACAAAAGGGACCAATAGTGGTTTTACATACCCTTTGTGCAGTTACATCATACCGGGTTATGTGCAATTTAGGTTGCAAATACTTGGTTAAAAGGCGAAACAAGAGTTGAATGCCTAAGTTTACAAAACGATTGTCAAACAAAATATTGATGATTCACGTTAAACTGCGGTTATTTATGTATGGAAAACAGGGCTGTCGTTAGGTTTTATTAACCTTTTCCGTCAGGGCTGAGGCATGTAATACAAGACATACATGTTGAGAAGAGGGACAAATCGAGGACTTCTTATAACAACAAAAGACCGAGTATTTGGTTTTACGTACTTTAGTTGAAGCGGGCCCAAGAAGATTTGTATAAGGGTGGAAAGACCAATTTAAAGGCTTTTCCTTTATTTATATACATATGATTTCAAAATGGACGTGTCAAAATCCAATTTGTTAGCAAAGAGCTCGGGTAGGACGCCATCAATTTTTTAACATTTGAGAAAAATTGAAAACTACTGTACACAAGGAATGTGATTATGTGAGTAACCACTTATTTTTTTACCATGATGAGTAAAATATGGAGCTTGTTAAGATGGTTTACTTGTCCTGGGTCGTGATTTAACGCTTTGGAGTTTACCAAATCCGACTTTAGAACGACGCTCCAGTACTTACAGAACATAAAAGAAAAATTTTTTGAAGAGATTCCTTCCGATATGATGAAAAAAAAAACAACAAACAAAAATGGTGAAAATTACAATATTGCATTACATAGCAAGGCGTGCCATGGCATGAACGTTGCGTAGTGTGAGGGGTTGAGAGGCAATGATTTGGGTTCATGACTCCCAGACACTGTGACTCGACGGGTGTCTCTGCTCTAAAGTGATCAATTTTAGAACAGGTGAGAAAAAAAATAAATAAAAAACGTGTGAAACAAAAATTACGGTGGTTGCCAATTCACGAACATGAACGGGGTAAACTACACCGTGGAGTGTACATAAATTTACAAAAATGATTTTTTTAACAATATTCGTTTTATCAACGAAAGGGTGGACATGTAATTGACACTTTACACGCCAGACATTGTAAGACTTCAATGTGCTTACAAAAAGGGTTGTGGTGATACACACTGGATCATTTTGAGTTTGCTGAGATAGTGGGGGTAGTTTTACTCGACTCCTCACTTCCAGTCTTTGCGATATCCTTAATATGGTAATTACCAATGTGCCTTCCAGAGAAGTCAGACAAAGAGTACACTAGATCTGATATCTTTCTTAGAACTTTGGCCTTCACGAAACGTGGTGCCAGCTTGGCAGAGAAATACGTGGCTCCTTGGGAAAGTGTGTTGTTCTTTCTCCAAACTATGTCTCCTGTGTTGAAGGTGACATGTTTCCTACGTAGGTTGTATCTGTCCGCACTCTTTTGATGAGCCAGGAGTAAAGCATCAGTGACTTCACTGTAGATGGCCGACAGTTCTTCCAGACGATGGGCATAGTCCGCGGTAGGGTTGCTAGTGGCGGCAATTGACGTAGGAAAGTTTGTGTCCCTATGTAGAGAACCGTGAACAACTTGTTCCATACCGTGTTTTAAGAAGAAAGGTGTGTAACCAGTGGCCAGGTTAACCGTGTTGTTCATAGCAGCCTGAATTTTATCTAGGTTTTTACACCAAGTGCGTTGATCTTTATCAACTAGAATAGCCAGAGCTGTGTTGATTGTCTGGTTATAACGTTCGACAGTGTTATTTTGTGGGGTATACAAGGTATTATAGTAAATGTCCTTGATTCCGTATTTGGCAAGAAAATTTTTGAATTCTTGAGCAATAAATTGTTTTCCGTTGTCAACTATTACGGTTCTGGGTGTTCCGTAAGGTATAAAAATGTGTTTTTCCAGAAGTTTGATGATGGCGGACGCATTGGCTCTTTTTAAAGGGAAGATCCAACAGAATTTAGTGAAAACATCCACTACACTAAGTATGTGCATGTGTCCGGCATAACTTCGAGGAAAAGGTCCGACGAGGTCCATTGACAATGATTGTAGGGGTCTGTCGGCACGTTTGGGATTACCCATTAGGCCGGCAGGTGCTGCCGTGCTATGTTTATAAGCTTTACAAGTTTCACATTTAGAGATGTAATTGCGAATTTGCTTAAAGAGACCAGGCCAGTAATACTTCAAGGTGATCTTTTTATACGTCTTGAAATTTCCTGGGTGTATGGAGTCGGGAGCACTATGATTGTCAATGATTATTTGTTCTCTACCTTCGAGGGGAACGACAAGTTTCCACGAGTAATCTTCGAGGATGGATAGTGGTGCCTTGCAATTACGGTATAATTGTCCTTCTTTTATGATAAAGTTAGGAAACTTTTGTTGGTTATTTTTACAACCTTCGAAGATTTTCAAGTACCATTCATCTTTTGTAGATGGAGGGGGGGCAATTGTGTCAACATTTAATGAAGCTAGTTCAATTCTTGAAAGGGCGTCGGGAACAATATTGTCCGCGCCTTTACGGTGAACAACATCAAAATTGTATTGAGACAAACGGGAGGACCAGCGAGCGAGCCTACCGGAGGGATTACTTAAAGAGATCAACCATTTCAAACTACTATGGTCTGTGACTACAGTAAATTTGCTACCGTCTATGTAACCGCGGAAATGGTGAACAGAATCCAATACAGCCAATAACTCTTTTTCGGTAATTCCGTAGTTTTTCTCGTGTTTGTTTAGTGTGCGGGAAAAATACGCTACAGGGTGTTCGCCATCTGGGAATTCTTGAGTAAGAACTCCACCGATTCCTACATTGGATGCGTCCGTGTGGAGGGTAAAAGAGAGTGCAAAATCCGGGCAATTCAGAACGGGAGCTTTTTGAAGGGCATCTTTTAAAGTTGTAAACGCTTCTTCAGCTTCGACAGACCATCGGAAATTGCTGACACCTTTACGGATGCCGGTAATTTTATTTAAGGGGGCTGCAATAGTGGAAAAGTCTTTGATGAATCTCCTGTAGTAACCTGCGAGTCCAAGGAAACCTTTGACTTCCTTCGCGTTCTTGGGACGGGGAAAATTTGCCATGGCTTCCACCTTAGCGGGGTCTGTTCTTAGGCCTTTTTCGTCGACAATGAATCCCAAATAACGTAGACGGGACTTACAGAATTCAGACTTCTTCAAGTTGATGGTTAAACCAGCGAACTTGAGTTGTTGGAAAACTTTTTCCAGCATTAATAGGTGTTTTTCAAAGGTATCGCTGACGATGATGAGGTCGTCAAGGTAACAAAACAGGCTGTTATCGACTTCAGGACCGAAAAGTTTGTCCATCAGTCTTTGTAACTCGGCGGGGCTATTTTTTAGACCAAAGGGTAATCTTTTAAAATGGAACATTCCCCTACCAGGTACAACGAAAGCAGTTTTTTCGCACGATTCTGCGTCCAAGGGTATTTGCCAAAACGCTTTGCTGAGATCGACAGAAGAGATGAACTTGGCGTTACGCAGCTTGTCTAAGGTTGCGTGAACGTGAGGTAAGGGATACGCATCAGCTTCCGTGCAAGAGTTTAAACGTCTACTGTCGAGACAGAAACGTGCAGAGCCGTCTTTTTTAGAAACCAAAAGAGTTGGGTTGGTCCATGCACTTCTGCTGGGAACCACCACACCCATTTTTAACATTTCGTCAAGTTCATTTTCTAAAAGTTTAAGTTTTTGGGGGGCTAAGTTGTAATAACGTTGCTTTATGGGTGGGCCATTGGTTTTGATATGGTGCTCAACCAAATCTGTCAAACCTAATCCGCATTTTTCGAAGGATATTGATTCGAATTTATTGACCATTTCCTTTAGTTGGAGAGCCTGGTCCGTGCTTAAATTTTCGTGAGGTATTATTGTGCGGATCTCACTAATTTGAGCGGCAGTGGAGGTTTCGCCAAGAGTATTAAATACTTGGGGAGCAACATTGAATGCCTTCCAGAAGTCAACGCCAAGGATGAAATTCTGGGATATAGAGGGCACTATTAGAAAGTTGATTGTAACTATTTTATTGTTACAATTGATTGGCAGGGCCAGGGCACCGATGACCGGCTGAGAAACATTGTCCGCAGTCGTCAGGAGTGTCGATTGGGGTGAAATTTTAAAATCACTGTTAACAAAAGGCAGGTGAGCATTGTTGCCAAGACAGCTGACAGATGCCCCACTATCGAGTAATCCGGAAAAGGTCACATTGTTAACAGAGAAAGAAGCATAGGGTCTCCCATCTTTAGCTTGTTTGCAACAAACCGAAGAAACATTTAAGGTCTGGTTAAAATACTTAATGTGTGCTAACCAATCAGTCCATTCTTTAGACCTTGGTTCAGAATGGGTGCCTGAGAGGTTATTATTTAGTTTTTTGGCCTCTTCATGTAGAAATTTGGTGGGGGCTTGGAGAGATCCACCTGAGGTCTGACATCGCTTGGGTTTTGTAACCTTTCCATGTCGTGTCTTGATTTCTTGAAAATATTGCGCAGTTCGTCGCGTGGAGGAGAGCGGTCCCTAGAGTGATGTCTCTTGGAAGTTCGGGGTTCCTTGGATTCCAGAAACTTCGCTTGCTTGAAACAAGTAGTGGCCAGATGGCCTACTTTTTTGCAAAAAGAGCATACTTTTTTGTTGTCGAATTCTGGTTTTAAACCAGACGAACGGCTTGGCACAACTACATTATTAGACACATTCTTTATGTTCTTCCTATCCTGGTATGATTCCAGAAGGAGACAGACCTCGTTTAACTGGGCCAGGGATGCAATTTTCTGCGAGGTGATGATGTTCTCGTATTTGCTTAAAAGGCCATCAGTTATGACTGGTAATAGTTCAGCTTCCGAAACGGGATGTGAAAGCTTGATGTTAATGGATTCCGCCCTTTCTATGAATGTTGCTACAGGTTCATTTACCAGTTGTTTAATAGATAGTAAAGATAATTTGATCCTGTGCTGGGCTTCTGTCTTTCCGAAGCTCGAGATTAGGGCAAATCTGAGTTTATTCCAATCTTTGCATTTAGTTTTTTGGATGCGGTGCCAGGGTATCAATTCTGGGGAGATGAGTTCTATGAAGTTTTTTCGTAGAATCTCGAATGGGATATTTTTGATAGTAGCCGTTTCTTCGATACGGTCGATGAAATCCAGTACATCGGAGACGCCATTATATTTGACTTTCCAAGAGGATAAATCGTAAGTTTTATCTTGTGTCAAGGTGGGTGCGATGTCCTGTTTTATCATTACTTGCGGCATAGGTTCTTTGTTAGGAACAAGATTATCCAAAACTTGCATAGCCAAGCGTGAATTATTTTCGCTTGATGGGGCGAGGTTTATTTTCTTAATATACTTTTTGTTAAATAAAAGTGCATAAGCCTTTAATGTAGATTTAGATTTGCTAGATGGCGAGAGTCCTCTATCCTTTAAAGCAGTTTGTAAGTGAGTTTTGGATAAACTGAGCACGTTGGGAATGATACCCAAATTGGATGATGCCATAGCTTGATTGTTTTCCATTGTGAGTTTCCCGGGAGGTGAAAAAATTTTGCCAGGGATTTCCTTTAGCAAACGCAAAATTAATTTTGTGAGGCACTTTTCACTTGGTAACCACTGGTTGACACTTCTAACATAGTTATAGAAAACTGTATTCCATACTACAATTTGGTATACATGACACCAGAATTCATGGTCAAGGTGGAAAAAAAATTGGCGTGGACTGACCTTAGGGGAAACACTTTTTTATTTTTCACAAAGCACTTTTGGAAATTCGGTGAAATTCACAAGTATTAAACTGATTTTTCAAAAAATTGGCCAGGACTGGCCTTTAGAAAACGGCTTTTTAAATTTTCACAAAGCACTTTGCACTGAGAGGGGCACTAAAATTCACAAAAGGCACTCTTCTGGCAAATAGGAACAAACTTCCGGATGAAAATAATTGAATATGGGATTTGATACGTCAACCACATTGAAATTGTTTTATTTATTCATGGAACCAATCATTGATTTTATTATATTATTTCACTTTCCTTTATGTAGGGAAAAAAACACAATTCACTTTACACTTATGCTGAAAAAAAAACGGTACCTATAATGTAGAATAGGAAAAAAAAGTCATTATTTTTGTCCATTTAGTGTAATATAAATTGTACTAATTTAATAGACACAAGTGGGCCAATTGGTATATTGTGCAAAACAACAAAAAAACGTCAGTCCGAAATTTTTGATTAAAGGAATTCGCACAATAAACTGGGATTCCAGCATCAAGTTTGTAATAATCATTTCCGTTGCTAGCCGGTTTAGTTATAAAAGGGCGTTCTGATTAAAAAAGTGCTGCATAGCAACAGATAATCATTTGTTCCGACGGGTTTTTTCGTTGGAATTTGGCGCGGGAACAGTTGCGCGCGCAGTCCGGAGACTAGGTATTTGCTGCGTTAATATTTGCCGTTTGCATAGGCGCGAAAGCTGTTGCGGACCGGTGTTTGTGGCGCGTGCGCAGTCAGATTCGCGGTTTAAATTTTGGGCGACCTTCTACTTGCTTCTAAAATGGCTACCTTTAAAATGCGGCGTGATTCTACCCATAAGTTTCTGTGGTTTTTTCACAGAAATTCCTGTACACTGGATGTAGAATAACAAGTTATAATTAATGTTCACAAAACAATTCCTGTGCAGGGAGAATTTCGACCAGTTGCATCCAGCAAAACGATCGGGACAGAGGGAGAAAAGAAAGAGAAAAAAATTCCGAGGCCCCACGCTGTGGCGACAGTTGTTATGAACCACGTTGCGCGCCAGTTGTTATGGGCAGAACGCATAACTGCTCTACAATATGTCCCCAGGCCAGCTCACGGTAGAGACAAAAGTACCCTCTATCTCAGAGGGCAGGTCGCACGAATGCGTCGGGATCTCTCTCTCTCTCTCCTTCTCTCTCCCACAATCGTCTGGGAATACTCACTGGGGAAAGGCTCCTGCCGTGGCAGATTAACAACAGGATGTAATTAATAGACTCATGTATTGTAAATTCAAACACAGTACAAGGGTTATTACAGCACAATTCAATTCAAGTGATGCATGTTACACAAACCTAGCTATCGAGTTAATATCTCATGATCCCTGTCAACGAAACTTTCTGAGTGGTGGCTTTACGCGAGAGTTCAAACAGTCTATCGTTACGGACACATTAAAGAGGGTAAATCAGAGGACAGCTTACATGGTGATTGAAGAATCCTTCGGCTCTCGGGTTCAGCAGGGCTCATCCCGAGTCTAGGACAGGTCCCGAAGTTCACAGGCATGGTAGAACACCAGCGCTAACACTCGTATGTACTTTAATTACATCGCAGATGTTACTGCGTTTAATTTGATCGGGCTAGTTAGCCGCGAACTGTATAGTTCGCGGAGGAGTGTCACGTGCGCCTGAGACGGCTTGTACTACTCGACTGGTGGCGGCGCGGCGGAGCGTGCCGGAATGCCGAGGGGAGAGGAGGTAGGTAACAGGAAACAGCGGGGAGCAACGAGTTGTTGCCCGCAGCGGTTTGTTTTTAGGGACTCGCGTTGGCGCTCCCTGTTGCTCTAAAAACGTACCATAACAATACATATATTGTTTTGTTTGTTTTTCTTTTTATTATGGTCTCAAATTTTTATGTCGTTATTTTATTGGTCAATGATATGACTATCTCTAACACTGTTATATATGAACTTGTAATGACTGTTTATAACGCTAACAAATAAAATAAAAATAAAATAAAATAAATCCCAGATGACATAGGTCCTGAGGGAAATTATTTTCCTAAGGGCCTCCTGTGTGGAGTTAATGTAAAAAAAAATCTCATGAGAACACTACACGCGCTGTTGTTTTTGAGGCGGCGGGAGCATTCCCGGCACCCATCTTGCGCTGACTTTAGTCATGCCAAGAAGTTCGTCAAGAATTTTGAAAATGGTTGAATCTGATACTACAACCATTTCTGCGAGCTGTTTCTTATTTAGTCGTGCATCTTCTACTATTAATTTTTCGATTTTTTGAATAATTTCCGGAGTGGTCACCTCGATCGGCCTCCCTGACCGTGGGTCGTCTTCAAGTGACTCCCTACCTTGATAGGCTATGCCACTTGTAAACCATAGTTTTACTTGAACAAAAGTCCCCGTAAACGGATGACACCTCTTTCAGTATGGTCAGAACTGATTTTCCTTGCTTGGTAAAGTTGAAGTCACATGGTTCACTCGGATGAAGGTTTACTCGATGAAATATTCCATTCTCGTTTCACCGCGTGTTCAGACGGTTCCTTCAAAGGAAGAGTTCACTCGACATTCTCGCTACGAAGTTGTCGAGCGAAGTCGCGGCGCGCATTGGAATTCGTCCGGCGCTGACGGCTAAGTTCGGGAATATTTACGATTTCAATTGACATTTCCGATAACGTCGAACTAAATAACGAGAAATTGGCGATTCTTCTAAACAGTAAATAAATTTTAGCACCATTAAATGAACATATGGTTAAATAATAACCTGAAAACTGATATCTACCAGTATTTTTGCACCATGAAAATTTTTTTATTCCAAAATAGGCCTCGGCTTGCAATAAAATCCAAATAAATGGAATATTTATTAACGTATCCATAAACTAAAAACGGTTTTGGAAAGGTGATGAAATATGCTTCCAAAATTTATTATTAAAAATAACCACGTAATTTTTAAATATAATAATTTTTAATGTAAACTTTTAATAGTTAAAAAAATGGCTCTCCTTGCTTTTATTCAAACTATAAAAATTACTGGTAACAAAAAAGTATAAAAACACACACGTATTTTGTTAGACAAATAAATTATAAACGTTTCTGTGACCTCACTTTTTTGTCGTTTCATGTAAAAATTATTCATAAAAAATTCACAATGTTTCATAAATTTTTTTTCAAATTCAATCAGTAACTTTGGTTCCATAAAAGTGTACATTTATATTATTTTGTGGTTAATATATAGTATATATTCAATATAACAATTAATATATTATATAGAGCATTATTTTCTATTTCCAATATCGTTTAGATCATATTTTTCACTATGATAGTAAGGGAGAAACAACGATTTCTATAAGACGTGTAGGAGTTATTTCGAAAAGCGAACTAAACGGAGCATTTTGACGTTTAAGCCGCTCCGGCTACTCCACCTCACGCCAGAACATTCTCGGCCGACTAATTCGCGAGTGAAAGACTGTTCACTTGAGTGTTCACACACATCATTCGCGTCACGTGATGTTAAATTCCGGTTGCGAGTGAACAGTGCCAAAGGAAGCATTCCAACATTGTTGGAATGCTTCATTCGGCACTGTCTCTCTTCACTTTCATGTTCACACGGTTTATTTCGAGGGAAAAAGGCGGAATGAAATCACGAAATGAAAGATAAATGAACCATGTGAATGGGCTATAAGGAACTTTATAACAACGCGGAAGTCAATTTTCTACATATTTCACAATTTCTTCCCGATTGACTTGTCTGGTAGACGATAATTCAAAGACTAATGACCTAATTACGATAAAACCCGGAGTTTATACTAATGAGTTTCAATTAGTACCTAATTTGGCGACACCCCCACTAATCACTTACCTACCCATTCCGCGAACTTAACCCCCCCCCCCTCCTCGTACTTGGAAACAATGATATAATTATTGTGACTGAAATTTGACTTGACGTTGATATTTGAAAACGGTTAAGAATCGTTGTCAATCGAGGAATGACTAAATATATACAATATTCTCTAAACATATACCGGTATTATCTCTTATTGAATTTGACATTCCGCTTTCAACAGAATAACGGAAATCCATGATTTTATAATGTGAGTATTTTAATCAATGCAATTTAAAAAGCTGTAATCTACCATTTTTTGCGACGCATTCACAATAACCCGCTGTGCCAATGTTATCTGTGGTATTGTAGACAACTGAATTATGTCTACAATACCACAGATAACATTGGCACAGCGGGTTATTGTGAATGCGTCGCAAAAAATGGTAGATTACAGCTTTTTAAATTGCATTGATTAAAATACTCACATTATAAAATCATGGATTTCCGTTATTCTGTTGATATATGCGATGTGAGTAAAAATGGATAAGTATATGACAAGGGATAAAAAATATTAGTACAAATGACAGAGATCTAGGATTAGCAGAACAAGGCGTGAGTAGATGCTTTCGTATAAAAACAATAAAGCCTAGACTATTTCTGTTCCTCAAACCAAATGTCAAATGGATTCCCTAATTTAGGTGTACTGATTGACGTATGTTAAGCTAGGTCGCGTTAGAAACAGCGCAGTTTGAGCGTATTTTAGTTTTAATTTGTGTTAAAATGAGACCAATAAAAAAACAGTGATCGCTCAGTTTTATTTGGAATAACGGCCGCTACCAAAGTGTATAGCGTGATTTATATAAGTTTTAGTACTTACCAATTACTATCACAAGTATGGGATGATAAATTTAACAGCGTGGGACAGAGTATGGAAACAGGATGAAACGACTTGCGACTGACGATAAAGAGAGCATACGTCAATAAAATTTATAGGTTATGCAGAGATAATAATGAAGGTCATAGACAATTATTTGAATTTCAAATTTCAATGAACCTTGCCTTTTATGCAGGCGCCAGACATGTGTTCAAAGATGTGTTCACACATTTGAAGACTTTGCGCACACCTTTGTTCACTTATGTGTGTCTCTGCCAGATATGTGTTCAAAGATTTGATCACTCCTTTGAGCTCACAGTTTTCAAATAGACCTCACATAACATGGACGACGATTTGGTCGACACAGTTTGCTTATATTATTTATGTGCGTCTAATTATTTATATTATCTAATTAATTTATCTAATTATATTTATCTAAATATATTTATCTAAATATATTTATCTAAATATATTTATCTAAATATATTTATCTAAATATATTTATCTAAATATATTTATCTAAATATATTTATCTAAATATATCTATCTAATTAATTCTTCGATAGAGCAAGGTATTGAAGAGTGGTGTTTAATTCGGCTCCAGGCGTCATTGATGTTATTTCGATTTTTATGCCCTTTACGTTTCGGATCCCATATATCTGGCTCTACTTGCATCAACTCTATAAACTCGAAAACGCTCTCATTATTCCACTCCATTGTTAGTTCGTTTGGCTGTCCACGCACGACTACTCTCCACGGCGACGCTCGCGCAACTGAGCTTCGCGCAGTGTGGCAGGCATGCAAACATTTCGACGCTGATCCCTTTGATGTGCGCTAAAGAAACCGACACGGAACGGCAAAGCGCACATATGTGCCCAAATAAGTGAACACAGTATCATTTGCCCGTGCCACACATGTGAACACATATTTGAACACATCTTTGAACACATGTCTGGCGCCGGCTTTAGGTTTGTGATGATGTTAATCCAGTGGCGTAGCTTCCAACCAAAATCAAGAAATATTTATTGTACACATAAAAAATACAAAAGGTGTAGCTTTATGGGTAGACCCCATTTCTTCCAGGTAATCACATACATGTTATATTATATTGTTTATACAAAGAAGAATATTATTACTAATGTTTATACTACCTACCTAATAAGAAAATACAAATATACCAATAAAAATTCAAAAATAATCATTATAAATAAAAATTTAATCGACAAACTCCTCCCATAACTTCTCATTTTCCCATAATTTATTTTCTTATATTCATAATTTATTAATAAATAATAAACAAAAATGTTTCAAAATATTTTTTTTATTTATTTTTTTTTAGTTTTTATATACATATACATGTCATATAATCAGGAGTAATTACATTTTAGGTTACAATCAGATTAAACTCAAAACATTAATACTAACATCCAACATTGATTAAAAACAGTATAAACATATATATGTATATATAATAGATATCCTTTACGAGAGTGTAACTGCTCGTGTGTAAAGGGAAGAAAAAAAAAATATTTTTTTGATTTGAAAAATTTAAAATTAAAAAATTATAACACATACATTATATATAGGTACATAAATCAAAAGCATAAAAAATATATAATTATATATATGTAAAATAAATTTTTGAATAAGTATTGTTAATTAAATGTTAATGCGGTTTTAAGTGGCTAAATTATTTAAGATATTATTATTTAATTTATTTTTGAATTTATTGTAGTCAGGTTCCAATCTCAGCTCTATTGCTAGTTGATTAAACCACACCACTCCATTGTACGTGTAATAGTGTTGTGCAAAACTGGTACGCATTAACGGCGTACATAAGCGACCTACTGTGTTTTGCCTATTGCTCTCAACGCGTACCATGGCGTGGTGCGACTTCTTAGAATAGTCTTTGTGTATTTGAAGCAACGATTTTTTTATATATGTATTTTTTAGAGGTGGGACTTGAAAGTCTTGAAAAAGTTGAGAGGTTGAATAATCTGATGGTTTCTTAGTAATAATTTTGATTATTAATCTTTGAGTAATTTCCAATGGCAAAATTGATGTTTTGTAAGCTCCTCCCCACGCAACGATACCGTATTGTATTATTGAATGGGCTAGAGCATAGTTTATTTTTAAGAATTTTTAAGTTAAGTATATTTCTTAAATTAATAAATATGTATATACATAAGCTTCCTTAGTCTATTTATAGTATTGGTAATTTGAGTCTTCTACTTAAGGTTACTATCTATTATTACACCCAAATATTTTATTTCTTTTTTATTTGCTATGCATAAACAGTCATTATTTTGGCACGTTAATATTTTAGTAGTGCATTTTGTTGAATGAATTTTAATATTCAAGGCGATAGGAAGTGTTTTTTTGTTATTTATACTAAAGAGTACATAATAGGTTTTTTCAATGTTTAATATTAATAAATTTTTGTCGAACCATTCTTTTAAGGTATTTATATCGAACGTGTCATAGGAATACGTGTGCATTGAACGAGTGCGCGAAAGCATTTGACAACCCTGGAAATTCAAGATTGGAATTTACGCTGTCACAGAGTACCGTGCCGCGAGCACGACAATCTGAGTGCTGCTATTGGCTAGCGGAACAATGTGCATGTGATGCCCCTTCCAAATGATTTGTCTACAACGCAATTATGTCCTTTAACTAACTAATCAATTGAAAACATTAATGAAATTGATAATGAATACGTGCGGCAGCCTCATTGGACTGGAAAACACATCTAAATAACTACCTAATACTTCCACAAGGGAGTCTAGACAGCAATGATCAACGCCAAGGAATTGGCTGTCTATTTACGTCACCCCCACCATGCGACCAGCCGAGCCACTATTGGTCAATTCTGAACAAAGGAAAAATCTGAATCGTGAATATTTACGACAGCGAATTCATGTTCCGAAAAATTTGGAGCTCAATTTCGAGAAATTGGGAATAATTTGGATCAAGAAATAAACATCATCACCTAAAAATGAGTATATGCTACAAAAACAACCCAAAAACTGACGTCTATCAGTGATTGTTGCACTTTAAGAAAAATATTTACTGTTTAAAATTGTACCTTATATCACATATGTATACTTGTACCTTTTCTTGTAAACACAATAAAAATGATGTGAGACTTTGGTATCCTAAGTTGGTAAGATCATGGCAAAAACTATCACACATAATTTTGACACAGCTGACTTCCAATCGTAGCGACCAGGGAAATTACCTAAAACAAGTACCTTAGAAAAATTAAGGAGGTTCTGTCCCCCAAAAGTCCGACCTGAGTTTGCCCTTTAAAAATAGAAGTCAAACCGGTAGGAAGTCAGTTCAAAACTATCAGCCAAGAAGAAAGATACCAACTCAAGATACCAACAGTCTCCAAGTTCAAACCTCTTTTAAAGTGTTTTAGTCAGTCTTAGATTCAGTTTACCTATCCCAGTATCCCAGTAACCTAAAAACCCCAGTCTCCCACAGTCTCCAAAGTGAAAAATATTTATTTTAATCCAGTACTAAAATCAGTTTTGCCATTATACCTAGAAGTATTTTTTGTCAAAGTAGTAAATTCATTTAAAAGACCAGTGGCGTTCCAAAATCCACTGGCGTACGAAACTCCATTGGCGTGTCATTGTGGCCAGCTCCCTATTATATTTAGTTTATGTACAAACGTCTAGTACATTTGGTCCTTCGAGCCGGATCTACACATAACACGCCTTCAGTCTTACCCAGTGGAAATGCCGTCTCTTCGCAGTGGCCGTAAGACCCCGACACCTTCCGAAATATCGCTGTCTAAACCTAACGCCCCGGGAACAAGCCGAAACATGCCAGTGGCACCCCGTCGGACCCCGGGCCCACGCACCGTAGACACCGATGAGACGCCATCCAGCGGAACCCGCCACGATCTATCCGGTGCGAACCCTGCCAGGAACCCTGACCTCATCACTCTTGACCAACCTGCTCCAGAATGTGTCGCCGAGAGCCTCCACGGATCCAACAGTAAAAGCAGTAAAACAACTTCTGAATCAACTGAAGACTCCCTGCGATTGCTGCGCCGAGAGATGCGCATTCGGGACAGACGTCACGCCAAGCAGACAGCCAATCTGCTCAGAGCCCTGAACGCTGCAACACGCCAAGCAGTCAGCCAACCTACCCAGGAGCCCGCACCAACCAGCCCGACCCTGCGAGCCAACCTCGGTCAGGTAGTAATTCAAACCCAGGCACCAACCGGTCCGTCTACGAACGAGTTCGCAACGAGATATGCCACTCGAGTACACACGTCAGACGGCCCGTCTACCGGAGAGTTTGCAACGAGATATGCAACAACTCAAGTGCACGCACCAACCGGCTCTTCTACTAATGAGTTCGCAACGAGATATGCCACTCAAGTACATAAGCCAGCCGAAGAGTTTGCAACGAGATATGCAACTACTCAAGTGCATGCACCAACCGGCCCTTCTACTAATGAGTTTGCAACGAGATATGCCACTCAAGTTCACAAGCCGGCCGAAGAGTTTGCAACGAGATATGCAACTACTCAAATGGACACACCAGCCGGTCAGCCTACCAATGAATTTGCTGTAACCGATCCAACCGGATACGCCGCCGCCGCCACCCAAGAGTACACACTACTGACGGGCCCTGCAAAGAACATCCCTACGGCCGAATACAGCCATATCGGACCCGAGCGCCCACTTTACAACACAGCAGGGTACCAGCATCAGCCAGCCTCCTCCGGCCAGGATTCCCCATTATTTACACCACCGCACACAGCCAATCAGACAGCACGGCACACCCGAGAATGGTTGCAGCATGGCAACGACCCACTGGCCCAGATCGCCTCGGTGATGGCGGAGGCGCTCCGCTCTTCCAGAACGCAAGATAGCCCCCGCACATTAGAAGATGATTCAAGAATGGCTGCCCTCATCGCCAGGCAATCCACAGCAAAAGATTTGCCTACCTTCTCCGGAGATCCCCTCGAGTGGCCCACCTGGAAGGCACAGTACGCTCAATCCACCGCCACCTGCCAAATGACTCCGAGCGAAAATCTCATTCGGCTGCAGCGCGCCCTCAAAGGCAAGGCACGAGATACCGTGGGTCCCCTACTAATGGATCCTGCGCAAGTCCCAGAGATCATCAGCGTCCTCGAGCAGCGATACGGCAGCGCTAACTCCATAGCAAAATTTATGCTAGACAAGGTTAAAAAACTACCTTACCTCACGACCGAGGTATCACTCGAGGACCTGGCAGATTTCTCCGGGACGGTACAAAACCTGGTGGCATCTCTCCGGATCCTGAAAACCGAAGGTTATCTCACCAATCCTGCATTACTGAATGACGTCACTGACAAAATGCCGAGTTCCCTGCGGCTGGCATGGCTAATCGAGATCCGCAAACAACACTCTCCGGCTACCATAACCCAGCTCGCTGCCTTTCTGAAAGAGGTTTCAAACGCAATTCCAAACAGTGGGATGGTGGACCACATACGATCTCGACCACGCCGTGAACAAATACATGCCGGGTACCAGGAGGAAGAAGAGAGTGAACGCATGCGACTTCTACCGAGCCATGAGCAAATACATGCCGGACATCAAGAAGAAATCAGGGATGGCCCAAAAGAAAAGATCGCCCCCATAAAACGCAAAGTAAACGAGGAACATACTTACCCTGGACCGAGCCGAAAAAGAAAAACAGCTGATGAAAGCTGCGCCCAATGTGGCGGCAATCATAAAGAATTCGCAGCCAAAGATGTTGAACTCCGATGGGAAACTGTACGCATGGGAAGATTATGCCGCAAGTGCTTAGAAAAACACCACTCACGAAGCTGCAAAATAAACCAATGGTGCAAAGTAGGGGATTGCAGATCCCCACACCACCCCCTGCTACATAATCCCGAGTTCGTACGAAAAAGCGCCGTGGAAAATGTCAACTTGTGACGCCAGGACTCCGGACAGAGAGTACTATTAAAAATTGCGCCAGTCATATTAAGCGCTCCAAACAAAGAAGAAGTGTCAGTGTTCGCTCTCCTGGATGAAGGATCCACAGTAACACTTGTCGACACTGACACCGCAATACAAGTCGGAGCAAACGGCCCAGTTCACGGACTGCGAATCCACGGCGCGAAAGGAATGTGCACCTCCGACAATCTCTCCCAACGAGTGAGACTAAGAATACGAGGTGCAGGCAACAGTAATACATTCCACATATCTGCCAGCACAATAAGCAACCTCAACCTGCCGGAGCAACAGATCCAAGGAAGGTCGGTTGTCCCGAAGCTGCTAATAGGCCAAGATAACGCTCACCTGATCGTGTCAAGGGAAGTTCGTGAATGCAATGATACTACGCGAATAGCATCACGCACCGCACTAGGATGGATCGCTCATGGGGGAGTCAACCCCAGAGATAATAACACGACCACCACTTTGGCACTACAACCAGAAACGGCCGCAGACATACAGTTGAGGGAGCTAGTAAAAACCAACTTCACCATCGACTCCCTCGGAGTAACATCAGCCACCAGAGTCAATGCAAGCGAACAACAGGCAATTGCACTTATGAATGCAACTACCCGTCCTCTTCCTGTAGGAAGGTGGGAAACCGGTCTACTATGGCGCAATCCAGAAGCCACGCTACCTAATAATCGGCAGTGTGCGCTGAAACGACTTCTGTCCCTGGAGAAAAAGCTAGAAAAAGACAAAAATCTAGCAGTGGCCTACAATGACAAAATAAATCAACTTATCAACAAAGGCTACGCCAAGAAGTTATCAAGCCATGAAGCTTCCACCACCACACCTCGCAAATGGTACCTGCCCCACTTTGCAGTAATCAACCCAAATAAGCCAGGAAAAATCAGAGTGGTGTTCGATGCCGCAAGCCGATGCCGAGGAACCTCCCTCAACGACCAGCTGCTTACTGGTCCTGATCTGCTGTCCTCCCTCCTGGGGAATATAATACGCTTCCGGGAAGGAAACATCGCTATTGCTGCAGACATCAAAGAAATGTTCCTGCAAATAAAAATAAGGCGAGAAGATCAGTCGTCCCAGCTATTCCTGTGGAGGACATCACCCCATCACGAACCAGACACCTATCAAATGTCATCGATGATGTTCGGAGCCACCTGTTCCCCAAGCAGTGCCCAATTCGTCCGAAATAAAGTGGCTGAAACATACGAGCACGAGTACCCGGCCGCCGCAAAAGCCGTACGCACCAAGTTCTACATGGACGATTACCTAGATGCAGCAGACACACCCAATGAAGCTGCTGCACTCGCCCAAAGTGTAAGTGCCCTGCTCGCGAAAGGAGGGTTCCACTTGACAAATTGGGCGTCCAACAGCCCGGCGGCCCTAGCTAGTGTACCTATAGAAGACCGTGCCAGCTCCACGATACAAATCAGCAGCGGAGGTCCGGAAACAGAGCGAGTGCTTGGTTTAATCTGGGACCCCACCACAGACCGCTTCCTGTACTCATTTCGTGAGGCAATCTCCCACGACACGGCCACACAACCTACCAAGCGGCAACTATTATCCATAGTAATGAAGATCTTCGACCCAGTCGGCTTCGTTGCCTGCCTTACCATCAGATCCAAGATACTACTGCAAGCAGTGTGGCGCTCAAGCGTCGGCTGGGATGAACCCATTGCCCCTGAACATGCCCAGAGATGGACAGACTGGCTAAACCTGTTGCACACGAACAGCATCTCAATCCCGAGACGTTGCCTCTACAACAAACTAAACAACGTAACACTACACCTTTTCTGCGATGCATCGGAGCAAGCTTGCTGTGCCGTGGCCTACTTCACCGAAAAAATAGATAGATCCTTACGAGTAACATTCCTTGCAAGTAAATGCAAGGTAGCGCCACTGAAGCCTCTCTCCATTCCACGCCTCGAGCTTCAAGCCGCCCTCATAGCAGCGAGACTAGCCCAGACGATCCAAAAAGAAAGCAAAGCCCTGATATCCCGCACCTGCTTCTGGACAGACTCCACAACTGTACTATGCTGGTTACGCACCGACCCACGCTCCTACTCAACCTTTGTGGCAAACCGATTGGGCGAAATAGACGAACTAACCAACATACCCGACTGGAAATGGGTACCATTGAAGTACCCACCACTGTCCCACCCCGGTATAGGCAACTTATGGTCGCCCCTTCGGAGTTCTCACAAGAATCTAATTTTTTTGAATAAACGGCTCTACATTTAATGTAACGAATCTAGACCTTCAATGTCCCCTCATACTGTGTTAGGTGGCGGTATGCGGTCGCGCCTACAGGACTGTACTGTAATGGTCATTTCTACAATTCTAAAGCCCATGGAGGTAGTCACCGCCAAAGCAGTGAGCCTCGTGGACAGTCAAACAAGTGGTTAGTAACATCGACATAAAAAAGTAAAATGAACAAAATAGACAGCAGCCGTCATGAGTAATCAGCTCATGACAGCGAAAGACCATACGCAATCCAGCGGGCGGCACCGAGTACTGTTCATAAAAAAAAGCAACAAAAGTAAAATAACATTTGTACAGAGTAGAACTGATGTTACCGCAAACTGGCTACCGGCGGTCCCCGAGACAGTGAAGGAGGCTGATTGTCCGGCCTCCCGACAACCGGCAGCGTCGTCCGTAAGCCAGCTAGCCGGTGGTGCCTAGACGAGAGTAATTGGAAATCATAGAAGAAGACCCTAGGGAGAGAAGCGTCGGATCGCCGGAGGCGGGACGGACAGCCTCCAGATGTCGTTCAGCCTTCTCCCCAGCCTCTTCATGTCACAGGGGGTGGCGCGGCAGACAGGTGCAGCTCCACCAGTTCCAGAAGACCGGCCATGGTACGTAGGCGGGGACACGGTCCAGGGTCCAACCCCTTATATGGGGAGAAGGACGGCACAAAACGAGCAACTGAGTTCAGTTCTCACAAAAAAAACATAACTAAAAAGAAAAATTTATTGATAACATAGTAAATCGCAAAAAAAGAAAAAAATAAACAAGAGCGTGTGGAAGTCAGCGCTGGGCATGTGAATGCACCATATAACCAAACTAAAAATCATAAACATGTAAAATAAAATGGCGATTTAGAAAAAAAAAGAAAAAACGTAAAATAGACATGAGCGTTAAATTACGCAGGGCATCTGTAAACAGTAGACCATGAACATAAAAATGTAAAAGCATAAAAACATAAAAATGTAAAGGTGTAAATAATAAACTTAAGAATAAATAATAAAAAAATATATATAAATACTGTAAAAGCAAAAAAAAAAAACCATAAGAATGTAAAGGTGTAAATAATAAACATAAAATGTAAAATAAAATATAAAACTGAACATCCTGGGCAATATTGGTAAGAGAGTAAGAAGCAAAGAAAGTCCATGGTTGGTCAGGAACAAGTACACCTGGTGCCAAAATCTACTAATCCGCGACTCTAAGCTCAGGCCATCTGGAAATGGGTACCCACAAAACTCAATCCCGCTGACATAGGAACGCGAGACTTAGAGGTGCCAGACTTAACACCAGAAGGAAGATGGTTTACTGGCCCAGCCTTTCTCACTTCCCCGGAGGGTGCGTGGCCAAAAGAACGGGCACCCGCCCACAGGCCTGACGACCTGACACTAGAAGTCAAACCTCACTACGTTGGCCTTGTGTCCACCAGGGGCGAAGCACTCCCATCAGTAGAGCGGTTCTCCTCATGGCATCGGCTGATTCGCTCCACAGCTTGGATCCTCCGATTTATCAGACGATGCAAGATGGGGCCCAATAAACCAGTAGAAGGCCCACTACTAGCCGAGCAGATAAAAGCAGCAGAACACAGATGGATCAAAAGGTCCCAGGAAAACGCTTTTACAACTGATCTACACATCATCCGACAAGGTAAAATACTGCCTGCTGGCAGCCGCCTCAACTCCCTGAACCCCTTCTTTGGACCAGATGACCTACTACGAATGGGGACCCGACTACAAGCCTTGGAAAGAACAAAGATTGTGGCCCGAACTCCCATAATACTGGACGGCGACGAACCCTACACTCGACTTCTGATCAGTCACTACCACAAAAAGGCGGATCATCCTAGTACTGAGAAAACAGTAGCAGAAATACGCAATCATTTCTTCATAATACGACTACGCACAACAAGCAGGAAGATAACGCACGCCTGCCCCACTTGCTTCATACGACGCAGCAAACCGACTCCACCTCTGATGGGCGCATTACCACCACCCCGCCTGATGCATCACGTCCGCCCATTCACACACTGCGGGCTTGATTATTTCGGCCCTATGGCTATCACGGTCGGTAGGCATCGAGAAAAACGATATGGAGCCATCTTCACCTGCCTCTCGACACGCGCCATTCACCTAGAACTAGCCGCTTCACTGACTGCTGACTCGGCCATCATGGCCCTACAAAGAATGACCGCCCGCAGAGGACAACCAGCAGCCATATACTCGGATAACGGGACAAACTTTCACGGAGCTGACACCGAGATGAGGGACGCCTTGCTGTCAATAAGTCAAGACGCCAGAATGATTGATGCAATAGCTACCCAGGGCATCGAGTGGCACTTCATACCACCACTAAGTCCGCACATGGGGGGAGCTTGGGAAAGATTAGTACGATCAGTAAAGAAAGCCCTAAGCGCTACACTAAAGGAAAGAGCACCAAAAGAAGAAACGCTACGCACCGCACTTGCAGAAGCTGAGTTTGTGGTAAATAATCGTCCACTCACCCACATTTCAGTTGACCCACGTGATGAAGAACCTTTAACACCCAACCACTTTTTGCTAGGGTCAGCCGGGAAGCGCCCCCAATTATCCTTCTACGACAAAAAAGAAGAGGAAACATGCCTACGCCGCCAGTGGCGCATCGGACAACAACTTGCAGACACCTTCTGGAGGCGATGGCTGCGGGAATACCTACCTACCATGGCTGTCCGGCAAAAATGGCACCATCCAACTACACCAATTAAGAAGGATGACCTAGTGATCATCATGGACCCAGCACTGCCTCGAAACAGTTGGCCACGTGGCCGTATCATCGAAGCAATACCTGCAGCTGATGGACAAGTCAGAACTGCCCGGATCCAAACCAGTACTGGGATATACGTAAGGCCGGCAGTCAAAATCGCCGTCATTCTGCCTGCCACGCCAGCAACTGATGAAACTGTACCCTCTGCGAAGACACCCGATTCAAAACTCAGACATCGGAAAAGGACACGCCCGACGAAGTAGCTGAGCACAGTCGAGACTGCACTGAGGGGAGTATATCGAACGTGTCATAGGAATACGTGTGCATTGAACGAGTGCGCGAAAGCATTTGACAACCCTGGAAATTCAAGATTGGAATTTACGCTGTCACAGAGTACCGTGCCGCGAGCACGACAATCTGAGTGCTGCTATTGGCTAGCGGAACAATGTGCATGTGATGCCCCTTCCAAATGATTTGTCTACAACGCAATTATGTCCTTTAACTAACTAATCAATTGAAAACATTAATGAAATTGATAATGAATACGTGCGGCAGCCTCATTGGACTGGAAAACACATCTAAATAACTACCTAATACTTCCACAAGGGAGTCTAGACAGCAATGATCAACGCCAAGGAATTGGCTGTCTATTTACGTCACCCCCACCATGCGACCAGCCGAGCCACTATTGGTCAATTCTGAACAAAGGAAAAATCTGAATCGTGAATATTTACGACAGCGAATTCATGTTCCGAAAAATTTGGAGCTCAATTTCGAGAAATTGGGAATAATTTGGATCAAGAAATAAACATCATCACCTAAAAATGAGTATATGCTACAAAAACAACCCAAAAACTGACGTCTATCAGTGATTGTTGCACTTTAAGAAAAATATTTACTGTTTAAAATTGTACCTTATATCACATATGTATACTTGTACCTTTTCTTGTAAACACAATAAAAATGATGTGAGACTTTGGTATCCTAAGTTGGTAAGATCATGGCAAAAACTATCACACATAATTTTGACACAGCTGACTTCCAATCGTAGCGACCAGGGAAATTACCTAAAACAAGTACCTTAGAAAAATTAAGGAGGTTCTGTCCCCCAAAAGTCCGACCTGAGTTTGCCCTTTAAAAATAGAAGTCAAACCGGTAGGAAGTCAGTTCAAAACTATCAGCCAAGAAGAAAGATACCAACTCAAGATACCAACAGTCTCCAAGTTCAAACCTCTTTTAAAGTGTTTTAGTCAGTCTTAGATTCAGTTTACCTATCCCAGTATCCCAGTAACCTAAAAACCCCAGTCTCCCACAGTCTCCAAAGTGAAAAATATTTATTTTAATCCAGTACTAAAATCAGTTTTGCCATTATACCTAGAAGCATTTTTTGTCAAAGTAGTAAATTCATTTAAAAGACCAGTGGCGTTCCAAAATCCACTGGCGTACGAAACTCCATTGGCGTGTCATTGTGGCCAGCTCCCTATTATATTTAGTTTATGTACAAACGTCTAGTACATTATTGATATCATGATTAGCAGTTGTTTCAAGTTCATTCCATGAATTTGCTTGGAATATAATTGCAGTATCATCTGCAAATGAAACAAGTTTTCCTGTTATTGGTAATTCAAAGATATTATTAATATACAAGATGAATAGAAAAGGGCCCAAAATCGTGCCTTGTGGTATTCCAAAGTCGCTTGTACTAGGTTCACTAAGAATGTTTTTTATTTTTAAATATTGATTTCTAGAGTTCAGGAAACTTTCTATCCACGTGTTAGCGTTATCTATAATTCCGATTTCGTTTAGCTTGTAAAGTAATTTTTTGTGACTTATGCTGTCAAAGGCTTTTCTTAGGTCTATGAATATTGCAAGAGATTTTTTGCCTTTGTCTAGTGCTTGATGTATTTTTGTTGTTAAATCTATGATTGCGTCCTGTGTGGTTATTTTCGCGCGAAATCCGAATTGTTGGTCACTCAATATATTATTAATTCCAATAAAGTTTTGTATTTGCTTTTTAGCTACCTTTTCAAAATTTTTTGAGATATTTGATAATACTGATATAGGTCGGTAGTTATTAATTTCTTTAGAGTCACCTGATTTATAAATCGGTGTTATAATAGTTTTTTTTGTATACTGATGGAAAGATTCCCTTTTTAAGACTATTGTTTATAATATATGTAATTGGCTTTTTCAAAAAGTTAAGATGAGTCTTTAGATTTTCAACAGTGATCCCATCAAAACCTGGTGCTGTATGATGCTATATATGGTGGATAATAAAATTATTATTCAAATTGCATACACACAGAGAAATGTATTAAATGTATTATTACGTTTAAAAGCGATCTCAATGAAAATCTCGTCTCCTTCAACGGAAGCAACCTTCCGAACAGGCCCTACATTGATATGCTCGGTGTAACTCTAAGTGACCAGCTCAGATATGGGGGCTCCATCGTGTAACAGTTTGGATTTATACTGGCCAAATATTCACTCTATGAAGTAAGCACCCATTAAGAGGAAATACTAGCGGCGCTTTTCTATACAAACGTATTCCCCGTTTATCTCTCTGGATTTTGACCCTAGAGCAAAATTTTTTTTACATAATATAGATACCGACCACTAGCGTGTCGGTACGTTTTGTTTTTTTTTGGTAATTTACTTCTCATAGAAGTTACGACCTTCCAAAAATGAATAAAATTGCCTAATTTAAACGCCGTCAAAAAACGTTCAGTATACAAACTAAACAATGTATTTTGAAAAAAAACAAAACGTACCGACATAGAATATTTTCTTTTAATACAGTTAGTGAAAAAAATTTTTTAAATCCGTCCAGTTTTGGAGAAGAAAAATGGGGAATACAAAACATCGATTTCGAAGATTTTATTTAGGTATTTTCGGCCCGACGTGCAGGTGTCCCTTTCGCTCATTTCTCCTGAGGGGGGCCGGGGAACGTGGGTTTTGACAAATACATACATATAATGCGAAGTAGTGATGTAAAGAATTTTATCGGTGGACTAGTGTTGTCCTTGCCCGAGTAATCGATATTTTTTATTCGTTTTTTTTTCTGTTTAGTGACTCATCGCGGTATACCAATACTGACCGAGCTTTCATACTAAAATTGTGCAAAATTAAATTTTTTTATGTCAAGTACTATAATAAATTTTCAATTTGGGAGACGTTTTAGGTACCATCGCCCCGGGAACCATTTATTGGATAACCAACACCCCCGCCACTTGGTCACCGCAAGTGGTCCTCTATGTTTGGTGACAGAGCCTGGGTTCCCGGGTTCACGGATGAGGTCTGCATGGGTTTTGGTGGCGGATAATTTTGTCCACTTACTGCGTGGCGGGCCGGATTGGGAGAAACTCGAAGAGGAAGATCTTTTGATCTCTACAGCTGGACTCTCCACCATCATTTCATACTTTTACCTACCTTTTCCCTACCCAAAACTTCCTTTCCTTCCTTATCCTAAAAATACCCTCCACACAGCTTCTCCAATGATGTCCAACAACTTCTCCAACAAAGTCCCTGAGCGATTATTTTTCCTCGGTGCCTCCAATGTGAGGTTTATGTTTTTAAAAAAAATCTGTTTCAAATTTTTAGTTGAGAGTCGCTTACATTGCCTTCAGTGATTAATTGAAATTTTTTGTTTGTAAACACTTTATTGTACAAAATTTTTTACCACTATACAATGAATTTTAAACAGTTTATGATTTAGATCTTTCTCCCGCCGGTAAATTTCTTGATATGCGACCGTCAATTGTTTCTGGTAAAAGGCATTGGTGGTAGAAGTTTTTCTAACAGTGGTTCAATTTTTTGCCAGATTGAATCGTCCCTTTCAATTTTTTCATACGGCAAACCTTTAGGACTCCACACGACAAAATAACAGTATTTACGACGAGTAATGTGTAACTGGCCTTGTACTTGGTAGAAGTAATTGTGATTCCGTTTTAATGTTGAAGCATTGTCTTCAATTTTACAGTAATCAATTTTTTTTGTTCAAATCCTTCTTCTGGTGACATATTTGCTATACTATATGGGCATTTCACTTCAATTATAGAATCCTTGCCAAAAAGGCCATCCGGACTTGCCGCTAAAAAGTTTTTGTTTTCATCGATAAATAGTCCACAGGCGAATACCTCTAATTTTGTTTCTTTTGTAAATTGCTCAATTGCTTGGTTTTCATTTTCTTTCCCATAATTTGTGGCCATATTTCCTTTAAATGGCGAGTACAGTAGCGAGTTTAATACTCTCGCAACTGAAGTTTTTGGCCGTAGCTTACATATTTTTGTCCAAAGTTAGAAGCTGTAAGCCGCTTACGCCTTTCAATTGTCCACAAATTATTATTGCTTTGGCCCACCGTATTCCTTTCGAGTTCATCCTTATTCGATGGAGATAATTCTTTGAAAAATTCCTCTTTATCGTTTCAAATAATTCAGCTGGCATATCTGGATCTAATTCCAATTGACCATAATTTTCATCAGGCCCTGTAACTTTTTTTCTCTTTTCTGTCGTGTTTTCGTAATACCTTCGTTTTATTTTTCGACACCTCTGTATTGTCTCCTTCGAACGTCGTTTTCTTTCAATAAAATGCTTCGTGTAGTTGCCAGGACTGTGGCCTTGGATTTTTTTTGTATTCGTGAATGGGTTGTCATTTCACTATTCCACAAAGTTACTGCTCAAGAAGCTCAACTGCTGAAGTTATCCCATTTTTGTAAAATTTGCTCTTTTTCCGCCTATAAATTTGGCTATAACGTTGTTGAATTGCTCCACAGTGTTATTTGTCACGTTAATAATAAGACTTTCTGCATTTGCTATTAGAGACGACAATAATTGTTGAATATCAGTCCTGTTCCACAATCTTGAAGATCGCTTACTAAATTTGGATCATTAGTATACTTCTCCGACTTGCAATAGTATGACGAACATTTTGTATGATCACCAAAAACATGGTTTGCGGCATTTTTTTGTCCATTTTCAGATTTTTTACTTTATCACTTTGTGCCGTGTTTTCTTGCTCTTTTCTGTAATTTACTGCTCAAACTATAGCTTTTCTCATACGTAAAACGTTTGCTTCAACCTTTTTCCTTATGTGAACTGGTACAAAGCCTTTAGCGTTGTTGGTTTTTTTTCCAAGTGCTTTTATTTTATTGCAAAAATTGCGAAGTAAGTGATTTTTGCACTTTTTTTTTGTACTATGAAGTTGGGCCTGAAGCCTTGGGTTGAAGTTTCGCTAATATTGTCTTCATGTAATTAAATATTACAATTTAAGGTTTTATAAAGTTGAAAATAAAAATAAAAAGTTTTGAAGTTTAAAAAAATTATATATTTGTTTCCTTTATTTCAAACTGACTGTAATAAATATTTTTAAAAAATGTGTAGGTAAACGTATCTATAGGTAAAAGACCAACATTTTTGATTGAATTTTGAACGAACTAACACATCCTTTTTTGTATTTACTGCTTAAAGAAACTCAAAAATACAGGAGTACAAATCAAACCTCAGCAAGCGATATATCTAACATTTTAAACATTATTATTTACAAACATGTCAACTCACACGTATGATACACACAACACAATAAATCCATTTAGATTTAATTGTCTAATAAAATATGTAAGTGCTTTTATCTTTTTCGTTATCGTAATTTTAATTAGAAAAAAACTTAAGGTGGGCTATTTTTAAACCTTTTTTATCTCTACATATTATAAAGTAAAGTCCCCCGCACCGTCTTTCTGTCTGTCTGTCTGTCTGTTCGCGATAAACTCGAAAACTACTGAACGGATTTTCATGCGGTTTTCACCAATAGATAGAGTGTTTCGTGAGGAAGGTTTACGTATGTAATTTGTCAAGGATTTGTGTAAATTGGTTGAAACATAACGATAATTGTTAGAAGTGTCGGAAAAATTCCAGCCGCCTGGTAGCTTTCATCGAAAACGCTGCCTAATCCTTTTGGGATATAACAAAACAACGCTTGGTGGGATATTCCTCTTTTATAGATCTACAAAAAAGTCCGCGATGGCATATATCTATCTTTTACTATACGCATTCTATCTTCTTATCTTATTATTCTTATCAATTGCATTTTAGATATAATGTGTATAGTAAGCTATCCGTAAAAGATAGATATATGCCTTCGCGGACTTTTTTGTAGATCTATAAAAGAGGAATATCCCACCATTAATTGTTTTGTTATATCCCAAAAGGATTGTGCAGCGTTTTCGATGAAAGCTACCAGGCGGCTGGACTTTTTTCCGACACTTCTAACAATTATCGTTATGTTTCAACCAATTTACACAAATCATTGACAAATTGCATACTTAAACCTTCCTCACGAAATACTCTGTATATTGGTGAAAACCGCAGGAAAATCCGTTCAGTAGTTTTCGAGTTTATCGCGAATAGACAGACAGACGGCGCGGGGGACTTTATAATATGTAGAGATAGAGATAATCGGTCAAAAATACATTTTTGTTGCATATGCATTTTTGAGTTTTTTTTTTAATAAGATAGGTAAGTGCCAAATTATATGAGTAGAAATTTAAGTTTTGTGGTATCATCATTTCATAGTATAAAATGAAGTCGCTCAAAATGTATGTGCGCATAAATCTTTTAAACTACGCAACAGATTTTCATGCGGTTTTCACCAATAGATAGAGTGATTTAAGAGGAAGGTTTATGTGTATAATAAATGCTTATTATAGTAGAGAAAAGCCAAGAAATTCAAATATTCAATTTAGGCAAAGGGCAGCGCGCAGCGGGCAGCTGGCGAGCGGATGGTGTGGATTTTATAAAGGTTGGGTAAATGGCGTTGTGTTTCGTTAGCCACAGCAACGTGTGGCCGGGTCTGCTAGTTATTAATAAAATAAAAACAAAATTATATGTTTATTTCGAATTATAAAATTTGAAAGCGTATTTCATCATCTTTCTAAAACAGTTTTTAGTTTTCGGATGCGTTCACAAATATTAAAGTTATTTGGAATTTATTGGAAAGCGGAAATATTTTGACTTTTCGAAAAACAGGCCCGAGGCCTGAGAGGTTAATACTAATTTTCAATAATAACTAATGTATCATAGAGAATAATCATATGTATGTATATAATAATTCGATGTAGTTGGTTTGACTGCATATTTATAAACGCAAATACAGTGAAAACTTTAAAACTACTAACCTACATAGAGTTCTAGTAAAATAATTCGTAATATGTCGGTAATAAGCGTGAACAGAAGACATTGTTACAATACCTATCGACGATATTTATAAATGACCGACAATAGCAGACCTCGTGCGTTTAAAAATAATGGGCCCTTTTTCTGTCTATGGAGATGAGCTACAAGCTACAAGCACGCGTGGAGGCGAAAGACGGTAGGCATGAGACGCAGAGGGGGCGAGAGGGTGTACAAGCCAAACACTCACGTGGTCTCACCAACACATCGATAGCTAGTTCTTTTTTGAGCGCGGTGCGATAGCGAGAATTTTTTAAAATACCTACCGTCGAGATTTCTCACCGGTGGTATTACCTCTTAATAATCACCCAATAACTAGGTTGCTACGTATCAATTCAAATTGAAATTTAAATTCCTAATTGAAAATTTTCTACGAGCAATTCGAATACAGATTTTCGTTTGTTGGCCAAAACATATTAGGAACAAGAGATTTTTTTTTGAGAGTTCCAAGCTAACAGCTGGAGAATCCGGGAGTCTGTCTCAACGTAGGAAGGCACATACTTCGGTGAATCGTCTTTACCTGTGAGCTATAACTTCTGTTAGTTTTGAGTTTATTGATTTACCATTTAATATTTTGTTCTATTGAACTGGCGCCCTTTAGTAATTTTAACATCTTGAGATAATTTTTAAATCACGACAAGCTATCAATTCATTTATTAGATTTTTTTTAAACTATTTAGTTTCTTTTTCTAAGGACTAAACACGACCCTGAAGTATTAAATATTATTTTGTTAGAGTCTCATGTTCTGTTTTTATTATTTAATAATTTAATTTGATTGTTGCCTCAACTCTTTCATTTTTAACTATAAATATTCTGTTGTACTTATTCTTTTATGCAGTGTTACACCGTTAATTTTTAAACGATAACGTTGATTTGAACAGCATTACAGTCAAAATATCTGAAAAATACCCTCGATTCTGTGCAGAAACGGGCGATCCGTTTGATAAATTCTCCCATTTTAACAGACGGATTGCAATCTTTAGGGCACAGGCGTCGGGTGGGAATGCTATTCTTGTTCTACCGGTATTTCAATGGAAGATGCTAAAAGGAACTAGCATCATTGATTCCTTTGGCACCGGTGCATAGTCGGGAAACACGCCAAACGCGTGCCCAACATATTACACGGTTGACATTTGTCACACGAGAACTGGTCGCTTCTTCGACTCGTTCTTGTGCTCAACAGCTCGGCTATGGAACGATTTGCCAGCCTCTGTGTTTTCGCCTTCCTACAACATGGGTCTCTTCAATACCAATGTTAACTCCCTCTTTTCCTCAAAAAGACCCTCCACACAGCATCTTAGATGACATAGGCTTTGAGGGAAATTGTTTTCCTCAGGGCCTCCTGCGTGGAGTTTTTTTTACAGTGAATACCGCACAAGAATCTCAACTGCTCCCGTCTGGAGCCAGTGACACTATGGCATCCCCAATTGGGGTATGTTGTGAGGCTGAAGGTAGTGGGGAGGGGAAGGAAATAGGGAAGAGGAAGGTGGGGAAGTACCTGGCTATTCAGATCTGGTCACCAAACACAGCAAAAGCCATTTCAAGCAACGTTTCAATACTGAATGGTGGTCTTACACAAAGGCGATACTGAGAGTATCTACCACTCTGGAACATGCCGCAAATATACTATATATTATTTAAAATAAATTAATTGTGAAATAACACAAATTAATCAAATAAAATTTATTTGCGCATGCCGGGTTCGAACCCGCGACCTCCGGATTGTGAGTCAAGAGTCTTACTGACTGGACTACGGAGGTCGTCAAATAGGCCGGACTACGGAGGTCGGAGTTAATGTTAAAATAAAAAAAAACCAAAAAACACAAATACAAAGAAAATATTTTATAAAAAAATATAATACCTATCAATATGTTAATGTGATCTGAGGCAATGCATATCATTGGCCGCTGCCTCATAATTGGGAGCGTATGACGAAAATCCTGTTAGCAAACAATCATAAAGATGCTCATCGGTGAGTCGAGATCTTGATATTATTAAGTTCATGTTTGAAAACAATGTTTCGCATAAATATGTCGAACCGAAAGATAATTCAATTTTTTATGCCGCTTTTTTTTCTTAAATGGGAACTTTTCTCTGTCCACTGTATTCCAAAAGTCCTCTGATATTAAGGATTTTAGCTAAATATCATTCTTAAGGTCCAAAATTTCTAACTCTAGTTCTTCTGTCTTACCTTGAACAAAATCTGCAGTACAATGAGTGATGTGCAAATAGCACTCCCCGTTCCAGGCTAGCGTGAAGAGTGCAGTCTGGCTCGCCGCTAGACAAGTTGCGACAAGTACTGTCAGCAAAGAAACCACTCATACAAACAATATCGCAAACATACAAACGTATTTAATAAACCTAGGCACTTAAAAAATTAAAACTCTAACAAATAAATAAAAATAATTCACATTTTTAATTAATGTTTATGAAATATTCTGTCTCTGTCGAATAGTGGCGGGCACATACGAACCGTTCCGCGGGCGCCATTGTGCCCGCGGGCACGGGGTTGGGAACCCCTGTTGTAGCGGGACAGTTTGCGTGAATACAGTTTAAGTTTACCGAACAAAGAAGTCATCCTATAATAAAATGACTGACACACCACATATGCTCAGGAGTCGCTGGTTTAAGTTTGTGTGGTAACTGCTGATACACTCTGTATAATTTTCCACACAAATTTATTTTATTAAATATGTTATAAAATGTTAATGAATTTTTAAACTTTAGATTCATATACCAGCGATCATCCAGGGAATCAGGAGAAAACGGACTGATATGTGTCATTGACTTCAAAACAATATACATATGATTTAGCTAGTAAAAAACCAAGAGTTTATGACCGTAAAAACTTCTGTCCATACTGCTTCAAGCTGATAACCAACTTTGTACGCCACATCACAACCCAAGATCCCTTAGAGGCAGAAGTGATTGAATATAACAAAATTTTAGATCCTGATCTGCGCAAACGAAAAAAAAGCGAGGATTAATTTCAAGAAAATAAGAAATAGAGGCAATTATCTATATAATCAGGACGCGATACATAGAGTTGATGGAATATTACTACTGAATCGCCGTCCAAGAACGACTGCGACAGCTAAGGATTATGCGGTTTGCGTAGAATGCTGTGGCACATTCAAAAGAAGTTTACTCTATACTCTATTAGACACCTGAAAAAATGTTCAAATAGAAAACAATCACCTGAAGGAAATCCACTAAAACGCTGCAGAGTGTTAAAATCATCCGCTATTTTATTATCCCCAGACAATTCTGAGATCACTGAATCTTTAAGATCTCAGATATTTCCTGTGTTCAAAAATGATCCTTTTGCAAAAATTGCAAAGTCTGAGCCATTAATTTGTGCATATGGTTCCCTACTATTAAGCAATCATAAAGAACATCATTTGAAAACACACATTACATCCAAGATGAAAGATCTCGCTAGACTGTTCATGGTCATCAAAGAAAAAAATCCTGCAATATCCTCATTTGACCTTGCATTTGACCCTATACATTTTAATGTTTTTATAGACGCTGTCAAAATAAATAGTGGTTACGATGAAAGTACAGGTTCTGTAAAAATTCCTAGCATCCCTCAACGACTTTGTACAGCTATAAAAGATTGTGCTGATATTTTGATGCGTAAAACAATACAGAATCCTGTGCTGACCACTTCATCCAAAGATGTTATAAAAAACAAGTTGTCTGAATTTAAAATAATCTTTGGTCACGCTTGGAAATTTGAAATTTCTACTAACGCTGAAAAATCAAGGAAAACTCAAAAAATGCTGAAAACTGATGTCATGCCTTTAACTACTGATATAAAAAAAATATGCACGGAAGTTATGAAACTAGAAGTGAATATAGCTCAACGATTTGAATGTGAAAAGTCTTATATCGCCTATGAGGAGCTATGTAAAATAACAATTGCTCATATTATAATTTTTAATAGGAGGAGGGCAGGAGAAGTTGCAAGAGCTCCATTAGAAAATTATATAGCCAGCCAAAGTGAAAAACAAGACATTCCTGAAGAAATATTGGAAATCATGAGTTCTGAGGAGCAAAATGCTATACATACATTATATTGCTTCCATATCCCAGGAAAAAGGGGGAGAACAGTTCCAATACTTCTTCGAAATCAGATGAAAAAAAATGTAGACACTATATTTGCATACAGAAATTTAGTTGGAATTCCAAATGAAAACAAATATTTATTCCCAAAACTAGGAGGTGAACCTTATTTTTGTGGCACGCAAATTTTAAGGGAACTAAGACACAAGTTTTCCTTTGTGAATTCAGATCATATAACTTCAACTGGGCTGCGACACCATGTTGCAACCATGAGCCAAGTAGCTGGAAAGAATAATGCTTATGTAAACGCTTTGTCTCATTTCTTAGGGCATACACCAGGTACACATAAAGGGAATTACATGATACCACAACTAGCTCTTGAGAAAGGTAAAGTTGGCTTGAATTTACTGCAATTAGCTGAGGGAAAAATATCTTGCCGATCACAGTCTGATAATGGAACGAACATTACAACAACTTTACAAAATGAAATAGATTCCGTCCCTCAACCTGAAGAATCACATAAAGAAAATGTGGATCATGTTACGTTGGATAATAGCTTAGAAAATGACCAAGAGTCTTTACCAAGTAATTTACTTGATGGGAATATGGCAAAAAAAAAATATAGTTAGAAGGAGGTGGCTTAATCAAGAAAAAGATGAACTTTATAAAAACTTTGCAAATTATTTCATCGAAGGGATTGATCCTGGCGCTACGAAAATAAACGAAATAAAAAAACAAACAGGAATATTGTCAATGAGGTCATGGAAGCAAATTAATACATTTATTAATAATCACCGTGTCAAGAAATTGCCCTTACCTAAGGATTTGCAGAGAAAAAGAGAATTCTACCTCCAGGATGCTTAACTTGAATTCAAATGAATTGTATTGGTTAAGAGGCCGCTATACCGGCTTCAACGATTGAACGATCCAAAGGTATCGACTCCGATTCGACTACAGCTGATATAAAGCGTGAAGCAATCGTAAAGTAGCTGTTGGCTTGTTCCATCGTTTGATCATTGGCAGTCGTTATAGCAGTTCCATATATTTTATCTTTTGTAATACTGGCATACAGAGTACCGGGCGAATAAGGCCCCTTTATCTTTCATCATGATATTGGTTGTGGAGGGTTATAATTTATTTTAGTTTTTGTTAAATTTATGTGCAAGGTATAATTTGATATCCCTTGTTAAATAAAAAAAAATCGAAGGATTCTTCTGTAATGTACAACGCTAAATGTTTCGTGAACGATGTATAATAAAAAGTTATTTGGTTTTAATTATCATTTATTTTTTTATTATATTATGCTGTTTTTATAATGATTGGGAATACAAAGTTATTAGGCTATAATTATTTTTTTATTGTATTATGTTATTTTTCAAATGATTACACACTTTTTTAGTATGTATAGTAATATTTTTTGTTTTTAAAAATTCAAATTAAAGAGTTTTTTTTTCAAAATGATCGTTTTTATTTTATCACCCTTGAAATGTTGAAAGGTACGTTTGAGACCCGTATTGTAGGAGGGAGGACACACAGAGGCAGGCAAAAATGAGTCGTAGAAATGACCCGTTCTCATGTGACAAATGTTGGGCACACGTTTGACGTGTTACCCGACTAAAGGGACCGGTGCCAAAGGGATCAATGACGCTAGTTCCTCGGAGCATCTTCCATTTAAATACCAGTAGAACAAGGACAGCTTTCAAACCAGACGCCTGTGCTCTAATACACACACACACCGACACTAATCTTGGGATTAGTGTGTCGGTAACGGGCATATGGGTCTATCCCTTCTACTGCGGTGCAAGGTGATGAGTCGAGAGAGCCAGGCTGAAGAGGTTAAAAGGTCTCCCTCTCCCAGATGCGACACCTAGTCAAACCATTTGGGGCGGCCTATTGTAGAGACGTTGGTTGTACAATGTATACTATAGAAAATAATAAAATTAGAATACGTGTATAAAATTGGTGGAAGGTAGGTACCTACCTATGTGTCATACAACTGGAGACAATGCTTACACGTGTAAAAATAATTATAGGGTAAGATAAGATAAGATAAGTAGGTATAACATGATAATGATGATAATATAAAACATTATATAAAAATTACATTTTACACACATTTTAATAAAACTGTATGTAAACATGAAATTAATAAACATATTAAAAATTATAATTTGCAAACCAACCTACAACTTAAAGAAGCGTACGAATCAATGAACAAAGTAAATTTTGTAATATATTTCTAATAAGTTTATTCATAATTTTTCGAAAACACTAATAAAACTAAGATAAAATAATTATGTAGCAAATAAAAGAAACTACACCAATATGTATTTAAATACCTAATTTTATTTGTGATAATAATAAAATAAACCTTAACACAAAAAAAAAACAACCGTAAACACCAAATAAATAACAATATTAATTAGCAAATCATACTCCAATTTAAAAAAAAACGCGCCAATAATCAAAAACGGCCGCTTGAAATAATAAATGTGTGAATAAGCAACATCCGACCTGTTCGGTCAACCTACCTTCATATGAACTATATTGGTATGTATATGTAGCATTAAACTTGGCAACGTAGCGTGATGCGGTAAGTGTGTTCTTAAAATAGATCAAGGAATGCACGTAATTTTAAGATATTTTTTTTTAATAAATAAACATAATTTTTGATTACATATTAAAGCTGACCATATTTTAAACAAAATTTAAAAGACAGCATGTTGGTACTTCATCTACGTAAGTATATATTACATGCGAAAGAATGAGCAACTTAAGTGGCTTCTTCTAAGATGAGCCACAAAATGTGGTATGACATAAATATATATATATATATATATATGTTATGATTAAGGTTTTCACGGGTGTAAGATGTAGAACAATTTTCTCGGTTTACCCGCGTAACGTAGTCCTTAAAAGGACTTTTAAGTGAGACTTACGTTTTGGCTTTTGGATTGAACAGACATGCGAAAGCTATCAGTTTGAGACAAAAACTCAAGACATAAGGCCTCTGAAGATGGACAGTGTGATCTGTCCGAAACGTCAGGAGTTAAAAAGTCCTTTTAATGACTACGTTACGCGGGTAAACCGAGAAAATTGTTCTACATATATATATATATATGGAATATAGTTATTTGTGGTGTCTAGTGTGAATCAAATTATATAAACGTGTTGAAAATTGGAAAAATTATAGTAGAAAGTTTATAATGTAATAATATTCCGAAAGTATTGCCGCTTCTTTTCAATCATAGTTCCATGGCCTATACATTATTTAACATGGATCGACCTGAATCACGAAACCAGATGGATGGCGGCAATAAACCATTGTTCAATCACCAGCAAGCACCATGTGGGAATCACTATCAAGTGCACCGATCTCGCGTAAAATCACTTCACACAAATAATAAAGGAAAATTTATTGTTGTAAGTAATCGGCACACGGCACAAAATATCCATGTAGAAAAAGAATTCCTAGTTTTAAAATTGGAATATCTCTATTTTATGACATCGTCTAATTACCGTCTCTCAGCTCAAAAGGCGGAAATTAAAAAAGTGTCTCCGGAAATCGACTGAAGAATGTCGTCAACTTATTAATTAAACGGAAGGCGATTTACTAATTAATCACTGTACAAGTAAACTATAGTATATTATAGATAGTTCAAAGCTTTCTCTCAACACAATCTCTCCCAACGAGTGAGACTAAGAATACGAGGTGCAGGCAACAGTAATACATTCCACATATCTGCCAGCACAATAAGCAACCTCAACCTGCCGGAGCAACAGATCCAAGGAAGGTCGGTTGTCCCGAAGCTGCTAATAGGCCAAGATAACGCTCACCTGATCGTGTCAAGGGAAGTTCGTGAATGCAATGATACTACGCGAATAGCATCACGCACCGCACTAGGATGGATCGCTCATGGGGGAGTCAACCCCAGAGATAATAACACGACCACCACTTTGGCACTACAACCAGAAACGGCCGCAGACATACAGTTGAGGGAGCTAGTAAAAACCAACTTCACCATCGACTCCCTCGGAGTAACATCAGCCACCAGAGTCAATGCAAGCGAACAACAGGCAATTGCACTTATGAATGCAACTACCCGTCCTCTTCCTGTAGGAAGGTGGGAAACCGGTCTACTATGGCGCAATCCAGAAGCCACGCTACCTAATAATCGGCAGTGTGCGCTGAAACGACTTCTGTCCCTGGAGAAAAAGCTAGAAAAAGACAAAAATCTAGCAGTGGCCTACAATGACAAAATAAATCAACTTATCAACAAAGGCTACGCCAAGAAGTTATCAAGCCATGAAGCTTCCACCACCACACCTCGCAAATGGTACCTGCCCCACTTTGCAGTAATCAACCCAAATAAGCCAGGAAAAATCAGAGTGGTGTTCGATGCCGCAAGCCGATGCCGAGGAACCTCCCTCAACGACCAGCTGCTTACTGGTCCTGATCTGCTGTCCTCCCTCCTGGGGAATATAATACGCTTCCGGGAAGGAAACATCGCTATTGCTGCAGACATCAAAGAAATGTTCCTGCAAATAAAAATAAGGCGAGAAGATCAGTCGTCCCAGCTATTCCTGTGGAGGACATCACCCCATCACGAACCAGACACCTATCAAATGTCATCGATGATGTTCGGAGCCACCTGTTCCCCAAGCAGTGCCCAATTCGTCCGAAATAAAGTGGCTGAAACATACGAGCACGAGTACCCGGCCGCCGCAAAAGCCGTACGCACCAAGTTCTACATGGACGATTACCTAGATGCAGCAGACACACCCAATGAAGCTGCTGCACTCGCCCAAAGTGTAAGTGCCCTGCTCGCGAAAGGAGGGTTCCACTTGACAAATTGGGCGTCCAACAGCCCGGCGGCCCTAGCTAGTGTACCTATAGAAGACCGTGCCAGCTCCACGATACAAATCAGCAGCGGAGGTCCGGAAACAGAGCGAGTGCTTGGTTTAATCTGGGACCCCACCACAGACCGCTTCCTGTACTCATTTCGTGAGGCAATCTCCCACGACACGGCCACACAACCTACCAAGCGGCAACTATTATCCATAGTAATGAAGATCTTCGACCCAGTCGGCTTCGTTGCCTGCCTTACCATCAGATCCAAGATACTACTGCAAGCAGTGTGGCGCTCAAGCGTCGGCTGGGATGAACCCATTGCCCCTGAACATGCCCAGAGATGGACAGACTGGCTAAACCTGTTGCACACGAACAGCATCTCAATCCCGAGACGTTGCCTCTACAACAAACTAAACAACGTAACACTACACCTTTTCTGCGATGCATCGGAGCAAGCTTGCTGTGCCGTGGCCTACTTCACCGAAAAAATAGATAGATCCTTACGAGTAACATTCCTTGCAAGTAAATGCAAGGTAGCGCCACTGAAGCCTCTCTCCATTCCACGCCTCGAGCTTCAAGCCGCCCTCATAGCAGCGAGACTAGCCCAGACGATCCAAAAAGAAAGCAAAGCCCTGATATCCCGCACCTGCTTCTGGACAGACTCCACAACTGTACTATGCTGGTTACGCACCGACCCACGCTCCTACTCAACCTTTGTGGCAAACCGATTGGGCGAAATAGACGAACTAACCAACATACCCGACTGGAAATGGGTACCCACAAAACTCAATCCCGCTGACATAGGAACGCGAGACTTAGAGGTGCCAGACTTAACACCAGAAGGAAGATGGTTTACTGGCCCAGCCTTTCTCACTTCCCCGGAGGGTGCGTGGCCAAAAGAACGGGCACCCGCCCACAGGCCTGACGACCTGACACTAGAAGTCAAACCTCACTACGTTGGCCTTGTGTCCACCAGGGGCGAAGCACTCCCATCAGTAGAGCGGTTCTCCTCATGGCATCGGCTGATTCGCTCCACAGCTTGGATCCTCCGATTTATCAGACGATGCAAGATGGGGCCCAATAAACCAGTAGAAGGCCCACTACTAGCCGAGGAGATAAAAGCAGCAGAACACAGATGGATCAAAAGGTCCCAGGAAAACGCTTTTACAACTGATCTACACATCATCCGACAAGGTAAAATACTGCCTGCTGGCAGCCGCCTCAACTCCCTGAACCCCTTCTTTGGACCAGATGACCTACTACGAATGGGGACCCGACTACAAGCCTTGGAAAGAACAAAGATTGTGGCCCGAACTCCCATAATACTGGACGGCGACGAACCCTACACTCGACTTCTGATCAGTCACTACCACAAAAAGGCGGATCATCCTAGTACTGAGAAAACAGTAGCAGAAATACGCAATCATTTCTTCATAATACGACTACGCACAACAAGCAGGAAGATAACGCACGCCTGCCCCACTTGCTTCATACGACGCAGCAAACCGACTCCACCTCTGATGGGCGCATTACCACCACCCCGCCTGATGCATCACGTCCGCCCATTCACACACTGCGGGCTTGATTATTTCGGCCCTATGGCTATCACGGTCGGTAGGCATCGAGAAAAACGATATGGAGCCATCTTCACCTGCCTCTCGACACGCGCCATTCACCTAGAACTAGCCGCTTCACTGACTGCTGACTCGGCCATCATGGCCCTACAAAGAATGACCGCCCGCAGAGGACAACCAGCAGCCATATACTCGGATAACGGGACAAACTTTCACGGAGCTGACACCGAGATGAGGGACGCCTTGCTGTCAATAAGTCAAGACGCCAGAATGATTGATGCAATAGCTACCCAGGGCATCGAGTGGCACTTCATACCACCACTAAGTCCGCACATGGGGGGAGCTTGGGAAAGATTAGTACGATCAGTAAAGAAAGCCCTAAGCGCTACACTAAAGGAAAGAGCACCAAAAGAAGAAACGCTACGCACCGCACTTGCAGAAGCTGAGTTTGTGGTAAATAATCGTCCACTCACCCACATTTCAGTTGACCCACGTGATGAAGAACCTTTAACACCCAACCACTTTTTGCTAGGGTCAGCCGGGAAGCGCCCCCAATTATCCTTCTACGACAAAAAAGAAGAGGAAACATGCCTACGCCGCCAGTGGCGCATCGGACAACAACTTGCAGACACCTTCTGGAGGCGATGGCTGCGGGAATACCTACCTACCATGGCTGTCCGGCAAAAATGGCACCATCCAACTACACCAATTAAGAAGGATGACCTAGTGATCATCATGGACCCAGCACTGCCTCGAAACAGTTGGCCACGTGGCCGTATCATCGAAGCAATACCTGCAGCTGATGGACAAGTCAGAACTGCCCGGATCCAAACCAGTACTGGGATATACGTAAGGCCGGCAGTCAAAATCGCCGTCATTCTGCCTGCCACGCCAGCAACTGATGAAACTGTACCCTCTGCGAAGACACCCGATTCAAAACTCAGACATCGGAAAAGGACACGCCCGACGAAGTAGCTGAGCACAGTCGAGACTGCACTGAGGGGAGTATATCGAACGTGTCATAGGAATACGTGTGCATTGAACGAGTGCGCGAAAGCATTTGACAACCCTGGAAATTCAAGATTGGAATTTACGCTGTCACAGAGTACCGTGCCGCGAGCACGACAATCTGAGTGCTGCTATTGGCTAGCGGAACAATGTGCATGTGATGCCCCTTCCAAATGATTTGTCTACAACGCAATTATGTCCTTTAACTAACTAATCAATTGAAAACATTAATGAAATTGATAATGAATACGTGCGGCAGCCTCATTGGACTGGAAAACACATCTAAATAACTACCTAATACTTCCACAAGGGAGTCTAGACAGCAATGATCAACGCCAAGGAATTGGCTGTCTATTTACGTAACCCCCACCATGCGACCAGCCGAGCCACTATTGGTCAATTCTGAACAAAGGAAAAATCTGAATCGTGAATATTTACGACAGCGAATTCATGTTCCGAAAAATTTGGAGCTCAATTTCGAGAAATTGGGAATAATTTGGATCAAGAAATAAACATCATCACCTAAAAATGAGTATATGCTACAAAAACAACCCAAAAACTGACGTCTATCAGTGATTGTTGCACTTTAAGAAAAATATTTACTGTTTAAAATTGTACCTTATATCACATATGTATACTTGTACCTTTTCTTGTAAACACAATAAAAATGATGTGAGACTTTGGTATCCTAAGTTGGTAAGATCATGGCAAAAACTATCACACATAATTTTGACACAGCTGACTTCCAATCGTAGCGACCAGGGAAATTACCTAAAACAAGTACCTTAGAAAAATTAAGGAGGTTCTGTCCCCCAAAAGTCCGACCTGAGTTTGCCCTTTAAAAATAGAAGTCAAACCGGTAGGAAGTCAGTTCAAAACTATCAGCCAAGAAGAAAGATACCAACTCAAGATACCAACAGTCTCCAAGTTCAAACCTCTTTTAAAGTGTTTTAGTCAGTCTTAGATTCAGTTTACCTATCCCAGTATCCCAGTAACCTAAAAACCCCAGTCTCCCACAGTCTCCAAAGTGAAAAATATTTATTTTAATCCAGTACTAAAATCAGTTTTGCCATTATACCTAGAAGCATTTTTTGTCAAAGTAGTAAATTCATTTAAAAGACCAGTGGCGTTCCAAAATCCACTGGCGTACGAAACTCCATTGGCGTGTCATTGTGGCCAGCTCCCTATTATATTTAGTTTATGTACAAACGTCTAGTACATTATTGATATCATGATTAGCAGTTGTTTCAAGTTCATTCCATGAATTTGCTTGGAATATAATTGCAGTATCATCTGCAAATGAAACAAGTTTTCCTGTTATTGGTAATTCAAAGATATTATTAATATACAAGATGAATAGAAAAGGGCCCAAAATCGTGCCTTGTGGTATTCCAAAGTCGCTTGTACTAGGTTCACTAAGAATGTTTTTTATTTTTAAATATTGATTTCTAGAGTTCAGGAAACTTTCTATCCACGTGTTAGCGTTATCTATAATTCCGATTTCGTTTAGCTTGTAAAGTAATTTTTTGTGACTTATGCTGTCAAAGGCTTTTCTTAGGTCTATGAATATTGCAAGAGATTTTTTGCCTTTGTCTAGTGCTTGATGTATTTTTGTTGTTAAATCTATGATTGCGTCCTGTGTGGTTATTTTCGCGCGAAATCCGAATTGTTGGTCACTCAATATATTATTAATTCCAATAAAGTTTTGTATTTGCTTTTTAGCTACCTTTTCAAATTTTTTTGAGATATTTGATAATACTGATATAGGTCGGTAGTTATTAATTTCTTTAGAGTCACCTGATTTATAAATCGGTGTTATAATAGTTTTTTTTGTATACTGATGGAAAGATTCCCTTTTTAAGACTATTGTTTATAATATATGTAATTGGCTTTTTCAAAAAGTTAAGATGAGTCTTTAGATTTTCAACAGTGATCCCATCAAAACCTGGTGCTGTATGATGCTATATATGGTGGATAATAAAATTATTATTCAAATTGCATACACACAGAGAAATGTATTAAATGTATTATTACGTTTAAAAGCGATCTCAATGAAAATCTCGTCTCCTTCAACGGAAGCAACCTTCCGAACAGGCCCTACATTGATATGCTCGGTGTAACTCTAAGTGACCAGCTCAGATATGGGGGCTCCATCGTGTAACAGTTTGGATTTATACTGGCCAAATATTCACTCTATGAAGTAAGCACCCATTAAGAGGAAATACTAGCGGCGCTTTTCTATACAAACGTATTCCCCGTTTATCTCTCTGGATTTTGACCCTAGAGCAAAATTTTTTTTACATAATATAGATACTGACCACTAGCGTGTCGGTACGTTTTGTTTTTTTTGGTAATTTACTTCTCATAGAAGTTACGACCTTCCAAAAATGAATAAAATTGCCTAATTTAAACGCCGTCAAAAAACGTTCAGTATACAAACTAAACAATGTATTTTGAAAAAAAACAAAACGTACCGACATAGAATATTTTCTTTTAATACAGTTAGTGAAAAAAATTTTTTAAATCCGTCCAGTTTTGGAGAAGAAAAATGGGGAATACAAAACATCGATTTCGAAGATTTTATTTAGGTATTTTCGGCCCGACGTGCAGGTGTCCCTTTCGCTCATTTCTCCTGAGGGGGGCCGGGGAACGTGGGTTTTGACAAATACATACATATAATGCGAAGTAGTGATGTAAAGAATTTTATCGGTGGACTAGTGTTGTCCTTGCCCGAGTAATCGATATTTTTTATTCGTTTTTTTTTCTGTTTAGTGACTCATCGCGGTATACCAATACTGACCGAGCTTTCATACTAAAATTGTGCAAAATTAAATTTTTTTATGTCAAGTACTATAATAAATTTTCAATTTGGGAGACGTTTTAGGTACCATCGCCCCGGGAACCATTTATTGGATAACCAACACCCCCGCCACTTGGTCACCGCAAGTGGTCCTCTATGTTTGGTGACAGAGCCTGGGTTCCCGGGTTCACGGATGAGGTCTGCATGGGTTTTGGTGGCGGATAATTTTGTCCACTTACTGCGTGGCGGGCCGGATTGGGAGAAACTCGAAGAGGAAGATCTTTTGATCTCTACAGCTGGACTCTCCACCATCATTTCATACTTTTACCTACCTTTTCCCTACCCAAAACTTCCTTTCCTTCCTTATCCTAAAAATACCCTCCACACAGCTTCTCCAATGATGTCCAACAACTTCTCCAACAAAGTCCCTGAGCGATTATTTTTCCTCGGTGCCTCCAATGTGAGGTTTATGTTTTTAAAAAAAATCTGTTTCAAATTTTTAGTTGAGAGTCGCTTACATTGCCTTCAGTGATTAATTGAAATTTTTTGTTTGTAAACACTTTATTGTACAAAATTTTTTACCACTATACAATGAATTTTAAACAGTTTATGATTTAGATCTTTCTCCCGCCGGTAAATTTCTTGATATGCGACCGTCAATTGTTTCTGGTAAAAGGCATTGGTGGTAGAAGTTTTTCTAACAGTGGTTCAATTTTTTGCCAGATTGAATCGTCCCTTTCAATTTTTTCATACGGCAAACCTTTAGGACTCCACACGACAAAATAACAGTATTTACGACGAGTAATGTGTAACTGGCCTTGTACTTGGTAGAAGTAATTGTGATTCCGTTTTAATGTTGAAGCATTGTCTTCAATTTTACAGTAATCAATTTTTTTTGTTCAAATCCTTCTTCTGGTGACATATTTGCTATACTATATGGGCATTTCACTTCAATTATAGAATCCTTGCCAAAAAGGCCATCCGGACTTGCCGCTAAAAAGTTTTTGTTTTCATCGATAAATAGTCCACAGGCGAATACCTCTAATTTTGTTTCTTTTGTAAATTGCTCAATTGCTTGGTTTTCATTTTCTTTCCCATAATTTGTGGCCATATTTCCTTTAAATGGCGAGTACAGTAGCGAGTTTAATACTCTCGCAACTGAAGTTTTTGGCCGTAGCTTACATATTTTTGTCCAAAGTTAGAAGCTGTAAGCCGCTTACGCCTTTCAATTGTCCACAAATTATTATTGCTTTGGCCCACCGTATTCCTTTCGAGTTCATCCTTATTCGATGGAGATAATTCTTTGAAAAATTCCTCTTTATCGTTTCAAATAATTCAGCTGGCATATCTGGATCTAATTCCAATTGACCATAATTTTCATCAGGCCCTGTAACTTTTTTTCTCTTTTCTGTCGTGTTTTCGTAATACCTTCGTTTTATTTTTCGACACCTCTGTATTGTCTCCTTCGAACGTCGTTTTCTTTCAATAAAATGCTTCGTGTAGTTGCCAGGACTGTGGCCTTGGATTTTTTTTGTATTCGTGAATGGGTTGTCATTTCACTATTCCACAAAGTTACTGCTCAAGAAGCTCAACTGCTGAAGTTATCCCATTTTTGTAAAATTTGCTCTTTTTCCGCCTATAAATTTGGCTATAACGTTGTTGAATTGCTCCACAGTGTTATTTGTCACGTTAATAATAAGACTTTCTGCATTTGCTATTAGAGACGACAATAATTGTTGAATATCAGTCCTGTTCCACAATCTTGAAGATCGCTTACTAAATTTGGATCATTAGTATACTTCTCCGACTTGCAATAGTATGACGAACATTTTGTATGATCACCAAAAACATGGTTTGCGGCATTTTTTTGTCCATTTTCAGATTTTTTACTTTATCACTTTGTGCCGTGTTTTCTTGCTCTTTTCTGTAATTTACTGCTCAAACTATAGCTTTTCTCATACGTAAAACGTTTGCTTCAACCTTTTTCCTTATGTGAACTGGTACAAAGCCTTTAGCGTTGTTGGTTTTTTTTCCAAGTGCTTTTATTTTATTGCAAAAATTGCGAAGTAAGTGATTTTTGCACTTTTTTTTTGTACTATGAAGTTGGGCCTGAAGCCTTGGGTTGAAGTTTCGCTAATATTGTCTTCATGTAATTAAATATTACAATTTAAGGTTTTATAAAGTTGAAAATAAAAATAAAAAGTTTTGAAGTTTAAAAAAATTATATATTTGTTTCCTTTATTTCAAACTGACTGTAATAAATATTTTTAAAAAATGTGTAGGTAAACGTATCTATAGGTAAAAGACCAACATTTTTGATTGAATTTTGAACGAACTAACACATCCTTTTTTGTATTTACTGCTTAAAGAAACTCAAAAATACAGGAGTACAAATCAAACCTCAGCAAGCGATATATCTAACATTTTAAACATTATTATTTACAAACATGTCAACTCACACGTATGATACACACAACACAATAAATCCATTTAGATTTAATTGTCTAATAAAATATGTAAGTGCTTTTATCTTTTTCGTTATCGTAATTTTAATTAGAAAAAAACTTAAGGTGGGCTATTTTTAAACCTTTTTTATCTCTACATATTATAAAGTAAAGTCCCCCGCACCGTCTTTCTGTCTGTCTGTCTGTCTGTTCGCGATAAACTCGAAAACTACTGAACGGATTTTCATGCGGTTTTCACCAATAGATAGAGTGTTTCGTGAGGAAGGTTTACGTATGTAATTTGTCAAGGATTTGTGTAAATTGGTTGAAACATAACGATAATTGTTAGAAGTGTCGGAAAAATTCCAGCCGCCTGGTAGCTTTCATCGAAAACGCTGCCTAATCCTTTTGGGATATAACAAAACAACGCTTGGTGGGATATTCCTCTTTTATAGATCTACAAAAAAGTCCGCGATGGCATATATCTATCTTTTACTATACGCATTCTATCTTCTTATCTTATTATTCTTATCAATTGCATTTTAGATATAATGTGTATAGTAAGCTATCCGTAAAAGATAGATATATGCCTTCGCGGACTTTTTTGTAGATCTATAAAAGAGGAATATCCCACCATTAATTGTTTTGTTATATCCCAAAAGGATTGTGCAGCGTTTTCGATGAAAGCTACCAGGCGGCTGGACTTTTTTCCGACACTTCTAACAATTATCGTTATGTTTCAACCAATTTACACAAATCATTGACAAATTGCATACTTAAACCTTCCTCACGAAATACTCTGTATATTGGTGAAAACCGCAGGAAAATCCGTTCAGTAGTTTTCGAGTTTATCGCGAATAGACAGACAGACGGCGCGGGGGACTTTATAATATGTAGAGATAGAGATAATCGGTCAAAAATACATTTTTGTTGCATATGCATTTTTGAGTTTTTTTTTTAATAAGATAGGTAAGTGCCAAATTATATGAGTAGAAATTTAAGTTTTGTGGTATCATCATTTCATAGTATAAAATGAAGTCGCTCAAAATGTATGTGCGCATAAATCTTTTAAACTACGCAACAGATTTTCATGCGGTTTTCACCAATAGATAGAGTGATTTAAGAGGAAGGTTTATGTGTATAATAAATGCTTATTATAGTAGAGAAAAGCCAAGAAAAAAAAAAAACATGAAAAAGGTTTTTTTACAGGGGGTCAGCATGTGGGTCATCAGATTGTTCTTTTGAGAACATGAATATTTGCACTCAGAACAAGAAAAGGTTTTCCACACCGTGAGCCAGCACGTGGCTAGTCAGATGATTCTTTTGAGAAAAATAATAGTTAAACTCAGAACTAGAAAAAGGTTTTTCAAACTGGGAGTCATCATGTGGATGGTCAGACTGCCCTTGTGAGAACATGAATAATTGCACTTAGGACAATGAGAAGTTTTTTACCCTATGTGAGTCAATATGGAAATCGTCACATTGCCCTTTCTAGAACGAGAAAAGGTGTATTTCAACCACGTAAAAGGTTTTTTCAACTGTGTGTCTGCTTGTGGCTCGTCATTTGGCTCTTTTGAAAACATGAATAGTTGCACTCGGAACAAGAAAACGTTTTTTTTTTAATGTGAGTCAGCATGTGCGTCGTCAGATTGTCCTTTCGTGAACATGAATAGTTGCAGTCGGAACATGAAAAGAGTTTTTCTCCACTGTGAGTCAGCATGTGGATGGTAAGACTGCTCTTTTGAGAACACGAATAGTCGCACTCGGAACAAGAAAAAGGCCTTTCTCCACTGTGAGTCAGCATGTGGATGGTAAGACTGCTCTTTCGAGAAAATAAATAGTTGCACTCGGAACAAGAAAAGGGGTTTTCTACACTGTGAATCAGCTTGTGGATAGTCAGACTGCCCTTGTGAGAACATAAATAGTTGCACTCGGAACATCAAAAAGGTTTTTTTCAACTGTGAGTCAGCACATGGCGAGTCAGATGGCCCTTTTGAGAACATGAATAATTGCATTCGGAACACAAAAAAGGTTTTTCTCCACTGTGAATCAGCTTGTGGATAGTCAGACTGCCCTTTTTAGAACATGAATAGTTGCACTCGGAACAAGAAAAAGGTTTTTCTCCACTGTGAGTCATCTTGTGGTAGGTAAGACTGCTTTTTCGAGAACATGAATAGTCACACTCGGAACATGAAAAAGGTTTTTTAACACTGTGAGTCAGCATATGGCTAGCCAGATAGCCCTTTCGAGAACATGAATAGTTGCACACGGAACATGAAAAAGGTTTTTTTCCACTGTGAGTTAGCATATGGCTAATCAGATTGCCCTTTTGAGAACATGAATAGTTGCACTCGGAACATGAAAAAGGTTTTTTTCCACTGTGAGTCAGCACATGGCGAGTCAGATGGCCCTTTTGAGAACATGAATAATTGCATTCGGAACACAAAAAAGGTTTTTCTCCACTGTGAATCAGCTTGTGGATAGTCAGACTGCCCTTTTTAGAACATGAATAGTTGCACTCGGAACAAGAAAAAGGTTTTTCTCCACTGTGAGTCATCTTGTGGTAGGTAAGACTGCTTTTTCGAGAACATGAATAGTCGCACTCGGAACATGAAAAAGGTTTTTTAACACTGTGAGTCAGCATATGGCTAGCCAGATAGCCCTTTCGAGAACATGAATAGTTGCACACGGAACATGAAAAAGGTTTTTTTCCACTGTGAGTTAGCATATGGCTAGTCAGATTGCCCTTTTGAGAACATGAATAGTTGCACTCGGAACATGAAAAAGGTTTTTTTCCACTGTGAGTCAGCATGTGCTTAGACAGATTGCCCTTGTGAGAAAAGGAATAGTTGCACTCGGAACAAGAAAAGGGTTTTTCTCCACTGTGAATCAGCTTGTGGATAGTCAGACTGCTCTTGTGAGAACATGAATAGTTGCACTCGGAACATGAAAAAGGTTTTTTTCCACTGTGAGTTAGCATATGGCTAGTCAGATTGCCCTTTTGAGAACATGAATAGTTGCACTTGGAACAAGAAAAAGGTTTTTCTCCACTGTGAATCAGCTTGTGGATAGTCAGACTGCCCTTGTGAGAACATGAATAGTCGCACTCGGAACATGAAAAAGGTTTTTTAACACTGTGAGTAAGCATATGGCTAGCCAGATAGCCCTTTCGAGAACATGAATAGTTGCACACGGAACATGAAAAAGGTTTTTCCCCACTGTGAGTTAGCATGTGGATGGTAAGACTGCTCTTTCGATTACATGAATAGTTGCACTCGGAACATGAAAAAGGATTTTTACCACTGTGAGTCAGCATATGGCTAGCCAGATAGCACTTTCGAGAACATGAATAGTTACACTCGGAACATGAAAAAGGTTTTTTTCCACTGTGAGTCAGCATATGGCGAGTCAGATAGCCCTTTAGAGAACATGAATAGTCGCACTCGGAACAAGAAAAAGGTTTTTCTCCACTGTGAATCAGCTTGTGGATAGTCAGGCTGCCTTTGTGAGAACATGAATAGTTGCACTCGGAACATGAAAAAGGTTTTTTTCCACTGTGAGTTAGCATATGGCTAGTCAGATTGCCCTTTTGAGAACATGAATAGTTACACTCGGAACATGAAAAAGGTTTTTCTCCACTATGAGTCAGCATGTGCTTAGACAGACTGCCCTTGTGAGAAAAGGAATAGTTGCACTCGGAACATGTAAAGGATTTTACTCCAGTATGGGTATGAACGTGACTCTCAAAATCATTCTTATGAGACGAAGAATAGTTACAGCGAGAACAAGAGAATCGTTTATTCACAGGATGCGTCTTCAGATCTGCCGAAAAATATAAAAAACAATACGGATTAAAAAAGGCTCATTAAGACTTATTATAAGCCATAAGTTGAAAAAATAGGTACCATTTGATGTTAAATCTTACATAGAAAATCGGTTTTACCTGCTCTCTGGTTCATCTTTTCAACGCGTTCTAAGCATTCTTTTTTAATATCTAACAGGACTATGTCAATTTCCATAAAAGGAAGACTCCGTTCATATTCTTCTCGGGATCCAAGATCTGCCTTTATGGCAACTGTCTCCACAATAGTGCTGCCTGCAAAAACAAAATGACAATACGTACATTGATCATTGATATACAAACACTTTTTTTAGTATAAATTTTAGAGCATAAGCATATCATTAATTTCCATAAATAGGCGTTTATTTGGATAAGAAAGATAAAGGTGAATATAAGACCAAAGAGTGATCCCAGAAGTCCGCTTCAGGGGCCGATGCTTCAAGAAGGACCTTGCTCTTGAAGAATTCAATGGAAAGGTTCAAATAATATATACGCATTTTTATTGAACAATAATAAGTGTTACTTGTCCCAAATAAAAAGGGGTACAAACATAAGAAATCAGGAACTCATTGCGAGTAATATACTACAGTTATATCTCAAAAATAAACATGCTATATTTTTATTTTATTAATTTTTATATAACTAACTGTCTGTCCGAGTAATCTCTGCGTATTCTAAACATTTCTTCTTTACATCTTGGAAGTCGAAATCTATATCTGCATACAGCATTACACCTCCGACTTCTTCCTGGGACCCTGGTTCCGTCTTGATGGAATCAGTCTCAGGATTTATTAGATCCATAACCCTGCTGTGGTAGCGGCAGGTAATTGGTTCAAGCCAAAACGAAAATTCCTGAAATAAAATTTTTTTAAAACGAAATTTAATTCACATGAGCTTTGAATATTAGGTTTTGCTGGGAACATTTTGCCAAAACATTGAAGTTGTATACATGGAACAATCAAAGACTTCGATTCCTCGAAAGTTATAAAAATCGTATATTAGTCACTAGTACGCAGCTTGCAGAATAAAATTCCATAGTGTGGCCCCCGTATTATCAAATCCATATAAGAAATATTGAATGAAAGCAGCTTACATTTTTATGATTAATTAACTTCAAGTTACACATACATATTCAACACATTTACTATACATTCTTACTGAATACGCTTAAGTTGCATTCCCTAGAAAATAGAAGAAAAAAAAGTTACTTTTCTTCTTATATTAGATTCGCACTATAAAAGGAAACTTTTTTACATCACGGGTGGCGGAAAATGATGCGTTTTAATTTTAAATTGCGTAAAATTAAATTTCACTTCGCGAACCGATACGGCGATAATCCGGCGGCCATTCCGTCGTTTTTTTTTTTAATTGCCATCAATAGTGGCGTTACTCAATTCAACGTATATAATATCTATCACTAAAAGTAAACCGGTATTACCAGAAAAATAGAAAAACTTGTAAATACAGTAAATATGTATATTATTTTTTCATTGTTTTTATTTTAGCATATGAAATATAATGTACATTTAGCAATAAGTATGTATGAAAAAAACAATAAGTTGTAAGTTGGGTGATATGTAATTATAAGTATTTATCTACTAATAAACAATTTTACTATTTGGATAATGTATCTAGAATTATTGTAATTAGTTGTTAAAATCAAAATAAAAATTAACTTATTTGAAGAACGGAATATCACTTGGAAACTGAGTTATTCTTGAGATTAGATTAGTCGGAAACTTTTTTTTTTGATATTATCTTTAAAATATTTTTACCAGGGTTTATTTATTGGATTTTATCATTAATTTTTCTAATTTCATCCCGTAATCGGTTGAAAATAAGTCTTCCTTGATAAGTATAATAATTTTGTGCGAAGGAAGTGTTTAATTTTGGGCATGAAAAAATATATTTATGTCTAGTACGGTTTTCAGTTATAAATTAGAAGTCAACTTGAGTACAATTCTCCCGTCTGGAACCCACATTATAGTATACATGTACAAGCTATTGAAAGAATACAAAACAAATTTTTACGTTTTCTAAATTTTAAAATGGGCATTTCAGCAATTACGTTGAACTACAACACTATTATGATATGAATATGCTCAAATTGTCAGACAGAAGAATTCTCACTGCCTTGGTATTTCTATATAAAATTCTAAATGATTTAGTTGATAATCCCGTATTGCTTAAATTGATAAGTTTCCGAATCCAGAACGAAATACAAGAAGTCAGGATTTATTTCAGTGCAGAAATTCTGGGACTAACTACCATATGTATTTCTCATTGCCCAGAATACTTATGGAGGGAAACAATTATACCAAGTCGTTGGACATCTTCAATTTATGTTTAAACAAATATAAAAACATTGTTACTGAGACAGTTCAGTTATGTACAATGAATGCAGTATTTTTCTTACTGTGTAATGTAATGTAATGTAAAAGCCCTGAAAAAGGGCGTAAATAAATATGTAAACAAAGAAGCTGCATACTTAAAATAAAAATTGTTCCTAAGCTAATATTTAGTGTTAGGTTTAAATTACTTAAAAAAATCCGAGGTTTCTGTAGGAGGACACCGGTTCCGCATACACAGTTGACAGGTCAATCGTGACAAGCTGTTTACCCTATACTATTTTTGCATACATAGGTCCATCAATTTTATTTAGAAGCCACCTCTGGGCCGAAGCCACAATATACATGAGAAACCAACTTGATTCAGTCTAAGTTTAGGCCAGTCGTTCTATGACACAATCATAGTATACACAAAACAAACAGCTAACAAAAGATTCCAGAAATCCGTTCGTTAAGCTAGGAGAATCTATCAAACGGATTTCTGTTCCAATCCTATTTTTATTGACGATGGACCTTTTGGATTTACTTAATTCATTGACTAGAAAAATTTCCAACGTCTATTCTATATTATTCAATGAAATATAATATACAATGACGATATATATAATATATAACCCGTGGCAGAATTCTCAAAGTATTCAGGGCAATCAAAACATGGGTGAAAGAAATTAATGCAGACATACTAGAGAATGTATTAAAAACATCATAGAAACTAAATAACGGAAAATCAAAGAAATCTACTCGTCCGCCTCAGCACAGGACCACCTAGTGAGGAGAACTAAGAACAAACAGATGAAATATTTATATACATTATCATATCTTGTAATTCTCATCAAACCTGTAATTAGTCACTAATAAAAAAAATAAAAAATAAAATTGCATTGAACCATTGAACTCGAATCCGTAGATTTAGTACTCAACTGCCACGCATCAGGTAAGGTCGTTTCCTACCAGTAAGTAAATTGCATTAAAAAAGCGCCAAATTGCCCTCCGGTGTGATGAGCAAATGTTTCCATTTCACGACAAACACTAGTAAAAGCCAAGATGTAACATTTTCTTCGTAAATCAAGCAAGTTATTTAATATTACAAAAAAAAAACAATATAGGAATCGATTGTTTCCTGAAGTATGTTAGCGCTATTAGAGAAAGTGAGATAGCAAACGAAGCAAATTATAAGAAGGACAATCTTATTGTAATCTTCTTATTGTAAGCGAGTAAGCATATCTTGCAATCTCGATAAACTTATAATGTAGAATGTAATATTCGACGGAAAAACGCCAGTTCCGCCAAACGTAGTTCATACACACACATTCTATGAATGTCTATCTCGAAAACACAAGGGTGTTTCTTACGTTCTATATCAAGTGTGTGAGACAATGGCGAGTCAAATCATATATAACGACATTGATAATATTGTATATAAAATAAAAATAGAAGTGTTTTGAACTATTTAGAGGAACTAAATGCACTTACAATTATTTACCTATAGTAAATTTTTCAATTATCTCTACAGATTTTAACTGTTTCAAGACACAGATGCTTTGAAATATATTTGCCAAAATTCGATAATTTTGACATTTAAACTTTTAGTATAAGCCATAGATGTCGCGAATGCTGTAAAAACTGATCAAACTGATCGGCTGTGCTCATAAATTTATTGATCCCCTACAAAAAGCTCAAAAAACGATAATACGTGTTATCAACAAGCGACCGACAAGATACCCCTCCACTCGACTCTTCACTGAATATAATGTTCTAAACATACGGCAACTCCATCTAAAATTTACTTTAATGCATTTCATGTTCAAATATAAGAAAAAAACTCTCTTACATCATAATTACACGACCAGAACAATAACCAACCGACACTACAATGTACCGACACTACATACCACGTCAGCTCGAAGACATTTCATATACCTAGCTCCTAAAATATTTAACCTTCTCCCTGAGAACTTAAAAACCGAAACCCAACCGCTCACCTTTAAAAAACATTTATCACAATGGTTCCTTACAACTACAAATGATGATTAGAAACGGTGTTCCTTAATTTAACAAATAATTAAATTACTATTTCTTATAATATGTATTATTATCAACTTAGTATTACAATATTTACGCACCAGATTTAAATGTCCGGGTTAAATTTTCCCCCCAAAAAAAAAAAAAAAAAAAAAAAAAAAAAAAAAAAAAAAAAAAAAAAAAAAAAAAAAAAAAAAAAAAAAAAAAAAAAAAAAAAAAAAAAAAAAGAAGGAAAAACTAAACCCTTTCATACACTTCCCCAAATGATCATCTAGTGAATCCACGTTATGCAATTGCACTATATAAGTATTATAAATACAAAACAATACAAGAACAACATGTCAACCCACTAGAGACCAAATGGGAATATAATTCACCGACTCCAGATATTTTCATATCAGAGGGTTCGGCTCTGTGGCATTTCTAATTGAACCTATAAATCCTACTGATCCCTCAATATAAATATTTAAAAAATCTTTTGTAATCCTACATGTATTTAAAATTACTGCTTTTTGCATTTTTATATACAAATTCTTTGACAAATCTAATATGCTTAAATTTTGAATCAGATTCCTAGGTATTATGCCAGTGGCCGAAATAACAAATGGTAATATTTTTATAGTCCGAGAATGCCAAATTCTTTTAATCTCATTTCCTAAATCTGTGTATTTTCTAATTTTTTCAGAAACAGTTTTTTGAATATTACAGGAATTTGGAATAGCTACATCAATGATATAAGTTATTTTTTTAATTTTGTCATGTAAAACTATATCAGGTCTATTATGACTAATTGTTCTGTCTGTTAGTATAGTTTTATCATAATATATTTTATAAAATTCATTTTCTATAAATGAATTTGGTTCATATTCATAATAAGGTACTACATTACGGCAATCAATCAAGTTATGTTTAATTACCAAACTTTGGTGAATTATTTTTAAAACCTGATTGTGCCTAAATGTATACTCGGAAGGCGCTAATATAGAACATCCCGATATAATATGTTCTATATTTTACTAATTTTTGTTATTATCATAATTATCATAATTATTTATTCATTATTATTAATTAATTAATTATTATTACTAAAAAAAAATTTGCAATTTAATTTAATCTGTACAACTTCTAATTTTATTTATCAACCATTACAAATGTATAATTTCAAATCTGTAAACTTCACCCGCCATAACACAGGGATATCCCTAGCATGGCGGATGAAACACCACAAAAAAACTATGCAATGTACAATATTCTTATAAATAAATAAATAAATAAATAAATTAAGCGCCAAGCGAAATTTTCTCACAAAAAATACCGATTAGGGAACTTAAGCTTTACATAGTAAATTTAGGAAGAACTTACTTACTTACATACAAGACGAACCGCGGCGGTTAATTCCAAAGCGTTGAACAAAGGTCGAAAGGTCACTAGAAAATAAGTGCTTGAATTTTAAGATCATTGTGATACATTCGTTATGGTTTTTGAAATAATCTCAAAATTAATATATTTAACACAATAATTATTGTGTAGTTTACACACAATATTACTTCGAACGGCGGAACATCGATCACTGCCTGTGAATGTTTCAAGGTTAGGATTAGGAAGCAAAAGGGACGCCGAAAATTGACATTTGACATATCCATAGACAAAGTAAGATTAAAGAAAATAATCTCAAAGTAAGCACCGGTCATTTCCATTGGAATATTGCAACAACAATCAGGATAAGCCCCAATGAATGAAATGAGGAACAAAAGATGCGACTCTGACAGAAGATTTTTTTACAATAAAAAACACATAAATTTGTTTAAGACCACTGTTTAGAATTAAACCCAGGACGCAAACCAATTATGAAGTTGAGTTACTATCAAAGGTTGGATTGCGATCCAAGAGTTGTCTGATTTGTTTGTTAGATGTCGATAGAATCATGTTTTATTTTTTTGTCTCTCTCACACAACAAACAAGGGAAATATAGAGGTACGAAAGTCTTATAAAAAGGCTTGTATCAGTAAAATTAACTTACTTCTTTACGAAAACTTGCACTAAGAAATTAAAATACTACTGAACCCTTGTCCGTTGGGTGGGGAAAGTTATTGTCGTCAGTTATAAGTTTATAAATATCAAATCATAACAATAAAAATTCAAGAACTTAAAGTTAAAACAAAAAAGTGCTTCATTTATAAAAAACCAGTCTGCCCAAAAGAAATCTCCTGAGTGAAGACCTTCAATTTTTTACAACCACTTTTATTTTAAAACACTCTACCGGTTTCAGAAGCACCCTTCCTTCATCGGGAGAACATTATAACTAAAAAACTATGATACAGAATGTTAGGTGTTTGAGTGGGAGGTGAACAAAGGGGTGGGGGTAATTGCGGGATTTCCGGAAAGAACAGAGCGGTCAATTGGAAAAATATTTAGAATGGGACTGAAAGATATATTTTAAAAGAAGATTTTTTTATTGATTAAAATGAGTCGTCTTCAGGCGGTCTACATAAGTATGGATGCGATGTCTATTGCAAACTATGGGCTATGGGATACGGACTGTTTTTTCGATTCCTTTGAATACCGCCTAGACGCACTTTTTTCGACTGATTGTTATTTTCTGCTTCAATAGTAAAATGAATAAGAATAAAAATAAAGGAGAACTATCTGAAATAATTTGGTATAACTGACAAATATTTTTTAGGGCTAGTCTAAATTTTGACAGTTGTTTTCTCGACGATAATTTTATTGGGCGCTCTGCATGAAATGTTTTTTTAGGTATGCCTACTTACTATTCTTTATACAGGAGAATTAATTTTGAGAAAAATGATCAAAAAGAGAAAAACAGAATATGAAGCGAATGTTTTTTAAAGCGAGGTCTCTTCCGACTGTGGATTTGAAATTTGCTTGAATATATTACTAAGTACAACATTTTGTATTTTTCCGTCTCCTCCATTTGTTGAAACATTGTCAAAAGTCACACACATTTTGTCTAAAGTGGTCTGTGTTGAAGACGCGTCTACGACTTTTGATGTAAATAATTGCATAGTGATTTCAAGATGAGTTTTGTTGAAGAAAAGATACTACATCAGGGAGAAAACACATATTTCATAAATATTTCAATAGGTATTAATTTAACAGGAACCGTTTCAGGTGAATTTCGATTATTACACCAACTGAATGTACTATTTTATTTGGTCTGCTTAAATAAATACGTAAACTTCAAAAAACGTCAAATTCTGATGTGGAAGAAATTCATACGGTCTTAGCGATAAGATATGTTGATGTCACGTGTACCTAAGCATTTCAAGTTTGACCGTATTTCCTCACATTTTGTTAAGTATTTATTTATCAAGAATTAAGAACACCATCTCTGAAACCGATTTGGAGGAGTTGGTTTTAATTAGGTATAAAACATGTGCAATAGGGTGTGTCAATTATTTCAATTTTTGAATTCAGAAACGCCCGGGGTCTCAAAAGTTGCTTCTTACAAAGAAAATGAGAACTGCATTTATGTAAATTTATTTTTTAAAAATGGTTATTAGCCCGCTAAAATGCATTGAAAATCAGAAAACAAACCTAAAACCTTTTTTTTAAATTTTTTTTTTCAGTTATATAACCTTTTAACGTTTGTTTATTATTAAAAAATGCGTATAACTAACAAAAATGAAAAAAAGTTCAACTTTATGAATACCAAGAATTTTGATTTTATCCAGAAAAAGGGTTATTTTCCCCTTTTATTATTTTAACCAACACATCACATATGTTTAAAAAATTTTTTTTTGGATCTTTGTACCGCAGTTATGTAATGAAAAATAAGTTTGGTACAAAATATAAAATATGAACCCTTTGTTTAATTTTTTTTTTCAAAATCACGAAATCTATTTTTTTTCGAAACTTCCGGCCATTTTAGCGGGCTAATAGTGAACAATAATTTCATTTTTTTTACGTTTTCGAATAGCTACATATCATACAAAACTTTTGAGACCCCGGGCATTTAAAATAAGGCCATTTGTTTTCTCTCTATGGAGAGCGACACACGCTAATGTGCAAGAAAAATTTTACCAGATATTCTAATTGGCATTTTAATTAGGTACTAATATCTTTGGCTACTAGCTTTTGTTCAAGACCTAAATGTAAAACACACAGAAACATCAACGGCTTAATATTTCAAAGGAGCGTCCTGGGAACACTGCTGCTATCACAAAATCGTAATACAATAATATCGAATAATATAGTAGATCATAATATTTGTAACATTTTGGGGTAGAATTTTGAACTTTTATATTTAATTGTGTATTGTGTATGCATACGAGTACGGTAATATGAGCTCAATAGGGTATTTTCATAAACTTGGGATACCGTTAAATATGTGTGAAATATTTCAAGTTTATTTTTTTGTTCCCACCGTTGTACGGTCATACTCCCGAACAGGTTAAGGTATTTAGGACTCCGGCCCAGAGGTGGCTCCCAAATTCAATTGTTGGACGTGCATGAGAATTGTATAGGATATTTATGTGTACAAAGTTAGCAGCTGGTCGCGATAGACATGTCAACTGTGTTATGGGGAATTAGAATCGCTTCTTACACAATACATCTTGATTGAATATCAGAAGAAAAATTTCCCACAGTTGAAGATCCGCTAGTTGTATAATTTTTACAAGACGCAATTTGAATGAAATTAGCATGATAGCAAAAGACCAGATTTTAGGCTTTTTACGAAAAAAATCACAATCAAGTTTTCGTGACTATTCCAAAAAATGTGCGCTCCGAGCTGATATCTGTTTTTTCTGATTGACTGCATCTTTTGTTTCTCAAAATAGTGTCAAAAGGTGGAGGGAAAGAGGAGTAAGTTAGATGGGTGAAAATAAAATCTATTTTGTGACGTTTAAACTGCATTAGATGAGTTGCTTGTTACTAACAAAATCCGAAAAAACACACTTTTTTGAAGAACTTTAGGGTCAGTGCGCCACCTGAAGACGAAGTAAGAATTTAATGATAGTGTGTGTACTTTACAGAGCAAGGCACTCATTGGTAATACAGGAAACTCGAAATTTGAAAAAAAGTTTTTTCACTCCGCCCTAATGTGTAAGAAAGGATGGGAGAATGAAAATCTCTGGTATTCAGCGGCACTTGTATATCAACCTCGTTTCGAAGTCGCGGAACGCAATAAAAGTAAAAGATTTTTTATATTTTTTATTTATTGTTATATAAAAACAAAATATGTTTTACATTTATACCGTATACCGAGGTATGTATTTTACAAAATATTATATGATTGCTCTTGTATGATTATATATTACCTTATCAGAAAAGAGGAGCTCGTGTGCCTGATAGAGGAGCCACGATTCTAACTTGGGTTATAACATTTATAATATGTTTTGTAAAATATATATTATTTTGTTTAATGTAAGTTTACTTGAAAACTTGTTTAATACAATTTATTTGTAACGAATGGTTGACAATACAAAGCAATTATAGTTGTTAGTAATTTTTTTTTTAAATTTTTCTTTATTCATTGCATACCTATTATGTTTACATTAATTGTGGAGTTTTTGACCTCATTGCTAGGCTGATGCTCGTGCTATTGTGGTCGATTAAAGTATAGTTTTCGTTTGACATATAATCGCACAATATATTAATATGTCACCTAAAACAATTATTAATGTTATTTACAATATTATTAATTTTTGCCTTGATTCATCCATAAATAAATAAACAGTAGCTGAATATATTCTACACCGCGCGATAATATTACTTGTTGGTAAAACACCTTGTTAGTACATTTGTGCAGTTTGTTCCATTTATTTCAATTTGTTCCTCAAACAATAAGTCACAATTATATTACACGAACTTTTTATTCGTTCTTGTTTATACTGTTTGTCTTTCCAATGTATTAATAACTAGGTAGGTATTTATTTAATTATTTGAATGAGTTTCTGTTAACACGATGCATGCTAGTTTTTTAAATTCATTTTTACTTTTACTTGAAACTCATCTGTGTACCGTCCTATAATTGTTTTATGTCCACGTTTAGAATAATAAGGCTGCGATAGAGATCGTTTTGGTGGATACACTTTTCATTTATATCATATTACATCGTCAATGTAATCATGCTACTTTCATTATTGATTTTTTGTTGGAACATGAGTTGTAGAAAACCTTGTGGTCTGCGTTATATTGTTTGCAGTATTTCTTATTTGTGATGTACGGTTCGCACAAACCGCTGCATTTGCATTTGCATAAAACGGTTAATTTCTACTGTGAGTCAGCATGTGTTTCGTCAGATATCTCTTTTGAGAACATAAATAATTGCATTCAGAACACGAAAAAGGTTTTTCTCCACTGTGAGTCAGCAAGTGTCTCGCCAAACTTCCCTTTATAGAACATGAATAGTTGCACTCGGAACATGAAAAGGGGTTTCCTCTACTGTGAGTCATCATGTGTCTCGTCAAACTGCCCATTTTAGAACATGAATAGTTGCACTCGGAACAAGAAACACGTTTTTCTCCACTATGAGTCAGCATGTGGCGCGTAATATTCTGCTTTAGAGAAGACAAATAGGTGCACTTAGAACATGAAAAGGGTTTTTCTCCACTGTGAGTCAGCATGTGGCTCGTCAGATTGTGCTTTAGAGAACATGAATAGTTGCACTCGGAACATAAAAAAGGTTTTTCTCCCGTGTAGGTAGATAAGTGCCTTTTAAAATTCCTCTTATAAGAACACCAATAGTTACAATGGGAGCAAGAGAATCGTTTTTTCACATGACGGGTCCTCAGAAGGCTCCACAAGATGTATTACTATCACTAAGTATAGATAAATAAATTAAGGTCAGGATATATTTACAAAAAAATCATTTAAAAAATCTTACAAATAAAATCAGTTTTACCTGCTTTCTGGGTAATTCTTCCAATGCGTTGAAAGCATTCCTTTTTAACATTGGGCAGGTCGCAGTCCATTTCCATGCAAGGAAATCCCCCTTCATCTTGTTCTCGGGGTTCAAGTTCCACCTTAATAGTAACACTCTCCACATTGATCGTACCTGATAAAAGAAACAATAAATTGTACGAACATTAATCAGCCACACATGACAATGTTACACAGAAAGTTCAAACCAGTTTTGTTCTCCAAATGCAGGATGAATTTCGAAACCATTCTAAAGTTCCGAGCGGAGTCTTTAATTCTAATATGCTGCAAAATTCTGAGGAAAATAATTTGCTGGCGTAAAAATATAATCTCAACAACCCATTCTTAAGTTAAAACCAGTTTTGTGTTCAGAGTATAACGATGAAATTTCAATTGTGAGATATTAAAGGTGTTAGTCCCAAACTTTAATTATTAATGCACGCAGTACACGAAAATGGTTTTACTCCGATCTTTGTAGCACATATTCTGCAACTTTCAAATCTTGCACGTGGAACTCGAAAATAGTTTTCTTTGAAATTTCATTTAAAACTCTGTTCATCTGCGGACCCATTTCGAAGGAAACCATTCCTGATTTCCACTATTGCAAGATATTCCCCGAGTTGCAGGATACGAAAGTTTCAGACTATTTGCTGCAAATATTGAAGGAAAACCATTTTCATGTTATGAGTGTAGTTTTAATTAAAACGAGTTACCAAATCCAGATTTAATCCTAAATTAATACCAGTTTTGAGATGAGCTCTAAATTTGAGTTGCACCCCATATGCTTCAAAATTCGGAGGAAAACCATTTGCTTGTTCCGTGTGTCACTTTTATTCAAGCTTTTGGATTCTTACACAGACTCACCCTTAACTTAAATTTGGAAAAATGTGAAATTAGTATAGGCCGGGTCAACGAATAAATACACCGTCAAGACGCCATACTCACGTAACGTCGCCAACCAAAAAACGTTTTATTTTTCAAAGTTAGGACTTCGGCAAAAATCTTATTTAAGGATTACTAGTTTATCAATTATACTTTTACATGCACTTAGTTAAATTATTAAAAATATACAGAATCTTTATTTTTAGTAACCATAAAACTAGATTTTGGATAATGCCCAAACTAATATTGGATAAAATAATTTAGGTATTATGATCTACAGCTCTAGCAATGCGAAGGTGACCTCTCATCCAAATAATCGACAGCTGATCGATATCTGAGGGCGCTTTTACATTTGGTAGGCGAATCACCTTAGCTTATGAAACTAGCACAGTGTAAGCAGCTAATCGTTTGGTGTAAATACTGTCGGCAGTTGACTCCGTAATCGGTGTAAATAGCGCTTCGTCAACAAATTCAAAACGCATATTTCGAATTCTTAAAAACGTTTTTTGAAATCCTCCGAATTACTTATTATTACTTAAATATTTTTTCATGTAGACAAAACAATATAATACCGAAAAAAACATGCAGATCAGTTATCAATCGAATCTGGTTTATTGTATTCAAGTTTTGCGTCTATTTTAAAAGTGAACTATCAAATCCACTTAAGTACCTTGTTTTTTTTTAAATGATCTTTCAGCACTAATAAAAACGCTAACAGAATAACAATTAATTCACGTCAGCCAATAGATAACAATTCACTTCACAAGTTTACGTCAATCACAATATATGAACGAAATTAGAATTACTCTATGAATATTTCGGGGAAATCCCCGATCGAGCAATGCTTCGAGCTAGGAACGAAAATAAAAAATAAAACATTTTTTCGGGAATCCCCGACCAACCGAGCTAAATAACAGCTAGTGTTCACATGTAAAATATTTTTTGTGGCAATTTTGCACTTTCGTAATTTTTTTTTTCCATTTCCGTTCGAGTGTCACCCCCCCCCTCGGGTGGCACCCGGGGCGGTCCGCCCCCCCCGCCCCCCCCTCGCTACGCTACTGCGATGTAATACATCCCAATATTTACATATTGATCTAATATTAACTTGGATGCAAATTAAATCTCCTATCTCACTTTTACGTTTCATTTTTACCCATTGATTCAAATTGTTTGTTCTTATAAAGTCCACTTCACAGTCATCTTCTATATAATTATTTAAAGCCATAGTCGATGGTTGCCAAGTCCCTGGATAGTGCTGCTTGATAAGCTGGGCATTCCTTGTCTCCCGTCGGGTGGTCCGCGGCCTTACCGAACCTCGTGCATGTTGCACATACCGGCTTGGCTTCAGCGCTTGGGCACGATTCACGTCCGTGTCCTTCCTTGGCGCAGTGAGCGCATCTTGGTTTTTCCTTACAGAATTTGAATGAATGTCCAGTCATCTGGCAATTAGAGCACACAGTAAGCTCTCGTACACGGCACACCGTCCAATCCACGATACCCGTTCCTGTTCTACTAACAGATGACGTAGCTTAGCCGGAACCTCATACACTCGATGACAGGTTGAGCCAGATCGAGCGCCAGCCAAGTGGCTGAGTCCAGTGTCCACTTGCTCCATGTTGGGAATTCCAGCTAAAGCGCTATTCAGGAAGCTCTCATCGGATAACTCTCTAGGTACATTCGCTTCGCTTCGTGATCTTCTTAAATTTTAAGTCTAAGATTATTGAAGGGAGTTTTCAACTCAAAATAATACACCACATGAGTTGCACACACGAAGGTTTTTCGTAGAAGAATGTCTATATCTTAAGTCTCCTGGAGGGACATCTGTGCACAAACTCGTGACTCCCGATGCTGTCGACTGGCTATATAAACTCAGATCCCACTATGACATCTACCGACTTCCCTCTGAAATTAAAATTTAATAATTAATAAAATTTCAAAGAACTATAATTTGGGGTAAGAGCAAGTATAAATGTATAATTGCGACGAGCATTTTGCATCAACCAATAACGCGAGGTAAAAACAAAGTTCCGAACACTTGTGTTTTCAATATGTAAGACACACGTTATGAAAGTTGGTTTGGGCTTAACATATTAGCAATACAAGCAACTAATTACCATCATGTAAGCAGAATGTTTTTGGTGTTCCAAAATGAAAAGCAAGTGACAATCAGGGCAAGTAGACAATAATGGACGAAGAAACTTATTTAACGATTATATTCTTTTCGTCGATATGTAGGTACTGTCGCAAAATGAAATATTCCAAGCGACAAAAGGAATAAAGGTAAATATTATTCTAACCGAAGCACGCTTTAGACACATTTTGTGGATGTGTTCAACTTCTCCTAATTTAACAGACGGATTACAATCTTTAGAGCACAGGCGTCAGGTGGGAATGCTATCCTTGTTCTACCGGTATTAGAATGGAAGATGCTCCGAGGAACTAGCATCATTGATCCCTTCGGCACCGGTGCATAGTCTGGAAACACGCCAAACGCTTGCCCAACATATGTACACGGTTGACATTGGTCACATGAGAACGGGTCGCTTCTTCGACTCATTCTTGTGTTCAACAGCTCGGCTGTGGAACGATTTGCCGGCCTTTGTGTTTCCTCCTTTTTACAACATGGGTCTCTTCAAGACCAATGTTCATTCCTTCCTCTCCTCAAAAAGACCCTCCACACAGCATCTCAGATAACATAGGCCCTGAGGGAAATTACTTTTCTCAGGGCCTTCTGTATGGAGTCAATGTAAAAAAACTTCAATTCAACTTAATTAATACAAGATTTTTTTAAATTTACGTTGGGAAAGATTCATTAAATTTCCATTTTCTTACGAAGCTCAAAATTTTCCTTACAAAAAAATCCCTTTTCCGTCATTATGGATTTTTAGTAAGAATTGAAGTTTGCAAATCTTTCATTGAATCTAAACACGCATGCATTACCTATTTAACCCAATATAAGATCTTAACCACCTATTTTGTTTGTGTAAAATTGTAAAGAGTTGTTTCTTGTAGCAAATGTTATAAAAAAGGTAATTATTATCCTAATCTATGCCTGAAAGTGCTTGTGATCTAGTAAATTATTATCAAGATTCTAACTGCCCCAAAGGGATAATTATTAATAGGAGTTTTTGAACTTTGATAAAAATAAAAATAGAAATTTAAAACATCATTTACCTTCTCCCTTCTAGTAAATAATTGTGTCTTATAATAATTAAGTAGAAACGAAGTGTAATTTCCAAAAGTTGTTCATATTAAAAGGGCTGCAGTGAGATAACTAAATCGTTAATTTTAAATGTTTGCATCAATGTTCCTTTAATTTTTTTTTCATTATGTTTGATTTTTGGTAGTAAAAGGTATCGAAGTCTAAACAGACTGTCGCCATCATATCTGACTGATCTGTGTGTGAGGAATTATCATTATTTTGCTCAAACGCAACTCACGTTCAAGTCGGTCAAGTATAATGTATTAAGAGAAACGGCTGCGCGACCTTTTTCATTCAAAATTCAAATTTTAATTTGATGGCAAAATACCGAATTGAATAACAATTTTTCTAATCAAAAGATGCAGCAAATATCTATTACATCTGTTGCTGCTATATTTTTTTTACGTTTTGCATGATATTATTAAATACAATAGTATAAAATTAAAAATTTCAGTCAATTGGAATTTTTAGTTATAGCCTTAGTGGTTGTAATGTCACTCACAGCATTTATTTTCGCATAGCGAACCGGAAGAACCTTCACCATTAAATATAAGCTAAGAAATAGTAGAATGTATGTTGGAGGACTAACTGTATCACTCGTACGAACTGAAAAGCGCCCATGTCTGTACATTGTTAGGACAGGGGGACTACATCGCTACTTGGTTCTGCAGCATTGTGAGGCGGATGGTAGGGGCTGTAGAAAAGCATAAAATTTATGAAGGAGTAAAACAAGTTGTCGTTAGCTTCTTCTCCACGCGAGTGGACTTATAGCAATACGAAATGAAGAAACGATCCGTTCTCATGGAGCCGACTAACTATGAATGGGTGACTGTAGTGTTTTGCATACATGTAACGTGGCACAGAGAATCAGTGCTGCTAGCTGTGTCGACCAGGCTCCTTCGAAGTTTCTGTAGAGCAGACTCAGCATGTCTACATTGGTCTGTATACAGCTGTTTGTCTATGTATATACTATGATTGTCACTGTCATAAAATTGATGGACCTATGTAAGAATAGTATAGGGTAAACTGCTTGTCACGATTGACCTGTCAACTGTGTATGCGGAACCGGTGTCCTCCTACAGAAACCTCGCATTTTTTAAAGTAATTTAAACCTAACACTAAATATTAGCTTAGGAACAATTTTTATTTTAAGTTTGTAGCTTCTTTATTTATTTATTTATTAACGCCCTTTTTCAGGGCTTTTACATTACATTACATTTTTCAGTAGGTACCTACATTACATAGTAAGAAAAACACAGCATTCATTGTACATATTTGAACTGTCTCAGTAACAATGTTTTATATTTGTTTAAACATAAATTGAAGATGTCCAACAACTTGGTATAATTGTTTCCTTCCACAAGTATTCTGGGCAATGAGGAATACATATGGTAGTTAGTCCCAGAATTTCTGCACTAAAATAAATCCTGATTTCTAGTATTTCGTTGTGGAATCCGAAAACTTATCAATTCAAGCAATACCGGACTATCAACTAACTAAAGCATTTAGAATTTTATATAGAAATACCAAGGCAGTGAGAATTCTTCTGTCTGATAATTTGAGCATATTCATATCATAATAGTGTTGTAGTTCAACATAATTGCTGGTATACCCATTTTAAAATTTAGAAAACGTAAGAATTTGTTTTCTATTCTTTCAATAGCTTGTACATGTATACTATAATGTGGGTTCCAGGCGGGAGAATTGTACGCAAAAGGTTTTAACGTTTTATTTTACATCTCTTTTTGTCATACATAACTAAAATGAGATCGTAATATTGGACGTAGGTTAATGAGGTTGAAATGAATTAATGTTTTGTCTTCTCTGTTATTCCCATAGAAATTTAAAATTTATTGTCTCAACTGACATAGAAATGTGTCGACTTTTAGGAAAACATTTTTTATTGTTTTATACAGAATCGTCACAATTTTTAAAATATTTTTTACGGATGCAAAAATATATTTTTTTGGAATACCTAAAATATTGATTTAATGATTGAAGCATTTGAGGAGTTATTGACGTTTTAAAGAGCGTTGTAAACTATAATCGCATCGTGGATTTGGGAGGGTTCAACAAATGCTTTAACAATTGCTTTGATATTACTATCAACATTTTTTTTGTTTTCCGTCTCCTCCGTATGTTGAAACACTGTTGAAAGATTGGGGCGAAGTTCGCGCGGTCAAACACAATTTGGTTAGTGGTCTGTGGCAAGGACCTGTTCACGCTTACGCAATGAACTGTCAACGTTTGGTGTTTAAATAAATGTTAAAATGCGTTTTGATTAAAAAGAGTTGCTACATCAGTGAGAAAATAAAGATATTTTAATAGATATTATAACACAATTGTTGGTAAAAGGTTATTTATTTAAGAAAGTAAGTTCATAGATCACATAATATGGTAAAAATAGTCACAATGTATCAATTCACTAATTAACTGAGCAAGGGATCGGAGGGAACCTTGCCTTGCGTTAGGCTTTGGGAACAACAAAAGCTGACTGTGGTTCTGCTTAGAGGGTCGTACCATAGGACGAAGCGCAACTAAGGCAGCAGTCGGGGGTCTGGTTGGTGCTTTACTTATGGTAGTAGAATACTCCTTAGAGGGTCGTGCCAGAACCATAATCACACCATAACCACACCATAACCACACCATAACCACAGGTGCGGCCCACGGTGAATCTGCTTCTTCTATAATCCCTTGGGTTAACATACTGTTAATCTCGGCGCGGAGTTCTGCTTGGCGGGCTGGCGAGAGCCTGTAAGGGGCTACTGAAATCGGCGGGTGTTGTCCGGTCTCGATTCGGTGCTCAATTTTTGTCGTAGATGACAGGGTGGCCGAGAAGACAGCGGCGTTGTCGCACAGCAGGCGGTCCAGCTGGTCCCTCTGGGTAGGTATAAGGTGGGTGGCTTCATCTGGTCGGAGGCTTAGTATTTCGGCGTCCAAGGCACAGAGCTCCACTTCATTTCTGGGTTTTCCTGGGGAGTCATCGAAGAGCCGATAGGAGCGTATCATTACCTCCCTTAGGGCGTCTTCCTCCATCGCGTCCTCGGGAAACAGCTCATTCAGGGCTATCATCTTAGCCCAAATGTTAGTACGAGGCGGTGTCTGTGAGAGAGGGCTCATGAACGGTGGCACGTAGATCTCACATTCATTGTCCTGTGCTGGTGGGGCGGGCAGACGAACCTTAGGCGGTGTCTGTGGGAGAGGACTCATGAACGGCGGCACGTAGATCTCGCATTCATTGTCCTGTACTGGTGGGGCGGGTAGGCAAACCTTAGGGAGTTTGTGTGCTCTCACTTCTCCTATCTCGCCAGTCTTTTGACGTTGTCGAATACCTCGGTTTGGTGGTATGGCGTCATTTTCCATATGCAGCATATACCGTACTTCGGGGCTGTCCGTGAATGCCCATGAGCGCTGGGGAATGTTTATATCGATCGCCGCGTCTTCGATAAAATCGACGCCTAGGAGTGTTCGATTCTCGTGTCCTCCTGGGAGCACGATGAAGCTGGTGGGTATCTGTCGGCCTCTTAGTGTCAAGGTGGCGGCTATTGTCTCGACCTCCTGACGTTTAGGGACACCATCTGCCAATACGATGTCCATGATGGTTCGCTGGGTTTTGAAATTTTGAGCGATTAGCCGCCGGTGTAGCTCAGCTGACGCTACGCTCAATTTTGCTCCGGTGTCTACGTGAGCAGTGCCCAGGAAGTTTCCAATCCCGATGTGTAGTATAGGTCTCGCTCGGGGAAGGCCTACTTCATGTATCGAGCAAAAATCGGCTCGTGGGTGAGGGGTGTCTATTCTCCCTTGGCTGCATTGCGGGCACTTGCTTCTTACCACGCCTGGTTTACCGCAGCCGTAGCATGCGAACTTCGCATCACTGGGTGTCTCCAGCTTCTTGACTGGAGGAGTGTACTTTACGTGCGCTCCTGTATCGTAGCGGGAACGGCACTCCTCGGAACGAAATCACTCCTCCACCAAATCTGCGGCAGTTAGTGCAGCGTAGGCGGCCGTCTGTTCGGTTTTCCATCGTGCGTAGTGGGACGGTCTTCGTGCTCTCGTACAGGCTTTCTTCCGCTGCACGGGCTTTTTGTAGTAGTTCGGCGAAGGTATTGATCGCTTCGCGCGGCACTCTGTCTCGTATCCGGATATTCAGTTGTCCAAATATTAGGTCTATCTGGACCTTCTCTGGATGGCTGGGCGGTGGTAGCTCCGCGAGTAACATCCGCTGCTTAGCAATGAACACATCGGTTGACGTTAATGCGTCTTGCTTGCATAAAAATATCTCTGTGTACACTTTGTACGCTGGCTTCTTAGGGGCGAAAGCATGCCTGAGGAGGTTCGTTGCGCTCTCCCAGTCTCGTACTTCTCCTTTTATGCCGAGCCACCAAGCGGCGGCGTCTTTCGTAAGCAGCAGTGGTAATCCTTCCAGAGCGCTTGCGTCTTCGATGTTCTCGGCGCACTTGAAGATGGATGCGGCGGCAATAAAACTCTCGACCGCACTCCTGTCTCTGGTACCATCGAAGCGTGCCGTACAGGTGGTGAATGTACCCGTACGTGTTGGTTCCGACTGCATCCGCTTCATGGAGTTCATTAGTTCCGCGAACTGCTCCTGCGTGAAGCAGATGCCAGCACTTTCCTTGGCCTGCATTGTGAAATGAGGACTTCGACGTGGTAGCGACGAAATTTTGTAGATGCACTGATTTTAATTTTACTTTATGTGTCTGGCCCCACGTTGGGCGCCAGTTTTATAACACAATTGTTGGTAAAAGGTTATTTATTTAAGAAAGTAAGTTCATAGATCACATAATATGGTAAAAATAGTCACAATGTATCAATTCACTAATTAACTGAGCAAGGGATCGGAGGGAACCGTTACTCTTTGGGAACAACAAAAGCTGACTGTGGTTCTGCTTAGAGGGTCGTACCATAGGACGAAGCGCAACTAAGGCAGCAGTCGGGGGTCTGGTTGGTGCTTTACTTATGGTAGTAGAATACTCCTTAGAGGGTCGTGCCAGAGGACGAAGCGCAACTAAGAAAGCGTACTAGCCAAGAGCGAGCTGCAGACGAACTGACTAATTTAGGGCGCGCAGCCTGTTATATAGCCCATTCCTTGTTGCGGGGTTTGGTTTATGTAGCGGCTCGAGGGTGGGAGATGCGCAGAAGGCGTCGGCGCATCCTGGTTTGCTTAGGGGTGGGTGAGCAGGATGGCGCTGTACGGGGGAAAGAGATGGTGTAGTGGCAAGCGTAAAAACGGCGCGCTACAATATTTATTTATCAGGAAAGATTTCCGACTAATATCGATTATTGCGGAACCTAATGTACCAATTAAAATTAATATTTACGAAGATGTCATAAAAACGTCGAGTTCTGATGTGAAAGATATTTCGGTCCCGACAAGACCAAAAAGCCATAAATATATATATATATAATCGTATTTTTCTTGTGATTTTGATGACATTCAATTAAAACACAATTGAGTTTCTCTGTAAAGAAAGAGGAGGTTTATTTTGTTAATCTCACAAGATTTACATAAATAAAAGTATCTAGTAACAAAACAAACCTGTAAAGAAAGAAACGACATTTAATGTTATTAATTGCAATGTCGATCCCTTGATCACAATATCACAATCACGATAGTAATCACTTTTAATTATTGAAATCAATCTTATCAATTTGCTAAATTTGCTTTATCATGGCCATAGATTATTTTTACTATATTTTCAATTATCCATAGATTATAAAACATTGAGTCGACTGTTAAGTAGGAACTGAGGCACATACCAGTGTCAGTCTATGGTACATACACAATGACCAGTCAAGATCGGCATTGTGTTAAATTAAAGAAAATTATATTTTTCTTTACATCTCCCCCCCTAGGGAAGATAATAAACCAAAACCTATCATGTATCCTCCTCATTGTTCATTAAAGGTGCTGGAGTTAACTTCGAGATATGGAAAAAATTTGATTCTGATTTTCGTCGACCAGTGTTTATCTTGTAAATTGAGTTTGAAATTTTTTCTATGATTTCGTAGGGTCCGATTCTCAATTCGTCGAGCTTCTTCCTATTAAGTTTGTTTCCATTCTCCACAAAAACAGTATCACCAACTTTGAAGTCAAAGTGTTTCCTGGTTTTATCGTAAATTATTTTGTTGTAATTATGTGATTTCAGAGTATTTTCCAGAGCTTTTTTTCTGTCGTGAATCAAATCGATGTCGGTCTTCTTAAGTTTTAACTCTTTTGGCAAAATCGTAACATCTGTGCCGTTAAGTAGGTACTGTGGCGCATATCCAGTTACAGTGTGCTCCGTTTCATTATAGTTTTTTACACAATTACGCGCTATAGTTGTCCAAGCTACTTTTGAATCATTTTCGTTAATTTTGCATCTAATTTTATTGACCAGCGTTTGATTTAATCTTTCATTTAATCCATTTGAGAAAGGTGAGTTCACTGCAGTAAAAATTATCGGTATTTTTTTTTCATCCAAAATTTTTTTGAATTCTCTAGAATTGATACCCGGGTATTGGTCCGACAGTATCATGCCAATGTTATTAGTTTCTGTGGAGTTTAAGAGTTTGATGAAATCATTGGTATTTTGAGTTCTTGACGTCAAAATATATGCAAACCTCGTGAAATGATCTGATAGCAGGTGCAAGTATCTCTTTGTTGACCGTGAACCCCCAAAACCGCCTATTGTATCAATGGAACATATTTCAAAAGGTTTTGTTGCGGGACCCAAGTGGGACATCAATCCATATTTATTTTGACCTCTTGATTTGTTCTTTAAACATACTGCACAACTTTCGCAGGTTCTCTTTATATTGTTTGTCATGTTTTCTGCTGTGTACCATGAGCTTATCATTTTTTGCATTTGTGTAATTCCTATGTAACCTAGGTCTGTATGAACATTTCTGATAAAGTGTATGCTGAATTTTTCTGATAGAATTATTTTTTCTCTTTTTTTTACTTTTTTGTAATAAACATTATTCTTCGATATTAATTTATCTCTTCTGTACTGTATCTTCTCATTTTTGACCTGATCTTTTAAGATATCTTCTAATTTTATTAAGTTGACAACTTTTAATTGCTCATCTGTATTTTCATTTGAATCTAGCACTGGATTTCTGCTTAGACAGTCAGCTTCCAAATTTTGTTTTCCTGGAGCATATTTTATGTTAAAGTCATATTGAGAAAGATAATATGTTAAATCACCCAGCTCTTCATCGGTTCTAGATTTGAGATTCATGTTTTCCAGTGGTTTGTGGTCTGAATAAACTGTAAATGGTTTACCTATCAACCAGTATTGCCAGTATTTCACTGCTTCTTTTATGGCTTAGCATTCTAAGTAAATTGCTTTTTTCTTTTTCTGGGCGCTATTTAGTTTTTTCGAAAAGTAAGCTACAGGTTTTTCTTTTCCATCAGACTGTGTCTGTTTTAAAATAGCTCCAAGGTCTTCTAGAGAAGCGTCTGTATATATATTAATTGGTAAATCTTGATCGAAAATTTCCAGGATTGGTTGTGAGCATAGTAGGTTTTTCATTGTTTCAAAAGCATTTTGGCATTTATCAGTCCAAATAAACTTTTGATTTTTCCTTAATAAATTATGCAAAGGATCTAGTATTATTGCACTCTTCGGAATGTACTCATGATAAAAGTTGATTTTTCCTAGAAATTGTCTCACATTCTTCTGTGTTTTTGGAATAGGAAAGTTCTTTATTGTAATCAAATTATCCTTTACTGGCTTGACTGAATTATTCTAAATTATGTGACCCAGATATTTTACCATGTCTGATGCAAATGTACATTTTGTAAATTTTAATCTAAAACCTTCTGTTTTGATTGCATTCAGCAACTTTTTTAAATGATCGATGTGTTCAGCAAAAGTTTTTGAAAATATAAGTATGTCATCTATGTAATTGACAGCAAAATCGGTTAGTTTATATTTTCTCAGTATATTGCTTAATATCCTCTGAAAAATTGCCGGAGAGGTCTTTAATCCAAAAGGTAGGCAGGTCCACTGATAATGCCCCTCCTGTGTTACAAATCCTGTTTTTTTTGTCTTCAATCCGCAACGGAATGGACCAAAAAGCTGAGTTTATATCCAGCGTTGAAAAAAAATTGCAATTTCTGGTCTTTGTCATTAAGTCTTCAATCAATGGAAATGGTTGAGCTTGAGGTATTACTATTTTATTTAAGTCTCTGAAGTCTATGCATAATCTGGATCTTTTGTTTTCTTCTTTTTTAAATGCCAGAGTGACTGGTGCAGCAAATGGGCTGTACGACTCTTCTATCAGTTTGTTGTCTAATAATTTTGCTATTTGCTCTTCTATTTCCTTTTTATCTTCTACGCTGCATCTGTAAGGCCTCTTACTACAATATTTATCCACCAATAAGTCTATCTTCGCTTCATATCCATTAACAGTACCAACATCGTATTTACTTTTCGCAAACACTGATGTGTATTTGCCTATTAGTTCATTTATTTCTGTTTTTTGATCATTATTTAAATGATTTATTGTTATTTTAAAATCTTCTTCGTTAACATGTTCATTAAAATTAATTTGGTGTTTTTCTATAATGTTCTTATTTTCAGAATATTTAAATTCAGTATTCGTCTTCATATTTGTAGAAGTTTCTTCTTTTTTATTTGTATTATTCAAGCAGACTTTCTGTGATATTTGTAAGTCTTCACTTTGGATAAGTTTGAAGTCTTTTATCATGTCTAATCCAATCAAAAAGTCATACTTAAAATTGTGTTCATCAATAATGTACACATCAACATTTTTCTCCAATTCAAAAATTTTAATCTTTAACGTTGTCAAACCACTCGTCTTTTTAACACCATTAATCGTTACTAAATTTGCTTCATTCAAATTGTTTCCTTTTCTTTTTAGTTTCAAAAACTTAGAATTAATTAGAGAAACATTTGAACCCGAATCATAAATTCCGTATATTGTTAATTTATCATTTAGTAATAGTTTGACTTTTATTAATGGTGTTACTATTAGTTTTTTTGATCATTTTCATTTATCTCAGTCTCTATCACTAAATTGTTAACATGTTTAATGGCATTTCTCTTAAATTTTTCACCCTCTTTTGTTTTGAACCAGCATGTGGCTTCAGGGTGGTAACGAGTGCCCTTATTCAATTTTTCACAAATTTTACATGGATTTTTATCCTCATTTTTATTATGTTCTGCATTCCCAAATGTTCGCTTGTTCATGAATCTTTTTTTGTTGACCATATGTTCATACTTGTTTACTTCATTAAACAAATCCACAGTATCTTGTAATCCTTCTCTATCGATCTTGTTAAGTATGAATTCTGGTAGTCCGGAAGCAACAAGATCTATCAAAGTACCGGTGTCGATTGATCTTCTCATATCCAATAGAAGTTTTTCTTTTCTCATAGCATAATCCAACAGAGAACCATCTTTGTATCTAAATAATAGTGCGTATGTGACAGGGTTCCATCCTTTGTTTGCGAATGATTCACAGAATTTGTTTTTCCATGTTGACCACTCTGAGTTCATTGTTAGTTTAATAATCATGGAACTATACCAATCTACACAAGTTTTATCCATGAACAATCTGAGTATTTCTATTTTTTTTTCATCCGTGATCACATCAAATCGTAAACATTCTTTTTCAAACACTTCTATCCACTGGCTTGCATTTGTATTTTTACTATTTTCTATAACAAACTTCTCAGCAATGTTTTTTAAGCTCTGTTGCTTATCTTCCATTAATTTTACCATCAATCTTCCCAATGTATCTTCTTTTTGATGTACTTGTAAATTTTCTTCTTCCAATTCTTCGAGGTATTGGTCTCCGAACTGTAGGTTTCCATCTTCATCTACATATGTTTTTTTTAGTTCTTCCTCCATTGTTAACCAGACTCTTCTAACCTGGTATCTTTTTTTTAAACTATTTTTTACTTTTGCAAAAGCACTACTTTTCATAATCTCCTGGTGATGGCTGGCGGATTGTAGCATTTCTGGTATTTTAAACACTTTTTCATCACTTGTGACTATTTTTGTTATGCTAATAATATTTAACTTGCCATCGCCTTCAGGTAGTAGCGTAAATTCAAATTGAAGTTTCTCCATTTTTGGTTACGAAAAATGTCGTTTTATAATCGTATTTTTCTTGTGATTTTGATGACATTCAATTAACCCATTGGCCACAGAATTAATGAGCAAAAAAATTGGCCTTCACCACTGAATTAATTTTGAACCAAAAATTGAAAACCTGCATTGGTGCACTAAATCTATTGTAACTTTTAAACCATATATTCAAATGAATTAATTTCTTTAAATTTATTTACATGTTCGATTAGGGTAAAGAAAAGAATTAAATTAAATTTTTAAAAAAGCATAAAATGTGTGTAAATAAGGACATAAATATAACCTTCTCTTTTTTCGTAAGTTTTTTCCACATTTTTATTCAAAAAGTTACAAAAAAACATAACATTCATAAATCAAACAATAATAATTTTTGTTTTTTACATACATGTATACTAATAACTAATAAAATAATTTGGTATGATAGTCCTCAAAGTAATCAGGGACTTTCAGGGCCCCTACCAAAAGCCTAGAACCACTCGAAATTTTGAAGAAATTAAATGGCGGCTGGCAGCATACAAAACTTGGAACACAAATATTAGGGAAAAACATAAGAAATATTTTATTGCCAATTCTAGAAATTCTACGATTAATTACCTACAGAATGTTCGGCAAATAAAACTTTATTCAAAAATGTCATTGTTGAGCTCGTTTTCCGTTTTTTGGTGGACCTACTGTAGCCCGTCAGCGTGCCGGGGTTTGTGGTTAAGTACCTGAGTTGCACACCCGGCAGGCTGCCGGGGTTTGTGGCCAATGGGTTAAAACACAATTGAGTTTCTCTGTAAAGAAAGAGGAGGTTTATTTTGTTAATCTCACAAGATTTACATAAATAAAAGTATCTAGTAACAAAACAAACCTGTAAAGAAAGAAACGACATTTAATGTTATTAATTGCAATGTCGATCCCTTGATCACAATATCACAATCACGATTAATTATTGAAATCAATCTTATCAATTTGCTAAATTAGCTTTATCATGGCCATAGATTATTTTTACTATATTTTCAATTATCCATAGATTATAAAACATTGAGTTGACTGTTAAGTAGGAACTGAGGCACATACCAGTGTCAGTCTATGGTACATACACAATGACCAGTCAAGATCGGCATTGTGTTAAATTAAAGAAAATTATATTTTTCTTTACATATATATATAAAACAAATGGTAGACAAGGAATATAATAAAATGAAGAAGAGTAGATAAAAGAAGAGTAGATTTTCAGTATGACTCTTATAAGCGATTTCTGGGATTTAGCTAAGGGATCGAGTATAGTTTTAGCACAACCGCCCCAACCTAAGGAAGCATAGTCTAATATGGAATTACACATTGCAAAGTAAATTCGATTCAAATCATTTACGCATAGAATATTTCTTATTGCTATAAACAGATGTGTAAGTTTCCTGACCTTTGTGGAAGTAAATGCTATATATTTGTCCCATCTCAGAAATTTATCAATGATAATTCCTAGGTATCTTATATTGTCCACACATTCTAAGGTATTGCATTTACATGTAATAATGTCGTTGCAATGGTGTATTCTAATGTTAAGGATTTCTTGTGGTTGACCCGCTTGAGTTGAACTGAAGCAGATGAATTTCGTTTTATCCAAGTTTAGAGTGAGGAGATTACTTTCTAGCCACTGTTTAACTTTGTTTATGCCAAATTCAGCTTTACTGCAAGACTCATTCCAGGTTTTGCCTTCAAATAAAAGTACTGTATGAATGTAATAAATGTAATAATGTGGTCTGCAAAGGAAGTATTACATAAGTCATTTATATAAACATTAAACAATATGGGACCTAGAGAACTTTCTTGCGGTACGCCATATTTAATATTGGCTGGATCACTTAGAGTACCGTTAATATCCACTCTTTGGCTCCTGTTTTCTAGGTAACTAACCAACCACTTGAAAATTTGACCCTGTATCCTAATTCGCTGTAGTTTATTCGGCAGAATTTTGTGCGAGATAGTGTCAAATGCTTTAGCTAGATCTAAAAAAAGTGCAATGCATTTACTACCTTTATCTAGATTATTAGAGATGATTTTTGTCAAATTAGCGATGGCGTTTTCAGTGCTTAAACCTTTGCGAAAGCCGAATTGTCTACTAGAAAGGATGTTGTTATTTTCTAGATAATGGATGAGACGGTTCTTTACAATTTTCTCCAAAATGTTTGAGACAGAGTTGAGCAGGGAAACAGGCCGGTAATTATGTATCAGTGATTTGTCCCCACTTTTATGCAGTAAAATGACGATTGACTGCTTTAAATGGTTAGGGAATTTCCCTGATTTAAAGCTTAGATTCGCAATGAACGCAATCGGTAAGGCTATATATCCTTTAATGATTTTTTAGAAGATTTGATGAAATCTTATCGGGACCACATGCTTTTGATGACTTAAGGTCGTCAATTATCTTCATAACTTCGTTAGATGACGTTGTGATTGAGTCTATTTTGTGACCGATATTAGGGATAGTTAAATTGGCGAGAGCGGTTTCTGATTTCTTACACTTATCGAGAATTTTTTTAGCAAGTGTGTCTCCCACAGATGAAAAGTAGCAGTTTGCAAAAGTTTCCATATCTTTGGGGACTTCAGAGTTTGATGTGTTAATGTATAGCGATTTAATTTCTGAAGATTTATTGATTTTGGATTTGCTTATGTTGCGAAAGGTATCCCAAAAACGTTTTGGATTGCAGTTGTTTTCGTAAATGAGTTTCTTATAATAATTTTCTTTCGCCGATGTAATTAATTTCTTACACAAATTCCTATACTTTTTATAATAACATTGTAATACCAATTCTCAGGATATGTTTTTGCCTTTTCATGAAGATGATTTCTTCTGTGAATCGATTTAACTAGACCCAGGGTGATCCATGGTGTGAATTTAATTTGTTTATTAGATACGGTTATATTACTTGTGTGTTTTGATATATACTCATGTAGTTTGGTAATAAATTCTTTCATTGCTAAGTCAGTATCTGATTGATCTAGAACATTTAGCCAGTTTTCTGCGCTCAAGTCCTCAATTAAATTATTGAAATTAGTTTTAGCAACGTATTTAATTTTCGAAGAAGTGGGAGGCTTGTTTTTAAGACAAAGAGATGTTGTATAGTGGTCTGAAATAGTTGAGTGTATAACAAAAGTGTCAATAAAGTTAATATTTTTCACATTGATGTGATTAAGACAAGATTTACTCGAGCCCTGTTCACGAGTAAAGCTGTAAATAGTCTGTGTGAAACCATTTTCCGCAAGTAGACATAGATAATCGATTGATTGACGGTGGTAATCAGGGATAGTATTAATGTTTAAATCTCCCATAATAATTTGCTGTTCAAATTTTTTAGCATTGTTTAAAATTGATTGCAATGAAAACAGGAAGGGGTCATTGATGAAGGAAGGAGATCTGTAAATGGCAAATATTCATATGTTATTATTCAATACTATTTTCATACAGTTTGCTTGTGCTAAAGTAATTTCCTCTACATGAGCTTTAATTCCGTCCTTGATGTAGATAACAATTCCACTAGATTTGAAGTTGGTTGTGGTGTGATAGTCAGAGTAATTGTGGATTGATTTTACGGTGTAGTATTTATTTAACCAGCATTCAGTTAATATTATAACATCAAAAGAGGAATTAAATAGATCAAGGAAAATTGTAAAGCCGTCGAGATTCGATATGCTTCTAATATTCAGGTGTATGATTTTTAGATTATATGAGTCCCAGTTAAAGTTGTTTAAATTCTCCAGATCTCGAATTATATTCATATTAATGCTAATACCAGAATCATTGAACTTATCCGAAGGTAACTGAAACATAATTATGTTTAAATTTACTATGTTGTGTAGTGGTGAACCCGTAGTTCTTTTGCGAAAAGTCAGCAAACAAAAAGTAAAAATAGAAAGTGTAAATTACGGTGTTGTTAATCAGTATTTTGTTAATATATTGTATAGGAGATTGTGAGTTCTGATAATTCGACTATGATGCGTATTTTCTTCGAGATGAAGGTTGATTCCACTACAAGCACATAGAAAAGAAAAAAATGAGAAAAGTGAATTATTATAGATATAAAAGATGTTATAAAAGATGATGGTGTTGGTATGTTTCGTAAAGAAGCAATCTAAGCAGGTGATGATTATGTAAATATCTGTCATGAAGGCTGCAAACATAATAAATATAAAATCAATAAAATGGCCAAATGCAAAGTATCTGCTGTTACTGTAGAGAAGTTGATGCGAAAAAAAATGCCAAAAAACAATAATTAAATACCATAACATGCGAAAAATGCAAAAATAGAACCAATACTAGGACATATTTATGTAAATTAAGATTTTTTCCAGATTTATATAGATTTGCTGGGAACATCATCTTACATAGACTCTCGCTGCTTGTGATAAGTTCATATGAGTTTGATTGAAGAACGAAAAATACATTTTTATGCGTATAAAAAAGAATGTTTGAGGTGTTGGTATGCCACATAAAACAAAAACAAAGAACAATCAATACAATTAATACCAATAATTGAGAGAGTGCATTATTATGAGATAATGAGAGTACATTATATAGGACGTGAATGATAATGTTGATAGTATTCCAACTTAAAATATATTTTAACAGTAAAGTGCATAATATAGTGTATAATGCTTCTGATTTAATTGATAGGTGTGATAAAAAACAATAATTAAATACAGTAACATGTGAAAAATGCAAAAGTATGATTAAAAATGTGCGTGGGCATTTGTAACGGGATTTTTTCCCTGATATGTAAACAGTAGGTATACGTCTGTTGTATCCTAATGTTAAATTAAATGTGTTAATCACGGATGTCGAAAACTGGATATAGAATATATTACCTTGAATATATAATATTCTGATGAGAATTATGAACTGCCTCCTAAATGCTCAAGAATTGAATGTAATACCGCACTTCAACGAGCGAATAATTAAATACAAGGTAGATGTACCACTCGCATTTCTAACTTGTATAAGTAAATCGATCAGAACCCGGTACGTAATAATGCGGAAAAAAATATGTAAATAAAACAGTAGTAATGGTTTTTGAGAAATACAAAAACATTATTTTGACAAAGCTCGAGCATTTGTAGTTATGTAAATTCTGTAAATACAAGTAGTGAATATAATAATAGTTAACCAAAATAAAAAGATTATTACAGAAAATAGGAGCATCAAATAGTGAGTAAATAAGATATTAATACTCTGATTCCTACGAGAACATGCAGGAAGAATAATATTTACACAGTAAACTGATATTATCTTAAAGAATACTAAAACAGCGTGATTTTTGTTGATTAGAGGAAGAGTATGGTTAGAATTTTTAATTGTAAGATTTGTATTTTTTATAATAATTTTGCTGTTACTAGAGAAAGCTACTAATGAATGTAAGAATGAATTATTTTGATAAATATTAGGTATTATACTTAGGGTGTGTGAATTGTAGATAGCGGTAATACTCAAATAAAAACTTGTAATGAAAGTATTATTTATGGAGATATATAATTTTTTCTTAGAGAGAGTTAAAGAAACGTGAGTTACAGTCAAAGGAGGTAACGTATAATAAACATAGTGAATACTGATATAAACAGTTTTCACACTGATTTTGTTGCTACATGAAAGAACTACTAAAAAGAGTAAGAATGCATTATTTTGAATTAATACATTATTTTTAAAGACAAAGAAAAAACTCATAAGAAAACTTGCGATGAAAATGATATTAACCGGATTATTTTCGTTTAGCAGTGAAGTAAATGTTGAGGTACTTTTTATCATCTGTCACAGTTGTTGGCGTTTTTCTCGATCAAGATCAATGATGTTTTTAATCGTAATAATTTTGGATGTATCCGTTTGTCTTAGCAGAATGCGCCCCGAGGATGTCCAAGAGTATTTGTAGTTATTTTCTCTGGCGAATTTTTTAGTTTGGGAGAGTAGGAATTTTCCTTTTTGCGTTAAATGATCAGACACGTAAATCCGTTTGGCTTCTTGCGATAGCCCTAAATCTGCTGTATTGAGTTTGCTTGAAATGGAGGTAGAGGATTTTTTATATTCTTTGATTTTGAGTAGGAAGTCATCTCGAGATTTAATACTATTGAACGACACTATTATAGATCTGGGATTTTTTTCGGACAGTTTTGGTCCTAGTCTGTACATTTTATTAATTTCAGATTGTAAAGGTACCGTGGTATCTCCGTAATTAATGATTTTTGATATTTTTTTAAGAGTTTCCATAATATTTTCATTGTTTGCATCAGGGATGCCTCTGATGTCGATATTGCACATCTGTGTAATGTACTCCAGCCGGTCAATTTTGTCGTCCTGATGAGAAGTAGTATTTTCTAATACAGCGTTTTGTTTTTTTAATTCTAACATATCAGTATTAACCCTTTCTTGCGAGGATTCAATGTCAGTTATGCGTTTTTTTAGATGGTCTTGCTGATCCGCTAAAAATTGAATTGAATCAAGGATTTCTTTGTTTTGTGCGACAAACGATTCATATTTTTGTTCAACAAAATCCATTATGGTTTTTTTGAAATTGTTCAATTCTATAATGAAATAATCTGACGTAAGTATACCGCTCGCGCCATCTATGGTTGAGGAAGGAAATTTCTCCGCGTCTGTTGACTGCTCGATTACAGATTTAGAAGGTTGAGTTAGCTGCTTGGTAGGTTTGCCGCTAGATGGTTCTTGATCGATTTTTACATCACATATCGTATTCTTGGGCTTTTTTTTAGTAAAACTTTTCGAACATTTTTTAAATTTCCACTGAGAATTACGAGCACCACGTAAGTTTTCCACAATCTCTGCACAAACCAGATGGTAGCCGTTTTCACAGACAACACAAGATATGAATTCGGCTGGACTGTCAATATTTTTGCCACAAACGATGCATAGTGTATTCATGTTGAAATTAATTTATAAAAAGTGATTTCGCTGTGAATAAAATTGATTGTATGATGTATAATAGTGATAGTTTCAACACAGTTTTGGCACTTTTGTATTTTTTAACAGCTGGCTTGTTTTAGTACAGAATGACAGTTTTAATTTTATTATTTATTTTTTTGACAGTTAACATGCAATTTCTTTGGGAAGACAAAAACATGAAAAAATAACACTTCACAGGATATAAATGCACTGATTAGAAGCGCGATCTTTGAATTGGAATAGTTTAGATCTTTAAGTTTAGTACACTACAGTTTTATGTTGATTTTTATTAAATTATAGCAGACGTAAGAATATGCCAACACTAGACTCAGTAGGTAGGTGAAATAATCTCTCTATTATGGGTCTGAGGGAGCACTAAATCACTCACTGCACAAGCTTCCATAAACTGGTCGATGTTATATAAAACTGAGAGAATAATGGTGTTCGTGGCACAGTTTATTTTAACAGACTGACGGACATATGTATTGATTTTATTGTTGTACGGTAGGTAATATTGTCAGTAGGGACAGGTAATTGTGGTAAGAAAAGGATGGGTAGAAAAATGGAACAAGGTATATAGATAGGCATACATAGTTGCGTTAACAGTAATTATGTCTGTAATTCTTTTAATGAAAGATTACAAGTAGATACAATTTATACTGATTTCCAAAAAGCTTTTGATAAAGTTAACCACTCCATCTTACTAAAAAAACTTGAACAAATTGGAATACATGGAGACCTATTACGCTGGGTGAAATCATATTTGTATAACAGAACTCAATTAGTTCTTATTAATGGATACAAATCATCCCCTATAGTTGTAACTTCTGGTGTACCACAGACCACAGGGTTAGAATCTTGGCCCCCTGCTTTTTCTTATATTCATTAACGACCTTGGCTCGAAATTAAACTGTGATTATGCTTTTTTCACCAATGATCTTAAAATTTTTCGTAAAATTAAGCCTGTTTCCGATCATCAACTGCTACAAAATGACCTCGACACACTCAATAACTGGTGTACTGTTAATGATATGCACTTAAATGTTGATAAATGTTACATTTTGAATTTCACTAGAAATAGAATTATAAAGGAGTTTTCTTATGTTATCAATAATATAATTCTCAAAAAAGTGTCTTCAGTAAGGGATCTAGGAATCACTCTTGATTCTAAATTCATATTTGATGTACATATTAACGACATTAAGTGCAAAAAAAAATATAATTCTGTATTTGTATTTGTAAAGTTTTTGTTTTTGTAATTGTATGTATCTGTATTTAATTGTATGTAATTGTAGATTTTTATAATTGTGAAATAACTGAGTTTTTATAACTGGATAGTTCATACGTAAGTGTAAACATCTGTAAAAACCCAGTATAAATAAATAAAAATGTACAATGGCGTAGTACACCGAAGTTAGCAATGAAATGGGTAGTAATCCTGGGAGTCTATACACCAGTTATGGGGGTAATTTTCTCCTTTATGATTTATGTGTAGTTCCCACGAGAGTTGGGAATCTACGATCAGGCCGAAATATTTTGTGGTATTTTCTTTTCGAGGCAGTTATCACCAACTTTAATATTGAGGTTGAAATTTTTGTTGTTGCCAAAAAGGATATAACGAGTTTTTTTTACGTTAAGAGTTAGTTTGTTTATTCTTAATCAGCTTGTGAATTTAGAAACATCAGCATTCATTTCCGTTTCAAACTCCGTTAGGTTCAGTTTATTGTAAAAAATTGTATCGTCCGCATAAAGTTGTAGAGTTCCTGACTATCTAAAAGTTTAAATAATAATCATGCTTAATTCTAAGAGCGCCAGTTGCTACATTTATAAATGGCGAAAATATTTAATAACGGATAAACCGATTATGAAACATAATGAAGCTACTTAGAATGTTAAATCGGCTTACGAGTCTGCAGGCCATCGCCGACTAGCCGCCTTCATTGCTCGCCGTACGCCACTCTCCTTTCACGTTGGTTCTGACTTGCTGACGGAACAATCTTTAAGTCTATGCTGGTAGCTAGTCCCCGCCTTGCATTCATTTTTTGCAATAATTTTTTGTAATATCTTACAGTATTTTATTTTCATTTTTGTAAAGTTCTAAATATAAGTACTTAGACTAGCTCCCCAATTAGACCCGAGAATATTTCTCTACTAATTGGGTAACCATAAAACCTTATAGTGTAACATAATGTAACATATTATTATATTATTAACATTTACTTTTCTTCTAAAAAAAAAAAAAAAAAACAAAAAAATAAATAAATAAATAAATAAATAAAATGTTAATAATAGTGGTTTATTGTTCAGTCCGCTGTATAAAGGAACACTACTCATGACGCCAGTTATGGAAAATTTAAAGTACGAGATTGATCCTTCAGAATAGACCCTATAACCATGTTATTTCATTTCTACGTACAGTGTGAACAGTAAGCACAATCTCAAATAAAGAAGTTGATTGTTTGCTGTTTACCAGATGTAATAAACCACCCTGTGATCATTGATCTACGATGATCTTCATCGGGCTCCTTGGTGAACGAGACTCTCTACAAGAAAGTTTTCTGGGTACTGCACATGATAATAATAGTCACAATAAAATTATTCGGTTAATTTATAAAGCGCCGTTTTAATGAAAAATCACCTCAAGAGCGCTGAACAAATACATATATATAAGAATTAATATAACTGGCTTACAAGTAAGATTTACAATTATAACTAGTGACTTATAACTAAGACTTAAAGCTAGTAACTTAAATCTAAGACTTATAGCTGGTAACTTATATCTAAGACTTATAGCTAGTAACTTAAATCTAAGACTTATAGCTATTAACTTAAATCTAAGACTTATAGCTGGTAACTTATATCTAAGACTTATAGCTAGTTACTTATATCTAAAACGAGTAAATGCCTTAGTGACTATATTATCAGAATAATTGTAAATAATTAATATCCCCTAAACCACACTGCACAAACTAATAAACCGTTTATGTAATATAGATCGCATAAAATGAAAAAATAAAAAAAAAACATTAAATTAGAAATAGAAGAAAATTTCTGACATAATATATCTGACATTCGGAAACAAATTTATATTTTTAAACGATTAGAAACATTATGTCACCTAAACTATTAAAAGATCTATACTTTTTCCTTTGCCAAAGCATTTTAATTTATGGTATATCGGCATGGGGTGGAGCCGCAGACACATACATTATTAAGCTGCTTAATACAGCTCATAAATAACTTATTAGAACTATGTACAAAAAACCATATCTTCATCCCACTGAAAATCTTTTAATTTAAAATAAAATACTTGATATCAGGGAGCTATTCATAAAAAAAATTCTCCATATAAATTGCATAAAAACGTCACCTTCCCACATATCTCACTCCCAGAATACTAGAGCTAAATCTAACAAACATTTACAAGTGCCAAAAATTAAATCCACTCTTGCTAAAAAACATGAATCTTACCTCGCACCTTCCATATTCAACATTTTCTTAAAAAAAACACAACACATAATTCAAACCAATAGAAAACGTACATTTAAAAACTTTAATACGTGGTTATTAAACAAAAAAAGGAATTGCATTAACAAGCTACTTGCAAACTGAACGTGTTTATACGTTGTATATTATTATTTAAACATATTAAAATTTAAAAAAAGAACTTTCATAATGAAAATGTTCAAGTACTTTATATATGTTTGTAAATTTTTTTATATTTATTATATGTAGGTTATCTTTTGTATTTTTATTTGTGTTCTTCTTTTGTAATTTGTATTATTATTATTTAAGTTTTTCTTTTGTACTTTATATTTTTATTTATTATCTTTTGTATTTTTTTGCTTTAATCTTTATTGATACATGTAATTATACTGCTACCTGGCTCAGAACAGATATTGTCTAGTGAGTCGGGTAGCGCACATATATGTAAATGTAAATAACTCTTGATATTAATAAACGCGCGGGTTACCGGCACCTTTAAAAAAAAATAATAAACATACCTATTTAATTATAAATGTTAAAAACATTAACATTCTAAACACATTTTGGTTGATTTTATAAATAACATAAATAGTAACGATCCGAATTAAAACTTTACGGAATTTAAAGAAAGTAATATATAGTATAAAGTGTCTATTCAAAACACACACTAAAAGGAAAAAAAGTGCAGACTCAAAATAACCACGAGCAAAATAAACAAGAATTAAACTAAAGGTTCACTTAAAAAAATAAGAATTAAAAAAGAAATACACTACTATTTTCATTAATTGAGAACATATTATTATAATATCTTTGAATTTTAAAAAATATATAGGTTAACACTACCCAGTAAGAAAATAAAATAGTATATTAATCCGTATTATTGTTAAACAGGATATTCTGACAAGGATTCGGAATAAAATTCACTTAAAGTTTTTAGATTTTCACGACCAAAATAATTTTTGTGATTTGTTTTTGGAGTGTTATCCCGCGTTGCGCTACCTCCTTCTTTAGCCAACGTTTCGGACATCGCTACAGTATCCATCATTAGGGTAGATGTGTAATTGATAGTGGTGAAATGTGTGCATACGTACTAGGAAGTGATACCGTGTTGCCAGGTCCAATCCACTACGAGGTGCTATTACAGTATCTTCAGTGGCGTAACTGGTACGGGTGGCACCCGGAGCGGATAACGTATTGTAACTTTTCATCCCCCCAATAAAGTTGACTTTGATAAATTAAAAAAAAAACGCAAAATTCGACTTCATAAAAAATTATAACATTACGACCTGGTCAATACTTCATCGGCATAGGTCTTGGTATCCGGTAATTGATGGCTATATCAAAGCTAAACGCAGAAAACCAGTTCGAAGTATACCGCAATACCAGCTAGTAGAAAAAGATTTCGCTTTACACCATTTTATGGCTACATTCGCTTTAACAATTGAAGTTCCGTTACTAATTCCAGAATTCGTAAAAAGAAGTGGCCAATTCCGTCGGCAGCTAGCATGGGGACGTGCACTAGGCAATTATAAGTACTACAATTTAATGAACTTGCAGTATCGCTCCGAATATGTAAAGTTTGACGGTAATACTCAGTTGTATCAAAAAGTTATATACTGCATACGACGCCATTGCATGTCTCGGTTATTCTGTACCGGTGACTAGAGATCACTAGATGACAGTGGATTCGAGGAACATGCAATTTTTTAAACAGTTCCTGTCTCGGTTGCTTCGTACCGGTGACTTGCGTAACTTTGTCATCGACAAAAGGCAGACAAAATACGAAAAAGTTTATTCTGCAACAATAATTCCAACGTACTTCTTCAAATCTCTCATTTGAGAAGATGAATTGCTGCACTTAGATCACAATAAAGGTTATTTATCAAGAGTGAGTCAGCATGTGGCTCGTTAAATTGCCCTTTTGAGAACATGAATAGTTGCACTCGGAACAAGAAAAAGGTTTTTCTCCACTGTGAGTCAGCTTGTGCTTCGTGAGATTGCTCTTTAGAGAACATGAAAAGTTGCACTAGGAACAAGAAAAAGGTTTTTCTCCACTGTGAGTCAGCTTGTGCCTCGTGAGACTGCCCTTTTCAGAACATGAATAGTTGCACTCGTTACAAGTAAAAGGCAATTTACCAATGTGAGTCAGCTTGTGGTGTGTTAAACTGCCCTTTCGAGGGCATGAATAGTTGCACTCGGAAGAAGAAAAAGGTTTTTCTCCGCTGTGATTCAGCATGTGGATCGTTAGACTGCCTTTTCGATAACATGAATAGTTGCACACGAAACAAGAAAAAGGCCATTTTACACTGTGTGTTAAACTGCCCTTTCGAGCGCATGAATAGTTGCACTCGGAACAAGAAAAAGGTTTTTCTCCACTGTGAGTCAGCTTGTGCTTCGTGAGATTGCTCTTTAGAGAACATGAAAAGTTGCACTCGGAAAAAGAAAAAGGTTTTTCTCCACTGTGAGTCAGCTTGTGTCTCGTGAGACTGCACTTTTCAAAACATGAATAGTTGCACTCGGAACAAGAAAAAGGTTTTTCTCCACTGTGAGTCAGCATGTGGATCGTTAGACTGCCCTTTCGATAACATAAATAGTTGCACACGAAACAAGAAAAAGTCCATTTTTCACTGTGAGTCAGCTTTTGGTGTGTTAAACTGCCCTTTCGAGCGCATGAATAGTTGCACTCGGAACAAGAAAAAGGTTTTTCTCCACTGTGAGTCTGCTTGTACTTCGTAAGATTGCTCTTTAGAGAACATGAATTGCACTCGGAACAAGAAAAAGGTTTTTCTCCACTGTGAGTCAGCTTGTGCATCGTGAGACTGCTATTTTCGGAACATGAATAGTTGCACTCTTAACAAGAAAAAGGCCATTTTCCAATGTGAATCAGCTTGTGGTGTGTTAAACTGCCCTTTCGAGCGCATGAATAGTTGCACTCGGAACAAGAAAATGGTTTTTCTCCACTGTGAGTCAGCATGTGCCTCGTAAGTTTGCTCTTTAGAGAACATGAATAGTAACACTCGGAACAAGAAAAAGGTTTTTCTGCACTGTGAGTCAGCATGTGGATCGTTAGACTGCCCTTTTGAGAACATGAAAAGTTGCACTCGTAACAAGAAAAAGGTTTTTCTCCACTGTGAGTCAGCTTGTGCTTCGTGAGATTGCTCTTTTGAGAACATGAATAGTTGCACTCGGAACAAGAAAAAGGTTTTTCTCCACTGTGAGTCAGCTTGTGCTTGGTCAGACTGCTCTTTAGAGAACATGAATAGTTGCACTCGGAACAAGAAAAAGGTTTTTCTCCACTGTGAGTCAGCTTGTGCTTCGTGAGACTGCCCTTTTCAGAACATGAATAGTTGCACTCGGAACAAGAAAAAGGTTTTTCTCCACTGTGAGTCAGCATGTGGATCTTTAGTCTGCCTTTTCGAGAACTCGAATAGTTGCACTCGGAACAAGAAAAAGGTTTTTCTCCACTGTGAGTCAGCTTGTGCTTGGTCAGACTGCTCTTTAGAGAACATGAATAGTTGCACTCGGAACAAGAAAAAGGTTTTTCTCCACTGTGAGTCAGCTTGTGCTTCGTGAGACTGCCCTTTTCAGAACATGAATAGTTACACTCGGAACATGAAAAAGGTTTGTCTCCACTGTGAGTCAGCTTGTGCCTCGTGAGTTTGTTCTTTAGAGAACATGTATAGTTACACTCGGAACAAGAAAAAGGTTTTTCTCCACTGTGAGTCAGCTTGTGCTTCGTGAGATTGCTCTTTTGAGAACATGAATAGTTGCACTCGGAACAAGAAAAAGGTTTTTCTCCACTGTGAGTCAGCTTGTGCTTGGTCAGACTGCTCTTTCGAGAACATGAATAGTTGCACTCGGAACAAGAAAAAGGTTTTTCTCCACTGTGAGTCAGCATGTGCATGGTCAGATGGCCTTTTTGAGAACATGAATAGTTGCACTCGGAACAAGAAAAAGGTTTTTCTCTACTGTGAGTCAGCATGTGGATCGTAAGACTGCCCTTTTGAGAACATGAAAAGTTGCACTCGTAACAAGAAAAAGGTTTTTTCTCCACTGTGAGTCAGCTTGTGCTTCGTGAGATTGCTCTTTTGAGAACATGAATAGTTGCACTCGGAACAAGAAAAAGGTTTTTCTCCACTGTGAGTCAGCTTGTGCTTGGTCAGACTGCTCTTTAGAGAACATGAATAGTTGCACTCGGAACAAGAAAAAGGTTTTTCTCCACTGTGAGTCAGCTTGTGCTTGGTCAGACTGCTCTTTAGAGAACATGAATAGTTGCACTCGGAACAAGAAAAAGGTTTTTCTCCACTGTGAGTCAGCTTGTGCTTCGTGAGACTGCCCTTTTCAGAACATGAATAGTTGCACTCGGAACATGAAAAAGGTTTTTCTCCACTGTGAGTCAGTATATGGCTGGTCAGATTTCCCTTTTGAGAACATGAATAGTTGCACTCGGAACAAGAAAAAGGTTTTTCTCCACTGTGGGTCAGTTTGTGCTTAGCCAGACTGCTCTTTAAAGAACATGAATAGTTGCACTCGGAACAAGAAAAAGGTTTTTCTCCACTGTGAGTTAGCTTGTGCCTCGTGAGACTGCCCTTTTCAGAACATGAATAGTTGCACTCGGAACAAGATAAAGGTTTTTCTCCACTGTGAGTCAGCATGTGGATCGTTAGACTGCCCTTTCGATAACATGAATAGTTGCACTCGAAACAAGAAAAAGGTTTTTCTCCACTGTGAGTCAGCTTGTGCTTGGTCAGATTGCTCTTAAGAGAACATGAATAGTTGCACTCGGAACAAGAAGAAGGTTTTTGTCCACTGTGAGTCAGCACGTGGATCGATAGACTGCCCCTTTGAGAACATGAATAGTTGCACTCGGAACAAAAATAAGGTTTTTCTCCACTGTGAGTCAGCATGTGCATGATCAGACTGCCCTTTCGAGAACATGAATAGTTGCACTCGGAACAAGAAAAGGGTTTTTCTCCGCTATGAGTCAGCAAGTGCCTCGTGAGATTGCTCTTTTGAGAACATGAAAAGTTGCATTCGGTACAAGAATAGGGTTTAACTTCAGTATGGATTAGACGGTGACTTACAAAATCATTCCTATGATAGCAAGAGTAGTCACATTGAGGACAAAATAATCGTTTATCCACAAGATGCGTCTTCAGATCTGTCGACAAATTTAAAAAGAATATGAATAAAAAAGGCTCATTAAGATTTAATTTCCGCGATAAGTTGAAAAAATGGATACAAGATAATGTTCATACCATGAAAATAGGTTTTACCTGTTGTCTGGTTCATTTCGTCGCGTTCTAAGCATTCTTTCTTAACATCCGACATGTCCATGTCAATTTCCATAAATGGAAAACTCCCTTCATCTTCTTCTCGGGATCCAAGATCCTCCTTGATGGTCACTGTCTCCACATTAGTGCTGCCTGCAAAACCAAAATGACAATACGAACATTTATAATTGCAGTGTTCTTTGAATGTAGTATAGTACATTCATAAACTACAATAATTTACATACAACGAGACTTTATAAAAAAATATCTATAAATATGAAAGATTTTAAACCCAATCACTTAACATATGTATATAGGCGTGGATTTGGATACGAACTTTAAGATAAAAGAATGACACCAGGTGTCCGCATCAGTTGCCAACGCTTCAAGAAGGACTCTGCTCTTGAAGAGGTCAATGTTAAGGTTTTTATTTCCATCAATATTTACGTAACTGTAACGTGTAACTGATAACATGTCCCTAATAAAAAAAGGTAAATATTTGAGAAATCGGGAACTTATTGCGAGTAATACATTTAAGTTAATAATTCCAAATTAAAAATGTGGCATGTTATATAAATAATTAAAAAATTAAACATGCCACATTTTTTAATATATTCAATGTAACAACTGGCTGTCTGAGTAATCTCTGCATATTGCAAACATTCCTTCTTTACATCTTGGAGGTCGAAATCTGTACCTGTATACAGCATTACACCTCCACCTTCTTCCTGGGGACCTGGTTCCGTCTTGATGGAAAAAGTCTCAGGATTTACTAGATCCATGTCCCTGCTGTGGTAGCGTTTGGTAATTGGTTCAAGCCAAAACAGGTATTCCTGAAACAGAAAAATTTTATAACGCAAATTCAATTCCCATGAGGTTTGAAATTTTTCCAAAACATTGAAGTCGCATACGTAACTCATGTTTTGAAACAAGACTATAATAATTATTGTAACTGTATTTTAAACTGGGGTTCGACATTTGCAAGTTGAGAACCGCCATCAAGATCAAGGGGGCAGAATTCAATATAATATATACAATATGTATTTCTAAAGGTAAGCCGGTATTTCCTTATTTCGATCTCCCATTTCGCTTTTATCAGAAATTCGGAAATACCTGTTAATATAATGTGAGAATTTTAATCAATGCAATATTAAAACTATGCCGCCAATCTTATTTAGGGAAGTGTTTTACAACAAACGGCTCTGCCAATATCGAATGTGATGTGTTGAGGTCTTAAGAAGAAGTACAAAACTGATTTATTCAATAAGCGAGACAAGCAAAAACGGATATTACTTTATTGCAGTCTTTCAAATTTCTGGGATTAGATGAAGAAAGAGTGAAAAGATGCTATCGTATGTATATATATATATATTTTTTTTTTATTCAATATAATGGTACAAAAATGACAATTGTTATATGGGTCACAACGTTCAGACAAACTGCAAATACGATAAGAGGAAGAACTGGAGTCCCTTGTCCCATAAGATCACCGAGCATTGATGGCTGTTTTGAGGGAACACCGCAGAGCACCTCATCTCAATTAGAGGTGATTTGGAGTGGCCGGCCCGCTCTCCTGATTTGTCCCCTTGCAACTTTTTTTCTATGGATTTTTTTTTGAAATCCTATGTTAATGTGAACCGTCCAAGGACCCTACAAGATTTGAAGACCAACATTCAGGAAGGAATTGCCAGGATAACGAATGATATGCTGGCAAGAGTCATGACAAACGCCAGAAATCGGTTTACTTAGTGCATGGAGAATAGGGGACGTCACCTACCTAATTTGATATTTAAAACTAAATAAAACAAAACTACATTATAAAAAACAGATAAAAAAATTCTGATTCATATAATGGGTTTTAATCAATTTTGAAAAAAGGAAGTTATGCTGCCGCACCCTGTATTTTAGATGATAAGTCTACGAAAGCGTCTCGAGTGCTCAAATTTTCTCTAAAACCATATTGATGTGCATTTATTATACTATTTTCTTTTATAAATCTAAACACCTGCTTTTATACACTGTTTTCAAATATTTTTCGATATTTGAGGTAAAAAATATTGGTCTATAATTATGACTCAGAATGGGGTCACCAGATTTTAAAAAAGGAGTAATAATAGCTGTTTTTGTTACTAAATGGAAAGTTGCCATTAACCGGAGACTTTTGCTGTCTCACTCTAGTACTAATCAAGTCAAAGTAGCAATCTAATATTGCCACAGAAACACTGATCCAAAATTAGTTAGACTTAAAAATGACGATTCCAATCTTCCCGAAAAAAGCGTTAAATAAATTCCCTTTCACGTGTTGGTGTATAGATTGGCGTCGGTGGGGTAAGCGTAAGCAGGGCCGCATTAGACATAGCGCAGTTGTGCATGTGAGCCTGCCTGCTCAAATGAAAGAACAGATGTCGATCAGTTTGGCTGTCAGCTGCTAACAAATGAATAGCGTGATAAATATCAGCGTTAGTACTTACCAATAACTGTCACAAGTATGGGATGATAGATTTAATTGCGTGGATTAAACAGAGTAAGGTATATTATGAAGAATTAGAGATTGGAAATAGGATGAAGAGTCTGACTGTGAAGAAACACGTGTAATTAAAATAATATGGTTATCCATAGACAGTGAAGAAGTATTAGATAGACAATTATTAAAATTTCCTTTCATTGCCTTTTAGGTTTATGTAAGTATATGATTCGAATCATGTGTTGTATAATATTATAGTTAATTTGTGTATTCCACCCATATATCAAATATAATATAGCTAGCAGAACCTTCAGTCTGTTGAATGTAGGACTTGGCGACCTTGAGGAAAAATGACGTCCAGAAACATCATAGTCATAGATAATAATTTCCAAGCTGTCATAGAAAATAAAAATATAAATACAAAATCGTTCCTATGCTGATATTTAGTGCAAGCGATTCTGACCTTGTTCTTTATAATTTTGTTTTTCTTTTTTACGGTTAAAATTGCTTCTAAAAGTCCAAGATATTTTGTAGGAGGACACAAGTTCCACAGTCGACAAAAATTCAGTTCCTCAAAATCGTGACAAGCTGGTAACCCTGTACAATTCTTACGTGTGTCCATCAATTCTATTTAAAAGCCACCTCTGGGCCGAATCCCCCATATATATGAAAATCCAACTTGATACTGTTCAAGTTTGGAAGAGCCGTCCGATTTATAACCAACTATGTACAGACCTATTGCTATATCGAATGCACGGACGCCATGTAGACATTCTGAGTCTGCTCTACAGGAATTTCAATGGAGCCTGCTCGACAGAGCTAACAGCATTGATTCCGTTTGCCTCGCTGCACGTACGCGAAACTCTACAGTCACCTGTTCACAGTTGAAGTTGGCTCAATGAGAACGGATCGTTTCTTCAACTCGTATTGGTGTAAGTCGGCTCGCGAGAAGAAAGAACTACCGTCATATTTTTCCCCCTCCATAAATTGAATCCCTTCCAACTTCTCAACAGTCATACGTCCAGAATATCCGATCTAACCACAAACTATCCAAATGATATATTCCTTTTAATTGGAGATTACAACATGCCTAATATCAGTTGGAACACCACACATCATCCCCGCGGTACTGACCTTTGCTCCACTACCCTCCTTAACTGTCTATCTTATTCAGATTTAAAACAATACAACCACATACCAAATAGGCACGGTAGAACACTTGACCTAGTGCTCTGTAACACCATAGTCTGCGTCTCTCCTGCCGACTCCCCTCTGGTTCAGGAGGACACACATCACATATCCCTAATAGTTGAACTTAATATTCACGTCCCTACAACTACTTCCCAACCCCAAACGATCAAATTATTCAATAAAGTCAACTATGACCTAGTCAACAATGCTCTGTCAAAAACTGACTGGTCTTCTGTCTTAAACGCACAAGACGTCAACACGGCGGTTAACAGCTTTTACTTAATCATTGACGCCTTAATTGATAACTTTGTTCCAAAGAAAATTCTGAAAACAAACACATTCCCAACGTGGTACTCATCGGCTCTTATCAATATTACAAAAGAAAAGCTCAAATTCTTTCGAGCCTGGAAACGCCACAAGAACCCACTAGATTACCAAACCTTTTCACTGCTCCGTAAACGTCAAAAGAAAATCGCTACTCTCACATACCACAATTATATTTCACACTTAGAACATGCCATACAAAATAATGTAAAAAAAATATGGAGCTTTGTCAAAACGCAAAGAAAATCTCCTTCCATACCTGAACACCTAACATATGGCTCAAGAATCGCACACAATAGTAAGGAGATTACCGATCTATTTGCCGATTATTTCTCTACCGTCTTCACTGATCACACCCAAAATTTATCATCTGATGTTCATGAATCTGATCCGCTGAATAACATAGCTATATCCTCAATTACAATCAACGACGATATTACCTACAAATATCTATCATCCATTGATATTAACAAAGGACCTGGTTTAGATAGTTTGCCTGGTATCTTCATACGTAATTGTAGTAAATATATAACTCCTCCGGTCAGTGCAATTTTCAAAAAATCATTAAGTGAAGGTACGTTTCCTCATAAGTGGAAGTCTGCCGTAATAACTCCCATCTTTAAAAAGGGTGACAAACATGACGTAACAAATTACAGACCTATCTCTCAACTTCCCATCTTAAGTAAAATTCTTGAAAAAATCGTTTACGACCAACTTTACCCAACTATCACTACAACAATTTCACAGAACCAACACGGATTCATGAAATATCGGTCTACAACATCTAACCTTGCCCTATTTGTCAACTATTTGCAGAGCAATATGGACGAAAGGGTGCAGGTCGATGCTATGTACACCGACTTCTCAAAGGCTTTCGACCGCGTTATCCACTCAATTCTGTTAAATAAACTCACTCGTCTTGGAATACACGGTGACTTGTTTAGATGGATTAAATCATACATTAGCAATCGTAGTCAAGTTGTCTCAATTAATGGAGTTTTATCCAAAATAATCAATGTAACCTCGGGTGTCCCTCAGGGTTCCCACCTTGGTCCGCTCTTCTTTAATATATACTTAAACGACATAGGCTCATGTTTCCAACACTCTAAATTTTTATTGTTTGCAGATGATATGAAAATTTACAAAACGGTTCGCTCTCTATCGGACTGTAAAGAGCTACAAAGTGACTTAGATAGGCTCTGCAACTATTGCACAGCTAACTATTTAGACCTCAATGTTTCTAAATGCCACACTATGTCCTTTACTAGAAACAAGCACATAATTAACTTTTCATATTCACTCTGCGATGAACCCGTGATCTCAAAAAATGAATGTAAGGACCTTGGAGTCTATTTAGACAGTAAACTTATATTTAATACGCACATTGATTCAATCACTGATAGATCTTACAAAATGTTGGGTTTCATACTACGTCTGAGTAAATTATTTAGAAATCCACATACTCTAGTAATGCTTTACTCCTCACTAGTCAGAAGTACACTGGAATTTGCATCGCCTGTCTGGAATCCCAAATACACCCAATACGTCAATAGCATAGAGCGCATACAAAATAAATTTATTAAGTATCTCGGTTATAAATACAACAATAATTACATCGGCACTCTCCAATCCCTAAAATCCAGGCGAACGGTAGCTGACATGACATTTCTCCATAAAATAATACATAACGAAATAGACTGCCCAGAACTTCTATCTCAAATAAATTTTAACATCCCTTCTAAAAGAACTCGCCACACCAACCTTTTTTACACAACTAGTAATAATACGAACGCTGCGGCCAACTCCCCCATTTCGCGCATCCTTCAAAGATTCAACTCAATTCAAAAAACCACAAATACCGATATATTTTTTGATTCCCTCCCTCTATTTAAGAAAAACATTTTTAGCACACTGAATTCGCACACATAATACACACATCCACACACATCCACACACCCTCACGCGCACCCTCACACATACAAACACTCTCACACACCCCTCTCCTTCAATAATTTATTAATTTAATTTAGGTATAATGTATTATTTATCTCACAAAAACATAAGTATATAACAGAGACATGTCATTGGTACCAATTATTGTATTAATTCTATAACTTTGTAACTATTTCCCATTATGTAATAATGTACTGTTTGTTTCTGCAAAATAAAAATAAAATAAAAATAAAAAAAATAAAAAACAACCCCTACCTTCCACCTCACAACGCCTTACAATACCGAACCAAATGGCGATACGGCAGCCTGTCTTTACACCGTATAGACACCGGAAGGCGTAGTCCAGCGGTAAGGCTCTTGACTAGCATTCCGAAGGTCGCGGGATCGAATCCCGGCGTGGCAAATAAATTTTATTTGTTTATTTTTGAGTTATTTCACAATTTATTCATTTAAAAAAAATATATGAAGTATATAGTATACTTGCGGCAAGTTCCAGAGTGGAAGATACTCTCAGTATCGCCCTGGCGTAAGACCACCATTCAGAATTGAAACGTTACTTGAAATGGCATAAGCCGTGTTTGGTGACCAGATCTGAATAGCCAGGTACTTCCCCACCTTCCTCTTCCCTATCTCTTTCCCCTCCCCACTACCTTCAGCCTCACAACATACCCCAATTAGGGATGCCATAGTCTCACTGGCTCCAGACCGGAGCAGCTGAGACTCTTGTGAAGTATCTTTATAAAAAAAAAAATTAAGACACGGGCATTTTTCATATCGTACGAGTGATACAGTTAGTCCACCAAGGTACTACCTACTACTTCATACACAACCTAACATTTAATGGTGGGATGTTATTTTTATTAAATATAATTTTTGACGTACAATATACTATTTATTCTTTTCCTACCATTTATATTAGCAAAAATGCTTAAACATTTGAGTGAAATTATAAATTATAACCTCCTTCAAAGCCACATCTAATTGCATTAATAATTATTATCGTTTGTAATTTTATATTTATATAAACAAGTAAAACATAAATAAATTTAGCTGTACACAGCCGTAATACATATTTGCCATACTTTTGATTAAAACATTATTATTCAGATTATTCGAGTATTTTGCTACCAAATACAAATTTAAATTTTGCATGAAAATGGCCGCCCAGACGTTCCTCTTAATACATTAAACTTGACTGACTTGAGCGTGAGTTGCATTTGAGCAAAATAATGATAGTTCCTCACGCACAGATCAGTCAGATATGATGGTGACTGTCTGTTTAGTCTCCGATACCCTTTACTAACAAAAAATTTACGATTATTTAACCTAACCAAAGCCGTTTTAATAGGCACAACTTTTGGAAATCAGACTAAGTTCCTACTTAATTACTACAAAAAAACAATTATTTACGTCAGGGGAGATGGTAAATGATGCTTTAAAATTACATTTGTATTTAATCAAAGTTCAAAACTTCCCATTAAAATTTGTCCCTTTGGCGCTCTTAGGATCTTGATAATAATTTACTGGATCACACGCACTTTCAGATATAAATTATGAAAATTACATTTTTTTAAACTTTTGATACAAGGAACAACTATTTACACGAAAAAATAGGTTATTAGGTTCTTAGTTTGGGTGAAATAGGTAATGCACCTATGCGTATTTAGATTCAATGAAACTTTCGCAAACTTCAATATGGATTGATAAAGTTATATTTGGACAATACAATTTTTGTATGGACTACAATTTTAGTATGGACAACGATTTTAGTACGGACTAAAAATTCATAAAATGGCGGCAAAGGGATCTTTTACAAAGAAAATTTTGAAAAAATATTGAGCATAAAAATGGAAATTTATTGAAGCTTTTGTCACTTCTCCAGACGTAATTAAAAAAAATCTTGTAATAATTAAGTTGAATTAAAGTTGAACTAATCCATTAAATGTGTGTAAAACGTGCGGCGGTCAGGATTATATTTACCTTTATTTCTTATGTCGCTTGGAATACTTTATTTTACGACAGGTATTACAAACAATAAATCGATTGTTTCCCGAAGTTTATTAGCGCCATTAGAGAAAGTGAGATAGCAAACGTAGCAACAATTGAATATAAGAAGGACAATCTAGGACAGTAGGTCGTCTCGTACATCATTCTGTAATTGTCTTGGTGTAAGCGAGTAAGCGGATCTTGGCATCTGTAACACCTGTAATGTAGAATGAAATATTTGGCGGAAAAACGCCACCTTTTCTATATCGAATTGGTTCATACAAACATATTCTTTGAACGTCTATCTTTATCCTACATAATTAATTTTGTATTAAGAATTTGCTGAAAACACAAGAGTGTTTCTTACCTGCCACGTTCAATTTAAGAGGCGGGTATGGGTACCGCCGCTCCAGGAACCATTTATTGGATAACCAACACCTCCGCCGTAGGTGACCCCAAGTGGTTCGCTACGTTTGGTAACTTAGCAGGGATACCCGGGTTCGTGGGGTGAGGATTGTCCAGGTCTAGCAGCCGATGCGTCTGCCCAGCTGCCACGTGTGGGCAGGATCGAGAGAGACAGGTTGAGGGAGGTCTTTTATCCTCACCAGCTGAAATCTCTCAACCCATCGCCTTTCACTGCGTTTGGCGGAATGGATTCATACGTCCGTCACTCCTGGACACCCTGACTCCCAGATTCCTACCCACCTCTCATAACTATTTACTTCCCAGAACTGTGAAGTGGCCTCCATGATCGTGAGATCTCACACCATTAGATTACTTTCTTTGGGGGTATGTGAAGTCACTAGTCTATGCTGATAAACCAGAGACGTTGGACCATTTGGAAGTCAACATTCGCCGTGTTATTGCCGATATATGACCCACTTCCTCGATAAAGTTGTAGAAAATTAGACTTCACGATTGCGCTTCATTCGAGCTAGCCGTGGGGCTCAGAGGCCCGGAAATCATATTTAATCAATAATGGCATAAAATTATCTTTTTAATAAAGCCAATATCATAGACATTAACATTATTTTAATGTGTTTTTGTTTCATTTCGAATTTTTATACCTCTCAAAAAAACACACTTTAATTAAATTTAGAAGAACTAAATGCACTAAAAATAATTTATCTATGGCAAAAATATTCGATTATTTCTAGAGATTTTGGAAAACGTTAGGATTTATTTATTTTATTTTTTTTTTTTTTTTTTAATTTCAATAACAAGGTTTGTACATGTATGTATGATGTATATAATAAGTATGGATTCATTTTTTTTTTTTTTCACAGACCTCCTCACTAGGATTTCCTGTTCTGAGGTGGCCTGTAGTTTTTTAAAATATTTGTATTTGGTTATGGATTGTCTTTATATCGTCTTCATGATGTTTGTAATTTTATTATCACTTTGATCTCTCAGCCATATTTTTACTTTTGTTTTAAATATATTCATTTCCTTTATATTTTTGATTTGATCTGGTAGAGCATTGTATAATTTTATAGCATGGAATTTATTATTTCTCTGTCCAAAAGATGTGTTCAAACTGGGAGTAACCAGGATGTTATTGCTTACTGACCTGGTTGAGTATTTATGTTGGGCTGTGGAGTATACATATATGTTTTTTTTCAGTTTAAATAAAATATTTTTTGAATAAAGTTTCTGTACATTGAAGACTTGAAAGTTATTAAATATTTCTTCCGTCGGAGTTCTAAGCGGAACTTTCAGTATTGTCTTCAGTACTCCTTTTTGGGCTATATTGAGTCGCTCTGTGTGAGTGCTCAAAGCAGACCCCCATCCAGTTATCCCGTATTCTATTTGTGATTGACATAAAGCGTAGTACACTTTCTTAATGTCGTTTATGTTGAGGATGTTACGGATGGCTCTAAAGAAGTAAATGTACCTGGTGAGTTTTTTTGTGATTACTTCAATGTGTGCGTTCCATCGGAGATTATCATCAATTTCAATACCAAGATATTTGATACTTTTGGAGTGTGCTATGGTAGGACAGTGACATGATAAGCCTTGATTTTGATTGTTTTCTTGGCATGTATGTAATTTGAGATTAAAGTCATCCTCTGGCTGTCCTCTGGCTGTTATAGAAAATGTCAGATATTTTGTTTTATTGACATTAAGTGTAAGGGAATTTCTCTTAAGCCAGTTTTGCAGTAGACCAAGTCCATGTTCCGCTTCTTTGTAGGTACTTCTCCAGTCTTTTTCGTTGAATACAATTACTGTATCGTCAGCAAAGCTTATGATTTTTCCTCTCGTTCCTAGGCTACCGATATCATTTATGTATATTAGAAATAATATCGGTCCTAGTACGCTTCCTTGCGGTACTCCATGGTTGATGAGGAGAGGTTTGCTTTTTTTCTTGTTAATTTGAACGCTCTGTGTACGCTCCATCATATAGCTTTTTAATAAGTTTAGAGTTCTATTTGACATACCAATTTTTGAAAGTTTTGCAAAAAGGATTTTGTGATCTATTGTATCAAATGCCTTTTGTAAGTCTATGAAGATTGCCAGTGTTTTTTCTCCTCTGTCTAAACTTTTTATAATCATATCTGTAATAGTTTCTATGGCGTCACCAGTACTTAGATTCTCCCTAAATCCGTACTGTGTTTCTGATAATATTTTATTTTCTTCTAAGTAGGAAAGGAGTTGTTTTTTTAATATTCTCTCCAATATTTTGGAAAATGTATTGAGTAGGCTTATTGGTCGATAGTTGTTTATGTCACTTTTACATCCTTGTTTATATATTGGTATTACAATAGCTTTTTTGAGAGCTGTGGGGAATACGCTTTCAGTTATAGCCATGTTTACTAGATATGTTAGAGGTACGATAAGTTCTTTACAGAGAAATTTTATTGCATTTGTTGTTATTAAGTCTTCCCCGGAAGATACATTTGATTTTAGAGAAGAAATTGTATTTTTGATTTCATCAGCTGTGATTTGTTTAAACTCGAGCTTTTTTCCTTGCTCAGGAGATTCATTTGTTTGTACTGCTCCATCACATTGCGTAGCTTGTTTTGCTAAATTAGATCCTATATTTATGAAGAAGTTATTGACATATTCAAGAATTTCGTCAGGATTCTCAGCGTATTTCCTGGGGACATTGTTTATATTCAGCTCGTCAATTGATGTGGCGTTGGTAGATTTAGTACTAGTTATTTCATTTATTATTTGCCACATCTTACGAGGATTTTGTTTACAATCATCTATTTTTTGCTTATAGTAAGTTTCTTTTGTATGTGTAATTACTTTTTTGCATATGTTTCTATATCTTTTGTAGTATCTTAACATGTGTATATCGTATGGATTATTTTTTAGCTTCTTGTGTAACTCGTCTCTTTTTCTTATGCAGTTTATAACATTCTGTGTGATCCATGGTTTGATGTGTATATTTTTATGTGAAATTTTTTTAACAATTTTTACAGTATTAGAGAAAATGTTTTGCTGTATGAGTTCTATGAAATAATTCCATGCTTCATTTGTATTGTCCATACTTTGTAGTTTATTCCAATCGGTACATTCTAGATTTTGTTTAATGACATTCCAGTTGGTTTGTGTTTTTTCTGTTGTTAGCGGTCTTTCCATAATTTTATTTGGTTTGTTTATTTTTATTAAAAGCATAGTTGTATAATGATCAGTAATAGTCGAGTTAAATACAACAGTTTGAGTAATTTCTTTTGTTTTGCTCATAATATGATCTATGCAGCTTTGTGTGTCGTCCATTTTTCGAGTAGGTACATTGATTAGGCTTTCCAGTCCATGGGAGGCTAACATCTGCAGATATTGTATTTTTTTGGGATGTCCATTTTCTAGTATATTTATATTTACATCTCCAATAAAAAATATGTTTTTTGTGTCTTTCAGTAGGCAGAGTTCTTCGTCTATCGATTTAAGGAATGGGTCTATATTTCTTGTTGAAGGAGACCGATAGACTGCTAATATAGCCTTTTCTTTACTGATTTTAATTTTTAAACAATTGGCATTTGCAACAATAATTTCCTCAACTTCAGCTTTTATTTCGTTTTTTATGTATACAATTACACCATCATTTTGTTTTATGTTATTCAAACTCGAGTAGGTTGTGTATCCAGCTATTTCCAAATTCAAGTATTTCTGGTTTATCCAACACTCAGTAAGAATTAGTATATGTAGATTGATATTTAAATATTTCATTAAAATTTGCAATTCATCAAAATTTTTTCTGATACTTCTTATATTTTTGTGCATTATATTGAAGTAATTATTGTTAAACTTTGATAGATCACTTGGTTCCGTGGTAACAATAGTGTCAGTCATTTTTATTTTACTTTTCGAATTATTGTTACGTTGTTCCTTTTAATTTATACAATTTTTTTTAAATCGTCTACGTGTCTAATGTATATTAATTTTTCATTCGGCATTCTTCTTACCATAATTTTTCCATCCTTGAACCATACGTATGCATAGTTTTTTTTCTTTTGCAGTTTGTTTCGTTCTCCATAGTAGTTCCTTATGGTAAAAGCTTATCTCTTCCGCAATGTATATGGTTTCAGTGGATATATCCTTAATTTTTGCATAATCAATATTTTTTTTATTTTGTATAATCTTGTCTCTGACTATTTTATCAGTAAATTGCACTAATATTTTAGGTGGTGCATTAATACGTCTGTCAGGTATCCTCTTTACCTCGATTATTTCTGCATATTTTAATTCCACTCCAGCCGCCTCCGCAACTCTTTTTACCACTTCAATTTGTTGTTCCCCATTTTTTTGAGGAATGCCCGCTATTTCCATATAGTTAGAGCGGGTTTTGTACTCCATATCTGCAATTTTTATTTCAAGTTGTTTAATTATGGTGTTTTTCTCCTGCTGCTCTTTTTTAATCATAATAAATTCATTTTCTATTTTTTTGTTTTGTAGGATTGTTATCTCCAGTTTTTTAATTAGTTCATCATATTGTGTACTCATAAATTCGATGCTTTTCTGATTGTCCAGTGTTTGCTTATCTATTTTAGAGATAATTTCTTTTCTCATGGAGTCAATTTTTTTTTCGATAATTTGTAATATCTTCTCCATGTTTAATTTGTCTGATTATGGGAGAAATTCCTAAAAAATAAAACTAGTTATCTTTATACTAACTTTGGGCCGGGAAATCCGAATCTGAAAGAATTAGGTTGGGACAAGCAAATAGAAACTGAATTACACGACTGCAAAATTTTGAATTCATACTCAGTTTACAGGTAAATTTGACGTTTTTGACGCTCTCAACAATGCCATAGAAAAAACCAAAGATATTTTATGTTCAACCACAGAAAATTAAGTGATGCCATAAGCAATAATATTAATAACGTAAAACTTTCAGACACGATACTTCCTCACATGATAATTCATCACATAACTCACATTAACCTGATGAATTATGACTATCTCAACGGCCGTATTCAGTTTAGCGGCTACGCTAGGTTTGTGTAACATGGTTTGTGATACAAAACAAAAGTGCCCCCTTCGTAGCGCTTACTCGCGTCAAGGCAAGAAAACATCCCAGCTTTCAAGTAGTTTAGCGGCTAAGCTAGGTTTGTGTAACATGGTTTGTGATACAAAAGAAAGTGCTCCCTTCGTAGCGCCTACTCGCGTCAAGGCAAGAAAACATCCCAGCTTTCAAGTAGTTTAGCGGCTACGCTAGGTTTGTGTAACATGGTTTGTGATACAAAAGAAAGTGCCCCCTTCGTAGCGCCTACTCGCGTCAAGGTAAGAAAACATCCCAGCTTTCAAGTAGTTTAGCGGCTACGCTAGGTTTGTGTAACATGGTTTGTGATACAAAAGAAAGTGCCCCCTTCGTAGCGCCTACTCGCGTCAAGGCAAGAAAACATCCCAGCTTTCAAGTAGTTTAGCGGCTACGCTAGGTTTGTGTAACATGGTTTGTGATACAAAAGAAAGTGCCCCCTTCGTAGCGCCTACTCACGTCAAGGCAAGAAAACGTCCCAGCTTTCACGTAGTTTAGCGGCTACGCTAGGTTTGTGTAACGTGGTTTGTGATACGAAAGAAAGTGCCCCCTTCGTAGCGCCTACTCACGTCAAGGCAAGAAAACATCCCAGTTTTCAAGTAGTTTAGCGGCTAAGCTAGGTTTGTGTAACATGGTTTGTGATACAAAAGTGAATAAAATTTATAAAAAATAATTACTGAAATTATAAACATGTTTTTTTACGTTATTGATATTATTGCTTAATGGCAACACTTAATTTTATGTGGTAATATGTAATATCTTTGGTTTTTTCTATGATATTTATTGTCAGAAAGCGTCCAAAATGGCCTGTTATATTGTGTGTGAATTAACTCAGTTAATATTGCCGAGTGTAACCTAATTCTTTCAGATTCGGATTTCCCAGCACAAAGTTAGTATAAAGACAATTAAATGTCTTCTTTCGGAGTATTGCCCATAAAAAGATGTGTCATTAATTTATTGCAGATTGTTTGTGTATCGAAAATTTTTAAGTCGTGTAATTCAGTTTATATTCGCTTGCCCCAACCTAATTCTTTCAGATTCGGATTTCCCGGCCCAAAGTTAGTAAAACGATAACTAGTTTTATTTTTTAGGAATTTCGCCCATAATCCGAACTTTACCCGAGATTTTAACTGTTCCAAATCCAAATCACACATAAGCTTTGAACTGCATTTGCCAAAAAATCGGTAATTTTGACATTTAAACTTTTATCATTAAGCCATAGATGTCGCGAATGTAAAAACTAATCAATTAAGCGCCAAGCGAAATATTCTCACAATAAACAAGCACCAATTAAGGAACATAAGTTTCATAATGTTAATATAAGAAGAACTTACTTACATACAAAGCGAAGCGCAGCGGTCAATTCCAAAGAGTTGAACAAACGTCACTAGAAAAGAAGTGCTTGAATTTTAAGAACTGTCTTATAAAATTGTTATGGTTATTGAAATTATCTCAAATTGAATGCATTTTACACAATACTTTATGTGTGGTTTATACACAATATAATTACTTCGAACGGCGGAACATCAAACTCTGCGTGCGAAGGTTTCAAGGTTAGGAACAAGGGAAGCCGAAATTTGACATTTGACATAACCATAGACAACGGAAGATTAAAGAAAATCATCTCAAAAGTAAGCACCGGTCCTTTACAGCGGGAATATTTCAGAATTTGCTTCAAAGCTGAAAGAAATGGGGAAAAAGGTGCGAATCCGAAGGTAGTTTTTTTTGTCGGTAATAATGGCCTCTTTTCAGGCGTCTTCCTTTCATGAATATGGGTGCGATGTCTGTTGCAGTCGACTGTCATTTCGATTTGTTTGAATACCGCCTAGACGCACTTCTTTCGATTGATTGTTATTTTCTGCCCTCTTGTATGCCAAGATTTTACGCCCATACATCTAGCATTTCGTATTAAATCTCGGAAAGAATACTTTTGAAGTAACATTTTGTGCATTTATTTTTAGCTATCTTTTAGGTATTTTATTTATGGAAACTGTAAGAAAGGTTTTGGGTGGCACGCCTGCTTTTTGAAAATGTAAGAGCGAGACAACAGATCTCGGTATAAGTGCCTCCGTTCACGGAGATACTTACAAGATACTCGATCCTCGTGCGCGTATCATACGCGCCGATCGTGAGTACCCCCCGTACGATTTTGCTGGTGCCCGTTCACGGAGCTACGCGGTGGCTGTCGGTTTCCAATGGCAATCAGTATCACGATACCGATAATGCTGATCGCGCGCGACGCGCGCATCATTTATATCTGATACTTATTCGTTTGACGTTGACAGAAATGGCGTCGGAACATGAAAGTTATGTTAGATTTGTTCTGGAAGTGGAAAAAATGCATGTCTATATAACTATACTTTACCAGAATACGTAAGAAAGGATTTAGTGGAGGAGGCATGGATTGATGTCGGAAAAAAGTCATATGACATCGCTTGACAGCGTGTTAACGGCTGCACGTGAAAAACTACCAAGTTCAGTATATTTCAGATAGAGCCGTGTACGGAGACTAGCATTAAAAAATAGTATATCAGCAGAATACTTGTGGTTTCGTCACAATTACGAAGATTGTAAGTATCTCAATGAACGGAGGGCCTAAAAGGAGATGTGTGCATCTTCTCGCTCTCTTTAGGTATTATGATAAAACTATACTAACAGACAGAACAATTAGTCATAATAGACCTGATATAGTTTTATAGGCTTCTACAAAAATAAAAACCAATTTTTTAACGGTAATTAACCGTAATATACCAATACCTGATATACCAAAAAAACTAGCATCTCTGAGAAATGCAACTCCAAAACTGATTATAATCAAATTTAAAAATACAAATGATCGAGATGAGTTTTTGGAAACAGATAAAAATTCCAATAAAAAAACAGAGACAAATAAAGTGAGACGGAACATTAACAAAACAGGATACGAAAGACGACATGAACCTATACACATAAATGGACATCTAGCCACGCACACAACAAGAAGACTATATCTCTACAAACTATTTGCAAGAAACTACCTTTTCTCCTACTTATGGAGTACAACAAGGCGAGTATATATTCGCCTTCGATCAATCAACTCGCAAGCAATTCAATTAAACTCAAAAAATACCACCAACCTCATTGAAGAACAACTAGAGGAAAACCAACCAGAAATTGTTCCTGAAACAGGCGCCAAACTGTATCCTTATATTACTTCGTACTTAATAATAACCCTAAACATTCCCAAATCTTATGTACGTTATCATGTATGGCTTTCCATCCAAAACTTCTATTTTTCATCCTTGTAACAAATGGTTTCTGCACTGAATTTTGACTTGGAAACAATAAATAACACAGAATACACTTTTAACCAAGCAAAAGAATACAAAATCTTTGTCTCAGGAAAACACAGTTTAAGCATAATATGTCAAAACATAAGAAGTATTCAAAAGAACTTTGATAGTTTCTGTGTCCTACTAAATGAAATAGATATAAGTTTCGATATCATTATCCTAAGTGAATGCTGGTTGGGTGATTCTTACACCAACTTAAACTTAAATGACTATACCACATTCCAGACCACAAGACACTTAAATCAAAATGATGGTATAGTAATCTTTGTCAAAGATTCAATAAAATCTTCCATATCAGAAATTAACATAACTGAAGCAAACTGCATTCAAATATCACTTGGCCCATGTCTTTCTATATTTGCTATATACAGACCACCATGCTACAACAATCTCACCCCTTTCTTAAATTCCTTAAATAAACTTCTTGAAAAACATAAAAAAACTCAACAAATAATTATTGCTGGTGACATGAATATTAACATATTAACCTGCCAACCAAAAACTACGGAATTCTTAAATGTTTTTACTCACTACGGACTTAAATCTACAATAAACTCGCCAACAAGAACTACATCACACTCCGAATCCTGCATTGATCATATATTTGCTAAAACCAGAAAAAAAACTTTTTCATCCATTATTCGCTCAACTGTCACTGACCATTTCACAACTACATTAAACATACTTCTTAACAAAGAACAAAGTAAAAACAAAAATGACAACATGAAAGACAAAATAAACTTTAAGTCCCTAAAATCGGATATTCACGATGAACCTTGGACTAATGTACTAAATGAAATAGACCCAAACACAGCACTGGACACATTTATAAATACGGTTGAAACCTACATAACCAAACACACCACAAAAAATCCACAAAAGAACTACACACATAGAGAAAAAAAAATAACACCATGGATCACGAAAGGAATAGTCAACAGTATTCATAAAAGAGATGCAATGCATATGCGAGTCCACAAAAACCCGAATGATAACAAACTTAAGCAAGATTACTTACTGTATAGAAACCTGTGTAACAAGTTAATTAAACAAGCCAAATTCAAATATTACAAAAAAGAAATAAAAATCGCCAAAAATGATCCTAAAAAAATTTGGGAAATTGTAAGAAATATTACTTATTCCACTCCGAAGAAAGATTCACATATCAAAGAACTATTAATAAACGGAGACAAAGTCTTAACAAACAATGAACCTAATAAAATAGCTAATTTTATTAACACTGAATTCGCAAAAGTTGGCTCTACCCTAGCGGAAAAAATTCTTCAAAAAAACTGTACATCAGAAAACTCTTTATACAAACTTTGCTCTTCCATACGACCAAATCACTCGTTCAATGCTTATCAAGTAAATACAAAGGAAATCTCGGATCTTATTAAATCTCTCAAACCAAATTGCGCGATGGGACCGGATAACATTTCCAATCAAATACTGATAAATCTACGAGAATACATACTTATACCGCTTCAACACATTTTCAACCAAAGTTTTAGGCTCGGAATTGTCCCTGACCATTTAAAAATAGGATGTATCACTCCAATACATAAATCGGGAGATAAAACTCTGATATTAAACTACAGACCAATCACTCTGCTAAACTCACTATCTAAACTTCTAGAAAAAGCCATGAAAAAAAGATTACTTGCGTACCTTGAAAAACACAACCTGCTCTCAAGCCGCCAATTTGGATTTCGTGCCAAAATGGGTACAGAAGATGCTTTATCAGAATTAACCAACTACATAGTGAAAAGCATAGATGGCGGATCAAAGGTGATAGGGGTATTCTTAGACCTAGCAAAAGCTTTCGACACTATTTCGCATAACTTACTACTACAAAAACTCAAAAATATCGGTATAACTGGTCAACCGCTAAAATGGTTTGTCAGCTACATTGAAAAGAGACAACAAATAGTAAAAATAAATAAATACAGCAGTGACAAAGCAGATATCAGGTATGGAGTACCGCAAGGCAGCGTCTTGGGTCCCATACTATTCCTCATTTATATAAATAGTCTAACTGAGATAAACCTAGGAAAAATTGAGTACAAAGTAATCAGTTATGCAGACGACACTGCAATTTTGTTCAAGGCACAATCATGGGAAAAGGTATTCAAAAACACAGAAACAGGGATGACTGTAGTAAATAAATGGCTACAAAATAATCTACTAACACTGAACATTTCAAAAACAAAATATTTAACTTTTAGCAAAACAAAGGCTGGTCAACCACATAGCCAACCACAACTACATCTTAACCCCTGCACCAATATTTCGTCAAATAACACATGCTGTACTTGTGACAAAATTGTTTATGCAGACAATATTAAATATCTAGGTTTAACTGTTGACCATAAACTAAAATGGGATCTCCATATTAATATATTATCAAAAAAAATACGAAAATTATCATACATCTTCAAAACAATACGAAACATCATGTCATTAAATCAACTAAAAAAAATATATTTCGCACTCTGTCAAAGTATTTTAACATATGGAATTTCAGTTTGGGGAGGAGCAGCAGATACTTACCTGAATTCTCTTAAAATAAATCACAAAACAATAATTAGAATTATGTTTTATAAACCTTACCAACATCCGACGGAACAGCTAATGATCAAAAACAAATTACTAGACGTAAATAAACTATTCATAAGGAAGATCATTTACAAAAACTGTATCAAAACTTCACATCTCCACATTCCTCACTCACAAAACACAAGAGCAAAAATTAATAAGCACTTTCAAGTTCCCCATATCAAATCAACTTTTGCAAAAAAACACGAATCTTACCTAGCACCACACATTTTCAATACCTTCCTAACACAAACAAAAACTTACGTCACCCCAAATAATTTGAATTGGCTTTTCAAAAGATTTGTAATATGGTTGAATGAAAAGGAAAGAACAGACATTCAAAATATTCTAAATAAATAACATTTCATACAAGTTCTCACGAAATTATATAATATTCAAATAAAACAAATACGAGAAACTGCAATTTTGCAATATTAATTATTATGATTAATTATTAATTATTACTTCTATTATGTAACCGCTATACTCAACTGTCACAAAATTTTAATTTACTTTTATCTAAAAAACAAAGTATGTATGTAAATATTTAATATACCAACATATAATTTATCTCTTTTATCTTTTTACATACATATTTATTTGTTTAAATACACACATTTCTTTTGGAACAAACATAATATGTGATTTACTCGCCTCGGAACAGACTTCGTCTAGTGAGGCGGGTAAAAGAAAAGAAAACAATGTAAATAACCATGAAACTAAATAAACGCCCGGGTTGCCGGCACTGAAACTGAAACTGAAAAAAATAGTTTTACATGACAAAATTAGAAAAATAACTTATATCATTGATGTCGCTATTCCAAATTTCCGATATAAGTATTGAAAAAATAAGAAAATATGTAGATTTAGGAAATGAGATTAAAAGAATCTATATATTAATAATAGCAACGTTGCCAGAGACAGCGTAGGAATGGGTCAGGAATGTTGACCATTTCAATGTAGCTCACCAGTAATGTCCATGTCCCAAAAGTTAAAAAAAAAATGTTTTGAGGGACAAAAAAACTACCTACATGGAAGACAATGTTTTCGGGAAACTTTTTATTGAGAATAATCATAAAACAACGGTACCAACGTAAGCGATTTATAATGCTTTGTTGAATACAATCATTTCACAATCTTCCTTTGGGTAACAGGAAAATAATTGTTTAAAAAAACACTACGCAAATAAAGTTTTAGGAAGTTTAGTTTTTTTTATCGCACGTCAGTCCTAATTTACAGAACTCGTTTAAAATAAAACAATAATAATATACTCAACTATAAGATCGGCCTGAACGTGGTACGATCCATTCTCGTGCAGTTACTGAATTTACAATGAACGTAAGCGAAAGATGCATAAAAGTATAAGTGCTACAGAGAAAGGCGTGAACAGGGGGGTATGCCACTTTTCTGTCCTTAAACTCGCCAATTGCAATGATTTCTGATGAACGTCAGGCCAGTCTTAAAGTTTGGCGTGTACTTTGGCGTGGAGGCGTCTACTAATATCTACAGGAATTTCAAAAACTGAAAAAATCGAACTAATATCTATGAGAATCAAAGTGTTGACGAATATCTACAGCTCAAACTGTTGATTAATATCTATGAGAACCAAAGTGTTGACGAATATCTACAGCACTGGCAGAGGTTGGATTTGCAATTATATATAGCATATTGGAATAACGTAATATTGCGTATGCAGTTTAAAAAACTTAATTTATGTAAGTATGTACGTAAAAATCCCTAATATCGGACTATTGGACACATTTAGCTGATTAGTCCAACCTAAGCTCTGTAGATATTAGTTCAACCTACGCTCTGTAGATATTAATCAACACTCTGAAGTTCGTAGATATTAGTTCAACATATGAGCTGTAGATATTCGTCCGACATACAGGCTGTAGATATTAGTATCTGGAGTCCTTTGGCGTACTGTTGGTGACCGTGGTGACTGGTGGTAAAAACGACCAAAAACATGAAAACATGGTAAGTACCATTCATCTGGCAACTGGCAACACTGTACAAGTGACAGGTGACAGGTGATAGATGACAGATCAAAGACGCGTCACGCCTTGCATGGTATTAGTTCATTTTAGAGGCGGGCAAAGCGTCTCAGTTGAGCGAGCCGGTTCACTGGGTCTCGTTCAATGAAAAGATCCGGGTCAGTGAACCGGCTCGAATGAACGACTGAATTGGTCCATCTCCCCCGTCCCCTCCCTCGGCCCTCCACACTTTATTAAAAAGGGAACCCCAATATTTTGGGGTTCCCTTTTTAATCGGATTCTTGTATCCCTGAATGAAAAAATGAAATCCTTTGTATTTAGTTGAGTTTTGATCTTTGGTGTGAAACCAACACCAACTTTACTTTTTTAACGATTTTTAGAAAGCATGAATTATTGAAAATAAACAATGAATGATTTACTGAAAATAAACAATGAGCATAATAATAATATAACTTATCCTGTTATAATAAACAAAATAATGTGGCCGGAGCGTCGACGTCACGACTGACGTATTATGCACGCACACCCGCTTGAATTCCGATATTATTATTGTATTTCGGTAGTACATGCACAGCGCACGCACACTGACCAGCAAAGGTACGCCACCGCGTAGAAAAGTGTCATAGTGAACTGAACTGTAAACCGTTACCTTACTTTCATATTTTACCTTTCTGCGTCGCTGACTAGAGTGGCTATGAACGAACGAACGAAGTGACCCGCGAGCCGCGAGATCCGTTGAACGATACACTGCTCTCGGCTCCCACGGGTCAGTCGGGTCTTCGGATCTCACGGGTCAGTTGCTCAGTCGGCTCACCGGATCTGGCGGGTCAGTTGGCTCACCGGCTCACTCGTTCGCGAAGATCCGCGAACCGTGAAGATCGTTCTTTGGGAACCGGATCTTACGGATCAGTATGAAAATCCGGTTCACTGAGCCGACTCGTTCGCGAACGACTCACTTCTAGTTCATTTATGCCTTGCATCACAGGGGGGTATAACTTCGATCCAAATCTTCAACCGAGTTAAAAAATGGTAAATATCTATGACGGTGTGACGTCATAGGGAGAGGACCAATGGAAAGCTTGACAGCTATAACGTATAATAAATGTAGGTAGTGTGGGTGTGGGTACCTATATGTGTATAATCCAGCAAAATGGTCGCTCTTTAATGTCACGTTTTATTTACCCGCGCACAATCTATAATTGCTTCATACAAGTAAATATCAGCGCGGTGTGGAATTGCAGACTTGAATACATTGTTTACCCGATTTTGAGAACTCGTGCATGTGTTTTTGGATAATGCTATCGTCAAATGGCACATCGCGATTGAATGCATAATCGTCGTGAATTCATAACCTTCAGGTACAAATATATATTGATTATTTACATGAAATTTTAAGCTCATTTCATACGGCTATTTTAGCAATAATTACAATCACTTCATAGTGTCAAAGGTACATTAATTTAATCTTGTTTCACGTATTTATAATGTTTTGTTTTGATCTGTCTGTCTTGATGTATCTCACGAGTTATTTTCTAATACTTTCAGCTCGAAACACCGAAGTGACAGATAGAGTATCAGGCTGCTTACTTTCTACCCCTACAGCTGGCAGGCTGTCGGGAGATAGGGGGCTGACGTGTTCCACCACTTCCTGGCACCACTGTCCTTGAGAGAACACGAAGAAGGAAGAGTCTCCATGAACTGAACCAGAACGCGACAAGAACAACACATTCTCAGTACGCCTCTTCTATTCTGTACTTTATATTTTTGTCAGTAGAGAGAGTCTGAATACAGTTGTGAATGTAATTGAGTAGGTGAATGAGTTTATATAACGTGGGAAGTATGTTTACAAGGGATGGGAAGGCTGATACAGATATTGAATGAAGGGAAAATGCAGGTAACTTCATTAATTGAGAATTGAATGCTGTTGGCGCTAACAAAAAAAAACTGTCTAAAGAAGCGAAGCTAGCAGTCCACAGTGGAGTACTGTACCTGATGTATGTATGGCAGTGAGGAACTGGCAGAGGAAATATGAAAGTAAACTGAATGCTGTAGAAATGAGGCGTATGTGGTAAAACCATGTATGGTCCCGTGTATTTTCTGCCTGTATAGAGTATAAATAAAACCATGTATGTATATTTTTACGCAGCAAAGCGTTTATTGGTCAAATCGAATGTACGAGTATAGTTTCATATCAGTGATAACCGGTAGATGAAATTTAAAATGGTTTGTCTACTTTGTAGTTGGAAGTAACATTGTAGAAATATATTATAAGTTTGTGCAGAGCGCCTTTGAGGTGATTTTTTTTTACAGAAATGGCGCTATACAAATCATTAAAATATTATTATTTATGATTGTGTGAGAAATGCGGAGATCCTCAAAGAATGCAAGGCTAATCGTAGTCTGTTTAGCCTTGCATTCTTTGCGTATCTCCACATTTATAACACGATCATAAATAATGTTTGAATGATTTGTATAGCGCCATTTCTGTAAAAAAATCACCTCAAAGGCGCTCTCCACAAACTTATAATATATTTCTACGATGTTGCTTCCAAGATTAAGAAAGGGACCCTCAGATGATTTGGGCATGTAGAGTAATATGACGTAGAATGGAATGTAAGTAATATGACGAAGATGTGAGTGGTAGATGAAGTCGGGGACGCCAGAGGAAGACCTGACACGATCAAGTGAATCAGATATTGCCTCGGGCCACGTCAAGAGTCAGAATAGTATGTATGAATGAGGCAGAGTGTGAGCCAAGACCGAGTTGTTTGGCGGTATATTCTATCTGTCTACCCCTGTGGGGAAACGGCGTGATGGTTAGTTGGTTATTCTTGTATTTTCTGTTTTTACCTGTTTATAATAAAATATTAAAAAATGTTATTGTGTTTTCATTTATTTTGACATTTCATTTTATTTTTAAAATAATATTTTAGGCTAAAGAGTTGGGTAGGTACCGAAAAGAATTATATTGTCTATGGTTGAGCTTTTTTTGTTTCTCCTATTTTTGTCGATGGTGTGTATGACGTCATACCGCGAGAAAAAAAAAATCGTCAAATATTGGCGTATCTATGGTTAAATAGCGTCGAAACTTTGTCTGTGCAAAAAGCAAGAAGTTATCAATCTAATGACTGGTTTATTTATGGTTCCTAACCTTGAAAGTTTCACACGCAGTGGTTGTGGTTGATCTTCCGCACCGTTCGAAGTAATATTGTGTATAAACTACACAATAAGTATTGTGTTAAATGTATTCATTGTGAGATTATTTCAATTACCATAACAATTTTATCAGAAAGATCTTAAAATTCAAGCACTTCTTTTCTAGCGACGTTTGTTCAACGCTCTGGAATTGATCGCCGCCCTTCGCCTTGTATTATGTAAGAAAGTTCTTCCTATTTTGACTATGTAAAACTTGAGTTACCTAATAAAATTGGTGATTGTTTATTGTGAGAATATTTCGCTTGGCGCTTCATTGATCAGTTTTTACAGCAATCGAGACGTCTTAATGCTAAAAGGTTTAATGTCAAATTATCGATTTTTGGCAAATGCAGTTCAAAGCTTTCAGGGGTTTGGCACTGTGAAAATCTCTAGATATAAACGAAAATCTTTACAATAGATATATAATTTTTACATATTAAGTGCATTTCGTTCTTCTCAATAGTTAAAATCTTTTTTATTCTTGATATGTTATTACTGTTCCCATTTAAGAATTTAGAATTGAAGTTTGACATTATTTTTATTCAGTGAGTCTATTGAAGGAGCGGTGGAATTAACTAAATCAAAAAGGACTGATTTCAATTAAAATTTGGATTGGAACAGAAATCCGTTTTAAAGATTCTCCTATCTTAATAAATGGATTGCGATATTAAGAGCGCAAGCGTCGAGTGGGAATGCTGTCCTTGTTCTACTGGTATTTCAATGAAAGATGCTCCGACGAACTACGTCATTGATTCCTTCGGCACCGGTGCACATTCGGGAGATTGGCCAAATGCGAGCCCAAGATTTGTATACGGTTGAAATTTTTCAAACGAGGACGGGCCGTTTCTACGACTAGACCATTGTTAACTCCTTCCTAGACTCAAAAAGACCCTCCACTCAGCCTTCCCAAAGGTGGCGTAGGCCCTGGGGGAAATTATTTTCGTTTGGGTCTCCTGTGTAAAGATAATGTTAAATACAAAAGTTATTGAATAAAGCCAAGGCTTTATTTTTTATGTGAATGCCGCACGAGTCCCAACTGCTCCCTGAGAGTCCCAACTGTCCAGTGAGACTATTCCCAATTCTGGGTATTTTGTGAATCTGAAGGTAGCTGGGAAAAGAAAGAGATGGGGAAGAGGAAGGTAGGGAATTACCTGGCTTAGAACGATTAGAACGCGCGACCTACGGATTGCTAGTCGAGATCCTTATCCCCGACCACGGGGGCCGTCAAATGATACGTTTTGTAAGATATGCCGATTTTATATGCGATACGAATGTACCACCCAGCCAGGATTTCTCCGGTTCCGGTGCGACAGGTAGGTCAAGTGGCACTGTTTTGTTAGGACTGACTAGGAAAACATGGCCTGTGATTAGGAAGGAGTTAGTCAGTTAATCGGTCAGTGGCTGAGTGGGCATCGCTTTTGGGTTCCACCCGGGCGTCGCGTGTTCGATTCCTCGGCTGGCTAAGTCCTACATCACTACTCAAGAAATATTTTCAGTTTCGTGTGGTGGTAGTAGGAGGTATTTAAAATTGTTGGGTTATTGGTAGCCCGGGAATCTTTATTTTACATTTTTAAATACAAAAAAAGTCTGGTTTGACCAGTACACATGGCAACCTTATATGCCAATATTGGAATTTAAGACGAGTTGGAATAAATAATGGTTTGAACGTTGGTTTTCGTTTCTCCCGTTCCGCTTTCATTTGCTTCCTGATTCTACATGCTTGTGATTTTGTGATTTTTTAAAAAGTCTAAGATTATCCGAAGAGAGTGTAGAACTAAATATAATATACCAGACGATTTGCACACACGAAGGTATTTCATAGAAGAATGTCTACATCATAAATCTCCTAGAAGGACATCTGTGCAGAAACATGTGACTTCCGATACCGTCGACCCCCTATACATATTGTAGTGTATTATATATATGTAGGTATACAATGTTCATTCACACTAAATTGAAAGAGTACAACATAAGTTTTTAAGGCATATAAATTTAAAATTAAAAATTCCAATAGAAAATTTAAATTATAATTATTTAATGCAATTGCTTAAATTACCCGAATTGTCACAGCGAAGAAAAATCTGTGATGTTTTATTATTATTTAAAATCATCAACGGATATTTGGATAGCCCTGAACTTGTGAACTTGATAAATTATCAAGTACCTAACAATTACAACACCAGACTCCATGCACCATTTAATGTAGTTGCTTCTCGAGATTGCATCGTGTGGGGAATGAAACTTGCTCTGTCGATATATTTTTTTATAAAAACATCGCTTCCTTCAAAAAGCATATATGTATGCAGATGCAAAAATCCTTAAATGTTCCAGATTGTTAACAGTAACAAATTTAATACCCACTGCTCTGTAACTACTTTTATAGTACCTACTTACTTCTTTATACATATATGTAATTGCTGTGTACCTTTTATTTTATTTTTTCCTGATAATAACAAACTAACGTAAAATTCCTTAAATGTTTCACATTGTGAACAGTAACAAACTTAATACCCACTGCTCTGTAACTACATTCATGATAACTACATCCATAGTACCAACTTACTTATTTATAATATATTATAATAAAACAAATATAAAACTTTAATCCACTTAATTTTATTCGACCGTAACCGGTTTCAGCTCGTCAAAGCCATCTTCAGACTTATTTATATATGTAATTACTGTGTACCTTTTATTTTTTTCTTTTTCATGATAATAACAAACATACGTACATTAATGATAGCAAGAAAATTACCTACTTTTATATTAATTATTAAAAATGTTTTACACCACTGCAATACCAGTATGCTTCGAGTATATTTGGAATCACACTTTGTGTGATATTGTGACGATAATTATTGAATCTAATGTAGCGTGAGCCCAAATACGAATCCGCTGGTTGAACTCCTTTGTAAACAATTACTGATTCCTACTTATGTTAGGCCTACTTATATCTTTCTAGCTCTGTTTATCATTTTATGTACTATATACTTATGATACTGCATACTTGTTATAATGCTCCTGTACAATTTATTTTATATGTAAAAGCCATCAAGGCGTAAACAAACAAATAAATAAGTATACTCGCACACCGCGCTCGTTCGGGAAGGTTCGGGATTCCGGAATTTCACGAACGAGCACAGTGCAATGTCCGGAAGTGCTGGCCGGCAACGCTCAGATCTATTCAGAGAGCTCTAGTAAACAGTCGCTACAAAATACAATATTACGCCCGACCGTTATAATTCACAATAAACTACAAGAAGAACTTACGTTGTAATCATTACATTGTGCGCTAGTGAGCCATAGATTAAAAGAACATTACACATACACATATAAACTCAGATCCCACCATGACATCGACCTACTTCCCTCTGAAAGTAAAATTAAATAAAATTTCAAAAAAACTATTGTTTGGAGTAACTCGAAGTTGCACGAAGTGCCTCTCTACACTACTCGGTTAACTTCAGTTCGCTTCAATACGTCGTCGTGAGTACATGTGCGTGCTAGTAATTAGTTTTTATCTGTAAAAAATACAACAAATTAAAAAAAAAATATATTTTTTATCAATTTATTTATTTATTTCCTGTAGTTCACTTCAGTTTAATTTACTAAACTAACCTAATTCTATTCCGGTGCATTGCAATTATACACCATCTTCTTTTCCTCCCTTTTTTACAAATATGCACATATTTATTTATTTGTTTTAAGAATATTTTACATTGTTTAGTTTTTTGTGTTATTTCATCCGCTATGCTAGGGATATCCCTGTGTTATGGCCGGTGAAGTTTACAGATTGGAAATTATACATTTGTAATGGTTGATAAATGAAATTATAAGTTGTACAAATTATTGAATTGCAAAATTTTATAATAATAATAATTATTAATAAAAATAGCATATTGTAAATAATAAGTTGATAATAATAGTTATCACATGTAAGTAATAGTAATTAAATTATTTGTTAAATTAAGGAATTAAGGAACATTGTTGATTGGTCAGTGGTTGAGTGGGCATAGCGCTTGGGTCCCACCCGAGCGTCGCGTGTTCGATTTCTCGGCTGGCTAAGTGTACGGCCTGAGTGGTTAGCGTTCGGCGTGGCGTTCAGCGGGGCGGTGGAGCGGTCAAGAGCGTGCTCACCGAGTGGCCCGGTCCCCACTCAGAACGGTGCCACAGTATTTGAATTACGGTACTATGCAAAAACAAGTGTTTGACATGAACGCCGCACGCTCCGCCCCGCCCCACGCTCGATTTGAGCGTGCACTCAGGCCGTACACTAAGTCTTCAATCACAACACATGCAACATTTCTTTGCTTTCTGTGGTGGTGGTAGGAGATTTTCAAACATTTTTGGGTTGTTCGTAACCCGGGAATGTTTGTCTTTCTTATATCAAAAAAAAAATTGTTTCGAATCATCATTTCTATTGTGATAAATGTTTTTTAAAAGTGTGGGGTTGGGTTACAGTTTTTAAGTTCTCAGGTAGAAGGTTAAATGTTTTAGGAGCTAGGTACAGTGGCGTAGCGTGGGGGGGGGGGGGGGCGGCCCGCCCCGGGCGGCACTTTTAAGGGGGACGGCACTTTTAATTTTCACAAATTTTCACAATAAATAATAACATAATCTTGGAAAAATTTAAACCGTTTCAAATCATTATTTGAACATGTTCTAAGATCCTTTCGTTTACGAATCCAACTCTTTTTTTAAAATTTATTAAAAATATCAATAACTATATTTTTTAAGCTGCAAATTTCGCAATTCGTAGGAAAACCGTATACATATTATGAGAGTAATACTAATTAAGGCTAATAACTCGCAAACACTCTTAATTAAAATCAGAATTGTGTTCAGAATGTATTAACGACTGAATTTCAGTTGTGTTTTCATCTGCTGATACATTTCGAAAGAGACCATTATTTTATTCGAAGTGCAGTTATAAAATTCTAGTTGTAGATTATGTATGTGCTGCCAGAATCAAAGATAAACCATTTTAATTTTCTGAGTGTAGTTTTAATTCGGCAAATACAGATTAAATTTGACCTGTCTTATCACAGGAGACGCAAATTATCCCATACATTTAATTTTAAAATAAAATTGTGAAATTATGTCCCACGCATTTAATTTTAAATAAATTTGTGATTGCGATGAAAAGTTAAGATACAGTTTTATAACATTTTTTTTAAGAAAAGGAATCTGTATTTAAAATTTTAAGTTTATTCTATTTTAGGTACTTTAATTCGAATATTCGCAGGCGTATATTTTTGAGCTAATTCACAATTCCAATATGAAAATTTTAATGTTTAGAAACAGTAAAGTTCTAATAAGCACGTCGAAAAAATTACTTTATCTAGATTTTAGAACAGTTTTGTTTTAATAAAAAGGAACATTGCATGGGAAGAACCGGAAATGTTGTGCGCAAACATTGACAGGCAAAATTTATAGATATTTTTTTTTTCTTATTATTCGAAGGGTTAAACCAGTTTTCAGGATGTAAAATTCCATTTGAGAATTCATCTGCTGACATAATTCAAAGGAAAACATTATCTTATTCGAAGTTCAGTTATTAAACTCTAGTTGCAGACTCTGTATGTGCTGCCAGAATCAAAGAAAAACCATATTCGTGTTCTGAGTGTACTTTTAATTCGCCGCATACTGACTTAATTCAAACCAATTTTGTGTTCAGAATGTAAATTTCCAGTTGTGGATTCATCTGTTGACACATTTCGAAGGAAAACATCCTCTTGTTCGAAGTTCAGTTATAAAATTCTATTTGCAGACTATGTATGTGCTGCCAGAATAAAAAAAAACATTTTTATGTTCTGAGTGTAGTTTTAATACACCGCATACAAACTGGTTTTGTATTGTTTTTTTTTTTTTTTTGTGTTTTTGTTTTGTTTTTTATTTGTTTTGAATACAACGATAAATTAAATAACGACTTGTAGATTCATTCTGCATCGAGTGAAGTACATGTGAGATACGTAATGCTGTAAAATTCTGAGAAATTGATTGTTGCGTGTGTAACTATTGTTTGGGGACTCTAACGCAGTATCAATCAATCAACTTTTGAGTAGAATTTATATACATGATTTTTGTTGAAAGAATACTCGTCAAATGTGATTATTAAAAAAATCCGGCTCGTGCATACACAACCCCCCCCCCCCCCCCGCTTGAAATACCTAAATAAGGGGGCGGCGAAATTTTCATCCGCCCAGATGTTCTGAGTGTAGGTTTAATTCACCACAAACAGATTTAATTAAAACCAGTTTTGTGTTCAGAATGTAAATGCTGGCAGAATCAATGAAAAACCATTTTAATGTTTTGAGTGTAGTTTTAATTCACCGCGTACAGATTTAATTAAAACCAGTTTTATGTTTCGAATGTAATTGCCGGCAGAATTAAAGAAAAACCATTTTCATGTTCTGAGTGTAGCTTTAATTCACCACATACAGATGTAATTAAAATTAGTTTTGGGTTCAGAATATAAGTGCCGCTAGAATCAAAGAAAAACCATTTTTATGTTCTGAGTGTAGTTTTGATAAACCGCATATTTATTTTAATTTAAACCAGTTTTGTGTTATCAATATATCAATAAGTTGCCGATTCATCGTGTACCGAGTGAAGCTTTGCATTTGAGTTGCATTCCATACGTATGCGTGATGAAGATGCGAAATTCTATTACAGGCATACCATTTTCGATTTCTGAGAGCAGTTATATATAAATTTGTAGTAGAATTTATAAGCATGATTTTATTGGAAGAGTACTCGCCACATAGGATTATAAAAATCGGCATAAAAAATAGGATATCAACTCCCCCCCCCCCCCCGGTCAGCGCTTGAAAATCTGCGGAAAAATTACCTATAGAAGTTAGGGGGGGGGGGGGGGGGGGGGGGGGCGGCAAAATTTTCCTCCGCTAGGGCTAGGTATATGAAATGTCTTCGAGCTGACGTGGTATGTAGTGTAGGTACTGTTCATTATAATACGCGAGCGTGCACATTGCAACCGCAGCAGCTACTTGAAGTTCTTGAACGTCATGACGTGCGAGTCGTGACGGTACCACCGCGCGAATGAGCTTCTTGCGAAGTTAAACGAGTGTGTAGCGACGTACTTCTGACTTCGGTCAACTTTCACGAATACTTCGTCGAAGAACTTCGCGAGTTGTGTGGAGCTAGGGTTGGGCTCATCAGGCAACGAAGAGTTTTAAACTTTTTTATCATGTTAGCTGCGATAAATTTATAGTTTGGGGCTTTCACATTACCCAACAACTTAATCACAACTTCTTCAAATGATATCCAAGCCTCCTTTTCCTTCTCATTCGTCGTTGCTTCAAAGTTTGAATCGAACATCACTTTACGGATATCAGACCCGATGAAAATCCCTTTTAGCTTAGCTTCTGATAAATGAGGAAATTTTTCACACAAATATTTAAAACAATCACCATCTTTAGACAAAGCTTTCACGAATTGTTTCATTAAGCCCAACTTTATGTGCAGTGGTGCTAGAAGAATCTTCTTGGGGTCAACTAAAGTTTCAAATAAAATGTTTTATACGCCAGGTATCAAAGCTTTTCTTAAGGGCCATTACTGTTTTTCAGACCAATGTTGATCCCTTGCTTTGCTGTGCCACTAATTTATAAAACAAAGAAAGTTTGTGTATAACCTTTTTTCGACCAAGAAGCATTGAGAAAACTTTTAAATCCCCACACAGCATCCAACTATGAGTTGCATAGTTAATTTTCTCCAACATTATATTAAGATTTTCATAAGTTTCCTTCATATGAACTGAATGTGCCACAGGCACTGAAGCATAAATATTCTCATTATTTAATAATACACCTTTTAAACTTTTTTCGATGGGTCTATAAAAAGTCTCCAATCTTCTTTTTTTATATTCAATGCCAAATTAAATCATTAAAGTGTCAATATCATGGCATTAAACCACATACTCGTCCTGCCAAAAAAATTGAATAAACTGTTCATGTCTTGTTCTGTAATGGCAAATAGATGTTCCAGGTTCCAATAAATGTTTTTCTTTTAGAACCAAGCAATTCTGCTTTTTCCTTAGTCAAACCCAAATCTCTCACTAAATCATTTAACTCAGTTTGTGCAACTAACCGTGGTTTTAAATTGTCTGGAGTACGTTGGAAATCGTCATCAGTCGATTGATTTTGACTAGATTTGGGACAAGACTGTAAAATGTCATTTCGTAAATATTTTATTTCATTGCCAACCCGATTACATTGGAATATGTTGCCTACTTAAAAATGTTTGAGAAATTAAACATATTTCTTGTACATTTCGCTTTAACTATATGTGTTAGGGAATTCATGTAATATGTTGAGAGCTTTTATTCCTTTCTATTAATTTATAAATAAAAGATTTGTAGCAAAGTTTTTTTAACAAAGAAACGACATTTATGTTTTTTTATATCACTTTCCTTTGAATGGTTTCTTCTAACAAAACTCATATTTTTTTAGAATAAAATAATAGAACAATAAAACAAGTGACAATTGATAATTGCATTCTAACCGACTATAGCATTCAAATTTAAAGGGAATGTATATATATATTTTTTTAAATGAGAAAACTCTCTTTTTATAACTTTTTTAGGTTATTCCCATCAATGTAATATATCACTGAAGAAGAAGATAACAATAATATCTAAACAAAAATAAGAAAGAAAACAAAAGACAGAAAAATAGAAAAAAACAATGGTCGCAACTGGGACTCGAACCCAGACCTCTAGTCAAACCGGGACGTGCGCGTTAACCAATTTCGCCATTGCTCCCTTCTGTCAAGCCGTCATAATTGATAAACACTGAAGAAGAAGATAGCAATAATAATCTAAACACAAATATGAAAGAATACAAGAGACAGAAAAACAGAAATAAACAATGGTCGCAACTGGGACTCGAACCCAGACCTCTCGTCTAACCAGGACGTGCGCGTTAACCAATTTCGGTATTACTCCTTTCTGTCAAGCCGTCATAATTTGTCGCGCTCGCCCCGGTTAGACGAGAGGTCTGGGTTCGAGTCCCAGTTGCGACCATTGTTTTTTTCTGTGTCTTGTTCTCTTTCATATTTTCGTTTAGATTATTATTGTTATCTTCTTCTTCAGCAATATATTTTCTTTACATTCATTTAACGTTTTGTTCGAGGAAATTTTAAACTATTTTATTTAAGTCATCTTAATTTTGGTTCAGTGTTTCTACGGAAAAATGAAATTGCTACTTGACTTGAGCAATATTTAGGTAAGACAACAACTGTCTACTGTTAGTATACTATAGCGTGTACTTACATTTTATACTTTGACTTCAACAATATGTAGGCGAGATATCAACAGTCTACTGTTAGTATACGATAGCGTGTACTTAAATTTTCTACATTTTGAGCAATATTTAGGTGAGACAACAACAGTCTACCGTCAGTATACGATAGCGTGTACTTACATTTTATACTTTGACTTCAGCAATATTTAGGCGAGACAAAAACAGTCTACTGTTAGTATACGATAGCTTGTACTTACATTTTCTACTTCTAATTCCAGAAATTTGACAACATAAGACACGTCAGTCGTTGAAATATCCACTGTCGCTTGTATCGCAGGTTGAATAAAACAATTGTTGCTTCTTAAGTCCTGCATTCAGTAACACAAGTAACATTGGCGGAGCTGATTGTTGTAAACACATCCGTAAATAATATTGGCAGCATACTGTTTTTAAATTGATTAAAATACTAACATCATATTTACAAGTCTTTTCAATTTTCTGTTAAAAGCGGAATGGCAGATCCAAAATAAGGTAATACAGGTTTTCCTTTATAGATAGATATTATAAACGTTGTATTGAATTACGCCACTATTAAAACTCATCTTTTCAGACAGTCGTATCCATAAGTTTAAAAATAAAGCAAATTCTTAAAATTCTCCAAACTTTCAAAATAAATATTAACTCAACTCTGGCATTAATATTCTTATAAATATAAATGCAAAACCAACAGTGATGAGGGTAGCAAAGGTAAAGTCATGCATCGTCCAATGTTTTAAATATAATGTTCTCCACGACACTCCACGTGCAAAGTCGTATCTTCCCCAAGCATAAACTTTCTAATAAAGTGTATTTTATAGGAAGTGTCCTGCAGGTAAGTATGTTTCTGTATCTATTTGTAAATAATAAAATTAGATAGAGCCTAAGATTCATAATAAATTGTAAAGCGCCCTTGAGGTGATTTTTCACAAAAACGGCGCTCTACAAATTATCCAATTATTATTATTATTATTGATGGCAATTCTCTCAACTGTTAACATATATAGAATGCGAGTTTAAAATAAAGTCCCAATAATTATTATTTCGAATTTGAGTTTTATCTATACTACTTCACTTGTTTTGGCAAAATTTTCCGAGCAAACCCAAATATTCAAAGCTCATGCGAATTAAATTTCCATTTAATTTTTTTTTTTTCTCAGGAATTTTCGTTTTGGCTTGAACCAATTACCTGCCGCTACCACAGCTGAGCCATGGATCTAATAAATCCTGAATCTATTTCCATTAAGACGGAAGGAAGACAGAGCCTCAGGAAGAAGGTGGGACAGATATAGTAAAGAAGGGATGTTTACAATATGCAGAGATTACTCAGACAGCCAGTTAGTTATATAAAAATGAATATATAAAGAGTGTACAGTATATTTTTTTGAGGTAAATATTTCCCTATTGGGTCCATGCTCAATACCCACTTTGAAAAATTTAAAAAAAGTTGTACTACGTAGATTATAGTTAGTTATAAGTTATTCAGTAACCGGAATTGAAAAATATTGTGTTTTAATGTTCATTTTGTTAATTTTTAAAACGCGAAATGTATTTTTTCAAGGACCGCCATGTTATTCATTATGACGATGAAATACGCGCTTTTAAAATGAAAAATCACTTTCTGTAAGTTAGTACGATTTGCGATCTTCGCTAATGATAAATAATGCGTCATTATTTTGTTCGGTTTCATAAACACGAAAAATCATTACTTATTAAGCGCGCATGACGCGAGACGCGAGCCCATATGAGATATGAAACTCTTCCATAAATTTACCAAACTACCCACAACTGTTCCCCGTGAAACATGAGTTACATGCAGTTTGCAAAAGAGCCAACCTAAAAATAAAAAAAAAATAAAACATTCTCGAAACGAGTGGCTAGAAATGGCATATAGACGATATTATTACGGAAATGCCTGATTTGCCTAATTACGTATGTAATTATTCGAATACCGAGAACGAAAATAAATAAAATAACATGCACGTTTTTATTGTCAATAACATAAACATCCCAGGTTTTTAATTGATTCGTACTGCAAGTAGGGTTTGTCTAACGGGTTTGTGTAATTATTTGAAAATCTATAAGTAACGAAAATAGTATAAGAACGCGCACGGGTTTCTCTTTTAAACAAGATATACATCCCAGTTTTTGAATGGTTTGAATGGCAAGCAAGGTTTGTCTTACGGGTTTGTGTAATTTTTGCGTTTTATAAAATTTAAACATTCCACCCGTTCATTTTCACACGGCACAATTTAATACAGAATGCATAATGAGTAATAATTTTTCGTGTTTATGAAACCGAACAAAAAATAATTATTTTCTACGCATTATTTATCATTTACGAAGATTGAAATACGTAATTCTTATTATTATTTTCTAACTGAAACAATGTGATTTTTCCTAAAGGGGCGTTTTTGCCGTCGTAATAAATAACATGGTGGTCCTTTAAAAATGACTTTTCTCATTTTTAAAGATGACAAAATAACCATTAAAACACAATATTTTTCAATTCCGTTTACTGAATTACTTATTACTAACTGTTATCTACTTGGAACTATTTTTACTCAAATTTTAAAGTGTGTATTGAGCGTGGACTGAAAAGGAAAATATTTACCTTTTTTGATTTTTACTGTTTAAATTACTCGCAAAAGTACCTGATTTTACCTTTTTTTAATTGGGACATGTTATACGTTCTTTGCACTAAAAATGCGTACATATTAATTGAATATATCTATTAACTTCTTAAAAAGCAGGGTCTTTCTTGAAACATCGGCCCCTGAAGCGGACTTCTGGGATAACACTTTTATCTTAAAGTTTCTGATCCAAATTAACGCCTATGTAATATGGTAAATTAAGGGTGTTTTTATTCTCTAAAGTTTATAGTTTTTACTAAAAAAAAAAATGTTTATGTCAATGATCATTGTAGATACGTATTGTCGTTTTGTTTTTGCAGGCAGCACTAATGTGGAGACAGTGGCCATCAAGGCAGATCTTGGATACCGAGAAGAAGATGAAGGGTGTTTTCCTTTTACGAAAATTGACATAGACTTGTCGGAAGTTAAAAAAGAATGCTTAGAACGCGGTGAAAGGATTAACCAGAGAGCAGGTAAAACCGATTTTTAAAAATGTGTAAAAAATACTCCTTTTGTCGGTTGTACATTTGAAGAAACACATGCTGATTTACATGGCGAAAAACCCTTTTCATGTTCAATGTGCAACTATTTATGTTCTCGAAAAGGCAATCTGGCGAGCCACGTGCTGACTTACAGTACAGTTAAACCTTAAAACGATCATTAAAAGATTTAAAATTTAGCGGTATCCATTTTTTCCTATAATAACTCTTAATGAGCCTTTTTTATCCGTATTATTTTTCTTATTTGTCGACAGATCTGATGACGCATCCTGTGCGACGATTATCCTGTCCTCATTGTTACTACTGCTGTTCTCAAGAGAATAGTTTTGTAAGTCACCTTCGCACCCACACTGGAGTTAAACCCTTTACATGTTCCGAGTGCAACAATTCTTTTTCTCTCAAGGGTTATCTGTCTAAACACAAGCTGACTCATAGTGGAGAAAAACCTTTTTCTTGTTCAGAGTGCAACTATTCATGTTCTCAAAAGAGCAATCTGACTATCCATAAGCGGACTCACAGTGGAGAAAAACCTTTTTCATGTTCTGAGTGCAACTATTCGTGTTCTCGAAAGGGCAATCTGACCATCCATATGCTGACTCACAGTAGAGAAAAACCTTTTTCCTGTTCCGAGTGCAACTATTCATGTTCTCAAAAGGGCGGTCTTACCATCCACATGATGACTCACAGTAAAGAAAAACCTTTTTCTTGTTCCGAGTGCAACTATTTATGTTCTCAAAAAGGCCATCTGACTACCCACATGCTGACTCACAGTGGTCAAAAACCTTTTTCATGTTCCGAGTGCAACTATTCATGTTCTCACAAAAGCAATCTGACGAGGCACATGCTGAATCACAGTGGAGAAAAACCTTTTTCATGTTCCGAGTGCAACTATTGGTGTTCTCGAAAGGGCAGTCTGACCATCCACATGCTGACTCACAGTAGAGAAAAACCTTTCTCCTGTTCCAAGTGCAATTATTCATGTTCTCAAAAGGGCAATCTTACCATCCACATGCTGACTCACAGCAGAGAAAAACCTTTTTCTTGTCCCGAGTGCAATTATATGTGTTCTCAAAAAGGCAATCTGACTAGCCATATGCTTACTCACAGCGGAAAAAAACCTTTTTCATGTTACGAGTGTAACTATTCATGTTCTCAAAAGGGCAATCTGTCCAACCATATGCTGACTCACAGTGGAATAAAACCTTTTTTATGTTCAGAGTGCAACTATTCATGTTCTCACAAAAGCAATCTGACGAAGCACATGTTGACTCACAGTGGACAAAAACCTTTTTCATGTTCCGAGTGCAACTATTCATGTTCTCGCAAGGGCAGTCTGACGATCCACAAGCTGACGCACAGTTGAGAAAACCCTTTTTCTAGTTCCGAGTGCAACTATCCATGTTCTCGAAAGAATTATCTGACTAGCCATGTGCTGGCTCACAGTGGGGAAAATCCTTTTTTTTTGTTCTGAGTGCAAATATTCATGTTCTCAAAAGAGCATTCTGGTTACGCCCATGCTGACTCACATTAGTTATAAAATCTTTTTCATATTCCATGTTCAACTATTTATGTTCTCGAATGGGCAATCTGACAAGCTACGTGCTGACTCACAGTTGAGAAAAATTTTAAGTTCCGAGTGCTGTCACGAAAATAATTATTCCCTTCAGAAATAATGTTTTTTTTACCTAAAAACCTTTGATTATTTATTTTCTAAGTAATAAACCGATTTTACTTACGGTTTACCTGGCCAGTAAACCATTTATATATTGCCTTGCGTTTAATTTATAAGTTGACTTCACGCTTCGGTCGATTTCCGTAGACTTTCTTTTTAATTTCCGCCTTTTGAGCTAAGAGGTGATTAGACGATGTTATAAAATAGTGATATTCCTCTTTTCAAACTAAGAATCCTTTTTCTACATTGATGTTTTGTGCTGTGTGCCGTTTGGTTACTCGGAGAACAAAATAGTTTTCATCCATTATTTGTGTGGAGTGATTTATATTTCATCTTAAAACTAATCAGTATAAACGTTGTATATTCTATCACTTTTATTATTCTAGACACAAATTGATTTACATTATGTTAAATACAGACTCGAGTGTAGGCGAGGTTATTTATAAATAATGCGCGTATTGGCGATATGGATATTTATTATGAGTAATGGCTATAAATACGTCCTAACTAACGTGTTGGCGGTTGGAAAAAGAGAGTGAGGAGAGGCCTGCATCTCCTTTTATATGCGGGATCACCTGTCTCGCTCTTGTATGGCCGGAAACAGGTGTGCCACCCTAAAACCTCTCTCACATCCTCCCCTACTTAAACGGGAGAATCCTGGCTACATAAGTGATACCTATAGCTACATATTTCATACAATATATTTTATATTTCATATTTCACATTTAAAATTAACACATTACATTAAAAATTAACAAAACATTTGTTTTTGTTCTTTCTGTTTCCCTTCTGTCCATTTCTGTCCATTTCGACTGCGAAGTGCTGTCACCTGGGCCGAAGCCTTCCTTGCCATGGGTTAGACCTGAAACATGGAGAAACAGAATTAGAGACACTTCTATTACGTAACATACCGGAGAGATCTAATTCGTCCGTCGACAATTCCAACGTGTCAGACGCGAATTCCTGGTTATCTTCCTCCTGCCATGAAACATGTAATTCCTTTAACTGGTCTAAATGTCTTTTCCACACCATATTAGACTTGTTAATTTTTATGAAATATATTTTACTACCTTTTTTATCAACAATAACCCCAGGGACCCATAACCTATTACCCTGAGATCTGAAATCTCTAGTCATTACTTTCTGACCTATATTAAAACCTGATTTAACTCTACCCTTATATTGTCTTTTCTGATTGTTTTGGCTCTGAGTAACCTTTTTTATTACTTTGTTTCGTCGAGTAGAACCTGAACTACCCGTTCTATCCTCAATTTTCCTTGGAATCAGAGAGTCAAATACTGTTCTAATTTTTCTACCCATTAATAATACAGATGGCTCACATCCTGTTGTTGCGTGAACTGTATTCCTATAGTCTGCTAAAAAGTTACCTAACTTTTCTTTATAATCTGAAGGAAATCCATTATGTTTACAAATTTTTTTAAGGAAATTTTTACAAGTCTTTACTGTAGCTTCAGCTTGCCCGTTGCTACTAGGGTGATTGACTGGACTAGTGATATGTTCTATCCCATTTTTCTTACAAAAATTTTCAAAATCCTCAGAACAAAAACACGTACCATTATCACTAACTAAAGTTGCAGGAAAACCAAATTGCGAAAATAATCTATGAAGTATTTCGATATTTTCTTTTGAAGACAGACTGTTTACTTCCAGACACTCAATCCACTTTGAAGAAGAGTCTACCACCACTAAAAAATTTTTGTTATACAAACTACCATGATCAATATGTACCCTGAACCATACTTCAGGTTCATATGGCCACACTGCTAAAGAACTCTTTTGTGATTCTGGTTTAATTTCTAAACAATCTCTACAATTTTCCGTTATTTTCTCCAAATCTTGATTAATTTTTGGCCACCAGACAAAGCTTTTTGCAATACCTTTAGTCTTAAAAACCCCTAAGTGAGATCTATGTAACATCTTTAAAACCTCTTGTCTTAAAGACTCAGGTACAACAACCCTATGTTGATATAAAACACACCCATTTATCAAAGACAATTCTAACCTTTTTTCCCAAAAAATTCTAATAAAGTTACCACTTTGTGCCTTTTTTACTGATGCTGGCCAACCTTCGATAAGAAAATTTTTTACTTGACCTAACACATCATCCTTTTCGGTTTCGCTTTTTATCACGTCTAAAGACAAATTAAACCCATTATTCTCGAAATAATTAATGTAATCAGACTCTATCTCATCTTCACAGCTAACCTTTTCAATCGGACACCTGCTCAGAAAGTCTGAACAATTATTTTTCGATTTTACATATTCAATTTTAAAATTAAACGAACCTAACATAATAGCATATCTCTGTAACCTTGACGCGGCAATCTTAGGTACTTCTTTATTTTCACCTAAAATTCTCACTAACGGCTGATTATCCACAGCTAAAATAAATTCTCTGCCGTACAAATATTGATAAAACTTCTTAATTCCAAAAATAATTGCTGTTGCTTCAATATCTAGAATAGAATAATTCTTTTCCGCTTTAGTTAAAGTTCTGCTTGCGAACCCAATCGGTCTTTCTACGCCATTTTGAAACCTATGAAGTAATGTTGCTGCTACCCCATTAAAACTACCATCTGTGACAAGTTTCACAGGTATATTTTCGTCAAAATGCGTTAAAATCCTATCCGAAGTTAATATTCTTTTAATTATCGCAAAACTATTTTCTTGTTCCGTACCCCATTGAAACTTAACATCTTTTTTAAGTAATTCGTATAATGGTGACAATATATTTGCCATATTTGGAATAAAATTACGATAATAACTAATCATACCTAATAAACTTGTTACATTATTTAAATCACTAGGTGCTGGTGCATTTAAAATGGCTTCTTTATTCCGTTCACACGGTTGAATCCCTTGTTCACTTATTTTATAACCTAAAAACTCAATAACTTTTAAATTGAATTCACACTTGTCACTATTCACTGTTAGATTACAATGTTTCAACCTTTCTAACACGACACATACGTTTTTCTCTAAATCGTCTTCGTCTTCCCCTATCACGATAATATCATCCAAATAAAACGTCATGTTCTGTAATCCTGACAAACAATTTGCCATTGCCTTTGCAAATATAGCTGGCGCGGGAGATAACCCGTACACTAACCGCTTATACTGAAACAATCCTAAATGGGTATTGATTGTTGTAAAACGCCTACACTCCTTTTTTAAAACAAATTGACTATACGCCGATTTAAGATCGATTTTTGCAAAAACTTTCCCACCATTTACTTTCGTTAATAGCTCCTCTATCCTAGGTAATGGATATTTGTCAACTAATAACTGATTATTCACTGTCGATTTATAATCACCACATAATCTAATACTACCGTTTTTCTTAATTACTGGAACAATTGGACTTGCAAACTCACTAAACTGGACTTGTTCTATAATACCGTCTGACAGTAAACTATCTAACTCCCTTTCGACTTTTTCTTTCAAAGCGAACGGCATAACTCTGTGATTACGAAATATCGGAATAGCGGTCTCTTTTAAAGTTAAATTCACTTCGTACTTATTAAATTTTCCTAGTTTATCCGTAAAAACTTCCGGGAATTTTTTTACTAATCGCTGCTTCAAAGTATTCTGTTTTATACTGTTTACGATTCCGTTAATCCCGACGTTAAAAAGATTCATAAAATCACGCCCCACTATCGATAACGAAGCACTTGTGACAACAACAAATTTCAAATTGTGACACTGACCGTTAAATTCCACTTGTGGCGTAATTGTACCTACCACTTTCACGAGCGTATTGTCAAAACCCCGTAGACTAATGTCTTCGTGCACTAGCTTGATTCTACTGAATTTACTGAAATAACACTCCTTGGAAATTACGCAACAAGATGCTCCAGAATCTACCATGAATTTACTCTTGATCCCGTCTAGTGAAACTTCAATAAAAAATGGTTCGACACTATTAACTTCACCCAACTTTGTGTCCGGCAACAAAGTATTCACACTCTTACGTGTTGAGGAACGCTTGCACTGTTTTGCGAGATGACCCTTCGTACTGCAAATTTTACATAAATAATTTTTATATCTACATTCCGTCGCGATGTGATTATTGTGACCACAAACGGTACAATTTTGTTTCACAGCGTTCGCTGGCGACTGTGACCGTGCCCTGTTGCTATGCCCGAAACGCTTCACGTCTCTGTCTTTCACACGCGAATTATTAAAAGAGAGTCGACCGGCCTTGAGCTGTACATTAGCGTAAACCGTATTATCAACTCGGGACTGCGCTTGAGTTGAAGCTACGAGGTCAATGCACTCGGCGACTTGTAAACATTTTTCGAACGAGTGTAATTCACCCTCGAGAAATAATTTTTCCCTTACCTTTCCTGGTTTACAACCCAAAACAAAGAAATCCCTTAAATTTACTGATAAACTATTCCCAAATTTGCAATTAGTAGAAAGAGACTTTAACCGCACTGCAAACTCACGGATTGATTCGTCATTTCTTTGTTTAGCACTGTAAAACTTAGATCTCTCTTCAAAAAAACATTTCGTTGAACAACAATACTCATCAAGTTTAGATATCAAATCTTCTAACTTAATATCTGTTACCTTTTTAGGAATGCACAAATTAACCAATAAGGAAAAACAATCATCTTTCAATGCATTCAGGAAAATAGCCCTTTTTTTATCATCCGATGCAAACTTTTCATCATTCACGAGGAGAAATTGTCCGAGGCGGACCTTGAAGTTCTCCCAGTTCCCGTCACGCAAACTGAAGGACTCCAATCCTCGAGACTCCATGTTCCCAATGCCCAGAAGGTACCCAAATAGAGAGAAAGAAAACAGAAAAAACAAAAACTTCCCAATGAGGCTTCTTCTTCTGCCGTCTGCTCCCTGGACCCTGCTCCGGAAACTGCTCCTTGACCCTGTGAATTGATGGCTCCTTCCAGACCCGTCACACAGTAACACCGATGGCTACCCCAGATCACTCCTGCGACCTGGATCTCCGATCCTTGACCCTCAGAGATGTCGATTGACGCTGGACCTCCCGTGCTTCCCCCTTCCGAAAAGCTGGCTGGCTCCCGTGTCTTCTTGCACTTCACTCCTTGCAGTGAAGTGTTGGAATAATTTCGGTCCGGCCTTTCTTACCGACCCGAAATAATAATGTTACCGCGTATTTTTGCCAAATTTTTGTGCCAAATTTTTTTGCGCGTCGATTCTTTACGCGATATTTCTGCCGTATTGTGCAGAATCGTGTACCGTAGGCTGCGCCACTGTTAAATACAGACTCGAGTGTAGGCGAGGTTATTTATAAATAATGCGCGTATTGGCGATATGGATATTTATTATGAGTAATGGCTATAAATACGTCCTAACTAACGTGTTGGCGGTTGGAAAAAGAGAGTGAGGAGAGGCCTGCATCTCCTTTTATATGCGGGATCACCTGTCTCGCTCTTGTATGGCCGGAAACAGGTGTGCCACCCTAAAACCTCTCTCACACATTATTTCTTCAATTTTTGTTTATATTGAATATGAGACTCCTTATCATTTTTAAATAATATGTATTTTTATTCTATTATTTGTATTGTTGTTACACTGTTTTGTTTATTTTCTTTTCTCATTGTATTATATTTTCTTCATTGTTTGATACTCAACTTATAAATTATAATGTAAAAGCCCATCAGGGCGCGTAATAAATAAATAAATAAATAAATTTAACGCGAGATCAGTGCACTTGTAAGTGATTCCCACATGGCGCCGGTGATTTAAACATGGTTAGTTGACGCCATCCGTCACCTTTCGTGATTCTGATCGTTGCGTCGCTTCTCTCCCGAAGTCTTAATTTATGGCTCCTATGATGAACGGCGTTTTTCTTGAATTCAATATGCGAGCTCGGGACCTCAATGGAGGCCCTTTACCTGGACAATCTAGATTGTACGAGTTTAAACGAGATCACGAGGTTTGGAACTGTTCGTCAGTGTTAATGCATCTATTCGTCTTCTCAAATGAGAGATTTGAAGATGTTCGTGCGTCTATCGGCGCAGAAATATTTTTTTCGTATTTTGTCTGCTATTAAGCATAACTTTGAAAAGACTTTAACAAGACATTATTTTTGGTCCGTGCATTACGAATTGAATTTAACTCCACAAAATTTAGACTTGCTTGAAACTAGCAGTGATTAGTTAGATCTGTTGTTACATCAGGGAGTCTCCGATTTTTAGAAATAGTATACTTTTGAAATGGTTATAATGACGGAAACTGCTGAATTTCTTGAATTTATTCTGAATCCCTTGGTAAAAGGTTTGCTGGTTTCCTTTCAAAAGTAAAGTTACGAATTATTTAAAAGTTATTTTCACATACTTCTCCATTACAATTTGTATTGTATATTTACGTCGTTATTTATTTTGATTAAAATTTTGACATAAGCGATACATTTTTTTCCGGTGCCATTTTAAGCTTGTCGCATGTACTCATTGAAAGTAACCCATATATAAAATCAATTTATAATAATATCGATCCTGTTAATATTCCACCTTTACTCTAACGACAGCGTGTTGCCGTTCTCGCTTCATCCCCTCTAACCCTCTCACACTCTTTGGTCATTCCCTTTTGGATGGTGTTTGAATTTCAGACCTATAAATCTAATTTAGCCAGGACTCACACCCCTCGAGATTCTACATAAAAACATTAGGTGAGAAGTCTCATAGCTAGTTAGACAAATTGTCACTAGATGTCACCGGAAGGTACAAGGCTCTAGCCAGATAAGGAGATGGTTCTATAAATAGCTGTTTTTTAATGTGATATACCTCTTTCTCCTCGTCGCTTCGCTGAAGCCACACTTAATTAACTACTTACTCCTTGGTCTGTCTCGGGTAGTTTGCATCTTCCGATTATAAAAATGTAATTGGAAATAAAATCAATAAACTCAAGAGTCCCTTAAAAATTGTCCTAAAGATGAGTCTTTCATTACCAGTTCCTTACCTTAAAACTTTACAGATGGTATGTTTCTTTATCTATGGAGACAGTTTTATATCCCTGATCTTCGAAATCGGGGGTAAAAGCGAAGTAACCAATTATAGTTCGATTTGCTTAATGGGAATTATTATTTCGCTAACTCTATTGCAATAATCATCTCCATAGTTTGCGGATTAATCAAATTAGACCACTGGTTAAATATTGACATTTTTATTTTAGTTATGTTAACACAACAATGATCCACGACAATATTATACACGTGGAATCTACGAAAGTTGCTAGTGGCGAGTGGCGAGTGGCGAGGGAGGCAGTAGGCAGCCGGAGACGGAATGATCTCAAAGAGCATTACGCTTTAGATCCTCTGCTTTAGAGGAATGCGCAGAGGATCTAAGTGAGTAAGTTCCCAGAGAAGGAAATGACCGTTTTGAAAAATATAGATTCATTGTTCTTACAAACCTCCCCACCAGCGTTTCGCGGATAAACGAACATGTAGGACGCACAAACTTCAACGTTTTAAATAATTACTTTTCCTCCAGACAAGTTTATTAACCCTCCGCCCGTCGCGCCTTTTTAGCAACGCGAGGTGTCGCGTGGGGTCGCTTAGGACCCCAAAAATAAATATGATTAAATTGTTGTTGTAGCATACATTTTATATGTTATTTTAACTGATTACAGTCAGGTGATAATGATTGCTTTGAAATAAAAAGAAATGTTAAAAATTAGTTATTTATTTTCAATGCAAGAGCTTAAAAATCAACAAGGAACATTTTTTTGAAATTTTAAATCATATTTTTTAATAGAAAACTTAAAAAAAAATCTAACCAATTTCCATCAAACTCATAACTATTTGAGGTTGATATAGACTTAGTATTATTACAACAACAGAAAAATCAACAAAATACATTAAAAAAAACATATAAACTTGATTTTTCATGGTATTTTGTTGATTTTTTTAGCCTCACGCCGAAACACAAGTCTGTATCTCACATCGCACATGCGCAAACTAAATTTTCTCGGCGCTTGCGTCAAGTATAGTCCCTTTTAGGAAGCTACCTAAAGTAAGAAATCAGTGGGAACATTTAAAATGAACATAATTAGCATTTCTGTAAAACCTGGGCTTTTAAAGACCCCACGCGACGGGTCAAGGGTTAAATACATAAAAAATCGACAATAGTTAAATTAACTTAGAGTTTAATTTCCATCAAAAATTGTTGTCTCTAGTTATTTGCCGTTACAGTAATTAAAAAAAAAATAGTTCCAAAATTTATAATAATAAAGTGGATTTGATAAAGAGATATTTGATAATAGATCTATGAATCAAATTTGGAAGCAAAATAATTTTGAAAAGAAAATTTAAATCTGTATTTAGTCTTCTCTGTTCAAGGGTGCGTACATTGTAGAATTTTAGTCTATCAGTGTGGTGAGGAAGTGATCGAGCTCGCCTATCGGAATACGCCAGGTGGTACATAAAATGTTTTTGAACCTGCTCTGCTAATTTTAAAATGGCGCGGGTCAAATTGACCCAACTGTACTGACGCCGGGTTAATACTAGGCCCATATTGTGGTAGTCATACATGAAATAATTCATATAAAACTAAAAATATTATTTTACGGAACAGATAATAAAACACAGAAAGAAGAAAAGAAAAAAAAATACTTAAGGAAAAATAAAACTAAATAAAAATATAAAAAATATAGTGAGCTGAAAAATAAAGAAAAACATATTTTAAAGAATATACAAATAAAAATTGGTAGATATTCAGCTACAAGAGTACATTTTTATGGTAACCTTTGAAATGTGTGCTATTGCAAAAAAGGTTAGTAAAGTAATTTTAAAAAAAAGTTAATAACTTATGTATTCTTTGAAACAAGTTCGTCCACTGTCAAATATCGTATGTTCTACAAAGGCAATAAAAAGCGTTTTATAATTATTAGTACACATTATCTATCTTTTTATCTCTGTTACTACTTTAGATTTTAATTATTTATACTTATTTATGTTTTTATTGTGTGTTTTATTAAATTGCAATACTTTTTTCTTCTAGTGTAAGACATTTTATATTTGTTCTATGTTTTTGTCCACACTATTTTCCTGCCGACAAGCTACTTCTGGTGCTTTGCAGGTATAATATAAACGAGAAAAGAATCTATTTTCTGTAATAAAAAAAATATAATGCTAAGTAAACTATTTTCCTTTATTCTATGTTATGTTTTGTCTCACTCTATATGCATATATAGACACACACAATGTATGTTTGATTGGTTTTATTTATAATTCCCCGCAGGGGTAGGCAGAGAAGACGGACCGCCAAACAACCCGGTTTTGGCACACACTCCTTGCATTGTTCACATTCATACATCGTCTCATAGATGCTCTTCTATTATTATGACTCTTGACATGGCCCGACTCAATGATATATATATGTGTTGTAAAACCATATAGTTACATTAAAGTATAATAAAATGTATAATGCTTTGAGTGTCGATATAAAATCACATAATTCTAAATCTCTCTTTAAATCCCGTATCAATCATTGGATATTTGAAAAGGGAAGAGATTTCTTCAAACAACACATGAGAGCTTAATATTACAATAAAAAACAAATAATATGAATATTAATTAAAAAAATATTACAAATTTAATTAATCAATTACTTTAACTTAATATTGCATTTTAAAAAAATCAAACAAAAAATTACTTTCGCTAACACTCTTTCCAATTTCTTTCATAGAACAAATATCAAAAATGACTACAAACATGTACTCTCGTGCAGAAGATTAGGGTCACAGGGGGCACAGTGGAACGAAAAACGTATTTCGATTTTTAGAAAAATAAACCTTTATTCAATCAGTTTAACCTTCCGCATGCCAACATGAAAAACAAAACGTTGGGTACCATGAGGGGTGACGCTACAACACCAGGGATTTTATCATTTCAATGCCTTTTTTCCCAGTTATTCATAAGTTTGTTGGAAAATTACTCTTATGGCCTACATGTTTAATGTATTTCCGTTAAAAAATATCATTATACAGTTAATTTCATAATATAAAACGTATTCAGTTAATTTTATATAAAATCATTCATCAACAAACGCTCCGAATCCACAGCAGAAATTTTACATTCTAAATACAAAGGTGGTTTAAATTAAATCTGTATGCGGCGAATTAAAACTACACTCAGAATATTAAAATGATTTCTCTTTGATTCTGGCAGCACTTTAATTACATAGTCTGCAACTAGAATTAAAAGGTAAAACAACTAGGTGGTACATAAAATGTTTTTGAACCTGCTCTGCTAATTTAAAAATGGCGCGGGTCAAATTGACCCAACTGTACTGACGCCGGGTTAATACTAGGCCCATATTGTGGTAGTCATACATGAAATAATTCATATAAAACTAAAAATATTATTTTACGGAACAGATAATAAAACACAGAAAGAAGAAAAGAAAAAAAACATACTTAAGGAAAAATAAAATTAATAAAAATATATAAAGTACGCTGAAAAATAAAGAAAAACATATTTTAAAGAATATACAAATAAAAATGGGTAGGTATTCATCTACAAGAGTACATGTTTATGGTAACCTTTGAAATGTGTGCTATTGCAAAAAAGGTTAGTAAAGTAATTTTTTTTAAAAGTTAATAACTTATGTATTCTTTGAAAGAAGCTCGTCCACTGTCAAATTTCGTATGTTCTACAAAGGCAATAAAAAGCGTTTTATAATTATTAGTACACATTATCTATCTTTTTATCTCTGTTACTACTTTAGATTTCAATTATTTATACTTATTTATGTTTTTATTATGTGTTTTATTAAATTGCAATACTTTTTTCTTCTATTGTACCTAAGACATTTTATATTTGTTCTATGTTTTTGTCCACACTATTTTCCTGCCGACAAGCTACTTCTGGTGCTTTGCAGGTATAATATAAACGAGAAAAGAATCTATTTTCTGTAATAAAAAAAAATATAATGCTAAGTAAACTATTTTTCCTTTATTCTATGTAATGTTTTGTCTCACTCTATATGCATATATAGACACACATAATGTATTTTTGATTGGTTTTATTTATAACCTGATGATGCTTGTGTTAACCGAAACCATGTCGGTCGGTCGTGATATATTAAATAAAATTTGGTGGTTATAATCAAAGTAATCAATAACCGTTGATGCAAACACTTACTTGCTGTAATGTCACATCAACTTGATGTTACTTAAAATGTCGTTTGAATTATAATTATAATATAACCGATGTCAAAAGAATTCCGGACAGACGTATTGATGCCCCCCCCAAACTGCTGATTCACTTCAACAACAAAACCGCAAGAGACAACCTCATCGCTTTAAGAAAAAACATCAACTACGCTGCCATAAAAGGACTCGCCCAAGACAAGATTTACATTGGAGAAGAACTTACCGCATATCATAAAGAACTTCTATGGCAAACGAAAAAATTTGCCAAAGAAAAAAACTACACCTATGTCTGGTACAAGGATGGTAAAATCATGATGAGGCGCCTCACAAACGAAAAAATTATTTATATAAAACATGTAGATGATTTAAAAAAAATAACTTAAAATATTGGGAAATTATCCTCTTATATTTCTTCACAATCTACACATCATACAAAAATGGATTCTTTTTTTACCAAAATAAAGTCTAACAAATCAGACCTATCAATCTACCATCAAAATATTAGATCGATAAACAAAAACTTTGACCATTTTCTCATCGAACTCGAACTTACTAAAACCAAATACGACCTAATTATCTTGACAGAATGTTGGCTAACACCTTACTATACTCCCAAAAACATCCCCAATTATACCCACCATCACACCTCGAATCACTACAGACAAAACGACGGCGTAGTAGTATATACATTAAACAACACTCCCAACACATATAACGTCAAAGAAATCACCATTACGAACTCTAACTGTCTTCAAATAACATACAGCATAAACACATGTATTATTGCACTTTACCGCTCTCCTTCCAAACCGAACATCTCCCCCTTTTTGCGAGACTTAAACTGTTATCTTACCGAGCTAAAAAAAACAAAAAACCTAGTCTTAATTGGAGACCTCAACATTAATATTCTAAAAAACAACGAACATCCCCAGTGCCAAGATTACTTAAATACCATTATGTTTCACGGAATGGTAAGTACAATAAACTCACCTACACGATGTACACCACACTCTTCCTCCTGCATCGACCATATTATGGTTAAAACATCAAACCAATACACTTCAGAAATCCACATGTCATCAATTACAGATCACTACGCCACCTCCTTCACAATGAGTTCCAAACACAACGTTCAAAACAAAACATCAACTGAAATAACAAAGAAAATAATTAACTATGACCACCTCAACAAAACGATTAGTTCTAAATCCTGGGACAGACTCTTTAAGATAGCAAACATAGATGAGGCATGGAACTACTTCTCTACCTACATTCAAGAAACCCTTGTTCAAAACACCAAAACCACCACAAAAACCATTCCTAGAGCTATCAAACCTCTCAAACCATGGATTAATCACACTATCATCAACTGCATTCGGAAACGCAATTCCATACATAAAAAATGTGCCACGAATCCATATGATATTACACTTCATAATTTCTACAAAAGATACCGAAATATTTGCACACAAGTCATTAGGAAAGCCAAAAATCTATACTACAATAAAAAAATATCCGAATGCAACAACGATCCTAAAAAAATATGGAAAGTCCTCAAGGAAGCTACCAATTCAAATAAAGCCACCGACGCCTTAAACTCTCTCAATATCAATGATATCACCGTAGACTTTACATCGAATCCCAACACAATTGTCAATCATATAAACAGTTATTTTGCAAATATAGGTCCAGAACTAGCAACAAAAATCCAATCAACCAACCATATGCTGGATCCTAGCGTTCACCCTTCCAATGATGAATTCCCTACCCGATTTGTTCTCAAAACGGTTACAGAGAAAGAAGTTTCTACGGTAATAAACTCTTTAAAAAACTCTTCATCCACCGGCATTGACGAAATACCCAACAGTGTTCTTAAAAAAATTGCCCCGGTTATAATACAACCATTAACTCATCTGCTGAATATTAGCATTCGCCAAGGATTATTTCCCGCCATTCTAAAACAAGGTCTTATTATCCCTATTTTCAAAACAGGCTCCAAACTTGATATTAGTAATTATCGTCCTATTACGTTACTCAATTCCCTGTCTAAAGTATTTGAAAAGATCGTGAATAAGAGTCTTATGGAATATCTTGAAACCAACAACCTACTATCGCCCCGGCAATTTGGCTTCAGAAACCATAAAAGTACAAACGATGCCATAGCCACCGTCACTGACCACATCTCTGGCCACCTTGATAAGGGCTCGAAATGTCTATCGGTATTTCTCGACCTGTGTAAAGCGTTTGATACAATATCACACATCAAATTAGAACGCAAATTGTTCAACATAGGTATTAGGAATAATGAATTAAGCCTCCTCTCCAGTTTCCTATCTGACAGATCCCAATGCGTTAAACTCAGAGCTACAAAGAGTCAGAATTTACCTATTAGTTACGGTGTCCCACAAGGCAGTGTTATAGGTCCAACGCTCTTCCTAATATACATTAACGAGTTGTGTAACCTAGATATCGATGCCACTATTGTCAGTTTCGCCGACGACACTGTACTACTATTTCAAGCAAAAGATTGGCCTACCGTATATTCTAAAGCGGAGGTAGGAATTCAAAAGGTTAAATATTGGCTTGACTCGAACACATTAACTCTTAACATACAGAAAACTAAATACTTACTGTCTAGTCTTACCAATATCACAAAACCAAACCTACACCCAAAATTGAAAATACACGGATGTAATAACTCATCTCTGAACCGGAATTGCAACTGCCCATGCCTAGAACAAGTAGCAACTATCAAATATTTAGGATTAACCTTTGATACACACCTAAATTGGAAGCAACATATACTTAACACTACAAACAAAATTCGCAAATCTATTTACTTTTTCAAACAAACGCGCAATTTCCTTAACCTACAACTTTTAAAAACAGTGTATTACTCACTGTGCCAATCTCACATCGAATACGGAATTTTAGCTTGGGGTAACACTCATTCTAATGCCCTCGACCCCATCATTAAAGCACAAAAACTAATAATAAAAATAATTCTTAAACTTCCTCTCACTACCAGCACCGATACGATCTTCAATACTTTCAACGTTATGGACATTAAACAGCTCTACGCAAAATCCATCTTACTTTATTTACATAAAAACAACAAAATCCTATACAAACCAACACAAATGATACACAATACCCGAGCCAAAAATAAAGAACTTCTCCAAACTCCCTTTTCTAAAACCACCTTTGGACAAAAACACTTTAAATACATAGCTTGCAAACTACACAATACACTTCCAGCCACGATTAGACAAACTGAATCAATGACCAAATACAAACAAGATATAAAGAAATGGATTATAAGTATTGGACGTCACACTACTGCTAACATCTGTAAAATAGAGTACAAATAGACAGAATTACCATCTCACGTATGTCCTTACCCTTATTAAAGAACTTAAAATAGTAAAATCCTATATGTATAATATAACTACCAAACTACCTATATAGATTCGAAAGGATTTACTACTCTATTCATCTCTTCCTTCACCTATATAATGCTCTCTTTATGATATTAACCCTCAATCTTAATCATCTTTCTGTTTGAATTGTATAAATCAGTATGTATCTTACCTTAAATGTTCTTATGTTGTAATTAAATATTCTTTTGTATGATACTCATTTATGTACCTCTACGCCTGTCTCAACACAGGTATACCCTAGTGAGACAGGCATCGAATAATGTAATACAAACATTCTTTTTATAGATAAATAAATAAAAAAAAAAAAAAAAAAAAAAATTGTAATTTAGTAAGCACTAATTTTATTTTGTTGTTAATTTTATTTTATGTTTTAATCTCTTCAAAGATATAATGTACTTATGTATATGAGTAAATTTTAACTGTTTTAAAAATACACAAGTATACCCACGAATTGGCGATGCCTATGTGGGATTTTTTTTGGTTAATCTGCTTATTTGTATTTTTTTCTCTACTTTTTTTAAATGTTTATATATAAAAAAAGCCTGTATGTAATGTAAAATTACCAATGTATGTACCAAAAAAATTATTAATAATAAAAAAATAAAAAATTGTTTGATTTCAACATTATTATTATTCGTGATAGAATTGAGTAAGATTTTTGTACATTAATAAATTTTGTTTTTTTAGTTTCAAAAGGAAACAAATCTATTCTTTTACAGAGATATTCAGAAAAAAATAAGGACGAAAAGCTTCGGCCATTTCAACAAATCATTAAAGATGTTATTTTATAATACTGGTGAAACCTACGTGTAACAGATCTTTGAAACTGATAATCCGTTTGTGTTGAACAAGTACATTATGTGAATAACAGGTGTCTTATTGAGGCACTTTTCCTCTGTGAGTTCGCATGTGCATGTTTAAACTACCCTTTTGCGAACACAAATAGCCACAATCGGTACACGAGTAAGGTTTTTCTCCACTGTGAGTCCGGATATGTACTTTTAAACTTCCCTTTTGAGAACATGAATAGTTACAGTCGGTACATGAATAAGGTTTTTCTCCACTGTGAGTCCTCATGTGTTCTTTTAAATGTCCCTTATTAGAACATGAATAGTCACAGTCGGTACAAGTAAAGGGTTTTATTCCACTGTGAGTCAACACATGTTCTTTCAAACTTTTCTTTTGAGAACATGAATAGTTACAGAAAGTACATGAAAAAGGTTTTACTCCACTATGAATCCGCATGTGCGTATTTAAATTTCCTCTATGAAAACACGAATAGTCACAGTGGGTACAAGAAAAAGGTTTTTCTCCTGTGTGAGTTCGAATGTGACGATTAAAATCTCCTTTTCGTAAATATGATTTTTCGCACTGAGAACACAAAAAAGGTTTTTCTCCGCTGTGAGTCCTGGTGTGTTCTTTTAAATATCTCCTATTAGAACATGAATAGTCACAGTCGGTACAAGAAAAAGGTTTCATTCCACTGTGAGTCAACACGTGTCTTTTTAAACTTCCCTTATGAGAACATGAATAATCACAGTCGGAACAAGAAAAAGGTTTTTCTCCTGTGTGATTTCGAATGTGACGATTAAAATCTCCTTTTCGTAAATATGATTTATTGCACTCAGAACATGAAAAAGGTTTTCCTCCGCCGTGGGTCAGAATACGATATTGGAAATTTAACTTCCGGGAACATGAATGAACAGAATGCATCTTCAGGGCAGTAATGGAGTCTAAAAAGAAACAGACAAAGCTTCATAAGTATCTTAAATTTTATCATAAAAATGGCATAAGAAGAAAAACAAGATTTGCTGATTAGATTTACCTGACGTCTTGGTAGTTCTTTCAGATTGCTCTAAACATTCCCTTTTCATATCTCCATCATCTCCTCGGGTTCCTGGTTCTGCCTTGATAGTAACAGCGTCTACATTAATGATACCTGGAATAACAAAACAATGAATCACAGATATTTTGCGACTAACTGAATCTCCAATATAATTTCAAGCCTTTCCTAGAAAGATAAATCAAACTAGAGAAAAATAAATCAAACCATTTTCAAATTTATTACCAAACTAAAATTGTAACCATTTAAGAACGACTTAGAGAGATAAGTTGAACTGCAGACTACGGAGTGAGTTAAAACAAATACCCTTGAACATACACAATTTATCTTTCTCATACTTTCTTACGGCAGCATTTACATTAGCGCATCATGGGGTTGGTTTCATTAGTATTAGTGGAATTTATGTGATTTTTTTGTATATTTTACCCTAATAAATAACAGAAAAATTTAAAAATAAGGAGTTGGTATTCTACCTATGTCCGGCTTGTTTTGCACATAGTCGAAAATTTATTTGCCCCACCTGTATTCGATCCCGCGAACATTGGATTACGAGTCGAGAGCCTTTAGGCGTTTTTGAGTTGCACACAAAATCTGCAGATTTATCCCGAGATTGGTGAAATTATTGTTATTAATAATAATTATTATTATTTATATTAAATACATATTTCACCATTAAAATAAGAGGGAGGCCACTGTCTATATCTGATTTTTAAAAATCGTGTAAAGCAGTGAATTTTTAATGGGCTCTATTATTTATATATACAAAAAAGTTCCTGGTCGCAATGGCAGAAACGTATCCCTTTTTTATAACAGCCACTCCAACACCAGCTACTTACAAAATGAATTCATACATCGAGCCTGCCACTATCATAACTCATAACACACACCTCACATGTACAGACATCTTCAATATAACTTTCAACAAAAACTATTAGATAAATGTAATGCATCACAACACACCAATTAACATCCATATTTATATATATATTTATTGTATTATTTATCAGATTTCTTTTCCTAATTTGCAATATATTTACATATTCCCTAATTACAAACATATCATCCTTATACTCCTATAAGATCATAAGTTTACCCTTTATTGTGTTTTTCTATATTCTTATCATGCATATTTAAGTATTTAGCTCCTCTTAACTATTTTTTTTCGTTTTTCTTTATGTTTTTCCTGTCTAAACTAAAAAAAAAAAAATTATCAGCGAAAACATGTTTTTAGGCTTACTGTTTTATTTTAGCACTCTTTTTTATGTATCTTTGTAAAGCTGTTTGTTTTCCAAATAAATATATTATTATAATATTCAAACGTAAAACAATCAATGTAGGTATGTATGTTTACTTGATCGTTTGCCTATGTACACATATATACGTACGTTTGTTCCTTTTGAGATTCTAAACCATTGATCCGACGGCGATGAACATTTGGGGATTTGAAGTGCATGTACCGGCGATGGTTTCCATATATAGTAGTGAGCTCTGGCGTCATGAAATTAAGCGTTGCTAAACCATTTATCCGATTGCGATGAAACATTGGGGATTTGATGTGCGCATGGGCGCGATGGTTTCTACATATTAAAGTGAGCTCTGGCGTTACGAAAGTATAGCGTCATGAAAGTATAAACGTTAATGAGTTGTTGTGCGCACGCTCGCGATGGTTTCTATATACACTGGTGAGCTCTGGCATTATGAAATTTGTATAAAAAAATTGAAATGGGTGCCACGCAAACTGTTAACTGATTGTATTGGGACATTGGGACTGAATGTATGGAACGCGGAAGGGGAGTTCGCGGGACGGGTGAAGCGGGACAGGGGAATGGGGATATGGAAGGCGGAGAAGGCAGAGAAGGAACGCTTGAGGGGAAGGGGACGCGGGAGAGGACACGCAGGGGAAACAATTTCTTTATTAAATTGCATTGCAACACATGCCGGGAACTCGATAGTAACTAAATAACTAACTAACCATCACGCCGTTTCCCCGCAGGGGTAGGCAGAGAAGACGGACCGCCAAGCAACCCGGTCTTGGCACACACTCCTTGCATTGTTCACATTCATACATCGTCTCATAGATGCTCTTCTATTATTATGACTCTTGACATGGCCCGACTCAAGTATCTGATTCACTTGGTCGTGCCATGTCTTTCTCGGGCGTCCCCGACTTCTTGCTCCATTCATATTTGCGTCATATATTCTCCTTAGATTCCTTTCCTCGTGCATTCGCTCTACATGCCCAAACCATCGGAGCGTTCCTTTCTTAATCTTACTCATTACGCTTATATCAGCCTTGCATTCTTTGCGGATCTCCACGTTTCTCACACTATCATACATGGTTTTACTACACATACGCCTCAGGCATCTCATTTCTACAGCATTCAGTCTACTTTCATCCTTCCTCTGCCAGTTCCATGCCTCACTGCCATACATAAAGGTACGTACCAGTGCTCCGCTGGTATAATATAAAATACAAAGAAGTTAAGTAGCATATATCTGAACCAGATATTTGTCAAACCTTTTGATTAAAATAATAATTATCCTACCAATATATTAACAGCAAGATGGGGAGTCCTACACAAGCAATTATTTTCCTAGCTGCGGTACATTCGAATATCTAAATTTAACATTGAACAATTTTCATATATGCAATGCAACTCACTGGATGTTAGTAAGGCTGACGAAGAAGTCTCGGCATACTGCAGATATTCCCTTTTTACACCAGTGACAGCAATATCTTTATCCGTATACGACATTTCATCCCCGCTTTCTCCCTGGGACTCTAGTTCTGTCTTGATGAAAACACTTTCTAGGTTTGGAAGATCCATGGTACTACTGTGATAAGGATCTGTTATATGATGGTAGTTGGCATCGGCTAAAAAAATAATAAAAACTTTAATTTTTCTTTTTACATGAACTCCACACAACAGCCCAGAGAAAATTTATTTCCCTCAAGGCCTATATCTTCAGGGCCGGATCTACGAAATCTATCGCCCTGTGCAGTAGGTACCGATGGCGCCCCCCCCCCTACATTTTTATTTTGATTAAAAATTCGTTTACCCCAATTTTTTTTTTTTATTTAATTTTTTTTTTTTTACACTAATTTATCAAATAAAATCAAGACATATAAAGGGTGTAACCCTATCTAAAGTTTTCGAATAAATAAGCCACGATCTATGTAATTCTTCTCCATTAGGCAGTTTCTTGTAATAATACTTAGTATTAAATTTACGCTTGTTCGTAATAGGAAAATGAAAACCTTTCAATTGTACAGGACCTTCCAGAACTAATAAACTAATGGAATTTTGAGATAACTTTGGCCAGCATCCGGGATCTTTCAATTCAAGCTCTGAAAACAGAATTAAATTTAAACTGCTATCAGTGACGTTATTTTTATCTTCTAATAATTTGACCGGAGGAATTTGTGCGATAGATATCTGTTTAGATGTGCTCGGGACCATTGTAACGTCATTGCGCGGGACATCACTTTTTATCGGTGCTGGAGAAATTGGAATCATTGGAATAAAAAATTCCCAATGGAAACGAGTTTTTTTATGTCATTATGCTCTTTAATTCTAAGTTTTAGATTCTGCGAGCCTGAAAGTTTTTTTTTAATTATTGTTCTATTCATTGTAATCCACAATCCACAACCTCTAACAACCAATAGAAATGTAGTTATAAATTAAAAAATCTAATATTATTATATTATAATAATATAACCTCAAATTTGTACCTTGCATTTCCATTTCCCCTGTGTTCTGTGTTGAGCGAACAAACACTAACGTATCTATGGTATCAACGGCTTACGAAAGACGCTTACACTGATTATTACTGACTGTAAAATAACAAATCTAATAGAAATTAATTGTAGGTACATTTAACGAACTTCAACTGTCAAATCAATGATGAAACTGTTCTGTTGCAAACCGTGCGATGTTTAATGGAATTTACTGAAGATTTCATAAGAAAATGGTCTTTAAGTCCCTTCTCCTAGAGACTTAATTCGTACAAAAGCATTTTGAAAGGCGCCGACGGTTGGTTTGTTCTCTTGAATAAAAGTACGGCGCTGTGATTGGTTAATGAATTTGGATCGCACTCATTCGTCGTAAAAGACAGTCAAAGATATATGGAAAAATAGATCTTACCTTTAAACTAAATATATGGAATTTGTAAAAAAATTCTGTAACTGACTATAAATTCGTAAATCGTTGAATTTTGTTGAATTCAAACCAGATGCGAGCGCAGTCTGTATCTTTGGAAAGTGTTGCTAGAGCGTAATAATTATTTCGTACTATGGGAAATTTTTAAACGATTCAGGGAATATTATAACAAATTTTTAATACAATATTTATTTTTTCACGGCGCCCCTTCGGAGTTGGCGCCAGGTTTTTTGCACGTTTTTGAACGTATGGCAGATCCGGCGCTGTATATCTTATATGTGGATGGAGTGTGGAAGGTCTTTTTGAGGAAAGGAATGAGTGAAACTGGTTCTTGGATAGACCCATTGGTAGGAGGACGATAATTCGTTCCACAGCCGAGCTGCTGAACTCAAGAACGAGTCGTGGAAACGACCCTGAAGAGGAAGGAGATGGGGGAGAGGAAGGTGGGGAAGTACCTGGCTATTTAGATCTCATTACCCTATCTGAACCCTCGTACTGAGCTGGTCACTTAGAGTTTCACTAAGAGTAATATCAATGGAGGGCCTTTTCAGAAGAAAGCTTCCGTTTAAGGTGACAGTATTTTTATTTCGATCCCTTTTAAACGTAATCAGACACGATTGGGTCTTTGAAATCTTAAATTCCATGAGGTTCTTCATACCACAAGAGGAAATACTCTTAAGGTAACCTTCCATTTATTGCTTCAAAGCTCTCCGATGCGTTGGAGTGTTTGCCCTTTGGGGGCTTCTTAAAACAAAAAAAAATCACGGACTGTATTGTCATACGCGTAACAACGAATTGATGCACACGACAAAAGGTAATTGATGTGCAACAAAGTCGGAGACAGAACCGATTCCCGTTGAACGCCAGCGTTTATCGAATGAGAGGAAGAGGTGAAACCATTAGCAACCTTCTGAATCGCCCTCTCCTTCAAATAGTCTGCATTCAACCGACATAAGGATGCGGAAATTCCGGAAGAAAACAGTTTGCTGATAAGACCCGGTCAAAGGCCTTGTAAATATCCAGTGCAATCGTTTGAGTATCACCGAAACATTCCAGTCACCGCCCTCAAACATGTGTCACATACGCGAGAAGATCACGTCACCAGCGGTTCCACCGAAATTCGTATTGACGGTCGTTGATATAATTGTTTTTCTCGAGGTGAGTAAAATAAAAATATGAACTTTCTTTTTTGGGCAGTTTTTCGTTGAACACTCATTTCATCAACTTGGACAGAACTGATGTGATCGCGGGCGGTAGTTGGCCGGGTTGAAGCGGTCATCTTAAATAAAAGCCTCGGCTAAACTAAGATAAAGCTTACTAACGGATCTTTGGCCTCGTTAAAATGACAAGGCAAATGCTCAGGTGTTGAGCAGACAGTCAAAAGTTTGACAAAATTAAATTATTACCTTGTTCCCAAATCAAGAATGCCAGCGCTGGTGCCGAACCAAGCCACTATTTAGGTATAGATATTGTTTGTTTGATAGTTTGTTTGACAGTTTGTAACTGGTGCTGCCAGTAACTAGATAATATTAACTAGATGTCTAAATAAATACAAAATTATCAGTTCCTACTATTATTGACGAGTTTTTATAAAGGCCCGTCTCTTGCGAGCTACGCCATTAGCTTTTGCCGTGACAATCCCTCAAACATCATTATTGACATGGTAAATATAGACAATTTTTGTTGTGTTTCGAGCTTTCCATACGCGATGGAAAACATTCCAAATTCCAATCCCGGGTGAAGCGGGAAGGCAGCGGGGGCCGGCTGGGGTGGGGGGGATTAGTTCATTTTTTTCACAGGAGCCGCGCGATGCGGTCATTTATGGAGAATAAACCGACCGACTTTTTGAGGTTATGTGCAATGAGCGAGCTTAAATAATTACGAGTTTAAAATATTATTATACATTAATATATATAATAATAAATACATTTGTTAATAAAATTATAATATAATGAAAAGTGTAAACATAATTATTCTATTTAAATAAAGAAACGCCTGGAATACTCTCCGCGTAATATGTTTTTGTACAGCGCCCATGAAGTGATTTTACACAAAAAAGGAAAATTTCATAAATAACCGTATATTGTTATTATTATTATTACACTACAACACGGGCATGTGCCTAGTGTGATGGCCAAAAAATTACCAATTTACTGTAATGTATAAACTTTACTGAATAAAGAACATAAAAAAAAATATAAATATATATATATATATATATATATATATATATATTTATGGCTTTTTGGTCTTGTCGGGACCGAAATATCTTTCACATCAGAACTCGACGTTTTTTATGACATCTACGTAAATATTAATTTTAAATGGTACATTAGGTTCTGCAATAATCGATATTAGTCGGAAATCTTTCCTGATAAATAAATATCTATTAAAATATCTTTATTTTCTCACTGATGTAGCAACTCTTTTTCATCAAAACGCATTTCAACATTTATTTAAACACCAAACGTTGAGAGTTCATTGCGTAAGCGTGAACAGGTCCTTGCCACAGACCACTAACCAAATTGTGTTTGACCGCGCGAACTTCGCCCCAATCTTTCAACAGTGTTTCAACATACGGAGGAGACGGAAAACAAAAAAATGTTGATAGTAATATGCAATTGTTAAAGCATTTGTTGAACCCTCCCAAATCCACGATGCGATTATAGTTTACAACGCTCTTTAAAACGTCAATAACTCCTCAAATGCTTCAATCATTAAATCAATATTTTAGGTAAGTATTCCAAAAAAATATATTTTTGCATCCGTAAAAAATATTTCAAAAATTGTGACGATTCTGTATAAAACAATAAAAAATGTTTTCCTAAAAGTCGACACATTTCTATGTCAGTTGAGACAATAAATTTTAAATTTCTATGGGAATAGCAGAGAAGGCAAAACATTAATTCATTTCAACCTCATTAACCTACGTCCAATATTACGATCTCATTTTAGTTATGTATGACAAAAAGAGATGTAAAATAAAACGTTAAAACCTTTTGCCTACAATTCTCCCGCCTGGAACCCACATTATAGTATACATGTACAAGCTATTGAAAGAATAGAAAACAAATTCTTACGTTTTCTAAATTTTAAAATGGGTATTCCAGCAATTATGTTGAACTACAACACTATTATGATATGAATATGCTCAAATTGTCAGACAGAAGAATTCTCACTGCCTTGGTATTTCTATATAAAATTCTAAATGCTTTAGTTAGTTGATAGTCCGGTATTGCTTGAATTGATAAGTTTTCGGATTCCACAAAGAAATACTAGAAATCAGGATTTATTTCAGTGCAGAAATTCTGGGACTAACTACCATATGTATTCCTCATTGCCCAGAATACTTGTGGAAGGAAACAATTATACCAAGTTGTTGGACATCTTCAATTTAGGTTTAAACAAATATAAAACATTGTTACTGAGACAGTTCAAATATGTACAATGAATGCTGTGTTTTTCTTACTATGTAATGTACTGAAAAATGTAATGTAATGTAAAAGCCTTGAAAAAGAGCGTTAATAAATAAATAAATAAAGAAGCTACAAACTTAAAATAAAAATTGTTCCTAAGCTAATATTTAGTGTTAGGTTTAAATTACTTTAAAAAATGCGAGGTTTCTGTAGGAGGACACCGGTTCCGCATACACAGTTGACAGGTCAATCGTGACAAGCAGTTTACCCTATACTATTCTTACATAGGTCCATCAATTTTATGACAGTGACAATCATAGTATATACATAGACAAACAGCTATATACAGACCAATGTAGACATGCTGAGTCTGCTCTACAGAAACTTCGATGGAGCCTGCTCGACACAGCTAGCAGCATTGATTCTCTGTGCCACGTTACATGTATGCAAAACACTACAGTCACCCATTCATAGTTGAAGTCGGCTCCATGAGAACGGATCGTTTCTTCATTTCGTATTGCTATAAGTCCACTCGCGTGGAGAAGAAGCTAACGACAACTTGTTTTACTCCTTCATAAATTTTATGCTTTTCTACAGCCCCTACCATCCGCCTCACAATGCTGCAGAACCAAGTAGCGATGTAGTCCCCCTGTCCTAACAATGTACAGACATGGGCGCTTTTCAGTTCGTACGAGTGATACAGTTAGTCCTCCAACATACATTCTACTATTTCTTAGCTTATATTTAATGGTGAAGGTTTTTCCGGTTCGCTATGCGAAAATAAATGCTGTGAGTGACATTAAAACCCATTACAGTGGCGACCCACGTGGTTTGAACTAGATGGTAGATGTTATTTAGTGGGCTTCATTAATTTCGCGCGATGTATTTGACAGTTATAATATGTTCGCATTCTCCTTTACATTACGAATATGGTTAAAATACGTTGCTTTATTACATTATCACGGGTTATATTCTTATTATAAGTATGTTATTTCAAGTGTGCAGACATGTTCGGGAATTTTATTTGACATTTGAGGTTATTTTGTTGCGATCTAAAATGGTTGGTTGACCTTGACAGTTTGTAAGTATGCCGGGGTTTTTTTTGTTAAATACTTTATTCATGTTTTATCTAATTTTTCATTTCCTTGGTTTGGTTTTTTGTGCTCAACTTAGGTATTTGTGTGTTTTGTCCGTGGGTATCTTGTCATTGAGACTTTTACCGAGATATTTCGGGTTTTGTGAGTTTGATCACACTTGTACTGCAAATTGATTTTGTAGGTACATTGGGTTTTGCAGATGGATTGGAGATTATTATGCAATTATATCGATGTGCTTAACTCGTTGGCTTTACAATTCTTATTTCAATGTCGTCTAATAATTTTTTTCGTTTTACAGTAGTCTTGTAGGTAAACTGTGAACATAAAATTTTGTCACATGAATAAGGATAGCTCATGGCTTTTATCAGATGTTTTGGGACAGATGCATTATTTAACCTAGAATGGACTTCACTTTAATATGTAAGTTAACAATACCATTTTATTTTTACTAGATTTCAAAAAAAAAAAAAAATATTTTTTTCAGATTGATATTTCTTCTCAGAACTAGGTAGTTCTATTATTAATGTTGAGTTTTCTCTACATAGAACATGGTTCCTTATTCCTCGAACTTTAGGATTCCATCTCACATTATGAAACGTTTTGCAATTTCCATTATTATCAGTGATGTTCAATTTTATTTTGGATGATTTACTTGCTCTTTTCTCTTATTCATTAAGCTTGTAACACATGCACGGAGAGTTATCTCCAGTTTATTTAAATTTAGGGACAAATTTGTTTGTTATGCGACTCAAGTAATAAATTTGTTCTTTAACAAGAATCTTTGTCAGCCTTATGGGCGTATTCCCTTGTGTACCATGTTTCAATAATAAATTATTATTTTTTTCTTTCTCTGAATAACATTCAATTAATAACTTTTCAGCGCGAGTTTTCTGGGTGCGCCGAGTAGATCAAGACGTCCGGTCTGCAGGAGCCGAAAGGTTCGTCGCTGCTTATTCACCGCGGATACAGGGTTTAAATATTCCTTTACTTAATTTGCAGTAGATATGATCTAATTGACAGATTTTGACTTTAGTAGAGTTTATAAATCATTAATTATTTTTTATTATCTCCTTAAGATTGAGTAATTTCGAATATAGAAAATTGTGTTCTGCAATTGATAGTTTTCTCAATGAAAATGATGTTTACATGTGGCACAATGATAAATCTTCATTTTTTTTGACAAGTTCTATCGGCTTGGGTTTTCTGAGATAATGTTGGTACACTAGTAAATTTTGTTGGGGTCGGATAAGTCTTCTTTACACATTCCGATGGCAGTTTAAAGGTACACTAAACTGCGATATCATTATGTGTTTGGATTTATCTTTTAGTTTTTCGTTTTGAGAGTCAGGCATTAAATGGGAAATCTGAGTGACAGAAGGTCAACTTACTCAAATTGCTTATTCGTGTCGAGATTCTAAGTTTTAATCTTCTTGGGGTTTTACGATTTGAGTCATTTCATTTAGTTAAAGTTTAATTTTATTTAATTTTCTGTTTAAAGAATTTAAAATTACTGGTAATTGCATAACGAGTTGGATTTTCGAGGACTTTCTGTATTTTATTTCTTTGGGACCGGGAGTATTATTGCAGTGCTTGCTTACATTATTTTACATTCCTCTTTAGGGCTTTACATGTTTAATGGTGTCGGTTCGTGCTGTGATTATGATTTCTGTTTCATAGGAAGGTTATTAAATTTGAGACCATGTTTCAATGACATCTGTCGGTAAATTGAGTAACTTATAGGGTTTTGGGTATGAGACTTCGCTATCTCTAAGATCCAAATCAGTATGTAGATAAACTTTCATGTATTCGGTATTATTATTAATTTTATTGGTTCACGCTTGGTAGAATTTCATCTTGGTAAATATAATATTGGGTTTTATTCTTTCTGGGATTATTATTATTATCAAATGTCACCGTAAGAGATTGGATTTACTTTCTAATAAGGTTAAGCGGTTCCTGAAAGTGCAGGCATTTTTCCTATTAAGGGCTATCAGAGATATTCAGCATATAATTTTCGGGATATTTAATTAAATAGTTATTAAGAATGTATGTAACATTTAAAATTACGCATATTAATCAGAGTATGAGAATTATCGTACGACTCAGGTTGTAGGTTGGCTCAGGATGGGACGAGTTTAGGTTTGCGTCTACGCTATTTCAGATTTAGTTCTGATAATTAGACTTTATATTCATCGATTTAATCGTTGGATTTAACATTGTGAGTGGGGTCGAAGAGGATATGTTCTCGTAGCTCCAAGATGCAAATATGAATATAATCATAATTGCGGAGCAATTATGTATTTCAGCTGTTAGATAAGTTTGTATTATTTGTCATAGGAAATACAGGTTTGGGTTTGGAGCGCCACCGTTCTCAGATACTATATTTCTTCCATAAGCACTTTCAACTTTCAAAGGTTAGTTGTGGTTGATCGTTGAAGGTAGCTTGCGGCTTTTGTATGTGCTGTTTTGTTCTGTGGATTGTGTACTGCGTGTTCTGTTCCTGGTGATAGGAATCATACAAGTTTTGTTTTACAAAACAAATTTTAGGAGCGTTGCCTCATTTTCAGTGATAAAACTTATACTGAAATTTTTTTTTTTTCTGACGTTGCTAGCGTTAGACATTTGTTGAGGTGATAGATGATCTCACGGAGATACCCTCTGTGTACGGCAGATTTTTAGGGTTTGGCGTTCCATACAAGTTATGAAATATTTCTTGTCACTGAGTTCGCAAACACGTTTCGATTTATTCGAGGATGGCGTATCGTTCGCCATTTACTTTCATTTCACGTGAGATGAAGAATTCTTTGCGTAAAGGTTTATACTTTACGAGAAGTCTACGGTTCATTCCATTATTACATAATAATAATCTCTATTGATTAAAGATAATGGAGTGGGTTAATTTTTATTTGTTCACAAACAATAATTCAGAATTTTCTTTGGATGGTAGAATCTCAGGCACTAACTCTTTTAGAGGATCACAAGAAGCCTTAAGTATTTAGTAATTCGTTTAATGTTTATTATTATTATTTATATATATATATTTAAAATATTGACTATGTATGTTCACATTTGGTTCAGCATAGATATCATAATTCACATTGACATATGTGGTGTTAATATATTCAAATCTTACAAAAGATACTCTTATGCAGTACAGCGCTGAGCTGGTTTTAAATACATATATATACATATAAAAAAAAAATTATACAATTGTTGTTTAGCAGATATGTATTATATGTTTGTGTTGTGTGAATCGAATTAATATTCCTCCTGGAAATTCTTTAGTAGAATTTTCATGATGAATTTTTTTTTTTTTTCTCTTCCGGTATAATGAATTATGTTATTTCACTCGGGATGTGAAAATTTCATTATACATTTTATTATGCCTTTGGTATTCATACTAATATTTTAAATCCAAGGTATTAGCATCATCTTTGTTCAGGGTTTTTTTTTTTTGTTAGTGTTTATTTATTATCTCACAATTTTTTTTTAACTTTTGGGACACAGATTATCTTCTTTTATTGGAATGTAATATCACTTATTGATTTTGGAAGGAATTCAAAATCTTTGCCTTCATTAATGATATCTACAGGTTAATAGATTTATCATAAATAAATAATTAATAAATATCTATTATCGGGGAATGTGATTTTTTAGTGATTTGATAATTCTTTTAGTAAACAAATTAAGAGTTTAATTTTGAGAATTTTATACTCATTCAGAATATTATTGAAATTTTAGTAAGCATTAATTTCTTACTCTTGTTAGTAAATTATTTTGGTGGGTTTTGACATCGTATGGGTATGATTTGAATTTCATAATATTTCACCACGCTCAATTTCAATTTAAAATGCATTTGTTTTGCTTATTTTACTTCACCACATTTAACTTCATTAAGGTATACTCTTTTATTTAATTGCAAGTGTGTAGGTATCAATTAATTATCACTTCTGTGGTGTTTGACATAGGAAGCTTTTACAGCATATTAAGCTTTATGATAATCACTTTTATAATGGTATGTGCAGATTTTTACTTAGTTTTGGGCAAGCATTATCAATTAGGTTGGTTTTCTGGGTTTTGTTAATTTTTTTCTTTTAATATATTATCATTCATTTACTCGTAACCTGAGATAGGTAGTATAGTTTAGAGTAGGAACTTCAAGCAACCTGAAGAAAAAGAAGTTTACATTTCACAAAAATTATGGACGCCGTTATCAAGATTTTGGACCAGAACTCTCATCTCTACAGTGGGCCATCTTGGGTCATTAGATTTTTTTGAAGAAATCATTATCAGAGAGACGCTGTTTCAAGACATTGGACCAGAACTTTCATCTCTACAGTGGGCCATCTTGGGTCATTAGATTTTTTTGAAGAAATCATTATCAGAGAGACGCTGTTTTCAAGACATTGGACCAGAACTTTCATGTCTACAGTGGGCCATCTTGGGTCATTGGATTTTTGAAGAAATCATTATCAGAGAGACGCTGTTTTCAAGACATTGGACCAAGCTTTCATCTCTACAGTGGGCCATCTTGGGTCATTAGATTTTTGATGAAATCATTATCAGAGAGATTCTATCAAGATTATTGACGCTGGATTCATGACATCGTACCAGAGTTTCCATCTCTACCTTGGGCCACTTTGGGTCATCAAGTACTTGAATACATCATTGTAGGAGAGATGCTGCATGTATAATGGAACTTTTCTTGTTCATCACTTTATTTTGACATCATGTCAACAATATTACAGTACCTTCTATCAACCAGGATCCTACCGTATGAAAATCTTCAAGTTTGGTACTCATCGTCAATCAATCACTCGACGAGCAAGACTCACGAGGCTACAAGTTCTCTCCAGGAGGTGCCAGGTGGACCTCATTATTTCCAGGAGGAAATATTTTTTTCTTTGGCGAAGGGGTAATGCAACGGGTTGATTTCACACGGACCTTCTCACCCCGTTTTCATAGGAATAAGTACTGACGTTTTGAGAGGTGTCATCCCGTGTCATTTATCATCTGTGCAGAGACTCGGCTCGCGGCTAATGTCAGTCAAGATACCAAACCACGGAAGGAAGGTGCTTACGGCTGTCTGGGGGACCAACCATTGGCGCTTTAGATCGCAACATTATATTCATCATATGTCATCATATCTTCGCATCATGGAAATCGTAACGTTATATTTTTTTCTTAATTCTCAGGTTACCAGTTTAGTTTTTGTATTCTATAAAAATGCAATGGCGCTCAACACTTGCACACTTGCGTTCTACCCACTTATAACTTTACTTATCGTCTAACATACATCAATCTTCGATTGATGATGTACACGGCCCGAGATATTAACTAATAATTTAGAGTCTCACCTTTTGTTTAATTTTACCGATCAAGTCCCTGTTGTTATCGCAATAAATACCCTATTTTATATCTTGAACTTATCTCTTTCATTATTGGTTTTTAATTATCATGCACCTACCCTTTACTGGAGCTAGCCGCAAATAGTAATGAGGAAGGAGTTTATACGTAAGTATCAGGTTCATCAGATATACATTTAAATTAAGTTCCTCCACCCATTACAGTGATATATATACATAGATGACTAATGACCGCGCCAAAGCGTTGCCACCGTACATATGTCCAAAAGCAGATGCTCAGCTAATGTCAGTTTAGTGCTCACTGAGACGCCGACCAGTGTTACCGAATCCAAAACTTCAAAATCGGGAGAATTTTCGCTTAAAAATCGGGAGAAATCGGGAGAAAACGGAAAAAATTTGAAGAAATCGGGAGATGACTAGAATTATTTTAGTAAAACTTCTCCGTTGTCAATAATTCGAATCCCTTTTATTATTGCGAAGCAGAACCTTAACAACAAACGAAATAAGCTGCGCCGTCAATCCGATTACTGTAGATGTTGCCTGTGGAATAACGCAATTTTCCCTAACGTTCAACGGGGACTTATTTCACGTCTGGCAACTCAGCACGAATTTTTGTGAACTGTCACCCGTCACTTAACGAGACGCCAAATTCATTTAACACCTACTTTCTTTCAAAAGTGAACGACATTCATATAAGTAACAATCTTTTAATCAATAAGTAATAATTTTAATTTTATTAAGGAACCAATAAACCACCTCATGGGCTTTTTCAAAACACCTCTCACCTGGCGACAGATACTTGATTACGATACACTGTTTAGTAATCCTTTATCGAAGTACCTACTAATATCTCAGTCTAATCATCAAAAACAAAAATAAAGTGCATGGACCATATTAAAATTGTTATTGAAATTATTACTGTTATTAAATACTTATGAGTTATATTAGATTAAAATTTAACCATTTAACATTTTCATGTTCCGACTGCAACTATTCTTTTTCTTAAAATGAACATTTAAAAGTCCACAAGCCGTGTCATAGTGGAGAAAAACCCTTTTCGTGTTCTGACTGCAACTATTCATGTTCTTAAAAGTCACAATTTAATATTCACAATTCAATGTGGAGAAAAACCTTTTTATGTTCCGATTGCAACTATTCATGTTCTCAAAAAGAACATTTAAAAGTTCACAAGCCGTCTCACAGTGGAGAAAACCTTTTACATGTTCCGACTGCAACTATTCATGTTCTATAAAGTGACAATTTAAAATCCACAAGCCGTCTCACAGTGGAGAAAACCTTTTACATGTTCCGACTGCAACTATTCGTGTCCTCGAAAGTGACAATTTTTATATCATCAACAAGCCGTCTCGCAGTGGAAAAAAACCTTTTGTATGTTCCGATTGCAATTATTTATGTGCTAAAAAGGAGACTTTAAAAACCCACAAGTGAACTCATAGTGAAGAAAAACCATTTTCATGTTCCGACTGCAACTATTCACGTTCTCAAAAGGAATATTTAAAAGTCCACAAGCCGTCTCACAGTGGAGAAAACTTTTTACATGTTCCGTCTGCAACTATTAATGTTCTCGAAAGTGACAATTTAAAATCCACATGCTGACTCACTGTGGAGAAAAACCTTTCTTATGTTCCGACTGCAACTATTCATCTTCTCAAAAGGAACATTTAGAAGTCCACAAGCCGTCTCACAGTGAAAATAACCTTTTTCATATTCCGACTGCAACTATTCATGTTCTCAAACGGAACATTTAAAAGTCCGCAAGTCGTCTCACAGGGGAAAAAACCTTTTTTAATGAATGTTTGATGTTTAATCCTTGCCAAAATGTTAACCTAAAAATTGCTTTAAAAATGTTGTTAATATATTTTTTTTATATGAAGTCCACACAGGAGGCCCTGAGGAAAATAATTTCTTACGTAACGGAGGGGTGTCAAAGTGGATTTTTAAGGGCGATTTATAAGATTTTGCGTGTGTAAGCGGGACAGTCTCAAAATTAAAACCCATGCTCAATTGTTTAAATCTTTATTTAGTTAGATATGTAAGTACCTAGTTATTATAAATTTTCATTCAAAGGAGGGTAAAATGGTAAATTATCTTGAGCCAGACACCTGACTTCTCTTATTTTGTAAGTCGGGTGTCATATTCGTGGTAAGTAGTTATTTTAAGAATCGATTGGAGATGCTCATCCGTAAACCTTGAGCGATATTTGTTCTTATTTATTTTCAAAACGGAAAACATCCGCTCGCTTAAATAGGTACTACCGAACACACACATAATAAGTGGTTGATGCTTACTTATATTTGGATATAACAATTTGGGAGGCGGGAATGGGTACCGCCGCCATAGGTCACCCCAAGTGGTTCGCTACGTTAGGTGATTTAGCAGGGGTGCCCGGGTTCATGGGATGAAGTTTGTCTAGGCCTGATGACCAGGATACACTAAACCCCAGATTCCTACCCACCCCTTACACCCTTTTCCTTCCCAGAACTCTCCTCTCCTTACTTTCCCTAAAAAAACCCTCCACACAGCATCCCCAAAGATGACATAGGCGCTCAGGGAAATTATTTTCCTCAGGGCCTCCTGTGTGGACTTCATGTAAAAAAAATAAAATATTAACAACATATTTAAAGCAATTTTTTTAGGTTAACATTTTGGCAAGGATTAAACTTCAAACATTCATTAAAAAAGGTTTTTTCCCCCTGTAAGACGGCTTGCGGACTTTTAAATGTTCCGTTTGAGAACATGAATAGTTGCAGTCGGAATATGAAAAAGGTTATTTTCACTGTGAGATGGCTTGTGGACTTCTCTAAATGTGCCTTTTGAGAAGATGAATTGTTGCAGTCGGAACATAAGAAAGGTTTTTCTCCACAGTGAGTCAGCATGTGGATTTTAAATTGTCACTTTCGAGAACATGAATAGTTGCAGACGGAACATGTAAAAGGTTTTCTCCACTGTGAGACGGCTTGTGGACTTTTAAATATTCCTTTTGAGAACGTGAATAGTTGCAGTTGGAACATGAAAATGGTTTTTCTCCTCTATGAGTTCACTTGTGAGTTTTTAAAGTCTCCTTTTTAGCACATAAATAAGTGCAATTGGAACATACAAAAAGTTTTTTTCCACGGCGAGACGGCTTGTTGATGATATAAAAATTGTCACTTTCGAGGACATGAATAGTTGCAGTCGGAACTTGTAAAAGGTTTTCTCCACTGTGAGACGGCTTGTGGATTTTAAATTGTCACTTTATAGAACATGAATAGTTGCATTCGGAACATGTAAAAGGTTTTCTCCACTGTGAGACGGCTTGTGAACTATTAAATGTTCCTTTTGAGAACATAAATAGTTGCAATCGGAACATAAAAAAGGTTTTTCTCCACATTGAATTGTGAATATTAAATTGTGACTTTCAAGAACATGAATAGTTGCAGTCAGAACACAAAAGGGGTTTTTCTCCACTATGACACGGCTTGTGGACTTTTAAATGTTCCTTTTAAGAAAAAGAATAGTTGCAGTCGGAACATGAAAATGTTAAATGGTTAAATTTTAATCTAATATAACTCCTAAGTATTTCATAACAGTAATAACTTCAATAACAATTTTAATATGGTCCATGCACTTTCTTTTTGTTTTTGATGATTAGACTGAAATATTAGTAGGTATTTCGATAAAGGATTACTAAACAGTGTATCGTTATCAAGTATCTGTCGCCAGGTGAGAGGTGTTTTGAAAAAGCCCATGAGGTAGTTTATTGGTTCCTTAATAAAATTATTAAAAATTATTACTTATTGATTAAAAGATTGTTACTTATATTAATGTCGTTCACTTTTAAAAGAAAGTAGGTATTAAATGAATTTGGCGTATCGTTAAGTGACTGGTGACAGTTCACAAAAGTTCGTGCTGAGTTGCCAGACGTGAAATAAGTCCCCGTTGAAGTTGAACGTTAGGGAAAATTGCGTTATTCCACAGGCAACATCTACAGTAATCGGATTGACGGCGCTGCTTATGGGTTTTTCGTTTGTTGTTAAGGTTCTGCTTCGCAATAATAAAAGGGATTCGAATTATTGACTAGGGAGAAGTTTTACTAAAATAATTCTAGTCATCTCCCGATTTCTTCAAATTTTTTTCCGTTTTCTCCCGATTTCTCCCGATTTTTAGGCGAAAATTCTCCCGATTTTGAAGTTTTGTTTTCGGTAACACTGGACGCCGACCAAGTTTAACCGGACGGTACGCGATCAAAACTATCTTTAAAATGGTTAAATGCGTCGTGAAGAAGTGCAATTCAAGGTCAGAAAAACACAATAAATCAAGCGGAATTACTTTCCACGCGTAACTTTATTGTTTACATATTCATATTTACTTAAAAAGCACAGAAATTGAAATAAAATGTCAAATTCCATAATATAGGTTAAGTGTTGCCACTAAAAAGTCATTTTGGTTTTCCCATATTTAGGAGAATACATCATTTATGTAATAAGTGACTATGGAGGTAACCTTTGATTTTAAATATTTCGGGTATTTCACATTTTTAGAAACCTGAAATTTGCGTGCACTAGTCCCTTGATGAATATATTTAACTTTGGTTAAGTAAATTTTAATATTGTATTATAATATTTATTTTATGTTACATAATTTTATAATTATATTAATTGCTGATGTTAACTGTCATGGCTTATTCAGAGTACTTAAAAACCAAAAACCTACCTACTTAAAAAAAATTCTTGTCATTTAAAATTTAATTGGTTGTTTTGTTTATTTACACCAGTGATTCCCAAGTTGGGCGATATCGCACCACTGACTGGGACGTTGATGAGCTTCCCCTTGCAAATGTAATAAAATTTTCACATTAAAATTTTTTTTTCTATGCGTATTGTCTCACATTTCATAATGAAGGGGGGAGGGGCGTTAAAAAGAATACTATACTTGGATAGTGCGCAGTGAGCCAGAGAAGGCTAGGAACCTCTGATATACACTGTACATTAGTATATAAACGTTTGAATAGATATGGATGCAGCATGCATTTTATGTTTTGTAAACCCCCCCCCCCCCCCGAATGTTTTTTTCTGTGTGCGCCACTGTTCTCCGCATAGGTTTCAGATACTGTTAGTTTTGTAATGTCTATTGATAAAATACAAAATATTTAAACAAAAAATGTCTTAATTATTTCATTAGTTATGCTTAGTTTTAGTCATATAATAAAAAAACACATATTTAAAATTAGTTTATCTTATTACAAACGAACGTTAAAAAACCCCTCTATTTTATTGCTTATTTTGGGTAAAATTTCATAAGGTATGCAACACTACCGCGCCATCACAGGTTTGGGTTTCTGTCTTTATCTAATCCTGGTGGCGGTGTTATTCTCGTGACTTGTGTAAGTGAGACAAATGTATTTTTGTTAAAATGTTTCGTGTTCTTAGAGCTACGTCGGCGCGGTTTTAGAATGGTTACGCTTTTTTTGAAGCGCGGTAATGAAGTTTGCTTCTCTATTTATTATACCTCAATGTTACAACCACTAAGGCTATAACTAAAAATTCCAATTGACTGAAATTTTTAATTTTATACTATTGTATTTAATAATATCATGCAAAACGTAAAAAAAATATAGCTGCAACAGATGTAATAGATATTTGCTGCATATTTTGATTAGAAAAATTGTTATTCAATTCGGTATTTTGCCATCAAATCAAAATTTGAATTTTGAATGAAAAAGGTCGCGCAGCCGTTTCTCTTAATACATTATACTTGACCGACTTGAACGTGAGTTGCGTTTGAGCAAAATTATGATAGTTCCTCACACACAGATCAGTCAGATATGATGGCGACAGTCTGTTTAGACTTCGATACCTTTTACTACCAAAAATCAAACATAATGAAAAAAAATTTAAAGGAACATTGATGCAAACATTTAAAATTAACGATTTAGTTATCTCACTGCAGCCCTTTTAATATGAACAACTTTTGGAAATTACACTTCGTTTCTACTTAATTATTATAAGACACAATTATTTACGAGAAGGGAGAAGGTAAATGATGTTTTAAATTTCTATTTTTATTTTTATCAAAGTTCAAAAACTCCTATTAAAAATTATCCCTTTGGGGCAGTTAGAATCTTGATAATAATTTACTAGATCACAAGCACTTTCAGGCATAGATTAGGATAATAATTACCTTTTTTATAACATTTGCTACAAGAAACAACTCTTTACAATTTTACACAAACAAAATAGGTGGTTAAGATCTTATATTGGGTTAAATAGGTAATGCATGCGTGTTTAGATTCAATGAAAGATTTGCAAACTTCAATTCTTACTAAAAATCCATAATGACGGAAAAGGGATCTTTTTGTAAGGAAAATTTTGAGCTTCGTAAGAAAATGGAAATTTAATGAATCTTTCCCAACGTAAATTTAAAAAAATCTTGTATTAATTAAGTTGAATTGAAGTTTTTTTACATTGACTCCATACAGAAGGCCCTGAGAAAAGTAATATCCCTCAGGGAATGTGTTATCTGAGATGCTGTGTGGAGGGTCTTTTTGAGGAGAGGAAGGAATGAACATTGGTCTTGAAGAGACCCATGTTGTAAAAAGGAGGAAACACAAAGGCCGGCAAATAAAAAGAATAAATATAAACAAATAAATATAAACCTAAAGGTTCACTTAATAAAATAAGAATTAAAAAGAAATACACTACAAGTTTCATTAATTGAGATCAAATTCAGTAGCGTAGCGAGGGGGGGCGGGGGGGCGGACCGCCCCGGGTGCCACCCGAGGAGGGGGTGACACTCGAACGTGGAGAAAAAACTTACGAAATTGCAAAATTGCCGTAAAAAATATTTTACACGTTAACACTGATTGTTATTTTGCTCAATGGCTTGGTTGGTCGGGGATTCCCGAAAAATGTTTTTTTTGTTCCTAGCTCAGTCGGGGATTTCCCTGAAATATTTCTTGTGTCATTCTAATTTCGTTCGTATATTGTGATTAACGTAGACTCGTGAATTGTTATCTATGGACTGACGTGAATTAGTTATTATTGTGTTAGCGTGTTTAATAGTGCTGAAAGACCAGTTTTAAAAACAAGGCAGGTAGGTGTGAATTTTTAGATACCGTTTTGTAGCGCATGAATAGTTACAGTCGGGACAAGAAAAAGGTTTTTCATCAATGTGAGTTAGCAAGTTCCGTTTTAGTTATTTTTTTAGAGAATAAGAATAGTTGCAGTCAGGACATGAAATGGGTTTGTTTCCACTGTAGGTGAACGTGTGATTTTTAGATTTCTCTTCATAGTACATGAATAGTTGCAGTTGAAACATGAAAAAGGTTTTTCTCCGCACTGAGTCAACAACTGACTTCATATGTATCCATTTTGAGAACACGAATAGTAACAATCAGGACACGAAAAAGGTTTTTCTCTTCTGTGAATCGTATGCGGATTTTTATATCTTCCCTTTGAAAACTTGTATTACTGCAGTCGGGACATGAAAAAGGTTTTTGTCCAGTATGTGTAAGCATGTGAATTTTTAGATACCGTTTTGTAGCGCATGAATAGTTACAGTCGGGACAAGAAAAAGGTTTTTCATCACTGTGAGTTAGTAAGTGCCGCTTTAGTTATTTTTTTTTGAGAATAAGAATAGTTGCAGTCAGGACATGAAATAGGTTTTTTTCCACTGTCGGTAAACATGTGATTATTCGATTTCTCTTCATAGTACATGAATAGTTGCAGTTGGAACATGAAAAAGGTTTTTCTCTACACTGAGTCAGCAACTGACTTCTTATGTATCCCTTTTGTGAACACAAATAGTTACAATCTGGACATGAAAAAGGTTTTTCTCTTCTTTCAATCATACTTTGGACATTTAAATCTTCGTTTTGAGGACTTGTTTAACTGCATTCAGATCATGAAAAAGGTTTTACTCCACTCTGAGTAACCTTATGAATCATAGTAGAGTAAAGTGTTGCTCCATATGGAAACCTTTGTAAAATGACTTTCTTCAGGGCCTCCTCGGTGTAGCTAATGTAAAACGAAATATGTGTTGTAAAACCATGTAGGTGTATTAAAGGTAAGACACTATTAAATTGTGGAGATCCAGAAGGAATGAAAGGCCGATAAAAATAATAATATTTTCCTAATTTGTTTATGAATTACAATTTAAAACAATAAAATAAAGAATATACGCATGGACCTATTGCGAGTTTGAAATCTCTTGTTTTATTTTTACCGCAAATGCGATTTAATCAAGAAAAAGGTATTTAAGCGACTTTCCAGTACTTTGCGATATTTAATTGAGACTTTTAGGTAAAAATAGTCACTTGGGTGTTACGTAACGTTTAGGGGGAGGGAGGTGCAGAAAAATGTTACGGCGCGTTACATGGGGGGAGAGAGGGTCAAATTTTTTCAAAAATTGCGTTACGTTATACTTGAATGCCCCCTTTACTATTTCACTATTGAAATTTTATCGTTACACTCTGAACACAAGACTGGTTTTAACCTAAGTATTGGTTATTATGTTTTCACGACAGCAAATGATTTTTTTCAGATTTTTGCAGCATATAAGAATTGAAGATTCCACACGGAACTCTGTCATTTGTAGCTATATGGCTCGGTGGGTCAGCATTCCCCATAAATTCTGTTATTTTATTTTCGTTCCTAGCTCTTACTGTGGATTTATTGGGAATTCCCGTGAAATATTCCTCGATTTTCCCCTGTTTCATTCTCATTTCTTTCGTACATTGTGATTGACGGGAACTCGCGAAGGAAATTATCACCTATCGATTGTTGAAAAAGCTGTTATTCTGTTAGTGTTTTTAATTTTGAGGATAACAATTATTTTTTACATACTTGACTAGCTAGAAATGTTTTTATTTTATTTTAGGAAGTCAAAATTTGTGTTTTGAATTTCACAAAAAAAAATGGAGGGGGGGGGGGGGTGACACCTCGATTTCCGCCCCGGGTGCCACCCATGCTAGCTACGCCACTGATATTTTTAAATTTTAAAAAATATATAGGTTTAACCCTACCCAGTAGGAATAAAAAATAGTATATTAATCCAAATTATTGTGATTCAGGATATTCTGACAAGGATTCGGAATCAAATTCACTTAAATACTACTTAAAATTAAACAACCACATTCTGTGATACGTTTTTAGATTTTCAAGACCAAAATTATTTTTGTTATTTGTTATCCCGTGTTGCGCTACCTCCTTCTTAAGTCAACGTTTCGGACATCGCTACAGTATCCATCATTAGGGTAGATGTGTAATTGTTAGTGGTGAAATGTGTGCTTATGTACTTGGAAATGATACAAGAAGGAAGTTAACAAGTGATAAACCTAAATATAAAAACAAAATAATAAAATAAATGCAATTATAACTGTAAAGAAAATAGTATGTAAAATAGGTATTTGGATTGGGACGGGATAAGGACAAGGATAAGGGAAAGTTGCCACGCAGGTAATTTAAAATATTAGGTAAAATTAATTTAATCATCATGAATATGTGTTAGGTATGTATTATTCGCACCTAGAATGTGATACAATGAAATTCTGTAGCGAAAGTAACTAGCAGTGAATATGTCAGCAAGTGTTTCTATACGTGCAAATTAAATGTTATAGTAGTTACATGACCTTTGCATTAATTCATTTTGGTTGGAATTAGTGTTGCATCTATCAATGTAGAAAAGGATATTTTGTTTGCTATATCGAGTCGGCGCGTGGAAATTTATTTTATTTAGCAACTCCGGGCAGTCAACTTTCGAGTTAATAATTTTGTACAGGAGCATCTGATCAGCGACAAGCCTCCTGTTGAGCAGTTTCGTGATTCAAAAATGGTTCTGGATTTCATCGTAAGAGTTGTACACATTAAAAGATTTAAAAATTGAGGAATTTGAAAAATCACTCCTGAACTATTTCTAACGTGTTAAAATAAACAATATAACGCGGGTTCCAAACCTGTGAACAGTATATTCCAGGTGAAGAAGAACATGTGAATTGTAGAAAATCAGATAAGTCTTAGTGTTTTTGAAAAAATTGCATGTTCTTAGTACAAAGCCTAGACTCTTTCTTGCTTTGGTGACAATGTTATCAACGTGTTTATCAAAGATAAGTTTAGAGTTCAAAAGAACCCGAGGTCACATATATAATCTTTATTTGTTAACAGCAATCCAGAAATGGTGTAATCATGCAGTATATTCACACGGTTACGTGTGAATGTGACTTTGCAACATTTAGAAATATTGATAAAAAGCTTATTTCTGAGACAATAATCCGTCAGTCGGTCAAGATCTTCTAGTAAACGCACAGCAGAACAGTCTGGGGAATGTATCCAGTAATTGACTGCTATATCAAAGCTAAACGCAGAAAACCAGTTCGAAGTATACTGCAATACCAGCTGGTAGAAAACCATTTTGTTTTACACCTTTATATGGTTATATTCGCTTTAACTATTGTAGTTCCGTTTCTTATTTTAGAATTCGTAAAAAGAAGTCACCAATTCCGTCGGCAGCTCGCATGGAGACGTGCCCCAGGCAAATATAAGTACTACAATTTAATGAACTTGCAGTATCGCTTCGGATTTGTAAAGTTTGACGGTAATACTCAGTTGTATCAAACGGTTATATACTGTATACGACGCCATTGCATGTCTCATTTATTCTCTACCAGTGACTAGACATCACTAGATGACAGTGGATTCGAGGAACATGCTATTTTTGAACCAGTTCCTATCTCGGTTGCTTCGTACCGGTGACTAGCGTAACTTCGACAAAAGGCATAATATCAGACAAAATACGAAAAAGTTTATTCTGCAACAATAGTTCCCACGTACTTCTTCAAATCTCTCATTTGAGAAGACGAATTGCTACACTTAGATCACAATAAAGGTTTTTATCAACAGTGAGTCAGCATGTGGCTCATTAGATTGCCCTTTTGAGAACATTGATAGTTGCACTCGGAACCAGAAAAAGATTTTTCACCACTGTGAGTCAGGTTGTGGATCGATGTACTGCCTTTTCGAGAAGATACATAGTTGTACTCGGAACAAGAAAAAAGGTTTTTCTCCACTGTGAGTCAGCTTGTGCCTCGTGAGTTGGCTCTTTAGAGAACATGAATAGTTGCACTCGGGACAAGAAAAAGTTTTTCTCCACTGTGATTCAGCATGTGGATCGTTAGACTGCCCTTTTGAGAACATGAATAGTTGCACTCGGAACAAGAAAAAGGTTATTCTCCACTGTGAGTCAGCTTGTGCCTCGTGAGATTGCCCTTTCGATAACATGAATAGTTGCACTCGGAACAAGAAAAAGGTTTTTCTCCACTGTGAGTCAGCATGTGAATCGTTAGACTGCCCTTTTGAGAATATGAATAATTGCACTCGGTACAAGAAAAATGTTTTTCTCCACTATGAGTCAGCTTGTGCCTCGTGAGACTGCCCTTTTCAGAACATGAATAGTTGCACTCGGAACAAGAAAAAGGTTTTTCTCCACTATGAGTAAGCATGTGGATGGTCAGACTGCCCTTTCGACAACATGAATAGTTGCACTCGGAACAAGAAAAAGGTTTTTCTCCACTGTGAGTCAGCTTATGTTTCGTGAGATTTCCCTTTAGAGAACATGAATAATTGCACTGGGAACAAGAAAAAGGTTTTTCTCCACTGTGAGTCAGCTTGTGGATCGTTAAACTATTCTTTCGAGAACATGAATAGTTGCACTTGGAACAAGAATAGGATTTAACTCCAGTATGGGTTAGACGGTGACTTACAAAATCATTCCTATGATAGCAAGCGTAGTCACATTGAGGACAAAAGAATCGTTTATCCACAGGATGCTTCTTCAGATCTGTCGACAAATTTGAAAAAGAATATGAATAAAAAAGGGTCATTAAGATTTATTTTCCGCGATAAGTTGAAAAAATGGATACCAGATAATGTTCTTACAATGAAAATAGGTTTTACCTGTTGTCTGGTTCATTTCGACGCGTTCTAAGCATTCTTTCTTAACATCCGACAGGTCCATGTCAATTTCCATAAATGGAAAACTCTCTTCATCTTCTACTCGGGATCCAAGATCCTCCTTGATGGCCACTGTCTCCACATTAGTGCTGCCTGCAAAACCAAAATGACAATACGAATATTGATTATTGTAATGTTCTTTGAATATAGTGTACTACATTCACACAACAATAATTTACATACAATTAGACTTTATTAAAAAAATCTATAAATTTGAAAGATTTAAAACTCAATCATTTAACATATGTATACAGGCGTGGATTTGGATACGAACTTTAAGATAAAAGAATGATACCAGATGTACGCATCAGTTGTCAACGCTTCGAGAAGGACCCTGCTCTTGAAGAAGTCAATGAAGAGGTTTTTATTTCCATCAATATTTACGTAACTGTAACGTGTAACTGATAACATGTCCCAAATAAAAACAGGTAAATACTTGATAAATCAGGAACTTATTGCGAGTAATACATTTAAGTTAATAATTCCAAATTAAAAATGTGGCATGTTTTATATAAATCACAGTGACATGTTTTACATAAAATGTCACTGTGAGTCGGCAAATGATTTCTAAGAAGTTCCTTTGTACAACATGAATAATTGCAGTCGGGACTTGAAAAAGATTTTTGTCCAATGTGGGTAAACATGTGAGTTTCTAGATACCTTTTTATAGCGCATGAATAATTATTTTAGTATTTTTTTCAAGAAGAAGAATAGTTGCAGTCAGAACGTAAAAAAGTTTTTTCTCCACTGTGGATAAACATGTGAAGTCAGTACTTGAATATTTGCACTCTGAACATCAAATAGGTTTTACTCTACTATGAACAGCAAGTAACTTCTCAGATATCCCTTTTGAGAACACGAATATTTACAGTCGGGACATAAAAAGGTTTTTCTCCACTATGAATCATACTGCGGATTTTTAAATCACTCTTTTGAGAACTTGTATAACTGCATTTGGATCATGAAAAAGGTTCTACTCCACTATGAATCAGCTTGTGACCCATAGTTGAGTATAGTGTTGCTCCACAGGGAAACGTGAAGAGAATTACTTTCCTCATAGCCTCCTGAGTAGAGCAAATGTAAAAAAAAATATATGGAAAAAAAAGTATCAGATATGTCAACATTGACGGTAATACTAAGTTGTGAATAATTGTTTGAATCGCTTTATATAACATGTGACATCATTGCCTGTACCGGTAACTTTGTCCCGGTGACTAGCTATCACTGGACAGTAGATCCGTCGAGCGGGCTATTTTTGGAACCGGTTCCTATCGGATTTATAAAATCGTCACCAATAATAACTGGGCGAAACCGAATCAAAGGCCGCCCGCAGAGCATAGCAGCAATAACCTGAGGAGCGGGTTTCTAACTGCTAGTGTAGGTATACTATTGGTATGACCGTGTTAAATTGTGAAGATCCAGAAGGAATACCAGGCCGATAATAATTTCCAAATTTTTTATAGCGCCGTTTAGTGATAAAATCAGGTCAAGTGCACTTGATGGTTGGGATTAAAATGTACGCTTATTTGGTTAGGGCATCAAAAAGAGATGATATGACGCGAAGTGATTTGTGGAAAAAGTCAAGTCAAGGAAGTCATGGCATGATCAAATAAACCAAATACTTCAGTTGGACTACGCCAACAGACGGAATAACAGAATTGCACAAGCCAATCATTTTAAGAAGCGCTCGTTTGAATGTATCTCTTACCCCACAGTAGTCCTCCGATACTGTGCACCGCAACGCACCCACGTGACAATTTATGAATGCTATATTTAAAGTAGCTCAAATGCTTTAAATTTTTACCACGAAATTTCCTACATTTTGATTCAATTAAATATCTTAGCCCGAACCCGTACTTTGACATTTTTTTAATAATTTTTTTTCGATCATTAATCTTATTAAAACCACTATAAGTATATCAGAAAAAAATGCACTCTTTTTCGATTTATGAGACGGACTTGTTCCGGGCCATTCCAGTGGGGCGCCCTTTCGTAGCCTCGCGCCCCTAGGCACGTGCTTAGGGATAAAATCACGAAATATCACGAGGGGGGGGGGGAGGTATAGTGAGATTTCATTTTTCCTGATAATATTCTGAAAATTTCACGTGATTTGGGGAGGGGGGGAGGGGGGGAGGGGGGTAGACTAAAACCTCACCACATATCACCAGGGGGGGGGGGGGTTAAAAAGTTGCTAAAAACATCACGTGATTAATGGACGACCCCTAAGGGCGTGTAATAAATAAATAAATAATTTGTACCAGTCTGAAGATGGCTTTAACTAGCTGAAACCGGTTAAATTCAAATAAATTTAAGTTGAAATAAGTTGTATATTTATTATATTACTATAACAAAATAAATAATCAACAATTGCTGATGCCGTCAACAAACATATCATGCCCTTTCTGTGAAACGGACATGAATTTTGTACATTAAAATTGAACATTTTATAAGTTTAGCAATTAAACTTACAGGCAGTCGAAGTGGTCTCGGAATACTGCAAGCATTTCTTCTTCACATCCTGGAGGTCGATATCAATATCCAGGTTCGCCAATCCACCTTTGTCTTCTTCCTGGGACCCTGGCTCCACCTTGATGGAGGCACTTTCTGGGTCAGAAGAATCCATGGCCTTCTGTGATAGTGTTCCGGTTGAATATAATGATGGTAATCAGTCCCACCTTAAAATAAATTAGACCTTTAACAGGACATATAAAAATAAAATACCAAAAGAAAGAAAGAAGTTATCATATTATTATATGGTTATATATTATTATATTATTATGGGCTTATACTTTAGCTTAATCCAGTCCCACCTAAATTATTTAATAGAAATATGGGGAAACACATACATTACGTACTTAAACGACTTACAAATAATACAGAACAAAGTTATTAAAAAACTTTTCAACTACAACCCAGACACTCCCACAAAAACTATACCAGGAAATGAACCTTTTGAAAATAAGAACATTGTACGAATATAACATTTGTCTTTTAATCTACAAAATACAAAATGGACTTATACACACAAACACAACATTTATAAAAACATCACAAGTACACGAACATTATACTAGACAACACAATAAATTGTACACAAATACTGTCAAGACTGAAAGTGGCAAGAGAAGTATTGGTCACGAGGGAGTTCATATATATAATCTCCTTCCAGATAACCTAAAAACGGAAAATAATATAAAAACCTTTAAAAAAAAACTATTTAAACTCAAAATGTTGGAACAAAATTAATAATATTACTTCTTACTACTGTACTATATATGCTCTGTATTTAAGTTAAGAAAGCGAAATATTATGTTTCTTTTAACTTAATAATAATAATAAAAAAAAATATATATATATATATACGAATAGATATAAAAGAGCTTTAAGTAATCACCTTCAGTTGAAAGGAAATATCGAAGGTGATCTGCACAACAATAAAATAATTATCATACACGGTTACTTGACATCGAGCATCAAAAATATCGGGTGAAATGCAGATCCGGGCACCACTTGGAAATTTAATAAAAATGCACTTTCTAGATGAGAAAAGTGTGGAAAAGTTGAATAAAAAAGAAATTAAGGCGCGCTCGGCAAAATTGAGGGAGATACAGCCGTTTAAAGAATGTATGAAATGACACTTCATGAACAGATTCTGTCCGCCATTTGATACTAATTTGTTGGTAGGGATACCAGATACAAGAGCCTAGATACTATACTATTGTAGGGAATAAATAATAAGGCGCGTAGGTACTGGAATGGAGACAAACCATTCAAATCCTGGGATGTTTTTTAAAATAAAGATAACATACACAATCCCGTTAGACAAACCATTTAAAAACGTAGATTGTTTTTTAAAGTAAAGATAATAGGTATTATACACAATCCTGCTAGACAAACCAGTGCCTGAAGTGGCGAGGGATTCGATCGTTCTGAAGTGTGCGTGTAAACGGCGCTTTAGTATACATACGAAGGGGGCACTTTCTTTTCTATCACAAACCATGTTACACAAACCTAGCGTAGCCGCTAAACTACTTGAAAACAGGGATGTTTTTTTGCCGTGACGCGAGTAGGCGCTACGAAGGGGGCACTTTCTTTTCTATCACAAACCATGTTACACAAACCTAGCGTAGCCGCTAAACTACTTGAAAACTGGGATGTTTTTTTGCCGTGACGCGAGTAGGCGCTACGAAGGGGGCACTTTCTTTTCTATCACAAACCATGTTACACAAACCTAGCGTAGCCGCTAAACTACTTGAAAACAGGGATGTTTTTTTGCCGTGACGCGAGTAGGCGCTACGAAGGGGGCACTTTCTTTTCTATCACAAACCATGTTACACAAACCTAGCGTAGCCGCTAAACTACTTGAAAACTGGGATGTTTTTCTTGCCTTGACGCGAGTAGGCGTTATAAAGGGGCACTTTCTTTTGAATCACAAACCATGTTACACAAACCTAGCGTAGCCGCTAGTAATTAAAAATTTTAAAATTATTATTTTTAAATTTTTCAAGTAATTTGTCGGTTTCTAGGGGTTTTTGAGTTTAGTTTAGGGATAAATATTTTTGAGAGTTGGCAACACTGATTTTCTTTTAGGTTAGTGACAAAATGGCAGGTGGACTAACAGTATTGGTTTGCGAAGTGAATTTTTTCTTAACGTAATTGAAAATTAATTACTTATTCAATTTTTTTTTTTATTGCTTTCCGCACTTTTTTTCACCTTCCAGGTTAAAGTTCTCAACTTAAAACGCGGTGAAAACATGGTTTTCTGCCAAAAAAAAGTGGTGCCCGGATCTGCATTCCTCCCAAAATATCAAATGACAGATGGAGAAACGATTACTAAAGTTTATCGGTTGTCATTTGTCATTGTGGGACCGGACCGGGGACGAGACAAGTGAAAAGTCAGATTGATTTAACCATAGATGAAGAACTAAAATATAAACTTTTTGAAGTCAATGACGGTTCCTACTTACTACTTACTACTGTATAACAACGAAAATAAGACTTTGATACGCCCGCGCCTTACGGCGGGTTCAAACTAAAACTATAAACTTAAAATTAAGGAGGAACAAAATTAAAAAGCTACTGATTTAAGAAACGAAACATTTATTCTAGTAGGACACAAAAGGCAGATGTAATTATTAATCTAGTGTTAGTCTTAAAACCACTTAATTAATTAGTCTTAAAATTAAAATGTCTGGTTGCTTAATTCTACGGTAAAGTCTTTATGTAATTGTTCAGAATCTAATCACTTCGGTGGTTAATATAAATAAAATGTTCAGTCACTTCCCTTTGGATGCTGATGATGGAGCCTCCACGTACGAACACAGTCACTAGGCACCTTAAACTTAGTTATCTTTTTTTTTTTTTTCGGAGAGCGTTACAAGGCCCTGGTCGGGTTGCAAAGGCTAATGTTATTTTTTATCCCTGTTCGGGACACTCCGTTGGTGGAGTGGAGCACTACCCCCTAGGCCGGGCAAATGGTGACTGACTCTCGTGTTGAAATTTTTTTAATCCCTGGCGTACATCTTCGGAATTATTTCCATCGGCGGCGGCGGCGGCATTGAGTGTTAAACGAAAAGGTTTATGGCCCTGCGCTCGGCTCGGCGATATTGGGTTTTATTTTATTGTTTTGTGTGTCCTTGCCGACAATATCCGGGCTTTCCAATTTTTATTGCGGTCCCGCTTTGTTTTCGCCGCTCTGTATTCGCCGCTAGCCTAAGCTCCTTGTGTCTACCGCCAACTCCAAACCTTATTGTAGACGGTACCCATTTGTTCAGTTCCGTGAATTTTTGGCATTAAAATACCTAAAGGTATATCAACTTTACCAGCAGTTAAATTGACACACTAGACCCCGGGGACGGCGGGAGAGACAACAGTAGTCTAGTCACAAATTATCATCCGTATCCACACTGGAGAGATTAATGAAAATGCAAATCCAATAGTATTTACATGTTAGCTGTTACATGTTAGCTGTTGCGCCATCTTTTGACATTATAAAGCAGGGTACTCACCTAAAGTGTATGTCATGTATCTGATACTGTATCAATCTGCAAGTGGGTACGGCTCGTCCACGGTAACCGCGTATCAAGCTACGACCTCCCGGATCCGCACTGCTCGTGACGATATCACGCCGACAACATGTCTCAAATGGTGTCTTTTTTCCGTGCCTTTTCGTAGAAAATATTAATAATCGTTTTACACCTTTACCAGTTCCACAACTTTTTTTTATTTTCATTTCCTCTCTCCTGTAGCAAGACAATACGGTGATCATCTTATTTTTACAGTTTTTGCCCGACGTACCCATAGCTTGTCAAATATTTTCCCAAGCATCCACTTTTAGATTTTTTTAATAATTATTATTATCTTTAGGATCCCACAATACCGGAGCATTTTGATAAAGTTCAATTAAATTTAACACGTTTTCATCTGTCCACTCCATGATGAAAACGTTCGTTTGAAGCTCGCCCCTACGTACTCACTACACTGTGCGCCGTGTCGCCGTCCACATGCGCACTGCGAGCCGCCTTTGTGCTCGCAGTGAAACCGCCGTCGGCGGGTCACTGCGAGCACAGTGCGCTCCACAGTCCACGCGCGAGCGGCTCGCAGTAGACTCGTGCCTACGTACTCGCTTGATACAGTATCAGATACGTTACAGGTTACACGGTTAGGTGAGTACCCTGATTTAGCTGTTATACGGTTTTATTAACGATAGTTGCTCAAGACACAAACTTCAATGTAAACCATAAAATATCTCGTAATAATAAGTCTTATATTTATCTATTTACTTTTTTACTTTATCTGTTGTGTAAAAATGTACAACTTTATGGGACGTGTGGGAATGCACTATCCTCCCCACACCCTGGAATAAACATTATTATTATTAATTATTATTTTTAATTGTAAAACTAACGTTTTTAAGACAAGATTTTTTAAGAGGACACGGGTTCAAGTCCCGTTGGCGTCATGTATCTTTTCTCGGAAGATTTTTCAATGTGGATGAGTGTTTCAGGCTGATAATTATTGCTTATAACCAGATTTAAATGTCCGGGTTAAATTTTCCCCCCCAAAAAAAAAAAAAAAAAAAAGAAGGAAAAACTAAACCCTTTCATACACTTCCCCAAATGATCATCTAGTGAATCCACGCTATGCAATTGCACTATATAAGTATTATAAATACAAAACAACACAAGAACAACATGTCAACCTACTAGAGACCAAATGGGAATATAATTCACCGACTCCAGATATTTTCATATCAGAGGGTTCGGCTCGGTGGCATTTCTAATTGAACCTATAAATCCTACTGATCCCTCAATATAAATATTTAAAAAATCTTTTGTAATCCTACATGTATTTAAAATTACTGCTTTTTGCATTTTTATATACAAATTCTTTGACAAATCTAATATTTTTAAATTTTGAATCATATTCCTAGGTATTATGCCAGTGGCCGAAATAACAAATGGCAAATAATAAATAATAATTTTTATATTATTATTATTATTTTTTTTTTATAACGCACCAGATTTAAATGTCCGGGTTAAATTTTCCCCCACAAAAAAAAAAAAAAAAAAAAAAAAAAAAGAAGGAAAAACTAAACCCTTTCATACACTTCCCCAAATGATCATCTAGTGAATCCACGCTATGCAATTGCACTATAAGTATTATAAATACAAAACAATACAAGAACAACATGTCAACCTACTAGAGACCAAATGGGAATATAATTCACCGACTCCAGATATTTTCATATCAGAGGGTTCGGCTCTGTGGCATTTCTAATTGAACCTATAAATCCTACTGATCCCTCAATATAAATATTTAAAAAATTATTATATTATATTATTATATTATATTATATTATTATATTATATTATATTATATAATAATAATAATAATAATTATTATTATTATTACAATAATGTAAATTGCCAACTAACTAACCATCATGCCGTTTCCCCGCAGAGGTAGGCAGAGAGGACGGACCACCAAACAACTCGGTCTTGGCACACACTCTTTGCCTCACATTCATACATTACTTTTGACATGGCTCGACTGAAGTATCTGATTCACTTTCGCATGCCATGTCTTCCTCGGGCGTCCCCGATTTCTTCTACCATTCACATTTGCGTAGTATATTCTTCTTATACTACTTTCGTCGTTCATTCGCTCTATGTGCCCAAACCATCTGAGGGTTCCTTTCTTAATTTTGACTATTCATGTTCTGATAGAGGACATTTAAAAAAACACACGAGGATTCACACCGGAGAAAAACATTTTTCATGTTCTAAGTGCGAAAAATCATATTTACGAAAGAGAGATTATAATCTTCACGTTCGAACTCACACAGGAGAAAAACCTTTTTCTTGTACCGACAGTGACTATTCAAGTTCTTATAGGGGAAATTTAAATACGCATATGCGGGTTCGTAGTGAAGTAAAACCTTTTTCATGTCTGCCTGTAACTATTCATGTTCTCAAAAGAGAAGTTTGATAAAACATGTGTTGACTCACAGTGGAATGAAACCTTTTTCTTGTACCGACTGTGACTATTCATGTTCTGATAGGGGATATTTAAAGGAACATAATATGAGGATTCATACCGGAGAAAACCTCACTCATGTACTGACTGTCACTATTCATGTTCTCGAAAGGGAAGTTTTAAAGTACATATCCGGACTCACAGTGGAGAAAAACCTTACTCATGTACCGATTGTGGCTATTTGTGTTTTCAAAAGGGTAGTTTAAACATGCACATGCGGACCCACAGTAGAAAATTGCCCCAATAAGACACCTGTTGACTCATTCACATAATGTACTTGCTCAAAACCAGCGAATTATTGGTTTCAAAGATCTGATGTAACACGAAGGTTTCACCAGTATTTAAAATAACATCTGCAATGATTTGTTGAAATGGCGGAAACTTTTCAAACTTTTTTTTTCTGAAAATCAGTGTAAAAGAATTAATAAATACTTTGGCTTTAGTCGTATTTGGGGACTAGATCCCAATACCCGGGTACCTTTTCCGCAACTCCTTCCCTTCCCCACTACCTTCAGCCTCATAACATACCAAAATTGGGAATGCCATAGTCTCACTGACTTCAGACGGATGGAAGCAGTTGGGACTCTTGTATCATATTCAGAAAAAAAAAGTTATGTTATATACAAGCAGGAACCTTCAGCGGTTTTTTGCTAACATAGGTTTAACTACAGTTCAAAAAAATATTATTAGTCGGCGAGATGAGATGAAAAAGTTGCGTGGAGGTAAAATAACCCATACATTTTAACGCTCTTTGTCGTCGATCACATTCATGCTTCATCTCGTAGGTATAATTCGCAATTTAATAATTTTCCATTTAGGAGGCGGGCTTGGGTACCGCCGCCCCGAGAGCCATTCACTACACATAACCAACACCTCTGCCATAGATCACCTCAAGTGGCTTGCTACGTTTGTTGACTTAGCAGGGGTTCCCGGGTTCTTGGAGTAAGGTATATCTTTTGCCTTGGGATACCTTGGTGGAGGGAGACCTTTCGATCTCTCCAGTTGGACTCTCTCGGAACATCATCTTGTACCGCAGTAGGAGAGATATATCCATACGTCCGTCGTTCCTGGACACACTGACCCCCAGATTTCTACCCACCCCTCACACCATATTCTTTCGCAGAACTTCCTCTCCTTCCTTTCCTAAAAATACCCTCCACATAGCATCCCCAAAAATGACATTGGCCCTGAGGGAAAATATTTTCTTTAGAGCCTCCTGTGTGGAGCTAATGTATAAAATAAATTTACTTATTTTTGTAAAAATTATTCGAAAATAGTAATTTCACGAAGTAACGCCATAAATAATCCCTCTGTAGAAAAAAATTGCATAGTAGGTACATATGTTTAAGAAATTATAAAATTATTGCACAGTTCGGTCATTTAACATGCCATTAATATGAAAAAAATCACATTGTTTCTTTTAATGATACTTAACTCAAATGCCTAGAGTTTTTTTTAAGCGAGTCGTGTTTTATAAATTTTTTCAGAACAATCGCTTACGTGTATTAATTGCAAAGCACAAAGCAGTGAAAGCGCTGAGCAAAAATAGCATATTTCAGTTGATTTAGGTACCAATACCGCGTCTGGCTTATTTTCGTTTTTGGACTGTATGAGGGTACAGGTGTGGGGAAAACTTGAAATTACATGTGTTCAATCCTGCGTCCGTATACCGGACGCAGAGTGACGGTCGGACGCAGGATTGAATGAAAGTGGACCATTAGAAAACGCAGCAATGATAGCGGGATATATATAATCTGCTAGTGACATTTCTTCAACACATTGGATTTCGCCTTTTACGTAAGTAGCTTGAATTGACTGTGTTATACCGAAGATCGTGTTAGGTGCCAGTTTAATTTTAAAAATACCCAATGAATGCTCTTTTCAACCCATAAGTTTGTAATGTACAATATTTGCGATGTAAGAAAGAGATATATCAAGTTAACACGCGTCGGACGAGAATACTTCCTCAGACGTATTATTTGTACCTTTCTCTTATGTTTGCCACATTGTTCCTTTTAAAAAACAACCTTTTATCGACTACGACTCGCATGTACAAACTAAGTGCGAGAAAATTAACTTATTTTCCAAAAAAATAATATTTGAAAAGTGAAATAGATCGTTCCTTTCGGACTCCAATTGAAATTCGAGCTACGTCACGAGCTTGCGAGGGTTCCGGTGGGATTTAATTTCCGAAAAAGGCCTGTATTGCATGGACAAACAGTTTTGTGTAATATATGTACGTTTTGTTTTACATTAGCCTTGAGCAAAATAATTTCACTTAGGGCCTATGTCATCTTAGGGGTTGCTGTGTGGTGGGTTTTTTAAGGAAAGAAGGTAGAAAAAGTTCTGTTAAGGAAATGGGTATGAGGGGTGGTAGGAATCTGGGGTTCAGTGTGTCCAGGAGTGACGGACAAATGAAATCATCCCTTCAACTGCGGTGCAAGTCGATGGGTCGAGGGATTCTGGCTGGAGAGGTGAAAAGCCCTCTTCAACCTGTCTGTCTCGCTCTGGCCCGTTACGCAGCAGGTTGGTAGACAAATAGGCCGCCAAGACCTTGAAAAACCTCATCCCATGAACCCGGGCACCCCTGCTAAGTCACCAAACGTAGCGAACCACTTGGGGTGACCTATGGCAGAGGTTTTGGTTATTCAATAAATGGTTTCCCGGGCGGCGGTACCCATACCCACCTACCAAAATGCATTTATGTTCCATATTCTCGGGTTAAGCTCGTCAAAACTCATCAAGAAGAGTAGGAACTAGTAATATATTTACTTATTTAAAAATCTAATATACTGGCAGCACCGGTTACAAACTGACAGTAGCATACATGTAAATATCTATGGACATATGGACAGTGACAGTAGTAACTTGGCATTTATAGCCGGTTCACACGATTCAATTTTAGTTGATCAACTCGACACTTGAAAGCATATTGACAGGTGTGAACCTTCTTTCAACAAAGTTGAACAAGTTTTTTGTTGACCAACTAAAGTTGATAGCCCGTCTACTTTTGACGTTCGAGTATGACCGCGCCATCTTGGTTACCATAGTTACTCGCGGGCACAAGTAGACGTCAAACATTTATGTCAATATTCTTATACATTCCTAGTTTCTACCGTCATGGAATCCGTTTCAACGAAAAAATATCTGAAATGGTCGGATGATTTGATGTTGGGATTTATGCATCCCTGTCTTTGGGATCAAAAGCAAGAAGTGTACAAAAATAGAAATGCCCGTGATACTGCAATAAATAATATGTGTTTCATTTACACTACCTACCCAATATATTATGATAATGACAGAAAATAGCCGTAAATATTCTGAGACATGCGTCACCATTAATACGCATAAATTAAAAGAAAAAACAATTTGTACAAATCTAATAACTACCTATGTCAAACTTTGACGTTTGGCGTTGTCGTTTTTAGGTTATGGTAAAGCTAACTTTAACGAAATATGCATTATTTCCTTGCTTCTCCGGTTACTGTAGTTAGTAGTAATTATTATTAATTTAAACATATCTGAAAAATTTTATCGCCAATTTTGGAAAGCAGCTCATCAAATTGTTTTTCTGTCATCCTCAAGTGATTTCTATATCCTCCGGAGTCTTCTAGGGCCATCTCTTTCAAAATTGTGTTGAATGCGCCTAATTCACTCCTTCTCATGATCCATTTTCTCGCCCAAATACGACGTTTTTCATGCTTTTCCATAATCTCGAGCTCGTCTCGCAGAACATCGGAAGTTAGAGAGACGCACGCACTGACAATTTCAGTTGACGCCATCTTGAATGTCAAATTCGGTTCTACTTAAATTGAAACGTGTGAACATAATCTTGTTCAACTTTTTACGTTTAATAAAAGTGGATCAACAAAAATCGAAACGTCTGAACGCGCCCTTAGGAGGGCACCAGCGCTCTTGATTACGAAACAAGGTAAAAAACTTTAAAAACTTTAGATTGTCTATTCAACACCTGAACATTTCATTTCTCGGTATTTTTTTGGGATTGGTGTCCATGATTATTACGAATAATTTTTAGAAAAAAACTTTAGATTCGCCGTGATCACTATAAAAGGAAACTTATTGCATCACGGCTGGCGGAAAATAATGCATTTTAAATTTCAATGTCGTTAAATAAAATTTCACTTCGCGAACCGATCTACGACAGCCCTCCCGCTGCCGCCCGCCATTCTGTCACTACTGTCACTGTTATGTTGTTGGTATCCCTGTAATTAGGCTACGTCTGCACAGGCAGGCGGCTGGCTTAGCGCCTAGAGCAGGGGTGGGGAACCTTTTCAGCGTCGCGGGCCATTTGGATGTTCATACTTTAACCTGCGGGCCGCACTCCCAATTTCAGCCTCGGAGGGGGGGGGGGGGGGGGGGTGAGCCACATTCAAATCAAAGAACTGGTTTTACCGTAACTAATTTTAAAAATAGTTACGTAACTGCCAACACTCTTTGATTATAGCTACACTCAGAACATACAAATGGTTTTCCTAAAATTCTGGCTGCATACAGTCTGCAACCAGAATTTTAAAACTGCAGAAAGGTTTCCGTCAAAATACATCAGCAGATGAAATCACAACTGACATTTTTTGTTGCATTCTGAAGACGGAACTAGTTTCAATTTAGATTAAATTTGCATGCGGGGAATTAAAACTACACTTTGAACATGAAAATGGCTTTCCTCTAATTCTGGCAGCATAAAGTAAGAAAGTAGAATTTTATAAATGCACTTCCACCATAAGAAATGCGTCAGCAAATGAAATAACACCTGATCTGTTTTTGTAGCATTCTTAACACAGAACTGGTTTTAATTACAGATTAAATCTGTACGCGGGAATTCACTTAGAACGCGATATTGCTTTCTTCCAATACTGGCAGCAACTACAAATTTATAACTGTATATTTATGCACTTCACACATTTAGATTTATGCACTTAACTCACGAGAATGGTTTCTTATGAAACGCGTTAGCGAGATAAAACCCCACCTGAAATTTTTTCGTTGCATCCTAAACACAACTGATTTTAATTATAAAGTGAGTTTGTACGCGGGGAATTAAAACTCCACTCAGAACATTAAAATGACTTTCCTCCAATGCTGGCAACACAAAGAACGCAACTATAATTTTATAAATGCACTTCTAACACGAGGAATGCGTCAAAAAATTAAACCTCACCTGAAATTTTTTTCGTTGCATTCTAAACACAGAACTGTTTTCAGTTATAGGATGAATCTATACGCGGAGACTTAAAATTACTGAGTGTAGCCATTTTACTTGAGTTTATACAAATGGCTTTTCTCTAATACTGGAAGCAAAAATGCAACTATAATTTTAAAAGTTTACTTCCAAAACGAGAACGGGTTTCTACAAAATGCGTAAGCAGACGAAACCACACGTAGAATTTTTTCATTGAATTTTTTCACGGAATTTTTTCATCGCATTTGCACACAAAACTATTTTTTTCCGTCAGAGCGAATTGGATTGTGAGTCCCCAGTTTTAATTAATACTGCACCTAGAACAACAAAATGGTTTTACCTTCGAAATGCGCTATGGTTAGCAGCTGAATCCAACACAGGAATTTGCATTGTGAACACAATATTGGTTTTACATTCGATGGTTCGACGTTGAACGGTGTAGCAAATATGTTGAAATCCGTGTGCTCTATTTTCACGTCCTTAAATCGTTCATTAATGCGTATTCAAACGACGTAGAAGGCTTTTGTCCTTGCAATGTTGGAAAATGCGTTGTGTTACTTTCGAGTTACTTTCCACAGCCTTAATTTAGTTTCAAATGATTTCACGTGTCACTCAGCTTCAACTTTTCTTTTCTTTGTAGTTGTCATTAATAGGATTTAATTGATTCATTATCCACTTTACTTCCGCAACGTCGACTAGAAAATAATTTTTACGACAGACTGCCTGAGATTCCTCTCCGAATAGAGTTACTATCAATCCTGATACATCGGGACTTTCCCGTTCAAGAAAATTAAAAGTTCCGACGGAATTTCACTATCGTTTCACAATAACAAATTAAAATAAAAGTAAAATGGGAGGTTTTATCACGTTTTCATTGGTATTTAAATAATTTGCAAGTAACAATTTTGTAATAACGTCTTAAAAATGTATCTGAAACACCGTAAAAACCCCATTTCGTTCTGTGTAGTTTTTTGTGGTTCTTTCAGCAGGTCGCACCAAAAGTGCCCGCGGGCCGCACCAAAAGGCCTCGCGGGCCGCAGATTCCCCACCCCTGGCCTAGAGCCTAGTAGCAAAAAACCAACACGTCGGTTTTCCTGGATACACGCTAAGCGGCTTTAAGGTGACTCGCTAGTGATGTTTTTTTTAAATAAAGATAATATACACAAGCCCGCTACACAAACCCTGCGTAGCCAAACAAACCATTCAAAAACGTAGGCTGTTTTTTAAAGTAAAGATAACATACACAAGCCCGCTACACAAACCCTGCGTAGCCAAACAAACCAATCAAAACGTAGGCTGTTTTTTAAAGTGAAAATAACATACACAAGCCCGCTACACAAACCCTGCGTAGCCAAACAAACCATTCAAAACCTAGGCTGTTTTTTAAAGTAAAGGTAACATACACAAGCATTATAAGGCGCGTAATTATGAAAAACTGATTTATAATGTTAACAAACCTCTATTCGTATATATTTATTATAACCATAAAATAACGATTGGCTATAAGTTACAATAAAAAAAGTTACAAGTTACAGTAAAATAAAAAAAAAAACATGCGTACTAAGCCAGCCGCCTGCCTGTGCGGACGTAGCCTAATTACGCGCCCATCGTGTATCCCACGAAGTCTGCTACAATCGTATCTAGTTCTCGTTTGTGTGAGGTCAAGGATACCAACAACATAACAGTGACAGCAGACAGAATGGCGGGCGGCAACGGGCGGGCTGTCGTAGATCGTTTCGCGAAGTGAAATTTTATTTAACGACATTGAAAATTAAAATGCTTTATTTTCCGCCAGCCGTGATGCAATAAGTTTCCTTTTATAGTGATTAAGGCGAATCTAAAGTTTTTTTCTAAAAATTATTCGTAATAGCCATGAACACTAATCCCAAATATTTACCCATTTCTCAATATAACTTGGCCAAAGATCCGTATGAAATATATTTAAGGGTGATTTAGTTTAGCGCCAAGGCCTTGGATATAATATTCCAACTACTTATAGCTTTTTTATATTAGCAAATGTGACTAATTCATTTATTGTTGCAGTTCTTATTTATTTTAAGCCGGTATCAACCACCATCAACTATTTTCCCAGTAGTACAATGGATTTTCCAAACCCAGAAATTGTTTTCATCAAAATAGAACCAGAGTCCCAAGAAGAATGCGGGGATGAAATGTCGTATACAGATAAAGGTATTGATGTCAAATATGTCGAGAAAGAACCTCAAAAGTATGCAGAGACTTCTTCGGAAGGCTTTCTGACTGCCAGTAAGTTTATGAAAATGGTTCAATGTTAAATTTAGACGATCGATTATACCACAGGAAGGACAATAATAATTTCTTGTGTACACCTGATTTAGCTACTAACAAATTTTTCAAACAAACTAAAATTTTGTTACGAGCCCGAAATACTTCAACAAACTGATTTATTCTTATTTTAATCAAAAGGCACAAAATATATCTAGAACGGATACGTGCTGCTTCATATATTTGTATTTTGAATTATAAAATATAGGCCATTAAAGATTTCACTGCTTACACATTTTTTTTTTAAATGAGATAAAGACAGTGGCTTTCCTCTCCTTTTGAATCTTTTGAAGAGTGCAAAATTTCATCAAACTCGGAAAAAACTGTAGATTTAAATGCAACTTAAAAACACCCACCACAGACATTCTTATTATGCAAATATATGTTTTTATTCCCTTTTTGAACCGCCATAAATAAGGCGCGAGCGGCAAGGCATTGAATATAAACATAATGCCGATTTAATATTTTTTTATGTTTATGGACAAAAAGCAGTAAGGTCTTTTAAGGCAAGTTTCCTAATATTTATTTTATGAAATTTTCGATTTCAGTAATTTATTTTGGTAATATAAAGAAAATATTTCACTAAAAATCCATTCATTTGAATGAAACCAACTTCCAGGACTCTCATGTCACTCATACCGCTGTGAGGCGCTGGTGTAACATACTGCCGTCAGAATTTAGAGGAAAGTTGAATTGTCTTTATTTTAGGGTATTTGCTTTAACTCATCCCTTAGTCTGTAATTTAACCTCTATTTCTATGTCGTTTCTAAATGTTTACAATTTTACGTTGATAATAATATTATTAAATAATGATTTGATTTAATTTTCTCCAGTACATACTTCCCCCAAAAGAGACCAAATTCCTAAATGAAATTTTCCGGTACATACTTCCCATTAAAGAGACGAAAGACCCTAAAAAAGACGTGATTCGTTGTTTCATTATTCCAGGTATCATCAATGTAGACGCTGTTACTATCAAGGCAGAACCAAAACCCCGAGGAGATGAAGGAGGCGAAATTCATTTTACTGAAATAAACATAGATCTCCATGATATTAAAGAGGAATGTTTAGAGCAATCTGAAAGAATTGTCAAGACGTCAGGTAAATCTAGTGTTTGAATCCATAAATCATGCTTCCTTATGCAGTTTTACGATAATATATAAGATACTTATCAAGCTTTGTCTGTTTCTTTTTCAGACCTAATTACAGACCTGAAGACGTATTCTGGAAAATTGCCTTATTCTTCATATTCCCAAAAGAAAGTTTGACATCACATTTTGACCGAGAGTGAAGAAAAACCTTTTTCGTGTTCTAATTGCAAAAAATCATTTATTCGAAAAGCAGAATTGATTCATCACATTCGGACTCACACGGGAGAAAAACTTTTTTCTTGTACCGAATGTTACTATTCATGTTCTCATAGGGGAAATTTAAAGAAACACTCGATGACTCACAGTGGAGAAAAACCTTTTTCATGTACCAACTGTGACTATTCATGTTCTCATAGGGGAAATTTGAAGAAACACATGATGACTCACAGCGGAATAAAGCCTTATTTATGCACCGACTGCGAATTTTCATGTTCTCGTAAGGAAAGTTTAAAAGTACACATGCGAACTCACAGTGGAGAAAAGCCTTATTCATGTACCGACTGTGACTATTCATTTTCTGAAAGGGGAAGCTTAAAGAAACACATGTTGACTCACAGCGCAGAAAAACTTTATTCGTGTACTGATTGTGACTATTCATGCTCTCGCAGGGAAAGTTTAAAAGTTCACATGCGAACTCATAGTGGAGAAAAACCTTTTTCATGTACCGACTGTAACTATTCATGTTCTCGTACGGGAAGTTTCAAAATACACATGCGTACTCACAGTGGAGAAAAACCTTATGCATGTACCGACTGTGACTATTCATGTTCTCAAAGGGGAAGTTTAAAAGTACATAGGCGGACTCACAGTGGAGAAAAACCTTACTCATGTACCGATTGTGACTATTCGTGTTCTCGAAAAGGAAATTTAAACATGCACATGCGGACTCACAGTTGAAAAGTGTCTTTCTTAGACTCTTGTTGACTCAATCATATAATGTTCTTGCCATAGACATATGAATATTAATAGACCTGCCCTAAGCGATAAGAGCGTATTATTTCCCCCTCCCCACACCGGTTCCATTGGAACCGGCTGGGATTGAGTATGGCTTCGCGTGAATCTAAAAAATGTGATGTCATCATTCTTCTGCAAGCCAGCGTCGAGCACTCATCGGTGCATTTTACGAAATAACACGGCAAAAATAGTGGCTTGTGTTTTGAAAACGTGTAAAAATAGAAGTGAAAAAGAGAATTAACCCAATTGTCGTATTACATTCCATAGGAAAGCATTATTTTACTTTATTATAAGCTTATTCAGATCACATAATATGGTCGTTTTTGTAACACACACATCACTCGAGACACATGGCGTGTACTCGTCGCTGTTTTGTGGGGTAAGTAAATTATGAAACATTTGTAAAAGTGTCTTAACTAAATACGTCAACAAAATATTGGACTATGAAAATAGGCGAACTTTACTTTGCTGTATTTGGAATTTGAAAATTTGTTCATTTCGCGGCGAGCAATTCGCGCTCCCATGTAAAAAGGTCTATTCATTAAAGAGCAGAGTTTACTTTTAAGAACTAAATGGTGATATTATAATGCGAGATGCCCATATACTCTCAGATTGAGTTATTGACGAATCACATACCACCGAATTCATCTTCCCGCTCCGCGTCCCGCTGTAGTTGGTTTCTTCCCCTCACCTTTAAGTTCTGGTCTATTAATATTCATATGTCTATGGTTCTTGCTCAAAACAAGCTGATTTTTTGCCTCAAAGATCTGATGTAACACGAAGGTTTCACCAGTATACAAAATTACCATCTGTAATAATTTGTTGAAGTGGTGGAAGCTTTCATCCTTATTATATTTTGTATTCAGTGTAAAATAATTGATTTGTTTCCCTTTGAAATTGAAGTAACTAATATGTACCTCCACAATTCTTATCACATATAATAATCATGTTGAGATAAAACAATTACCTTCTTTGATTATAACCACCTTTTTTTTCAATATATCACGACCGACCGGTTTCTGTCAACCTTTCCCATACTATGCTAAAAATACTCACGACTTCTTTTAACGCGGAGTTACTGTATGTGGTTTTGGATTTTATAATGCATTTTTCAAAAATATAGTTGCAAACCATTATTCATATGCTTAAATTAATTTAATATAAATAAATAAAACATTGGTTTTGTTTGATAAAAAAATAATCTTTCATTGAATAATACGCACGTGTTAGTGGAATGTGGCAGGGAAAATGACGGGGAGTGGATTTGGGCTGCGGACCGTTGCAAATACAGATGGTCAAAAGTACATATTATTTTCCACATGTCCTTCATCGATTTTAAGCGTGAAATATCACTTTTGTTTTAATTTGTACCTTAAATGTAAATGTATTTATGACATTTATATCGCTTTTTCGGTGTTTTGGTTTCCACACTGTTTTTGCAAATAAAAAAATAAATAAAAGCGATTCTGTTTTGAAAAACAAACATTTTATCCATACTCTTTTTATTTTTATTTTGTTGCACTAGCAGTAGTCCAACAAAACAGATAATGATTGTAACAAGGGGGCGTTCAAGTATTACGTAACGCAATTTTTGAAGATTTTGGACCCCCCCTGTAACGCGCCGTAACATTTTCCTTTACCCCCCCACCCCCCCATAAACGTGACGTAACACCCAAGTGAAAATGTTTACCGGAAAGTCACAATTAAGTTGTGCAACGCACAGAAATGTCATTCAAATACCTTTTTTCTTGATTAAATCGCGTTTGCGGAAACAAATAAATAAAACTCACGATACTTGCTAATATTGTTCATTTTATTCATTCAAATTGCTATTTATAAAAAAAAATGGAAATTATTATAATTTTTATGGGCCTTGTATTCCTTCCGGATTTCCACAATTTAACACTGTCTTATTATATACCTACATGGTTTTACAACACGTACTTTTTTTACATTAGCTGCACTAAAGAGGCCCTAAGAAGGTAATTTTCCTATTTTTTCCCCGTGGAGCAACACTTTACTCCACTATGATTCACGAGCTGACTCATAGTGGAATAAAACCTTTTTCATGTTCCGAATGCAGTTATACAAGTTATCAAAGGGGAAGATTTAAAAATTCACAGTATGATTCACAGAAGGGAAAAACCTTTTTCATGTCCTGACTGCAACTATTTGTGTCCTCAAAATGAATATCTAAAAAGTCACTTGCTAACTCATAGTGGAGAAAAACCTTTTTCGTGTTCCGACTGCAGCTATTCATGTACTACGAAGATAAATCTAAAAATCACATGCTTACAAACAGCGGAGAAAGACCTTTTTCATGTTCTGACTGCAACTATTCCTCTTCTCGAAAAATTAACTAAAACGGCACTTGCTAACTCACATTGACGAAAAACCTTTTTCTTGTTCCGACTGCGACTATTCATATGCTACACAACGGTTTCCAAAAAATTACATGCTTACCCACACCGGACAAAAACCTTTATCATGTCCCGACTGCAATTATTCATGTTGTACAAAGGAACTTCTTAGAAATCATTTGCTTACTCCAAGTGACAAAACGTTTTACATGTTTCCACTGTGACTATCCATGTTCTACAAGGCACTGTTCAAAACACAGCAGACCAAAACCATTTTCCTGTCCGGAATAAAGTTATACAAGTTCTCAAAAGAACAATTTAAAAATCCACCGAATGATTCACAGAAGAGAAAAACCATTTTAATGTCCTGACTGCAACCATTCATGTTCTGAAAAGGGATATTTAAGAAGTCACTTGCTGACTCGACTGAGTGGAGAACAACCTCGTTCATGTTTCGACTGCAACTATTCAAGTACTACGAAGAGAAATCTTAAAATCACATGTTTACCCACAGTGGAGAAAAACCCAACGTCCTGACTACAACTATTGTTCTTCCCGAAAATAATAACTTAAACTAAACGGCAGATGCTAACTCATACCGATGAAAAACCTTTTTCCTGTCCCGACTGCAATTATTTATGTTGTACAAAGGAAATTCTTAGAAATCATTTGCTGACTTACAGTGATATTAAACCTCTTACATGTTTCTACTGCGACTATTCATTTTCTAACAAGAGGCACCAAAAAATCACATGTTTACCTACAGGAGACCAAACCATCTTCTTGTCCCGAATGCAGTTATTCAAGTTTTCAAAAGGAGATTTAAAAATGCACAGCGTGATTCACAGTGAAGAAAAACCTTTTTCATGTTCTGAGTATGACTTGACATGTACTACGAAAAATATCTATATGTAATATTATTATATTTAAGCAGTAAACTAACCTGAGTGTAATAATTAAAAAGCATTGTTCTAACTAAAAACTCTCGTATAACATCATTCCTATGTTATGTTCCATAAATTTTTTATTATTTATTTTATTTTTTTATTTTACTATTTATCAAATTTCATTTTCATTTTTTTGGTTTCGCTGCGCTGGCAAGTCAGCATGAGAACCTGTATAGGCCAATAACAGCTGATGATGTAAATCTCCCGTTTTTCAGGACATTATATTACCTTGAAACTCACTTTAACAACACTGACTACAGAAATTTGTGTTTATGTGTATTTCGTGTTTAGAACACTAACGACTACTGACAACTAAAAAAAAATGACGCACAATACAGTCGAGGAATTAATTCACCGTACAACACAAACGAAAGGGATTGCCAACTCGGAAGATTTTAATTCCCTTTTTATATATGAATAAAGAAAAACATGTTACGTAACGCGTTGTTCGAACCCCCCCACCCAGTAACGCACCGTAACGTTTCACAAAACCCCCCCTCCCCCCCTCAGTGCGTTACGCAATACTTGAACGGCCCCCAAGTAGTTATATTTATTTCGTAACACTTTTTGGACAGAAAATTAGGAAATAAAAAGTTACAAGAGATGTAAACCCAATAAGTACTTAAAACATATTCAAAATAAAATTTGTACACAATTTTTTATTTACGTAACATTGTTTAATTTTTGCTTATAGGCAGCATGGAAAAAACATACAATAAAAACAATACTTCGTATGCGTTACAATAATATTTCTCCATAGATTATATATGACAGAAATATTATGTATTTATTTTAATTATGACAGGATTATAAGAGGAAAAACTTTACATAGCATACTGACGGGAATATAGATGGCAGGAATTTAAAAAAAAAAAACACGTTGGATACTGATTTGTACGTATCATTCGCTGAAGATAATTTCAAAAACTCTCCTATAACATACGAAACAAACACAGAAAATATAAAGGTAACGGTCGCAACCAGTAGCGTAGAGAGGGGGGGGCGGAGGGGGCGGACCGCCCCGGGTGCCACCCGAGGAGGGGGTGACACTCGAACGTAGAGAAAAAACTTACGAAAGTGCAAAATTGCCGTAAAAAATATTTTACACGTTAACACTGACTGTTATTTTGCCCTATGGCTTGGTTGGTCGGGGATTCCCGAAAAATGCTTTTTTTGTTCCTAGCTCAGTCGGGGATTTCCCTGAAATATTCCTTATGTCATTCTAATTTCGTTCGTATATTGTGATTAACGTAGACTCGTGAGTGCATTGTTATCTATGGACTGACGTGAATTAGTGAAGAAGTTATTATTGTGTTAGCGTGTTTATTAGTGCTGAAAGACCAGTTTGAAAAACAAGGTAGGTATGAAGGTAGGTAGGTACAAGCGCATGAATAGTTACAGTCGGGACAAGAAAAAGGTTTTTCATCACTGTGAGTTAGCAAGTGCCGTTTTAGTTATTTTTCGGGAATAAGAATAGTTGCAGTCAGGACATGAAATAGGTTTTTTTCCACTGTCGGTAAACGTGTGATTTTTAGATTTCTCTTCATAGTACATGAATAGTTGCAGTTGGAACATGAAAAAGGTTTTTCTCCACACTGAGTCAGCAACTGACTTCTTATGTGTCCCTTTTGAGAACACAATCAGGACATGAAAAAGTTTTTCTCTTCTGTGAATCATACTGTGGACTTTTAAATCTTCGTTTTGAGGACTTGTATAACTGCATTCAGATTATGAAAAAGGTTTTACTCCACTCTTAGTAAGCTTATGAATCATCTTATATAGTATTGTTCACTTTTGAAAACTCACTTTTTTTTCAGCCATTTCTGACACCCGTTTCATACAAAACGACTGATACAGAATTGAAGTGCGACCCTGGCGACGGAAACTGTAATCTCTCACTATTCGACGAAGGAATTCGGCCCGGGTTATGTTTTCCGCCGACAGGTTCGCCAGTCGAAAGACGAAAATCCATTTCGGAAGCAAACGTGTCAAAAAGTTCATACAAATCTCCGTTCCAGTTTTGGTGACGCGATAACGGACTCTTCTCCCCCACATCGCGTACCACCTTATGGCGTATTTTCGCTTGAAAATGCAAAGACGCTTAAGCCCTCTTACTTTCCAGCCCAGGCCTCGGCCCCGCAGGCGATAATAGACGGTCGCTTCCTCGAGTTTGGAACGTTTCAAGGTTCATTTTTGCGAGTCAGAACCTGTTGGGAAAGGTCAGTACGGTCGCGTCTGACACATCACATTGTATAGCCTACAGAAATGTCGGCATTTTTGTTGTCCGTTCTACAGCAAACAGATTTGCCGTCCCAAAACCGATCTTGATTAAATTTTTTTAGTAAAATAATGTCCCCTAGAGTTTTTAGAACTTTAATTGACCGTCGTGTATATCATTTTTCACAAAAACATCGTCGTAATATTCGTTTGAAAACTGACATTTGCAAAAAACAACATAAAAGTCGAGTATTGAAACTAATCTTTAAAATTATGTACTGTTTTCATGGCGCCGCCAGTCGACAGGACATAGAATTAAAGCATTTCATTAGAAAAAATTCAAAGATAGACCAAAATTCAAATTCGAACGCGAACAAAATTGGAGTGTTATAAATTGGCGTTGTTGACACCTTTAAAAATAGAATTTCATCATTTTTTTTTTTCAATTATTTATTTGGCTTTCACCCATTAAGGGTGATCTTGGCCATGTATTAAAGTAAGTTACATATTATTAAAATTATTTACATTTCCAGATTTTTTTTTTGTAAATTAGTTACATTATCAATTTTTTTAAATTATTTACATTTTCAGATTTTTTTAAAATTAGGTACATAATCAGTTTTTTTAAATTAGTTACATTTTCTTTCATTTTTTTAAATTAATTACATTTATGGAATAGATAAATTATATTAGAAAACATAGACGATGGGCCAAGACAAACATTCATATGATTATACAAGTTGTACTAACATACTGAGTTGGTATTAGTAGTAATTACAAAATTGTAGAGTAGGAAGATGTACAGGTTCCCAAAAATAGGAACCGATACAACTGCACATACAGAGTAACACATAGAGTTGGTATTAATAGTAATTACAAAATTGAAGAGTAGGAAGATGTACAGGTTCCCAAAAATAGGAACTTGTACATCTTCCATACTTCCATCTTCATACAGAGTAACACACAGAGTTGGTATTAATAGTAATTACAAAATTGAAGAGTAGGAAGATGTGCAGGTTCCCAAAAATAGAAACCTGTACATCTTCCATACTTCCATCTTCGTACAGAGTAACACACAGAGTTCATATAAATAGTCATTACAAAATTGTAGAGTAGGAAGATGTACAGATTCCCAAAAAAAGGAACCTGTGCAACTGTACATAATAACACTGCAAGAAACAAATGTATACATATGGAAGAGAAAGAAATGAGATTGATGCTTAAATATTGAGGCCATTTTTGTAAATAAATTTTGCTAACAAATAGTGAATTTCAGAAGAGTTGAGACTAAGAAGGCAGGGTACACTGGTAGGGAATTCAATTTTAAGTTTTAACAATTCAGGTATGAAGTTTGGAAATTGGTCATTGATAGGACACTCAAAAAAATTGTGGTCTAAAGTATCCTCTGAACCACAATCACAATAAGGCGAATTGACTATGTGGAATCTGGCGAGATGGCTAAGACAACAAGTATGACCTAAACGCATTCGAATAATGGAAGAGATGTATTTTTTAGGCATGGAAGTGTATTTGTGAAACCAGGGCTTGACAGGAATAGAAGGTTGAATTAAAGAGTACTGGTGACCTTTTAACAGAGAGGATGATTTCCATTCAGAGGACCATTGGCGTTGTAACTTATTTTTTAAAATAGGAAAATAGTCTCTAACAGGAATAGGAATACTACTTAATGGACCATGGACAATGGATTCCTTAGCAATAGAATCAGCCTTTTCATTTCCAACAATGCCAAGGTGTCCTGGGATCCAGGCCAAGACCACTGACACGTGAGCCAGCGACAAGGAATACAGGAGGTCTCTAATAGAGCAGGTAAGAGAGTCACTATTGGAATTGAGAGGGGATGATCTTATTTTTTGTAATGAGCTAAGTGAGTCCGAAAGGATTAGGGCATTTCTAATGTTGAGAGATTTGACGAGACGTAAAGCTTCTATGATAGCTATGCATTCAGCAGAGAAAACGAAACACTCTTTGGGAAGTCTGTGTGGAAAACACAATTTCCTGTGAGGTGCATAGACACTGGCCCCACAATGGGAGTCCGAACTGAGTTTGGAACCATCAGTGAAAATTTTTATATAATTTGGCCAGTTATTTTCAATAATTTTGTTGAATTCCGCATTATTTGATTGAACATAGTATTTATTATTTTTTTTACATATTCCTATAAATTGGTGCACCTTTGGATAGAAAGTAAGACTTTCATAGGGATAGGAGTATAAGGGGAGAGAATCATTGCAATAGGAGTTTGTGGAAACATCCAGGAAAGTGTTGAAGCAATTATAGAGAAGGGGAGGGGAATGATTTTTCCAAAATGGATTCAAATTAACCTCATACTTTAACGATTGAAGTTTGGGAATCAAGGGATGAGAAGTTATTGAGCTTGTTTTGAAAATATATTTTTCTGCTAGGCAACGCCTTCGTATATTTAAGGGAGGCTCGCAGCATTCAACTTGCATTGCGTTGATTGGGGAAGATTTCATGGCTCCTAAGATAAGGCGAAGAGATTTAGACTGAATTTTATCTAATTTAAGCGAATTTGAAGTGGACATTGGATCAAACAGACAAGATCCGTAATCAAGATGACTTCGGATGAGAGCATTGTACAGAAGTTTTAAAGATGATGGGTGTGATCCCCACCACACTCCGGACAGAAATCTAAGGGGATTGATGTTTTTTTCGCATTTCATGATGACATGATTTATGTGAGAATTCCAAGTAAGCTTTGAGTCTAAAAACATTCCCAGGAACTTAATTTCTTTAGAGATAGGGATGATTTCATCGCCAAATCTCACCTGAATTTCTGGGAGCTTTCGACGACGAGTGAAGATGACTACTTTGCTTTTGGAGGGGGAAAGTTCAAGGCCATTAATATTTAACCACGCCAAGAGTTTTCTAAGAGCATTGTTGATTGCTGATGCTACAATAAAAATATTACGGGATATTTTGTAGAAAGTCAAGTCATCAGCATATTGAAGTATGTTGCACAAGAATTGAATAGATTTTTCTAGATCAAATGTGTAAATATTGTACAGGATCGGGCTTAAGACTGACCCTTGCGGGAGACCTTTGAATATGTGTCTAATGTGGGGAGGGGATTCAGACCCATCTACAAAAATGGTTCTCTCGGAGAGCAAATTGACAATGAATTTTACCAATTTAGGCGGAATACCTATTGCCAGCAACTTTTCTTTCAGGATGGGGATATGAACATTGTCATATGCTCCACAGATGTCTAAAAACACTGCAATACAATATTCATTTTTAGACAATGCTAATTTGATATCTGTAACAAGAGAGGAAAGGTTGTCAAGGGTACTTTTACCCTTACTAAATCCAAATTGGGAAGAGGAAAGAATTTGATTTTTTTCTACGAACCAGTCCAATCTATTCTTAATCATTCTTTCAGATACTTTGCAAAGAGTAGAAGAGAGGGCGATAGGTCTGTAGCTCGAACCTATACTTGTATCTTTGCCACTTTTGCAAATGGGAATGATATTTTGAATTTTCCAGTCTGGGGGAATAATACCAGAATCCAGAAAGACATTGATGAGAGAGAGAAAGTAGGTAAGAGATTTGTCATCAGAATGACGGATGAATATATTCAGAATTTCATCTTTGCCAGGAGCTGAGTCATTGAGGATTTCAATGGCTCTTTTTAACTCATCAAAGAAAAATGGAGCATCTAACCATGAAGAAGATTTTAAAGTGAAAGGCAAAGAAGGAAGTTCATCAAAATTAGGGACATAAGGGGGAGCTATTTTATTAATAAAGTCATCAATCCAAATAGCAGAATTACGAGATGGCTTTGGCAGGGAAAAGGAAGATCTAAACCTGCGAATCATGGACCAAACCTCCCCCGCTGGAGTAGCAGGGGATATATTGGAACAGAAATTACGCCAGCTGTTTTTTTTTTTTGAAACGGAATGTGCGTTTAGCAACAGCTTGGGCATTCTTGGCTGAGATGTAATTATCCATAGTCATCTGTTGGCAGTATGTCTTATTGGCCGCTTTCCTTTCCTTCAGCACTCTAAGGCATTCCTCATCCCACCAAGGGGGAGGGCGAGCCTTCGAGCCTACAGGAGATGATTTGGGAATAGACTTGTCAGCCGATTTTAGAATGGAATCAGTCCAAGATTTATAAGAGGAGGTGCAATTATCAGAAGAAGGGGAAGGCAGGGAGAGAGAATGATCCTGGATAGAGTCTCTGAAACGGGACCAATCGGCTTTTTTTGTGATAAATAAAGGCTTTCTTTTAAAGTGATCGGTATCCAACCGTTGAGCCAAATTCAAAATAATGGGATAGTTGTCACTGCCGCAGGGGTCTGAAGTAATTCGCCAGGAGATTAGTGGATAGATACTCGGGGAACAGAGGGATATGTCCACTGCACTAGGATTCTGTCCAGGGTGACTAAACCTTGTTGAGGATCCATCATTTAGGAGACAGATGTTCAAGGAGTCCAAAAGGTCAATTAATTTGATACCTGAGGGATCCGAGGAAGAAGAACCCCAGAGTGGGGAGTGGGCATTAAAATCACCCAAAATGACCAAGGGAGAAGATATTTTGCTAAGCATGTGGACCCACAGTGGAAGGTCAAATGGGGTAGAAGGAGGAATATAGAGAGATACAAAAGTAATATTAGAGACAGTGGCTGCCACTAATTGAAAGGATGAATTTGGGGGTTTAATGGAAATAGGGGAGAAGGGGAGAGAGTTTTTGATGAAAAGGGCTGCACCACCCTTCCCATCAATGCGGTCGTCCCGCAGACATTGATAGCCACTCACCTTGAAGAGCTGAGACGGCTTGAACCAAGTCTCAGAGACGGCAGCAATCGATATGGAGTGTAAATGTAGAAGGCGGATGAGGTCATCCTTACTGGAGGTGGCGCTTCTACAATTCCACTGCAGAATTGCTGCTGTTGGGGCAGCCATTGGGAAGAAGAGAATACAATGAGGAGAGTAATGAGGCAGCGTTGGACGGTAGAGAATTATTATTGTTAATAACAGAGATAAGTTACATGAGGAGAGTTTGGATAAAAGAAGAATTGTCTTTAGAAGAATTGTTGTTTATGGAATTTGCATTTAGATCAGGATTGAAAGCACTGCTGTTAGTTGAATTGGAGTTAGAAAAGACGGAGTTTTGAGGAAATAGAGAGCTGTTGTTACCATTTGGGAACAAGAGCTGGGAGTTATGGCCTAATTGATCAAATCCAGGGGTATTAATTGGACGAGAAGCTTGTTTTGTCATTACAGTCTTCCTGTAAGACAAGTTTGAAGGAGCACTAATTTGGGGTTGAGATGCAACTTCAGCAAAAGATTGTTTAGAAGGAGCTATTAATTTGGAGGCATAGAAGTAGGAAACGCTATTGGAGGCCATATAACTTTTTATGTTTTTTTGGCGAGAAAGTTCGGGGCAGGATGGATGAGTGGCTGTGTGCAAGCCTGAACAATTGACGCAAGAGGGAGAATTGGAAGGGGAGGGGCATTGGTCTGCTAGATGGTTTTCTGCGCATTTAAAGCAGCGGGGAGAAGAGCGGCACGATTGTTTGGAATGGCCAAACCGACAACAATTAAAACATTGGATTGTCGGGTATGAATAAATTTCCACCGGGAGAGAGTTGTGGAATAAATAAACGTGAGAGGGAAGGGACTGTCCTTCAAATGTCAGAACTACAGTTTGAGAGGGTTTCCAAACTACAGACTCTGACGATTTATCTTTAAAATTAAGACGCCTAGTCTTAATAACTTTTCCCGAAGATGCTGGAATAATCAATTCCGAGATGAGCTCTTCTTCAGATAGGTCTACAGGAATACCTCTAACGAGACCCAAGCGAGAGATATTAAAAGAAGGGATATAGGCCTTAAATTTTTTTGCAGAGAGGGAGTCGATAGAATTTATGAATTTATTGGCATTCAACGCGGATGTGAACTCAACACAAATGCGAAATCTGCCCTCTGATCGGATACCACCTGGGGAAATGCCAAGTGGTTTTTTTCCGATGAATTTACCAAATTCAAGGGGATGTAAGGAGTGGCCAGGAGAGTTGTTCTGAACATAAACTATGAAGGGAGCTTTTGCTGAAGTCGGATACAAGGAAGGAGGAGAAGCTACAGGAACTGAGACCTGTGATGAATCTGATTTTGGAAGGTCGCAAACTTTCCTCTTTTTTGGAGTAGAAGATGGAACTTGAAGGACTGTTATCTCTACCTCACTACCAATGTCAAAATTTGAAGGGTCAGGGGGGGCGGGATCAGGGGGTTTCTTCCCCATGGCAAAGGCCATTGGGGCAAAACGATATAAAACAAAAATAAAATAACACTTACTGGACTTGGTCAGCAATAAACGAACTCAAAGAGGACAAAAAAACTGAAACTATAACTGACTAAATGCCAAAAATTCGATTTTTCGTGTTAAAACGAAAAAAACGCAACAGTGTTTTTCAACTGTCAAAATTCGAATGAATTTCATCATTCATGATTTGTTGTATCGCCTGTACACGGTGGTAAAGAAAATACTGCTCGAAATATATTAATTATTTTTTTAATTATTTTCTTATTTTTTTTTTTTCGAAAATATAGTCGGGCCTTCACGACTAACGTTTAAGCTGCGTAGAAACATTTCTCAAATTACGATGCTTAGAATTTTCGTTTTTTTCCATACATGTATCGTTGTGAATAATTATTTATTACGAAAATAGTATGCGCGTTCGTGAATTTAAAAGTTGGACGTTTGGTCGATGTCATTTCTAGAAAAATATTTAAAAAAAAAGATGATTTTATTTTTATTTAAAAAAAATATATATTATTTTATCAATTTATTTTTACCGAAAACGAGTAACGCAAATTTGGCGGACCCTGTTCATTAGAACACACAATAGGGATGTACATTAGACCATGCAACTTAGTGATGGAAAGAAGTGCTTTGGTACCTACCGGCTTACCGACTTACTACAGTGGTTTTTTTTTGCGCAAATGAGTAGGTACCTACACGAATTGAGTAGGTACTTACATTGGATGCAATTCTAAGGACGGGTTGTTGCAATAAAATTGAAGAATTCAACATTTTTAACAAGTTAATTCTAACGTTCTGCGTAAGTTCTTTTCGATTTCTGTTGTTATATCATTTTATCCAGTTGCATCACAAAACTGAAATAATTACAGAACTTAAAAATAACTTTCACAGAACGTGAAAATTAACTTGAAAATTTTGGAGAATTATTAAATATTTTTGAAAGAACCTATCCAAAATATTTTTCATTTATTAATGTGTAGGTAAAGTTTCGTTCATTTTGGACATTCTTAAATAATAATACCAGTAATGGCCAGTACCTGCTTATGAGGGAACGTTGTTGTCGCTGCTGCTAGGCCCTGCGGGCGGCTCTATACGTACGTATGTTTAACCACTGAGCGTTGCTCTCCTCTCCTTCTTTGCCTTAAAAAACCCTCCATCCAGCATCTCCAAAGATGCCACGACCCTGAGGGAAATTATTTTCCTCAGGGTCTCCTGTGTGGAGCTCATGTAAAAAAAGGATAAATGCCAGGAGTGCAGAACTAAGCAAGGGAAAATATATTACGAACATGTTTTTTTTCAATAATGTATGGCTCCGAATGCTGGACTATGTACAACTCCTACACTAGGCAACTTGAAACAGCAGAAATGCGAATGCTTAGATGGTCGGCAGGAGTATCACTAAGAGATAAGATCAAAAGTTCACGCATTCGCGGTAGCCTGGGTGTCACAGACATAAATAGTAAGCTGGAGGAACGACAGTTGAGATGGTATGGACACATAAGACGGAGACCATCAGACCACACAGTGAGGCAGGCAATGTCTATGGAGCTTCATCGACAGTCATCCAGAGGAAGACCGAAGAACTCCTGGATGACTCAATGCGCCAAAATTCTTCAGAAAAACGGCCTGGATGAAGATACCCAGAACAGGAGAAATTACAACCTGAGAACGAGAAGAGCCGACCCCAACAGCCTACCTAGGCAATGAGTTGGGACAGCGCAAGGAAGAAGATGTTTTTTTTCAATCATTTCTGGCTTTCACCCTCCAAGGGTATTCTAGGTCATCATTTAAGTCTGACAGAGAAAGGAAAGGTGAATTTATATGCGTTTAATTATTTTTTTTTACATGAGCTCCACACAGGAGGCCGTGGGGAAAATAATTTCCCTCGGGGCCTATGTCACCTTTGGGGATGCTGTGTGGAGGTTTTTTTTTAGGAAAAGAAGGAGATGAGAGTTCTGGGAAGGAAAAGGGTTTAAGGGGTGGGTAGGAATCTGGGATTCAGTGTGTCCTGGTCATCCGCCTTCAAGACCTAGACAGACCTCACCCCATGAACCCGGGCACCCCAACTAAATCACCAAACGTAGCAAACCACTTGGGGTGTCCTACGGCAGAGGTGTTGGTTATCCAATAAAGGTCAATTTTGGGGATTTGTATTTCTACATAACATTACTGTAAACTCAGGTTTCTTCATATATTTAATTTAACACACACTCCTCCTCGCTTCATCCACGTTCACACGTCAAATCGCATAATGTTTTAACCCGTTAGTTGCTTTTGCAACGGGCCCAGCTAGTAAGTATTGTTGTTTACATAATCTGTGATTTTAGTACCGTTTTCATATAAAAACATCACGTGAGTCATTTTTAACCTATTTTTAATGTTTGCGTTCTAAATTTTAATATATACAAATGCTAATATTTATTTGTAATAAAATAATTTGTAAGCTTTTTACTATTCGGCTACGTTCAGAAATGTTTCATTTATAGAGCTTTAATTGTGAAGCGGTAATAACCAAAAAGTTTTCGGAAAATTTCATTTTGTTAAAGACAGTTAAAGTGCTTATATGGCGATTTCCTGAGGTGTTAAATATAAAATGAGTTTTTTTACGTTAAGCAATAGTTTGTTTATTCTTAATATTTTTAAGGGCCAAGGTATGTTCTACACGCAGTATTTAATTGAAGCATCTACAATACTTTTAACCGATCAATTTTTCAAAACAAAAACATACGATTTTGTATGATTTTGCATTATTTACTATGGCTTCATCTTAAACTAACGTTTAAGACACGATTTTTATGCATAGCACAAAGGGTAACAATTATTATAAGCAATAATTATCAGCCTGAAACACTCATCCACATTGAAAAGTCTTCCGAGAAAAGATACATGACGCCAACGGGAATGATAAAAATAGTTACAATAAAATTAGTTGGTTAATTTATGAAGGGCCGTCGTAATGAAAAATCACCTCAAGAGCGCTGAACAAATACATATATAAAATAATTAATATAACTGGCTTACAAGTAAAATTTACAATTATAAATAGTGACTTACGACTAAGACTTATAGCTAGTAACTTATATATATCTAAGACTTATAGCTAGTTATTTATGTCTAAAACTTGTAAATGCCTTAGTCAAATGATGTCCATATTATCCGAATAATTATATATAATTAATATCCCCTAAACTACACTGCACAAATTAATTAACGGTTTATGTAATATAGATCGCATAAAATGAAAAAAAAATATTACAAAATTAGAAAAAAGAATAAAATTTCTGAAATAATAATATACATACCTAGTTAATCATAAATATTATAAACATTAACATTCTAAAAACATTTTGGTTGATTTTATAAATAACAGTAATATAAACGATCCGAATGAAAACTTTGCGCAATTAAAAGAAAGAAATATCCCGTTTAAAGTGCCTATTTAAAACACACACTAAAACGAAAAAAGTGCAGACTCAAAATAACCACCTACAAAATGTCCAAGAATTGAAATAATGGTTCATTTAATAAAATAAGAATTAAAAAAGAAATACACTGCTGGTGTCATTAATTGAGATCATATTATGATTATATGATTAAATTTTAAAAAAATATACAGGTTTAACCCAGTAGGAGTAAAAAATAGTGTATTAACCCGAATTATTGTGATTCAGGATATTCTGACAAAGATTCGGAATATGGTGATTCAGGATATTCTGACAAGGATTCCTTATATGGCTACATTCGCTTTTATTATTGAAGTTCCGTTTCTAATTCTAGAATTCGTAAAAAGAAGTCGCCCATTCCGTCGGCAGCTCACATGGGGACGTGCCCCAGGCAAATATAAGTACTACGATTTAATGAACTTGCAGTATCCCTCCGGATATGTAAAGTTTGACGGTAATACTCAGTTGTATCAAACGGTTATATACTGCATACGACGCCATTGCATGTCTCGATTATTCTGTACCGGTGATGACACAAGATGACAGTGGATTCGAGGAACATGCTATTTTTGAACCAGTTCCTGTCTCGATTGCTTCGTACCGGTGACTAGCATAACTTCGTTTAAGTAACTTCGAAATAAGGCATAATAGCAGACAAAATATGAAAAAGTTTATTCTGCAACAATAGTTACCACATCCTTCTTCAAATCTCTCATTTGAAAAGACGAATAGCTGCACTTAGATTACAATAAAGGTTTTTCTCAACAGTGAGTCAGCATGTGGATTGTTAAACTGCGCTTTCGAGCGCACGAAAAGTTGCACTCGGAACAAAAAAAAGGTTTTTCTCCGCTGTGAGTCAAGACGTGGATCGTTAGACTGCGCTTTTGAGAACATGAATAGTTGCACTCGGAACAAGAAAAATGTTTTTCTCCACTGTGAGTCAACATGTGCATGGTCAGACTGCGCTTTTGAGAACATGAATAGTTGCACTCGGAACAGGAAAAAGGTTTTTCTCCACTGTGAGTCAACATGTGCATGGTCAGACTGCGCTTTTGAGAACATGAATAGTTGCACTCGGAACAGGAAAAAGGTTTTTCTCCACTGTGAGTCAGCTTGTGGATCATAAGACTGCCCTTTCGATAACATGAATATTTGCACTCGGAACAAGAAAAAGGTGTTTCTCTACTGTGAGTCAACATGTGCATGGTCAGACTGTTCTTTTGAGAACATGAATAGTTGCACTCGGAACAAGAAAAAAGTTTTTCTCCACTGTGAGTCAGCTTGTGCCTCTTGAGCGTGCTCTTTTGAGAACATGAATAGTTGCACTCGGAACAAGAAAAAGGTTTTTCTCCACTGTGAGTCAGCATGTGGATCGTTAATCTGCCCTTTTGAGTACATGAATAGTTGCACTCGGAACATGAAAAAGGTTTTTGACCACTGTGAGTCAGCATGTGGGTAGTCAGATGGCCTTTTTGAGAACATAAATAGTTGCACTTGGAACAAGAAAAAGGTTTTTCTTTACTGTGAGTCATCATGTGGATGGTAAGACCGCTCTTTTGAGAACATGAATAGTTGCACTCGGAACAGGAAAAAGGTTTTTCTCCACTGTGAGTCAGCATATGGATGGCCAGATTGCCCTTTCGAGAACACGAATAGTTGCACTCGGAACATGAAAAAGGTTTTTCTCCACTGTGAGTCCGCTGGTGGATAGTCAGATTGACCCTTTGAAAACATGAATAGTTGCACTCTGAACAAGAAAAAGGTTTTTCTCCACTATGAGTCAGCTTGTGTTTAGACAGATTACCCTTGAGAGAAAAAGAATTGTTGCACTCGGAACATGTAAAGGGTTTAACTCCAGTGTGGGTGCGAAGGTGACTTACAAAACTATTCTCTTGAGAACAGCAGTAGTTACAATGAGGACAGGATAATCGTCGCACAGGATGCGTCATCAGATCTGTCGATAAATAAGAAAAATAATACGGATAAAAAAGGCTCATTAAGAGTTATTATAGGAAAAAATGGATTCCGCTAAATGTTAAAGCTTTTAATGATCGTTTTAAGGTTTAAATTTACTGTAAGTCAGCGCGTGGCTCGCCAGATTGCCTTTTCGAGAACATAAATAGTTGCACATTGAACATGAAAAGGGTTTTTCGCCATGTAAATCAGCATGTGTTTCTTCAAGTATTTTTTACACATTTTTTAAAATCGGTTTTACCTGCTCTCTGGTTAATCCTTTCACCGCGTTCTAAGCATTCTTTTTTAACTTCCGACAAGTTAATGTCAATTTTCGTAAAAGGAAAATTCCCTTCATCTTCTTCTCGGTATCCAAGATCTGCCTTGATGGCCACTGTCTCCACATTAGTGCTGCCTGCAAAAACAAAACGACAATACGTATCTACAATGATCATTGACATAAACATTTTTTTTTTAATAAAAACTATAAACTTGAGAGAATAAAAACACCATTAATTTACCATATTACATAGGCGTTAATTTGGATCAGAAACTTTAAGATAAAAGTGTTATCCCAGAAGTCCGCTTCAGGGGCCGATGTTTCAAGAAAGACCCTGCTTTTGAAGAAGTTAATAGATATATTCAATTAATATGTACGCACTTTTAGTGCAAAGAACGTATAACATGTCCCAATTAAAAAACAGGTAAAATCAGGTACTTTTGCGAGTAATTTAAACAGTAAAAATAAAAAAAGATAAATATTTTCCTTTTCAGTCCACGCTCAATACACACTTTAAAATTTGAGTAAAAATAGTTCCAAGTAGATAACAGTTAGTAATAAGTAATTCAGTAAACGGAATTGAAAAATATTGTGTTTTAATGGTTATTTTGTCATCTTTAAAAATGAGAAAAGTCATATTTAAAGGACCGCAATGTTATTTATTACGACGGCAAAAACGCCCTTTTAGGAAAAATCACATTGTTTCAGTTAGAAAATAATAATAAGAATTACATATTTCAATCTTCGTAAATGATAAATAATGCGTAGAAAATAATTATTTTTTGTTCGGTTTCATAAACACGAAAAATTATTACTCATTATGCATTCTGTATTAAATTGTGCCGTGTAAAAATGAACGGGTATATATGTGTAATTTTTATAAAACGCAAAAATTACACAAACCCGTAAGACAAACCTTGCTTGCCATTCTAACCATTCAAAAACTGGGATGTATATCTGGTTTAAAAGAGAAACCCGTGCGCGTTCTTATATTATTTTCGTTCTAGATTTTCAAATAATTACACAAACTCGTTAGACAAACCCTACTTGCAGTACGAATCAATTAAAAACCTGGGATGTTTATGTTATTGACAATAAAAACGTGCGTGTTATTTTATTTATTTTCGTTCTCGGTATTCGAATAATTACATACGTAATTAGGCAAATCGGGCATTTCCGTAATAATATCGTCTATATGCCGTTTCTAGCCACTCGTTTCGTGAATGTTTTATTTTTAGGTTGGCTCTTTTGCAAACTGCTTGTAACTCATGTTTCACGGGGAACAGTTGTGGGTAGTTTGGTAAATTTATGGAAGAGTTTCATATCTCATATGGGCTCGCGTCTCGCGTCATGCGCGCTTAATAAGTAATGATTTTTCGTGTTTATGAAATCGAACAAAATAATGACGCATTATTTATCATTAGCGAAGATCGCAAATCGTACTAACTTACAGAAAGTGATTTTTCATTTTAAAAGCGCGTATTTCATCGTCGCGTCGTAATGAATAACATGGCGGTCCTTGAAAAATGACATTTCGCGTTTTAAAAATTAACAAAATAACCATAAAAACACAATATTTTTCAATTCCGGTTACTGAATAACTTATAACTAACCATACGTAGTACAACTTTTTTTTAAATTTTCAAAGTGGGTATTGAGCATGGACCCAATAAGGAAATATTTACCTTAAAAAATATATATTGTACACTCTTTATATATTAATTTTTATATAACTAACTGGCTGTCTGAGTAATCTCTGCATATTGTAAACATCCCTTCTTTACATCTTGGAGGTCGAAATCTATATCTGTTCCACCTTCTTCCTGAGGCTCTGGTTCCGTCTTAATGGAAATAGATTCAGGATTTATTAGATCCATGGCTCAGCTGTGGTAGCGGCAGGTAATTGGTTCAAGCCAAAACGAAAATTCCTGAGAAATAAAAAAAATTAAATTAAATGGAAATTTAATTCGCATGAGCTTTGAATATTTGGGTTTGCTCGGAAAATTTTGCCAAAACAAGTGAAGTAGTATACGTAACTCAAATTCGAAATAATAATTATTGGGACTTTATTTTAAACTCGCATTCTATATATGTAAACAGTTGAGAGAATTGCCATCAATAGTGGCGTAACTCAATACAAAGTATATAATATCTATCTATAAAGGAAAACCTGTATTACCTTATTTTGGATCTGCCATTCCGCTTTTAACAGAAAATCGAAAAGACTTGTAAATATGATGTTAGTATTTTAATCAATTGCAATGGTCGGGAGTAATATAGTACTTTGTAGCGACTGTTTACTAAAGCTCTCTGAATAGATCTGAGCGTTACCGGCCAGCACTTCCGGACATTGCACTGTGCTCGTTCGTGAAACTCCGGAATCCCGAACCATCCCGAACGAGCGCGGTGTGTGAGTATACCTACATATATATCATACACTACAATATGTATAGCCAGTCGACGGTATCGTGAGTCACATGTTTCTGCACAGATGTCCTTCTAGGAGATTTATGATGTAGACATTCTTCTATGAAGTACCTGCGTGTGTGCAAATCGTCTGGTATATTATATTTAGTTCTACACTCTCTTCGGATAATCTTAGACTTAAAAAAAAATCACGAAATCACAAGCATGTAGAATCGGGAAGCAAATGAAAGCGGAACGGGAGAAACGAAAACCAACGTTCAAACCATGATTTATTCTAACTAGTCTTAAATTCCAATATTGGCATATAAGGTTGCCATGTGTACTGGTCAAACCACACTTTTTTGTATTTAAAAATGTAAAACAAAGATTCCCGGGCTACCAATAACCCAACAATTTTAAAAACCTCCTACTACCACCACACGAAACTGAAAATATTTCTTGAGTAGTGATGTGGGACTTAGCCAGCCGAGGAATCGAACACGCGACGCCCGGGTTGGAACCCAAACGCGATGCCCACTCAGCCACTGACCGATTAACCGACTGACTCCTTCCTAATCACAGGCCATGTTTTCCTAGTCAGTCCGAACAAAACAGTGCCACCTGACCTACCCGACACACCAGAACTGGAGTACTCTTGGCTGGGGTAGTACATTCATATTACATATAAAATGGCATATCTTACATAACGTAACATTTGACGACTCCCGTGGTCGGGGATAAGGAACTCGACTAGCAATCTAATCCCAGAGTGGGCAAATAATTTTTGATTAAATGTTTTTGGTGTTCTACAATAAAAAAATGTTAAATAATGTAAAGTATATATACGGAAAAGGAAAGGTACTTCGAAGAATCTCAGGAGCGGTGCGAGAGGGAGAGGCATGGAGAATCCGCCACAATAATGAGCTCTATGATATTTACCAAGCTCCCAGACTCTCCATCCATTTAAGACTCCAAAGATTAAGGTGGGCCGGACATGTGCACCGAATGCCAAGCACACGAGTACCGAAGAAGGTTTTGACAGGACATCCGGGAGGTAAACGAAAGGCGGGCAGACCTAGACTGAGATGGGAGGATGATGTCAGGAAGGATGCAAGAGGATTACTCCATGTTGCAGATTGGAAGACGACGGCCGAGGACAGAGGGCGGTGGAGGCTTATTTTGAAGGAGGCCAAGGCTCGAAATGTGCTGTAGCGCCATTGAAAAAGAAGAAGATATACGGAAACCAACAGTTTGTTCCAGATCGGAAGGTACTCTCAGAATCGCCCTGGTGTATGACCACCATTCAGAATTGAAACTAGATCTGAACAGCCCGGTAATTCCCTACCTTCCTCTTCCCCATCTCCTTATTTTCCCAGCTACCTTCTGATTTACAACATACCCAGAATTGGGAATAGTCTCACTGGCTCCAGACGGGAGCAGTTGGGACTCGTGCGGCATTCACATAAAAAAATAATAAAGCCTAGGCTTTATTCAACAACTTTCCATTTTAACATCATCTTCACACAGGAGGCCCAAACGAAAATAATTTCCCCCAGGGCCTACGCCACCTTTGGGAAGGCTGAGTGGAGGGTCTTTTTGAGTATAGGAAGGAGTTAACAAGGGTCTAGTCGTAGAAACGGCCCGTCCTCATTTGAAAAATAACAACTGTATACAAATCTTGGGCTCGCATTTGGCCTATTTCCCGAAAGTGCACCGGTGCCGAAGGAATCAAAGACGTAGTTACTCGGAGCATCTTTCATTAAAATTCCAGTAGAACAAGGACAGCATTCCCACCCGACGCTTGCGCTCTTAATATCGCAATCCATTTATTAAGATAGGAGAATCTATCAAACGGATTGCAGTTCCAATCCAAATTTTAATTGACATCAGTCCTTTTAGATTTACTTAATTCCACCGCTCCTTCAATAAACTCACTGAGTAAAAATCATGTCAATTCTAAATTATTAAATGTGAACAGTAATAATATATAACGAATAAAAAAGCTTTTAACTATTCAGAAGAACGAAATGCACTTAATATGTAAAAATAATATACCTATCTATTGTAAAGATTTTCGTTTATATCTAGAGATTTTTACAGTGCCAAACCCCTGAAAGCTTTGAACTGCATTTGCCAAAAATCGATAATTTTGACATTTAACCTTTTAGCATTAAGCCATAGACGTCTCGATTGCTGTAAAAACTGATCAATTAAGCGCCAAGCGAAATATTCTCACAATAAACAAGCAAAAAAAGGAACTTAAGTTTTACATAATCAAAATAGGAAGAACTTTCTTACATAATACAAGGATAAGCGCGGCGATCAATTCCAGAGCGTTGAACAAACGTCAAAAGAAGTGCTTGAATTTTAAGATCTTTCTGATAAAATTGTTATGGTTATTGAAATAATCTCACAATGAATACATTTAACACAATACTTATTGTGTAGTTTATAAACAATATTACTTCGAACGGTGCGAAAGATCAATCACTGCGTGTGAAGCTTTCAAGGTTAGGAACCAAAAGGGACGCCAAAAATTGACGTTTGACAAAACCATAGACAAAAGAAGATTAAAGAAAATAGACTCAAAAGTAAGCACCGGTCGGTTTTGTTTTCATAGTAAATTTTTTAAGGTAAATATTTCCTTATTGGGTCCATGCTCAATACCCACTTTGAAAATTTAAAAAAAAGTTGTACTACGTATGGTTAGTTATAAGTTATTCAGTAACCGGAATTGAAAAATATTGTGTTTTTATGGTTATTTTGTTAATTTTTAAAACGCGAAATGTCATTTTTCAAGGACCGCCATGTTATTCATTACGACGCGACGATGAAATACGCGCTTTTAAAATGAAAAATCACTTTCTGTAAGTTAGTACGATTTGCGATCTTCGCTAATGATAAATAATGCGTCATTATTTTGTTCGATTTCATAAACACGAAAAATCATTACTTATTAAGCGCGCATGACGCGAGACGCGAGCCCATATGAGATATGAAACTCTTCCATAAATTTACCAAACTACCCACAACTGTTCCCCGTGAAACATGAGTTACAAGCAGTTTGCAAAAGAGCCAACCTAAAAATAAAACATTCACGAAACGAGTGGCTAGAAACGGCATATAGACGATATTATTACGGAAATGCCCGATTTGCCTAATTACGTATGTAATTATTCGAATACCGAGAACGAAAATAAATAAAATAACACGCACGTTTTTATTGTCAATAACATAAACATCCCAGGTTTTTAATTGATTCGTACTGCAAGTAGGGTTTGTCTAACGGGTTTGTGTAATTATTTGAAAATCTAGAACGAAAATAATATAAGAACGCGCACGGGTTTCTCTTTTAAACCAGATATACATCCCAGTTTTTGAATGGTTTGAATGGCAAGCAAGGTTTGTCTTACGGGTTTGTGTAATTTTTGCGTTTTATAAAATTTAAACATTCCACCCGTTCATTTTCACACGGCACAATTTAATACAGAATGAGTAATAATTTTTCGTGTTTATGAAACCGAACAAAAAATAATTATTTTCTACGCATTATTTATCATTTACGAAGATTGAAATATGTAATTCTTATTATTATTTTCTAACTGGAACAATGTAATTTTTCCTAAAAGGGCGTTTTTGCCGTCGTAATAAATAACATGGTGGTCCTTTAAAAATGACTTTTCTCATTTTTAAAGATGACAAAATAACCATTAAAACACAATATTTTTCATCTTCGTTTACTGAATTACTTATTACTAACTGTTATCTACTTGGAACTATTTTTACTCAAATTTTAAAGTGTGTATAATTGAGCGTGGACTGAAAAGGAAAATATTAACCTTTTTTGATTTTTACTGTTTACTCGCAAAAGTACTCACAAAAGTACATTACTCGCAAAAGTACCTGATTTTACCTTTTTTTAATTGGGACATGTTATACGTTCTTTGCACTAAAAATGCGTACATATTAATTGAATATATCTATTAACTTCTTCAAAAGCAGGGTCTTTCTTGAAACATCGGCCCCTGAAGCGGACTTCTGGGATAACACTTTTATCTTAAAGTTTCTGATCCAAATAAATTTGTTACGGTTAACAATCAGGAACATTTAAGGATTCTTGCATCTGCATACATATACTTTTTTTAAAAGAAGCGATGTTTTTATAAAAAAATATGTCAACAGAACAAGTTTCATTCCCCACACGATGCAATCTCTGAAGACAAGAGTTATACATAAAATTAGTGCGAGAAGCAACTATGTTAAAAGGAGCATGGAGTCTAGTATTATGATTGTTGGGGACTTGATAATTTATCATATTCACTAGTTCAGGGCTATCCAAATACCCGTTAATGATTTTAAATAATAATAAAACATCACAGATTTTTCTTCGCTGTGATAATTCAGGTAGTTTAAGCAATTGCATCAAATAATTATAATTTAAATTTTGTATTGGAATGTGCAGTTTATAATTTACGTGCCTTAGAAATCTATGTTGTACTCTTTCAATTTTGTGTGAATGTACATTATATAAAGGCGACCAGAGAGAGGAATTATACTCAAGAATGCTTCGGACTAGTGTTACGTATAGCGTTTTGAGTGTATTTGTATACATTAGATCTTTGGACGATCTTAACACAAAACCGAGACATTTAAGTGCTTTATTCGTGATTGCATCAATGTGGGGGACGAATGTCATCTTGTTATCAAAAACGACACCCAAATCTTTTATTAATGTTACTGTAGAAAGATTTACATTGTTAATATGATATTGAAAGAGTTGTTATAATGTAATCGTATTTTTGTTTCATATCATAGTGTTTCCATACAAACGAAGTATTGAAAATCTGTAAGGCGCAGATGCCAATCAAATACTTCTCACCTCCGCTCACCACAAATCAACTTTGATTCGAATGGAACCTTTGGACGCCAATCTTCGACTATACAGTCGAAGAATGTCAATTTGCGGCAAGCATGAGACTCACCCTTCACGGCGTGGGCATTCCTAATGTATCATCCCTGGAAAGGAGTGGGGTGTTGGGCTATTGCCATTAAAACCCACTTTTAAATGAACATAAGCATAGTATATTGTTTAAAGGAATAACTGTTAATAAATGACATATAAAAAGGACTCACCCGGGACCTTGAATCAACCTAATTCTAACTATCTACCAATTTACCCCCCCCCGGACTGCAGCTGCGAGTTGGAGGCCCTTGTGGCCTCTCCCGGAGACGCCTGGTGTGAATTTCTACCGATTGGGAGGCCCAAACTCTCTCCATCAATCGGTAAAACTCCGCTCGACTGTGGCAGGCGGAATCCTATGACCCTCCGCGGGATGCCGATCCTCCTGCTTCCTCTCCTGGCCTCGGCTCGGGAGCCGAACGATCACCGATGGTGGGGACCCATGAACCTCTCCTGACTATCGGTCCTATTGCAAATGGTGGCGACACTCTTACTCCTTTACGGCGCGAGTTCTCCAAAAATGGCGAGCACCACGGGATTGTCGGCCGCGGGAAAATGATTATTGCCAGCGTACACTACTTGTTACCGACAGGATGGCTCTGCTCACTCCCGATTACTCTTTGTGAGCCCCGGCCACAATAACATGCCGCCGAATTATTCCCGACTCGATTAAACACGATCTCACTCGCGATTTTGAGGGTTTTTCTTTGAAAACCATTAATAAGATTTCACTAAAAATCCATTGTCGCCCGCGTATACTTTCTTAAATTCTTTTTCGTACAATTAGCACATTTTACTCCCAATGTGTGACTCGTCGATTCCAAAGCGGGCCGCTCTTCTCGCTTCGAAATCAAAGTGTGCGGAACCGGAACAACGCCCTCTCGCGCCTCGCCTAGACACCAAAAATCCTGAGAGTGTCGCCAACATTATCATTTTTTTAAAGTACTTGACGGAATAATACATTTTTAAGAATTGCTTCATAACAATACCCCCCTTCCCTCGAAAATGTTTGCCCTCAAACAAAATTGAAAAACACCCATATAAACCTATACTGGCTAGACTGGTCCCGAGGAGTAACAAAAAAAAACACATTCAACCAATATAAATGAGCATCATAATTAATTTATATATAACAAAACTTACGAAGAATGGGTGTGCCGCAGCTCCAATCGCACCCATCGAGCGTGTAGCCGGATGGTTGAGCCTGCGATGCAGCCATTCTCAAACTTAACGATAATTTAAGATAAAAGTAGCTTAATTACAAATTTAAGCAGATGTTACGTGAACGGAGTCAGCAAGCACCCACAGTATTGGAATACCGGGTGATGAGAAATTGACGAATGTCGAAGACTGCCGTTAGCGTTACATCTACAACAGAAAACATATTTGAACATAAATTGTATGAAAACTTATAGGTATAAAAATAAATATATAATCTCCTTCTCAACACATCTATATAACTTAGCATTAAAGCTTCACTGACCCATAAATAGGGTGATTAGGCCAATCAGGCATCACTTTTTTTTATTATTAGGGAGGCAAGCCAACCCTCACTTTTCACTGAGTCTACTTCTCCGTTAGAGATAAAAACATACTTTGAATAAATTCTATCTACTCTAACTAATTCGGTCCTTGGGTGAATAATATTTAACCAACAACAATTATACATTGTAAAGGTAATTTTGAAAGTGTACAACCACCGCATCGGATGGTGCCAAATAATTTTTTTTTAATAGTATACAACCAACGCATCGGATGGTGCCAAATGATTTTTTTTATAGTATACAACCAACGCATCGGATGGTGCCAAATAATTTTTTAATAGTATACAACCAACTGTTTTAGAAGGTGTGATTTGTTAATAGATGTGCAGCTATATTATAGTGCAGTCATTTAATATACGTTCATCTGTGTAGAAGACGTTTCAGTAATTACAGAACAATATTTTAAGGCTTTCCCTATAAACCGTTGTTCATCCATATCGTACAAAATATCAATGGTATAAGTCTCTTAGGACAATACTAATAGTATACATTTTAATTCTGTACAAATATATATATATAACTATTTCCAACATTGGCTTAAAATGTGGAAGGATATTTAGAACCACATCGTCCCACATTATAAGTTTTTTAAAATCTTATAAATAAAGAGTACATAACCAGTGTCAAAACATTTTTTTTTTTTTTTGTATTATAAAGTGTTAATAGAATTAAAACGCTTTTTCAAAAGTAGAGGCTTAGCTGACGCAGCCCATGTTTAAAGAGTAAAAATAATAGTTAAATATTTTACTATGAAAACAAAACAAAAATTGTATTTACTCCCAAGTTTAGTAATAAGTTATGTAACCTTAATGATGAAACCAAGTCTAATAGTGTCAATGCACTCCAGGTGAATAACTAAATTCTTTATTTCGAATCCACTTTGAAAACAAAGAGTTACTACACTGGTATCTCTGTATTTACTAAGTAAGTACAAACATAAAAAAAAACGGCATATAACATCTATGCACATAGTTAAAAATGATATACATGAAATACACGGAGATAGAGAGCGGATATGTCCGTGCATCCCATGATACAAAACGTACAACTAACAGAAAGAAAGTATGCCTGAAACACACGGAGATAGAGAGCGGACAAGTCCGTGTATCTCAGGATACAAAACTTACAACTAACAAAAAGAAAGTATGCCTGAAACACATGGAGATAGAGAGCGGACAAGTCCGTGTATCTCAGGATACAAAACTTACAACTAACAAAAAGAAAGTATGCCTGAAACACACGGAGATAGAGAGCGGACAAGTCCGTGTATCTCAGGATACAAAACTTACAACTAACAAAACCTAAATAAATTCATCTGTTAAGCCGACATCCGAATTTGCGTCTGTTTTATCTTTAATACTATCGACAATTTATACATACACTCGCAGATATATAGTTTTAAATACATTCTCAACTCGAGCATTAGCACCAGAGTTGAGGATGTTATTGTAAGGAAACAAACCAGCATATCATTACCAACATCAAACTTATAAAACACCCCCCGCGAAGTAAATAACCCATTTCCGTAGAAATGAACCTATGACAGGAGAAAAGACTGTCAGCATGTCGGGTCGTTTCAACTCGGTTGATCAGGCCGGGTTAAAACTCCCAAGCATCAAAAATTAACTAACAGATATGATAATTTGCAGTACTCGGTAGGGATGGCCAGACCCTCCGAAGTATTGCCACAATAAGACTATACCGGTATATTATTTGATTTTACTATATCTTTCACATGAAAATCACCCGCAACTTTTCCGTTTAAGTCTGCAAGTGTATAAATTAAGTTGGATTTTTTCTTTACTACCACGTTCTGAACAAACCGGGGTGCCAATTTTTGTGCAAAATAATTCAATGCGTTAGATTGCGCAAAATTCCTCCGCCACACCACATCACCAACCTGATAGGTAATGTGTTTTCTGCGCAGGTTGTAATGGTCAGCTCCTTTTTGAAAAGCTTTAAGAAGAGCATTCGAGACTTGCTCATAAACCGACGACAACTCTTCCAATTTCTGTGCATAAACTTTAGGTTGAGCACCAATTTGCGAACTGGTTTCCTCATCCGCTATTGGATTACGGTGCAGATCACCGTCTAGTATCTGCTCCCGACCATGCATCAGAAAATAAGGTGTATAACCTGTAGCGCAGTTTACCGTGTTATTCATCGCTGATTGAACTTGCGGAAGAAATTTAGACCAGTTTCGGTGGTCTGATTCAACTAAGATGGATAACGCCGTGCCCAGGGTTTGATTATAACGTTCGACTACGTTGTTTTGAGGCGTATAAGATGAATTGTAAAATGGTGGCGGCATGTTATAACTATTAAGTAATTCTTTAAATTCTTTCGAAACAAATTGACGACCATTATCACAGACGATAGTTCGTGGTACGCCGTGAACAAGAAAGATGTTTTCTTCTAAGATTTTTATTATGCTTCTCGCGGTGCCATTGCGCAGCGGAAATAGCCATGTAAATTTAGAAAAAACGTCTACACATGATAGGATTACGGTAAAACCTGAGTAACTCCTAGGTAAAGGACCTACTAAATCTATCGACAACATTTGCATGGGTCTTGTGACCTTTTTTGGGTTTGAGGAGATTCCGTTAGGTGGGGCTGTACTTATTTTGTGGGCCTTACAGACTGTACAACGATTAACAAATTGCTTAACATCCTTGTACATATTAGGCCAATAGTAACGCAATTGCACCTTTTTGTAGGTTTTGAATACCCCAGGATGACAAGCTCGCGAAGATTCGTGTAAATTAGATAGAATTGCCTGTCTACCTTCTTGCGGAACTACTTTTTTCCAGGCAGTATCCTCGCACAGAGCTAGACGAGTCTTTGTGTGTCGGAACAATTCATTATTACGTATTTGAAAGTTCTGGAATCGTTGTGGGAATTCTTTGCATCCTTTCCAAGCTTTCAAATACCACGTATCCTTTGTATTATCAATGTCCACACCTGATAATACGGCAAGGTCCATTCGTGAGAGTACGTCTGGAACAACATGCTGTGTCCCTTTGCGATGAACAACGTCAAAAGAAAATTGCGAAAGGCGAGAGCTCCACCGTGCAAGACGGCCACTAGGGTTAGACAAGGACCCTAGCCATTTCAAGCTTGAGTGGTCAGTAACTACCGTAAAATGAGCTCCTTCAATGTAGGGTCTAAAGTGCGTTACTGAATCCAGCACTGCCAAAAGTTCACGCTCCGTAATTCCGTAGTTGCGTTCGTGAGTGTTAAGGCAACGTGAATAGTACGCAATCGGGTGTTCGGCACCGTCTATATTCTGTATTAGGATACCCCCCACTCCTACGGAGCTTGCGTCGCAATGTATCGCGAACGGTTCTGAAAAGTTTGGGCAGCTTAAAACCGGAGCACTTATAAGGGCTTGTTTTAAATCGTTAAAAGCTTTTTCAGCTTCTGGTGTCCATTTGAAGTTACTGACACCGTTCTTTGAACCAGTAAGCTTCGTCAATGGAGCGGCTATACTCGAGAAGCCTTTGATAAAACGTCTAAAATACCCTGAAAGGCCAAGGAAAGCTCGGATTCCTTTCGCGTTTTTTGGAATTGGAAAATCCTTTATGCTTTCAATTTTCACCGGATCTGTGCGAAGTCCCTGTGAATCTACTAAGTATCCCAAGTACTTAAGCTCTGATCTACAGAACTCAGATTTTTTTTGATTTATAGTGAGGCCCGCATCTCTCAGTCTTTCAAAAACTTTGTTAAGTAGTTTAATGTGAGAATCAAAATCCTCCGAAATTAAAATTAAATCGTCTAGATAACAGAAGGCGTTATCATCAAATTCTGGTCCAAACAAGGCGTCAGCCAGTCTTTGGAGTTCACTGGGTGCATTTTTTAACCCAAACGGCATACGAGTAAATTCGAAGAGTCCACGGCCCGGAACGACGAATGCTGTTTTCTCGCAGGGCTACCTGCCAAAACGCCTTACTCAAATCTATTGAAGATACGTATCTTGCGCCACCCAGTTTGTCTAAGATCCGTGCGATATGAGGTAATGGGTAACTGTCTCTGATCGTTACGTTATTTAATTTTCTGGAGTCGAGGCAAAATCTCCCCGTACCATCCTTCTTTTGTACTATAATCACGGGACTAGACCAAGGCGATCGAGAGGGGCGGATTACTCCTAAACTGAGCATCTCGTCCACTTCCGCGTCGAGTTGACGTTGTCTAGCCGGAGACAGAGGATAGTAGCGCTGCTTAATCGGAGGACCAGTTGTAATGATTTTATGCTTCACTAAATGTGTTAAACCCAAACCTTTTTTTTCATAGGAAATAGAGTCAAATTTACTAACAATTTTCGAAAGAGCTCTGCTTTCGGAAACCGATAATGAAGAAGCAGGGCGAATTGCTCGTAATTCATTAATGTGACCCGCATGGTCAGGTTCGTGCACGTCTGGAAACAGTTCCGGTGCGATTCGAAACTGCTTCCAAAAGTTGACCCCCAAAATAAAATTAGGTGATAATGATGGAATGACGTAAAAGACAACCTGCCTTGTGATTGTATTGTACGTCACCGGCAAAGTTATAGTACCCAGAACAGACTGACTCGAGCCGTCAGCTGTTGTAACGCTATAATCTACTTTAACTAATTCTACTCCTAAATCTAAAAATATCTTATAACTATCCCCCCCTAAACATGACAAAGAAGCACCACTGTCTAGCAATGCTTTATAATTATTATTTAGAACAAAAATGTCGGCATAAGGACGCTCATCCTCTGTACTATCCTTCTCCTGTGGCAGTGCGTCCACCGCTTGAGGAGACGGGCTAGAAAGGAATTGTTGCACTAGGCGGAGCCAACGCTTCCACTCCCTCTTTCTTTGTGCACAAGAAGGGGCGCGGTAAGATTGACTCGTTTCTAGTTTTTTTGGATCTTTAGTATATTTCTTATTGTTAATACTACTAACATGTGGTTTCCTATTATCGCTATCTTTTTTCCAACAATTTGTTATTGAATGACCTTTGATTTTGCAGTAAGTACAAACAAGAGATTTATTTTGTTGATTTATTGTATCCTGTTTAGAAAAATTATTCATATTGTTCGCCGTAGGTTTAGAATTCCTAGAAGGGTTAAAATTATTATTATTGTTATTATTATTGAATGTCTTGTAATTGTTTGTATTATTGAAAGGCTTATTGTAACTATTGGAGAACGAATTAATTTTTTTAAAGTTACCGGACTTATATTGAGTGTCTACTAATTTTGGAATTGCTGAGGACGTTGAGGCCTCAGTGTACGACTCGAGTTTAGCAGCGCACCTCGTAAGTTCCTCAAACGAACTAAAATCTCTGGATGACATCAAGTTAGCATACATAGGCAACAATGCTTTCATGGCTATCCGCAAAAGTTTAACCTCAGGAATTTTACAATCCAATTTATTGTTAAGCGCTTTAAGTCTCAAAGTGAATTCTAAAACTGACATTCCCTTGGGCTGTTTATAATTTAGAATCTCATTTTCCAGATCTAATTGCCTATCCTGTCCCTCAAATTGTTTTATTAATAAGCTGGATAGGTCATCCCATTCTAAGTCTGGACTATAAATTGACCTATACCATAGAAGTGCTAACCCGTCTAAAATTTCACTGAAAGATTTAACTAAGTCTTTATGAGAAATGTTGCGTGTCCTACAACGCTCTTCGACCAAAAGCAGAAAATCTCTCACGCAGCTTTTACCATCGTACTTGACATCCCAATTTGTAAGCCCCCGCGATGATGAGTCTTTATAAATAACCTTGGTATGTTTAATAACCGTGACCTTCTCCTCTGTTTCATTGTCAGAATCTAGATCCGAATCACTTTCCTCCAGAACCACATTTAATGATTTCTTCATAGTTTTGTTATAGGCGCGCGCTCGTGAACGCAACGCTTGGGCGGTGCCCTCCGGTTCGATGGATCGTGAAGTTAATTCCTTTATAAGATCATCCTTGGATGCATTATTTACATTTGGAATCGGAGTAGACATTGTAACGGTAATGTAAAAAGCTTGACACGAAAATACAATTGAAAAGAAATAGAAGAAAAGAAAATAAAATTACTATATTCTTTGTTTTTGATGTTGTTGTTATTGTTATTGCTGCTAATGTACGTTGTAATTGTACGGTGTTGTTGTTATTGCTATATTCTTTTTTTTTTTTTTAAATGTGTATGTTGCCCATTTAAATTAATATTTTTTTTCCGTTAAATTAATATGTAAGTAGCTCATAAAAAAAATTTCATTTAACTTAATATGTAAGTAGCTCATTTAAAAAAAAAATTAAAAATTTTCATTTAAATTAATATGTAAGTAGCTCATTTAAATGAAAATTTAAAACGTCAGTTAGACATTAGTAAATAAACATTTTACAAGTATAATTACAGTAGGTTTTGACAGGGCTTTAGACAAATTTTCCACTCGAAGCAAAAACAAATCACTCGCATTGTCATTAAAAATCTCAATAAATATTTTAAACAATTGAATAATCTTCAATAATAACCCTCCATTACTATTTAAACACAAAATAAATTGATTTGTTTTCGGCTGTCAGGTATTTTAACATGTAAACACAGCTGTGTTTTGACATTAGCCCAAGCCATAGGTAAAAATGTCAACAAGAAACCGTCATAGACAATCCGAGGTATTCTTGTAGCAGCAAGCACTGATTGATTCCGAAATGAAAAAAAATTATGTAGCTCTATGTAGCACATTTTCCATTGTCTATGGCCGATTTCTATGCTTTAAACATACAAAATGAAACTGACAATGCATTTTAGGTTATGGAATACAATAACATTGCGTTTCATTGAACATGCGAGTAAATGCAAACAGGAAATTCGGCTGAACAGATGAATATTATAAAAAGCATAATTATACTACCCTGTGTATACCACGGACGACAAAAGAACAATCCAGGAATGTTACAAAATCGAGCCCAAAACAAACGCATGAGCCGCCATTGTTATAATGTAATCGTATTTTTGTTTCATATCATAGTGTTTCCATACAAACGAAGTATTGAAAATCTGTAAGGCGCAGATGCCAATCAAATACTTCTCACCTCCGCTCACCACAAATCAACTTTGATTCGAATGGAACCTTGGACGCCAATCTTCGACTATACAGTCGAAGAATGTCAATTTGCGGCAAGCATGAGACTCACTTTTCACGGCGTGGGCATTCCTAATGTATCATCCCTGGAAAGGAGTGGGGTGTTGGGCTATTGCCATTAAAACCCACTTTTAAATGAACATAAGCATAGTATATTGTTTAAAGGAATAACTGTTAATAAATGACATATAAAAAGGACTCACCCGGGACCTTGAATCAACCTAATTCTAACTATCTACCAATTTACCCCCCCCCGGACTGCAGCTGCGAGTTGGAGGCCCTTGTGGCCTCTCCCGGAGACGCCTGGTGTGAATTTCTACCGATTGGGAGGCCCAAACTCTCTCCATCAATCGGTAAAACTCCGCTCGACTGTGGCAGGCGGAATCCTATGACCCTCCGCGGGATGCCGATCCTCCTGCTTCCTCTCCTGGCCTCGGCTCGGGAGCCGAACGATCACCGATGGTGGGGACCCATGAACCTCTCCTGACTATCGGTCCTATTGCAAATGGTGGCGACACTCTTACTCCTTTACGGCGCGAGTTCTCCAAAAATGGCGAGCACCACGGGATTGTCGGCCGCGGGAAAATGATTATTGCCAGCGTACACTACTTGTTACCGACAGGATGGCTCTGCTCACTCCCGATTACTCTTTGTGAGCCCCGGCCACAATAACATGCCGCCGAATTATTCCCGACTCGATTAAACACGATCTCACTCGCGATTTTGAGGGTTTTTCTTTGAAAACCATTAATAAGATTTCACTAAAAATCCATTGTCGCCCGCGTATACTTTCTTAAATTCTTTTTCGTACAATTAGCACATTTTACTCCCAATGTGTGACTCGTCGATTCCAAAGCGGGCCGCTCTTCTCGCTTCGAAATCAAAGTGTGCGGAACCGGAACAACGCCCTCTCGCGCCTCGCCTAGACACCAAAAATCCTGAGAGTGTCGCCAACATTATCATTTTTTTAAAGTACTTGACGGAATAATACATTTTTAAGAATTGCTTCATAACAGAGTATTGGATTTTTATTTCGAGAAAAACTTATAGATTGACATTTGTTAATGTTTAAAAATAAATCATTTATGTTACACCAATTATGTAATCGATCCAAGTTATTTTGCAATATAAGACAGTCCATTAAATTTCTTATAATAGTGTAAATTTTCAAGTCATCAGCAAATAAAAGGAAATGGATACCTTCAAATATTGAAGTTATGTCATTGATAAATATCAAAAAAAGAATCGGACCTAGATGAGAACCTTGAGGCACCCCACTTAAAGCTTCAATTTCGTGAGATATGTGATTAGATAGTTTAACATATAGTTTTCTAGATGTTAAATAGGTCTCAAACCATTTTAGTAGATTTCCTTTTATCCCATATACTTTCAGTTTGTTTAGTAAGATTTTTTGAGAGACTTTATCGAATGCTTTGCTAAAATCTGTGTAAACTGCATCCGTTTGCAATTTTGAATTTAGATTATCTGTTATATATTTTTCATATATAATTAAATTTGTAAGTGTGGATCTACCGGATATGAATCCATGTTGGTGAGGGGAAATGATTTTGCGAGCCTGTAACATAAATTTTGATAAAAATACGGATTCAAACAATTTAGGTATTGCTGATTGTATACAAATAGGTCTATAGTTAGAAGCATCCGTTTTATCACCTTTTTTATAAATAGGACTAAGGAAACTGGTCTTCCATTTTTGTGGGAAAAGGCCTGATGCTAATGATAGGTTAAATATATTGGTTAGGTGGCCTTTTAAGTTAGACACACAGTTTTTTAAATAAATTGCAGGTATGGTGTCCGGGCCAGCGGATTTCTGAGTATCTAATAGTGTAATTTTATGCTGAACATCGATTTCATCATAATGTCTTCATTTTGTGTATCATACTATTCTTCTGGCACCTCATCATCGATGAACTCATCTTCATATTCACTCTGCATTTCATCTTCACTCACATGATCTTCTGTTTCACTGCCACTTTCCTGATGTCCATCATGCTCGTTCTCTTCTTCTTCAGCCATAAATCTCAATATTGCATCATCAGATAGTATTCTTCGGCTCGTCATGATGAAGGTAAAAAAATTTCATGCTAAAAAAAACAAAAAAAATACCTATAATCAACATGTAATGTAAGTATAAACAAATTTATACTTTTTCTAAAAGTCACTCAAAAGATAACCATACGCCTTCGGAGCGCATTACCTGGTCATAACTGCAAAAATCTGGTACTTACCTCGTAAAAATGGCCGTCCCGCGACGCTGTGCACCGACGACTGAGCTAACAAAAAAGGACAGCTAGATGCGCGCAATCATTAGAAAGAGACAGCGTTTTCTTACCGTCGCGGGCGCCTCTGAGGCGTAGGTTATCTTTCTAGGGTTAAAGAAATCTAGTAATTATTCATTCCTAGGCGCTAACGGTACATGTGTACTGTCATACTCCTTCCAGGGTATTTTTTTCTCACCGTACTTGAAAGGTCATACTCCCGGACAGGTTAAGGTATTTAGGACTCCAGCCCAGAGATGGCTTCCAAAGTCAATTGTTGGACATGCATGATAATTGTACAGGGTTAGCACCTGGTCATTATAGACTAGGTTATGGGAGGTTAGAATCGCTTGCACATCTTGATTGAATAGGTCTCAGTTTGAAAAGATGATGTATTTTATTTTATTTTGTTTATTTAATTTTAGTTGTTATTTTCTCAAGGTCGTCGATTTCCCACAGTTGAAGATCCGCTTGTTCTATGTATAATATAACTTAAGACGCAATTTGATTGAAATTCTCATTAGCCCAAAACGCCAGATTCATGGAAATCATAAAAATTGCATATGATTTCAATATTGTCTATGCCAAACTTCATATTTTGTTGACACATTCGTTCTTCACCGCCAGATCGTTTCATCCGGTTTATAACTCTGTTTAACCCATTCTGTTAAATTTTTATCTTCTACTTGTGATAGTTATTGGTAAGGCTGATATTTATATTAATCACGCTTTTTATTTTGGTAGCGGCCGTTTTTCTAAATAAAACTGAGTGATCACTATTTTATAATTAATATTATTTTTTAACACTAATTAACTAACTAACTATGGCGTGCTCAAATGCACAATTTTGCTATTTCTAACGCGACCTAGCTGAACTTACACCAAATAGTACATCCAAGTTAGGGAATCCATTTAACGTTTTGTTGAGGAACGTTTTAACTGTCAGTTTGACGTCTATCTATTTTTAAGTAGGGTTACCATCGGTCCGGGTTTCCCCGGATTTGTCCTAGTTTAAAGGGCGTCCGGGGAACGTCCGGGCGGGGTTTCATTTTTACCTCAGGGTAAACGTATACACGTTTGCCCTGAGGAAGGAATGGTCGTTCTGAAACCTGTCGGCTTTAAACAAATATAAAAGTAGTTCAAACAAAGTAACATTGTTTCATTTATATTTTATTAAAATTAAATTCAATTTCGAAGAATACTGCTGCATTGATTTTTACAAATTCATTTTAAAAAGGGAATGTAACCGACGTGTTACTCTCCCTCATTTCTTAATTTTAATTTTATATGTTTTACTTATGTACAATGCCCCGGTGCAACCAAATAAAGCTTGTGTGCCAAGTTTGCACCGGGAGACATTCTAGAATCCTATAATTTTAATAATTTTAACAATTAATACTTTATTTATGCTTACTTACGCCTCCAAAGGCAACCAGGCTGACTAGCCTCCTTTTATTTTTAATTAAGACCCCCTTTGAGGGCCTTAATTTCCAGCCTTAGGCTAAAGCCCTAAGAAGGGCCATTTGCCTTCCCTCCCTTGCCGCTCTGCTGTTATGGCTCTGCAGGAGGCGGCAGCTCCGCCAAGCGGGCTGCTCTCTATTTTTAATTATGGCCCTTTTTAGGGCCTTTTTTCGTCCTGGCCACTAAGTTCAATAATACCGTGCCGCCAGCAACGATCTTTTTCAAAACACATTTTTTCAAATTTAAATGTCTTTTTCTTAATACACAGATGCCCTGGTGACACAAGTAAAAACTTGGTTACCAAGTTGCCACCAGGAGACATCCTAAACTTATTATTTCATCGCCTTCAGGGCTATTTTTCCGGCTACAAAGCCAAAACACCAATTTGGGTGTCCCTATTAAGGGCCTTTATATTGGTCAAAAATACACCATATTTTAATATAACTTCGTTTAAACACCCCGTAGGACGCTGAAACTAAGACGTTTCAGTGCAGAGTCCTACGGGGCATCCATAGAGCCATAAATAAACATTGTAACTCTTAAACTGCCAGCGCTATCAGCACTTGAGCAGATTTTCACTTTTTCTCCATTTTAAAAATCCCAGGACCTCGTAAAGCGACGGAACCAAAAGGTTTCGATAGCCAAGCTTACGGGGGACCTGGGAAAAATATTAACTTCTTTGTAACTATTCAAACACTTTGTTAAATAACAAATACCTACCGACAAAAAGTCAAACTTCCTTAAAATCAACCCAAACTCAGCAAACAAAAATTCTACGGATAGAGAATATCCGTAGAACCACTCTAGTTTTAAGGAAAACATTGTAAATACATTAACCTAACCTGTATAATTAATTTAAGAAACCAATTTTAGACGACCACTTTCAAGCAAGTGTTTGCCAAAATGGGTGGCCCACAGAAAGGCACACCTTATATAGGTAAAGGGCTAGGTAAAACCTCCCACCACAAAAATGTACCACGTGACAGGTTTTGTCACGGAAATCGGGTATATAAACCCGGCCATTTCTCTTAATAAATCAGTTCTTCCATCAACGTCAACTCGTGTTACTATTTCCTTCTGGGAAAAGTTATTATCATCCGCTGCCTCCCGCCGACCTCTGCCTAGACTTTGCTCCTGGTGCCATCAGTCTCCTCCAGAAAGCCGGCCCTACTTCAGGCAACCGCCACGCACCAGGACTGGGCAGAGGAGTAGGCACATCCAGTGTCCTCAACTCATCAGGCACTGGGTGCACGGGAGGTCAGTATTATTATTTCAAACATTTCATCCTGGTCGTGTACTGAAACCGGTACCCTTTTTTTACAGTCTTGTACAGGCTTGATACGTCTGGTACAAGTGGTCCTTCGAGCCGGATCCGCTGCACGACTCCAGGATGTCTCCGCCCGCCCTACGATCGAAGAAGACGGCGCAAGACGATGGACCTTCATCACCCCCTGCTGAGCCCCCGGCTGCTGCTCCGGACGCCGGAGACGAGCCCCTGGGCGTGCCTGACGTCTCCCCTGACGCCACGCCCCGGCCCTCATCCAGCACTACCCCGGTGACGAGCTCCGCAGAGGACAGCGATGAGGGGCCTCCACCCTCCACAGCCACGGAGGATACGGTGCGCCGGCTGCGACGACAGCTGCGCCACCAAGGGAAGCAGATACAACAGCTGATGGCAGCCTTGAACGCGCCTCAGCATGCTGCACCAGGGCTGACACAACCCAGTACTTCAGGGCTGCCACAACGCAGTACTTCAGGGCTGGCACAACACAACGCTCCTGAGCCGGCACGAGATAGCCGAGCCCCGCAGCCAAGCAGCCAAGGATGTCCATCATGGATGCCGCCTGGACCTTTCGGCCCCGTGCCGCCTGCACCTCTGGTGGACCAGAGGCCGAGCAGCGCCGTACGCGAGAGGCCTGTCGGACCTGTGCCTCTGGTGGACCAGAGGTACGCCTCACCGGCGCAGCCAGGGCCTGGAGGCCCTCCGCCGCCGCCCCCTCATCATCATCATGAGGGTCAAGGATGGATGCAGCCTAGGCCTTCAGGCCCCGTGCCGCCTGCACCTCTGGTGGACCAGAGGCCGAGCAGCGCCGTACGCGAGATGCCTGTCGGACCTGTGCCTCTGGTGGACCAGAGGTACGCCTCACCGGCGCAGCCAGGGCCTGGAGGCCCTCCGCCGCCGCCCCCTCATCACAATGAGGGTCAAGGATGGGTGCAGCCTGGACCTTCCGGCCCCGTGCCGCCTGCACCTCTGGTGGACCAGAGGCCGAGCAGCGCCGTACGCGAGATGCCTGTCCAACCTGTGCCTCTGGTGGACCAGAGGTACGCCTCACCGGCGCAGCCAGGGCCTGAAGGCCCTCCGCCGCCGCCCCCTTACTACCACATTGAGGGACCATCTGCATACGCCCAGTGGGCGCATCATGAGCCGGCGCAGCCTGATGACCAGATTCCATCCGCTGCCAGTCCGAGCTCCGGCCTGCCGCTATTCCCACCGCAACCAAGTGCGGAGGAGACGGCCCGCCAAACCAGAGCTTGGGTCCAGCAGACGGACAACCCGATGGCCCAGTTCACCAACGCGCTCACAGAGGCCATCAGAGCTTCAAGGGCTCAGGACAGCCCCCATCCCACAATTGAGGATGACCCCCGGATGGCTGCTCTCATCGCCAGGCAGTCGATGGCCAAGGACCTGCCTCCCTTCTCTGGGGACCCGCTGGAGTGGCCCACCTGGAGGGCGCAGTACAACCAATCAACTGCTACCTGCCGGATGACTAGCAGTGAAAACCTCATCCGACTGCAGCGGGCCCTCAAAGGGAAGGCCCGAGACGCCGTGGGACCCCTCCTGATGGACCCCACTCAGGTACCTGAGATCCTTGACGTGCTGGAGCAGCGCTACGGAGGGACGACTTCGCTGGCCGCCCTGATGTTGGACAAGGCCAAGCGGCTCCCACAGATGACAGCAGAAGCCTCACTGGAGGACATAGCAGACTTTTCGGGCACGGTGCAAAACCTGGTGGCATCACTTCGCTCCCTCAACAACGATGGGTACCTGACCAACCCGGCGCTCCTCAGCGACATCGCGGGGAAGATGCCGTGCACGATGCGGCTGGCGTGGCTGATGGAGGTGCGGCACTACAACGCACCAGCTACGATCTGCCAGTACGCCGCCTTCCTGAAGGCCATCGCGAACGCCATCACCAAATCGGGTATGGTCGACCCCGCGAGGTCTAGACCACGTCGTGAACAGTCGTTCGCCACGACTGAACAATTCGGACCCAGAAGTGAAAGTTTGTCGCGAAAGTCACCACAATATGACAGTCGAAAAGTACCTACCGAAAGTTTGTCGCGAAAGTCACCACAATATGACCGTTCACAAAAAATAAAAAATGAAAGTGCGCGAAAGTCACCACAATATGACTCGAACAATCGTAACGCGAACCCTAGCGAAAGTACAAATCGCGACGGGTGCCTACAGTGTGGCGAAAGAGGCCATCTACTACGAGACTGCCGAGAGTTCGTCGGAAAGGACGTGAAGCTGCGCTGGGAAACGGTGAAAAGCTCCCGACTCTGCCGCGTGTGCTTGGAGAGACATGCAACAAAAGCATGTAAAACTCGCGACTGGTGCGGCATCGGAGACTGCCGTTCTCCCCATCACAAGCTGCTTCACGACCCCACGTACGTGAGAAGCCCCGCAACAGCCAACGTCCACCACATGTGACGCCAGGCCGACGGCGCCGTGCTCAAGGTGGTGCCAGTGGTGCTGACAGGCCCCGCTGAGCAGATCACCGCCTACGCACTGCTGGACGAGGGATCAACGATAACACTGATCGACACCTCAGCAGCAGAACAGATTGGCGCTTATGGACCCATACAAGGGCTACGACTCCACGGGGCCAAGGGCATGTGCTCATCAGATCACCTGTCGCGCCGCGTGCAGGTCACACTGCGCGGCGCCGGTATAAGCACCGACTACCACATCAAGGCGAGCACGGTGAAAGGCCTCAGCCTTCCTGAGCAGAGGATCCCTGGCGGGTATATCACCCCCACCATTCTCATTGGGCAGGACAACGCACACCTCATTGTATCGAGGGAGGTGCACGAAGCCCGCGACTCTACGCGAATATTGTCACGGACTGCCCTGGGGTGGATAACTCATGGAGGAGGGACTCCTTCTACCAATGAAGGCCCCATCACCACTCTGGCCCTGCACGCTGAGAGCCACAAGGATGAACTGCTGAGCGACCTTATTCGAGCAAACTTCGCCATAGATTCACTGGGAATCACTTCAGCCTCCCGTGAAACCGCACATGTTGTACGTGCCAACCAGCTGATGGAGGACACCACCCGGCAGATGACTACCGGCAGATGGGAGACCGGCCTATTATGGAAGGCTGACAAAATCACGCTGCCCGACAACAGACAATGTGCGCTGAAGAGGCTGTGGTCCCTCGAACGAAAACTACTGAAGGAGGACGACCTCGCAGTGGCGTATCGAGACAAGATCAACCGACTAATATCACAAGGCCACGCGCGAGAACTCACAGCACGAGAGGCGGCGAAAGACTCCGCCCGCAAGTGGTACTTGCCGCACTTCGCCGTGGTGAACCCCAACAAGCCGGGGAAGATCCGCGTCGTGTTTGACGCTGCCAGCCGCTGCCGAGGAACCTCCCTCAACGATCAACTGCTGACGGGACCCGACCTGCTGACGTCCCTACTTGGGAACATCCTCCGGTTTCGAGAGGGAAAAATAGCTCTTTTTTTTTTTTTTTTTTTTATTATTATTAAGTTAAAAGAAACATAATATTTCACTTTCTTAACTTAGATACAGAGCATTTATAATACATTAGTAAGAAGTAAAATTTTGTTCTAACATTTTCAGTTTAAATAGTTTTTGTTTAAAGGTTTTTATATTAGTTTCCATTTTTAGGTGTTCTGGAAGGAGATTATATATATGAACTCCCTCGTGACCAATACTTCTCTTGCCACTTTCAGTCTTGACGGTATTTGTGTACAATTTATTGTGCTGTCTAGTATAATGTTCGTGTACTTGTGATGTTTTTATAAATATTGTGTTTGTATGTATAAGTCCATTTTGTATTTTGTAGATTAAAAGACATATGTTATATTCGTACAATGTTCTTATTTTCAAAAGGTTCATTTCCTGGTATAGTTTTTTTGTGGGAGTGTCTGGGTTATAATTGAAGAGTTTTTTAATAACTTTGTTCTGTATTATTTGTAAGTCGTTTAAGTACGTAGTGTATGTGTTTCCCCAGATTTCTATTAAATAATTTAGATGGGACTGGATTAAGCTAAAGTATAAGCCCCTCTTTACCTCTCTCGCCGCCGACATAAAGGAGATGTTCCTGCAAGTCAAAATAAAGACTGAGGACCAGCTGTCACAACTGTTCCTGTGGCGACCGACGCCTCAACAAGAGCCTCGCACCTATATGATGACGTCTATGATGTTCGGCGCTACCTGTTCTCCAAGCAGTGCCCAGTACGTGCGAAACCGGGTGGCCCTAGAAAATACCGAGCGCTTCCCAGCTGCTGCAAACGCCATCCAACATAAATTTTACATGGATGACTACTTGGACGCGGTGGACTCCATCAAAGAAGCCGCCAGCCTCGCAAAAGACGTGGCGACAGTCCTATCATCAGGAGGTTTTCATCTCACAAACTGGGCCTCAAATAATCCAGCGGTGATGGCCACCATCCCGCTTGAAGACCGCGCCCGATCAGCCATACGCATCAGCAGCGGAGAAGCAGAGACCGAACGAATCCTCGGCCTACTATGGGACCCGGTGACTGACTGTTTCCTGTACGCCTTCAGGGACACCGCCGAGCCAGAACTGGTCAGCAGCCCTACGAAACGTCAGCTGCTCAGTATTGTCATGAAAATTTTTGATCCTGTGGGGTTTGTGGCATGCCTCACAGTCAGATCCAAGATGCTGCTCCAAGATGTCTGGAGGTCGAGCATCGGATGGGACGACACCATCAAACCCGAGCACAACGTGAGATCGCTGGACTGGCTGGGACTCCTCCAAAGCTGCGGAGTCGCCATACCTAGGCGCTGCCTACGAAGCAAACACAGCAGCGTCACGCTCCATCTGTTTTGCGACGCGTCTGAACAAGCATGTTGCGCGGTCGCCTACCACACGGAGGAAGTCAACGGAGAAACTACAGCAACCTTCTTGGCCAGTAAATGCAAGGTGGCCCCCCTGAAGCCGCTCTCCATACCCCGCCTTGAGCTCCAATCAGCGCTCATGGCCGCCAGACTAGCAGCAACCCTAAAAAAGGAGTGTCGCAGCAACATTGCGCGAACGGTGTTCTGGACAGACTCTACGACGGTGCTGTGCTGGCTTCGTACGGACCCACGTACCTACTCTACCTTTGTGGCCAACCGGCTTGGCGAGATCGATGAGCTCTCTCGCATTGACGACTGGAGATGGGTCCCCACCAAACTAAACCCTGCTGACATCGGCACCCGCGACGTCGAGGTTCCCGATCTATCACCGGCGGGACATTGGTTCAGCGGCCCAGCCTTCCTCACCCTGGCCGAGGCAGAATGGCCGCGCGAAAGGTCCAGACTTCCCCAGCCAGATGACAACACCCTTGAAGTGAAGGCCCAATATGTCGGGCTCACCTCAACCACGGCAGATGCGCTTCCAGAGATAAGCCGCTTCTCCTCTTGGCACCGACTCATCAGAGCCACCGCCTGGGTCCACCGCTTCATAGGCCGATGCCGTGCGGGACCCCACAAACCATTGGACGGACACCTGCGGCCCGAGGAGACCCGTGAAGCGGAACTCCGGTGGGTGAAAGCAGCCCAAGAAGACGCATTCAGCAGTGAATTGAGTGCTCTTCACCAAGGAACCCCCGTACCCAACAACAGCCGGCTCAGATCGCTGAACCCCTTCCTGGGACCCGATGGACTGCTGCGAATGGACTCCAGAATACGAGCCACCAGCAGAATCTCCCGAGATGTGCGGACGCCCATAATCTTAGATGGAGACCACGCCTACACACGGCTCCTAGTCAACCACCATCATCAGAAGGCGGACCACCCAAGCACTGAGAGGACAATGGCGGAGGTACGAGGCAGCTACTTCGTGCTGCGACTGCGGACAAACATACGTCGCATCACTCACCACTGCCCCACCTGCAAGATGCGTAGAAGCAAGCCTGCCCCACCACTAATGGGACCCTTGCCACCATCACGGCTCGCCCACCATGTCCCCGCTTTCACAAACTGCGGGTCGGACTACTTCGGGCCCATGGACATCACTGTCGGCAGACGAAGGGAGAAGCGATACGGGGCCCTCTTCACCTGCCTGTCCACGCGCGCCATTCACCTCGAGCTGGCAACTTCCCTGTCTGCCGACTCTGCTATCATGGCCCTCCAACGCATGACGGCACGCCAAGGTCAACCAAAGACAATCTTCTCGGACAACGGGACCAACTTCCACGGAGCGGACAACGAGTTAAGGGACGCCCTGAACTCGCTCAAAGATGACGCCCGGATGAGGGATCATCTGACATCGCACGGGATCGACTGGCAATTCATCCCGCCAATGTCTCCTCACATGGGGGGAGCATGGGAGCGCCTGGTGCGGTCAGTCAAACACGCGCTGCAAGCCATACTGAACGAGAGGGCCCCCAAAGAAGAGACCCTGAGGACAGCACTGGCTGAAGCTGAGTGGACCGTCAACAACCGTCCTCTCACGCACATCTCCGTAGACCCGAGAGACGAGGAGCCCCTCACTCCCAACCACTTTCTGCTGGGAGCAGCAGGCAACCGGCCCCAGCTCTCGCTGTACGACAAGCAGGAGGAGGAGGTATGCCTCCGCCGCCAGTGGCGCATCAGTCAGCAGCTAGCTGACATGTTCTGGAGGCGTTGGCTCCGCGAATACCTCCCCACCTTGGCCACCCGACAGAAGTGGCACCACCCCGTCAACCCAATTAAGAAGGGCGACCTGGTGGTCATCATGGACCCCGCGATGCCCCGCAACAGCTGGCCTCGCGGCCGAGTCCTGGACGCTACCCCTGCTGCAGACGGCGAGGTGAGGACCGCCCGCATCCAGACGAGCACCGGAGTCTACGTTCGACCTGCCGTGAAGCTTGCTGTGATCCTGCCGGCCCCGCCTACTGATGCGACCCCTACTGACCGACCTTCAACACGTCGTGAAGACTAGTGCAGCGTAGCTACACGGGGGGAGTGTAACCGACGTGTTACTCTCCCTCATTTCTTAATTTTAATTTTATATGTTTTACTTATGTACAATGCCCCGGTGCAACCAAATAAAGCTTGTGTGCCAAGTTTGCACCGGGAGACATTCTAGAATCCTATAATTTTAATAATTTTAACAATTAATACTTTATTTATGCTTACTTACGCCTCCAAAGGCAACCAGGCTGACTAGCCTCCTTTTATTTTTAATTAAGACCCCTTTGAGGGCCTTAATTTCCAGCCTTAGGCTAAAGCCCTAAGAAGGGCCATTTGCCTTCCCTCCCTTGCCGCTCTGCTGTTATGGCTCTGCAGGAGGCGGCAGCTCCGCCAAGCGGGCTGCTCTCTATTTTTAATTATGGCCCTTTTTAGGGCCTTTTTTCGTCCTGGCCACTAAGTTCAATAATACCGTGCCGCCAGCAACGATCTTTTTCAAAACACATTTTTTCAATTTTAAATGTCTTTTTCTTAATACACAGATGCCCTGGTGACACAAGTAAAAACTTGGTTACCAAGTTGCCACCAGGAGACATCCTAAACTTATTATTTCATCGCCTTCAGGGCTATTTTTCCGGCTACAAAGCCAAAACACCAATTTGGGTGTCCCTATTAAGGGCCTTTATATTGGTCAAAAATACACCATATTTTAATATAACTTCGTTTAAACACCCCGTAGGACGCTGAAACTAAGACGTTTCAGTGCAGAGTCCTACGGGGCATCCATAGAGCCATAAATAAACATTGTAACTCTTAAACTGCCAGCGCTATCAGCACTTGAGCAGATTTTCGAGACTTTAGCATCATTTCACTTTTTCTCCATTTTAAAAATCCCAGGACCTCGTAAAGCGACGGAACCAAAAGGTTTCGATAGCCAAGCTTACGGGGGACCTGGGAAAAATATTAACTTTTTTGTAACTATTCAAACACTTTGTTAAATAACAAATACCTACCGACAAAAAGTCAAACTTCCTTAAAATCAACCCAAACTCAGCAAACAAAAATTCTACGGATAGAGAATATCCGTAGAACCACTCTAGTTTTAAGGAAAACATTGTAAATACATTAACCTAACCTGTATAATTAATTTAAGAAACCAATTTTAGACGACCACTTTCAAGCAAGTGTTTGCCAAAATGGGTGGCCCACAGAAAGGCACACCTTATATAGGTAAAGGGCTAGGTAAAACCTCCCACCACAAAAATGTACCACGTGACAGGTTTTGTCACGGAAATCGGGTATATAAACCCGGCCATTTCTCTTAATAAATCAGTTCTTCCATCAACGTCAACTCGTGTTATTATTTCCTTCTGGGAAAAGTTATTATCATCCGCTGCCTCCCGCCGACCTCTGCCTAGACTTTGCTCCTGGTGCCATCAGTCTCCTCCAGAAAGCCGGCCCTACTTCAGGCAACCGCCACGCACCAGGACTGGGCAGAGGAGTAGGCACATCCAGTGTCCTCAACTCATCAGGCACTGGGTGCACGGGAGGTCAGTATTATTATTTCAAACATTTCATCCTGGTCGTGTACTGAAACCGGTACCCTTTTTTTACAGTCTTGTACAGGCTTGATACGTCTGGTACAGGGAAGATATTCCAAAAGCTATCGGAAAAAGTGATAAATACAAAAAAACTGAAAAGTAAAAAAGGCGAGTTGCTGAGGAAAAAGCTTTAATAGCTGGAAAATCAAATAATGTACTTTTGAGTGCAATAATTTCTTTTCATTTTTGTATTTAAAGTTATGATTGTTTTTATTACGTAAAAGAAATTTACAATATGGCTGTTGATAAATGTACTCATTTATATAACCTTAAAGTTTTAACTTTAAGGTGATATAAATAAGTAGAGTTTTTGGTTATTTTATGCTTAAAAAAATAATAATATAACTTACATTACAGTAAGTCTAAACTTTAAAAAGGTTCAGTTTTTTTGCTTAAGATTTAAGAATTTCGTTCATATTATGTTAAGAGATATTTTGTTGTTTAAATTGCTACTGAACTATTATAAAGATATAATTATTATATATCCTTAAATTTTATTACCTATAGCTATAGTTAAAAAGAGTTACTTCAAAAATTGTAGGACAGAATACTAAAATGGTCTCAGTACTTTTAAGATTTTTGTTTAAAAATTTAATTGAATTTGGTTAGGCTTAATATTTGAATAATAGTAAGACAAAGATAAATTAAACAAGGCAAAAGAAAAACTCTTTCGTGAGGCTCCATGAGGCGGCATTGCATCTGTAAAAACTTGCAAGCACCTGCATAAAATAGAGAACTTAAGAAACACAATAAATCTCAAATCAATTGGCAAGTACCAACAAAAAATGTGAATGGCTTTCGGTCTGACCATAAACTATACTTAGCTTCCGTGTCCCTTAGCTAACCACTCAGTGAAGCCTCAGCGTTGGGTAGTCAGAGACAGGACAAAGGACAGTCAAGGTCGTCTGATCAAACCTCAAGCCTGCACATGTCATTGGGGGAAGCGCAGATAAACTTGAGAAGGATCTACAAAATTAATAATGTAACTAAAGATGAAGCAGGGACGAGGTCCAGCATACATACACAGTTGACAGGTCAATTGTGATAACGTGTTTACCCTATACTCTTCTTACATATAGTCTGTCAAAAAAGAGTAGAAAATATAAAAACTGGAACTACTACATTTGTAGACTGGCAACACCAATTTACCTGTCAAATATTTTTTTGAAGTGCAATGACACTGAATGCATGGAACACAGTAAACCACATTTTAAAAAAACATTTTTTCTTCATGACATAAATTTGATTAAAAGGTGATTTATAAAGCGATTAGCTTTAATTTAATTTAACATATATTTGAATTTAATAATAGATAGAAAGGAAGAATCACTAATGTTGAGTTTAGTTACACTACTTTTAGATCTGAATAAGTTAAATATATTCAGATCTAAAATTAAAGACATGATCTAAAGTCCAGGCAACGCTAGGTACTTTATCTAGTATTAAATAAATGTGAGCAATTTCTAAACTGTGCTTTATATTTTATTACATTATAGTTAATAATAATAATAACATAGTATTTATATTTCACTTCAAGTGCGCTTAATTATAATAAACTTAAAATTAATCCTATAGTGTTCCTTAGGAGTCCTTACAAAATACGAAATTGTTTAAATAATGTGAAACAAAGAATGTACCTACAGTATATACAAAGCAATTCCTAGAGAAAAATATTAACAACAAGAATTCTTAAAACTAAATTATAATAAAGAATAGGAGGTAGTTTACGTTTAGAAATAATAATAACAGAGTGCACAGAGTAACAGTGTGAAACAAAGAATATAAAGTATATACAAAGCAATACCTAAATAACAATATTATCAAAAATAATCATTAAAACTAAATTATAATAAAGAATAAGAGGCAGTTTACGTTTAGAAATAATAATAACAGAGTGGACATACAACTATAGTAAGGAGGTAATCGAAACCAAACAATTACCAGAAACTTGAGGAACATGGCTTATTAATCTTATTATAGTAGATTGAAAACGAGTTAAAATTCATGAAAGGTATGATTTTTTATATAAGTTTGTTTTTAAAGCTCTTTTGAATTCAGCCAAGTTCTGGATATTAGTAAGAGCTGAGGGTAGTTTGTTCCAAATGAGCGGGCCAGTTACACTAAAAGATCGATCATAGTAAACGGCTCGATTTGACCTAGAAAGTTCGATTAAACGATTAGTAAAATCTAGATCTGCTGACCTTATAGTAAGCTGCCTATGGCTTAAGTTTTGTAGAACACATAGTTCCGATATACATGTATAGGCTGGCGCCATTCCTTGCAATGCTTTGAAGGTCATTAAGCAGATTCTTTCAGGGCATCGAAGCCAATGAAGGCGATCCCTTAGAAGCGGGTTTATACGGCAATAGTTACAATAGTTATTCTTCATTAACACAAAATTGCAAAGGTATAATAATAATATACCTATATGCAATTCTAATTTTGAGATCGGCGGGTATCTATACTGCAAAGAAAAAATATTTTTTCCACTATTATGCCTTTTTAATTTTTTATAAAAATGTAGGTTACACAGCTTTACTTTAACACCATGAGTTATGTGTTTAGTATTGCCATTTGATCAACAGTGGCGCCCTCATATATTTTCTACTCTTATTTGACAAACTTGTAGGTCCATCAATTTTATTTAGAATATTATAATTATTTTATTTAGCCCTCTGGGCCAAAGCCAAAATATACCTACATGAGCAACCTACTTGATTCAGTCTAAGTTTAGGCCAGTCGTCCGATGACAGTGACAATCTTCGTATATACATAGACAAACAGCTGTATACAGACCGATTGCTATATCTAATGCCATGTAGACATGCTGAGTCTGCTCTATAGGAACTTCGATGGAGCCTGCTCGACAGAGCTAGCAGCACTTATTCTCTGTGCCACGTTAAATGTACGCAAAACTGTACAGCAGGGGTGCTCAAACTTGAACAGCTGGCGATCTATCTCAATATTATTCGACTCCGATCGATCGACTCTGAGAGGCTGCAAGTATGTGTGATGCAGGCAAGGTCGACACCTAAGTTAGGGAATCCATTTGGCGTTTTGTTCAAAGGACGTTTACCTATTTTTAGCCGATATAACGTTATGATTTTAGCCACTGTGGTACTGAGCGTTCATTCTCCGTGCTACGTCGAATCAAGAATTACATGCGCTGTCATTGGGATGCTGCGTAGAGGGTCGTTTAAGGAAAAGGAAAGAGAGAAAGTTCTGAGATGGAATAAGGTATGCGGGATGGGTGGGAATCTGCGGCCATTGTATTAGTGTATGAAGAACGTATGAATCCATTCCTCTCACTGCTGCGCAAGGCGATGGATAGAGTCCAGCTAGAGAGGTCTAAGTTTGATTTATTCAGCTCACCACGCAGTAGGTGGGCAAAAGCATTCGGCTCCAAGACCCAAACAAAACTCACCCGATGAACCCAGGCACTCCTGCTAAATAACAAAATAAAGCGGAGCACGCGGAGGGACCCGTGGCAGGGGTATTGGTTATCCAAAAATAGTTCCCGGGGCAGCGGTACCCATACACGCCTTCCAAATTGTTATACATTGTTATTACACAATTTTTCTTTTGCGGTCTTGCGATCTTAATAATCAAAAGTAGGAACTGCCATTTGAAATGCATTTTGGTATTATTTTCTTTGTGCTTTGTCTATGGAAATGTGTTTGACGTTTTTATTGCTTCGTTTCGTTGCAAGTATTCCTGCAACTGCTCCTGCCATTAGTCCAAAATCTGTTGTTTTGAGTAGAGAGTTGTTTTATGTTATACCTCTGAGAGAACGTCCATGCGATAATGTAAATTCTTAAGCTAATATTTTTACTACATTGCAAACTTTGTTTATTTACACCCATTTTTATTAATTTATGCATTAGCCGCCGCATTTTTATGCACAGATTATGATACTTCATTTCAAAAATTATTACAAGAAACAACTATTTATGAACACAAAATAGGTTATTAGGTTCTTAGTTTAGGTGAATTAAGCAATTCATGCGTTTTTAGTTTGAAACGAAACTTCGCAAATGTCAAATCCATACAAAAAACATGGCCGTAATGGAGATGGGGATTTTTAAACTTTGAATGAAAATCGAATTTAAATGCATATTTTTCCGTCTATCCCGATTGAAACCAATGGTTCTTGTGGTAATTAAGTTTAAAAGAAGTTTACTTTTAAAAATTCATGCCTATTAAAAGCGTAGCGGCATGCGGCGGCTCTTGCATAATTTATCCCATTTTTTATATATTTGAAATCTACTAATCGGCCATGGTACACAGTTATTTAGAGCTCCAAATACCACACAACAGTAAACCCCATGCAATTAAATTGCGTAGCATGAAAGTCTGGATTCATTGTTACATATATACCTAGGTATTAGTAACACATAAACCGGCCCTCCGTATCATATATGTGTACATAATTATGAAAATGAAACTTTTTTTTATAATATTATACATATAAATTTGTATTCTTTTTGCTTTTCAGAATATCTTACAAACATTAGAATCAGAAATCGGTTTTTCTAAAATGGATCCTATGAACTCAGATGTCGGTGTCATAAAGTCCGAACCGGAGACAATATACGAAGAAGAGAGTCCAACATTCCCTTATGATGCAATATTTCAATACGGGAATGTTAAACAGGAGATGGAAGACCTTTCTGAGATCAAATGTGAACCGGGGACTCTAGCGGCAGAGGAACGTGCTAAAGAATGTGGCGCATACTCTGAAACAGATATTGACTATCGTGATACTAAAAAGGAATATTCGATTCCTATAGAATGGATCGACCAAAGTGGAGGTAAGCTATTAAGTTATTCTTCTGGTGTCATCTCCTATCAGAGGTTGGTTTAGAGTATCTGTTTGTCTGTCCAGGGTATATTATATATACATGTGTAGACCCAAATTCCTAAACCCTTTCTGTCAAATCTTTTGCAATCTGTTGCACACGTCTATCCTTATTTTCAAAGGGTTTTCAGTGTTTTTTTTAACCCTCGCGGATCCGCCATGCGACCATAGTATAGTATACCACGCTCTTTAAAACTTCAGTAACTCCTGAAATGCGTTAATCATTAAATCAACATTTTAAGTATTCATAAAAAATATTTATTTGCGTTCGTTAAAAATATTTAAAAAATTGTGACGATTCTGTATATATAAAATAATAAAAAATGTTTTCCTAAATATCGAAAAATTTCTGGGTCAAATGAGACAAAAATTTAAAATTTCTATGGGAATAACAGAGTAGACAAAACAGTAATTCATTCCAATCTCATTAACCTATGTGCAATATTACGATCTCCTTTTAGTTATGACTGACAAAAATGATGATTGTAGCATAGGTATAGCCATTTAATTGTGGAGATCTGAAAGGGATAAAAGGCCGATAAAAATAATGATAATTTTCACCTTTTTATGGCGCCGTTCAGTGATAAAATCACGTGAATAGGATAAAAGATGGATAGGATTAAAAATACGCTTAGTTAGTTAGGGCATTTAAAAAGGAAGATATGACGTGAAGTGAATTGTGGAAGAAGTCAGAGAAGGCCAAGGAAATCATGGCATGGTCAAGTGAATCAAATACTTTCAGTCGGACCAAGCCAAGAGACAGAATAATAGAAATTTACAGATACATCATTTTAGAGAAAATACGTTTAAATGTATCTCTTACCTCACGGTAGTCCTCCGATAGAGTGCACCGTAACGCAACCAAGCATCTATTTATTCATATTTATCTGTATTAGACGATTTATGAATGCGAATGAAGCAAGGAGTATGTGTCGAGACAGAGGGTTTTGGTGGTAGGTATATCCTCTCTGCTCAGCACGACATAGTGTAGTTTCGGTATCCAATACAATACTTTAACCAAAATGCGATTGAAAACATTACTGCAGTTCATAAAACTCATTTTTTTGAGGGTCGGGTGCAATATTTAGAATCTTAACTACTTATTTTATTACTTAAACTACCCCCATAAAATAATTATTTTAAAAGGGGTCTTTCTTTCCATTGAAACAGTAGCTACAAGTGACGTCTTTACAAATGATTATTACATGGAAGGAAGTAGCAATAAATATAAAAGGTTAGCTTTCAATGAATTGAAGGTACAATTTGCAATGGATTTTTGGAATATTTTTTAATAGAATTATTTTTATTATTTTAGAACGCTCAAAGTGTCTTTGTTAAGCTTGCTATTCGATCATTTTCTAAAATGCATTTTTTCAAAATGACGGCGTCCCGGAAAGCATTTATTGGACAACCAACACTTCTGCCATACGTGACCTCAAGTAGTTTGCTACGTTTGGTGACTTAGCGGGGGTGCTCAGGTTCCTGGGGTAGGTTTGGTTCCGGATCTTGGTGGCGGATACGTCTACCTACTAACTGGCTCAGCGTGGCTGGCAATTTTCTTCAACACGCAAATCAAATTTTTTGCAGATGCTTAAATTTGCATTTTCCTTCGAAGGCTATTTGCAAATTTTTAGCGTTTATTTTCCACATCATTTTTGATTTACTGCTAGCTTTGGGGGGAAGTTTTTATTGGTTTGAGAAAACACATAATTACTTATTTTCTTTTAAAAAAACATTCCGAGTCAAACGCAAATAAATAAAAGGAAAATAACACGAAATAAAACTTCTTTGAAATAAAAATTCCTCAGAGCTAACATGACCGCCGAACGATGCCATAGTGAAGATTTCAGACTCTTATTATGAAAAAACAATAATTTAAGCTACTATATTTTAGTTACCGAAAAAAATCGTAAAGTTTGTATTTATTTACTTAAACCATGTCGTAAAATAGTTTACTTGTTGCTGTAAAATACTCAATATCATTGTTAATATTATCTTTGTTTTTTTTTAGATTTCGTTTCGTTGACATCAAACATTAGTGGCACAAAAACCACAAAGAATAAAATGCCAGCGAAAGGGAAGAAATCATTTTTCTGCCCTTCCTGTTCCTACAGGTGTAGTTATAAATTTAATCTGACTGCACATTTAAGAACCCACTCTGGGGAGAAACCATTCTCTTGCTTGGAATGTACTTACAGGTGTCGTGAGAAAAGTAATTTGGTTAAACATGCTAGAACCCACACTGGAGATAAACCATTTTCATGCTCGGAATGCACTTACAGGTGTCGTGAAAAAAGCAATTTGGTTAAACATGCTAGAACACACTCTGCAGAAAAACCATTCTCATGCTCGGAATGCATATATAAGTGCAATCAAAAATCCAGTATGATTTATCATACTAGATCCCACTCTGGAGAGAAACCGTTCACTTGCCCGGACTGCGCTTACAGGTGTGTCGACAAAGGCTCTTTGGTTAAACATGCTAGAACCCACACTGGAGAGAAACTATTCTCATGCTCGGAATGCACTTACAGGTGTCGTGAAAAAAGCAATTTGGTTAAACATGCTAGAACACACACTGGTGAAAAACCATTCTCATGCTCGGAATGCACGTACAAGTGCAATCTAAAATCCGGTATGGTTTATCATACTAGAACCCACTCTGGAGAGAAACCGTTCACTTGTCAGGACTGCACTTACAGATGTATCGACAAAAGCTCTTTGGTTAAACATGCTAGAACCCACACTGGAGAGAAACCATTCTCATGCTCGGAATGCACTTACAGGTGTTGTGATAAAGGCAATTTGGTTAAACATGCTCGAACACACACTGGAGAAAAACCATTCTCATGCTCGGAATGCACTTGCAAGTTTATTAATAAAAGCAATCTGGTTAAACATGCTAGAACCCATACTAAATGAAAACCCATGTAATGCTCGGAATGCACTTGCAAGTGGAGTTAAAAAGGCAGTTCTCATACTAGAATTAACACCCGAGAGAAACTATTCTCATGCTTGGAATTTACATACAGGTTCCGTTGAAAGTGATATGGTTTCTCATGTTCAAACCCATACTGGAGAGAAACCATTCTGTACTCGGAAAACACTTACAGGTGCAATCAAAACAAAATTTTTGTTATTATTGTGAATATTCACACTGGAGAGTAATCTTCCCCATGACCGGAATGCACTTAAACATACTTTCGAAAGAAATATTTTCCTACTCATATTAGTATCCCCGCTGGATAGAAACCAGTAGCAAGCTAGAAATATGTATTCTGGTGCAGTAACATATATCAGGAACGACAGATTTCTTACTATAATCATCATCAGGATAAACTATCTTAAGGTTTTTAGTTTTTATTTATTTATTTTGAATTTCACGCCCAGCTGGGCTTTAACACGTAATTTTTATTTGAACAAATAACATCGAAATCTAAATGCGTATCACAAAATTAAAAATAAAATCATAAACAAAAACAAAATCACAATGAAAATCAAAATCATAACCAAACCTAAAATAATAATACAGTCAAAAACGAATTGAAATAAAAACAAAATTTAATTAATCGAAGACAATATAAGCGAAAGTCAGTCGAAAATCTGAGAACAGAAAAATCAGAAAAAGATATTGACACCGCTGGGACTTGAACCCAGGACCTCTTGCTTTCCGGGCAAACGCGCTAACCACTGCGCCACCGTGCCGATATCCAATTCGGTCATTTTTTAATTGTATCATACTTCGACTAAGAACCGCCCACATTATCTTCATTCTCTTAACGCATATATTATTGGCAACTATCTTTATGTATGATTGCAAGATTCAAACCAGAACTAAATGCTCTCTAGATAGTGTCTGGATAAAAAAAAAAATTAAAATATAAAAAAAAATGCTCTCTAGATAGTGTCTCGATAAAAAAAAAAATCTTTATCCATTTTATATTCATATGCGACGTCTATAAATATTACAATTTGAAGTTTTACTCATAAAGTTAAAATAAAAAATAAAAATATTCATCCTAGACTTGCAGAAAAGTCAATAGATGTCGCATATGAAAATAAAATGGATAAAGATTTATCCAGACACTATCTAGAGAGCATTTAGTTCTGGTTTGAATCTTGCAATCATACATAAAGATAGTTGCCAATAATATATGCGTTAAGAGAATGAAGACAATGTGGGCGGTTCTTAGTCGAAGTATGATACAGTTAAAAATGACCGAATTGGATATCGGCACGGTGGCGCAGTGGTTAGCGTGTTTGCCCGGAAAGCAAGAGTTCCTGGGTTCAAGTCCCAGCGGTGTCAATATCTTTTTCTGATTTTTCTGTTCTCAGATTTTCGACTGACTTTCGCTTATATTGTCTTCGTTTAATTAAATATTACAATTTGAGGTTTTACTCATAAAGTTAAAATAAAAAATAAAAACAAAATACTCCACCGTGGAATATGGAAAAACTGTAGACTGGGAAAAGTACAATACGTGTAAAATAATTCAAAGCAGAGGTATGCTGTTGGTTTAATTTTTATTTTATTTATTTATTTTTTTTTTATTTTTTTTTTATTTTTTTTTTTATTAGTATCTATAGCAAAATTTGTACATAATGAATATATTCGATGTTCTTCTTTCTGATATAAATTCTACTATGTTTATATTATTTAGTTAATCTTCTTCTTGGTGTGCCCTATCAGGTCCCTCCAACTTTGGCAATCACTCTGGAATAGTGAATGATGTGTTAAATATGTCAATAACATCTTTATAGTCATTTATTACCCATATTTTTTATACGGTGAATGGGGGCACACAATTGTGATTCTGTGTTGGAGTTGTCACAATAGAACGGCAGATATTGCGTCGATGTTGAATTGCGACGTGTATAGAAAGAAATCAAGTATCAATAGTTCAGGGCGGTCAATTATTGAATTTATGGTTTGATGTAAAAATTTTAGGTCATACGCTATTCTATGTTCGGATAATTTTAATAAATTAAGTTGACATAGTAAATAATCATAGTTGATACATTCCCTTGTAATACCCATTCTGAAATTAATAGCTTAACCACTCCGACCCCAAAGCTTGTTTACACGACAAAATAATAACAGCAGTCAAGTACAATAAGTTTGTTTTCAAGCCAACGCGTGTGTACCCATATAAACCGTTATAACCCCGCTATTGTTGAAGTGACAACCCTATGATAAAAAGTAGAAGATCTTTATTAAATTAAGCTTCACATATTTATTCAAAGTTGTCCATAGAAATACTTACACACCCGCCAAATCGCCTACGCGCCGTAAGATATTGTTAATTTTTTATTGAATATTCTTGTATGAAATGGTAAAAAAGTGAGGTAACAAAATCGTTTAAATATACATATATTAGGTCCTTACACATGAAATTGACGTTTTGCCGTACTGGCAACTTTGATCTCAAATATCTTCTCTTTGGTTAGGAATTCCAAATTCAAATTTATACAGCTATTTACTCATGTATTTGTGATTCGAAAATTAAAATTCATTTCTTTTTTCCTTAATTGTTTTTTTTTCTTTGTGTCACTTAGTTTACAAAATTGAAAACTTTAAATATCACGTTATTTAGGAGTACGAGTTCTACCGTGACACCAGTGCTGCAAAAACGACTCGAAGGATTAATGATGTGTATGGCGACGGTGCTGCAAAAGAAAACACAGTGAGTTTTTGGTTTCAACGTTTTCGTTCTGGAAATTTCAACCTGCAGAACAAGCCACGTGAACGGCCGGAGACCAAAGTTTATAATGAAGAATTGAAGGCTATTGTGAAAGCGGATCCATCGCAAACCACGTTCGAGTTAGCTGCAGGCTGCGGTGTTAGTGATAAAACTGTTTTAATCCACTTGAAGCAAATTGGGAAGGTTAAAAAGCTGGAAAGGTGGGTACCTCACGAATTGAGTGAAGCAAATCAACAAACGCGCGTTGACTGCTAGATCACACACTGCACAACAGACGGCTATCAAATTAGAGGAGCTTCAATTGGAATGTCTAAGATATCCACCGTACTCTCCGGACCTTGCCCCAACCGATTACCGTTTTTTTCGAAATTTCGATAACTTCTTGCAAGGGAAAAAATTCAACTTCGATGGGGCAGTCCAAACCGCCTTCAAAGATTGTTTTTATTGATTAAGGGATCGATGAACTACCTATGAGATGGCAAAAGTGCATAGATAGCAATGGTACATACTTTGATTAAATTAATATATTATATCAAAAAAAAATCGACTTTATGTTCCTCCCATACAAAACGCCAATTTCATATGTATGGACCTAATATACGATATAATGAGTGTTGTTTTTTACTTAATCATAAAATGTCACGATACGATTGGTGGTTAGCAGCGGACTAAATAACGACTGCCTGTGGACCAGCCAAACGACCACGAGGGACCCACAAACCGGGCAAGATTGCCATCAGTATCGTAAGTCCCTCTGTGATATATCTTTGTATTTGTTTCAATAAACATAGTCTATCGAGATCCACAAGTATAACACAAGCATAGTGAGCATTCAGCTTCACTTAACCTTTGTAAGGTAGTGCCATCAACGCGCTCATCTTACAATACTTGGTGCCGAAACCAGGGACCTTTAGATAAGCTATTTGAAGGTATTTGTATAAATAATATCCCCAAAAATTTGTGAACGCATTGGAAGCTCTTAAATATAATTTTAATTAAATTTATACATCTTTATATTATTTAATAACCAGACATTGCTGCGCTGAAAGTTGCCAAGTTCTATTATCATGTTCTATAGAAATAGCATGGTATATAGTATGTTTTTAAACAAAAGATAATTGATTCACCTTATTTTGTGATATACAAATGTATGCTGTTATATAAAGATTATTAATTATTACAAATAAATGAATGTTTAATTTATTATAACCCTATTTAAGTATATAATGCTAATATCTAAAGTATTCGGGAAATAGTGATATATGTAATTATTTATTCGGAGCAAATACTGCGTCTACAAAAAAATATTGACAAATGTTTTTAATAAGCCGCTGTTATAAGTATCACAGGTGACCAGTTGTTTATTGGAGCATTTCTGCATGGACGATAATGCTTTGGATAATTCTTGTTAGTTAAAGATTTGCTTTATTTGCCATCAGTTTTCTAAAGCTAACATCTATAATAATAATATATTATACCGTAAACGTTGTAGTACGCTTTAGTATATTATCCTGCATTAGGTTATTATTCTAACTACATACTTAATTACTTAACATACATTAGATACAATATTTTGCATAAGTTGCGAAGGTTAGTTTGACACTAAACGTCGAAATAATGTTTTCATTATTCCACGTACTCATGACTCTGTGTCATAAAAATACGAAAGTAATATCTAAAGCGTCAAGTTGTATACTGGAATGGTCATACCAAAAATTAAAAAAATATACATTAATCTATGTTTACTGAAGCACACATAGTAATCATCTGTTATGTTTGGTATGTTTTCATATTGTAAATAATTCATTGATTTAACAACATATGATAACAGATGTGCTTCAGTATACACTATATAGTTATAAAAAATTTCAATACTTGCTACAATATTATAAATATTGTTCAAGAATTATAAATGAACACGAACAGAATGCCTCGTTTCCGAAATTAGTTAACCTTTTTAAAATTACAAAAAAAGTACTTGGTGTAGTTGTATTGTTATAAATAAATTTATTTGTCCTGATAGGAATGCGTACGTACGTGTACTGTTAAATGTGATTTCGTTGCACATGAATAATTACAATCGGAACATGAGAAAGTTTTCTCGCCAAAGTGCATCAGCCTGTGACGCTTCAAACTGGGTATTTGAGAACACGAATAATTGCATTCCGTACAATTGAATAGTTTCTCCCCGGAGTGGGTCAGCCTGTGCCTCTTTAAATATGATAAACGAGTAAACGAATTATTACATTCAGAACGATTGAAAGGTTTCTCGCCGGAGTGGGTCAGCCTGTGCCTCTTTAAACTTGATTTATGATAACACGAGTAATCGCATTAAGAGCAATTGAAAGGTTTCTCCCCGGAGTGGGTCAACCTGTGAGTCTTTAAACTAGATTTTTGAGAACACGAATAATCGCATTCAGAACAATGGAAAGGTTTCTCCTCGGAGTGGGTCAGCCTGTGAGTCTTCAAACTAGATTTTTGAGAACACGAGTAATCGCATTCAGAACAATTGAAAGGTTTCTCGCCGGAGTGAGTCAGCTTGTTCCTTGTTAAATTTGATTTTCGATTACACGAGTAACTGCATGCAGAACAATTGAAAGGTTTCTCCCCAGAGTGGGTCAGTCTGTGAATCTTTAAACTTGATTTATGATTACACGAGTAATCGCATTCAGAACAATTGAAAAGTTTCTCCCCGGAGTGGGCTAGCCCGTGAATCTTGAAATTTGATTTATAATTACACGAGTAATCGCATTTAGAACAGTTGAAAAGTTTCTCCCCATAGTGGGTCAGCGTGTGAACCTTTAAACTAGATTTTTGAGAACACGAGTAATCGCATTCAGAACAATTGAAAGGTTTCTTCCCGGAGTGGGTCAGCCTGTGTATCTTTAAATCTGATATACGAGTAAACGAATAATCGCATTCAGAACAATTGAAAGGTTTCTCGCCGGAGTGGGTCAGCCTGTGCCTCTTTAAAAGTGATGCACGAGAACAAGAGTAATCGCATTCAGAACAATTGAAAGGTTTCTGCCCAGAGTGGGTCAGCCTGTGAGTCTTTAAATAAGATTTTTGAGAACACGAGTAATCGCATTCAGAACAATTGAAAGGTTTCTCCCCGGAGTGGGTCAGCCTGTGCCTCTTTAAATTTTATAAACTAGTAAACGAATAATTGCATTCAAAACAATCGAAAGGTTTCTCGCCGGAGTGGTTCAGCCTGTGACTCTTTAAACTTGATTTATGATTACACGAGTAATCGCATTCAGAACAATTGAAAGGTTTTTCCCCGGAGTGGGTCAGCCTGTAACTGTTTAAGCTTGATTTATAATTACACGAGTAATCGCATTCAGAACAAAAAAAATGTTTCTCACCGGAGTGGGTCAGCCTGTGAGTCTTTAAACTTGATTTATAATAACATGAGTAATCGCATTCAGAACAACTGAAAGGTTTCTCCCCGGAGTGGGTCAGTCTGTGAGTCTTTAAACTAGATTTATGAGAACACGAGTAATCGCATTCAGAACAATTGAAAGGTTTCTTCCAGGAATGGGTCAGCCGGTGAGTCTTTAAACTAGATTTTTCAGAACACGAGTATTGCATTCAGAACAATTGAAAGGTTTCTCCCCGTAGTGGGTCAGCCTGTGCCTCTTTAAATTGATATATAATAACAGGAGTAACCGCATGCAGAACAATTGAAAGGTTTCTTGCCAGAGTGCAATAGAACGTGTCTCTTTAAAAATGATTTACGAGAATACGAGTAATTGCATTCAGAACAGGTAAAAGGTTTCTCAGCAGAGTGCGTTAGCATGTGTCGTTTTAAACTGAATTCTCGAACACAGGAATATTTGCATTTGAAACATGAGAAAGATTTTTCTCCAGCGTGCTTCAGCATGTGCGTCTTTAAATCCTGTTGACGATCACAAGAGAACTGGCAATCTGAACAAAACAATCGTTTCAATATGTTTTTTTTTATTCGTAACATCTTTACGAGTCGCCGGGTGAGATTTCCTTCTAGAAGATTTCTTATCTCGGATGAGTTCTGTTGAAAAAAGTAAAAAATGTAGAAAAATAATAATGGAACTTTAGAAAATGATTGATATTAACATTAAATTAAGCAATACTGAAATAATATAATGATTGATATTGAACATTGGAGGTTATCCACTACTTACTCGCCCTGGTATAAGTAACAGATGGTTACTCCTTCAAGGCTCTCGCAAGGACTCTAATTTTTTTGAAAGAACGAAGCTACGTTAAGGCTATGTACGCACTAGCGGCCAGCCACGTAGGCGGTCAACCGCGCGGCTAGCCGCCTACCGCGATTGAATGTAGCGGCCAGCCAAGTAGGCGGTCAACGTTACCGCGATTGAATGTAGTGGATGGCCGCCATGGCGGCTAGCCGCTAACGAACCGCCACTCGCGGTATAAAACTGCGTTGTATCGTCAGTAATAAAATGGACGCCGTCGAGGTCGCTAGTGTTATTTATTTGTACCATCTACGATATTTTTTTCTGTGTCAAAATTCATGGTTTGGCGGACACGTGCAGACTCAGCAACGGCTAGCGGCGAACTGCCTAGGGCGAATAGTCAAAATAAAAACTGAGTTGTCCCATCATTAATAAAATGGACGCTGTTAAAGTTAATTTCGTTTGAATAAATGATTTCCAATTTTTTTGCAATAGCTCCACACAGGAGGCCCTGAGGAAAATATTTTCCCTCAGGGCCTATGTCATCTTTGGGGATGCTGCATGAAGGGTATTTTAAAGGAAATTAAGGAGAAGAAGTGAAGGATAAGGTACCTGCAAGGGGTGGGTAGGAATATGGGGGTCATTGTGTCTAGGAGTGACGAACGCATGAATCCATCCCTCCCAGTGCGGTGCAAGGCGATGTTCCAAAAGAGTACTGCTTGAGAGGTTACAAGGTATCCCTCAACTGTTCACCGATCCGGCCTGCCACGCAGCTGGTGGGCAGACACACCCGCCGCCAAGACCCGGACCCGTGAACCCGGGCACACCTGCTAAGTCATCAAACGTAACGAATCAATTGGGTTAATCTATGGATCAGGTGTTGGTTATCCAATAAATGGTTCCCGGTGCGGCGGTACCCCTACCCACATATCTTACTTCGTTTTATTATATATTTGACATATCTTCGTTTAAAAAATATCCATTAACTCTTCTCATTGTTTGAGTTTCAATTCACTGTTCTTATATGCTGCTCCTTCACAATTCCAAATAGCTTCGCGTTTTTAAATTTCAACGATAAATTTTTCTGTGTCAAAATGGCTAGTGGGACAACTCAGCAGCGGCTAGTAGCGAACTAAGCGCCAACCGCCTAGTGCGTACAGATATGGCGGTCAGCCGCGAAGCAGGCCGCGTTCAACCGCCGCGGTTCGAAATTTTCGGCGGTTGGGTGCGTACGAACATGAGCAGTTGCATATTAAAATAAAAACGCGGCTGGCCGCGCGGTTGACCGCCTACGCGGCTGGCCACTAGTGCGCACAAGCCCTTAGTTTAGAGCGAATTAAGACCTCCAATGTCCCTGAATACGTTGTTAGGAAATTCAAGATACAATGTGTGTTAGTATGACAAAATAAAGGTGGCTGGGTGGTTGTATCCAGCGTATCCTACAAGCACCTGCTCGGGAGGAAGACAAACTATATAAATAATAAGGGCATGGCAAACGGTTGGGAGTCCTCTCCAATCGATTGGCAGTCCCAGCAAGAATGCGCATGACGTTCGGTCTAGCCGCGTCTAGCTGCGCCCCTTAGCCGGTTCCTCGAAGATGTCTCAAAGAAAAGTAAATGGGAGATTGGGGGGAAATGCCCGACGACCTTAAGGAATTCAGCGTCGAGTAGCCGGAGGCAAGGCGAAGGACAGCCAAGGTCACCCCCCCCCCCCAAACCTCAAGCCTGCACATGTTGCTGGGGGTGGCGCAAATGATTTTAGAGAGCACCGTGCCGTGTATGCAGGGATGAAATAAATTAAGCAAAATAGATAAGTAACACAAAAATAAAAGAAATATAAACAAAACGTATACAATAAAATAAGATAAAGGTACATAAGATAGAGATGATATAAAAAAGAATAAGTATGTAGATATAAAACGTAAAATTCTGGCAGTACATGCAATAGAGTAATAAGGATGTCCGTGGATTTGGGAGCAGAAACACCTGGTACCTACATGATTTTACAGCTAGTCAGCGACTCTAAGATCAGGCCATATCTCAACCCAGACTTTCGTAAATTTCCCCGAGCACTCAATGTTTACCTTATTCGAAACGAGATCCACGATCCAAGCTGGTCTCGTAGTAACTTGCAAGCCATCGAGCATTTCCTCTGGGGCATCCGTCAAAATCTCGCAGTGCCACAGAATGTGCTCGGCTGATTGAGCAGTATTACCGCAACGCAGTTAGAATGGGTGTGAGGGAGCGGGAGACAGAACGAGAAATAAAGGGCGTCAAGTCGATGTGGTGAGTCAGTCATTTATTGGGCTACGTAGCAGATGGTCGGTGAGCGGTAACATGATGTAATGCGGAGTGCCGTAGATGATGCTGCAGGCGTACTGAGGTGGAGATGGTGTGGTGAAGGTCAGCGAGTTGCTCGACACCATGGCGGTGGAGATGACCTATCTTCCAGGCCGTTGCTCGACGCTTTAAATCGCGGAGATGAACGGTGAGTGGCTCGGTGAGCTGAGCCACCAGCAGGTAGTCCTGGCGAGGCGGAGCGTGTTTCCATGGCAGCGAAGCACGGTAGGGCTTCGGGGTGCCATGAAGTGGTGAGCTGATCCCTTGGACTGAAGGTGCGTCAAACCTTATAAGTCGCGGGATGGGGCTGATCTCTGGAGCTGAAGACACGGTGGGCCTTAGAGCTGAGACGTGGTGATGGACCTCGAGGAAGCTGCCCTGGAGCGTAGCGATACCATGCAGGAGCACTTATTACATGTTGAGATGTTGACCGAAGATTAATGTGAGACTGAACTGCAGCGGGCGAGCGATCGGCTGCTTATATAGCCGCGGTAGAGTAACTACCTCGCGGTAGGTAATACAAGCCACTTCGGCAGCTGACGAGAATATTCGGCGCCGTACAGATATTGTACGGTGCTGTCTCGAGACCTTTCTAGGCGGGGCGATATTATTATCGTCAGGCTGGCACGGGAGGCGAGAAAGTACATCGCGGCCAGTATAGGTACGAAGGTACCTAGGCAAGTAGGTTTGCCGATGCGCGCGGATATTAGGAGATGTTTCTCGATTCCTCTTTTGGTGGCGAAATTTATAATGATGTGTCGCCACAGGTGTTATAGAGAGACTATGAAGCCTCCCTCTGAACTTCCTATGACCAGCCGGACAGAAATTGGGTCATATAATGATCCCAGTAATGTACGCCCCTTCCATTCTGAGTTCAACTGACGGGAAGAAGGAGAAAGTCCATCTTCTCGTATTTGACCAATCCCAACGTTCCTGCCATTCTCTCAAAGTTATTTCTCGCATCTCTCTAAGAAGTCCTGGGAGGGAAACTGCTCCACCTGGTATTAGTTCAATACCATGGTGGGTAGCAGTTCTTCCTCTTGTTAGAAGCTTTTTTGTTAACACCTCCCTAATTTCAAGATCGATAGGCAAAACGCCGGCCAAAACTGGCAAAACGTCCGAAGCGACTGTTCTGTATGCACCCGAAAGCGCCAGCAAGGGGACTCGCTGGCCTCTCTTGAGCGCCGAGAGTATGAGAGCATTCTCCAGGCGGTGCTCCCACACAGAGGTCGCATACGAGACTTGCGCCACGTAAGCCCCCCTGTATAGGGGACGGAGCGCTGGAGAGTGCAGTCCCCACTCGACAGTAGATTCAATTGGTATTGAACAATGCATTTGCAAATGAATGGTTCCCTAATAACCCGGTGAGTTAACGGAGTTGGAGCCAATGACGTAAAGGCGATATTCCAAACAGCTAAAATTACTTTTATTTGTAACGCCAATCTCAGTAACTAATCAACTTGATAGCGCGATGTCTCTCAAATTAGTTTTGGCGGGAGGTTGATTAAGATGTGCGACTTTTTTAAATGACTTTAATTTATATTTACCAAACAAAGCTCAAAGAACAACCTTAACTGTCGGCAAAGAGAGAAGACAGAGTCAAAAGAAGTTAAAATCTGGTCCACCGACAGAAGATATGGCTTCAGTTTAATGCACAAGGTTTATTTGTGGTGTTTTTATTGAAAGGTAAGAACTCAATATTAATGTTAAATAATGTGACCTTTTCGATAAGCCACTAGCTGCCATTAGGGGAAAAAAACACGAACACAACGCAAAAAGAGTAATTTTTAAATAAATAATAAGCGAAATATCCCAACCAAAGCCATTGATATTGCATTCAGTTCTACGTAATTTTTTAACTCCGCTAGTTAGTCTAGTTACATATATTTCTAACATGCGCTTCTTACCTACAACATTATCCGTTATCATTTTCCGATCAACACTTTCGGTGTATTCCAAACACTCCTTCTTAACGTCCTGGAGGATTATATCTATCTCCGTATCCGGCATTTCACTTTTGTCTCCTTCTAGAATCCCTGGTTCTTAGGAAACACTCTCTGTGTTGAGAAGGTCCATGATGCTGATTTAAGCTGAACAGTAATTAGTGACAGCTTTACAGTAAAACCTAAAACAGATGGTTAAATTGCAAACAGTTATCAAGTTGTTCAGAAATAAAATCGAGAATTGTGCGAATTCGAATCCATTGAATGTCATATAAAAGCCACACCGTTTTCTATTTTATTTATTCTCTGTTAAGAAAAATTAAAAGTAATGTTTTTTCCTTCTGAAATTTAGGTATGGCCCGATTACTTTGAAATTTGACCGTTTAATACCACTGGGAAGAATAATTTATTAACGATTGACTATATATACTTGACTGAACCGTGACAAGACGCTGGCGTTTGTGTTATTAGGTAATTCAAATATTCCGAAATACCGATGTAAATCTGTAAATCAAGCATGTGCATTGTGAAAGTAAAATTGCAATCATTTGTAGTATAAGAGAGCGAATGAAATTACAAAACGCGCAAACAAAGTTCGTCCAAGCAAAATAAAAACTTACAGTGTTGTTAAGTGGGAAAAGCTTAAGAGTTAAATGATGACATTTTTGGTAGGTAAACATTTAGCGTAACAAATAAGCAAATAGGGACACACGGGGCGGCGATTTCGTTTTAAGTTGTGTTCAATAACACCTCAAGATCAATTAGAGTTTAAGTCTGGGCGCCTGACGGATTTTCAGGTATCAAGTGATCAAGTCAGTTCTGTGCCATACTAGATCAACGACAGTTCGCAAACGACCGCGATTGATTTTGATACTCGCTGTTACTTCTAATTTGTATGTTGTTTTACCACAAGCATATAAATACAGTGTTGAGGCTTTTTCAGTAGTGAAGTTTACTTAGCGACAAAACTTACATCTTAATTTGGCTGTTGCTCGCCCCCCACACCTGTGCTCTAATCGGTCTTGCTTTTTCTCAAATGCATAAAATCTTTAAGCGGAGAACAATTATTATATTATTTATAGTAATCGATAATTATAAGTAATTTGTGTGTACGTGCAAATGCAATGCTATTCCGTGGCTTTTATTAGTGCTTGACGAGCAATGACCCAATGTAAATACTTATACTTTTTATAGATAAACTATCTGACCCGACAAACGTTGTTCTGCCATATAAATTACATATATCTAGTTAATATTTTGGTTGTTAAAAAGAAAATAACGAATGTATTGTAAGTGTGTGGGGATGGGATCTATGCCAGAAAGAAGAAAGGAGCGCTGTAGACGACGACCGCCGATAAAAGCAAAAAACACCAACTAAAGTAGGAAAATGAAATAAAGAAAATCAATATGAATTTCGAAGAGCAAATGAGTGTACAATATTTTTTGTCAGTCCGTCTTTAGCCAAAATGAACATGATGCCGAATGAAATATCAAAATGACGCGACGATCCTCGTGAATGTCTCGCGCATGTGTGGATGAAAGTTCGATGAGGCGGTCATAGCGCCATCTATCATTCAAAACATAAATAATTTCGTTCTGTTTGAAATACGAAAGACGATTAATTTTGTTCATACAAAATTGCGATTAAAATTGGGAGGGTGGGGGTAGGAGAGTTAAAATTTGGGTTTATAGGTATTTTTGGATGTCAAATAAAAAAATACAAAAACAAAAATTTGTCAAAAAAAAATCTGGATAAGGACACCCTAATCATCTAGCCGCTAGCGGTACGAAATACACTTTAAAACCTATTCTCATAGCTACCAAATATACATAAAAAAATTCATAAAAATCGGTAATGCCGTTTCGGAGAGTGCGACCACAAACACCGTGACACGAGATTTTTATATATAAAAAGATAAATATAAAAAAATTAAAACACTTATCATCAAACATAAGGGCGTTTAACGTTATTTTCTTGGGGACAGCACACGCCCTTATGCGATGTTTGGCAGTTTAGAACAAAAACTACGACATTAAAGCACTACCACTCACCTTTTTTTTAAATTCCACTTTCAGATTTTTTCAGCAGGTTTATTTAATATTAAAAAGTCATTGAATAAAAAAAAAAAAATTTCCATTTCCAGAAACTGAAATACTTAACTTCCCATTATTATCTTATTGACACAAAATGTTTTTAAAAATGTTGTGCGTATAAAGCATATTTTTAAACCCTATTTTCCAATGTGTATTTATCATTTTGGTAAACTTTCGGGTTCACTGGCCTCGCTTTACGAATATTAAAAAAAAACCTTTTGAAAAACTTTATTTTCTATAAAAGACAAATGATTGCATTCAGAGCGATGGAAAATACCGCATCCAAAATAAAATTATTAAAAACAGCTTTTATCTCCCAAGCATACCTATACATTAATATGTGCGGAGGAGCAAATATTCATTTTACGAAATTGTTATTTAAAATGCAGTGTTTTCCGTTAGCCGAAAGCAAATAGTTGTCTTCCATAGTAAAAGGTGAGTCACAAGATGTTTTTCAAAAATATTTGAATCAAGCGTGGCCAGCGATTGAGAAAGATTACCCCATTGTTAAAAAAATATTTTCGTCCACGGAAAAGTTTCTATGCCATCGAACAACAAACAAGGACTAAAATATTCCCGATACAAACATCGCTTCAGATAACCGGTTTTATACATTGAGTGAATGATGATGAATACATTTCACAGGTTCGTACCTCAATACAATAAAAGGCTTGTGATCACAACTACACCGAGGAATGCCACTTCAGAACAAGATGGATGCCAAGCAGCCCAAGCATGCCAAGCACGAAGCGCGCCACGTTTCCTCGCATCTGTCAGTTCTTGCAATTGGGTTGCCAGTACATAATATATATTATAATATGCTCAACAGATATCCAATTTCCCCATAAATTCCTTACCATCAGAATTACAAAATTATATCGAATTATATGACGAAAATTTATTAACATTAAACAATTTAGGGTGGATCGCCATTGTATGGAATTTTTTTATTTTTATAAATCAGTTTTTGCGGGGTGCGGAATAGATGCTCTAGGTACAAAAAATTAAGCATACAAAATATAAATTTAAAATTTTGATAACAAGTACTGCCACAAAGCAGTTGAATTATTTACAATCTGGTAAAAAATTGTCCCTTTTTAAAACAGTTTTGTGTCAATGTGAATACTTTAATTTTTACTTTTACATTTCATAATGAATAAAAATTGCCGCGCCTTAAATAAAATAACATTTAAAAAAAATTGATATTTTTTATTAATCCCGCGAAAATTTGACAAATTGCTGAGTCCACTTTCGCGCACTATACCAAGAAACGCAACAAACATCTTTAGATCAACCGTCCACATCTCGCAGTACAGTTTCAAGTGTTACTAACGTTGATCTTCCAACTGACCAACAATACTTGGCTTCATCTACTTCTTCTTCTTATGTAATAAATCCAACAGACAGTAGACTATCTGTTGTATCCAGAACATTGGATCGATACAGTATTTCTGATCGGGCGGGTGCTGACATCGTCTGCGCTACAATGCAAGATATTGGATTAGTGACGACAGATAATCTAACAAACGTGGTCGATCGTAATAAGATTCGACGTGCTCGTGCCAAAACTAGGACCACACTGCCTGACTGCCATCAATCAGCCCCATTTTGATCCGTGCATTTGCATATTGTTTGAAGGTTGAAAGGATAAAACATTAATCATGAAGGATGGACGCAGAAAAGTTGTGATAGAAGAACATATCAGTCTTTTGAAAGAACCTGGCTAACAATACATTGGCCACATAGGCGTTAAGTTCGGTGATGCTAAAACAATAGCTCACAAATTGTTTGCATATTTTGTGGTAAAATCCATTGATTTAGCGTGCATCGTGGCTATCGGATGTGACGGAACAGCAGTTAATACTGGAACTAAGTCTGGTATTATTCGACTTCTTGAAGGAAAGCTCCATCGTCCACTTCAGTGGTTGGTCTGTCAAATACATGCCAACGAGTTAAGTTTGAGACACCTTTTCGAATACCTTGATGGAACGACAGCAGGTCCTAGAAGCTTTAGCGGCCAACTAAGAAAGTTACTCAAGAACTGTGAACATCTTCCTGTGATAGAATTTCAAGCAATAGAATGCAACTTACCAGACATTACAAAATCCCGTGACGACCTTAGCACAGACCATCTTTATTTATTGGAAATGTGCCGAGCAATCGCCGAAGGACAATGTAACGAAAACTTAGCCAAAAGAAACCCTGGTAAAATCTGTCATTTGCGTTTGTTAACAACAGCCAATACTATTCTCCGACTTTACATTTCAACCAAGAATCCTACAAAAAATCAGGTGATATTGACTGAATTTATGCTAAGAGTGTATGCTCCCATGTGGTTTAAAATAAAAAAACACAACCTTCGTGTGTTTACGGGGCGAGACTCCTCCACGAAACCATAAAATTGTCTCGTTACCTTCCAGAGCATTTCAAAAAGGTGGTAGATCCCGTAATTCAACGCAACGGGTATTTTGGTCACAGCGAAAATATACTTATTAGTACGCTAAACGACGAACGAAGACAAATTAGAGAGTTGGTTCTGAGACGGATTCTAAATATCCGAGAACGTACGTCAGGGTTCTCTCCAATAAGATTATTTAAGCTACCTACTTTTAATTTAACGCAGCAGACTATATTGACTTGATCTACTGGGAAAAACCATCAGAACCACCTCTTACGAAACTGATATCTAGCGAGACAATAATTGATGCCATTGCAAACCACGAAATTATCGAATTCAACAGTTTGTGCAAGTTCCGATCTGTCACACGCAAGCCACGGAAAGATGCATCAAAGTGGTAACAGCATCATGCTCTGCTGTTTGCGACCCTGAAAGACGTTAAGGGTGGAAACAAAACAAGCTAGAATCTTGTCGTATAACGCCAGTGTTCAATTCGAAGAAGGACTATAAAACACAATAACTTTTATGATTTTTGACTTTATTTTTTAACATTTTTTGTGATTTTTTGTGTAACAATGGTACTTTTATTGTTTCTTGATTAGTAGATAATATTATAAGTAAATGAAAAGTTTATTTTTTTTATATTTTAACTACTTTTATTGAGCAAAGATTAAACCCTTCTTTTTCTAGTTTCTCGCTGTTTTTGTAAAATTTGAATTGACTTGGGGCAGTACTTGCACTCAAAATATCTTAATGCTGTAATAATGACTTTTAAAAGTATCCCCATAGAGCATCCATTCCACACCCCGCTGCTAAGAAAAACAAAAAAACAAAAAATCGATCCACACTATTAAACATTGAAAAAACCTATTATATACCTTTTAGTATAAATAACAAAAAATCTCCTCCTATCGCCTTAAATATTAAAATTCATTCAAAAAAGTGCACCACTAAAATATTAACATGCCAAAATAATGACTGTCTATTCATAGCAAATAAAAAAGAAATAAAATATTTGGGTGTAATAATAGATAGTAACCTTAAGTGGAAGACTCAAATTACCAATACTATAAATAGATTAAGAAAACTTATATACATATTTATTAATTTAAGAAATATACTTAACTTAAAAATTCTTAAAAATATATACTATGCTCTAGCCCATTCAATAATACAATACGGTATTGTTGCATGGGGAGGAGCTTACAAAACCTCAATTTTACCGTTGGAAATTACTGAAAGATTAATAATCAAAATTATTACTAAGAAACCATCAGATTATTCAACCTCTCAACTTTTTCAAGACGTTCAAGTCCCACCACTAAAAAATACATATATAAAAAATACACTGCTTCAAATACACAAAGACTATTCTAATAAGTCGCACCACGCCATGGTCCGCGTTGAGAGCAATAGGCAAAACACACTGGGTCGCTTGTGTACGCCATTAATGCATACCAGCTTTGCACAACACTACTACACGTACAGTGGAGTCGTGTGGTTTAATCAACTAGCAATAGAGCTGAGATTAGAACCTGACTACAATAAATTCAAAAATAAATTAAACAATAATATCTTAAATAATTTAGCCACTTAGAACCGCATTAACCTTTAATTAACAATACTTATTCAAAAATTATTTTATATTATTATTTTTTTTTAATATAATTTTATTTTTTAACACATTCGATTTATGTAAGTACGTAAATATAATGTATGTGTTATAATTTTTAATTTTAATTTTTTTAATTTAAAAAAAAAATTATATATTTTTCTCTTCCCTTTACACACGAGTAGTTACACTCTCGTAAAGGTTATATATTATATACATATATATGTTTATACTGTTTCTAATCAATGTTGCATGTTAGTATTTAATTATTTGAGTTTAATCCGTTTGTAACCTGAAAATGTAATTACTCATGATTATATTACATGTATATGTATATAAAAACTAATAAAAAAAAATAAAAAATAAAAAATATCGAAACTCGTATTTCCTTCTTTATTATTTAGTCATCTTTATTATTTATATCTTTCGTTCAGGCTTTTAAAATAAAAATTTGAGTAAATATTTGCTGAAAGAACTTTAAATTACAGTAATATTTTATTCTTGATGTTTTGTAAAAATTATTTTTCAATATGGTTGGATAATAACCCATAAAATGTGAAAAACAATGATATTTTTAATAGTGTTGCACGTAACGAAAACAAAATGGAGTATTACACATAAAATCTCTACATATTATAAAGTAAAGTCCCCCGCGCCGTCTTTCTGTCTGTCTGTCTGTATGTCTGTCTGTCTGTCTGTTCGCGATAAACTCGAAAACTACTGAACGGATTTTCATGCGGTTTTTACCAATAGATAGAATGGTTCGTGAGGAAGGTTTATGTATGTAATTTGTCAAGGATTAGTGTAAATTGGTTGAAACATGACGATAATTGTTAGAAGTTTCGGAAAAATTCCAGCCGCCTGGTAGCTTTCATCGAAAACGCTGCCTAATAATCCTTTTGGGATATAAGAAAACAACGCATGATGGGATATTCCTCTTTTATAGATCTACAAAAAAGTCCGCGATGGCATATATCTATCTTTTACGGATAGCTTACTATACGCATTCTATCTTCTTATCTTATTATTCTTATCAATTGCATATTAGATATAATGCATATAGTAAAAGAGAGATATATGCCTTCGCGGACTTTTTTGTAGATTTATAAAAGAGGAGAATATCCCATCATTAATTGTTTTGTTATACCCCAAAAGGATTAGGCAGCGTTTTCGATGAAAGCTACCAGGCGGTTGGACTTTTTTCCGACACTTCTAACAATTATCGTTATGTTTCAACCAATTTAGACAAATCATTGACAAATTACATACTTAAACCTTCCTCACAAAATACTCTATATATTGGTGAAAACCGCATGAAAATCCGTTCAGTAGTTTTCGAGTTTATCGTGAACAGACAGACAGACGGCGCGGGGGACTTTATTTTATAATATGTAGAGATAGAGATAATCGGTCAAAGATACATTTTTGTTGCATATGCATTTTTGAGTTTTTTTTTTTTAAGATAGTAAGATTTTTAATAAGATAGTATAGTAAGTGCCAAATTACACGAGTAGAAATTTAAGTTTTGTGATAGGTATCATCATTACATAGTATAAAATGAAGTCGCTCAAAATGTATGTGCGCATAGATCTAAACTACGCAAAACTCTCTAAACTCTAAACTCTTAAACTACGCAACAGATTTTCATGCGGTTTTCACCAATAGATAGAGCGATTTAAGAGGATGGTTTATATATATAATAAATGCTTATTATAGTAGAGAAAAGCCAAGAAATTCAAATATTCAATTTAGGCAACGGGCAGCGGGCAGCGGGCAGCTGGCGAGTGGATGGTGTGGATTTTATAAAGGTTGGGTAAATGGCGTTGTGTTTCGTTAGCCACAGCAACGTGTGGCCGGGTCTGCTAGTATACAATATTTAAGATATGAGCCTTCGAATCAACGAAATAACGGTCAAAATTTAAATTACATCCAACAGAGTCGTATACAGTTTGACCCAGGACTACGTCCAAGTTATTGTCAAAAACTCACTTGAAAGTAATGTGATTTCTATTTTTTTAATACTTTATTTTAAATTTTAAAGTGGAGATTGAACAAAAACTAAAATGGTCTGTTGGACAAATAACAACCGAGGCGACGCTATGATGAAATGAAGATGCCGTGCGCCTCTCTCACACGGTGTGATAAGGGAGACTTGAACCATCTCTGTTATGAGTTTCCAGTCAGCATATTTCGAAATTTAAATGCGGACAAGCTTACTTGGCGTTTCATGGTTACCAGTTACGCAGAGTAAATGAAGATATTGGTTGGGCGTACAAAGATGACTGCGGCAAATTTCTCCTTCGCAAAGCGGGTGCGTGTGCGTGTGCCAAAATTAAATAATGTTCACTAAATAACTTCCCAAAATAAGGAAGGTTAATAAGGGATGCCAAAAACTCACCAAACTGCATTTCATAGTCCGTTCAGGTTTTTATAGTCCACTTTAGGCCGCTGGTTTAGTCTAAAGTCTAAAGTTCTAAAGGGTTCACAATACACAACACGGCATTCTCCACAGCCGCGGCGGGATAACTTAAATTAATGTGGCGGGCGGTTTCACGGGCAAAATACATATGGCTTAACATACACAATATCAGTGGGTAAATCAATCCAAATAACCAACGATGGATGAATCCAAAATAACACACGAGGTGCTGGCCAAACCATTGCACACTTACGTGAGGCGGGAACAACAATATGTATCAGTATCGGTAGGCGGTTTACGAGCAAAAATACTCCCTTTAGTGGGCAACCAAAACACATGTAGCAACAAACTGCACTTCATATAGTCCACTTCAGGTTATAAGTCCATTTAGGCCACTGGTTAGTTTATATAATTCACAATTAATAATACAGAAGACACGGTGTTCACTTAACACGCGTGCGGCGGGCGAAATACACAAAGCAATAATCTTCACTGTGAATGGTAGAAGATTTTCGGCGGTTATTCACTTGTAAAATCACAAGGGCGGGCAAACAAATTCACAAGTACAAAATTTGCGTCTATCACAGTTAGGCGGAAACAACAATCACGATGGATTCACACGAGGTGCCGGCAAACCATGCACACTTGCGTGAGGCGGGAACAACAATCACGATGGATTCACACGAGGTGCCGGCAAACCATGCACACTTGCGTGAGGCGGGAACAACAATCACGATGGATTCACACGAGGTGCCGGCAAACCATGCACACTTGCGTGAGGCGGGAACAACAATAAATTAACTTCCGCGCAGTTACAGGCGGTTCACAGTTTTTGTGTGTGACAATACTTTAGGCACAAGTAAAGCGAACAAAGCTGTTTGTCACTGCACTTTGTTTTTGGCAATTTATAGGTAGGAATAAAGGAACAATGGAATAATCAGTTATTTAGCTTCGTATCATAGACAAGATGATTTTAATTGAAACTGGCGCCACCAGATATATTTTCTTCGTCAATGAATACGAAAGGAGTTTATATTTAATGGAAGTCCATCAGATGGATTTATGGGCGCTGAATGTATAGAGACTTCGAGAAGAGGGATTTAGTGTAATTTAATTGCCGGCAAACAGGGCGTTCATCAAGATAGATATATTCTGATATTGCCAGAATTTATCCACCCCATTAGACGATGTCTGTTGTGAGACGGGTTATGGTTTAAGTTTTTTTTAATGTTATAAAAAAAAAAGAAAAAAGAGTTCATAAAATTAACACAAATAAACAGGAATAAACAAAAGTGCATGAATCAATAGTAAAACCATAAGTACGCAAAAGTTCGTAAAAATTCCTCCTAAAAAGATTTATAAAAAGTTATATATATTTAATAAGTCATTAGAAATAATCGTTAAGATTTCCAAAAAGGACAAAAAATTATAGTTAATAAGGAACCAAAGGTTTTGATAAGTTCTTTCAACTATAAATATTGTGGCGGGGGGGCGGGGGGGGGGGGCGGCCCGCCCCGGGCGGCACTCTTAAGGGGGGCGGCAAATTTTCACAATAAATGATAACATTATCTTGGAAAAATTTAAACCATTTCAAATCATTATTTGAACATGTTCTACGATCCTTTCGTTTACGAATCCAACTCTTTTGTTAATTCATTAAAAATATCAATAACTATATATTTTTAAGCTGCGAATTTCGCAATTCGTAGGAAAACCGTACGCATATTATGAGAGGAATACTAATTAAAGCTGATAACTCGCAAACAGATTCACTTTTAATTAAAATCAGAATTGTGTTCAGAATGTATTAACGACTGAATTTCAGTTGTGTGTTCATCTGATGATACATTTCGAAAGAGACCATTATTTTATTCGACGTGCAGTTATAAAATTCTAGTTGTAGATTATGTGTGTGCTGCCAGAATCAAAGAGAAACCATTTTCATTTTCTGGGTATAGTTTTAATTCGGCAAAAACAGATTTAATTTGACTCGTCTAATCACAGGAGATCCAAATTATCCTACTTTAATTTTTAAATAAAATTGTGAAATTATGTCGCACACATTTAATTTTACTAAATTTGTGATTGCAATAAAAAGTTAAGATACTGTTTTATAACATTTTTTAAGAAAAGGAATCTGTATTTAAAATTTTAAGTTTATTCTATTTTAGGTACTTTATTTCGAATATTCGCAGGCGTGTATTTTTGAGCCAATTCACATTTCCAATATGAAAATTTTAATGTTTAGAAACAATAATATTCTAATAAGCACGTCGAAAAAATTACATTATCTAGATTTTAGAACAGTTTTGTTTTAATACAAAGGAACATTGCATGGGACGAACCGGAAATTTTGTGCGCAAACATTGACAGGCAAAAGTTTATAGATATTTTTTCTTATTATTCGAAGGGTTAAACCAGTTTTCAGGATGTAAAATTCCATTTGAGAATTCATCTGCTGACACAATTCAAAGGAAAACATTATTTTATTCGAAGTTCAGTTATTAAATTCTAGTCGCAGACTCTGTATGTGCTGCCAGAATCAAAGAAAAACCATATTCGTGTTCTGAGTGTACTTTTAATTCGCCGCATACAGACTTAATTAATTCAAACCAATTTTGTGCTGAGAATGTAAATTTCCAGTTGTGGATTCATCTGTTGACACATTTCGATGGAATCCTCTTATTCGAAGTTCAGTTATAATATTCTATTTGCAGACTATGTATGTGCTGCCAGAATCAAAGAAAAACCATTTTCATGTTCTGAGTGTAGTTTTAATTCACCGCATACAAACTGGTTTTGTGTTCAGAATACAACGATAAATTAAATAACGAGTTGCAGATTCATCCTGCATCGAGTGAAGCTTTACATTTGAGTTAGATAATGCTGTAAAATTCTGAGAAATTGATTGTTGCGTGTGTAACTATTGTTTGGGGACTCTAACGCAGTATCAATCAATCAACTTTGGAGTAGAATTTATATACATGATTTTCGTTAAAAGAATACTCGTCAAATGTGATTATTAAAAAAATCCGGCTCGTTTATAAATAGGTCGTAATAAAAAAAAACATGATTTCCATATACAACCCCACCTCCCCCCGCCGCTTGAAGTCCCAAATAAGGGGGCGGCGAAATTTTCCTCCGCCCCGATGTTCTGAGTGTAGGCTTAATTCACCACAAACAAATGTAATTAAAACCAGTTTTGTGTTCAGAATGTAAATGCCGGCAGAATCAAAGAAAAACCCTTTTCATGTTTTGAGTGTAGTTTTAATTCACCGCGTACAGATTTAATTATAACCAGTTTTATGTTTAGAATGTAATTGCCGGCAGAATTAAAGAAAAACCATTTTCATATTCTGAGTGTAGCTTTAATTCACCACATACAGATGTAATTAAAACCAGTTTTGTGTTCAGAATATATGTGCCGCTAGAATTAAAGAAAAACCATGTTCATGTTCTGAGTGTAGTTTTGATAAACCGCATATTTATTTTAATTTAAACCAGTTTTGTGTTATCAATATATCAATAAGTTGCTGATTCATCGTGTACCGAGTGAAGCTTTGCATTTGAGTTGCATTCCATACGTACGCGCGATGAAGATGCGAAATTCTATTACAAGCATACAATTCTCGATTTCTGAGAGCAGTTTATATACAGATTATACTCGGCACATAGGATTATAAAAATAGGCATAAAAAAATAGGATATCTACCCCCCCCCCCCCCCCCCTGGTCAGCGTTTGAAAATCTGCGGAAAAAGTACTTGTAGAAGTTAGGGCGGGAGGGCGGCAAAATTTTCCTCCGCCCCGGGCGGCCGAAACCCACGCTACGCCACTGATTATTGGAACTCAATTACTAAAACCTCAAATAATAATTTTTCACTGAAGACAATATAAGAGATTTTCAATAAAAAAATTGAAACAGAAAAATCAGGGAAATATACAGTCGCATCTAGGACTTAAGCCATAAATAACTTTAGCCTTGCCGGCAGCGCAGCCGGCAGAGCAAAGTCCTGGTAAAGATTCTGGGTCCGACATCCAACAAAAACGGTGATGCCAAATGTAAGGCGGCCAACTTTATAAAATATCATTGCGGGACAGCGGATGTCAGCGGGGGGGGGGGGGAGGGGGGGGGATCAGAGGGATAAGAGAATCTTTTCCTTCGAAATGTGTCAGCAGATGAATCCACAGCAGAAATTTTACATTCTGAATACAAAGGTGGTTCAAATTAAATCTGTGTGCGGTGAATTAAAACTACACTCAGAACATTAAAATGGTTTCTCTTTGATTCTGGCAGCACTTATATAGTCTGAAACCAGAATTTTATGACTGCTCTTCGAATAAGAGAATAATTCCCTTCGAAATATGTCAGTAGACGAATTCAACTGGAATTTTACATTCTGAACACATAACTGGTTTATATTAAATATGTATGTAGCGAATTAAAACTGCACTAAGAACATGAACATGGTTTCTCTTTGATTCTGGCAGCACATACATAGTCTGCACCTAGAATTTTATTACTGCACTTTGAATAAGACAATATTTTTCTTCGAAATATGTCAACTTATGAACTTGCAACTTAAATGTAAAACTTCAGTCGGTACAGGATGAATCTGCAACTTGTTATTTAATGTATCGTTATATTCTGAACACAAGGGTGTTTTAAATTAAATCTGGATGCGGCGAATTTAAACTACACTCAGAACATCAAAATGGTTTCTCTTTGATTCTGGCGGCACTTACATAGTCTGCAACTAGAATTTTATAAATGCACTTCGAAAAAGAGAATATTTTCCTTACTGGAAAGTGGTGGGGTCCCCTTTAATACGCTTCGAATAAGAGAATATTTTCATTCGAAATATATCAGCAGACGAATCCAACTGGAATTTTACATTCTGAACACAAAACTGGTTTAAATTAAATCTGTATGCGGCGAATTAAAACTACAGTCAGAAATGAATGTTAACACTTTTTCCAAAAAGGAAATTCTCTTTGCAATTCTTCACTGAACTTACAACACCGCTTTTTCGCGGTCGGCATGGTCAAGAAATTATTTGATTTGATTTGAGTGGAAATATGGGTTATAAATATTACGTGTCACGGCGTGCACTAATTCGTAAACAAAACAACTCAATCAATACTACTACACTGGCGCTCTTGGACTCTTGCTTGTAACGTAAAAATCTTCGGGCCTTTTCCAGGGACACATTTTTCTTCAACTAAACCAATTAGACTAAAGATAGAGGAAGTTTATTTGACTACCATAGACAGTATTTTAAAAAATATAGAAATGCGGGACATGCGGGACGCTTTAGACGATTTGCGGGACTATTTTTGTAAATATTGCAATGCGGGACTACAACTGCCAATGCGGGACGGTCCCGCAAAATGCGGGACGGTTGGCCGCCTTAGCCAAATGCATGGTTTTTAGTAGCGATGGAAAATATCGATGTTGTATAGATCTTTTTTACCATCGATGCATTTCGATACATTGTTATAGATAAATCGATTCTTGTATCAATTTCAAAGAAGCGCTGTGATTGTTCAGAATTAATCGATGTGAGATAAGCGCTGTGATTGGTCAGAATTAATCGAAATATTAAACCGATATAATCGTAGTACTCAAACGTCAAAATTCAGAACAGTCTAGCAATTCAGCACATTCACAAATTCTCTTTATCTAATTAAAAAATGTCATTAAGTAATATTAATAGGTACACAATAAAAAATAAATAAAAAAACTAATTACTATAAAGCCACGATTGCATTGAGCGAGTTTATAAGCTACTAGCCGGCATGTTTAAAAGCGGGCAAATCGGCGAGTGCGATTGTAATGATGACTCATAAAACGTTCCACTCGCTCAGTAGCGAACTAGCTAGCGAAAAGCTTAACTAAAATAACGACTCCCGCGCGAACTAATTCTGTCGAAATTTTGTAGAAAACTGATATATCCGCAGATAGCTCACCGCTAGTAGCTATTTACCGGCTACTTAACAGGCTGTACCACGAATAATCCAGATCAAGCAGTAGTTTGACAGTTACGAAATCAGCTGTTCGCGCGCCGCCATCTCGCCATTCGTCGTATACGCTAGCGAGTAGCGTGCAAAATTCACCCCCTTTTAACTTTTTTCGTAAATTGTTCACAATCTGCTAGTTAGCTAGTCAGGCCTCGATAACATTGAGCGAGTTTACAAGCCGGTGAATTCACTACCTATCTGTTAGTGTACACCCTTAATGCAATCATGTTTACTAGCTAACTAGCAGATTTTACCCTGAAGGGGTTTACTAGTAGATAGTGAATTCGCAGGATAGTAGCTTGTAAACTCGCTCAATGTCATTGAGGTTTCAAATGTAGAAAAAATATATTAATGGACTTTTTTCTCCGTCATCTCACCGACTTCTTTTTACATGGTCTTACATTTTTGGGACATGGCAACACTGGATACAAGTGACAGATCAATACATTGGTTTATTTATGGATCAATATGAATGATGAATCAATTGATTGGTTTATTTATGGATCAATACATCAATAGTCAATATCATACGACATACGACTTAAATCATGGGACAAGAAGTTAAAACGTTAGAATTACGAGCTTGCCAATGTTGCTTATTTTCAGAAGTAGATGTTTTTTCATCAAAAAGCAATTAAAGTATCGTTTTTGAGATTCTCTCAGGTATTAACTCAGGTATCTCAGGTATTAACAAAGGGTATTAAATATTTATTAATATTCGATCTATCTATCTCAAACACTGCTGTATTTTGATGTAATTTGAGATTTTCAAAGCCAAAGGTATAATCGTAATTAATTTATGGGTTATCGTGCCATGTTGAGCTTCCTCCTTCTTTAACCAATGTTTTGGACAGCATTATAATATCCATCATCAAGACATGTGACAGATTCAACTTCCAATTTGGGAGGCGGGTATGGGTTCAGTCGCCCAAGAAACCATTTATTTGATAACCCCTGTCATAGGTCATCCCAAGTGGTTCGTTACGTTTGGTGACTCAAGGCTTCCCAGGTGTTCTCGGTGGCAGACGCGTCTGCCCACCTTCTGCGAGGTAGGCCGGATCGAGAGAGACTGGTTGAGGGAGACCTTTGGAATTCTTCAGCCGGACTCTCTCGACCAATCGCCTTGCACCATTTTAATCACATTTCGGTGCAGACCACCGAAAATGTGATCAACAAATGCCCGCTCCATTCATTCCTCGGCGGAATTGATGAGGTCCGCAGGGCAATGCCTGATGCCCTGGACTGGCTCGCAGACCTAGATGTCCCCCTCTGACCTCCCACCATACGAAAGAAGAAGAAGAATCACGTTAATAATGAATAGATGAATACTTTTCCGTGAAAGGCCTCGATATTTCAATGTTGGCTCGCCAGCGGTCAATGTACGAATGATGTCGTTTATTCAAGACTTGCTGGAACTCTGCTGGTTCCAGACTGATTGTGACACGGTTTGGCTCCAGCTCGTCGAAATGATGGAGGGATTTCATGTTAGGGCAAGTCTATCTCCACTGAATCAATGGTAGAGTACTGTCACCATTATAAGATCCCGTACTAATACTTTTACGGAGGTCGTATCATCCACACGCAAGTGTGTTAGTGTCCGTTCAAGGCGCCTCATTGAACACTTTTATTATTACCATGACGATTCACGGTTACAGAAAAGTCAATAAACATATTTTCTTTATCGTTGTAATGCTGCAGCTCTCTTAACAGATGAGGTACACAAAGACGTAGGTCTGTTTCCTGCAAAGAAAAAAGGGTGATAATTTTCTTGCTTCTCTCTCACACAACGCACCTTGACGTCTCCGTAGACCCCTACAATACTACTAGCCATTATGGTAATTTTGAAAGTCCGAAGTAGTACAAGGTAAGGTATAAGGTAAGTACAAGGAAATTTAAGTGTTAATGAATTATTCTAATAAAAAACTTCAAATGTCAATGCGCTGATGGTATTGCTTTTGTTCTTAACCCATTGACCACAGAATTAGTGAGCTGAAAAATCAGTCTTCACCACCGAATTAATTTTGTACCAAAAATTGAAAACCTGCATAACTAACTAACTAACTAACTAACCATCACGCCGTTTCCCCGCAGGGGTAGGCAGAGAGGACGGACCGCCAAACATCCCGGTCTTGGCACACATTCCTTGCCTCGTTTACATTCATACAACGTCTCATACATTCTCTTCTATTATTCTGACTCTTGACATGGCCCGACTCAAGTATCTGATTCACTTGGTCGTGCCATGTCTTTCTTGGGCGTCCTCGACTTCTTCTACCATTCACATTTGCGTCATATATTCTCCTTACACTCCTTTCCTCGTTCATTCTCTCTACATGCCCAAACCATCGGAGCGTTCCTTTCTTGATCTTACTCATCACGCTTACATCAGCCTTGCATTCTTTGCGGATTTCCACATTTCTCACACGATCATACATGGTTTTACCACACATACGCCTCAGGGATCTCATTTCTACAGCGTTCAGTCTACTTTCATCCTTCCTCTGCCAGTTCCATGCCTCACTGCCATACATCAGGGTAGGTACCAGTACTCCATTATGGACGGCTAGTTTCGCGTCTTTGGACAGTTTTTTGTTGCTGCCAACGGCGTTCAGTCCTCCATTAATAGAGTTACCTGCATTCACCCTTCTTTCAATATCTCTATCAGCCTTCCCATCTCTCGTAAACATACTTCCCAAATAAACAAACTCATCCACCTGCTCCAAGTATTCATCATTCACAACTGCATTGAAAACCTGCATTGGTCTACTAAATCTATTGTAACGTTTGAATCATATATTTAAATGATTTAATTTCTTTAAATTTGTTAAAGTATTGGATAAGGTAAAGAAAAACATAAAAATTGAAATTTAAAAAATATTAAAATATTTGTAAATAAGGATACAAATATTACTTACAAGTTTTTTCGTAAGTTTTTTTTTCACATTTTTATTCATAAAGGTACAAAAACACCTAATCTTCATAAATTGAACATTAAATTTTTGTTTTTTACAAACATGTATACTAATAACTAATAAAATAATTTGATATGATAGTCTTCAAAGCAATCAGGGTCGTGCAGGTCACTACCAAAAGCCTAAAACCACTCGCAATTTTGAAGAAATTAAATGGCGGCTGCCTGCCTTTAAAACTTGGAACACATATATCAGGGAAAAAACATAAGAAACACACTACTGCCAATTCTACGAAATGAATGATTAATTACCTTCAGGGCGTTCGGCAATTATTTTTTTTTTTAATAGCCATTGTGCTCGTTTGACGTTTTTTGGCTGACCTACTCTACTAGACCGTCAGCGCGCCGGAGTTTGTGGTTAAGTACCTGAGTTGCACAACGCTGCCGGGGTTTGTGGCCAATGGGTTAAAAATATTATAATGTTGCAGTTCTCTCTTACATACTAAATAATAAAAGACTAAAGTGAGACAAACTGTGAACGTATGTCTGCACCTCCCAAAGGAAACATACAATCATTATCATACGTCTCCCACACACGTATAAAGAAAATGAAACCCAAGGAAAAAGTAGTACTTTGGAGGAAACAGTCGCACGTATTTTGTGTGTCTCATCTTTTGTCTCACCATTATTTAATGTGTAAGAAAGAGTTGGAGCATTATGACGATAAGGAATGTATGTTTATATCCTTTTTTACCGTCAAAGGTGTTCAAATCTTGTCCAAACGGCCACATTAAGACCAAAGCTCTAAGAAGTTAACTATGTAAAGCTGAGAGTACCCCACCCTGAGAGGCCCGCGTGCAAATAGAAAATAAATATTTTAGCTCTCACTCTGTCTAAACAGATTGATATGACGATTGGTTCATTGGTTGAGAAGATTGATGACTAAAGACTGCTGTGATAACTGTTCTGGATGTGTAAAATATGAGTTACATTTTGCAGGCAAGCCAAGGAACTGGTGAAACACATTACCGTTGCACACGGAATAGGACAAACATTCTGCTGTGACAAATGTGGGAAAAAGTTTCTAAGGAAAAATCTATTGTTCTCACATATACTCTGAGACTATTTTCTTATAGATATTTAGTTATATAAGTTTTTATTTCAATTTGGGAGGCGGTTGTGGGTACCATCGCCCCGGGAACCATTTACTGGATAAGTCGCCCCAAGTGGTTCGCCCTTTTGGTGACCTAGCAGGGGGGTTCGTGTGGATATGGGCGGTGGATGCATCAGCCCACCAGCTGCGTGGCTGGCCGGATCGGGAGAGACTGTTTGATGGAGACCTTTTGATCTCTCTTGGAACATCACTCTGCACCGCAGTGGGTAGATAGATTCTCCGCGGATAGATTCATACGTCCGTTCACTCCTGGACACACTGACCCCCAGATTCTTTCCTGTGATGTTCTTTTATTGTGGCCTTACTTGCCACACAATAATAATTAATATGTAAAACGTAAGTTCTTCGTCCTTTATTGTAATGTACAATGGATTCAATAAGTAGTATATTATTTGTCTCGGTAGCGACTGATTATAACGGAAGTTAGAATGGATCTGGCAGCCGCCACAGACTAGCGCGCTGTCCCGGCTCGTAAGCCCTTTCGGCAACGTTCGGCGGACCCGAACATTTCCGAATTACTACATGGATATAATTGCATATATCACACCCTTCCCCCTGTAAATCAGTCGCTACATATTTAAGTATTTCATGATTCTATATAATTCAGACACTGTAAATATTATACTGATATTTCACTCAAGTTCTTATAATGTTTTTTTCATAAACACATCATTATTAATATTTCACACAAAATTATATTAAGTTAGAAGGCTTTCCGTTCCTTCCTTGTGGACTATCTTGGGCGGAGTCTCCCCATCCAGGGATTTGAACTTTTACTTGAACCAGCGATTGCCGTGTCTGTGACCTCCGGTGACCTCTCTCCTCCCTCCGCAAATCTGAAATCAGGAGAAAACACCGTCAACTCACTCCACAGATTGGACAACTCTTTCTCAGAGTGCTCAGTCCTCGTGTCATCAGACGCGGAATCTGGCAAATCTGACTCAACATCACTCCAAGACACTGACAAGTTCCTCATCTGATCCACATGACGTTTCCAAATTAATTGAGAATCACAAGTTTTTACCAAATATAATTTTTTTCCAATTTTATCTGTAACAATTCCCTTTACCCATGTAAATTTATTATTTTTTCTGAAATCTTTAACTACACATTTTTGTCCCACAATAAAATTTCTTGTTTTTACACCACCATAATACTTAGTTTGTTTACGTTGATTTGCCTCAATATTTTTCTTCGCCAAATCATGTTGTTTTGACACAACCCGTTCATTCTCTTTCGGAACGAGACTGTCAAAAGTAGATCTAAGTTTCCTACCAAACAATAAAACTGCCGGCTCGACTCCCGTCGTACAATGTGGAGTATTTCTATAATCGGACAAAAAATGTAACAATTTATCCTTGTAATCAACCTGAAATTTATTTCCTACCATAAGTTTTTTAAGAAAACTCTTAGTAGTTTTCACTGAATTTTCAGCGATACCATTACTTTTTGGGTGCATAACTGGAGATGACATGAATTTAATATTGTTTTCCCGAAGAAACTGTTGGAAAATTTCACTCGTGAAACAAGTTCCGTTATCTGACACTATGAGTTCAGGGTAGCCAAAATTTGAAAATAATTTCCTCAATTCAAATATAGTATTAGCTGAATCTGCCCTTTGAACTTCAATACAGTCAACCCATTTAGTGAATGAGTCGCAGACGACCAGAAACATTTTCCCTGCCAGCGGTCCACTATAATCCAGGTGTAACCTACTCCAGACCTTCCCAGAATTAGGCCATACCGATAATTGACTCTTTGGCGGAGATTGTTTCGTCGACGCGCATTCTGGACATTCCTGAACAATTTTCTCTAAATCTTTGCTCAGCGATGACCACCAAAAATAACCTTTTGCTAACCCTTTCATCTTTACAATACCTAAGTGTGAACGGTGCACGAGCTCTAACACTTTTTTATGCAACGAACTTGGAACAATAATTCTATGTTGCCAAAATAAACAATCCTTAACAATCGAAAGTTCGTTCCTTTTTATCCAGAATTTCCATAATTCCTCCTCGCGTTTAACCCGTTTGGGCCACCCTTGCCTTAAACACGTCATTACGCCTTGAATGACCGTATCTACTTTAGTGGCTTCCCTAATCGAATTAACGTCAAGATGTCAATTGCTAACAAAACTTACGAAATCAGACCCGTAGTCTTCTTTCTTCACTTTAAAATTCACTTTAAATTTATTAAATCGCCCTAGTTTTCTCTCAAAAACTTCTGACGAAACTGAATTGATAGCACTTTGTTTTGAACTAATGTTGAGGTTAAAGATTTCCATGAAATCTCTTCCTACAACCAGAACCGATCCGTTTGTCACAACGATAAAGGTTATTAACCTAACTAGATTATTGTATTCGACCTTGAAATTTGCATTACCCACAACAGTCAACATATTCCCGTCGTAACCTGAAATTTTTCGTGTTTCGGGTGACAACTCTATATTACTGAAATGTTTACAAAACAATGTCTCCGGAATAACACAAACTGATGAACCTGAATCAATCATCGCTTCGAAGGATTTCCCATTTAATTTCAATTGTGCCTTGATTGCCTTAACAAAAGCTACATTTTCAATATTTTCATTATTACAATTCATAACTGATTTTACTGACCCGTTTTTACAAAATCTCTGTAAATGACCCAATTTACCGCAAGAATAACATTTAGCTTGCTTAAACTTACAGTTATGAGTGTCATGATTTGATTTCCCACAAATCTTACACTTTTTTAGAGATGAACCGGTTTTAACTTGTTTATCCGACCTACATGAATCGGAACTATTCGACCGATAATAAAGTTTTCGCGCCGGAGAAGCCGATCTTCCAAATCTCTTTACCGAATTTACTTCTCGCGCCGGAGAAGCCGATCTTCCAAATTCCTTTACCGAATTTACTTCTCGCGCCGGAGAAGCCGATCTTCCAAATTCCTTTACCGAATTTACTTCCAACTTCATCTTGATTGAATCGACCTCAGGACCTTTCGCGGTCACTGCAAGTTCAACTAGTTGATTAAAGTTTTGTTTAGGCCCTTCAACAAACAATTTTACCCGTACTGGACCCGGAAGTAGACCGATTGCAAACACGTCTACAAGATTATCCTCCAGCCTGTTTCCGAACTGACAGAATGAACTGAGTCCTCGGAGTCTGGCGGCGAAATCCCTAATCGATTCGTTATGATTCTGTTTAGCTTGGAAAAATGATTCCCGCTCTTGAAAAAGAGATCTACATTTACCACAATGTTTTTTTTAGCAACTCAATTAATTTCTCAAACGTAACATCTGTGATTTTAATCGGGAAACATAAGTTAGACAGAAGAGTCAAGGTCTCCGTTTCAAGCGAGTTTATCAGATAAGCCTTTTTCTTAATCTCGGTAATGTCATCATGTAACACGAGAAACTGCTCTAATCTGAGTTGAAACACATCCCAATCTCCGTTTATGTGAGAGAACGGTGGAATTCTCGCCGATTCCATCTTCACAAAAGGAAAAAAATAATCACGCGAAGCTACGACAACAATACTACCCCGGAAAAAATTACAAAAAAAAACCCAGACAAATCCTCCACAAGTAAGAAATGCAAAACCTAACTTAGAAATTGCGGTTGCAACGTCTCCAGATTGTTTCCTCTTGATGAGTGAGTGAACTTCCTCGACACTAGCACTGTTTGCCTTGTATGAATGCCTTCCCTCGGCACTCCCTCGGAACTTCACCTTCATGGAAAGGCTCTGTTGAGCCCCAAAAACGACCACCGCCTCTTGCTTCTGAGTACCCTTGGATAGTACTCCAGAACTCTGACTGTGGCTCCAGGAATAGCCAGAGATACCCTTGGTTTGTTCTGTCGGTCCTTAATCTCGGTCAGACAAACCCAAAAAATACTCCGATGTTCCGTCTCGGCTGTAGGTAGCCTTGAAAAAATTTCTCGGGTGATTTAGCTCACCCCGCTTTGGTAATTTTTTTTTTTTTTTTTTTAATCCAATTTGTACTTTAAGAACTGTTTAATACGGCTGCGCCAATTGTGATGTTCTTTTATTGTGGCCTTACTTGCCACACAATAATAATTAATATGTAAAACGTAAGTTCTTCGTCCTTTATTGTAATGTACAATGGATTCAATAAGTAGTATATTATTTGTCTCGGTAGCGACTGATTATAACGGAAGTTAGAATGGATCTGGCAGCCGCCACAGACTAGCGCGCTGTCCCGGCTCGTAAGCCCTTTCGGCAACGTTCGGCGGACCCGAACATTTCCGAATTACTACATGGATATAATTGCATATATCACATTTCCCAACCCTTATACCTTTTTCCTTTTCAGAACTTCCTCTCCTTCCTATTCTGAAAAGAACCTCCATGCGACTTCCCCAAAGATTTTCCTCATGGTCTCCTGTATAGAATTAATGTAACAAAAATGATTTTGTGTTTGTTTGAGCTACTTAACGCAGATGGCGGTAATGCTAGTAGCTCATAAAGTTTATAATATTATTCTCCAATAGATGTCTCTAGTATATAGGTTAGCCCCTCCAGTTGAGAAACGAGGTGAGTTTGCCATTTCTACCAACAGAGATGTTGAGAGCATGAGAGAACAGACATTACACACTTGTTCCCAATTATAAAAGTTTCTGGTTTACTTAATACTTAATACTTAAATAAAATATTATCAGAAACACAGTACGGATTTAGGGAGAATCTAAGTACTGGTGACGCCATAGAAACTATTACAGATATGATCATAAAAAGTTTAGACAGAGGAGAAAAAACACTGGCAATCTTCATAGACTTACAAAAGGCATTTGATACAATAGATCACAAAATCCTTTTGCAAAACTTTCAAAAATTGGTATGTCAAATAGAACTCTAAACTTATTAAAAAGCTATATGATGGAGCGTACACAGAGCGTTCAAATTAACAAGAAAAAAAGCAAACCTCTCCTAATCAACCATGGAGTACCGCAAGGAAGCGTACTAGGACCGATATTATTTCTAATATACATAAATGATATCGGTAGCCTAGGAACGAGGGGAAAAATCATAAGCTTTGCTGACGATACAGTAATTGTATTCAACGAAAAAGATTGGAGAAGTACCTACAAAGAAGCGGAACATGGACTTGGTCTACTGCAAAACTGGCTTAAGAGAAATTCCCTTACACTTAATGTCAATAAAACAAAATATCTGACATTTTCTATAACAGCCAGAGGACAGCCAGAGGATGACTTTAATCTCAAATTACATACATGCCAAGAAAACTATCAAAATCAAGGCTTATCATGCCACTGTCCTACCATAGCACACTCCAAAAGTATCAAATATCTTGGAATTGAAATTGATGATAATCTCCGATGGAACGCACACATTGAAGTAATCACAAAAAAACTCACCAGGTACATTTACTTCTTTAGAGCCATCCGTAACATACTCAACATAAACGACATTAAGAAAGTGTACTACGCATTATGTCAATCACAAATAGAGTACGGGATAACTGGATGGGGATCTGGATGGAGATCTTTTAACATGGACCGGCTCAATATAGCCCAAAAAGGAGTACTAAAGACAATTTTGAAATTACCGGTTAGAACTCCGACAGAAGAATTGTTTCAAAGCATTCAAGTCTACAACATACAAAAACTTTATGCAAAAAATATTTTATTTAAAATTAAAAAAAACATATCAGAATACTCCACTGTCCAACATAGATACACAACCAGGGCAATAAACCAAAATATTCTAGCTACAGACAGTTTGAAAACATCTTTTGGACAAAGAAATATGAAATTCAATGCGACAAAACTATACAACGCTCTACCAACTCAAACAAAAGAAATAACAGAAATAAATAAATTTAAAACAAAAGTAAAAATATGGTTGAGAGAACAAAGTGAAAATGAACTATCAAACATACTGAAGACCATGTAAAGACAACTGGATACTAAATACAAATGTGGAAAAACTACAGGCCGCCTCAGAACAGGAAACCCTAGTGAGGAGGACTGTGAAAAAAAAAAACTTTATAATACCTTAATATAATATAATTTATAAAAACATTATGTACAAATTTTGCTATAGATACTAATAAAAAAAAATAAAAAAAACTTATTTTTCTTTTTCTACAATTAAACTTTCAATTCCTGTTACAGACACGCTTTGTACATATACTTTCTGATTAAAAATTAACCCTACTTTGCATATTTAGAAATATATTTTAATCTTAACTGTTAACTGTTCCAAGGTTCCACAACCTTTTCTTTTAAAATGTCCTATTTCTGTGCCATTCGTTAACCACAACTAAAATCTAATTCTTCAGACAAAATCACGCAGTCCTTTGGTCTTCCAATCGAGTACACAGCAATAAAGCTCGAGGAATTTTTTAGCACTGTAAGAGATGGGTTAATTTTTAACAACATTTCCACACGTTTTGGCAGAATTTGTGAATTTGTACCAGACCAGAGGTGGCTGCCAAATTCTGATGGCTGCCAAGCCTCAAAATACCTGAAAAAACCCTCGACTCTGTGCAACTGTGAAACGGGTGGTCCATTTGATAGTTTCCCCTAACTTGAGAAACTGATGGCAATCTTCAGAGCACAGGCGTCGGGTGGGAATGCTGTCCTTGTTCTAACAGTACTTCAATAGAAGATGCTTCGAGGAACTGATCCCTTCGGCAACCCTAAGTCACCAGCTCTGATATGAGGGCTCAGTCGAAGCCAGAGTAAAGTAAGCTTCCCAAAAACTGAGCGTACTGTACAGGGCCAGCAGATACTTTAATAGTACACAATGCTAACCCTGTACAAATCGAAAGTGCGCCCCACGGTTGAATATGGCAGTCACCTCAGGTCTCGAGTTCTAAAATACCTGAAAAATACCCTCGACTCTGTGCAAAACTGAGCGGTTCATTTGATAGATTCTCCCATCTTAACATACGGATTGCAATCTTTAGAGCACAGGTGTCGGGTGGGAATGCTATCCTTGTTCTACCGGTACTTCAATAGAAGATGCTTCGAGGAACTAGTGTCATTGATCCCTTCGGCACTGGTGCAAAATAGGAAAACACGCCCAATGTGTGCCCAACACATGTACACGGTTGACATTTGTCACATGAGAATGGGTCGCTTCTTCGACTCGCTCTTGTGTTCAACAGCTCTCGGTTTCCTCCTTCCTACAATATGGGTCTCTTCAAGACCAATGTTCATTCCTTCTTTTCCTCAAAAAGACTCCATACAGCATCTCAAATGACATAGACCCTTAGGGAACTTGTTTTCCTCAGGGTCTCCTGTTTGAAGTGAACATAAAAAAATACACTAGGCCCTGAAGGAAAAAATCCTTCACGGGTCTATTTAGGGAAGGAAACGAGTAGAAGTTCTTGGCAGGAAAAATGTATGAGGTGTGGTTAGAAATCTGAGGGTCAATTTGTCCAGGAGTGACGGACGTGTGAATCCATTCCTCCTACTGCGGTGCAAGGCGACGGGTAGAGAGAGTCCGACTGGAGAGTTGTAGGTTAGGTCTCAATCAACCAGTCTCTCCTGATCTGGTCCGCCATGCAAATCTTGGGCTTAAGTATTTGCCGCCAAGACCTAGACAAACCTCACCCCGTGAACCCGGGCCCCCTGCTAAGTCACCAAATGTAGCAAAATCACTTGGGTTGACCTAGGTGTTGGTAATCCAATAAGTGGTTCCCGGGGCGGTGGTACCTGTACCCGCCTCCCAAATTGAAAAAATGTAGTTTTAACATACCTATTTTTTAAAGATTTATTTAATTACAATGTGACCCTGTCTAGGAATGGTATTAGGTAAATGTAGTTAGAACCTTATACAATTAATTATTAGGCTCTAGCTTGTTGTTCATGGTTCTATCTGCACTTTTAAGGTATGTTCTAAATTGTAAGTCATATACTTCCATTAAAATATATTAAACTAAAATACATTAGGTACACAAGATTCAACGACAAAATCAGAAATCGATAAATAGATGATGAAAAATCGTCTTTATAAAATTTAATACCTTATATCTAAGAACGAGCTAAACTGAAGTTAGAACCCTCTCCAACCAAAGTGATGTATTGGTGGACATCAGTCGTCGCTTTAGTTCGTATTTGTCCAACAGACCATTAGAAAATTTTACACGAGGAGAAGGTTTTCTCTCATTATTTCAATGAAACATTATGGTAGGTGTATACGATAAAGCTATTTCTGTAAAGGTAAAGGTCTCATTAGTTTAAATAGTTTTTAGTTAAATGATTAACTATCATTTTTTATACTATATTAATTTTTAATTTTAAAATGGAGATTGAACAAAATTTAAAATGGTCTGTTAGACAAATAAGAACTGAGGCGACGAATCTATCATCCAGTTGATTAGTCAGACATTTCCAAATACCAAGTTTTGAGATAAAGAGAAAAGCACTTTTCCAATACTTATAAATCAAATAGTTTTTACACGTGTCTGTGTTTTACATATTAAATATGCTATAAAATAGCACCGGGAAGCATAACAGTCTGGTATATTAGTTTAACATTTTGAAATTTCCTACTAGTATCCCAGGAAATATCAATTTTACCATTTATTTAACTACTGTATACGTCGGCCAGTGTGAACATGGACAGAAACATTGCATCGCGTCGCGTAGCGTGGCGTGGGCTTAGTATGTTCCCAGCTTTATCATGGGACAAGAGACAAGATGTTGAAACGTTAGAATTACGAGTTTGCTAATGTTGCTTATTTACAGAAGTAGATGTTTTATAATTTTTTTTTATAAAACCGGGACCAGCTCATTTTACATTTAAAAAAATAAATTTTTACCCCAGTAGATAGGTGATAATTAGATGTAATTAATTCCGTGAGCGGAAATTGAAAAAATGTATATTATCGTTAATTTCTTAAATTTAAAAATACGAAAATGTCATTTTTCAATGACCTCTATGTTGTAAATTACAATTGTTGAAAAAACACTTTGCAGAAGTTGAATAATTGTTAGAATTACGTATTTCAGTTTCCTGAAATCGAAATAAAAGGTATTTTAATGGTTATTTTAACGTTTTAGTTATCGCGAAAAACAAACGCTCAGATCCTTGCATAAATATTATAATAACACAATTCGTGTAGCATGAAGAACGACGCAATTCGCAAATACGTAGTGCCAACCAAAACATGAAAGCGTATAATATTACCAGTGACTACAAACAATATACTGCCAATAATATTATAATACTCGTAACTAATATTGACTATTGGTTTTGCGTTTTTATTTTTTTTAGATGTATATGTATAAAAATATATTTGATTTTAAGCATTTTTATATTAATAACGGTTTTATATCATATTTATTTTTTAATTATTTCAGTATATACATTAAGAACCCGTAGGTCAGGTAAGGTTTTGTTAGGAAAGGTTTGGTTAGGTTAAGTTAGGTTAGGTTAGGTTTGGTTATAGGGGGGAGGGGGTTGCAATTTGGGAGGAGTTCACATTTTGTTCGAATCTTTGCTATTTCGCGGCAGCCCTCCCGAAGGATACACGCCTGCCGCCCTGTTTTTGCACCTTCTGAAGATCAGGGCGCTTCTCCGCCACACATATTTTTGCACTTTGGCGCCCTGTTAATGCACGTTTTTGGGGCTCAGAGGCAACCCTGCGGAGTTGGCTCCCTGTTGGCACCTTCTTGCACGTATGGCAGATCCGGCGCTGGGTTCGGTTAGGTTCAGTTAGGTTAGTTTAGGTTAAGATAGGTTAGGTTAGGTTAGGTTAGGTTATGGGGGGGGGGGGCAGATCCGGCACTGGGTTAGGTTAGGTTCGGTAAGGTTAGGTTAGGTTATGTAAGTTCAGATAAGGATAGGTTAGGTTCGGTTAGGTTAGGTAAGTTTACGTTAGGTTAGGTTATGGGGGGGGGTGGTCAGATCCGGTGCTGGGTTAGGTTATGTTAGTTTAGGTTAGGATAGGTTAGGTTAGGTTAGGTAACTTTCTTATTTATGTTACTTAATTCTTTGATAATATTAGTGAATAGATAGTATAAAATAATTAAATTACATAAATAACCCGGGCTTTAAAAGTTGATATCTTGTGTCGCGAGTATTTTTTTATATATTATTTTATTATTATGTAAAATTCAGATATGCTCTTGTTATACTACCAAATTAGTATATATTTTCTCAAGATTACAATTACAAATATTTCTCAATCACACTTAACACTCGCTAGAACACCCCTTTGGAAGTGAAAAACCATTAAAAAGGGAAACCCCTTAGCAATGTCTACGTTTGCCCACCCCCAGTAATGGTAACATTTAATGTTGTGAGCTTTGCTAATTTGAAGTTTAGCGTGAACAGAAATCGGTTTAAAAATTTTATTATGGAGTGTGATGGTTGTACCAGTGGCGGATTATCCCTAAGGCAAAGTAGGCACGTGCCTAGCCTGGGGGGCGCGAGGTTACGAAGGGGCGCCGATTGTTAAACAAAAAAAAATAATTGTGTAAGTATGCACCTACTCACACAATATAAACGATTATTTTGAATTGTAAAAATTGGATTGATGTATTATAGAAAGACCACCAAACAACTCTGAATCGATACACACTGCTTGCTTCATTCGCATTCATAAATCATCCCATGGTTGCGTTGCGGTGCACAGTACCGGAAGAATGGTAGGAGATACTTTCAAACGAGCGCCCTTCAAATAATTTGTCGGTACACGGTCTCTTGGCGTAGTCCAACATTACTTAAGTATTTGATTCACTTGATCATGTCATGACTTCCTTGGCTTTCCCTGACTTCTTCCTCAATTCACTTCTAATAATAATCAACTCTTTTTAATGCCCTCACTAAATTTCTGTACTTTTTAATCCTATCCAAGAAGTGCGTGATTTTATCACTAAACGGCGCCATAAAAAGTTGGAAATTATTATTGTTTTTATCGGCCTTGTATTCATTCCTTCTGGATCTTCACAATTTAATACTATCTTACCTATAATATACCTACATGGTTTTACAAGAAATACTATTTTTTACATTGGCTCCATTGTGGAGGCCCCGAGGAAAGTAATTTTCCTAAAGTGTCCCTGTGGAGCAACACTTTATTTCCACTATGATTCACAAGCTGACTCATAAAGGAAAACTTGTTCATGTTCCGTATGCGATTATACAAGTTCTCAAACGAGATATTTAAAAATCCACAATACGATTCTCAGAGGAGAAAAACCTTATTCATGTCCCGACTGCGACTATACATACGCTACAAAAATTTATCTAAAAATTAGCAATTATCTGCAACTATTCGTGTTCTCAAAGGGGATATCTAAGAAGTCACTTGCTGACTCACAGTGGAGAAAAACCTTTTTCATGTGCCGAGTACAATTATTCATGTACTACGAATAGAAATCTAAAATGCACATGTTTACCCACAGTGGAGAAAAACCCCTTTCTTGTCCTGATTGTAACTATTCTTGATGTGTGTTCATAGTGATGAAAAACCTTTGTCAGTAAATTTTGAAAGTAAACTTACGTTATTAAGGAATTTGGTCAATTTGAACACTGAAGAAGTTCAAAATAGTGCTAGTATGTTAGTAACGCTATATATTCTGGTAATTTGAAAAACTGCTTTGTTGATGAATGTATCCTTCTGCATTCTTATTTAACAACGATGGCTCGAGTTGGAGAACTGCTCCGAACAACCAAAGTGATTTTACAGGTTCTAAGAAATAAAGAACTCGAAACAATTTACCCAAACATTGACATAGCCATAATAATGTGCGTATCGACGGTAGTTTTTTTTTTATATCTAAGGAGAGTGAAAATTATCGTCGCTTTTCCATGAAAGATAAGAGATTAAATTAGCAATACTTAAGATTGAATTAAACATTTTGCTATCTTTAAACTATGACGACGTTACTGACAACTTTGCAAGACAAAAATATAGTCGCAGAAAATTTAAATTTTTTACACATTATTTGTCCTTGAATGTGATTAGTAGATACCAATTTTATAAATAAATAATTGATAACTTTAATTTTTTTATTTATCAAATATTAGGTTTTAAATAGTTTTATAAATTATCTTTACTTATATTATAACCACAAAAATACTTAACCGATTGTGATGAAACCTGGTATGTAATAAAAAAAATTCCGCTAGAGGGGCGCCTATGAGCTGCTTGCCTAGGGCGCTCTCAACATTTAATCCGCCTCTGGATTGTACCTTGGTTTTTTCGATTTTCATAATATTATTTCGAAACGTGAATTGTTTTTAGAATATTTAAGATCTCATGGCGTTATTCGGAGGGACAAAGTATGTGAACTGTGTGCTAATATGTGTTTTTTACATTGGAGATACGTGTGTAAAAAAAGAACAACAATTAAAAACAAAAAAAAGTTAAATCAAGATGTAACTTTTCCGTGTCGGCCAGAACTAACACGTTTTTTTTTCAATTCTAAGTTATCGCCAGAAATTATTTGCAAGTTTGTATTAATGTGGGCTTACATGAGACCTCCAAGAACAACTTTTATAATGAAAGAGCTTCAGATGAGCTCGAAGACCATCGTCGACTGGTCATCATTTTGTAGGGAGATGTGTATTCACTGGTGCCAGAAAAATACACAGAAAATTGGTGGTGTGGGCATCACTGTGGAAATTGACGAGGCCAAGATAGGCAAACGGAAACACAACAGGGGTAGACGAGTTATCGGAACGTGGATATTTGGAGGTTTCGAACGAGGATCTAAAAAAATGTTCGTGTGTTCTGTTAAAGACCGAACTAAAAATACTCTCTTAGAAATAATAAAAGACAACATTTTGCAGGGAACAACTATTGTCTCCGATTGCTGGAAGTCGTATGATTGCCTCAATGACGAACGCTTTGTACACCTCAACGTGAATCATAGTCTCCATTTCGTCGATCCAGCAACCGGAGTACATACCCAAAATATTGAACGGTCGTGGAGGGAAGTGCGAGCCAGTGTCCCAAGATATGGAAGAAGTGCTCTTCACTATGGAGGGTATCTGTGCGAGTTCCTGTGGAAGAGATCTATTCCCGACCACACCGAAAGAATGCATGCATTCTTTAAGATGGCGAGTACTACGTACTTTCCATATGCCGAGGATTAGGGGTTAGTAATTTTGAAATAATTTATTGCATCACTTTAAGCTACTTGATAAAGCTTTCGCATTTTTTAGGTTGGCAACAATGGCAACGCCTATGGGCATCCTATATCTGATGGGCGAATGGCGTCGTACACATATTGTTTTTCGGGAGAACTAAAATGTTAAAATAACCATTAAAATACCTCTTATTTCGATTTCTGGAAACTGAAATACGTAATTCTAACAATTATTCAACTTCAGCAGTGTTTTTTTCGTGAAAAACTGCATATTTACCGCTGTAATTTACAACATGGAGGTCATTGAAAAATGACATTTTCGAATTTTTAAATTTAAGAAATTAACGATAATAAACATTATTTTCAATTTCTGCTCACGGAAATAATTACATCTACTTATTACCTATCTACTGGGGTATACATTTAATTTTTTTTTGTGCAAAATGAGCTGGTCCCGCCTTTGTAAAAAATTACAGAAAAAGGTTTTTCTCCACTATAAGTCAGCTAGTGCCTCGTGGGTTTGCTCTTTTGAGAACATGAGTAGTTGCACACGGAACACGAAAAAGGTTTTTCTCCACAGTGAGTCAGCTTGTGGATCTATAGACTGCCCTTTTGAGAACATGAATAGTTGCACTCGGAAAACGAAAAAGGTTTTTCTCTACTGTGAGTAGGCATGTGCCTAGTCAGATTGCTCTTATGAGAACATGAATAGTTGCACTCAGAACAAGAAAAAGGTTTTTCTCCACTGTGAGTCAGCTTGTGCTTCGTCAGAGTGCCCTTTTGAGAGTATGAATATTTACACTCGGAACAAGAAAAAGGTTTTTCTCCACTGTGAGTCGGCATGTGCCTAGTCAGATTGCTCTTTTGAGAACATGAAAAGTTGCACTTAGAACACGAAAAAGGTTTTTCCCCACAGTAATTCAGCTTGTGGATCTATAGACTGCCCTTTTGAGAACATGAATAGTTGCACTCGGAACACGAAAAAGGTTTTTCTCCACTGTGAGTCAGCGTGTGGCGAGTCAGACTGCCCTTGTGAGAACATGAATAGTTGCACTCGGAACATGAAAAAGGTTTTTTTCTACTGTGAGACACCATATGGCTTGTTAGATTGTCTTTTCGATAACATGAGTAGTCGCACTCGGAACAAGAAAAAGGTTTTTCTCCACTGTGAGTCAGCATGTGGATGGTAAGTCTGCTCTTTCGATTACATGAATAGTCGCACTCGGAACATGAAAAAGGTTTTTGTCCACTGTGAGTCAGCATGTGTTTAGACAGATTGCTCTTGTGAGAAAAGGAATGGTTGCACTCAGAACATGAAAAAGGTTTTTCTTTACTGTGAGTCAGCATGTGCGTCGTCAGATGGCTCTTTCGAGAACATGAATAGTTGCACTCAGAACATGAAAAAGGTTTTTCTCCACTATGAGTCAGCTTGTGCTTCGTGAGATTGCCCTTTTCATAACATGAATAGTTGCACTCGGAACAAGAAAAAGGCTTTTCTCCACTGTGAGTCAGTTTGTGCCTCGTGAGACTGCCCTTGTGAGAACATGAATAGTTGCACTCGGAACATGAAAAAGGTTTTTTTCTACTGTGAGACACCATATGGCTTGTTAGATTGTCTTTTCGATAACATGAGTAGTCGCACTCGGAACAAGAAAAAGGTTTTTCTCCACTGTGAGTCAGCATGTGGATCGTAAGTCTGCTCTTTCGATTACATGAATAGTCGCACTCGGAACATGAAAAAGGTTTTTGTCCACTGTGAGTCAGCATGTGTTTAGACAGATTGCTCTTGTGAGAAAAGGAATGGTTGCACTCAGAACATGAAAAAGGTTTTTTTCCACTGTGAGTTAGCATATGGCTAGTCAGATGGCCCTTTTGAGAAAAGGAATGGTTGCACTCAGAACATGAAAAAGGTTTTTTTCCACTGTGAGTTAGCATATGGCTAGTCAGATGGCCCTTTTGAGAACATGAATAGTTGCACTCGGAACATGAAAAAGGTTTTTTTCCACTGTGAGTTAGCATATGGCTAGTCAGATGGCCCTTTTGAGAACATGAATAGTTGCACTCGGAACAAGAAAAAGGTTTTTCTCCACTGTGAGTCAGCATGTGGATGGTAAGACTGCTCTTTCGAGAACATGAATAGTCGCACTCGGAACAAGAAAAAGGTTTTTCTCCACTGTGAGTCAGCATGTGCTTAGATAGACTGCCCTTGTGAGAAAAGGAATGGTTGCACTCGGAACATGTGAAGGATTTAACACCAGTATGAGTGTGAACGTGACTCTCAAAATCATTCTTTTGAGATGAAGAATAGTTACAGCGAGAACAAGACAATCGTTTATTCACAGGATGCGTCATCAGATCTGTCGACAAATATAAAAAGAATTCGGATTAAAAAAGGCTCATTAAGACTTATTATACGCCATAAGTTGAAAAAATAGGTATCATTTAATGTTAAATCTTACAATGAAAATCGGTTTTACCTGCTCTCTGGTTCATCTTTTCAACGCATTCCAAGCATTCTTTTTTAACATCAAACAGGTCTATGTCAATTTCCATAAAAGGAAGACTCCGTTCATATTCTTCTCGGGATCCAAGATCTGCCTTTATGGCAACTGTCTCCACAATAGTGCTGCCTGCAAAAACAAAATGATAATACGTACATTGATCATTGATATACAAACACTTTTTTAGTAAGAACCATACATTTTAGAGCCTAAAGATACCATTAATTTCCATATATAGGCGTTGATTTGGTTCAGAAAGTTAAAGGTGAATATAAGACCAAAGAGTGTCCCCAGAAGTCCGCTTCAGGGGCCGATGCTTCAAGAAGGACCATGCTCTTGAGGAATTCAATGGAAAGGTTCAAACAATATATACGCATTTTTATTGAATAACAATAAGTGTTACTTGTCCCAAAAAAAAAAGGGGTACCAACATGAGAAATCAGGAACTTATTGCGAGTAATATATTACAGTCAAATCTCAAAAATAAACATGCTTTATTTTTAATATACTAATTTTTATATTACTAACTGTCTGTCTGAGTAATCTCTGCGTATTGTAAACATTCCTTCTTTACATCTTGGAAGTCGAAATCTATATCTGCATACAGCATTACACCTCCGCCTTCTTCCTGGGATCCTGGTTCCGTCTTGATGGAAACAGCCTCAGGATTTATTAGATCCATAACCCTGCTGTGGTAGCGTTCGGTAATTGGTTCAAGCCAAAACGAAAATTCCTGAAATAATTTTTTATTTAGGGACGTGTTTACAACAATCAGCTCCGCCAATGTTACTTGTGTTACTGAATGCAGGTATTAAGAAGCAGACAACTGATTTATTCAACCAACCATACTAGCAACAATGGATACTACCACCACTGACGTGTCTATGTTGTCAAATTTCTGGGATTTGAAGAAGAAAATGTGGGTACATGCTATCGTATATTAACCGTAGGCTGTTGTTGTCTCACCCTAATATTGCTCAAGTCAAAGTGGCAATTTAGTTTTTCCACAGAAATACATCCAAAATTATGTAGACTTAAATATAACGGTTTAAATATTCCTCGCACAAAACAAAACGTTAAATGAATTCCCTAACACAAATAGTTGTACCGATTGGCGTTGGTAGGATAAGCTAGTTCGTCTTAGACACAGCGCAGTTATACATGTGAGCCTGCCTTAGCTCAAATGAAAGAACAGGTTTCGATCGGTTTAACTGTCAGCCGCTACCAAATGAATAGGTAGCGTAATTAATATCAGCATTAGTACTTATCAATAACTATCACAAGTATGGAATGATAAACTTAACTGCACGAATAAAAAAGTAATGAATATTATGTAGAATTAAAAATTGGAAACAGGATGAAACAACTGACGATGAAGAAAGCACGCCGCGGTCGCCGCGTCAATAAAATATTTAGGTCAGGGGTGCTCAAACTTGAACTGCTGGCGATCTACCTCAATATTATTAGACTCCTATCGGTCGACCCTGAGAGGCTGCAAGTATGTGTGATGCAAAAATTTCGCTGCCCCCTTATTTAGGTAAGTCAATTTTGAAGCATACGGCATGCAACTCAAATGCAAAGCTTCACTCCGTTCATGATAAATCGGCAACTTGTTATTTTATTTATCTTTACATTGTGAACACAAAATTGATTTAAATAAAATCTGTATGCGGCAAATTGAAACTACACTCAGAACATGAAAATGTTTGTTTTTATTCTGGCAGCACATGCATAGTCTGCAACTGGAATTTTATAACTGCACTTCGAATAAGAGAATATTTTACTTCGAAATGGGTCAGCAGATGAATCCACAGCTGGAATTTTACATTCTGAATACAAAACTGGTTTAAATTAAGAGTGAGTCTGCTTGCGAGTCCCCAGATTTAATTAGTATTGGGTACTCGCATAATATGCGGATGATTTTCCTACGAATTACGAAGTTTGAAGAATAGTTCGAAACAAAATTTAACTCAATCGAAATATAACGATTTTCTTGGAAATGCGTCAGCACATTAATCTGCTACTGGAATTTTGACAGATCATTCGGAACATGAAACTGGTTTTAAGAACGTAAGACTTAATCTGCACGCGATTCCACGGCTTTCATTAATACTACACCCAATTAAAACTACACTTAAAACACGAAAATGGTTTTCCTGCTAATTTTGTACGTCGAAAACATGGACTTACAACTCGGATTGACTGAATCATATACAAACCAAACCACACACTTGATCGATAACTTCGAACTTTTGAAATTTTCGACACTATTTTACCATGAATATGCTTTTTTTTCTATGGGGACTTGTGACGTCATTCACCATAGACGAGGATAGAGTAAACAACAAAAAAAGGCGCGATCATAGTCAATATAAGCTACTAATAAATAATAAATAAAAAGACATGAAAAATGGACGGTCTTCTTGAGGCCTAATTGAGGATCAACTGAAACAAAAACTCTGAAAGGCTCTATTATACATCGGTAATTTTTTCTCGAGGTCATCTCAAAAAGCACTCGCGATCGACTCGACCGTTTGAGCCATAGATGTATATAATATAACTGGATGGATGACTCTCTTTGCCTCAGCAAATTTTTAGCGGTCCACCGGAAATCGACGTCCGCCATCTTGGAATGGTACAGAACAAGTGCCCAGTAGGCCATTTCTATACCAGCAGCCGTCTAGTTTGAAGCAGTTTTAAGTATAAGTTTGAATTTTTAAGCAATTTTTTTCCCTGATCATACAATGTTTACGAAGTTTTTAAGCCGGGGAAAAATAATTGAAACTTCTGAAATCGTCTACAGGATTGTAGAGTTCACTGAAAAATGTTTCAAATTGTTGGTTGTTAATGGTGATAAGGGTAAATTATCGACAAGCCGCCGCATGCCGCTACACTTTAAATAGGCATACAATTTTAAAATTAAACTACTTTTAAACTCAAGTACCACAAGAACCATCGGTTTCAGTCGAGATAGACGGGAAAATATGCATTAAAATACGATGTTCATTAAAAGTTTAAAAATTACCATCTCCATTACGGCCATGTTTTTTTGTATGGATTTGACATTTGCGAAGTTTCGATTCAAACTAAAAATGCATGAATTACTTAATTTACCTAAACTAAGAACCTAATTACCTATTTTGTGTTAGTAAATAGTTGTTTCTTGTAATAATTGTTGAAATGAAGTATAATTTCCGTAATCTGCATAAAAATGCGGCGGCTTATCGATAAATTAATGTTCCCATAATTGTCGCACGATCTCGAAGTTGAATTTCACGGGGGTGAAGACCTCCATGAAATGCAGATAACTAGAAAAATTTGCGCTATTAAGGTTTAAAACATATGCAAGAAGATTTTCTCTAGAAAATGTAAATAATAATAAGGCAAGCGTTAGGCAGAAATTACATAAACTTATTTTATTTAATAATGTATAAAAAAATTGTCTGTATATAAGTTGTATAAAATTTTTGTCTGTATGTAAGTTGTATAAATTCTTTCTCTGTATATAAGTTGTTTAAAATTTTTGACTGCATATAAGTTGTATACATTTTTTGTACGCATATAAGTTGTATAATTTTTTTGTCTGTCAATTTTTGCTAAATGTTTGTTGTTATATAAATTAAGTTGGGCAAATTTTGTTGTATAAATGTTAATTTTTTTTAAATTATTTCTACCCTATATTATGTACGACTGTTTTTTTTTCCTTTTGTTTGTCGATATATTTACTGCTTATAAGTTAATCAAGTTAGCGACTCGTCCATCCAGTTATATCATATACATCTATGGTTTGAGCACCCCTGATTTAGGTTATTCATAGACAGTAATGAAGCCATAGACAATATTTAAAATGTCCTTGCTTGGCCTTTTAGGTTTATGTTACTTAGAATCAAAATATGTCTTGAATAACATTATAATTAAATTATGTCTTGTACCTATATACCAAATATTATAGGGCTAGTAGATTCTTCAGTCTGTTGTTCCTAAGCTCATATTTAGTGCAAGCGATTCTCACTTTGTTCTTCATATAATTTTTAAAACTCATAACGGTTTAAATTACTTTAAAAAATCCGAGGTTTATGTAGGAGGATACCGGTTCCGCAAACATAGTTAACAGGTCAATCGTGACAAGCTGTTAACCCTATTCTATTCTTATATAGGTCCATCAATTTTATTTAGAAGCCACCTCTGGGCCGAAGCCAAACTTGATTCAGTCTAAGTTTAGGCCAGTCGTTCGATGACAGTGACAATCATAGTATATACATAGACAAACAGCTGTATACATAAGGCGGCCAACCGTCCCGCATTCTCCGGGACCGTCCCGCATTGACGGTTGTAGTCCCGCATTGAAATATTTAATGAAATAGTCCCGCAAATCGTCTAAAGCGTCCCGCATGTCCCGCATTCCTATATTTTTGTAATATTGTCTATGGTAGATAAATAAACTTTCTCATCGCGTCGTCTTTTATTTAAACTATTATATTTTTGATAATAACATTCCTATATTTTTGTAATATTGTCTATGGTAGATAAATAAACTTTCTCTTCGCTTCGTCTTTTATTTTTTCAATTTTAACCATTTCCGTTCATCAGTGGTTAAGTTGATAACACTATTTGTCCCTAGAAAAGGCCCGAAGATATCGATCTAGGGATTGGTTTATTTAGGTAAGCCGGATTAGTATATTTATATATGGGTAAGCCAAAGAGCGTGAGTGTAGTATTGAATAAGTGCAACCCGCGACAAGTAATTGATAACCCGTATTTGTCATTTAAATCAAATCAAATAATTTGTTGACCATGCCGCCGACCGCGATAAAGGGAAGTTGTAATTCACTGAATTTAAAAAAGAATTTCCTTTCTTGCAAAAGTGTTTATCCTCATATTGTGAGTATAGTTTGCGCCCCCCCCCCCCCCCCGTCGACACCGCACGCCACTATGTCCCGCATTGATATTTTACAAAGTTGGCCGCCTTATGTATACTCGATGGAGAATGCTCGATAGAGCTAGCAGCACTGATTCTTTGTGCGACACGCGTACGCAAAACTCTACAGTCGCCCATTCATAGTTGAAGTCGGCTCCATGAGAACGGATCGTTTCTTCATTTCGTATTGATATAAGTCGACTCGCGTGGAGAAGAAGCTAACGACAACTTGTTTTACTCCTTCATAAATTTTATGCTTTTCTACAGCCCCTACCTTCTGCCTCACAATGCTGCAGAACTGCAGAACCAAGTAGCGATATAGTCCCCCTGTCCGAACAATGTACAGACATTGGCGCTTTTCAGTTCGTACGAGTGATACAGTTAGTCCTTCAACATACTTCCTACTATTTCTTAGCTTATATTTAATGGTGAAGGTTCTTCCGGTTCGCTATGCTAAAAATTATAATTTTTGGCTACGATTGATATTTTTGCATAAATGCTGTGAGTGACATTATAACCATTTCTATGTAAGGCTATAACTAAAAATTACAATTGACTGAAATGTTTAATATTATACTATTGTATTTAATAATATAATGCAAAACGTAAAAAAATATAGCAGCAACAGATGTAATAAATATTTGCTGCATCTTTTGATTAGAAAAATTGTTATTCAATTTGGTATTTTGCCATCAAATCAAAATTTGAATTTTGTATGAAAAAGGCCGCGCAGCCGTTTCTCTTAATATATTATACTTGACCGACTTGAACGTGAGTTGCGTTTGAGCAAAATAATGATAGTTCCTCACACACAGATCAGGCAGATATGATGGCGACAGTCTGTTTAGTCTCCGATACCTTTTACTTTAAAAAATCGAACAAAATGAAAAAAAAAATTAAAGGAGCATTGACACAAACATTTAAATTAACGATTTACTTATCTCACCGCAGCACTTTTAATATGAACAACTTTTGGAAAGTACACTTCGTTTCTACTTAATTATTATAAGACACAACTATTTACGAGAAGGGAGAAGGTAAATGATGCTTTAGAATTCTATTTTCATTTTTGTCAAAGTTCAAAATCTCCTATTAAAAATTATCCCATTGGCGCTGTTAGAATCTTGGTAATAATTTAACTAGGTCACACGCACTTTCAGGTATAGATTAAATAATAATTACCTTTTTTTCAACATTTGCTACAAGAAACAACTCTACCTAAACAAAATAGGTAATAAAGATCTTATATTGGATTAAATAGGTAATGCATGCGTATTTAGATTCAATTAAAGATTTGCAAACTTCAATTCTTACTAAAAATCCATAATGACGGAAAAGGGATCTTCTTCCAAGGAAAATTTAAAACTTCGTACGAAAATGGAAATTTAATGATTCTTTTCCAATGTAAATTTAAAAAAATCTTGTATTAATAAAGTTGAATTGAAGTTTTTTTTACGTTGACTCCATGCAGAAGGCCCCGAGGAAAATAATTTCCCTCAGGGACTATGTTATCTGAGATGCTGTGTGGAGGGTCTTTTTGAGGAGAGGAAGGAATAAACATTGGTCTTGAAGAGACCCATGTTGTAAAAAGGAGGAAACATATAGGTCGGCAAATCGTTCCACAGCCGAGCTGTTGAACACAAGAACGAATCGAAGAAGCGACCCGTTCTCATGTGACCAATGTCAACCGTGTACATATGTTGTGCAAGCGTTTGGCGTGTTTCCCGACTATGCACCGGTGTCGAAGTGATCAATGACGCTAGATCCTCGGAGCATCTTCCATTGAAATACCGGTTTTGAAAGATTGCAATCCGTCTGTTAAGATGGGAGAATCTATCAAACGGATCGCCCGTTTTGACACAGATTCGAGGTTATGTTTCAGGTATTTTGGAGCTCCACACCACAATCGGCTGCCAAATTCAACCGTGGGGCAGACTTGTGATTTATACAGGGTTAGCAGTTGTGTACTAGTGTAGTAGAACAAGGATAGCATTACCACCCGACCGCGATGCCTTTGCTCTAAAGATTGTAATCCGTCTGTTAAATTAGGAGAAGTTGAACACATCCACAAAATGTGTCTAAAACGTGCTTCGGTTAGGATAATATTTACCTTTATTCCTTTTGTCGCTTGGAATATTTCATTTGGCGACAGAACATATCGACGAAAAGAATATAATCGTTAAATATGTTTCTTCATCCATTGTTGTCTACGTCCAGTCATCGCCCTGATTGTCACTTGCTTTTCATTTTGGAACACCTAAATCATTCTGCTTACATGATGGTTTTTAGTTGCTTGTATTGCTAATATGTTACGCCCAAACCAACTGTCATAACGTGTGTCTTTCATATTAAAAACACAAGTATTCGGAACTTTGTTTTTACCACGCGTTATTGGTTGATGCAAAATGCTCGTAGCAATAATACGTTGCTTGCTACTTGCTCTTACCCCAAATTATTGTTCTTTGAAATTTAATTAATTATTTAATTTTACTTTCAGAGAGAAGTTAGTAGATGTCATAGTGGGATCTGAGTTTACAAAGCCAGTCGACAGCATCGGGAGTCACGAGTTTGTGCACAGATGTCCCTCCAGGAGACTTAAGATATAGACATTCTTCTACGAAAAACTTTCGTGTGTGCAAATCATGTGGTGTATTATTTTTAGTTAAAAACTCTCTTCAATAATCTTAGACTTCTTCTTTAAGAAGATCACGAAGCACGAAGAAAGAAGAATCGGGAAGCAAATGGAAGCGGAACGGGAGAAACGAAAACCAACGTTCAAACATTTTTCCAACTCATTCTAAATTCCAACATTGGGTAATTAGGTTACCATGTATACTGGTCCATACTACAATCTCCTTCCTAATCACAGAGCACGTGTTTTTCAAGTCCTAACAAAATAGTGCACCCGACCAACCCGTCGCACCAGAACCGCAGTACTCTTGGTTGGGGTAGTACATTCGTATCGCATGTAAAATCAGCATATCATACAAAACGTTACATTTGACGGCCCCCGTAGTCAGAGATAAAGAACTCGACTAGCAATCCAAGGGCGCGGGTTTTAAATACGGCGTGCGCAAAAAATTTTTGATTCAATTTTCCGTTATTTCACAAATATAAAATGTATAGTATATTTACGGCCACAAACGGTTGGTTCCAGGGTGGAAGGTACTCGCAGAACCGCCCTGGTGTAAGATCACTATTCAGAAATGAAACATTGCTTTAAATATTTGGTGACTAGATCTGAAGAGCCAGATAATTCCTTATCTTCCTCTTCCCCATCTCCTTCCCCTAACAGCTACTTTCAGATTCACAACGTACCCATAATTGGGGATTCCACAGTCTCACTGGCTCCACACGGGATCAGTTGGGACTCGTAAGTACTCGTATTCACATAAAAAAAATTATAAAGCCCAAGCTTTTTTTAATAATTTTCTTTTTTAAATCACTTCACTTACAGGAGGTCTAAGAAAAATAATTTCCCTCAGGGTCTATGCCATCTTGAGGGAGGATGTGTGGAGCATCTTTTTTAGTAGAGGAAGGAGTTAACAAGGGTCTTGTCTTAGCCAGTTCTCATGTAACAGATGTCAACTGTACACAAGTGTTGAACTCGCGATTGGCGTGTTTCCCGACTGTGCACCGGTGCCGAAGAAATCAATGACGCTAGTTCTTCGGCACAATTTTCATTGAAATACCGGTAGTACAAAGACAGCATTTCTCCCTGATGCATGCGCTCTAAGGATCCCACCAATCCGTTCGTTAAGCTAGGAGAATCTATCAAACGGATTTCTGTTCCAATCCTATTTTAATTGATGGACCTTTTGGATTTACTTAATTCATTGACTAGAAAAATTTCCAACGTCTATTCTATATTATTCTTATAATACATAACCTGTGGCAGAATTCTCAAAGTATTCAGCCAAAAACAGGGCAACTGCATTGAACCATTGAACTCGAATTCGTAGTTTTAGTACTCAACTGCCACGCATCAGGTAAGGTCGTTTGGTACCTGTAAGTAAATTGCTGAAAAAAGCGCCAAATCGCCCTCCGGTGTGATGACAAAATGTTACCATTTCACGGCAAACACTAGTAAAAGCCAAGAAATAACATTTTCTTCGTAAAGCAAAATATAAATATAAATGCAAGTTATTTGATATTACAAAAAAACAATATATCGATTGTTTCCTGAAGTATGTTAGCGCTATTAGAATATAACAAACCAAACAAATTATAAGAAGAACAATCTAGGGCAGTAGGTCGTAATTCGTAAACACTAAGGAAAAAACGTCATTTTTAATGCACTGACATAACAATTCATAGAAAAACAAGAAATGTACAAAAACATGTGCCGGCAATGTTACCAACTCTCAAAAATATTTATCCCTATATCAATAACGTAAAACTTTCCGACACGATACTTCCTCACATGATAATTCATCACATAGCACATTAACCTGATGAATTACGACTATCTCAACGGCCGTATTCTTAAACCAAAAGTATGAAAATTCGTAGTCTTAAAAATGCGTAACCTAACCTAACCTAACCTAACCTAACGCTAGGTTTGTGTAACATGGTTTGTGCCCCTTTATACCGCCTGCTCGCGTCCCTAACCTAACCTAACGCTAGGTTTGTGTAACATGGTTTGTGCCCCTTTATACCGCCTGCTCGCGTCCCTAACCTAACCTAACCTAACGCTAGGTTTGTGTAACATGGTTTGCCCCTTTATACCGCCTGTTCGCGTCAAGGCGTCAACTAGTTTAGCGGCTACGCTAGGTTTATGTAACATGGTTTGTGATACAAAATTGAGTAAAATTTATAAAAAATAATTACTTAAATTAGTTATTGATATTATTGCTTAATGGCAACACTTAATAGGGTACATGCAGTATATGTAATATAGTGTTTTCAATGCATTTAATATATGTAAAAAAAATAACTTAACTCGAATATCGTACTTAAAATCCCCCCAAAAAATTATTAAATTAATTAATTCACTTTTAAAGATGTATGAAAATTCAAATACCAAAAACGAGTCATGATTGACTGACTACATTATGACGTCACAACGCACCCACCGAGTCCCACGTGAAGTTGTTTTTGTTCTAGTTGCTGGTTTGAATAAGTTTGAAAGTCATAATCATTTATTTACGCATCTTAAACCCATTCGTTTGTATAAAACATATATTTTAAATAGATATTATCATAACAGACAGTGGTTTTCTGCAACGACAATCTGATAATTTGCCATAAATCGACGCGATTATGATGGCAGTTTTTTAATGCACCTTTTCATCGCATGACACCGCTTTTTACACATAATAACATCATTAGGGATGTTTATAAATAGTTTGTTTGGTGTTTAAAATGTTGTGTTTGTACACTTTAGTACAATACAGTATTTATAAACGGTGTTTACGGACATTTTCTTCGAAAAAAAATGATCAAATGAAGACTGGTTACTGGATTACGACAAATGTCAGCTGTCAAGAAGTGCGAAGTGACGTCACAAGACAAAACCGCGCGAAGAAGGCGTTTTAGCCCAAATTTGAAATGTGAATATTCAAAACGTTGTTGAAGGACTATTCCTATCGTAAAAAATTTTTTTTTTGTATATTCCACTTTGTAATTTTTTTCTCTAATTTTTGGTAAACAAATAAAAAAAAGTGATTGTAACCTATTTTATGTGGTGTAACATCTTTCTTGTTTTTCTATGACTTGTTATGTCAGTGCATTAAAAATGACGTTTTTTCCTTAGTGTTTATAGAAAATTTTAAAGTCGTGTAATTCAGTTAATATTGCTTGCCGACGCCTTATTCTTTCAGATTCGGATTTTCCGGCCCATAATTAGTATAAAAAAAGATTTTTTTTATCTAGGACTCTCTCCCGTAAACCGAACTTTAGCCGGGTTTTGAACTATTTAGAGGAACTAAATGCACTTAAAATTATTTACCTATGGTAAATTTTTCGATTATCTCTACAGATTTGAACTGTTTCAAAACACACATGCTTTGAAATATATTTGCCAAAATTCGATAATTTTGACATTTAAACTTTTAGTATAAGTCATAGATGTCGCGTATGCTGTAAAAACTGATCAATTAAGCCCCAAGCGAAATTTTCTCACAAAAAAGTACCGATTAGGGAACTTAAGCTTTACATAGTCAATTCAGGAAGAACTTACTTACTTACATACAAGGCGAACCGCGGCGGTCAATTCCAAAGCGTTGAACAAAGGTCACTAGAAAATACGTAGGTACTTGAATTTTAAGATCATTATGATACATTCGTTATGGTTATTGAAATAATCTCAAAATTAATACATTTAACACAATAATTATTGTGTAGTTTACACACAATATTACTTCGAACGGCGGAACATCGATCACTGCGTGTGAATGTTTCAAGGTTAGGATTAGGAAGCAAAAGGGACGCCGAAAATTGACATTTGACATATCCATAGACAAAGTAAGATTAAAGAAAATAATCTCAAAAGTAAGCACCGGTCATTTCCAGTTGGAATATTGCAACACCAATCAGGATATGCCCCAATGAAGGAAATGGGGAACAAAAGAGGCGACTCCGACAGAATGTTTTTTTTATAGATTAAAATGAGTCGTTTTCAGGCGGTCTACATAAGAATGAATGCGATGTCTATGGCAAACTATGGGATAAGGCGCGTTCAGACGTTTCTATTTTTGTTGATCCACTTTTATTTAACGTAAAAAGTTGAATAAGATTATGTTCACACGTTTCAATTTAAGTAGAACCGAATTTGACAATCAAGATGGCGTCAACTGAAATTGTCAGTGCGTGCGTCTATCTAACTTCTGATGTTCTGCGAGACGAGCTCGAGATTATGGATAAAAAACGTCGTATTTGGGCGAAAAAATGGATCATGAGAAGGAGTGAATTAGGCGCATCCAACACAATTTTGAAAGAAATGGCCCTAGAAGACTCCGGAGGATATAGAAATCACTTGAGGATGACAGAAAAACAATTTAATGAGCTGCTTTCCAAAATTGGCGATAAAATTTTTCAGAGATGTTTTAAGGCGCGCCTCTTCACCAAACATGGAGAATTCATCTGAAGCCCCCGTAGTAGATATACAAGTACCTACTAAATATGTGTATATATATTTCTTTTAAATCTTTTATATTACTTTATTTTTTCTTTTTTATATAGTATGTAAATCCATTTTATGTAATGTACCTATCCTTTTTTTTATGGCCGACAGAGTATTGCACCCACCGCTCTGTTCGGCTGAAATAAATAACTTTTTACGCACCAGATTTAAATGTCCGGGTTAAATTTTCCCCACAGGAAAAACTAAACCCTTTCACTCACTTCCCCAAATGATCATCTAGTCAACCCACGCTATGCAATTGCACTATATAAGTATTATAAATACAAAATAATACAAGAACAACATGTCAACCTACTAGAGACCAAATGGGAATATAATTCACCGACTCCAGATATTTTCATATCAGAGGGTTCGACTCTGTGGCATTTCTAATTGAACCTATAAATCCTACTGATCCCTCAATATAAATATTTAAAAAATCTTTTGTAATCCTACATGTATTTAAAATTACTGATTTTTGCATTTTTATATACAAATTCTTTGATAAATCTAATATGCTTAAATTTTGAATCCGATTCCTAGGTATTATGCCAGTGGCCGAAATAACAAATGGTAATATTTTTATAGTCCGAGAATGCCAAATTCTTTTAATCTCATTACCTAAATCTGTGTATTTTCTAATTTTTTCAGAAACAGTTTTTTGAATATTACAGGAATTTGGAATAGCTACATCAATGATATAAGTTATTTTTTTATTATTTATTATTAATATTATTAAATTAATAATAATTACTACTAACTACAATAACCGGAGAAGCAAGGAAATAATGCATATTTCGTTAAAGTTAGCTTTACCATAACCTAAAAACGACAACGCCAAACGTCAAAGTTTGACATAGGTAGTTATTGTTATTAGATTTGTACAAATTGTTCTTTCTTTCAATTTATGCGTATTAATGGTGACGCATGTCTCTGAATATTTACCGCTGTTTTCTGTCATTATCATAATATATTGGGTAGGTAGTGTAAATGAAACACATATTATTTATTGCAGTATCACGGGCATTTCTATTTTTGTACACTTCTTGTTTTTGATCCCAAAAACAGGGATGCATAAATCTGAACATCAAATCATCCGACCATTTCAGATATTTTTTCGTATAAAACGGATTCCATGACGGTAGAAACTAGGAATGTCTAACGAATATTGACAAATGTTTGACGTCTACTTGTGCCCGCGAGTAACTATGGTAACCAAGATGGCGCGGTCATACTCGAACATCAAAAGTAGACGGGCTATCAACTTTAGTTGGTCAACAAAAAACTTGTTCAACTTTGTTGAAAGAAGGTTCACACCTGTCAATATGCTTTCAAGTGTCGAGTTGATCAACTAAAATTGAATCGTGTGAACCGGCTAATACGGACTGTTATTTCGATTCGTTTGAATACCGCCTAGACGCACTTTTTTCGACTGATTGTTATTTTATGCGTCAATAGTAAAATGAATAAGAATAAAAATAATGGAGAATAACTATCTGAAATAATTTTGACAGTTGTTTTCTCGACGATAATTTCATTGGGCGCTCTTTGTTTTTTTTGGTATGCCTACTTACTATTCTTTATACAAGAGAATTAATTTTGAGAAAACTGATCAAAAAGCGAAAAACAGAATGGGAATGAGGTCTCTTCCGACTGTGGACTTGAAATTTGTTTGAATATATTACTAAGTACAACATTTTGTATTTTTCCGTCTCCTCCATTTGTTGAAAAATTGTCAAAAGTCACACACATTTTGTCTAGTGGTCTGTGGTGAAGACGCGTCTACGACTTTTTATGTACCTAAATAATTGCATAGTGATGTCAAGATGAGTTTTGTTGAAGAAGATATACGACATCACGGAGAAAACACAGATTTCATAAATATTTCAACAGGTATTAATTTATCAGGAACCGTTTCAGGTGAATTTCGATTATTACACGAACTGAATGTCCATTTTATTTGGTCTGCGTAAATAAATACGTAAAGTTAAAAAAACGTCAAATTCGTACGGTTTTAGCGATAAGATATGTTGATGTTACGTGTAAGCATTTTAAGTAGTGTTGAGTAGGACACGACATCAGGATGAGTTTGTATGAGGTACTCAAATATCGAAATGAGGTGTTGAGGTGTCCCACCTCATTTGAGGTGAGGTGTTACAAAATATTTTCGCAAACGGGGGGAGGGGGGGGGGGGTATAGAATTTCGGGGAAGGTGTTTTTTTACATCAGCTCCACACAGGGGGCCTTGAGGAAAAAGAATTCCCCCCAGACCCTGTCATCTTTGGGGATGCAGTGGACGTATTAATCCATCCCTCCAATCCGAGCAGTTGGTACTCTTGTGCGGTATTCACTTAACAATAATTTAGAATAATAAATTTTTTCGGAGCAGTTGGGACGCTTGTGCCGTAATTTCCACAAAAAAATATTTATTTTTTTTTAGGTCAGTTGGTACTAGTATAATTTAAAATAAAGAGCAGTTGGGACTCTTGTGCGGTATTCACTTAACAGTCATTTAGAATAAAAAAATATTATAAAAAATCGGAGCAGTTAGGACGCTTTTGCGGTATTCACAATATATTAATGGCTCACGCCAACACCACCTTACTTTTCTAAATACAAAAATATCATACAACATATAAACACCTCACGCCTCGCCACCTCATACATTTGTCCCATACGATACGTGACATAACATGTATTCCAATACACCAACCACCTCACACCTCACCTCATATTTGTCCCGTACGTGATATGACATGAATGTAGTCCAATAAACCAACCTCACACCTCATATTTGTCCCATACGCGACAACGTGACATGGAAAAAGAGTTGGAACAAATACATATTGTGAGGTGGGGGGACATTTTACGTGTTTGTATGGGACATTTGAGGTTCCTCTTGTATGAGGTACTCAACACTAATTTTAAGTTAGACCGTATTTCCTCAAATTTTGTTAAGTATTTATTTATCAAGAATTAAGAACACCATCTCTGAAAGCGATTTGGAGGAGCTGGTTTTAATTAGGTATAAAACATGTGCAAGAAAAATTTTACCAGAAATTCTAATTGGCATTATAAGTAGGTACTAATATGTTTGGCTACTAGCATTCGTTCAGGAACTAAATGTAAAACACACAAAACATCAACGGCTTAATCTTTCAAAGGAGCGTCATGGGAACACTGCTGCTATCACAAATGCTTTCTGGGCATGGGGATTTCAGGGGTCGGCTTCATAGCTTGACCCTCTCTCCTCACCCAAACTGCGCATGTGGTGATACTAACCAAGACGCCAGGCACATTCTGTGGCACTGCGAGTTGATGAAGGAAGCACGAGAGGAAATGTTGGATGGCTTGCGCGGAATAACAAGACCAGCGTGGAATGCTGACCTTGTGTCGAACAAAGAGAATTTCGAATGCTTGAAAAAGTTTGTCAAGTCCTGGGTAGAGAGATGTCCTGTACTTAGAGTCGCCGACCTAGACTAAATTCATCTTTGTTTCAGGTGCTACACGTATTGCTCCCGTCTTCTTCGGTCCTCCTCTATTACTCCTTATTTAGTGAATATGCCTTGAACTCTCTGTAATATAACTTATGTGACCTATAATTTACTGATTACGTTTGACTATTTTTTCTTCTTCTCTGGTCTCTGCTAACAATGATTTATGTTTTTACCTTGACAGGTCATGTTCTATCTTGGTGAGCGATGGTAGTGATGACCAGTACCGGATTATCCCTAAGGCAGAGTAGGCAACTGCCTAGGGGCCCCGCATCGGCTAGGGGCCCCGCGTTCCGAGAAAAAATGACTTGCTTCAGTTAGTGAGCAACAAAGTTTCGGAAAAAGTCAGCTTACACGATGATTTTTTTTATTTGGAACATTTACAGGTTAATAACATTATGTACACGCATTAAAGAAAACAACAAAATATAATAATTTGGTTATAACCCAATACATAACGAATGTTCATATCATGCACAAATAATAAATAAAAAGTCTATAATTAAAACAAATATATAAACGTAGAAGTATTTTACTTTTCTTTCCTTCTATTTATTGCAACATTACTTAGTATCTGAAGTGATTGAAGGTGCCGAAAGGATGCATTTGTTAATAATGCTCTCACCATTTGAGGAAATTGGTAAAATTGATGGAGATACAGCGTTTTATATGAACCCGTTTTAAATGAACAGTATTTTTAATATGTTATCAACCAGTTTGAAAAACGTGTTAAAAAAGTTTTGGGAAAAACGAATTCAAAGTTTTGCTGAAGGATAATTAAACACACAAACTGTTTCAAATGGTTTCATATTTTTTCTTTAAAACATTTTGGTGAGAGTATTTTTAACAAATGCATCTTTCAGAAAATGAAATAAATAAAAAAAACTACAAAAGTATTTATTAGTATCCTGGTGCCCTATGGAGGGGTAAGGTTTTAAAGGCGAAATAAAGGTTTTTTTTTTTGGCAGCATTTTGAAGTGAAAAACGCGATTTTTGCTAAAAAAATTCGGTAATTTGTTATTATAAAATGGAAATAAACTCCCTCTGACTACCTGTTGATTTAGGTATGTGTAGAAATAGTGTACAAAATCATAAAAGCATCGGTCGAGTCAAGGCAAGATTTTGAGAAGAACCAACTTAAGAAATGTTGTTGGCGAGAAAACCGATTTAAATTTTTTTATACTAATAAATATACCTACTTGAATCGAGCATGAAGGCCGGTCGCTTGAAACGCAGTACCTTCGTTAGTTTTGCTCCGATTTACTTGAAATTTTGATGCAATATTCAATATACCTACTGACAGTTTTACATTAAAGAAAAGTTATAAAACCTTACCCCCCCCGCTCCCCCTTAAAACCGTGTTAAGGATTTGTAATATCCATACTCTTAGGATTTTATCAAGGGAACAAGGAGGCGTTTGGAGGCCCCTTCAACCCCCCCCCCTCCGCCCCTCATTAGTCAGCCATTGGTAAAGGGGCCCCGAGACGTGCACTGCCTAGGGGCCCCGACATGCTTAATCCGGCCCTGGTGATGACACAATCGCTTGATACATTATCACTCTGTACTGATTTTGTAATTATTTTTCACATGTATAAATGCTCTTATTATTTTCTATTTTTCTTTATTAGTTTTGGTTTCCATTCTTTGGTGGCGCAACGGAACATGTTATGTATCGTCGTTCCCCCATAGAAAGGGGGTGGGATAGACCCTGTCGACATGCATTGGCCTGAGGGGTAACCGTGCGGTCTCGATGTCCTTCCGACTCCCCTCCGGTAACCCGACGCTCATCTTTTCCTAAAGGTCTTCAAAAACTTCCCCTTCTCTCCCAAGTACATTTCTTCGAGGCAAAATCGAGGAACCGGCTAAAGGACGCGGACTTCGAGCATCGTCTGCGGTTGGGCCGATAGCTATACACATTCTCATTGGGACTGCCCGGTGGTCTATGGAATACTTTCTCTGGCTTTTCTTTTTATATATTTTATTTTCTTTCCGCCATTATAGTAATTACTTACATTATAAAATAATCATATAACTGTTTTTTCCTCATTACTTATTTTATTTACAGAAGGTTTCTTCGACTGGTCATAGCCGTCATATTTATTTTTCTTTTTCTTTTACTAACACCATTATCTCCTTTTGATGTTACCTATTTCAGAAGAACTTTCCACGGGCTGCTACTTCTATTTATCTTTTGTATAACGTTAATGTAAGTACTTGCATACTGCTTACTAACCCCGTATGCATGGACATTGGAGGGTCTAGAGTCATTCAAATAAATGTAGCTTCGTTAAAAATAGAGTCTTGACGTGTGCGGTGAAGGAGGAAACCATATGTTTCGCCGTTGGGAAAGTGGTGGGTCCCCTCCAATGCTATCACAAAATTGTAATACAATAATATCGAATAATATAGTACTTAGAACATAATATTTGTAACATTTTAGGGTAGAATTTTGAACTTTTATATTTAATTGTGTGTTGTGTATGCATACGAGTACGGTAATGTGAGCTCAATAGGGTATTTTCATAAACTTAGGATACCTACCGTTAAATATGTGCGAAATATTTCAAGTTTATTTTTTTGATCCCACCGTTGTACGGTTATACTCCCGGACATGTTAAGGTATTTAGGACTCCGGCTCAGAGGTGGCTCCCAAATTCAATTGTTGGACGTGCATGAGAATTGTACAGGATATTTATGTGTATAAGGTTAGCAGCTGGTCACGATAGACATGTCAACTGTGTTATGGGGAATTAGAATCGCTTCTTACACATCTTGTTGTAGCGGTAGGAACCACCACGGCACTGGAATGCTCTATGAATTCGACCGGTGTGGTTGGCGCCGTTTGTATTCCCGAGGTTGGTGGCCATGTTTCGCAAAAGTTCGAGAGCGTTGCGTGAACATAGGTACTTCAGTTTGGTTCCAGGCAACTTGAGAGACGGGCGACTACATGTGATTCCAGACAGAAACACGGCGGGCGGAAGACCTCACAGAATCACAGAAGAGTTTCATCATGTAGCTTTCCACGTAACGTTACTTTATTTATTGGTTTTCTCATGTAATCATTTCACACTATTTGTCGTTTAATAGTATTAGGGCATTTAATAAACGACTGGCGCCTTTCATATTTTTTTAACGTAGAAGCAATATGATTTAATATGACTGTTTTCTTTGAGCAGTCACCGCACCCTGATGATTAATTAAATATTGTAGAGTCCTTAAATTTTGTCAATCCCGCTAATTTATTATTAAAATTATCTTACCTATTAATGTCTTTAATTTCATTTAGTATTGCTTACCAATTTACATGTTTTACCTACCCTGAGCTATGCTTTCCTACATTTCTAGTTGCAACATTTAATAACCTCAATTACATACTGACAGTTCAGATATTTTAGAATCATACATCAAATACTATGAGGTTTAAGCATGACACGTTTTATTACGTTATATTGTTTGAATATCAGAAGAAAAGATGATTTCTTATAATTTGTAGACTGTCTTTTTTTTCAATGTCGCCGATTTCCCACAGTTTATCCGCTAGTTGTATAATTTTTACAAGACGCAATTTGAATGAAATTGTCATGATCGCAAAAGACCAGATTAATGGAAATTATAAAAATTGTCTATGACGTCATTATTGTCCATGCATAACCTTGATATTTTGTTGACACATGCTTTCTTCATTGCCAGTCGTTTCATCCGGTTTCCAAATTCTGTTTAACTGATTCTTTTAAATTTTCATTCCATATCATAGTTATTGGTAAGTTTGGTACTTATATTAATCACGCTATTTATTTTGATATCGGCCGTTATTCCAAATAAAACTAAGCGATCACTGTTTTTTCAACTTGTGTTATTTTTTAACACTAATTAACACCATGGTAGGTTCAAATGCACAACTGCGCTGTTTCTAACGGGACCCGGCTTCTTTCACCAATCAGTACACCTAATTAGGGAATCCATTTGATGTTTTGTTGAGAAACGTTTAAACTGTCAGTTTGACGTCTACCTATTTTGAGGTCAGTGCTTCTATGAAATAATTAATTTGTTACTTTTGAGTTTGATTTGAGCAGTATTATAGAGATACAGCAACAGTATAGGTTTATTGTTTATACTCGACGGCATCTGATCGTACTTTATTCTTCTTATTCCAATCTCCGTCAGTCATACTAATTTTATTATCCTTATCCATTGTTACTCGCGTATTGTATAAATCAGTGGTCGTGTACAATAACACAAATAACATTGGCACAGCAGGTTGTTGAATATACGTCCCTGAATAATATCGGCAGATTACGTATTTTAATTTGCTTTGTTTTAAAAACTTAGTTACTTACTAATATTATAAAAACTTGAATTTCCGTTATTCTGTTAAAAATGGTATGGCGAATCCAATATAAGGTAGTCCTATCTAATTTTGTAGGCGGTTATAGGTACCGCTATCGCGTAAAACATTTATTGGATAACCAACATCCTTGCCGTAGGTCATTCCAAGTGGTTCGCTATGTTTGGTGAGTTATTAGAGGTGCCCAAGTTCATGGAGTGAGTTTTATCTAGATCTTGGTCACAAATGCCTTTGCCCTCCTACTGCGTGGCGGGCTGGATCGGGAGAAGCTGGTTGTGGGAGATTCTTTGACCCCTCTCCAACCGTACTCTATCGACCCATCGGCTTGCACCGTAGTGGGAGGGATGCATTCACACTTCCGTCATTCCTGGACACATTGACACATTCTAGGTTCCTACCCATCCGTCATACTCTTTTCTCTACCAGAACTTCCGCTCATTTCTCTCCCTAAAAAAACCCTCTACACAGCATTCCAAAAGATGACTTAGGCTCTGATGGATTTTTTTTCTTCAGGACATCCTGAGTGGAGCTATTGTGAAAAAAAGTAATTCGGTTTATCTGTAGAGATGAACATTGTAAAAATATGGTTATCCCTCGATTGATGATGATTCTCTCAACCCTATTCAAAAGTCATCTTCAAGGTCAAAATACACTCCCAATAATTTTATTCCTATAATTCAAATATATCTTATCCTTATACTTACATAAAAGTCTTCAATGTTTTGGCAGAATATTCTAAGCAATAGAAAATATTCCAAACTCATTCGGAGTATAGTTCTGCTTCAACTATTTTCTGTTTCAGGTATATTTGTTTTGGCTTGAACCAATTACCAATCGCTACCACAGCAGGGCCATGGATCTACTAAATCCTGAGACTATTTCTATCAAGACGGAACCAGTGCCCCAGGAAGAAAGCGAAGGTAAAATGCCATATACGGGTATAGATTTCGACCTCCCAGATGTAAAGAAGGAATGTTTGCAATATGCGAAGAGTACACAGACCTGTTGCATATTATAATATATTCATTGGATACATTCTATGCATCTGTTGTATTGATTATTTAAAAAATTTAGGATGTTAAATTTAAAACGGATGTTCGAAATTAGTGGTGGTTAATAATTTTTCAGTGAGCTTGAGTATTGGAATTGAAAAATAATGCATCATTAATGTTTTTGTAGTTTAAAAAGAATGTTATTTTTCTCAAAATTTCTATTTTCTGTATAAAGTTTTTTTTTTTTAATTGGAGAGGTTCAACCTTTTTTAATTGGAGAGGTTCAGCCATCTCTGGTCTGGAGCTCCAAAATACCTGAAAAATACCCTCGACTCTGTGCAGAAACGGGCGGTCCGTTTGATAGATTCTCCCATCTTAACAGACGGATTGCAATCTTTATAGCACAGGCGTCGGGTGGGAATGCTATCCTTGTTCTACCGGTATTACAATGGTAGATGCTCCGAGGAACTAGCATCATTGATCCCTTCGGCACCGGTGCATAGTCGGGAAACACGCCTAACGCGTGCCCAACATTTGTACACGGTTGACATTTGTCACATGAGAACGGGTCGTTTCTTCGACTCGTTCTTGTGTTCAACAGCTCGGCTGTGGAATGATTTGCCGGCCTCTGTGTTTCCTCCTTCCTACAACATGGGTCTCTTCAAGACCAATGTTCATTCCTTCCTCTCCTCAAAAAGACCCTCCACACAGCATCCCAGATGACATAGGCCCTGAGGGAAATTATTTTCCTCAGGGCCTCCAGTGTGGAGTTAATGTAAAAAAAAAAAAAACCTAACCAGACTTAAAAAATGTCTTACAAAATAATACAAAATTTGATATTTAAAACTAAATCCATTTTCAGCCCCAACAATATGTATATTTTATTAAACACTCTTATATAACTTATAATGCCCACACCAAGTTCCTCATTCCTTAAGTTTCGCCTAATCTTATTTAGTATGTGATATACATTTCGATGGAAAAAACATCTTTCCATTGACTAAATCAACCAAACTACGCACTGAATGTGCCCAAGAGCTCGTTTTTTCTTCCTGAATCATCTTTCCTCCAAGCCAACATCTGATATCATTCTTATTTCCTAACATCACCTTAAAATCTCTTCTCCAAATTGTTGCATTTACACGGTTAACTGGTGGTATTTTAAATCGTAAATATTTTTATTAATATACCATAATGCATATACCTACATTAAAAAATATATATACGTACTTATACAATTTTTTTATGTAACATTGTCGTGTGTGGCTGATTGATGTACGTGCAATGTATTGTTTCTTTTATCAGTTACCATCAATGTGGAGAGTGTTACTATTAAGGCGGAACTTGAACTCCGAGAAGAAGATGAAGGGGGATTTCCTTGCATGGAAATGGACTGCGACCTGCCCAATGTTAAAAAGGAATGCTTTCAACGCTTTGGAAGAATTCCCCAGAAAGCAGGTAAAACTGATTTTATTTGTAAGATTTATAACAATTCGCGCAATCCTTTTTTTAGGTTTTTTTTTGTAAATATATCCTGACCTTAATTTATTTATCTATACTTAGTGATAGTAATACATCTTGTGGAGCCTTCAATATTCGTTTTATTATTTTTTATTTTTGACAGATCTGAAGACCCGTCATGTGGAAAACGATTTTCTTGTTCCCATTGTAACTATTCCTGCTCTTATAAGAGGAATTTTAAAAGGCATTTGTCTACCCACACATGAGAAAAAACTGTTTTATGTTCCGAGTGCAACTATTCATGTTCTCTAAAGCACAATCTGATGAGCCACATGCTGACTCACAGTGGAGAAAAACCCTTTTCATGTTCTAAGTGCAACTATTTATCTTCTCTAAAGCAGAATCTTACGCGCCACATGCTGACTCATAGTAGAGAAAAACGTTTTTCTTGTTCCGAGTGCAACTATTCATATTCTAAAATGGGCAGCCTGACGAGACACATGATGACTCACAATAGAGAAAACCCCTTTTCATGTTCCGAGTGCAACTATTCATGTTCTCTAAAGGGAAGTTTGGCGAGACACTTGCTAACTCACAGTGGAGAAAAACCTTTTTCTTGTTCTGAATGCAATTATTTATGTTCTCAAAAGAGATATCTGACGAAACACATGCTGACTCACCGTAGAAATTAACCGTTTTATGCAAATGCAACGGTTTGTGCGAACCATACATCACAAATAAGAAATATTACAAACAATATAACGCAGACCACAAGGTTTTCTGCAATTCATGTTCCAACAAAAATTCAATAATGAAAGTAGCATGATTACATTGACGATGTAATATGATATAAATGAAAAGTGTATCCACCAAAACGATCTCTACCGCAGCCTTATTATTCTAAACGTGGACATAAAACAAATATAGAACGGTACACAGATGAGTTTCAAGTAAAAGTAAAAATGAATAATGATTTTAAAAAACTCGCATGTATCGTGTTAACATTGGAGGGGACCCACCACTTTCCCACGGCTGTGTGAGGAAACTGATTGTTTAACCTCCTTAGCCGCACACGTCAGGACTCTAATTTTTTGTAAAAAGGAAGCTACATTTATTTTTGAAACGAATCTAGACCCTCCAATGTCCCTGCATGCATGATTGTTAGTAAAAAAAGTAAAATGTATGCATACTTACATTTGCAGTAATTAAAAAGATAAAAATAGTTCGCCTGTTGGTTCAGCATCTAGTTGAGTAAAATAATAAATAAAAATAAAAATATTTACAGGTGTAAGTATGATTAAAACCAAAGAAAATATATAAAAAGAAAGATATTGGGGGCAGTTTGTCCCACTATCACGGGGCCGTCCCGGCGAGAATGAGCGGGCGAGCGGCCTGGTCGCAACGTGCCCAAACGCCCGCGTCCCTTAGCCAGTTTCCCAAAAGTACCCTTGAAGAAGTGTTTGTGGAGGGGGGGGGAGATACTCCCAAAGACCCTGGGGAATGATGTGAGCCTCGGGTCACCGGAGGCAGGACGGAAGGGAACCGGGCTCGCGCAAACATTCCTCAAGCTCGCTCATGACGCCGGGGGAGGCACGGGCGTTAGTGGGACGGCCCTACCAGAATTCTGCCACCTGACTGGATGCAGGGACCGGGTCTATCCGCCCCCATGGTGGGGAGTTGGACAATACAGTACAATGGAGTTCAGTACATCAACCTAGTCACAATTCAAGAAGTTAGTAACATAATAAAACCAAATAAGACAGGTAAAAAGGCGTGATCAACAAAAAATTGAAGCAACAAAATAGAGAAAAAAGAAAAAAAATAATATGAAGATTACGTAGCAGTAAAGAGCAAAAAAATAATAATGTATAACAGTAGTTATAAATAAAAACAGAATAATAAACACAGTGTAGTCATACCACCAAACAAGAAAAGTAAAAACAAGAGTATAACAGAAATATAAAGCAATCGAGCATAGGCAATAATAAAATTGAGACGGAGGAGTAACCATGGAGAGACAAGAGCAATACGTTTGGCACCTGAAACAAAGATGATTTTAATCTAAGTCAGCAACTCTAAGCACAGGCCATCTCTCCACCCAAGACTTTACAAACTTTTTAAAGCATTCAAAATTATCTCTGTTCGACACCAGATCGGCATTCCATGCCGGTCTTGTAATTCCTCTCAAACCATCCAACATTTCCTCTCTCGCATCCTTCATCAACTCGCAGTGCCACAGAATGTGCTCGGCTGTCTGGTTAGTGTCACCACATGCGCAGTTCGGATGAGGAGACAGTGCCAGACTATGTAGTCGTCCCCTGAACTCCCCATGACCGGACACCAATTGCGTCATGTAGTGATCCAGTTTTATGTACGCCCCTTCCATTCTGCTTTTAACTGAGGGGAAGAAAGAGAAAGTCAATCTACCCTTCGTCGACCTATCCCATCGCTCTTGCCATACACTCAGCGTTCTATCTCGCATAGCTTTCAATAAGCCAGGGAGGGATACCGCTCCGCCTGGTGCCAGTTCGACTCCCAGGTGGACAGCAACCCTACCTCTCGTTAATGCCTTTTTTGTCAAAACTTCCCTAATTTCCAAGTCAATCGGCAGTGTACCGGCCAGAACCGGCAATGCATCGTTAGCCACAGTCCTATATGCGCCCGAGAGCGCCAACAGGGGAGTCCGTTGGCCCCGCTTGAGGGCCAAGTGGATCAATGCATTATCTAGCCGGTGCTCCCATACAGCGGCGGCATACGAGACTTGCCCCACGTACACACACTTATATAGGAGGCGAAGTGCCGGAGTCCGCAATCCCCACTCAGCTGTTGAGAGCCTTCTCAATTTCAAGAAAAGAGCCTGGGCCCTGCTAGAAACGCTCTTTACGTGCGCTAGGAACGAAGAAGATCTATCTAAGATGACGCCTAAATACCTGGTGTTTTCAACAAAACGAATAGTGGAGCCTCCCATTCTGATGGAAGGGTTTCTGGTACGACTGAGCATACCCTTCATCAAGAGTCCCACAGTCTTATGGGGGGCGAAGTTCAGCCTGTTTCTCTTACCCCATTCAAGAATTTCACGCAGACATTCTTCTGCTTTGCTCTCCACTTCCTTTCTGCTGTCCCCTGAGACCAAAACAAACTTATCATCAGCGTAGTCAACCGATATGCATCCTTCAGGCAAGGGTAACCTAGAGGAGTCGTCAAAAAGGATGTTCCACAGGTCCGGTCCGAGGACCGACCCTTGTGGACAGCCCATGTCAACATCACGTACGATGAAAACATCGCCATACATCACAATTACCTTTCTGTTGCGTAAATAATCACTAATAATTTTGAAAAGTAGAGGCGGGCAATTACGACTTTTCAATTTAGTTAAAATCATCGGCCACCACGCATGATCGAAGGCACCCGAGATGTCCAAAAAGATTCCTATTACATACTTCTTGGTGCAAACCCTCACCCATTCAAGCGCATACTTAATGGCGTGCTCCGTGGACTTACCGGGGACGAAGCCAAATTGGCGGTCGCAGGGCGTTGACAGGGTGAGGCGGAGCCTATGTCTGATGATTCTTTCCAGTATTTTACCTAAAATTGGAAGAAGAGTGATGGGCCTGTAGGCCCCGATGTCTGTTCTCGGCTTACCATTCCCCTTTGGTATAATCCGGAGCACGCCTTTCTTCCACTCTGTAGGGAATACCCCCCTTCGCAAGCACGTTTCCAACACTTGATAAAACTCCTCTTTAGCGTGGATCCAAACATGCTTCGCTATTATGCCATTCAATCTGTCAAATCCCGGTGCCTTCTTCGGACCCAAACCCTTAACAGAAATATCGTGTTAACAGAAACTCATTCAAATAATTAAATAAATACCTACCTAGTTATTAATATATTGGAAAGACAAACCGTATAAACAAGAACAGCGGCATTGCCATGTTCGTGTAATATAATTGTGACTTATTGTTCGAGGAACAAATTGAAATAAATGGAACAAACTGCTTAAATGTACTAACAAGGTGTTTTATCAACAAATAATATTATCTTGCGGTGTAGAATATATTCAGCTACTGTTTGTTTATTTATGGATGAATCAAGGCAAGAATTAATAATATTGTAAATAACAAAAATAACATTAATAATTGTTTTAGGTGACATATTAATACATTGTGCGATTATATGTCAAACGAAAACTATACGTTAATCGACCACAATAACACGAGCATCAGCCTAGCAATGAGGTCAAAAACTCCACAATTAATGTAGGTAAACATAATTGGTATGCAATGAATAAAGAAAAAATTAAAAATAATAATTGCAACTATAATTGCTTTGTATTGTCAACCAATCATTACAAATAAATTATATTAAACAAGTTTTCAAGTAAAATAATATATATTATACAAAACATATTATAAATGTTAGAACCCAAGTTAGAATCGTGGCTCCTCTATCAGGCACAAGAGCTCCTATTTTCTGATGAGGTAATATATGTAATCATACAAGAGCAATCATATAATTTAACAATAAAAAAATATATACAAAACATCTTTTACTTTTATTGCATTCCGCGACTTCTTCAAAACGAGTTTGATATACAAGTGCCGCTGAATACCAGAGATTTTCATTCCCCATTGTTCATCCTTTCTTACACATATTTGTTTATTTATTTTATTTATTTATTTATTTATTCAACGCCCAGAGGGCTTTTACATGTTTGGTAGTACAATGATGACAGACTATTTTTCAATAGATAATGAAATAACAAAAATAAAATTATATAAAAAATGCACACAAGTCACAAAAATACAAAAACAAAAAAAAAATACAGCGATTTGATAAGTTTACTAAAATACACATATGTTTAGTAATAGTTTTGGAATATGTTTTTTACGGAGGCGTCTACTAATATCTACAGGAATTCCAAAAACTGAAAAAATCGAACTAATATCTATGAGAATCAAAGTGTTGACGAATATCTACAGCTCAAACTGTTGATTAATATCTATGAGAACCAAAGTGTTGACGAATATCTACGGCACTGGCAGAGGTTGGATTTGCAATTATGTGTATAGCATATTGGAATAACGTAATATTGCGTATGCAGTTTAAAAAACTTAATTTATGTAAGTATGTATGTAAAAATCACTGATATTGGACACATTTAGCTGATTAGTCCAACCTACGCTCTGTAGATATTAGTTCAACCTAAGCTCTGTAGATATTAATCAACACTCTGAAGTTCGTAGATATTAGTTCAACATATGAGCTGTAGATATTCGTCAGACATACAGGCTGTAGATATTAGTATCTGGAGTCGTTTTTTACAACATCCACAAAATTCGCCAAGTTTATGTTAAATATGTCGACATCACCTAAGTACTAATTCCCCATAGTGTGAAATCGTTGTATAGGAGAATGGGCAATGTAGTTCCGCTTGTGAATGCTGCAGTAGAATAATGCATTTTGTCGCGTGGTTACTGTCGGTATTCGTAAGTTTATGAGTTGTAGGAGTTCGCAACAGTCGAATTTAGAGTTAAGTATTTTGAATAAAAATGTTAAGTCGTTTATTTTACGACTGTCTTCTAGTGTATGTAATTTAATTATTCATATGGTTCATACAGAAGCTTGGTCGGTTCTTTGAACCAAACATGTCATGATTTTAAGTGATGCAGTAGGCAGTCTCGCTCTACTCCAGTAAAGTTAGTAACGTGACTGGAGTCGTAGCCCCGCTGGACCCAACCTGGGGTTGGAAATGTACTTTCACTCGCCCGACGGAGATGAACGTTCGTTGGCAAATTCAAACCTTGATTTAAACCTCCGCAAGCATGGTAGGGTCTCAAAGGGACAGTCAAAGGGTATTTAAAAAACAGGTGTAAACAATTTAAAACTTTGAGAGCGAGTGTCATGCGTTACACTAGCTGCCGCTAATGAGTCACGCTAGCATTATATGAAGATAACTTGATCTACCCACGCACCTTCGGAAGGACACGTCATCAATACCCTACCAGGCACATGAAGTAAGTAAGTAGTTGTTTTTAAAAAAATCTGCAAAAGAAGAATTTAAAAAAAAATCATCGTTTTTACACTTGGGGTCGGTCGTTTAAATACTTGGGGTCGGTGATTAACTTCGGCCCTATGGCCCCGAACCGACTGAAATTTTTGATTCTAACTAAAAATCATGTTCTGTATACGAAGCAATCAAAAATCTGCGAAAGAAGAATTTTTTAAAAATCATCGTTTTTACTCTTGGGGTCGGTCGTGTTAGCACTTGGGTTGGGTTGTTTAAATATTGAATTGATACCTTGAATTGAACCTTCACCCACCATAACACAAGGATATCCCTATCATGGCGGATGAAATTACACACACATCTATACACTGTACAAAGTTCTTATAATAAATAAATAAATAAATAAAATTAGTCTTCATCTTCCGACTCTGACTCCAACTGCAACACATAGTTCTGTTGGGTGAAGTCTGGGATGTTGACGGCATTGGCAGTGAGTTGTTGGTCTAGAACGAGAAAGAAAAGTGCTTTACTTGAGATCTCATTCTTTTTGTTACATTAACTCCACACAGGAGGCCCTGAGGAAAATAAATTCCTCAGGGCCAATGTCATCTTAGGGGATGCTGTGTGGAGGGTCTTTTTAAGGAAGGAAAGGGAAGGAAGTTCTGGAAAGAAAAAATGTATGAGGGGTGGGTAGGAATCTGGGGTCAGTGTGTCCAGGAGTAACAGACGTATGACTCCATTCCTCCAACTGCGGTGCAAGGCGATGGATCGAGAGAGTCTGGTTGGAAAGGTCAAAAGGCCTCCCTCACCAGTCTCTCTCGATCCGGCCCACCATGCAGTCGGTGGGCAGACGCGTCCGCAACCAAGACCTGGACAAATCTCATCCCATGAACCAGGACACCCCTGCTAAGTCACCAAACTTAGCAAACCTCTTGAATGGACCTACGGCAGAGGTGTTGTTTATCCAATAAATGATTACCGGGGTGGCGGTACCCATACCTGCCTCCCAAATTTTAAATTCATTCATTCTACTTTCAACGTTCTTCTGCCAGTTCCATGCCTCGTTGCCTGAAGTGTATCAGGGTTAGTATCACCACTCCATTGTGAACTGCTAACCTCGCTTTTTTGGACAACTTTTAACTATCGTGTTAAGTCTTTCCATCTCTTGTGATTATTATCGTACTTTACTATGTATGAGTAGTCCCCAATCATAACTAACTTAGCAACACGCCGTTTCTCCACAAGGGTAGGCAGAGAGGACGGACCGCTGAACAACTCTATCTTGGCACACACGCCTTGCCTCGTTCACATTCATACATCGTCTCATACTACTCTGACTATTCTATTATTCTGACTCTTGACATAACCCAACTCAACAATCTGATTCACTTGGTCATGTCACGTCTTCCTCGGGCGTCCCAGAATTCTTTTACCTTTCACATTTGCGTCATATATTCTCCTTACACTCCTTTCCTCATTCATTTGCTCTACTTGCCCAAACCATCGAGCGTCCCTTTCTTAATTTTACTCATTACGCTTACATCAGCCTTAAACTTTTTAAAGGGACTGGGTTATTGTTGAAAGATTGAGGCAAAATGGGAGATAGCACAATGGGCCTATGGCCTAAGTGCTTGCGGGAACTAGTCGTAAAGAATACAAAAAATATACATCAGGTTTGTTTTACCACACATACGCCTCAGGGATCTCTTTTGTACGGCATTCAGTCTACGTTCATCCTTCCTCTGCTAATTCCATGCCCCACTGCCATACATCAGGGTAGGTACCAGCACTCCATTGTTGACTGCTAGCTTCGCTTCTTTGGACAGTTTTTTGTTGGCGCCAACGGCATTCAGTCCTCCAAATAATATGAAATAATGTAATACCCCAATACCTGGTGTAAGAGAAGGCGAACTCTTTCTTCCTGTGTTGCAGGTTGCAGTGTACCTCTGAAACGAGAAATGATAATTCATTCATTTACCTTCTATAATAAATTATGTATAAATGCCAGCTTTAAACACTCGTTAAATCATTTCAAGTCTATATTTACTCTTTGTGCTATTACTTCTATCTTATTAGCTTCTATTTTACGTTTGTTGATTTGGGTCCCATAATACTGATTATTTTTAAAATTATCAACGGATATTTGGATAGCCCTGAACTTGTGAACATGATAAATTATCAAGTACCTAACAATTACAACACCAGACTCCATGCCCCATTTAGCGTAGTTGCTTCTCGCACTAATTTTATGTTTAACTCTTGTCTTCAGAGATTGCATCATGTGGGGAATGAAACTTGCTCTGTCCAAATATTTTTTTATAAAAACATCGCTTCCTTCAAAAAGCGTATATGTATGCTGATGCAAAAATCCTTAAATGTTACAGATTGTTAACAGTAACAAATTTAATACCTACCCATTGCTCTGTAACTACTTTCATTGTACCTACTTACTTCTTTATACATATATGTAATTGCTGTGTACCTTTTATTTTATTTTTTCCTGATAATAACAAACTAACGTAAAAATCCTTAAATGTATCACATAGTTAACTGTAACAAACTTAATACTCACTGCTCTGTAACTACATTCATGATAACTACATTCATTGTACCTACTTACTTATTTATATATGTAATTACAGTGTACCTTTTATTTATTTATTTTTCTTTTTTATAATAATAACAAACATACGTACATTTATGATAGCAAAAAAATAAAATAAAATAAACAACAACAAAAAAATTAATTACAAGAAAATTACCTACTTTTATATCAATCGTTAAAAATGTTTTACACCACTGCAATACCGATATGCTTCGAGTATATTTGGAATCACATTTTGTGTGATATTGTGACAATAATTATTGTATCTGATGTAGCATGAGCCCAAATACGAATCCGCTAGTTGAACTCCTTTTGTAAACAATTACTCGAATACTGATACCTACTTATGTTAGGCCTACTTATATCTTTCTAGCTCTGTTTATCATTTTATGTACTATATACTTATGATCAGGGCTGGGCAGTATTTGAAATACTTGTAATTGAAATACGTATTTGAAATACAAATACGTATTTTGTATTTGTATTTCAATTACTTCCTAAAAATGTATTTTGTAATTGGTATTTCAATTACCTGCTGCTGAGGTATTTTGTAATTTGTATTTCAAATACTTATGGCTTCAAAATACATTTTCAAATACATTTAGCGATCTTAATAATAATAATGAAAAATAAACACACAGATAATACATAAAATAAAAACACTAGAATCCTGTACTATTGTCCTTTGCTATAGCACTCTTACTAATGATTATTTGTAGTTCTCTTTATCATTGTTTTATTTTTATTTTATTTTATTTTTATTTTATTTTATTTATTTGAGACCAACAGTTTACATTAATAACAGAGCATGTAGTAATTGAGTCACAATAATTGAACCATTTACAGGTTTCCACATGGGTATTGTACACAAGTGTAGTGATTCCAGAGATATTTACTAATGAAAAATTACATTTTAAGAGCCGAGTTATTTAGGTAGGAATAGGGAAGGATGGGGGGGATCGGTTAAGTTGAGGTATAGTAATAAAAATATGCGCGACAAAAAATTAAAAGAGAAAAAAAAAGAAAAAAAGGAAGTTCATAGAGTGGTTGTTGTATTAGAGGGTATCTATAGTTTTTGTTATTGTAGAGTATCGAGATAGCGTTTGTGTGATTTTAAGGAGTGTGGTGCAGAGTTAAAAATGTCAAATTGTGTAGAGTGTGTGTTGAAAGTGTTGGACGCACGATAGATGAAAGAGTTCTGCTTAGAATTTGTGTTGCACCGTAATTTACTGTACATTTGTGTTGCATTATAATGTACTGTACATTTTTTTACGTCATACTAGTAATTATTATTGTACATTTTGAATCATATTATATTATACTTGTCATTGCTTTGTATTGTACATTTTTGTATTATAGAATTAGATCAAGAACTATAGGAATAATTTGACTGATTACTAGATTATTTTTAAGTTAATTACTGTAGAGCGCACTTGAAATGAAATAACACAAAACTGCGCTATACAAATGTCATCCATTTATTTATAAAAATGAATCCTTGTTTCCCTTGATCACGCCATAACTTCAGAATGACTTTACCTATTTCATTATATTTTTTAAAGTTTTCTAATACTTTATAGAAGGTTCTTACGGAAAGTAAAATTAAGAAAATTACGCAGAAAATTGGATAATTTCAAAAAACTTGATGACTATTTTAACTTTGCACGTTTGACAGTTCGCGAGTTTGATGAAATTTGAATTTAGCAGGCAGCTGTTTTTTTTGTAACAAAATAATTGTCATTGGATTTTTTGAATTATATAATATTTGAAAAATGAAAATTTGAATAAAAAAATTATAATAGCTGGCACACGAGTTATTTGAAAACTGAATGTACTGGGACTAAATATATGGACCGCGGGAGGGGGGTTGGTAGGATGGGGGAGCAGGAGAGGGGAGAGGGTAGGCAGGTTAGGTGAAAGGGAATGCAAGAGGGTAGGGGATGCGGTAGGGGAACGGGGACGCACGGGAAAGGACATGCAGGAAGAAACAATTTATTTCTTTGAATATGGCATTACAGCGCATGCCGGGAACCAGCTAGTGTTATTATAATAATAATTATTATAATCTAACACCTAAGTCCTATACCACAAAACTTTACAAGTGGGGCGGAGATGATGTCTCCTGAGCAATATGATTAAGTAGTCAATTTTAGAACGTCTCCGTTTAATTCTGCTCAGCTTTGCTGCTATGGAAATGCACCCTTAGATATGGGCACTTACGATAATTTATTGCAACCAAAGGTTCTACCAAAATTAAATGTATTTTGTAATTTGTATTTTGTATTTGAAATAAAAAAATGGTTAAAATACTGTATTTTGTATTTTGTATTTCAAATACATGGCTTGAAAGTATTTTGTATTTCGTATTTTAAATACATGCGAAAAAGTATTTTGTAATTTGTATTTCAATTACAGCAAAGCATGTATTTTGCCCAGCCCTGCTTATGATACTGCATACTTGTTATAATGCTCCTGTACAATTTATTTTATATGTAAAAACCATCAAGGCGTAAACAAACAAACAAATAAATAAACATGCTACATTGCTACATACAACTGTCCATGAAAGAATACCGATTCAGGAAGTAACAGACCAACCAGTTCAAAATTTTGTCCTTGAGATTTATTGATGGTCATGGCATAATCCAATTTGACTGGAAACTGTTTCCTGCACATATTGAATGGTATTGTAACATCTGACAAAGTGTTTAAACAAATTCTAGGAATGAAACGTACGGTGACTTTTCTGTTCCAACAACCATTCTTGTTCTATTAAAAAGGGCTTCACCAACAGACGAATTTGTGAGTAACATAATGATGGCACCAATGTTAAGATTTAAAATGTGAGCTGGTAAGCCATTAGGGTTCATAGTATTTAAAAATTCAACTTCTTATTATTTAATGTAAATCTCCTTCATTAGTGATGGTTTCAACTGAATGAAAAGTTTTCATTTGTCCTTCTAATCGTTGGAGTACATACTCGTGGATTGCACAAACATGTTTAAATGTTTAAAAATGCACGTGAAAAATTGATCGTCTATGCAAAGTGAAAAACATAACATGAAGTACTAGAAACCTTGGATAAATGATGGAATTATTAAATGCCTCAGAACTAGTGACAAATTGCACTACAAATGTCGAGAAGAGTTGAATAATATTCAACTGCTGAATTATTACAAAAGATATAGAAACTGGTGTACAAAAATTATAAAATATACAAAACAAGCGTATTACAGAAGAAAATTGGATAACGTCAATGGAAATACCACACAACAGTGGATGATTATAAAGGAGGCTATAAATATACGAAAGGAACAATTATTGTCTTAAAAAAAAATAAAAATCAATAACAATATTATCTCAAAGGAGGAGAATTCAAATATTATCACTAATCACGTAAATAACTTCTTCAGCGATATTGATCCTAGATTCGCCAAAAATTTGTGCAGCGCAAACAAAACTACCGAAATGTGTCTTTTAACGATTTTTTACCTAGTAGGTACTCAAGTAACAGGAGACACATTTGAATTTAAATCTACTAACATTTATGAAGTTACAAAATTGATACCTACATGAATTAAAAATGTCTTTTTCCTGTGGTATTGATTGCTTAATTACAATAGTGTATAAACAACACGTTTCTGTGTTGGCTGGTCCCATATGTAAACAAATATTAAAACTAATGTTCTTAACATATATATGCGAAACAAAAGTCTAAATTCTGTCTCTCCTAGTTCTATATTATGCTTAGCCCACACTGCGGCCAACGTTCCAACTTCAAAGGTTTGGACGATCGTGTGGAGGGGTGTTCGTGCGTTGGAAGTTCGAGTTGGAAGGTTGGAGTTCGGGTTGGCCTGGGATCGCCTTCGAGGCGATCTCTACGGCCAACCCGCACGAACCGGCCGTCCGAGTCCGAGCCGTCCACACATCAGTCTGCGAACGGCATTGTTTATGAACGGTTTGTTTATGAACGGCAGGCAATCATAACAAAAGTGACGTTTACGTATTATTATTATCTTTTTCGCGTCAATACATAATGGCAGAGTGGAGTAACGATTTGATATTGTTGTTTTTGGAACTGTATGAAGCAGAACCAGTGCTATGGAACCCAAAGCATCGCCTGCATAAAAATAAAGTGTCATTACACGATGCTTGGTTGAAAATCGCGGCTATCATGAATAAGCAGGTGGACGATACCTATAAAAAAAAGAATCGTTAATGGCGGCATTTCGCAAACATGCCAAGAAGAAGGAAGACTCTTTGGCTTTAGGTGCTGGCGTTAAAGATGTGTATCCACCCTCGTGGTTTGCGTTCTCTTACATGGAACGATTTTTACATTCAGTTTACGAACCTGAAATCACCATTCACACGGAGGGAAATGAAGTAAGTAGAATCATTTGTTGTATGTCTATTTATTAATAGCTTCAAATAGTTACTATAATATTACAATTGTGTGTACCTTACATGTACAAAAATACACAAAATAAATACCTACCTACTTATAAAAATAAGTGACGTATATTCTAAGTTTGCATATTGTTCTTCTCGGAAAAGTATTCGGCAAAAGCTAGCCTAGTCTGTACTGCATTGTTGGGTGGTCGGCGAGCCACAGCAGGAAGAGGTACAAATCCAGTACATCTTTCTGGATCATTCCGCCATGTCCCAGGGCGAACTATTACCTACTCCATCAACTACTGTATCAAATGATCCGTGGGGAGTGTAACTGTGGCGGGAAGTCATATTATTTCTCAAGAAATTGTGAAGCCTAACGCAGGTCATTGTAATTAAAGAAGTCTTTTCAACGTCAAGTGCTATTTGTTTCCTATAAACTCTAAAAACAGCACTCATGATTCCAAAAACGTTTTCAACATTTACCCGTGCCCGCGAAAGTTCTTTTAAATATATGCTGTGGCGTACCAAACTCATGGTTTCCTGGGAATGGTTTCATTACGTGTGTACTGAGAGGAAATGCCCCATCAGCTACAAACACGTAAGGCATTTCACTATTCCCTCCAGGTAGTGGATCAGGAGTTGGAAAATTTAACGTGTTTAAACACATCTTTCGCCACAGCGTACTTTGCCTGTAAACTCCACCATCACTTATACGATCCTGGCAGCCTACATCAGCATACATAAAACAGTAATTGCTCTCTACCAATGCTAATAACACAACACTAAAAGTTTTTTCATAGTTGAAATATTGAGAAACGCGGAAAACGTTCGTATTATGGGCGAAATTCCTGAAAAATAAAACTAGTTATCTTTATACTAACTTTGGACCGGGAAATCCAAATCTGAAAGAATTAGGTTGGGGCAAGCAAATATAAACTGAATTACACGACTGCAAAATTTTGAATTCATACACAGTTTACAGGTAATTTTGACGTTTTTGACGCTTTCAACAATGCCATAGAAAAAACCAAAGATATTTTATGTTCAACCACAGAAAATTAAGTGATGCCATAAGCCATAGGCAATAGCGTGTGTCAATTATTTCAACTTTTGAATTCAGAAACGCCCGGAGTCTCGAAAGTTGCGTCTTGCAAAGAAAATGAGAACTGCATTTAAATTTATTTTTTTTAAAAATGGTTATTAGCCCACTAAAATGCATTGAAAATCAGAAAACAAACCTAAATTCTTTTTTTTTTTTAATTTTTAATAATTTTTTTTTTCATTTATCCAACCTTTTAACTTTTGTTTATTATTAAAAAAATGCGTATAAGTGACAAAAATGAAAAAAAAGTTCAACTTTATGAATACAAGTAAGTCAACAAGAATTCTGATTTTATCCAGAAAAAGTGTTATTTTCCCCTTTTATTTTTTTAACCAACACATCACACATGTTCAAAAAAATATTTTTTTTTTGGGTCTTTGTACTGCAGTTATGTAAAGAAAAATAAGTTTGGAACAAAATTAAAAATATGAACCGTTTGTTTTATTTTTTTTCCAAATCACGAAATCTATTTTTTTTCTAAACTTCCGGCCGTTTTAGCGGGCTAATAGTGAACAATAATTTCATTTTTTTACGTTTTCGAATAGCTACAGATCGTACGAAACTTTTGAGACCCCGGGCATTTAAATATAAGGCCATTTGTTTTCTCTCTATGGAGAGCGACACACGCTAATAAGCAATAATATCAATAACGTAAAACCTTCAGACACGATACTTCCTCCTTCCTCACACGATAATTCATCACAAAACTCAAATTAACCTGATGAATTATGACTATCTCAACGGCCGTATTCTTAGACCAAAAGTGTGAAAATTCGTAGTCTTAAAAAGTTGTGACGTAGACCGGTCACCAATATCAATGTTATTATATGAATCAATGTGAATAGATAACAGCAGAAAAACATACCTTATAAATCGAACAAGTCTTCTTCGTCCGTTGTATCCTTGTCAGACTCACACGTCTCCAAGGGATCCCCCTTCGTAGCGCCTACTCGCGTCAAAGCAAGAAAACATCCCAGTTTTCAAGTAGTTTAGCGGCTACGCTAGGTTTGTGTAACATGGTTTGTGATACAAAAGAAAGTGCCCCCTTCGTAGCGCCTACTCGCGTCAAGGCAAGAAAACATCCCAGTTTTCAAGTAGTTTAGCGGCTACGCTATGTTTGTGTAACATGGTTTGTGATACAAAAGAAAGTGCCCCCTTCGTAGCGCCTAATAGCGTCAAGGCAAGAAAACATCCCAGTTTTCAAGTAGTTTAGCGGCTACGCTAGGTTTGTGTAACGTGGTTTGTGATACAAAAGAAAGTGCCCCCTTCGTAGCGCCTACTCGCGTCAAGGCAAGAAAACATCCCAGCTTTCAAGTAGTTTAGCGGCTACGCTAGGTTTGTGTAACTTGGTTTGTGATACAAAAGAAAGTGCCCCCTTCGTAGCGCCTACTCGCGTCAAGGCAAGAAAACATCCCAGTTTTCAAGTAGTTTAGCGGCTAAGCTAGGTTTGTGTAACATGGTTTGTGATACAAAAGTGAATAAAATTTATAAAACATAATTACTGAAATTATAAACATGTTTTTTTTACGTTATTGATATTATTGCTTAATGGCAAAACTTATTTTTATGTGGTAATATGTAATATCTTTGATTTTTTCTATGATATTTATTGTCAGAAAGCGTCCAAAATGGCCTGTTATATTGTGTGTGAATTCAAAATTGTACAGTCGTTTAACTCAGTTAATATTGCCGAGTGTAACCTAATTCTTTCAGATTCGGATTTCCCATCCCAAAGTTAGTATAAAGATAATTAAATTTCTTCTGTCGGAGTATCGCCCATAAAAAGATGTGTCATTAATTTATTGCAGATTGTTTGTGTATCGAAAATTTTTAAGTCGTGTAATTCAGTTTATATTTGCTTGCCCCAACTAATTCTTTCAGATTCGGATTCCCCGGCCCAAAGTTAGTATAAAGATAACTAGTTTTATTTTTTAGGAATTTCGCCCATAATCCGAACTATACCCGTCTAAGCATACCGAAATAGATGGCGAGGCACTTGCTGTTGATGCATTAAATATATTATATCAAAAAGTGAAGGGTATTCGAACAAAGACTGTAAGTGTACGCAATAATATTTTAATCAATAATTATGACATAAATTGTTTTTCTGAAACATGGCTGAACTCAACAGTATTTAGTGAAGAGAACTGTTTGATGACAGATATGTAATATTTAGAAGAGATCGTGAGTCAACCAAATCTTTGTCTAAAGAAGGTGGCGGAGTTCTAGCCGCCGTTTCTAAAAAACTTCTTGTGTCAAGAAAAACTGAGTGGGAGAGTGACAATGAAGATTTGTGGCTTGTAATTAAGTCTCGTTCCAATTTGCTCATCTTTATATGCATCCTCTATATTCCTCCTAGTGTAACCGTTGATAATTATTGTAATCAGATTGAAAAATTACAGGATCTGTATTTAAAGTACTCAAGTACTCAATTCCCAATTCGCAGTTTATTTTTATTGGGGATTTTAATTTACCCGAAATCAAATGGTTACCTGATAATTCATTAAAAAATAATGTACTTTCCCCTTCCAATTATAAAAGCATGAAAGCACACAGTCTTGTCAACCTCTCTTCGATTTGCAATTTGTATCAATTCAATTATGTACTAAATAGAAATGAAAATTTATTGGATCGGTTTTTTTCTGATAAAGTTAACATTGATATACATATAGCACCAGGATTAACCAAATTGGATCAATATCACCCGTCATTTGAAATTATAGTGAAACAAAATAAAGATCAATTCTTAGAAATTAATAGAAGTGATTCAAAATACAACTTCAGGAAGGGAAACTTTGATGAATGTCGACAGGATCTATTGTCTATTGATTGGATAAATCTTTTTAAAAATAAAAATGTGAATTGCATGGTAATCGTATTTTATGAAAAATTGTGGGAAATAATTGATAAATATTTTAAAAAATATGGAACTAAACAAAAATCAATATCCTGTCTGGTTTAATCAGCAATTGATTGCACTTCTTAAAAAAAAAAACAAAGTTAGACTTGAGGTAAAAAAACATGGTAAAGAGTCAGATTATAGAGAATTCTCTTATTTAAGGAAACTTACAAAAAAAATACAAAGCGAATGTTATAAATCATACATCAACTCTGTCGAAAGTGGTCTGCAAGATAACATAAAGGTGTTCTGGTCATACTCAAAATCATTACGAAAAACTAATTGTATTCCTAAAGTAATGCATCTTGACGATATTTCCGCAAATGACGGTGAACACATAGCAAACATATTCTCTAAATATTTTTCATCCGTTTATACCAAGTCGGAAACATCTTTTAATGATTCAATGCCAAACATAACTGAACACAATCAAAGCAATTTGGGTAAAATACATATTAGTGCAAATGAAATAAAATGTTTTTTGACTAAAAGAGATTCAAATAAGGGTCCAGGTCCTGATAATATTCCTCCTTTCTTTGTCAGTTGCTGTGCAGACTCTTTATGTTTACCGCTTTATATCATTTTTAATGCATCCCCAACCACGGGAACTTTTCCTGATCTGTGGAAAGAGGCACATGTGGTGCCAGTATTAAAATCGGGAGACCAATCTTTAATTAAAAATTATAGGCCAATCAGTATACTATCCTGTTTTGCTAAGGTTTTTGAATCTCTGATATATATAAAAATATTTTTTCATATTTTAAGCCCCTTCTCTGCACTAGGCAACATGGGTTTGTTCCTCAAAGATCAATCAACTTAAATCTTTTGGGATTTTGTAATTATGTGTGTAATTCTTTTAATGAAAGATTACAAGTAGATACAATTTATACAGATTTCCAAAAAGCTTTTGATAAAGTTAACCACTCCATCTTACTAAAAAAACTTGAACAAATTGGAATACATGGAGACCTATTACGCTGGGTGAAATCATATTTGTATAACAGAACTCAATTAGTTCTTATTAATGGATACAAATCATCCCCTATAGTTGTAACTTCTGGTGTACCACAGGGTTCAAATCTTGGCCCCCTGCTTTTTCTTATATTCATAAACGACCTTGGCTCGAAATTAAACTGTGATTATGCTGACGATCTTAAAATTTTTCGTAAAATTAAGTCTGTTTCCGATCATCAACTGCTTCAAATGACCTCGACACACTCAATAACTGGTGTACTGTCAATGATATGCACTTAAATGTTGATAAATGTTACATTTTAAATTTCACTAGAAATAGAATTAAAAAGGAGTTTTCTTATGTTATCAATAAAATAATTCTCAAAAAAGTGTCTTCAATAAGGGATCTAGGAATCACTCTTGATTCTAAATTCATATTTGATGTACATATTAACGACATTAAGTGCAAATCATTAAAAATTATGGGATTTATTCACAGAATATGTAAACCTTTCAAAGATCCTCAATCAATTCTAACTCTTTACAAAGCCTTAATTAGAAGTAAACTGGAATATGGAAGCACTATTTGGAATCCACATTACTGCAAATATGAAAACATTGTAGAATCAGTTCAACAAAAAAATACTTAAAATGTTATCCTTCAAATGTGGACTACATGACCATCTCAGATCATACGACGTACGTCGTGATTACTTCAAGATTGATTCACTTAAAACTAGAAGGCAATTGACTGATCTAATATGTTTACATAAAATTATTCACGGCCACCTTGATACTAAATTATGTCTTAGCAGTATTGTAATAAATGTCCCCAATTCCCATTGTTTAAGACGCCATAACATTTTTCACATGAATACATTCAAAAATAATATTGCATACTTTAGCCCTCTGACCCAGATGTGTCGACTTTATAACAAGATAGAGTGTGCTGAAGTGGATATTTTCGTTGATAATTTGTACGGGTTCAAAAAAAAAGTTTTGGCACTGTTAAAAAAAAAAAATAACCAACTAATTATATTGTGTGAATTGTCTCTCTATGCATGCCTCGCGTATTTCATATGTCTGTTACCACTCATTATAATGTGTTACTCGAGTGACCTTGTATATAATTCTGTATTTTTATTTGTGATGTTTTTGTTTTTGTAATTGTGTGTATCTGTATTTAATTGTATGTAATTGTTGATTTTTATAATTGTGAAAAAACTGAGTTTTTATAACTGGATAGTTCACACGTAGGTGTAAACATCTGTAAAACCCAGTATAAATAAATAAATATTTAGTACAAAGTGCCCATTCAAAAAACCCACTAAAAGGAAAAAAAGTGCACACCCAAAATAACCACCTAAAAAATGTCCAAGAATTAAACTAAAGGATCATTTAATAAAATAAAAATTAAAAAGAAATACACTACTAGTTTCATTAATTGATATATTATATCTTTAAATTAAAAAAAAAAAATAGGAACTATTTCGGTCGAAAAATCGACCACTTTTATTTTTCTGCGATTGAAATCGGTCGAAAAATCGACCGATTTTTCTACCATTCGTAAAATATTTATTGTAATTATTTAAAACCTTTCCATGGCCAGCTATTTGTTTTATCGAATAGCTGATAAAATATTCTTTATGTCTATGACCTTATCGGTTGTCTTTGAAGTGTTATTTACCGAGTTTTCGCGGTTTTCTAAGGCGTCCTGTCAAAAAACAAAATAAAACTTTTGACTATTTCGACGAATTTTGGTCTCTACCTAAAATACCGTAAGTAATTTATTTATTGAGTTTTTAACGCATAATTATATATCTTTGCTATCATGATTGAATTATCTATCTTTGAAATGCGTTTTTAATTCGTTTGTTCCTAATATATTGTTTTGCTGGATGTTTTTGTGTAAAAATGCGTCGACTGAAGACGTCATCTGTTTTTTATTTACAATAATTTCATAAATACTGCACTCGCGCATTTGAAATATAGTTATTCAATCAGAGTGATTCATAACAAAGAGATATATATAAGTTTTATTTGAATTGGTTCATTATTAATACAGATATTTGCTGTCCAATTATTTAAAGTCATATGTCAAAAAGTCTGACTTTTTTTCGATGTAAAATGGTGTAAAGCCTTCGTCGCACAATACAAATTTGGTTATTTAGTTGTATAATTAATTAATTTGTTTACTTTTACCAAATTTGTGCAGAAAAAGCTATCGTCCAGGGAGAGGGAGCACTCCACGACCCAGGTTTAAATAATTATTTTAAAATTTTATATTAGTGCAATATTTAACAAAATTTAAACATTTAAGTACTTACCTACATTAAGTGTTTTCAATTTAAAATATATAGAGTGGTGCTGACTGCAAGAGGTGGCAGAGGAAGAGGGAGAGGTGGGGTACGAGCTGCAGATGGAGTACCAGACTACTGCTGGTGCCGGACTACCTGCACGTGGACGTCAACGCAGAGCTGTAATTGCAGCCTCGTCTGGAGTGTTAGTATTTTTTAATGTTTTTTATGAAAGTACTTTGCTGTGGCCGTTGAACTCATCATATATTTGTATTTATTTAAACGGTGACCCTGCTTTGCTATTGGTGCGAGAGGATCGCGTCAAGGCCCTAAAGGCTGTTAGGGCCCTGCCTGTTTCCTTCCGGCTACAGTGAGTTCCACTGTTACAGTGAGAGTTGGTAAGATCAGCGCTCTGTCCATTTGGCACATTCAGTGCATATTCTACAGAGTTCTAATTTTATTGTTTATTTATATACTGTACTCACTATTTCATACGTGAATGAGAACAATTCATATGATTTATGTATATGTTTTCAGAATTACTTCTCCGGAGAGAATAACGTGTCCCTTTTCACAAGGGACACCTTCACCATTGCCAAGACCCGTTCCACCACCGTGGATGTCCACTCCCGCACAGACCCAATCAACGGCTCCCAATGCACCAATTACGCCAATCCGGAGTGGGGAACTCTTCTCTCCGGAGGCCGGCTACCACAGAGAGCTGTGGGTGGACACTGGACGTGCCGTTCTACCAAGAATTGTCTGCGTTTGGGAACGGTGAGTTTATTTTTTGAAATGTCATACCAGGGGCTCAATATAAAATCAATTATCTATATTTTATATTGATATCCCTAGCACAGTTTCACTGTTGGTATATTGGCAGGAAATAAGCTTAGTACTTTAAAGTTCCACATAACAAACATACAAAATGTACTGTAATCCAAAAAGATACGATGTACCTACATTCTATGCAAGTAAATATGTAGTTACCAACGTAAAAAGTCTGAAATTTGAGTTTGATTTGGCTAATTTTTGTTCGATAGTAAGAACTTCGCACAGCATTGTGAATGCCGACATCATAGTTTCACACATGACAATGCATGATATATTTGTTCTTGAGTTAATGTCCTGAAACGTTAAGTGCCTCCATACATGACGCTACTTACAAGCTACTCGATCCTCGTGAGCGTATCATACGCGCCGATCGTAAGTACCCCCCGTACGATTTTGCTGGTAGCACCGTGTACGGGGCGCTACGCGACGTCTGTCGGTTTCAAATCAGTTTCACGCAACCGGCGCGGCGGTGCTGAACGCACGCGACGCGTTGCATCATTTGTGTCTGATACTTTTCGTTTGACGTTTGACAGAAATGGCATCGGAACATGAAAGTAATGTTAGATTTGTTCTGGAAGTAGAAAAAAATGCATGTTTATGTAACGATACTTTACCAGAATACGTAAGAAAGGATTTAGAGGAGAAGGCAAGGATTGATGTTGGAAAAAAGTCATATGACATCGCTTGACATCGTGTAAACTCCACGGCTGCACGTAAAAAATGATCAAACTGTACGGAAACCAGCATTAAAGAGTGGTATATATGCAGAGTACTTGTGGTTTCGTCACAATCATGTAGTTTGTAAGTATCTCCATGAACGGAGGGCCTTACATTTCAAAACATTGGCATTAAACAGGGATTCTATCTTTTTTTCTGTAACGGGTATTGTAGAATGAGAAATGAGACACGCCGAACTCCTTTGCGAGGGTTACATGTGATTCACCGGCTTCTAAACGGTGTAATACAGCACTTTTTTCATCAATTGAAAAAACACTTTTGCTTCACGGGACTCATTGTGTCGAGCTTCCTAGTCAAAAGCGAGGCTGTATTGGTAGTTGGGTTTTGTAACCGGACAAATTATCATTAAAATCTGGCGCTTTAAGTAGTTGGTCACTTTAAACGGATACGTTTTCCTACTAAAAGCTATGAAACCTTACTAGAGTTTCCATTATCGTCGCTTAAAACGGTAGACCGTTAAATGCAAAGTCATTATATCCGAATTCTACTGTAAATTTGTGTTTTCTATTATTTCAGAGTCAGACATGGGCAGAACCGATAACGTGGACGAGGCAGCTCTCTATCAAGAAGAGTCGGTACTTGGAAACCGTGAGTTATAAAACTAACTAACTTACCTTCACGCCATTTCCCTGGAGGGGTAGGCAGAGAGAATGGACCGCCATGCAACTCGATCTTGGCACACACACTCTTTTCTTCATTCCATACCTACCTGACTGTGCTATTCTGACTCCTGGCATTGCCCGCCTCAAGTATTTGATTAACTTTTTATTTTATTATTTATATGAATACCTCACAAGAGCCTCAGCTGGAGCCAGTGAGACTATGGCATCCCTAATCGGGGTATGTTGTGAGGCTGAAGGTAGCGGGGAAGGGAAGGAGGTGTGGAAGAGGGAGGTGGGAAAGTACCTGGCTATTCAGAACTGGTCACCAAACACGGTAAAGCCATTTGAAGCAACTTTTCAATTCTGAATGGTGTCTTACACCAGGGCGATACTGAGGGTATCTTCCACTCTGGAACATGCCGCAAATATACTATATATTATTTTAAATGAATTTTGTGTGAAAATAACACTAATTATTCAAATAAAATTTATTTGCCCACGCCGGGATTCGATCCCGCGACCATCATATTGCGAGTCAAAAGCCGTACCAGAGGCAGTGGGTAATCGTAATATAGACACGTTAAATTAATTTGGGTTTTCTGTTGTTTCAGAAATGGATATGGACAGAATGAGCGACGTCGACCACAAAGAGAGCGATGAGGATACCTTCTGCATGCCACCAATACCTTATCATAATATTATCAACGTTTCACCTAACTCCGCTATGGCCATAGACTTTAGTAGACAAGACCAGGTAGATAGTGAGGCAATGCGTTCGATTCTGCCGCCTGAAGGTTATTCTTTCGATTGGTCCAAAGATATCTCACGTTTTACTGGGATAAGGGAGACATTCACAGGCACGCCAGGATCAACTTTCAATACCGACGAAATGGGGAAACCTGTGGATGCCTTTCTTAAAATCTTTGATGCAGATGTCGTTGAACTGATCGCGAGAGAGACCAACAAGTATGCAGATCAATGGATTGCGAAAAAACAATTTAAGCGCCATGCGCGTACCAATAAATGGGCTCCCACGAATAAAGAGGAAATGAATGTATTCTTGGCAGTTTTAATGTATCAAGGTATTAGTCCCCTTCCTGTTGAAAAAGACTACTTCTATTAAAAAAAAACTCACCGCCATGCCTTATTTCAGCCGAGCCATGGATTATAATCGTTTTCTTCTAATTAAAAAATTCCTTCACTTCACCAACAATGAAAGTCTTTCTTTTGATGTACCGTTATCTGTGCGAAGATTACAAAAGATTCAGCCCATCTTGGACCATTTCTCAAATAAGTTTGAGACTTTATACCTGCCCGAGCAAGACATCTCTCTGGATGAATCCTTACTCTGCTATAAAGGCCGTTTGGGATTCGTCGAGATGATCAAAACCAAAGCGGCCAGCGCGGGTATAAAGTCTTACGAGCTTTGTGAGTCCAAGTCTGGCTATCTTTGGAAATTTATACGGGGAAGACCATTTCCAGACAGGCTGAATCGACAAATCCAGACCAGGAAGACATGACGGACGACACGATACTGAGAGTCTCACTCTATTGCGAGGCACAATGATATTATGTATTGATTTTCTTAAATTATGAATAAACCAATATAAATTGAATACATTTTTATTATGATAAAGTGTGTAAACAATGTTTAAATCAATATACTGCTCTTCCATTGTAACCATACAACTGTAATATTAATTAAATTGATTTAAAAGAATATTAGGGCTTAATAAATAAATAAATCAATTATTTTCCCCTCCACCATTTTTTTTCGATACCTTTGCTTTTAGATATAAAATTATCACTATGATATTATTTGTCATTCGACGCTCATACAAAGGTTTGATATATATACAATTTTATCATCATCAACATTTTACATATTCTGATTTACCCTATGTAGATTGACCTTAAGGTAGCTGTCAGAAGTAGGGATGAAACGATACCATTGAGGTATCGATACTTTTACTCGATACTGTATCGGTCGTCGAGTATCGATACTTACTTGGTATCAGTTGAAAAGTATCGATACTTACTCGTATCGCATCTTTTTTGGAAAATTTAAAAAAATATATATAAGTGTCTAAAATATATATGTACTTACGTTGAAATCTTGTTGTTATCATAAACAGGTGCAATATAAACAGCGTGGCTTTTTAAATGCTTATGCAAATTAGAAGTTTTGCCACAAAACCACACTGTTTTAAAGCATTTTTTGCACCTTGCGGTTTTCTCGTCGTTTTTCGTGAAATATTGCCACACACTAGGCTTCGGAGACCCCATTTTCAATAACTCAAAAAGTTAAAACACTGAACAACCACCGACTATTGTTAAAGGATTAACGAACATGGGAGCGAAAGTGAACGAACGAAAACATTGTCAATTCCAATTGTCAATGACGACAAAATATGGCGGTGGCGGCGCTGCCTGTTTTTTTTATATAGACAAACAAGCTTGCCAACTACACAAAACTAAGACTAGCTAGGGACGCTAGGGTTAGGGTGCCTTCAAAAACTTCAATTTAAGATATGCAATTTTTTTGTGAATGTTAAATAAAATAGTGTCATTACTAATGACACTCATTAGCATACTGATATGAGTACTTTTGACCGATACCTACTCAGTACTCAATTTCAAAGTATCGATACTAAAAGTACTTGGTATCGGTGAAAAATATCGAGTATGTACTTGTATTTACTCGTATCGTTTCATCCCTAGTCAGAAGTGATTTTTCGTCAAATATTGGTGGATTTCATCAACTTGCAAAGTATCCCCCTGAAATATTGGCAATGTGTATATCTATGATATATAATTCATTTTAAGCCTTATTTCCTTGTTTTGCACGTTATATAAAAACATGGTTAGAAATCTCCAGTTCTAATTTACAATTATTTAAAAAGTATCACCATGATTTTGACATCGTGAAATAGGCTCTCTGTATAATTCATCAAATGAATAAAATAAAGCCAACACGGCGACTATTCTTATAAATAATTGTAGGCAGTTAATGTATCTTCCTAATGTAATACCAGTTTTTGTGGTAAATTTATTAAATAGTATAATACAGTGATTTCAATTTTGCACGCCACGCACTCAAATTTTACAAAATCATTTTCTGACCAAACTTTTGAAGAGATCATAAACGTACAAAAAAATATTTTTCTATTATATTCTTGCATCTGTGGTTATCAAACAGGCCATAGAGAACATAAAAACGTAGAAAATATTCAATAAAGATATTTAAAACTGCTACTGGCGGCAATAGGCCACTTGCATCAAATTTTTTTAAATTTTTTTCCGGTTTAGGCAAATATTCTAAGACATTCTGTATTTTTTTTTATTTTTTAATCGTATTTTTGAAACCCTGGGGATTTTTTGAAAATTTCAATCCATAAATCAGACCATTTTTTATAAACCGGAAAGACGGGACATAATTTTATAGGTTTGAAAAAACGATAATTACATAGCCGAAAATCATTTAAAAAAAAAAGAACATTTTCCACACGAATGGCACAGGGGAATAACGAGGCATACCAAAAATATTACATCTCATAAATATTTTTTTTCCTTGATCCATCTTATTGACCATAAATCATTATAATGAACAGCGTCTATATTACTAAATTCAATGTAATATACTTGTACTTGTAAATCATAATAATAATACGAATATTATAAAATTTAATTTTGTTAAAATCAGCACCATAATCATTATATCTCTAAAACACGTACCGACATCATCTGCACGTTCTGAAGAGAACCCCGTAGATCATTAAAAGTACGGGGTTCTCTTCAGAGCATCTGTCAAAAAGTGAAACCAAATGATAAGTTCGCAGAGAACAAACAATAAATCTAGTGAACGAATTCAAAAATCGCCTGAAATCAAAGTGATGCCATATAAAAAAATAAATCAGTGTGGAATTTAAAAAAAAATAATAGGAACATTTTCGGAGACGGGACATTTTCATGTAGTGACGTCACAAGCCTAAATAATGGATTTATTTATTTAAAAATAACAAAAACTGTACATTTCTATACAATTTTACTAACATTTTCTTAATCTTAGTAAAAAGATCTATCCACATGATTTTTTCCAAGTCGTTATGAAATCCATGCAAGTGGCCTATTTCAAATCACAAAAACACAAATTTCGCGCATTTATAAAGTTTAAGATTTTTTAATAATTTATCTATGAATTCTAAAAATATAGAATAATTAGTAAAATACAGGTGAATTCATTGGCTGTATAGCACTACAATCAGTTTTATGTTTCCATATTAAAATTCGGAGGTATAATTTTTTTAATGTTGGCGGAAAATATTCAAAATTGTCGCCAAAAAACCGCGAGCAATCGGAGAAAAAAGATTTTTGACGCGCGATCGTTCGAGTGGTTAAACCCTACCCAGTAGGAGAAAAAAAATAGTATATTAACCCGAATTATTGTGATTCAATAAACAACTACATTCTGTGGATACGTTTTTAGATTTTCACGGCTAAAATTATTTTTGTTTTTGAAGTGCTATGCCGTGTTGCGCTACCTCCTTCTTTAGCCAACGTTTCGGACATCGCTACAGTATCCATCATTAGGGTATATGTGTAATTGTAAGTGGTGAAATGTGTGCTTATGTACTTGGAAGTGATACCGTGTTGCCAGCTCCAATCCACTACGAGGTGTTATTCCAGTATACTCAGAGGCGTTGCAGGTAAGGGTGACACCAGGGGCGTATAACGTGTTGTAACCCGCATCCCGCCATTAAAGTTGATTTTGATAAATTCAAAAAACGCAAAATTCGAACTAGTCAATACTACGTAGCGTAGCTCTTGGTATCGGGTAATCGGCTAAACGCAGAAAACCAGTTCGAAGTGTACTGTAATACCAGTTCGTAGAAAACCATTTTGTTTTACACCTTTATATGGCAACATTCGCTTTAAATATTGTTGTTCCGTTTCTAATTCTAGAATTCGTAAAAAGAAGTCGCCATTTCCGTCGGCAGCTCGCATAAAGACGTGCCCCAAGCAAATATAAGTACGACAATTTAATGAACTTGCAGTATCGCTCCAGATATGTAAAGTTTGACGGTAATACTCAGTTGTATCAAACGGTTATATACTGCATACGACGCCATTGCATGTCTCGGTTATTCTGAACCGGTGATTAGAGATCACTAGATGACAGTGGATTCGAGGAGCATGCTATTTTTGAACCAGTTCCTGTCTCGGTTGACTAGCGTAACTTCGTTAATGTAACTTCGACAAAAGGCATCATAGCAGACAAAATACGAAACAGATTATTCTGCAACAATGTTCCCACGTACTTCTTCAAATCTCTCATTTGAGAAGACGAATTGCTGCACTTAGATCACAATAAAGGTTTTTTATCAACAGTGAGTCAGCATGTGGCTCGTCAGATTGCCCTTTTGAGAACGTGAATAGTTGCACTCGGAACAAGAAAAAGGTTTTTCTCCACTGTGAGTCAGCATGTGCATGGTCAGACTGCCCTTTCGAGAACAGGAATAGTTGCACTCGGAACAAGAAAAAGGTTTTTCTCCACTGTGAGTCAGCTTGTGACGCATGAGTTTGCTCTTTAGAGAACATGAATAGTTGCACTCGGAACAAGAAAAAGGTTTTTCTCCACTGTGAGTCCGCATGTGGATCGTTAAACTGCCCTTTTGAGAACATGAATAGTTGCACTCGGAACAAGAAAAAAGTTTTTCTCCACTGTGAGTCAGCTTGTGACGCATGAGTTTGCTCTTTAGAGAACATGAATAGTTGCACTCGGAACAAGAAAAAGGGTTTTCTCCACTGTGAGTCCGCATATGGATCGTTAGACTGCCCTTTTGAGAACATGAATAGTTGCACTCGGAACAAGAAAAAGGTTTTTCTCCACTGTGAGTCCGCATGTGGATCGTAAGATTGCCCTTTAGAGAACATGAATAGTTACACTCGGAACAAGAAAATGGTTTTTCTCCACTGTGAGTCAGCTTGTGCCTCGTGAGATCGCCCTTGTGATAACAAGAATAGTTGCATTCGGAACAAGAAAAAGGTTTTTCTCCACTGTGAGTCCGCATGTGGATCGTTAGACTGCCCTTTTGAGAACATGAATAGTTGCACTCGGAACAAGAAAAAGGTTTTTCTCCACTGTGAGTCAGCTTGTGCTTCGTGAGACTGCTCTTTAGAGAACATGAATAGTTGCACTCGGAACAAGAAAAAGGTTTTTCTCCACTGTGAGTCCGCATGTGGATCGTTAGATTGCCCTTTAGAGAACATGAATAGTTACACTCGGAACAAGAAAATGGTTTTTCTCCACTGTGAGTCAGCTTGTGCCTCGTGAGATCGCCCTTGTGATAACAAGAATAGTTGCATTCGGAACAAGAAAAAGGTTTTTCTCCACTGTGAGTCCGCATGTGGATCGATAGACTGCCCTTTTGAGAACATGAATAGTTGCACTCGGAACAAGAAAAAGGTTTTTCTCCACTGTGAGTCAGCTTGTGCTTCGTGAGACTGCTCTTTAGAGAACATGAATAGTTACACTCGGAACAAGAAAAAGGTTTTTCTCCACTGTGACTCAGCATGTGGATCGTTAGACTGCCCTTTTGAGAACATGAATAGTTGCACTCGGAACAAGAAAAAGGTTTTTCTCCACTGTGAGTCAGCTTGTGCTTCGTGAGACTGCTCTTTAGAGAACATGAATAGTTACACTCGGAACAAGAAAAAGGTTTTTCTCCACTGTGCGTCCGCATGTGGATCGTTAGACTGCCCTTTTGAGAATATGAATAGTTGCACTCGGAACAAGAAAAAGGTTTTTCTCCACTGTGAGTCCGCATGTGGATCGTTAGATTGCCCTTTAAAAAACATGAATAGTTACACTCGGAACAAGAATATGTTTTTTCTCCACTGTGAGTCAGCTTGTGCCTCGTGAGATCGCCCTTGTGATAACAAGAATAGTTGCATTCGGAACAAGAAAAAGGTTTTTCTCCACTGTGAGTCCGCATGTGGATCGTTAGACTGCCCTTTTGAGAACATGAATAGTTGCACTCGGAACAAGAAAAAGGTTTTTCTCCACTGTGAGTCAGCTTGTGCTTCGTGAGACTGCTCTTTAGAGAACATGAATAGTTGCACTCGGAACAAGAAAAAGGTTTTTCTCCACTGTGAGTCAGCATGTGGATGGCAAGACTGCTCTTTCGAGAACACGAATAGTCGCACTCGGAACAAGAAAAAGGCTTTTCTCCACTGTGAGTCAGCATGTGGATGGTAAGACTGCTCTTTCGAGAACACGAATAGACGCACTCGGAACAAGAAAAAGGTTTTTCTCCACTGTGAGTCAGCTTGTGCTTCGTGAGACTGCTCTTTAGAGAACATGAATAGTTGCACTCGGAACAAGAAAAAGGTTTTTCTCCACTGTGAGTCAGCATGTGGCTCGTCAGATTGCACTTTTGAGAACATGAATAGTTGCACTCGGAACAAGAAAAAGGTTTTTCTCCACTGTGAGTCAGCTTGTGCTTCGTGAGATTGCTCTTTAAAGAACAGGAAAAGTTGCACTCAGAACAAGAAAAAGGTTTTTCTCCACTGTGAGTCAGCTTGTGCTTCGTGAGACTGCCCTTTTCAGAACATGAATAGTTGCACTCGTAACAAGAAAAAGGTTTTTCTCCACTGTGAGTCAGCTTGTGCTTCGTGAGACTGCCCTTTTCAGAACATAAATAGTTGCACTCGTTACAAGAAAAAGGTTTTTCTCCACTGTGAGTCCGCATGTGGCTCGTCAGATTGCCCTTTTGAGAACAAGAATAGTTGCATTCGGAACAAGAAAAAGGTTTTTCTCCACTGTGAGTCAGTTTGTGCCTCGTGAGATTGCCCTTTCGATAACATAAAATACTCATGTAGGCATGTATTGCATTGTAAGTTTTACATATTTTTACTCTATTTCAACCCAAGTCCATAGTTATTATCTTGACAGATTTTTATCACGTCAATCTTATTGTATTTTCTAATGTCACCAATCTTCAATATGCACCTTGCTATGTATTTATATATTGAATTGAGCATTATATTATATATATATCTTGCAAAATAACCTATTTTAACCTATGGTAAAATTACCATTTGACAAAATCACAACAAATCATTGAGGTATTAATGTTATTATATTATTATTAATTACCAGTGCAATGAATAACTACTCATTTGTGTAGTATTTATGTGGGTATTTTAAGAATTGGGCCTACCTATTTTAATAAAATTAACCTAAACTCGTGCTATTATTCTGTTGTAGTCCATCTGCTTATTTTTTTTCTTTCTCTTTTTCATAAAACGGGTACCTCCCTCTTATATCTCCCTTCTATTCAAACTTATAGTATCCTTTATGTATTATTACCCGCATATAGACATATTTTGTTTACTTACCTGTGTATTATTTACTTTGCATAATAGAAACACATAACCTGTAATAATTTTAATTTATGTGGCGTCTAGGTACCGTCATTTCAATTATAATACGTGCGTGGTTGTACGTATATTTGTATGTTTATGTGTATATATATTTTAAACACGATTACACCTTTGTTTTTAATCTATAATTGCTTTGAACATTTTCTGTAGGTATAACGTATTGAACATTGCACATAATCAAAAAAAATTATTACTATACTTCCTTCATTATGTCATTATACCAACATTGTCACTTAAATATGTACTTAAATACTTAATTATATACCTCATAAATAATGTGCTGATTCTAACTAATCGCTTTTTAATTTGAAACTATAGTCGATCATCGCGCACTGATTGCATTTCTTTATTTTTCTTTCGTTTTTTTATTATAATTTTTTTACTTTTATTGCTTTTATTTAACCTTCAGTTGAATTTTGTTATTTCTTCCATTTCCCTCGCAACCTATGTTATTGTTTATAATTGTCGAATTTTATCTCGAAATGGATTGTATAATTCGTCGAATAATCAATGTATTAATTATCCGCAACATTCCACCCTTCCTTCCCTACACTCTCCTTACACCCCTTTATCCCAGTATGCTGCTCGTACTCGCTGCTCATTTTTTTACTAAAGTAACTTATGTATATAATTTCGTACATGTCATTCATAAAACTCTACATCTTTTTACCTTATATATCTACCAAAATTTTAATATACCCATATAAAAACTTATATAATTCACAATGATAACTATTTTGTATCAGAACTGTAGAGGACTACGCACTAAAACAGAAATATTTCACAATAATATTTTATTGAATGACGATTGTTACATATTCGGTATTTCTGAAACATGGCTTATTAATTCTATTTTTGATTCGGAATTAGCACCAACAGAATTTTACAGCATTTTCAGACGGGATAGATCAAATAACATTTCAACAAATAGCCTTAATAACCAAGAAGATTCTCGTCGAGGCGGTGGAGTTATGATCATTACACATACCAATCTTAACGCATACCCTCGCGAAGACTTGGTGTGCAATGCCGAATGCATTTGGGTCACTATTCCTCCCTCTAACTATACCTCTAAACGTACTATCCATGTAGCTTGTGTATATCTCCCACAAGGTCATGGATATGAAACTGCTCTCAGTTCATTCCTTGGCTTACTTGCTAATGTAAAAGATCAATATCCCGATGATATTTTACTTGTAATGGGAGACTTTAATATGCCCACCATAATATGGGAAGTACATGACTCACACTTATCACCTGGAAACTTAAATACAATTAGTTCCTCACTCACTGACACAATTTATTACTCTGAATTAAAACAATATAATCACATAAAAAATTCTAATAACCGAATCCTAGATTTAATCATCTGTAGTGAGGAATGCCATGTATCTCGTGCATGCAATCCTCTTGTCAGTGAAGACTCACACCACCCATCGCTTCAAATTATATTACAAACCGATACACTCCCAATTATCAACGCTCCTCCTAAAGTACTATGCCTGTTTGAAAAAGCCGACTATGAATTAATTAACCGACATCTGTCAACGATAGACTGGTCATTTACTCAGGAAAATGCGAACATTGACGAAGTAGTTGATTCGTTTTATAATATCTTAAATAATACCATCAACCAATTTGTCCCCAAACGCCACGTCAAAAAGAAAAAATTTCCAAACTGGTATTCAGCTCCTCTAATCAAAATCATTAAAGAAAAACAAAAAATTCATAAAAAATGGAAATCCTATAATAATCCAATAGATTACATAGAGTTCACTATCAAACGTACACAACAAAAACACCTACAGAAGCATTGCTATAATCAATATATAAGTTCGGTTGAATCTAATATTCAGAATAATAATAAACAACTCTGGAATTACGCTAAAAACAAAAGTAAAACAACTGGCATCCCACAAATCATGCACCTTAAAGAGGAGTCAGGTACCGGTGCTCATCAAGTATGTGAATTATTCTCTAAACACTTTCAGTCCACCTACGTAAGCGATATGGAGATGAACAATACCAGCACATTCGATAGTTCTACTTATGTAAATAATCATTCCTCGATTGGTAACGTAAATATTGACAATCTAATGATCAATAAATACCTGAATAATTTAGATGTTAGTAAGGGTGCTGGTAGTGACGGTATCTCGCCGTATTTCATCAAAAAATGTGCCAAAAATCTTTCTTACCCTTTAACTAACATATTTATAATGTCGCTAAAAGAAGGTAAATTTCCCACAAAGTTTAAAGAAGCAATTATAATCCCTATTCATAAAAAAGGCTCAAAAATGAACATTGAAAATTACCGCCCAATCTCAATACTCACGGTATTTAGTAAACTTTTTGAACGTATCGTCTATGATCAAATCTACACAACAATTGCTCGCAATATACAAAACCAACAACACGGATTTCTTCAAAAAAGATCAGTACTAACAAACTTGGTAAATTTTACGGAATATTTAACGAGCAATATGGACAATAGAAACCAAGTAGATGTTATCTACACTGATTACTCCAAGGCCTTCGATAAGGTTAATCATTTCATCCTAATTCAAAAATTAAAACAATTAGGCATCCATGGTAACTTACTCCGGTGGCTCACTTCATACCTTTTGAGTAGACTTCAAAGTGTCTCAATTGAGGGAACAAAGTCCAACTTCTTTTATGTGCCCTCCGGTGTACCCCAAGGTTCTCATTTAGGCCCATTATTATTTAATGTATATATATATGATATTCACAAATGTTTTTTACATGCTAATTACCTAGCATATGCAGATGATAAAAAAATATACCTTGTTATTAAATCAATCAATGACTGCATTAAACTCCAAGAAGACCTCAATCGTCTTTTTGTCTATTGCGAATTAAACAAACTTATTATTAACATCTCAAAATGCAATAAATTAACATTTACACGTAATAAAAATAAAATTTCCTTTGTATACACATTGAACGGCATACATATCAATGAAGTAGAATATATCAGGGACCTTGGGGTTACACTTGATGTTAAATTAAACTTTATAAAACACACTGATGAAGTCATTAACAAAGCCAATAAAATGCTAGGATTTATAATTCGTATAGCAAAACCCTTCCACAACATTAACACTCTATATTCCCTTTACACCTCATATATTCGCCCGCACTTGGAACACTGTACACCGATCTGGACTCCTTTATACCAAGCCCACATTGAAAGAATAGAAAGGATTCAAAAAAAATTTTTTAAACACCTAAATTATAAACTAAACTTACGCTTCTCAAATTATACGGAATCCATTAAATTTCACAATTTCAAATCCCTCCAAACACGACGTCTAATTTTTGATCAAATCCTATTGTTTAAAATTCTAAATAATGGCCTGGACTCACCAGAACTTACCAATTTAATAAATTTTCATATTCCGTCAAGATCCACCCGACAATCCGACTTATTTTATTTACCGTCATGTAGAACAAATATTAGAAAAAACTCCCCAATTCCTCGCGTATGTGCACAATATAACACAAAATTTCAAAGTATTGACATTTTTAGTAATAACCTAAAGAAATATCGATATGAAGTTACACGTACGACCGATTATTAATATACAATGTATACAATGTATCGGGAGCATCTCCTAGCCTTTTCCTATATTCCCCTTCCTCTCCCCTTCCAATAACCCAAAATTAATTTTAAAATATTAAAACTTCATTTCCCATGTACTCTAGCATAAGAAACTTCTGTGGCTTGACTTCAGTTCATTTGTATATTTATCACTGTATATTATGTAAAAGCTGTTTGTTTCTTACAAATAAATAAATAAATAAATAAATAAATAAATAAATAAACATGAATAGTTGCACTCGGAACAAGAAAAAGGCCATTTTCCACTGTGAGTCAGCATGTGGATCGACAAACTGCCCTTTTGAGAACATGAATAGTTGCACTCGGAACAAGTAAAGGGTTTAACTCCAGTATGGGTTAAACGGTGACTTACAAAATCATTCCTATGATAGCAAGAGTAGTCACATTGAGGACAAAATAATCGTTTATCCACAGAATGCGTCTTCAGATCTGTCGACAAATTTGAAAAAGAATATGAATAAAAAAGGCTCATTAAGATTTATTTTCCTCGATAAGTTTGAAAAATAAATAACCAGATAATAACCAGATAATGTTCTTAGAATGAAAAAAAGGTTTAACCTGTTGTCTGATTCATTTCGACGCGTTCTAAGCATTCTTTCTTAACATCAGACAAGTCTATGTCAATTTCCATAAATGGAAAACTCCCTTCATCTTCTTCACGCGATACAAGATCCTCCTTGATGGCCACTGTCTCCACATTAGTGCTGCCTGCAAAACCAAAATGACAATACGAACATTGATAATAGTAATGTTTTTTTAATGTAGTGTACTACAATCATACACTACAATAATTTACATACAACTAGACTTTATTAAAAAAATCTATTAATTTGAAAGATTTTATACCCAATCATTTAACATATGTATATAGGCGTGGATTTGGATACGAACTTTAGGATAAAAGAATGACACCAGATGTCCGCTTTAGTTGCCAACGCTTCAAGAAGGACCCTGCTCTTGAAGAAGTCAATGAAAAGGTTTTTATTTCAATCAATATTTACGTAACTGTAACGTGTAACTGATAACATGTCCTAAATAAAAACAGGTAAATACTTGTGAAATCGCGAACTTATTGCGAGTAATAATTTTAATTTTAATTTTTTTATTATATAATCAATAATATTATTATTAGATTAATAAAAACAGTTTATTTTTAAACAGGTTCTGCTGTGTAATTATTGTTACGCGTGACAGCTGTTTCGCCTTCTTGTCACGCGTAACAATAATTACACAGCAGAACCTGTTTAAAAATAAACTGTTTTTATTAATCTAATAATAATATTATTGATTATATAATAAAAAAATTAAAATTAAAATGGAGTTCTACAAATTAAACTTGATAACAATAAATAATAATTTTAAGTTAATAATTCCAAATTAAAAATGTGGCATGTTTTATAATTAATTTAAAAATTAAACATGCAACATTTTTTAATATATTCAATGCAACTAACTGGCTGTCTGAGTAATCTCTGCATATTGAAAACATTCCTTCTTTACATCTTGGAGGTCGAAATTATTATCCGTATACAGCATTACACCTCCGCCTTCTTCCTGGGGACCTGGTTCCGTGTTGATGGAAACAGTATCAGGATTTAGTAGATCCATGGCCCTGCTGTGGTAGCGTTTGATGATTGGTTCAAGTCAAAAAAATCCCTGAAACAGAATATTTTTATAAAGGAAATTTATTTCGCGTGAGTATTGAATATTTGATTTTCCTTGAAATATTTTGCCAAATATTGAAGTCGTAAACAAAACTCATATTTTGAAATAAGAATATAATAATTATTGTGACAATATTTTAAGCTCGCATTTGACATTTGAAAAGGGTGGAGAGAATCGCCATCAATAGCAGCCTAACTCGATACAATGTACACAATATCTATCTCTCAAGATAAACCGGTATTACCTTGGATCCGCCATTCCGCTTTTAACATGATAATAATATAATGTAGTTTTTTTTTTCATGCATATATTAAAAACGATATGCTGCCAATATTATTTAGGCACTTGTTTACAACAACCAGTTCCGCTAATGTTATTTGTGTTATTGAGTGCAGAGCTTAAGAAGAAGTACACAACTGATTTACGCAATATTTACACAATTAGCTAGGTACCAATGGATATTTCTACAGGTAACAACAATGGATATTTCTACGACTGACGTTTATTTTGTCAAATTTCTGGGATTAGAAGAAGAAAGAACGAGTAGATGCTATCTCATATTAACGGTAGATTGCTGCTGTCTCACCGCAGTACTGCTTAAGTCAAAGCAGCAATTTAATTTCCCACAGAGACCCTAGTCCAAAATAGGAAGACTTATAATTGATGTTTCAAATGTTCTTCGAACAAAACGTAACATGAATATCCTTACACCTGTAGGGGTAGGTGTTCTGATTGGCGTTGGTAGGGAAAGCTAGATCGCGATAGACACAGCGCATTTGTGCATGTGAGCCTGTCTTAGCTCAAATGAAAGAACAAATGTCGATCAGTTTGGCTGTCAGCCGCTACCAAATGAAAAGCGTGATTAATATTAGCATTGGGAACTAAGTAACTAACCATCACGTATCACGTAGGGGTAGGCAGAGAGGACGGACCGCCAACCAACTCGGTCTTGGCACACACTCTTTGCCTCACTCACATTCATAGATCGTCTCATAGATAATCTTCTATTATTCTGACTTTTGACATGACCCGACTCAAATATCTGATTCACTTGATCGTGCCATGTCATCATCGGTCGTCACCGACTTCTTCTACCATTCACATTTGCGTCATATATTCTTCTTAAACTAATATCTTCGTCCATTCGCTCTAAATGCCCAAACCATCTGAGGATCCCTTTCTTAATCTCTCTCATTATGCTTACATTCTTTGCGGATATCCACATTTCTCACACGATCATACATGATTAGTACTTACCAATAACTATTAGAGTATGGGATAATAAATTTAACTGCGCGGATTAAACATTGGAAACAGGAAGAAACGGCTGACGAAGAAGAAAGCACGTGTCAATATAATATTTAGGTTATACGTAGACAATAATGGAGTCATAGATAATTATTAAGATTTCCTTGCCTGGCCTTTAGGTTTATGTTACTTATGTTAGTTTATAATTAAATAGACTCAATTGCACGGTACAGAAGTATTTTATTGTCAGGTAAACAATACACTAGTTGACTCAATTTCAAACTGAAGAAAATAACAAAAGAAGATTGTTCCGGAACTATCAGTGTTGCCAGCATCAAATATTCCTACACCCTCCCTATTTGATGATACCCTGATTGCAAATGCATCTTATGCATCTCATCAATTTCTCTCTTTCCAAAGCTTTGGTGAGAGAGTCGGCTACCATTTTAGTTGTAGGGATGTATTTGAATTCAATTAGTTGGCACTGGATCTTCTCACAAAGGAAGTGATGTCGCACATCTATATGTTTGGTTCTGGTTTGGTAACACCCATTCACGGCTAGATTTGCCGCTCCCCGGTTGTCCACGTGGATAACTCTAGGAGTGTCATATGTTGAGATCTGAGTGGTATATCTATGGTTATATTATGTCAGTTGTCTTGTCGGCACATGGTCGAACTCCAAACAATCAAACGCCAACGTAAATATTTTGAAACGCCACCTAAATACTGTTGTAGTGTCGAAGGCTGCAAGTATCTGACATCAATTCGACATAAATCACCGAACAACGAAAGAATGCAAAGTTATAACTGGTAATGGACATGGAGAATCTGTAAAAGTGACTTCGTTGTTCACCCGATTTTGGTAAGTTGTGGATATGTTTGTGGGTCCCATTTCGAAAACAAATGCAAAAATCCCAACTGTTCATTGAGAAAAAATGCTCTGCCGACCCTCAATCTTCCTGGAATCGGAAAATATCGGATTTGAAAACCTTAACTTACGTAGGATCCGTAGTTGCAACCAAAATACACGTGCGAATCTCTCTTTGTTCAGTGTTTCTAATGTACTGTGTGAATGATCATTAACTTCACCTCAGAATTGAATCTATTTTCGTTTTCACACCGTGTTCTACCAGCAGTGTACAGTGTCCATCACAAATGGGGCCGTCAAATACCACAATTACAGTTTCAAAGGTATAAATGTCTTCTCTATATCGGAAATCGGCAATTCATCCTAAAAATATTGGTTTGTGATGAATATCTTTCAACACCTTTAAAATGTGTTTGTGTGATCTTATATTTCTTGTGTGAATGTATGTTTATATAAATTGATACATAAATAAAAAAAAAAAATATTGACATTTCAGACATTTTATTTTTAAAATATATTATTTAGGCTAATAAATTGGGAAGGTGTTTACACTGTTAATGGTAGTACATTTTTAAAAAACTTTCCTCTATCCTTGTCGATGGTGTGTGACGTCAAGAATAGAGAACTCCAGTCCAATTTTTTTTAATGAATAAAGACCTTCAAACTTAAATAACTGCATTTTTATTTTTATTTTTATAGTTAGTTTTAATAGTTAAAATAATTGTCAAAGTTTTAATTTTTCTAGACCATCAGAAAAGCACTATATCTATGGTGGATGTTAATATGGTGATATGGTCTTCACCCACCAATAGTTTATTTACCTTCAAGTTGTCATATTGAATCAGTGATGTTATGTCGAGGGAAATTTCCCTAGATCTAGGGGAGAAAAATATTTTTTAGGGATAAGGGAAATCAGGACAAAATCTAGGGAAATTTCGAACTCTGGCAAAATGTTTATTACATATGACAATATTACTGGTATTTTTATATATATATTATATACGTATACATATTGTAAAGTTTTAAGGTAAGGAACCGGTAAAATAAAGACTCATCTTCAGGACAAATTCTAAGGAACTCTTGATTTATTTCGTTCTATTTCCAATTACATTTTTTATAATCGGAAGATACAAAACTACCCGAGACAGACCAAGGAGTAGTTAATTAGATGTAGTTTCAGCGAAGCGACGAAGAGGAAAGAGGTATATCCTTTTAAAAAACCGTCATTTATAGAAAATCTCCTTGGCTAGTCACAGTTTTGTACCTTCCGGACATCTGTTGATAATTTAGCTAACTAACTATGAGAGTTCTCACCTAATGTTTTTACGTGGATCTCGAGAGGTGTGAGTCCTGGCTAAATTCGATTTTTAAAGGTCTGAATTTTAGACATATTCCCAGCCAAAAAACGGTGAGGAATGAGTTTTTTATTAAACTAAAATGAACAAAAAATATACTACTTATAATACTAAAAATAGCTCACAAATTTTTTTTTACTTTAACTATTTCACCCCAGATTAAATTGTGCAATTAACAAATTCATATTTACATGCTCTAGCTAAAAATTCAAAGTTAAAAATTAAATCAAAGAGTTATAACAATAAATTACACATTCAATTTTAGGACAAACACAATACAATGAGGACGGGACCAGGTCTTCCTTCCAGGACAGCCAATTTTATTGTAAATATTATTAAATGTCTAAAATTAAATATATGTGGGCACTTGCAGTGTTTTTTTTTTTTTAATTATTATTATTATTTTGGTTAGCTTATAACCTTTAATTTTCACTCAATCTGGTTTTTCTTTTTACACGAGTTTCACAAGAGGTCACGACCTCCACCACCTTTATTCATTTTGCCTTTTTATTGTTTTACACTTTTGTTTGCATTTTTTCATTAATTTTTTATTGTTTTTCGCTTTTATTTGTACTTTTTGTTAATTTAAAGTCTGGTTATAGAACTTGGTTATTCTGGTAATTATGTCTTGCTTGGGGGCGCCACACTGTGTTGGCGCTACTGGGTCGCTTCTTATTCTCCCTGGTCCATCTCGGGTAGATGGTCTTCGCATTTGTTGTCCTCAATTGGAAGCAGGCATAGTTTTGATATTGCCCTCTGGACCGTTCCCTGTGCTGTGATGATGGTAGCCACTCGTACTCTTCCATCAGGCCCGGGATGTACAGCGTGCACTCGTCCTAGCCTCCAAAAACAAGGAGGTTCGTTGTCTTCCTTCAGAATGACCATCTGGCCTGGTTGCAGCTGCCTTTGGTTGTTGCCAGTCCATTTCGTCCGGGTCTGCAGCTCAGCCAAGTATTCTTTGCGCCACCTCGACCAAAAAGACTGTATTAGTTGGTTTAATTTTTGGTAATGATTCAATCTATTGACTGCTACATTCTGCAAATTCTGCTCCGGGATCGCTGCTAAACTCGTTCCAATGAGAAAGTGACCAAGACTGAGAGGTTTTAGGTCTTTGGGGTCATTGGACAGCGGACAGAGGGGACGGGAATTCAAGCATGATTCAATTTGACATAATACAGTACTGAATTCCTCATATGTTAATAGTGAAACGTTTGCTACCCTTTTCAAATGATATTTTACTGATTTGACTCCTGCCTCCCAAAGTCCCCCGAAGTGCGGGGCCCTTGCTGGTATGAATTTCCAGCGAATAGATAAATTGGCTAAGTATTTATCAATTTTTTCATTTGAATTTTCCAAAAATTCATATATTTCCCTTAATTCATTATTCGCGCCCCTAAAATTAGTGGCGTTATCTGAAAACATTTTACTGGGTTTCCCTCTTCGCGAGATGAAACGTTTAAACGCATTTAAGAAGCTATCAGTGCTTAAAGACATTACTAGTTCCAGATGTATTGCTTTGGTTACCATACATATAAATAGACATATATAAGATTTTACGCTGTGAGTCTTACGGCTAACACCTGATTTGATCAAAATGGGGCCGCAGAAATCCACGCCTGATGATTGAAATGCGCGACCTTCCGTTATTCGTTCGGCAGGTAGGTCCGCCATCAGTTGTTGCTCTGTTTTCGGGTTACATCTAAAACATATAATACAGTATCTGAGAACCTTTTTAATTAAATTTTTACCCATAATCGGCCAGTATTTCATTCTTAATAACGCTAACAATGCCTGCGTTCCTGCATGTAAATATAAATAATGGTAGTGCCTGACAATAAGCTCACTTAGTTTATGATGTGATGGTAGTACTATGGGGTGCTGTTGGCTTTCCGATATCATTTTTCCGTTGGACAACCTACCCCCCACCCGGATTAAATCCTTAAACAAATAAGGATTTAATGACTTTAACCTAATACTATTCTTTACATTTACCCCGGCTTGTAAGGCCCTCGTCTCTTCGGGGAATGCAAAACATTGTGCACGAGATATTAATAAGTGAAGTGAATTCTCCAATTCGTAAACAGTTAGTGCTCCGCTACGCCTGGACAAAGAATTTCTGCAATTAAATATAAATCTTAAAATACAAGCTGTCACCCTTTGCAATTTGGTTAAGCAAGAGTATCTGGAAAATATTTCCCAATCCTGTTTTACGGCTGAAATTAAAGTTAGTTTTAATCTTTCTTCTGGTAGATCCAACGGCGTAACTTCACTGCTGGTAATCGGGTAATCGCCTGAAATCAACCAGGTGGGTCCATGCCACCAAATGTCAGACTTTAGTAGCTGCGACACCGTCGCGCCTCTGGATAAAACGTCCGCCGCATTATCCTCCGATCTTACGTGTTTCCATTGTGCGGGTTGACTGGACTCTTGGATTTCAGCTACCCTATTGGCCACAAATGTGTTCCACCTTGCTGGCTGTCCACGAATCCAGAATAGCGTTATCATGGAATCGCACCAGTAGGTTGTATCTATTTCATTTAAGTTCATAGCTATTTTGACATAGTTCACTAATTTTGTGAGTAAAACAGCACCACAAAGCTCCAGCTTTGGTAGTGATATGCTTTTCAACGGTGCCACCCTTGATTTTGATGTGACTAAATAAGAAGTTGTGTTTCCCGATTCATCAGTAGACACTATATATATACATGCTGCATAGGCCCTCTCCGAGGCGTCACAGAATCCATGCAGATGCAGTTTAACTTGATGTTTGCAAATTACCTTTCTCGGTATTTTTAAATTATTTAAAAGAGGTAATTCATTTATGTATGAATTCCACGCATTCATCTGTTCAGATGGAACATCTTCGTCCCACTGAATCTTAGTTTGCCACAAACCTTGCATTATCAGTTTTGCGACTAAAGTTATTGGGCCTATCAGTCCCAATGGGTCAAAGGTAGAGGCGATACATGATAACATTTGGCGTTTGCTTTTAACGCAGGCTTCTAAGGGCTCTACAATGTACTGAAAATAGTCCTGCTGATTATTCCATGACAACCCTAGAATTTTCTTTTCCTTGGGGTTATCAGTAATAATCATAATATCTGTATCACTCTCTGGTTTCGAACTTATAGAGGTTAAATTTGATCGCCATTTTCGTAAATTCATGCCAGCAGATGCCAAAATGCTGCTCAACTGTTGCTTAATAGTGAGACAATCTGCCTCATTTTCGTCGCCAGTTATCAAATCATCCATATAAAAGTTGTATTTGAGGATGCGACTGACCTTTCTGTATGCTTCTTGATTTTCTGTTCCTAACTGTTCCAAGCATCTGGTAGCCAGAAAGGATGATGGTCCCAAACCGTAGGTGACAGTATTGAGTTGATAGTGTCGGATTTCTTCTTCCGGAGAGTCCCTCCAGACTATGCGCTGCAAATCTCTATCCTCAGGCTGCACCAATATTTGACGATACATCTTCTCGATGTCGGCGGTTAATGCATACTGGTGCTTTCTGAAAAATAATAATTGCGCACATAAATCCTTTTGTAAAACTGGCCCTACCATGAGGGCGTCGTTTAATGATATACCGGTTGATGACTTGGCTGATCCGTCAAACACGACCCTGGTTTTGGTTGTCGTGCTAGACTCCTTCATCACTGCATGGTGTGGCAAATAATAATAAATTTTATCTTTTGGCGGTGCTTCGCACAGCGTCATATGCCCCAATTCCTGATACTCTTTCATGATTTTTTTATAATCTAGCATCAGGTCCTTATTGGCAAGAAATTTTTTTTCCATATTATAGAATCTTTTTTCAGCCACCTTTAGGGTTTCACCCATTTGATTTATATTGGGCCGCAGCGGTAATCTTACCGCAAAACGTCCTTTCTCATCTCTTTCATGCGTGCGTAAGAAGCTCTCTTCACATGCTCTTTCTTCGTGGCTTCTATGTTTTACAGGAGTTAGTTCCTCTATTTTCCAAAAGCTTTCTAATTGCTTATGCAATAAATTTAAGAATAAATTACAGGAATTTACTGGCCTTTTTGGTTTCGGAGTGGAGATAGGTCCAGCGACAAGCCATCCTAGCTCGGTCCTTTGTAGCGTGAGTCCAGCATCTCCAATTCTCATTCGATCGGTATGCAAGACCTCCCAGAACACCTCCGCTCCCAGTAGCAGATCTATCGGGCTGGTAATGTTGAAGTTCGGATCTGCTAATTGGAGACCGCTAGGGATCCCCGCGTCTTTTCTCTGAAAGGAAATTTGTGGCAGGTTACTGGTCACTTCAGGTATTATCAGGCATTCTATATTCCTTTTATATTCAGAATAGCTTGAAGTTATATTGAATTCCACATTATATTTTATATTTAAAATCTTATTGTGGATTCCCGTAACAGGAATGTTGACCCTTTTCTCTTTTGATTTCAATTTCTTTGCAAATTCCTTACTTATAAAATTAGTTTGTGCCCCAGAATCTAATAGAGCTCTTGCTTGAATTGATTCTCCGGCATCGTCCTTTATGTTGATGATGGCAGTGGACAATAACACGAAATTTGGTTCTACCTTCGCGGCATGATTTGTTACCAAAGGCGCTTCCTTCGCGGAAGATGTTGATGCCCTTTCGTGTTTTGATTCCTCCTCTTGTTTAAAATGAAGTAACGTATTGTGATTTACGCCATCGCATTTACGGCAATTAAATTTTGATTTGCAATCCTTTAATTTATGACCGAAGTTTAAACATTTTAAACAAGCGCCTAATTTGTGTATTTTATCAATTCGTTCTTTTGACCTCAATTCCAAAAATTTGCGGCAATAATAAATCTTATGATTATCGTTGCAATGTAAACATTTTAATTTTTGTGCAGAAAATGAAACCATAGCTTCCTTTTTATAATTATGCGGATTCGTTTTTCCCGGATTAATTCTTTTTTCGTTATTTGATGAGGCCTCTAATACTTGGGCCCTTGTATACAAACATTTAATAAATTCTTCGTAGGTAGGTAGATTATTTTTTGTTGGGTATTGTTCCCAATGAGCCCTTGTATTTGAATCTAGCTTGTTTGATAACAAATAAATCAATACTACATCCCAATTTTTCGTAGCTATATTTAATTTATTTAGCGATTTTAAATGCAACTGTGCCTCGTCCAATAGGCTTCTTATTGCGACGTGATTTTCTGCTTTTAAGTCCGGTAATTTAAACAACGCGTTTACATGATTATTTATAATTATTTTTGAGTTTTCGTATCTGTCCGTGAGCATCTCCCAGGCCATTAAATAGTTGTCAACTTGCATTGGCAATGCTGTTATAAGCTTAAGCGCTTCCCCTTTTAGACAAGAACGCAAATAATAAAATTTTTGAACGGCATCTACGTTAGAATTACTGTCTACTAAAGATATAAACGCATCTCGGAATTCTATCCATTCGCAGTAATCACCCTTAAATTTTGGTAACTCTATTATCGGCAGTTTAATGTTGTTGTTTGTTTTGCCTGCGGAATGGTCCGAACCTAACCTCTCTTTAGCGTTGTATAAAACATCAAAATAATCGTTTTCAAAGCTCGCCCTTTCTTGATCGCCCTCATCGGGAGATAAGGCTTCTATATTATCCTGAATTTCCTCGAATTGATCCATTAAAAGCTCGAAATGTTTTATACGTAATCCTAGCTCACTTTGCGTCAACGAAATTTTGTTTAAAAATTCTCTGAATCTCGTGACTTTCCCCTTACAGATTCCCCTTTTACCGATTAGCGTTTTTAAATCCATTTTTATCAAATCAGGTACTTACAATTTACAGAGTTATCCAATTATTTTATCACAATAACCGTTTAAAACTATTAATCTTGTAATAACCACTGACAACTTCTCAATCCGTCACAACACGATCTGCGATAATCGACAAGCCGTTAAATTTCGCCCATAGAGTGTTATTAGCAACAAACTGTTTTATCGGCTTCGCGGTTGATTCAAATAATTATTTCGGAGAAAGTTTCCTTTAATCCCGGAATTTATAACATTGTTGTAGTTTTTTGCGATAATCTAATTGCCGGCTGCAATGTCGTGTTATTTTTTTGTAAACTTGTTCATACCGGCTTGCAACAATTTTTTTATGAGAAATGCACAACATTGATGTCATTAAATTTTTTGCTTTCTTTTTTTTTAGGATTTTTATGGTAAGGTGGGTAGTATGGAATGGATTGGTCACTTGCCCTTTTTATCGTGATGTCTTCTGGATGCTGGAATCTGCTTGATGGATTCTGGCTGCATTTCTGGTTCCTTCTTCAGTGCTGGTTCTTTTTTATTAATTTAATCACTCGCGTTAAACTATCCGACTCGTAGGATCAAATGTAAAGTTTTAAGGTAAGGAACCGGTAAAATAAAGACTCATCTTCAGGACAAATTCTAAGGAACTCTTGATTTATTTCGTTCTATTTCCAATTACATTTTTCATAATCGGAGGATACAAAACTACCCGAGACAGACCAAGGAGTAGTTAATTAGATGTAGTTTCAGCGAAGCGACGAAGAGGAAAGAGGTATATCCTTTTAAAAAACCGTCATTTATAGAAATCTCCTTGGCTAGTCACAGTTTTGTACCTTCCGGACATCTGTTGATAATTTAGCTAACTAACTATGAGAGTTCTCACCTAATGTTTTTACGTGGATCTCGAGAGGTGTGAGTCCTGGCTAAATTCGATTTTTAAAGGTCTGAATTTTAGACACATATATTAATTATTATTTTTTAATTTATAAACTAACGTTTAGACAAGATTTTTATGCATTGCACAAAGGGTAACAATTATTATAAGCAATAATTGTCAGCCTGAAACACTCATTTACTTTGAAAAATCTTCCGAGAAAAGATACTTGCCGCCAACGGGACTTGAACCCGTGTCCTTCCGATTGCCGGTCGAATGCTCTGACCACTGAGCTATGGGGGCTATAGCTCAGTGGTCAGAGCATTCGACCGGCAATCGGAAGGACACGGGTTCAAGTCCCGTTGGCGGCAAGTATCTTTTCTCGGAAGATTTTTCAATGTAAATGAGTGTTTCAGGCTGACAATTATTGCTTATAATAATTGTATACATATATATTTTTTGGAATTCCTATGAATCTTAATTATTGTTCATGTACTTACATGCAATGTTATTTTTAACACTGACAACTCAAAGTGATATTATATGTATCTAAAAAGATAAATGGGACCTCTGAAAAAAAATTTAATTTATGTTTTAAGTTCTGTTTTTTCGGTGATTGTGGTTAATTTTTATTTTGCAAAGTGTTTTTTTTATTTGGAATTCAGTTTCTAATTCAGTGGTGCATTCGTACTTTTAAATTATTACTTCACGTAGAAAAAAGTGTTTTATTTGGAAAAGCACAGTATTATTAGTATATTTACCAAGTTCCGATATCTTTCCAATTAATTAATCATATTAATTAACATATAACAGGATTAGTGTTACACAATCAGGTGGCTACGTAGGTAATTGCGTAAATGTGAAATTCTAGGGAAATTTCACTTCGAAATCTAGGGAAATAATTTTTTTGGACAGAACATCCCTGTTTTAAATGATAAACAATATGGCGGAATCATGAATCATGAGGCTACTATGACATGACAATTAGGTGTGAGAAATCGTTTTTTATTCAAGATTAACTGCTTTTAATATTGGAAAACATTGGTAAAATGTCCACATTTCACCGCTACTGTTATTGTATTTAATCAAAGTGCAATATAAAAACAATAAATCTCTCTCTTTCATTGTTAATACATGTGACATCGTGTTTTGTGTTAGGCGTTACTTTGTAGGTACATTGTTTTATGTGTAACACATACAGAAACTGGTATTTATACCTAATACTGATCATGACGATTGTGTGTATAAAAAGCCCTTGATACTAAAAAGAATTTGAAAATACGATCGATGTATCGTCAACCAAATGTCAAATTTGACAATAGGCAAAATTTGTTGCAGATTTTCCGCAAATATAGCCCCTTTCGTAAATTGTTGAGGGCCTAAATTATGTTTCAATAAACACAATAACTATTATTTATCTAAATCTCTATAAACAGTATGAAAATAAACCAAAAACACGAAATGTTGAATTGCGTATGTGCACTTGTCATTTCAAATGTCAATACAATACAATAAACGCGATCACCAGGTGACAGTGGGTGAGTGTGACGCGTGACGTCACCATTCACCATTTCAGTAATGCCAACTTAACGCTGTGTTTTCAGGAGAGGTTGAAAAATGCACTTTTTAATAATTTTTTAAAAACTCTGCGTTTAATATTATGAAATAAAAGTTATATATTCAGAATCAGCGTTTATTGGTCTATATGAACATATTTTTTTAAAGCCATAATATTTTTCACTGGAGTTCCTTATTTGAAATTTCTATATTATTTATGGTTAAATAGTGTCGACACCTGTTCAATACAAAAAGCCCGAAGATATCGATCTAGGTATTAGTTCATTTATGGATGACAGATCAAAGACGCGTCACGCGTCACGCCTCGCATGGTATTAGTTCATTTATGCCTTGCATCCATCTTGTCCTGAATCGCCCTTGGTGTAATAATTGTGAACACAAACAGTTTATTCGTTTATTGTATTGAGGTACGAACCTTCTAACTGTCTTATACTCATTCTATATGTGAACTCGGATATCTAAAACAGTTTTGGCATCGGAAACATTTTAGCCAATACCCAATACTTGCTGTTCGAACTTTCCATCACTCTGATTTAGCGATGGGCACAATCAATGAAACATCGTTGTTTCATCGTTCTTTTTTACCGTAGATATTGGTACTGACACACTTGCTCATTTACAAGCCGGCTTATGAGTATGCTCATGTCATATAGTCAACTGTACACATTTGCTCATTAATGAGCAGGCTTGGTTTGAGCTTTCTCATGAATGAGCATGCTCAAAGCCAACAATTAAACACAAATGCTCTATAATGAGCATGCTCATTTCAAATGGAGTCAATTCCGTTCGCCAAGAACTAAACAAAATAATTATAATAAAGGTACTGACACACTTGCTCACACAAGCCGGCTTATGAGCATGCACATTAATGAGTACGCTCCTGTCAAAAATAGTCAACGGTACACATTTGCTCAGTAATGAGCAGGCTTGGTTTGAACTTTCTCGTGAATGAGCGTACTCCAAGCCAACATCTGAACACACATGCTATTTAATGAGCATGCTCATGTCAAATAAATGTCAAATAGAAATAGTTTCATTCGCTCAGAACTAAACAAAATAATATTACTGCTTGCAATGCAAATATTTAAGAATCTACTGATTTAAAAAAATAAGACGTTTGATTTGGGTCCATGATGTCAACAAATACGAAAATGACTAGATATTAGAAAATAAATGTTAATTTCAATAGAATGTGGTTTCATTTTGGAGGTAAAGGAGCTTTTGGGGAATTTGGAAATCTATTGTGGGTATTTTAGTGATCTTGTGTTCCAAATATATTCGTGATTCCCATAATAAATCACGAAACACGAGGTTTTTTCGTCTCCCCAGCGGGCTATTTTGACATTTTTGCTAAGAATGCGTTGGCGCGAACCGAGATCGGATTGAAATGAGCATGCTCATAAGCTAGCCTGTTCACACATGCTTAGAGGCTTCCCCTTCCACCCGATAATCCAATGAGCATGCTCATTAATCAAACGGCTGTTGATTTGTGAGCATGCTCGTTTGGCTTCAAATGAGCATGCTCATTACTAGCAACGTCACTGACACCCGTGCTACTAGGTAGCATGCTATTTGGCTTCTAATCAGTGTTACCGAAACCAAAACTTCAAAATCGGGAGAATTTTCGCCTAAAAATCGGGAGAAATCGGGAGAAAACGGAAAAAAATTTAAGAAATCGGGAGATGACTAGAATTATTTTAGTAAAACTTCTCCCTTGTCAATAATTCGAATCCCTTTTATTATTGCGAAGCAGAACCTTAACAACAAACGAAAAACCCATAAGCAGCGCCGTCAATCCGATTACTGTAGATGTTGCCTGTGGAATAACGCAATTTTCCCTAACGTTCAACGGGGACTTATTTCACGTCTGGCAACTCAGCACGAAATTTTGTGAACTGTCACCCGTCACTTAACGATACGCCAAATTCATTTAATACCTACTTTCTTTTAAAAGTGAACAACATTCATATAAGTAACAATCTTTTAATCAATAAGTAATAATTTTAATTTTATTAAGGAACCAATAAACCACCTCATGGGCTTTTTCAAAACACCTCTCACCTGGCGACAGATACTTGATAACGATACACTGTTTAGTAATCCTTTATCGAAATACCTACTAATATCTCAGTCTAATCACCAAAAACAAAACAAAAAGTGCATGGACCATTTTAAAATTGTTATTGAAATTATTGCTGTTATGAAATACTTAGGAGTTATATTAGATTAAAATTTAACCATTAAACATTTTCATGTTCCGACTGCAACTATTCTTTTTCTCAAAATGAACATTTAAAAGTCCACAAGCCGTGTCATAGTGGAGAAAAACCCTTTTCGTGTTCTGACTGCAACTATTCATGTTCTTGAAAGTCACAATTTAATATTCACAATTCAATGTGGAGAAAAACCTTTTTTATGTTCCGATTGCAACTATTTATGTTCTCAAAAGGAACATTTAATAGCCGTCTCACAGTGGAGAAAACCTTTTACATGTTCCGACTGCAACTATTCATGTTCTATAAAGTGACAATTTAAAATCCACAAGCCGTCTCACAGTGGAGAAAACCTTTTACATGTTCCGACTGCAACTATTCATGTCCTCGAAAGTGACAATTTTTATATCATCAACAAGCCGTCTCGCAGTGGAAAAAAACCTTTTGTATGTTCCGATTGCAATTATTTATGTGCTAAAAAGGAGACTTTAAAAACTCACAAGTGAACTCATAGTGGAGAAAAACCATTTTCATGTTCCGACTGCAACTATTCACGTTCTCAAAAGGAATATTTAAAAGTCCACAAACCGTCTCACAGTGGAGAAAACCTTTTACATGTTCCGTCTGCAACTATTCATGTTCTCGAAAGTGACAATTTAAAATCCACATGCTGACTCACTGTGGAGAAAAACCTTTCTTATGTTCCGACTGCAACTATTCATCTTCTCAAAAGGAACATTTAGAAGTCCACAAGTGGTCTCACAGTGAAAATAACCTTTTTCATATTCCGACTGCAACTATTCATGTTCTCAAACGGAACATTTAAAAGTCTGCAAGCCGTCTCACAGGGGAAAATACCTTTTTTAATGAATGTTTGAAATTTAATCCTTGCCAAAATGTTAACCTAAAAAAATTGCTTTAAATATGTTGTTAATATATTTTTTTTTACATGAAGTCCACACGGGAGGCCCTGAGGAAAATAATTTCCCTGAGGGCCTATGTCATCTTTGGGGATGCTGTGTGGAGGGTTTTTTTAGTGAAAGGAAGGAGAGGAGAGTTCTGGGAAGGAAAAGGGTGTAAGGGGTGGGTAGGAATCTGGGGTTTAGTGTGTCCTGGTCATCAGGCCTAGACAAACCTCATCCCATGAACCCGGGCACCCCTGCTAAATCACCAAACGTAGCGAACCACTTGGGGTGACCTATGGCAGAGGTGTTGGTTATCCAATAAAGGTTCCCGGGGCGGCGGTACCCATTCCCGCCTCCCAAATTGTTATATCCAAATATAAGTAAGCATCCAGCACTTATTCTGTGAGTGTTCGGTAGTACCTATTTAAGCGAGCGGATGTTTTCCGTTTTGAAAATAAATAAGAACAAACATCGCTCAAGGTTTACGGATGAGCATCTCCAATTGATTCTTAAAATAACTACTTACCACGAATATGACACCCGACTTAAAAAATAAGAGAAGTCCGGTGTCTGGCTCAAGATAATTTACCATTTTACCCTCCTTTTTGACTTGAATGAAAATTTATAATAACTAGGTACTTACATATCTAACTAAATAAAGATTTAAACAATTGAGCATGGGTTTTAATTTTGAGACTGGCCCGCTTACACACGCAAAATCTAATTGCCCTTAAAAATCCACTTTGACACCCCTCCGTTACGTAATAAATTATAATTTCCAGCTCATAATTCATAAATGATCGATGATCGGTTTGTATGGGTCTATAATAGAGATATGCTTAGATTGCAGAATTTTGTAATCATTCTGGTCAATACCCGAATCCGGGGAATATTTTTTTTTTAACCACAGACAATAATTTGCCTTTTGAGCGGACCATAAACAAAGAATTGACGAGACACAACAAATCGCTGGGAACTTTGAAAAATCGGGAGATTTTGATGCCATTCCGGTAGATCGGGAGATGAAGTGAAAACTCGGGAGATCTCCCGCGAAATCGGGAGCTTCGGTAACACTGCTTCTAATGAGCAAGTGTGTCATTAGCTATGACGTTATATAAATAGACTTGCCATAGTCTCACAAACTCAAGATATAATGTGGCAATTAATCAAAACTCTTTTGTTTTCAGCGATTTTCAATAATTTCTTAATTCAAAAGTTATTCGTGTATGATAAAGATAGACGATTAAAAGAATATATGCATACGAATGAAACAAAAGATAGAAGGCGGGTGGCATTTTCGTATTCAAAATTCAAAAGTTCCTTCAAATACTGTCTCAAGGCCGACTAAAGTAGTAGGCCTGGGCATCAGTCGAATTTTGAGGTGTCAAATAGCTATAATGAACAACGATAGTTTGCAAATGGCGTTGATTGTTATTGTATTTGTTATTTCTGCTGATTTGTATGTTGTTTTACCGCAGGCAAGTAAATAAAGAATCATTAGATTATTATTATAAAAAGTAAATTTTACTTAGCGACGGCATGGCATCGACTTTGTAATTTGGCTGTTGCACATCCAGACCTGTACTTTAGTAGGCCTTGAGTTCTCTAATGACGCATAAAATCTTTGGGCGGAAAGCAATTGTATTATTTTTATAATCGATAATAATAAATAATTTGCATGTATTTACAAATTAAATGTTATTCCTTCGCTTTTACGACTGTTTACCGTGTAATGGAAACATTTTCTCATCACACAGGTCAGGAGGGAATTTTGGCGCTTTGTAATGCAATTTACTTACTAGTAGGACACAACCTTACTCGACGCGTGGCAGTTTAGTACTAAAGTACTAGAAATCGAGTACTCTACAATTGTCTTGTTGTTGGCTTCCCATTTTGAGATTTCTACCCCGCGTCTAAAGTATGTAACGTCTTTGGTCCTTAGCATATATTTCGATTCATTGTCATAGATTAATCGAATCTTGAATACTTAATCAAATCTTGGAAATCGATTCTCGCTTATCGATGTCAACATTCATTTGAATGCACGGTCCGAGACAATGATTTTGAAATGTCGAAAGTAGTGAATTGTCAGAATTCATCCAAAATGGGATATGTTTTCAAAATTTCAGAATTCATTCAAAAATCCACATAGATACTCGGATCCGAGAGATTATATTTCAAGATACATTGAAAAATCTCGGATTGCTTGATAATCGAAATATTTGTAAGTACATTGTGAGCTACCTACTAAAGCATGATGATGTTATAATCAACCCGCTGTGAATTATAAATGATGAATTAATACTTTTGATAACGATTTACGTTTCCAGTATTAGTAGTATCTATGCGTAAAAGATTGCCATGGTGATTGTTTTACCTAAGTTAAGAAGGTGTTATCGAGATAAAGTTTCATCTGTTTGGGTGGTGTATATTTTAAAGTAAAACAAAAACTGAGTATACTCCATTATTTTTAATGTTTATATTTAATGCCGACCAGGTTTCGCTATAACCATAGCTTCTTTGCGGCAATACAATACTCTACTAAAATCTCCAAGTAACATGATGTGTTATAAACATATTTGTTACATTACAAAATATCTGTTTTATAAGAAAAAATATATTTAATTTATTTGAAATGAGTATGAATGAAATTAGCATAGGCATTTCTTTTTTTGTAATTTAAATGCAACAATTTCTGTAGTAAGATAACTTTACTTAATAATAATTTGTTAATCGCATTAAGTCGAGAATAAGAGCAATGAGATGATTAAGTCTATGGATCGCGTATACCATTTCTTTCTAATCTAAGAGCTTTGTTAGTTCACCCCATTCATTAATAAGCGGGTTATTTTGCATAACAAACGACATCATTAAATTTTTTTGTATGTTGGCAGCTTATCTGACACTCAGGAGGCCGCGCCAAAATTTGTCAATTATTGGTCGGAATATTTCATATCAATTGTTGACCGTGCTCGCAAATATTGATATCTGAACGTAGATGACCGGTTTAGTCAATATCGTATTGATACAGGGTTTTATCGATCGTCTGCGCTAGACCTCCATTTTGCATCATGTGGTTTTATGCGACATCATGGAATATTATTGTTTCAGATAAATCACACCTCACATCTCCCCAGCCATGGAGATTGACAGAAGTTTACTGAAAAGTTTGACGTTACAACCATTGGTAGATTCCCTCCTGCTGGAGTCACTGCCGGAGCAACCCCTGGACATCCTGAAAACAGACACTCATCCCAGTGACCTCACCCTGGCGCTGTTTTCAGACAAAGTATATAAGCAGAAGAAATCAGTTACAACTGCAGCAAAAAGTCCATCTGACTGGAAGATGTTGGATGAACCCGAGGAGGGCTGGCGTCTCCTGACCACTGGATCCAACTCTGACAGGGACAACAGTTACTTTGGAGCAGCCTTTGTGAAAACCGGTTTGCATCAAGAAGTGATGTCATACCGGGGGACAAAACTATCTTTGCTGGGAGCGCTGATTACCGATGTTTTCGGCATCTGCTGGAAAAAATACATGCCTTGCACAAACTCCACAGTTTCCTTTGTGGAACTCATCAGGCAAGTGATTTTTAATGTGAACACTCAACATGGGAGAAGGTACAATCTAGTCATAACGGGCCACTCCCTCGGGGGCTGGTTGGCTCAGATTACTGCCTTCACCGTCCTGTGTCTGAAGGGATCAGGCGGTAAGCTAGTGAAGAACCCCTGCGACGGAATCCATGCTAAGGCTGTGGTATTTGACAGGCTGGGAATAAAGACAATGTTGAACAAAATACGGGATGACTATTACTACAGATATACCACAAACATTTTGGACAGGTTGGACATTAGAGTTTATGTCTCGGCGCCAAACCGAATTAACACTTTAGTAGTAGTATTAGAGTGGCGATTTTCTCACGGCTCTGTGGAGAGTCTTAGACCTCGCGTGTCCACGGATTTATTCGAGCCAATAGATGAATTGTGTCTAACGGAATATAAATTGGTGATTATAACAGACGAGCCAGGGATGGGAAAAACCACATCCCTGGCAAGTTTATCAAGGCACATTGAATCAGTGGGTAATTTACATAGAAGTAAAAGAATTCAAAGCTCATATAGATAAAACGTTGCATTTATATTAAGTGAGTTTTGTACTGGTGCTGACGGCCATCTGGCTGGCGGCTTTGTTAGAGAATATTATACAAAGTAAGACGGGTTCCAGACGGGTCGTTCTGATGTTTGACGTTTTTGACGAGATGGACGACTACACTAAAAGTAAAGAGAGCTCTAAAGATAAACTAATAAAAGTCTTTGCTTTTTTGCAAAATAAACCAACCATTCAAATATTTCTAACTTCGCGAAAATATTTAAAAGAATCATTGGAAACAAAAGTAAGTCGTTTCTCTACGTCATTTGTAACTATCAACTCACAAGAGTAGCAAGATTTTTTATTTAAGTTTTGGAGGTCCTTTCTTCCCATTGAGCTGGGAATCAATCTTGACGGATTGGAAAAGCGACTCGTGTAATATGCGGCAAAGGTGCTCCGATGAGCAAAACTAGTACTGGGGCCAGACATGGACTGCTTCATGGGGATACCTTTGCAGCTGAGGATGTTGGTCTAAGTATTCAGTCCACAAAGCGATCTGTTGATTCAGTTATTGGAATTTTTTTTTTTTTTTTACATTAACACCACACAGGAGGCCCTGAGGAAAATAATTTCCCTCAGGGCCTATGTCATCTTTGTAGATGCTGTGTGGAGGGTCTTTTTGAGGAAAGGAAGGCCGGCAAATCGTTCCACAGCCGAGCCGTTGAACTCAAGAACGAGTCATAGAAACGACCCGTTCTCATGTGAGTAATGTCAACCGTGTACAAATGTTGGGCGCGTGTTTGGCGTGTTTCCCGACTATGCACCGGTGCCGAGGGGATCAATGATGCTAGTTCCTCGGAGCATCTTCCATTGTAATACCGGTAGAACAAGGACAGCATTCCCACCTGACGCCTATGCTCTTTAGATTGCAGTCCGTCTGTTAAGATGGGAGAATCTATCAAACGGACCGCCCGTTTCTGCACAGAGTCAAGGGTTTTTAATAATTATTTAAAAAAATAACAATCGTCAGCGCACCTAATCTGTATAAATTGTATGTAAATCTGAAATATGACATATATTTACATGACAAGATATTAAAAGGAAGAGCGTTGGACGAAGATGAAATATTGGAATATACCGAGTTCTTAACCAAAGATCACGGGGAACTTTGTTTAAGAATATTCTTTCCTACTTTTTATGACAAACACTTTGTAGCCATAAAGGACCATAAGCTACTTAAATTGATTAGGGTTGGTTTAATGCAATCGTTGGGTAATGGGGAATTTCGTTTTATCTATAATGATTAATCAACCCGACAGCGAATTCAAGTATCAATTGATTAAAACATACTTTTGCCGCAAATATTTCTACACCCGGACAGCAAGGTCATAAGGTTATTTATGAATGTTGAATTAGGCAAACTTCCGATAATAAAAACCCAACATATTATTAGTAAACTGTGGCTTGAGGACATTGCCGTTTTTAGAGACCATATACACCAAACCGCCCTTCACATCGCTGTCCAAGAACAAAATGAACATCTCGTAGCATTTCTAGTCAGTGGATTGTCTCCTCTCAAAGAAAGTTATCAAGAAGACTATGTTTCTTTCTTTACACAACAAGACATTGACTGTCACACAGCACTAGATATAGTGCATGTGCCGTATAGTTAATATTGAAAGTAACTCATCATCGAACCGAATAGTAATACATATTATGTAATCTATAATGAACCCGGGCACTCTTGTTAGGTCACCAAACGCAGGGAACCACTTGGAATGCTGGTTATCAAATAAATGATTCCCCAGATGGCAGTACCCATATCCGCCGCCCAAATTGAATTTGGTTTCATAGAGGTGAACATTTTAATTATTCTCTGGTTTCCCTCCAGATTTCAATATAAAGAGTGGTGTTATCGCTGTCTAACACACTTTTGGTTCATATAATTTCTTACCATGACAAGTAAGGGAGACTTAACGATTTTCATGATACCACACGAGCTCTTCCCAAAAGCAAATAAATTAACTCAACGGGTTAAAGCTGTTTGTTTGCAAAACCGAATAAATTAGCCCAGTCTTTTATCTGTTATGTTGGTACCGGTAGTAGTACTGGCCAACTGACATGCTGACAGTTGGTAGTTCTGTCGCGTTACTTGATGCTTAACCATTGAAAATGTCCAAACTGCTCGAGCTACTAGAACCAAAGGGCACAATCTCTTGCTTATTCCTTTTGCTAAAACAACTTTTGGCCAAAGAAATTTTAGATATAACTTTGTAATAAAACTATTCAATACACTTTCACTGACCTTTAGACAAAACACAATGCATCAAATATAAATCGGCCACCAAGTCTTGGAATATCAGCCAAGACAGATCTAAAATCAAATATATTATCCAAACCAACTTATAAGTATGTATTTTTGCAATGGTACGATGATAATTGTCTGTAATATTGTGTTGTTTTTTGAATTTTATTATTAAGCGCTCATGTTTTAAAGCTCCTGCTCTCAACACAGAATTTCCTAGTGAGACAGGTATAGGACATCACAAATTGTAAGTCTAGAATAAAATTAATGAAGATGAATAATAATAGAAAAAACCTTGAACATGTAAACAGTGTCAATAAATGTCTTATAAGTAAATTGTCTTCTTTTAATATCAAGAAACCGCAGACATATAAAGCCTGAGGAGTTAAACTTTTAAGTAGTGATATTAGACATGAGTGCATCAGCAGAATGTTGCCTGTTTATTAAATCCCGGCATGCGTTGCAATGCCCCTCGAAGAAAGAAATTGTTTCTCCCTGTGTGTCCTTCCCCATCCCGCGTTCCCTTCCCCATCCCGTGTTCACTTTCCACATTCCCCGCTTTCTACCTCCATCGTCCCCCCTCCTGCAAACCCCCACTCCATCCCCCAAGTTTCATGGCAGGTTACATCACTGTTTCCCACTAAGATTACAACCCATTTTATTTGATCATTAGTCTGTTGTCCCGGGTTAGTCAATGGCTGCTCTCGGTGACTCGTGCTCGTTGGAGAGTTTGGAGTTGAGATGGTGATTTGTTCACCTTGGAGACAACAATATATCGCCGATAAGCACTACGGATTGCTTTGTGTGGTATAATGTCATCCCTCCCTGCCGCTCAACTATATGGAATGCACTTATTTTACAAACAACTAGCACACCACCTATTGCAAATTCATTATACGAATTTCATAACGCCAGAGCTCACCAGTACATACGTATAAAAACCTTCCCGGGCATGCGTACATCAAATCCCAAAGTTTCATCGCAATAGGATGAATGGTTTTGGAACGCATAAGGGACAAACAAAGCAACATGCATTTTTATACATCAATAATAATATAATTATTGGATAATTTGTATAGCGCCGTTTTCGTGTAAAATCGCCTCTAGGGCACTGTACAATTTATTAAAAATTCTTAGGTTCTATCTAATTTTATAATTTACAAATAGATACAGAAACACACTTACCTGGCAGGTCACTTCCGATAAACACACTTTAATTAGAAAGTTTATGCTTGAAGAATATACGGCTTTGAATGCGAGGACATTATATTTAAAACACTGGACATTGCATGATTTTACATTTGCTACCCCCATCACTATTAGTATTACATTATTTATTAAAAGACTAGTGACAAAAGCAGAGTTGATATTTATTTCAAAAGACTGGAGAATTTAGGACTCTTCATTTTTGAGAATGTTCATGAAATGACCTTTACAAACGCTTACAAATAAGATATTATTATTATTTTTTTTTCAATTTTTCTTTTTTTTTACAAATTAGTTATATACAATGTCACGGGCATTGAAGGTGAAGGTGAAAGGTGAAGGTCAGTAGTGGACCGGGAGGGGTGAGGTGAGCTCTCCCACTTCACACTGACTGATAAATGATTAAAAAGAACAACAATAATAATAATACATATCGATCATCCAGTTGATTAGTCAGACATCTCGAAAAAACGAAATTAGAGTTAAGTATTTGGTTATATGTGTTAGTGTTAGTGTCCCCTCTATCTGGTACAATACCCAGATTACTCATAAACACCACCAACATCTATTAGACATGCAGAGAAACTTGTAAGTAGTTAAATAAATGGTAAAATTGATATTTCCTGGGATACTAGTAGGAAATTTCAAAATGTTATACTAATGTACCAGACTGTTATGCTTCCCGGTGCTATTTTATAGCATATTTAATATGTAAAACACAGACGCGTGTAAAAACTATTTGATTTATAAGTATTGGAAAAGTGCTTTTCTCGTTATCTCAAAACTTAGTATTTGGAGATGTCTGACTAATCAACTGGACGATAGATGTCCACCAGTTCATCACTTTGGTTGGTCAGGGTTCTAACTTCAGTTTACCTTGTTCTGAGATATAAGGTATTAAATTTTACAAAGACGATTTCTCATCATATATTTACCAAATTCTGATTTTACGGTTGAATCTTGTGTAATGTATTTTAGTTAAATATATTTTAATGGTGCAGATAGAACCTTAAAAGTGCAGATAGAACCATGAACAAACAGCTAGAGCATAATAATTAATTGTTTATGGTTCTAACTACATTTCCCTAATGCCATTCCTAGACAGGGTCACATTGTAATTAAATATTTCTTTAAAAAATCTGTTAAAACTACATTTTTTCAATTTGGGAGGCGGGTACAGGTACGGGTACCACCGCCCCGGGAACCACTTATTGGATTACCAACACCTAGGTCACCCCAAGTGTTTTTACTACATTTGGTGACTTAGCAGAAATTGACCCTCAGATTTCTAACCACACCTCATACATTTTTCCTGCCAAGAACTTCTACTCGTTTCCTTCCCTAAATAGACCCATGAAGGATTTTTTTTCCTTCAGGGCCTAGTGTATTTTTTTTATGTTCACTTCACACAGGAGGCCCTGAGGAAAACAATTTCCCTCGGGGTCTATGTCATTTGAGATGCTGTATGGAGTCTTTTCTACCCATCGCGGTACCAGACGATGTTCCGAGAGAGTTCCGATGGATAGGTCAAAAGGTCTCTATCAACCAGTCTCTCTCGATCCGGCCCGCCACGCAGCTGGTGGGCAGACGCATCCACCACCCAACTCCACACGAACCCCTGCTAGGTCATCAAGAGGGCGAACCACTTGGGGCGACTTATCCAGTAAATGGTTCCCGGGGCGACGGTACCCACAACCGCCTCCCAAATTAAAGAAAAACCTAAATAACTATAAATTTATAAGAAAATAGTCTCACAGTATATGCGAGATCACTAGATTTTTCCATAGAAACTTTTTCCCACATTTTGGGGAAGATTTGTCCTATTCCGTGAGCAACGTAAATGTGTTACACCAGTTCCTTGGCTTGCCTGCAAAATGTAACTCATATTTTACACATCCAGAACAGTTATCACAGCAGTCTTTAGTCATCAATCTTCTCAACCAATGAATCAATCCTCATATCAATCTGTTTAGACAGAGAGCTAAAATAACCATTTTCTATTTGCTTGCGGGCCGCTCAGGATGGGGCACTTTCAGCTTGACATTGAAATGTACAGTTGGTGGTGTCGCAAACGGACAAAGTACCCAGTGAGGTCTAATTAATCATATTAGATATGTCGATTTTACATACGACACGAATGTACTACCCCAGGCCGGAGTACTCCGGTTCTGGTATGACGGGTAGGTCAGGTGGCATTGTTTTGTTAGGACTTGGAAAACACATGCTCTGTGATAAGGAAGGAGATTGTAGTATGCATGGCGACCCATAAGCCAATATTGGAATTAATGATAAGTAGGACTTGTGGTGACCACATGATTTGCACACACGAAGGTATTTTGTAGAAGAATGTCTATATCTTAATCCTGGAGGGACATCTGTGCACAAACTCGTGACTCCCGATGCTGTAGACTTGCTATATAAACTCAAACAAACTTACCTCTGAAAGTAAAATGAAATAATTATTAAAATTTCAAAGAACCATCATTTAGAGTAACAGCAAGTATAAATGTATAATTGCTACCAGCATTTTGCATCAACCAACACCGCAAGGTAAAAACAAGGCCGTTTCACAGAATTTTTATTTGCGAATTCGAATGAACACATGTGTATTCAATATGAAAGACATACGTTATGACAGTTGTTTTGAGCTAAACATTTTAGCAATACAAGCAACTTATTACAATTACGTAAGCAGGATGATTTTGATGCTTCGACTGCCCGCCAGGGGCGATGGCCGCCAAGGTCAACACGAAGACAGGAGTCGTGGAGTTTGTCTATGCAGACTCCATCGAAGTTCCCGCCCCTCATCCCGATACCCTTTCATCCCCCATCCCGGGGCCCAGCTCTTCACCAGAAATCCATTCCTCTCCCATCCCGGGGCTCAGCTCGACACCAATGGAGCCAGAATGGCAGAGAGCGCCAGTTGCCAAGCGGTGCCACTCCCCTCCCATCCAACCCACGTCCAACTCGTACCTGTCTCAACAGAACAGGTTCCATGTCCTCCCTGAGGTTGGAGACGGCGACGCCTCCACACACATCGTCCCACCGCCCAAGAGACGCCCGACAGAGCGCCCACCTGCGACAGAGCGCCAATCTGCGAACAAGTCCTACCAGCAGGACGCCGCAACAAGACCAGGCCGTAAGACCACGAGAGTGCCACCTGTTATCATGACTCTAGGGAACATGGTGAAGTTACAACAGAAATCAGGAAGCACATCAGCATTGCGTCCTTCCATTTCAACTACAATAAAGGCGGCACCATCAGCGTCAACGTGAGCTCTGTCGAGGCTCACAACCAACTTACCAGCGCCCTACGTCAGGAGGCCAAGTCCTTCCAAACGTTTACCACCGAGGCCGTAAAAATCAAGAAGACCGTCATCAGAGGTCTTCCTAAACTGACCGCAGAGGAGATCAGCAATGACCTCAGGGACCAGGGCTTCCCCGCGAAGGCCATCATTGAGATGACGACCCCCGGGTCTGAATACCCCCTGTATCTGGCACACTTGAGCCGTGAGACAAACATGGGACAGCTGAGAGCTCCAGAGGTTCCATGTCCTCCCTGAGGTTGGAGACGGCGACGCCTCCACACACATCGTCCCACCGCCCAAGAGACGCCCGACAGAGCGCCCACCTGCGACAGAGCGCCAATCTGCGAACAAGTCCTACCAGCAGGACCCCGCAACAAGACCAGGCCGTAAGACCACGAGAGTGCCACCTGTTATCATGACTCTAGGGAACATGGTGAAGTTACAACAGAAATCAGGAAGCACATCAGCATTGCGTCCTTCCATTTCAACTACAATAAAGGCGGCACCATCAGCGTCAACGTGAGCTCTGTCGAGGCTCACAACCAACTTACCAGCGCCCTACGTCAGGAGGCCAAGTCCTTCCAAACGTTTACCACCGAGGCCGTAAAAATCAAGAAGACCGTCATCAGAGGTCTTCCTAAACTGACCGCAGAGGAGATCAGCAATGACCTCAGGGACCAGGGCTTCCCCGCGAAGGCCATCATTGAGATGACGACCCCCGGGTCTGAATACCCCCTGTATCTGGCACACTTGAGCCGTGAGACAAACATGGGACAGCTGAGAGCTACCGTCAGAGTCATCTGCTACTGTAGAATCTCAATGAGAAAATACGGGAGCAGTCATCTACAACACGGCACGATCGGTACTGTCGCAAAATGAAATATTCCAAGTGACAAAAGGGAATAAAGGTAAATATTATCCTGACCGAAGCTCGTTTTAGATACATTTTGTGGATGTGTTCAACTTCTCCTAATTTAACAGACGGATTACAATCTTTAGAACACAGGCGTCGGGTGGGAATGCTATCCTTGTTCTACTGCACTAGTACACAACTGCTAACTCTGTACAAATCACAAGTGCGCCCCACGGTTGAATTTGGTAGCCGATTCTGGTGTGGAGCTCCAAAATACCTAAAATATACCCTCGAATCTGTGCAAAAACGGCGATCCGTTTGATTGATTCTCCCATCTTAACAGACGGATTGCAATCTTTCAAAACCGGTATTTCAATGGAAGATGCTCCGAGGATCTAGCGTCATTGATCACTTCGGCACCGGTGCATAGTCGGGAAACTCGCCAAACGCTTGCCCAACATAATATATACATGGTTGACATCGGTCACATGAGAACGGGTCGCTTCTTCGACTCATTCTTGTATTCAACAGCTCGGCTGTGGGACGATTTGCCGGCCTTTGTGTTTCCTCCTTTTTACAACATGGGTCTCTTCAAGACCAATGTTCATTCCTTCCTCTCCTCAAAAAGACCCTCCACACAGCATCTTAGATACCACAGGCCCTGAGGGAAATTATTTTCCTCAGGGCCTTCTGTATGGAGTCAATGTAAAAAAACTTCCATTCAACTTAATTAATGCAAGATTTTTTTAATTTACGTTGGGAAAGATTCATTAAATTTCCATTTTCGTACGAAGCTCAAAATTTTCCTTGCAAAAAGATCCCTTTTCCGTCATTATGGATTTTTAGTAAGAATTGAAGTTTGCAAACCTTTCATTGAATCTAAACACTCATACATTACCTATTTAACCCAATATAAGATCTTAATTACCTATTTTGTTTGTGTAAAACTGTAAAGAGTTGTTTCTTGCAGCAAATGTTGAAAAAAAGGTAATTATTATCCTAATCTATACCTGAAAGTGCTTATGATCTAGTTAATTATTATCAAGATCCTAACAGCGCCAAAGGGATAATTTTTAATATCAGTTTTTGAACTTTGATAAAAATAAAAATAGAATTTTAAGGCATCATTTACCTTCTCCCTTCTCGTAAATAGTTGTGTCTTAAAATAATTAAGTAGAAATGAAGTGTAATTTCCAAAAGTTGTTCATATTAAAATGGCTGCAGTGAGATAACTAAATCGTTAATTTTAAATGTTTGCATCAATGTTCCTTTATTTTTTTTTTCATTTTGTTTGATTTTTTAAAGTAAAGGTCTATGCCCACTACACCGTTCCATACCATGACCGTAACCGTAGCGGGGCATGCAAAAAAGTATTCTTTGTATCGATCAGTATGAAACGCTGCCCACTAGACCGTTCCGTCACCGACCAACACCGTCGCATACCATGACCAGACTGACGGCGAATTCTCGATGACAATATTTTGCAGGTGCCGGTCCGCTCTATGCCTGGCACGCGACGGAACGGAACGGGCTAGTGGGCAGCGTTTCATACTGATCGACACAAAGAATACTTTTTTGCATGCGCCGCTACGGTTACGGTCATGGTATGGAACGGTGTAGTGGGCAGAGACCTACGGGTATAATACGGTGTTAGCACGTTCTAGTGGGCATAGTAGGGCGTAGCGTGTTTATTTCGTGTCTGATACGTTCATAGTACGGTCATGGTGTGGAACGGTGTAGTGGGCAGAGACCTACGGGTATAATACGGTGTTAGCACCTTCTAGTGGGCAGAGTAGGGCGTAGCGTATTTATTTTGTGTCTGATACGTTCATAGTACGGTCATGGTATGGAACGGTGTAGTGGGCGTAGACCTTTAAAGGTATCGGAGACTAAACAGACTGTCGCCATCATATCTGACTGATCTGTGTGTGAGGAACTATCATTATTTTGCTCAAACGCAACTCACGTTCAAGTCGGTCAAGTATAATATATTAAGAGAAACGGCTGCGCGGCCTTTTTCATACAAAATTCAAATTTTGATTTGATGGCAAAATACCAAATTGAATAACAATTTTTCTAATCAAAAGATGCAGCAAATATTTATTACATCTGTTGCTGCTATATTGTTTTACGTTTTGCATAATATTATTAAATACAATAGTATAAATTTAAACATTTAAGTCAATTGTAATTTTTAGTTATAGCCTTACTTAGAAGTGGTTATAATGTCACTCGCAGCATTTATGCAAAAATATCAATCGTAGCTAAAAATTATAATTTTTCACATAGCGAACCGGAAGAACATTCACCATTAAATATTAGCTAAGAAATAGTAGGAAGTATGTTGGAGGACTAACTGTATCACTCGTACGAACTGAAAAGCGCCCATGTCTGTACATTATTAGGACAGGGGGACTATATCGCTACTTGGTTCTGCAGCATTGTGAGGCGGAAGGTAGGGGCTGTAGAAAAGCATAAAATTTGTGAAGGAGTAAAACAAGTTGTCGTTAGCTTATTCACCACGCGAGTGGACTTATAGCAATACGAAATGAAGAAACGATCCGTTCTCATGGAGCCGACTTCAACTATGAGTGGGTGACTGTAGAGTTTTGCGTACATGTAACGTGGCACAGAGAATCAGTGCTGCTAGCTCTGTCGAGCAGGCTCCATCGAAGTTCCTGTAGAGCAGACTCAGCATGTCTACATTGGTCTGTATACAGCTGTTTGTCTATGTATATACTATGATTGTCACTGTCATAAAATTGATGGACCTATGTAAGAATAGTATAGGGTAAACTGCTTGTCACGATTGACCTGTCAACTGTGTATGCGGAACCGGTGTCCTCCTACAGAAACCTCGGATTTTTTAAAGTAATTTAAACCTAACACTAAATATTAGCTTAGTAACAATTTTTATTTTATTTTGTAGCTTCTTTATTTATTTATTTAATAACGCCCTTTTTCAAGGCTTTTACATTACATTACATTTTTCAGTACATTACATAGTAAGAAAAACACAGCATTCATTATACATAATTGAACTGTCTCAGTAACAATGTTTTATATTTGTTTAAACATAAATTGAAGATGTCCAACAACTTGGTATAATTGTTTCCTTCCACAAGTATTCTGGGCAATGAGGAATACATATGGTAGTTAGTCCCAGAATTTCTGCACTGAAACAAATCCTGACTTCTAGGATTTCATTGTGGAATCCGAAAACTTATCAATTCAAGCAATACCGGACTATCAACTAACTAAAGCATTTAGAATTTTATATAGAAATACCAAGGCAGTGAGAATTCTTCTGTCTGACAATTTGAGCATATTCATATCATAATAGTGTTGTAGTTCAACATAATTGCTGGAATACCCATTTTAAAATTTAGAAAACGTAAGAATTTGTTTTGTATTCTTTAAATAGCTTGTACATGTATACTATAATGTGGGTTCCAGGCGGGAGAATTGTACTCAAGTTGACTTCTAACATAGGCAAAGTATAACAGTTAAATACACTTTATATTGTTGAAATTTCTAGTTAGCCTAGTTATAAATCCCAAAAATTTTATGCCCTTATTAGAGATTTCTGTTATATGGTTCTCTGAGATATTGGAAATAATTATCTATGATTTTTCTACACGTTATTTTTTCTCATGGTCGTCCATGTCCCACATTCAACAGGCTGAAGAATCTACTAGCCCTATAATATTTGGTATATAGGTACAAGACATAATAGAGAACTCCAATCCAATTTTTTTATTTTTTTTATGAATAATGACCTTCTAACTTAAATAACTGCATTTTTATTTTTATTTTTAGAGTTTGTTTTAATAGTTAAAATAATTTTCAAAGTTTTAATTTTTCAAGACCCCCCGAAAACCACCGGAAATATGGTAAATCGTGTGACGTCATCACTGCTGAAAAATTAGTATAGGATTGGGCAATCAGCTGATCTACTGCCGCCATTTTGAAATCCGTTGTTCCGTTGTTCGAAGTATTCTCCCTAGAAGAAGCATTAATATTTTTTTTGTGCAGTAGTTTTTCAATATTTTAAATAATAGAGATAAACTAATAGAGATACCTCTATTCTTGATACTGAATTATTTAGGCTTAAATATTGTTTCAATAAACACATCAACTAAATCTCTATAAACAGTATGAAATAAAGAATAACATGAAATGTTGTTAATACCGATGGCTTTTGTCATACCTACATAATCAAAATTTCAATACAATGACTGGTGACGCGTGACGTCAGCACTAACCATTTCAGTAATACCAACTTTACAGTGTGTTTTGACGAGAGGTTTAATGGTACTTCCACACCAAAGCCAACCTTCCAACTCCGAACTTAGTTTGGAGTTGGAAGGTTGGCCGATCGTGTGGTGGCTACGGCCAACCCTCCAACCCCGAATTCCGAACCCAAAATGGCGGACATCGAACAGCTGTGGCTACGCTGTATCTTATATCAGTTGCCTATAATTATTACGCACGTATAATCATATATTTATTTACACGACATGTTTTCAAACAATTGTTATACCACTCTCCGTAATAATAATGTCATTTTAATAGTACGCGGCACGCGCGTCTTAATCGCCTGCCGTTCGCAGACTGATGTGTGGACAGCTGTGGCAGGCTGGTTCGTGTGAGTTGGCCATCGGGATCGCCTCGAGGGCGATCCCGGGCCAACTCGAACTCCAACCTTCCAACTCGAACTTCCAACGCACGAACACCCCTCCACACGATCGTCCAAACGTTTGAAGTTGGAACGTTGGCCGCTGTGTGGGCTTACCATTAAAATGCACTTTTTAATATTTTTTCAAGAACTCTACGCATCTACGTTTAACATTATGAAATAAAACTTATATATTCAGAATCAGCGTTTATTGGTCTATATGAACATATTTTTTTAAAGCCATAATATTTTTCACTGGAGTTCCTTATTTAATTGTATTGTTATTCAAGTCGTATTTTGATTCTAAGTAACATAAACCTAAAAGGCCAGGCAAGGAAATTTTTCAATTTTGTCTATGGCTTCATTACTGTGTATGGATAACCTAAATATTTTATTGACGCGTGATTTCTTCATCGTCAGTTGTTTCATCCTGTTTACAATTTCTAATTCTACATAATATACCGTACTTTGTTTAATTCGTTATGCTTTATTGGTAAGTACTAATGCTGATATTAATTACGCTATTCATTTGGTAGCGGCTGACAGCCAAACCGATCGACACCTGTTCTTTCATTTGAGCTAAGGCAGGCTCACATGTACAACTGCGCTGTGTCTAAGACGAACTAGCTTATCCTACCAACACCAATCGGTACAACTATTTGTGTAAGGGAATTCATTTAACGTTTTGTTTTGTCCGAGGAATATTTAAACCGTTAAATTTAAGTCTACCTAATGTTGGATGTATTTCTGTGGAAAAATTAAATTGCTATTTGACTTGAGCAATATTAGGGTGAGACAACAACAGCCTACGGTTAATATACGATAGCATGTACTTACATTTTCTCCTTCAAATCCCAGAAATTTGACAATATAGACACGTCAGTGGTGGTAATATCCATTGTTGCTAGTATCATTAGTTGAATAAATCAGTTGTTTAATTCTTAAGTCCTTTATTCAGTAACACAAGTAACATTGGCGGAGCTGATTGTTGTTAACACGTCCCTAAATAATATTGGCAGCATACTGTTTTTAAATTATTAAAATACTAACATTATATGTGCCGGTATATTTATTGATCTCAGAAAAGCATTTGATAGTATATCCCATGAGATTCTACTAAAAAAACTAACAATATAGGTATAAAAGACAGTGCGATTAAATGGATTTTGAACTACTTACCTAAAAAATCGACCGCAAGACGTAAACATAAATCAGATTAATAGCGATAAAAAAATATTAGACTTTGGAATCCCGCTTGATTACTATTAATCGGACCTATCCTTTTTACCATATATGTTAGTGACTTTTTTTTTTAACCACTACATGACCAAATTACTTCATACGCCGATGATACGGTACTAATAATTAGCGATAAAACTTGGGAAAAAGTAAAATTTAAAGACACCGAAGACATAAATATTTTAAAGAATTTTTTCGACGTAAATTTACTATCACTAAATGGTGATAAAACATTTGTAATTCCATTTGCAATACACAAAAATGATGCCCCTAAAAACATTAACATAATCATCCATGATAATTTCAAAACACATAGTAAAAATTATTGTATCCAAAACTGCACATTATTAAAAACAACAAACACAATCAAATATTTAGGAGTTATTATCGATAAAAAATTGAAATGGAAGGAACAAATTTGTCATGTTGTAAAAAAAATTAGAAAATTGATTTATATATTTTTAAGAATCAGAAATTTTTTATGTGTAAAAAACTTATATCTAATATATTACGCTTTGGTTCAATCAACTTTACAATATGCTATCATTAGCTGGGGATTCGCACACAAAACTAATCTTTCCCCAATTGAAGTTGTGCCGAGGCTAATAATTAAAATCATATTAAAAAAACCTTCTGACTACCCAACGGTTCAATTATTTAAGGAATTCCAAGTACCTTCTTCAAAGATCTGTACAATAGAAATGCATTGATTCAAATTATTAAAGAAAAAGAAAAGTATCAGTTTATAACTGAAAACCGTACTAGACATAAATATATTTTTTCATGCCCAAAATTAAACACTTTCTTCGCACAAAATTATTATACTTATCAAGGAAGACTTATTTTCAACCGATTACCGGATGAAATAAGAAAAATTAATGATAATATCCAATTAATTAACACTGGTAAAAATATTTTAAAGATACTCTCAAAAAAAAAAAAAAAGTTTCCGACTAATCTAATCTCAAGAAAATCCGTTCTTCAAATAAGTTAAATTTTGTTTTGATTTTAACAACTAATTACAATAATTCTAGATACATTATCCAAATAGTAAAATAGTTTATTAGTAGATAAATACTTATAATTACATATCACCCAACTTACAACTTATTGTTTTTTACATTCACATTGCAATTTAAGAACTTATAATATAATATAGCATTAAAAATGTACACTACTTTTCCAGACACAAGCTAATGCTTCCATGGAAGAGTGGTATTAACATATTTGAACATGAACATGTACGCAAATTATTACATCATCTAAATGTACATTATATTTACTGTATTTACAAGTTTTTCTAATTTTCTGGTAATACCGGTTTACTTTAAGAGATAGATATTATATACGTTGTATTGAGTAACGCCACTTTTGATGGCAATTAAAAAAAAAAAAAAAAAACGACGGAATGGCCCCCGGATTATCGCCGTATCGGTTCGCGAAGTGAAATTTAATTTTACGCAATTGAAAATTAAAATGCATCATTTTCCGCCGCCCGTGATGTAAAAAGTTTCCTTTTATATTAAGGCGAATCTAAAGTTTTTTTCTAAAAATTATTCGTAATAAACATGGACACTAATCCCGAAAAATTACCAAATTATGCATTAGAAGAAAAGATAAAGTTTTTATGGTGGAGATGGCACAGAAATAATAATCAGTGCAGGTTAGTAATTCAAAATTTACAGGATAAATAAAAATAATACACAAATATATGCAATAGCTCCTTTGCGATGCTCCTTAAATATCAAAATTTGCAGCATTAAAGGATCTTTTACAAATTTCTTAAATAGTGGTAAACTTATATTAATTACGTCGATATTAGAGGTGAATTTGTTTCCAAGTGTGTAAATTCGAGGGATAGGTGCATGCAGGAGGTAGTTGGTTCCGGATTTATTGTAGCAGAAAAATATATTTTGCCTAGTTGCTCAATTAGGCACCTTAAAGTTGTTGAGATGCAAGAGTTCACAACAGTCAAATTTAGAGAGAATAATTTGAAAAAAAAAAGTTAAGTAATTTATTTTTCTTCTATTTTCTAGGGAATGCAATTTAAGCGTATTCAGTAAGAATGTATAGTAAATGTGTTGAATAGGTATGTGTAACTTGAAGTTAATTAACCATAAAAATGTATGCTGCTTTCATTCAATATTTCTTATATGGATTTGATAATACGGGGGCCACACTATGGAATTTTTTTCTGCAAGCTGCGTACTAGTGACTAATATACGATTTTTATAACTTTCGACGAATCGAAGTCTTTGATTGTTCCATGTATACAACTTCAATGTTTTGGCAAAATGTTCCCAGCAAAACCTAATATTCAAAGCTCATGTGAATTAAATTTCGTTTTAAAAAAATTTTATTTCAGGAATTTTCGTTTTGGCTTGAACCAATTACCGAACGCTACCACAGCAGGGTTATGGATCTAATAAATCCTGAGACTGTTTCCATCAAGACGGAACCAGGGTCCCAGGAAGAAGGCGGAGGTGTAATGCTGTATGCAGATATAGATTTCGACTTCCAAGATGTAAAGAAGGAATGTTTACAATACGCAGAGATTTCTCGGGCAGACAGTTAGTAATATAAAAATTAATATAATAAAAATATAGCATGTTTATTTTTGAGATATAATTGTAATATATTTTCCTGTAAAAATTTGTAATAGAGTTCCTGATTTCTTATGTTTGTACCCCTTTTTAATTGGGACAAGTAACACTTATTATTATTCAATAAAAATGCGTATATATTATTTGAACCTTTCCACTAAATTCTTCAAGAGCAAGTCCTTCTTGAGGCATCGGCCCTAGAAGCGGACTTCTGGGGTCACTCTTTGGTCTTATATTTATACCTTATATACCTTTAACTTTCTTATCCAAATCAACGCCTATATATGGAAATTAATGGTTTCTTTATGCTCTAAAATTTATATTTTTACAATGATATATCAATGATCAATGTACGTATTGTCATTTTGTTTTTGCAGGCAGCACTATTGTGGAGACAGTTGCCATAAAGGCAGATCTTGGATCCCGAGAAGAATATGAACCGAGTCTTCCTTTTATGGAAATTGACATAGATCTGTTAGATGTTAAAAAAGAATGCTTAGAACGCGTTGAAAGGATGAACCAGAGACCAGGTAAAACAGATTTTCATTGTAAGATTTAACATTAAATGGTACCTATTTTTTCAACTTATAGCGTATAATAAGTCTTAACGAGTCTTTTTTAATCCGTATTCTTTTAATATTTGTCGACAGATCTGAAGACGCATCCTGTGAATAAACGATTATCTTGTTCTCGCTGTAACTATTCTTCGTCTCATAAGAATGATTTTGAGAGTCACGTTCACACCCATACTGGAGTTAAATCCTTTACATGTTCCGAGTGCAACTATTCCTTGTCTCACAAGAGCAATCTGTCTAAGCACATGCTGACTCACAGTGGAGAAAAACCTTTTTCATGTTCCGAGTGCAACTATTCATGTTCTCAAAAGAGCAATCTGACTAGCCATATGCTAACTCACAGTGGAAAAAAACCTTTTTCATGTTCCGAGTGCAACTATTCATTTTCTCAAAAGGGCTATCTGACTAGCCATATGCTGACTCACAGTGGTAAAAAAACTTTTTCATGTTCCGAGTGCAACTATTCATGTAATCGAAAGAGCAGTCTTACCATCCACATGCTGACTCACAGTGGGGAAAAACCTTTTTCATGTTCCGTGTGCAACTATTCATGTTCTCGCAAGGGCAATCTGACTAGCCATATGCTAACTCACAGTGGAAAAAAACCTTTTTCATGTACTGAGTGCAACTATTCATGTTCTCACAAAGGCAGTCTGACTATCCACAAGCGGATTCACAGTGGAGAAAAACCTTTTTCTTGTTCCGAGTGCGACTATTCATGTTCTCACAAAGGCAGTCTGACTATCCACAAGCGGATTCACAGTGGAGAAAAACCTTTTTCTTGTTCCGAGTGCGACTATTCATGTTCTCGAAAGGGCTATTTGACTCGCCATATGCTGACTCATAGTGGAAAAAAACCTTTTTCATGTTCCGAGTGCAACTATTCATGTTCTCAAAAGGGCAATCTGACTAGCCATATGCTTACTCACAGTGGAAAAAAACCTTTTTCATGTTCCGAGTGCAACTATTCATGTTCTCACAAGAGCAGTCTGACTATCCACAAGCTGATTCACAGTGGAGAAAAACCCTTTTCTTGTTCCGAGTGCGACTATTCATGTTCTCGAAAGGGCTATTTGACTCGCCATATGCTGACTCATAGTGGAAAAAAACCTTTTTCGTGTTCCGAGTGCAACTATTCATGTTCTCAAAAGGGCAATCTGACTAGCCATATGCTTACTCACAGTGGAAAAAAACCTTTTTCATGTTCCGAGTGCAACTATTCATGTTCTCACAAGAGCAGTCTGACTATCCACAAGCTGATTCACAGTGGAGAAAAACCCTTTTCTTGTTCCGAGTGCGACTATTCATGTTCTCGAAAGAGCAGTCTTACCATCCACAAGATGACTCACAGTGGAGAAAAACCTTTTTCTTGTTCCGAGTGTGACTATTCGTGTTCTCGAAAGAGCAGTCTTACCATCCACATGCTGACTCACAGTGGAGAAAAACCTTTTTCATGTTCCGAGTGCAACTATTCATGTTTTCAAAAGAGCCAAATGACGAGCCACAAGCAGACACACAGTTGAAAAAACCTTTTACATGGTTGAAATGCACCTTTTCTCGTTGTAGAAAGGGCAATGTGACGATTTCCATATTGACTCACAGAGGGTAAAAAACTTCTCATTGTCCTAAGTGCAATTATTATTAAATATTACTAAAAAATGGCTCGACTCTAACTTATTAACTTTAAATATAGATCAAACAAAATTCATAACTTTCAGCATAAATTCGAGAGGCCAACCCTCCAATAACATCCACCTTAAAATACATTCCTGTCAATCAACCATTGATATATCAACACAAACCCCATGCGACTGTCCCCCAATTACACAAACGGAAAATATTAAATATCTTGGTATATACTTCGACCGTTATATAAAATGGGATAAACATATAGATTCGGTAATAGGAAAACTAAACAAGTTGATTTACTTTTTTAAAAACTTGAGAAATATTTTAAACATATGTGATATAAAAAATATATACCTCGCACTTGCACAATCCATAATGGAATACGGCATTATTGCCTGGGGCTGTGCCAGTAAAAAATACATTAATACACTGTTTAAAGCTCAGAAAACCCTAATAAAAGTAATACTTAAGTTACCAATACTAACACCCACATCAATCATATTCGAAAAATTCCCAGTGCTGAAAATTCAAAAATTACATTCAAAACAAATACTAACTTTCCTGTACAAGAACTTATCCACATTTAACATTTCACAAAACTCTCGCAATACTAGAACAAGACATGCTCTCCAACTACAAATACCAAAAACAAACACATCCTTTGGACAAAAACACTACAGATACCAGGCTATAAAACTATACAATTCTCTTCCTACACAATATAAAACAACTAATATTATTGAATACAAAAAAAACATAAGAAACTGGCTACAATCTTTCTAACTTTTAATTTATAATTTTTGTCGAATTGAAGTCGATTTTATATTTTGATTTTTATTGTTTCTCTTTTTTATATTAACTATGAACACTCTTTTGTTTTACTACTCACAATTTATAATTTATAATTTACTTCTGAAAAATGTCCTCCACAACACAGGTGAACTCCTAGTGTGGAGGACAATATATTATACCTTTGTAACATAAATGTACTAAGAATAAATAAATAAATAAAAATAAAATAATGAAATAATTTTACTTTGTATAAACCACTTATACAAAGTAAAATTATTTCATTATTCTATAATGGATAACCACAAAGTAATAGCTACATTCAAAAATATAAATTATTTATGTTCTCACAAGGCAGTCTGACCATCCACATGATGACTCACAGTTTGAAAAACCTTTTTCTAGTTCCGTGTTTAACTATTATTTTTCTCAAAAGAATCATCTGACTAGCCACGTGCTGGCTCACGGTGTGGAAAAACCTTTTCTTGTTCTGAGTGCAAATATTCATGTTCTCAAAAGAACAATCTGACGACCCACATGCTGACTCACAGTAAAAAAACCTTTTTCATGTTCAATATGCAACTATTTGCGTTCTCAAATAGGCAATCTGACAAGCCACGTGCTGACTCATATTTGAGAAAAACTTTTAAAGTTCCGAGTGCTGTCACTTACATAATTATTCCCTTCAGAAATAATTATGTTTTATCCTAAACACCTATCATTATTTCTTTTCGAAGTAATAAGCCTAGTTTACGTGCTGTTTACTTGTACAGTGATTAATTAGTAAATCGCCTTCCGTTTAATTAATAAGTTGACGACACTCTTCAGTCGATTTCCGGAGACACTTTTTTAATTAGAAATGTAATTAGAAATTAGACGATGTCATAAAATAGTGATTTTCCTATTTTAAAACTAGGATATTTTGTGCCGTGTGCCGATTACTCCGAGAACAATAAAGTTTCCTTTATTATTTGTGTGAAGTGATTTTACGCGAGATCGGTGCACTTGATAGTGATTCCCACATGGTGCTTGCTGGTGATTGAACAATGGTTAATTGCCGCCATCCACCTGGTTTCGTGTTTCAGGTCGATCCATGTTAAATAATGTATAGGCCATGGAACTATGATTGAAAAGAAGCGGCAATACTTTCGGAATATTATTACATTATAAACTTTCTACTATAATTTTTCCAATTTTCAACACGTTTATATAATTTGATGCATTTGTTCACACTAGACACCACAAATAACTATATTCCATTGCAACAGACAGCCGCTTAGTATGGTGATGTTCTGTACATATATATATATATATATATATATGAAAATGTTTTTATGTGTTACCATGTAATTTGTAAATAAAATAAAATAAAAAATCGACAGACTTGGAGTGAAAAATTTTGTGCTTTCTTTTCTGATGTAAGCTGGTGCTTGAGTTTTAAGAAAGGAGTCCTCGATATTGATCTAGGTAATAAAAAAACTGTATTCACAGTTTTACAGTTATAACAAAAACATATTAAAGTGATAGAAACAAACGCGGCTTGATTTATTTGCGTAGGCAAATAAATTTTATTTTAATAATTTCTGTTATATCAAATTTATTTATTTATAGATAATATACGTATTGTATACTAGCAGACCCGGCCACACGTTGCTGTGGGTAACGATACACAATGCCACGCCATTAACCAACCTTTATAACCATCGCCATCTGTTAAATCAAATCCACACCGCCCGTTTGCCAGCCCAATGCCCGCTGCTCGCTGCCGCTTGGCCAGATGTATTATATATTTCAACCAATTTACAGAAAACCTTGACAAATTATATATTTAAACTTTCCTCGTGAATCACTCTATCTATTAGACAGACGCGGCGAATGACTTTGTTTTATAATATGTAGAGAGATAGAGATATATTATACACATCACAAGAATCCCAACTGCTTCCGTCTGTAGCATGTATGTTGTGAGGCTGAAGGTAAGTTGGGAGGAGAAAGAAACGGAGAAGAGCAAGCTGGAGAGGTGCCCGGCTCTTCAGATGTAGTCAACAAACACGCCTTAATAAATTTTAAGCAACATTTCACTGAAACAATGGTTGGATGACAACTACCTTTCCCTAATCTCTGACAAAACCTATTTCATCACTTTAACATTATCAGACAAAATCCATCCAACAATAAATTCCAATATTACAATAGATAACTCATGTAATAATTATACGAACAACTATAATTCACCTAAATGCTCAAAAATCTCAATAAAAGGGAGAGCAGGTAGGATTCGTGCGGAAGGAGCATTCGTACAGTAGTCATATCTGCACTATTCTACATGTTGATACGTTATAGCCCATTCACACCATTCATTTATCGTTCATTTCGTGATTTCATTCCGCCTCTTTCCCTCGAAATGAACCGTGTGAACACGAAAGTGAATAGAGACAGTTCCGAATGAAGCATTCCAACAATGTTGGAATGCTTCCTTCGACCTTCGGCACTGTTCCCTCGCAACCGGAATTTAACATCACGTGACGCGAATGATGTGTGTGAACACTCAAGTGAACAGTCTTTCACTCGCAAATTAGTCGGCCGAAATGTTCTGGCGTGAGGACGAATAGCCGGAGCGGCTTAAACGTCAAAATGCTCCGTTTAGTTCGCTTTTCGAAATAACTCCTACACGTCTCATAGAAATCGTTGTTTCTCCCTTACTATCATAGTGAAAAATATGATCTAAACGGTATTGGAAAGAGAAAATAATGCTCTATATATTCAATATAACGATTAACCACAAACGAATACGAATGTACACTTCTATGGAACCAAAGTTTCTGATCGAATTTGAAAAAAAAATTATGAAACATTGTGAATTTTTTATGAATTATTTTTATATGAAACGACAAAAAAGTGAGGTGACAGAAACGTTTATAATTTATTTGTCTAACAAAATAAGTGTGTGTTTTATATCTTTTTTTGTTACCAGTAATTTTAGTTAGAATAAAAGCAAGTAGAGCCATTTTTTAAACTTTTAAAAGTTTACATTAAAAATTATTCTATTTAAAAAATTACGTGGTTATTTCTAATAATAAATTTTGAAAGCATATTTCATCACTTTTCCAAAACAGTTTTTAGTTTTTGAATACGTTAATAAATATTCCATTTATATGGATTTTATTGCAAGCCGAGGCCTATTTTGGAATAAAAATATTTTCATGGTGCAAAAATACTGGTAGATATCAGTTTTCAGGTTATTATTTAACCATATGTTCATTTTATGGTGCTGAAATTTATTTACTGTTTACAAGAATCGCCAATTTCTCGTAATTCAGTTCGACGTTACCGGAAATGTCAATTGAAATCGTAAATATTCCCGAACTTAGCCGTCAGCGCCGGACGAATTCCAATGCGGCCGCGACTACTCTCGACGACTTCGTAGCGAGAATGTCGAGTGAACTCTTCCTTCGAAGGAACCGTGTGAACACTCGGTGAATCGAGAATGGAACATTTCATCGAGTAAACCTTCATCCGAGTGAACCTTGTGACTTCAGCTGGCCGCGGCACTGCCATGGGCCAAGGTCAGCTTCGTTGGGACAAGTCGAAACGTGTTTTCGCACCGCATACGTAGTTTTACGATTCATCTTTGAAAATATTCATTCGTAATAAGTTTTGCTCAAATAATTAAACTAATTTATCATGCTTTTTGAATAAGTGTCTTAACGTAAACATTAATTTTGTGGAAACATTAAACATTATTTTGAATTTATATGTTGATTGTTTTGTTTGGGGTACCTTCGTACAGTTATGAGTGGGGAGGATTCGTACTACGTAATACCAAGGACGAAGAAACGGTTTACTTATCAGACGTGGTCTGTGTATTGCCGCCACCCAAATCTGCTTCTACAGCAGAACAGCTAATATATTATAGCTTATTTAGATTTAAAAAATATCTTACCATGTATAATGTGCAATAGTAGATCCGTTATGTGTCATTATGACACTTTACCCTGATGGTTAAATTTAATGTCGATTTTATGACTTAAATATGAACAAGTTGTTTATAAAACAATATATTCATAATTATTACTATGCTTATGGTTTATGCTGTTTCAATTTTAATCTCAATAAATGTTTAGTTTCATATAAATAGCTTTTTCAATGACTGTGTACGGAGGCTCCCCACTATGTACGAATGTACCCTACTCTATGTACGAAGCTACCCGTGCGTGGGGTGCTTTCGTACGATTTCCATTCTTAGGGAAATTTATCATAGCTTCGCCATGTTACTCCTTATCAACACTGAACTAGAATATTATTAAAGCCAGATATGTAGGTAATTCAGCAGTAGCGGATTTAGAAGGGGGGGGGGGCACGGGTGCACGTGCACCCCCCCCCCCCAGACGGTATTTTTATGTACTGTGGAGATTCCATCACAGTACATACTTAGAAGCTAAAACTGTCTTTATTAAACATTAATTTAATTTTTCGATTGTTTTGATGCTTTCATAAACCTTCCTATAGATACATACTTTAACTTGTAGAAATAAACTTGAAGTATGATATGACGTCCGCCCCTTGTGCCCCCCCCTTAAAAAATCCTAACAGTAATTGTTGATATTTTGCCCGTCCACCCCTTGTGCCCCCCTCAGGAAAAATGCTAACTGTAATTGTTGATTTTTTTGCCCCCCCCATCCTGTCCAGCAGATTTATTAGAATCTAATGCCTTTATACTATTTTCTTTTGCAGCCATTTCAATGAAACAATGGCATAAGTGATTCTTCAAGTATATCGTTTGGGATCTCTCTATCAGGAATAACCACGTCATACCATAGAGATATACGTCAATACGTCATACACACTTTCAAATGAATCTGCAAAAATATTGATTATGCCTTCGGTACTGGTAGCACATTTTGTTATTAAGATGCTCAGTATTTGGTAAACTACAATCATTCTTTCGCAGAGAATTCGTAAAATTCCACAATCTTTTTACGTTATGATGAATCCCTTTTTCTATTAAACTGTGGCTTCTTAAGTATGTAAGTAAAATTCGTATAATCCGTTAAAGTTTCTAGATTGCTTATATAATTTGTGCATTTATTTTTAATTGTAAATTGGTTCTTTTAATTATTTTGAAAATCATCTTAATATATAAAACAAAGTCGGGTTAGTTACACTATTTATAACTCGAGAACGGCTGTACCGATTTTGATGATCTTTGATTTCTTGGATTTGTCTCCGCTCCGGATAACAGAATAACTAATAAAACATCGCAATAATTCACGAAAAAGAAAGTAATGAAGAAAATTCATTTCTTCATTCATTTTGTATAGAACGAATTCTCACATTTCAAAAGAACTGCAGCAATATTGTGATAGGTATAATATTGAACTGCGCGTGAATTTCAAAAATTCGAAAACGTCAAATGTCAATGCGCTGATTGTTTTGCATTTGTTTTTAATCATACAATGCTGCCCTTCTTTCTTACACACTCAATGTCAATAGTCGAAAATGAGACAAATGGTGAACGTATGTCTGCACACCTCCAAAGGAAAAATACAATAATTATAATAAATCTCTGAAATGAAACGCATTTTTTTACGTAAGCTCCACACAGGAGGCCCTGAGGAAAATAATTTCTCTCAGGACCTACGGCATCTTAGGGGATGCTGTGTGGAGGATCTTTGGAATGGGGAAGTTAGAAAGTTCTGGGAAGGAAAAAGGTATGAGGGGTGGGTAGGAATCTGGGGGTCAGTGTGTCCGGGAGTGACGGACGTAAAAATCCATCTGTGGTACAAGGCAATGGGTCGAGAGAGTCCGGCTGGAAAGGTCAAAAAGCCTCCCTCAACCAGTCTCTCTCGATCCGGCCCGCCACGCAGCAGGTGGGCAGGCGCATCAACTGCCAAGACCCGGACATAAGTCACCTCATGAACCCGGGCACCCCTGCTAAATCACCAAACGTAGCGAACCACTTGGGGTGATCTATGGCAGAGGTGTTGGTAATTCAATAAATGGTTCCCGGGGTGGCGGCACCCGTATCGGCTTCCCGAATTCCTGTAAGTAATTGTAAAAGTAAGAAAATCACAAAAATATAAATCCGTACACAACGCCATCTCTGATACTGACAAAAACAAAACACGGACAGTTGCGCATTGATAATAATTGCTTCATTGCGTAAGTTTTAACTTAATAAAAAAACTGAATTTAATTCAACACCTATTGATTCTGAGGCGGTACGAAGTTCGTCGGGTCAACTAGTAAGGGATAAAGAGAAGCCTTGAAATTATTTTTAGGAACATAAAGTTTTTTCGAATTTGTGTTGAAAAGTGTGTTGAAGTTTTTAAGTTCTGCAAATTTCTAGACTCATTTGAAATAATAATGTCTAACGCTGGGTGATGTTGAAATTACAGTCCACTTTTGTCTTTGGGTTACTATAAAATACAATTGTAGATACATTTATAGTTATTATTATTTTAAAACAATATTTAGAAGCAATATCTGTACAAAAATACAAAAAAGGGCATTATTTTTTTTATAAGAAAACTAATTTGGTCTAGCAGACCTCACCTCAATACTTATGTAACTAAAACGGAACCTCGGTACTTAAAGGTTAACGCGGTTTTCGTTATGGTAAAAACATCAACTTTTGTAGGGTGCATAGTGGGTAGGGGGAGGGGGGGCACTTTGATACACAAAAATTCAATCTCTTTTCTGAGGACCATAAAGCATTATATTTAAATATTTGTTTTGATGTGTGCATTGGCTGATATGTCAGCTTATATTTTGGCTACGCAAAAACCGCAAAAACTGGCGACGTATAGAGATAAACTGATTTTAAGAAAAAATCATATTTGTATCATTCTGCCCCACCAGTGGGGCACTTTGATACATGGGGTGGGGCAGTTTGATAGGTATTTTAGATCCATATGAAATGCAAATTTAAACTGACTAAAAACCCAATATAAACTGTATTATTACTTAAAATTAAGAAATAAAACAATTTTATTGATTGAGATCGCAAAATACTTTTTATTAAGAGTGCACATTATCCATATACAGTCTCTTAAGTTACTTAAGGAATATAATCACAAAAAAACAAATAAAATTAAAAAAAAACAAATAAAAAATTAAACAAACATCAAAAATTTAACAAAAATAATCATAAAAACTCTCATATAAATTACAAAACAATCTACTGGATATTATATCGAGTTAAACCTACCGAAAATGAATAAAGCGACGATGTTCGAGATGTGCCTTTGGAGAAAGTTGGTTTTGGTAATTGCAAAACTACATCTCTAACATCCACACTTGCTTTGTCTTTCACAATTGGAAATATAAACTTAGAAGACCCTGCTTTTTTTCTGAGATATAATACTTCATATTCTGTCAAATTATACTTAAATACAACTTTGGCAACGTAGTGAATCACAGTTTTCTTCTTCTCAAACTTAATTAGCAGGAAATCTCCAATATGTATGTGTTCAGGATTAACTGGTTCTTCATTAATTACCTCTTCTTCCGATTCCGACGGCATTTCAATGTCTTCACTATCACTCGTCATCACGACTTCATCTTGACTAGAATCGGAATCTATTTCTGCAGGCAAAGAAGTCACTCTCTTTTTCTTTTTTGGCTCAGTTAATCCCAACAGATTTTTCGCTGTTTTCAATTCTTTTGCATGCTGTTTTGCTTTTTGTAATTCTCTTTTCCTGTTCTTTTCTTCTTTTAAGCTTTCTAATCTATTTTTTTCTGGTGTTTCAGTGTATATTCTTGATCGTCCCTTTTCTCTTCCTTTTCTTTTTAAGACACTGTCAGTAATCGCCTTTTTTGGATAAGGTCTAACTACTTCAGGAGTAAGAATAACCTTTGATGAAGAAACATGTAGAGGATCGTCAGCATCAGACACTGAAACTGGGTCGGCATCCAAAGTAGGAGTTTTATTTTGTTCTCTATCAACAACCTCATTATTTTGACTTGTTTCTAAGTCTACAAAATGTAAATCTTGTGTGTTGTGAGTGTTCTCATCTGTCAAATCGTGATAACCTGTGCTGAAAATGTCTATCGGTGCAAAGTCGTCGTCGCCAAATACCAGTTTATTAATTGGCCATATTCCAGGTTTGGAAAAACCACCTACGATATTCTTTGGTGTAAATGATTCCAAATATGCTAATTTTGACAGTTCAGCAATGTTGTATATGGTCAAAGTTTTTCCAACATTTTGAATGTGCCAGTCGTTGAAAGCTATCTTCAATTTGCCTTTGAAGGGTCCGAACACACTGACATCAAGCGGTTGCAATTTGTGTGACGTGTGTGGGGGAAGACTCAAATAAACAATACCGTTGTCACGACAGTAGTTAACAGCTTCTATTGAAATGTGAGATTCGTGGTTGTCACAAATGATTAGAATTGGGTTATCCTTATTGCTCGAAGTAAGGCGTTGAATGTGTTTCAAAACTCTTATAAACAATTCTGATGTCATCCAGCCGCTTCTGTTTGCCAACCCTAGACTTCCATCAGGAGCACCATTTAGGAAGTGATCTTTATAGTGAACTCTTGGAAAGACATAAACTGGAGGAAGAGAAGAACCAGTTGCAGTAATAATACCACAGAAAGTAACTAACTCTCCGCGTTCTGCAGAAACTATTTGTCCCACTTGTCTTTGTTTTCTTCCAGCAATAATTTTAGGAGTGGAAAGGACTGTGCTTATGCCTGTTTCGTCTAAGTTTATTATTCGATCGGGTGTAAAATTGTATTGTCTCATTATGCGTTCGTAATTATCATGAAATTGAGCTACAGCAGCTTTATTGAAAGCAAAGCTTCTTGCTGCGCTTGTGTTTTCTGGTTTTCGTAGACTCAATTCTGGGTTTCTCTTCCTGAAGCCAGCTGCCCAATCTTTTCCAGCGCATTTGTTTTCTTTCCAGGATTTTGGATAATTACACCCTGAGGATTCTGCGTACTCGTATGCCAAAGTCAAAAGCTGTTTCAATGTAAGGCCGTAGTGCATTTTACTGCAATTCAATAAATATTGAGTCAATGCCTTTTCTTGTTCGGTTGAAAAAACTTGTGCAACGGTATACTTGGAACCATAGATGTTTGATGAAGTAGCTGTAGCAGTGTGTGATGATAAAGCTGCAGTAGTAGTGTGTGCTGAAGATGATGCTATTTGTGCCATCTCCATAGATCGTGCTATTTGTGGTGAAGATGGACCTGCTTGTGATAAAGAAGATTCTGCTTGTAATGAAGAGGATGCTTCATTTGTAGATAATGTTCTGGTAGCTTCAAATGATTTTCTGGCTTTTTCTATGCGATGTTGTAGGGTTGCAGTTTTGATGCCATATTTGTCGGCTGCTTTGCGTATAGATAAAGTCTTTGACAATACTTCACGTATTGCATCTTCAATGTTTTCTTCATTGATATTTTTTCTATCAGTTTTGGGTTTGTACGTGCGCACCATTTTCTGAAAAAAGAAAAAAAAACAATAAAATAAACTATTATTTTTGACGGGGCACTTTAATACAATAAAGGGGCACTTTAATACAATACAGGGGCAGATTGATACGTATCATTGTACCCCGCACATTACCGTATCAAAGTGCCCCAAAGGACTTTTTCCACAAACAATTAATTTTATCAAATATATAATAATCTTGCAATCAAAAACATTTTAAAATACAATAATAACTATATTTACTTACCTTTAGTAACAAATAATAACAATAACAACTAAGAGTATCCTCCTGAGACACAATTACATTTCACGTATTTTTTTTGTAGGCAGCGGCGCACGCCACTTCCAACACGTTAGTGACCGTTGAGGCCCAACGGCAAACTGGCGGCGAGCGGTGTAACAACTGTCATTCTTGTGAATGTCCTTGAGCATTCTAGTGATGTGCCGGACTGTGCAGCGTTTATCGGTTTTGAGATATAGATACTGTACCAATGTGCCCCGTGAATCAAAGTGCCCCCCCTCCCCCTACAACCTACGTTCTACATGTACTTTTACAAACACGAACCATTTTAATGAAAAATGAAATCAATTAGTTTTAAGCACTTTTATCGGTGCTGTTTTGTGACCATAATGAATGTTTACGCTCCAAAATGGAGAAAAATATTGACATTGATTTTTGTGTTTGGTTACTTTTTATTACATATTATATTAAATTTTCTGATTAGACCTAAGTTTATTTCATAACAATATTACGAAACTTATTATTTATACAGTAAACGTCTAAAACTAACAATTCTTTTCGAAGTCGTACACAACGAATAGCAAATTTCGCTTAATAAACAGATAATCGAAATGAAAATTCCAAATGCCCACATAAGTAATGGTCCATAAAGCTTTATTGGATTTTGAGATGAATCTGATTTAACAATACCCTTCTCAAAATCTATATAGTTCTTGCCTGAAGTAGCGTAGGTACAAAGTTTCACTCCATTTTGCTTGTAGTCCATTTTGGTAGAATAAAGATATATAGTAATTAATAACGCCAACGTATGGTGTATTTTTACTAAATGGCCAGGCGTGAGCAGATGGGAAGTTTAAATCATTTGTTACTCGTACCTTAGTGAGATCTTCATTAGATATGATTTCAGGACATTCCTTATTTACTGCGTTCTGTACAAGGATTTGTTCCTCAATCAGGACCATGTCGGTGTAAAGGGCTTTTTGAAGTATTTTGCAAATGCTAAGGTTTCTGTGTGTTCGTATGGACATCTCTCGCAGTACTGGATCAGATGATTTTTTTAATGCCTCAACTGTGAGAGAACCGTCGAACTGAAAAAGGAGGATAATAAATTATTTAATTTAATTCTATGTATAAATATCGTGTAGAAAATAGAGTGATGATTAGTTATTACTAGGGCCCGGATTAATATGTAAATACATATTTTTAAGTTACACGATTTTCGGTCTCGTATGTGTTCTCTACCCGGATTATCATATATAGATTGTGAAAAACTAATTTTTATTTTCCATATTTTTCCATATTTTATGGTTATGTCCATATTTTACAAAAAATATCACAATCATCCATATTTTCGATTTTAATATCATAAAACATGAGTTAGTTCACAAAAATGTATATAATTTTACGTGTTTGCATGCTCGCCACCACACGGCCGCGAGAGGTGGCACAAGATTCTTCTCTTTTTAATGATTTGGCCAATATGAAAAGCAATTATTGCTTTTTATCTCACAAGATAAAAGCACTAGAAAATCCTTCAACATCGCTAAATGAAAACCTGAAGATTATTGACAAAATAGAAAAAAAGTTTCTGAAGCGGAAGGCCCTGTTGCTGAAATAGCTAAACAAAAACTAAAGTATATTTTAGACAAAAATAAAGGATTTGATTCCCTAAAAACAATTAATAAAGTTCTGAGCGGAAGCTTTGAGGGTAGTGCAGACGTGCCTTACACAATTTCGGAACTAGGCGTCTTTAAGTACGCTCCCATTACATCATGTGACGTGGAAAGATCTTTCAGCCAATATAAGGCTATATTTAGACCAAAACGACAAAGTTTTAATTTCGATAATTTAAAAAGCAAGTGATTGTGTACTGCAATCAATTTCATAAGACAGATTTAGAGGAAGATGAATAAAACTTCATTTTTCTATTTTAATTACCGGAACATTTCGCTATCTTTTTACATTTTTTTTTTAATGTAACTGTTACTGCATAGTAATTTTTCACAATAAACAATGTTTAATATGAAAGATATTCTTATTTTATACTCCATATTTTACATTTTTTAGTCAATATTATATGTAGGTACATATTTTGAATTTTTTAATACATATTTATCCGAGCCCTAGTTATAACACAATATTTCATTATACTCGTACGAAACTGCTGCTTCTGAAACCAAAAACTTTTCTGTTTTATAGTTATTGAAGTACTCACTTCGTGGAGGTAAACGGTAGCTCACCCATTTCATGCAGATTAGCCAAGTGTTCTGATGGGGGGTTCACCATGTGTGAAGTGAGCTTTCCTTTGTACACCGTGCATAGAATAATGGTACAAAGAAGCCAAGACCCTAAAAAGCATCTTCCGGGCATATTTGAGCAGGAACCTATTCCTTGTTCAATCAAAATACAGCCAACCATCTGGAAAAGTATACCGTCAAATAAATAAGAGGATAAATAAGAGCGCTGTTTAATATTTAGTCCACGAGAGAGTGCAGCCATCACAACTAATGACACGTGCTCCTTGTTTAATTCCAACGAAACTTTTTACTGGTTTCTTTCACCGAAGCTTTAGGTACTCTTACGAAGGTACTCGTGTATCATACAACGAGGGAGATTTTATCATGTGGATGGGTGTACAAGATGTGGAAGAGCTATTTCGGTTGGCTGAATACCAGACGGAGTTTGTCAGAACGGTATCGCAATATGATACACTTTAAAGAGGAATGCTCGCTTTTAAAGCATGCTTTATTGATCGCACCAGTTAGGTAGTGTTTTGGAGTAGTGAAACCAAAGTTGTCATATATTTAAAACATAATTATGTGTTGTATTTACCCAAAAAGACCGGAACAAAGCCAAATGATTGGTATAGCAGTATCTATCTGATACGTATAATAGACATGAAAGCAAAGACATGGTAGCTATGAGGGTACCCCAAGTCTGAACCTTGAATACCAAGGCTATCATGAACGCTGAAAACGTTAAGCATATTTAATTTAATATTTATAACAACAGTCTTATTAACACACAACAAATTCTGGTGAATAAACTACCTTCAGAGAGTACATTTGTTCTACTCATATAGATGACTCTCAATGGATCATCTCCAACTTTATCACTGAAGTCCAAAATCTTCAATCTTGCTTCCGAAGCGAATATTGATGCGATTGCGAAATCAACTTTTGATTCGTAAACGTCCAAGATCATATTTGTCCACTTACCTTTTTCTGTGTGCTTCTTCGGATTAACCATAGCGTACTTGAAATTAAGTCTTTTGCTCATTTCCCTCACCATGTTTGCCTCAACTCCCGTGAAATTTAAACACTCCGTGAAAACGTCATCACCAATATCGGTGTTAACTTCATTTATGCAACCCACATATATGGAGTTATGGGGAAAACCAACTCGAAGACCGTGGGAGTTAAAATCTTTGAAATTATACTCTATTTTCTTCAAATTTTTATTTATGAGATGAGACGATGTTGAAGAATTTTCGTCACGCAATTCGCTCTCATATCTCAAGGTCATTTTCTGCGATTCTTTCCCACAATAAAAACAGATTTCAAATAATTTCACTAACTCGTCGCTGTATTCTAAAACCAATACTAAATAAACGTTTTTGTTAAGTGTAGTATTTAGAAACATCGATGGATCCTCAAAATTGCTTTCACCATTTTTAAATTGATTCCTACATGACCCTATATTTTGTGTTTGGTTAACACAAATGTACAATATCATATGGTCATTTTTTATTATATCTGTATGACGATCAGTAAAGAAAAGGGGTTCTGGTAAAATAACAACATGTAAAATATTTCGAGATGGTTTAAAATCAGCCAAAGAATTGTTTTTTCTGTGTTCTTTCTCATAGCATTTCAAAAAGTAGACTATATTGAGAGCACTGTAGTGAAACTTATTTGTTCTTTGTATATTTGATAAATTTTTGTCATTCGAAATCGATTTTCTCAAACCTTTTTGGGCACAGATTGCATCGACCATGGTACTCGTTGATTTGTCATAGTGAAAAACAATATCATAAGCCAAAGTAATTTTTAGCGCTATTTCGCTGACCAATTTGACGGCTTCTTCAGTATTTGCATTATTATCATTACACAAGCCTGTTTATGATAATGTCGACGAGAGCAAATATTGGAAGGAGCATTCAGATAACGCCGTCATTAAAATTTGTTGAAAACACATTCTCACTATGATCCATTCCAGATCCTTGATACTTAGAATGGGCGAATCGCGTTTCATTATGATCTGATTTATTTTACGGTTTTGTTGAAACAATCGTTTCTTCTATACGTTAGTGTTGTGCACTGTTTGTTTATTCAGTGAATGCCATTTTTAATTAATTTCATTATACGTAAGTATTAGTCACTCCAAAAAATGCATTTTATCCAAGAACAAATCACACTTGCATCCGAATCCGAATGCTTTTTTATTAAACTTGCATTTTATGATTTTAGTTGCTCAATGGCTCTGTCGAATTCCCGTTTGGACATCCATTCTCGTAGAGCAACGACACTCTCTTATATATTTAAAAGTATAATCAAAAATAGATTATTGTCCAAGGTGCTTTTTATGATGATGAGTTGATAATGATTGTGAGGGTAAACTAAACAAATGATTTGTTTACCCGTTACCGGCGGCCAGGCGCGGATCCACCGTTGTGGGCACGGTGGGCATGCCCACAACCCTAATAGACGAATGACTTATAACGTCACACTTTCACGGTTTATTAAGATCGATGGGCTGATGATAATAAACGCTTTGCCTTAATAAAAAAATAAAAAAAGCATGAATCGTGCGTAATTCGGAACGCAGCAAAGAGCCATAGACGATATTCTGACACGTTTTGTGACATTTTTGAAAACATATTGTCTGTTTCTCTTTGGCAAATGAATAGATAATTGTTTTGGAAAGAAGAGATGACTATCTATCTATGATCGACTATGGCCGGGTCGCCAAGTGCATAGATCGTTTGTGCTGTCAAACTTAGGTAACCTGACCTATCTAAAAAAGTTTACTTTTTAAATTGCTCTGATTGTTTTTTCGACATAATATGTACCTATTGTAGCATCATGGTAAGTTATTCTTATGAAATTATTTCTATTTTACCGCTCTAATGCAAAGCCCTACGCTATGTATCATCATTTGTAACTAACTAACTAATCCTAAACCATCACCCATCACGCCGTTTCGCCGAAAGGGTACGCAGAGAGGACGGACCTCCTTGCATCATTTGTAACTTTGTTTAATAATAAAACAAAAAGTTACATATGATCATATGATGTAACAAAACATTTGTTGTATTGTTTTTTATTTATTTTTATTTGTGTGGTGTGGGTACCAAAACATTTGTTTTCTTGGGAGGTTTTGTAGCATATACTAATTGATAAGGGGGCGTTCAAGTATTACGTAACGCAATTTTGAAGATTTTTGACCCTCCATCCCACCATGTAACGTGCCGTGAATTTTTGCTGTACCTACCCCCCCCCCTCTACCTCCCTAAACGTTACGTAGCACCCAAGCAACTGTTTTTACTTAAATTCACAATTTATTTGCGCAAAGTACTGTAAAGTCGCTTATTCTTGTTTTTAACACGTTTGCGGTAATAAATAACACAAGAGATTTCTATTTCGCAATAGATGCTTATATTGGGTACATTTTTTAGATTTAAAATTATTTTCGTTATTTGTTTTTGGGGTGTTATGCCGTGTTTCGCTACCTCCTTCTTTAGCCAACGTTTCGGATAGCATTATTATCAGGGCAGATCCAGCAGATGTGTTAATTGTATTCCTGACATCCGTATAGCGAAATAGTGTTTATTTTATTAATTCATGTATAAACATTTTGAAATTATTATTATTGTATTCCTTCCGGATCTCCACAATTTGACATTGTCTTATCTTTAATATACCTACATGGATTTACAACACATTCTATTTTACATTAGATCCACTGAGGAGGCCCTGAGGAAAATAGTTTTTCTAAGGCTGCCGTGTGAAACAACGCTTTACTCCAATATGATTCATAAGCTGACTCGTAGTGGTGTGAAACCTTTTTCATGACCCGAATGCAATATACACGTTCTCAAAAAGAAGATTTTAAAATCCACAGTATGATTCGCAGAAGTGAAAAACCTTTTCATGCCCTGACTGAAACTATTCGTGTCCTCAAAATGGATATCTAAGAAGTTACTTGCTGACTCGTAGTGGAGAAAAACCATTTTCATGTTCCGACTGCAACTATTCATGCGCTACAAAACGGTATCTAAAAATTCACATGTGCTACAATGGGATGTCTAAAAAGTCATATATTTACCCACAGTAAAAAAAACCTACATCTGAAAATGTTTATAGTATGTTTACGTTTTTAAGGAATTTGGTCAATTTGAACACTGAAAAACTTCAAAAACAGAAATTCAAAATAGTTCATTAGGGCTTGCTGACAATAGTGTTGCTGGCTGACAAGAGTGTTGCTAAAATATGTTATACCTACTTATGGCCAGTTCTTTATGAAAAGTCTAGGTTTAGTTTATATATTGTACACCTATCTATGTGTAATATTATTACATTTTAGCAGTAAGCTTAGGGGCCGTTCAAGTAATACGTAACGCACTTGGGGGGGGGGAGGGGGGGTCTTGTGAAACGTTACGATGCGTTATTGGGGGGGGGGGGTTCGAACAACGCGTTACGAAACATGTTTTTCTTTATTTAAATAAAAAAACTAGGGAATTGAAATCTTCCAAGTAGGCAAACCTTTTCGTTTAGGGGCGTTCAAGTATTACGTAACGCAAATACAAGTTCTCAAAGGGGAGATTTAAAAATCCACAGTTTGATTTACAGAAGAGAAAAAACCTTTTTCATGTCCCGATTGCAACAATTTGAGTCCTCTAAAGGAATATCTAAGAAGTCACTCGCTGACTCATAGTGGAGAAAAACCTTTTTTTATGTTCCGACTGCAACTATTCATGTACTTCGAAGAGAAATCTAAAAATCACGAGTTAACCCTCAATGGAGAACACGAATATTTGCAGTCAGGACATGAAAAAGGTTTTTCTCCTCTGTGAATCATTCAGTGGATTTTTAACATATAAAAGGTTTTGTCACTTTGAATTAGCAAATGATTTCTAAGAAGTTCCTTTGTACAACATGAATAATTGCATTCGGGACATGAAAAAGGTTTTTGACCAGTATGGGTAAGCATGTGAATTTTTGGATACCGTTATGTAGCGCATGAATAGTCGCAGTAGGGACAAGAAAAAGGTTTTTCATCACGGTGAGTAGTTAGCAAGTGCCGTTTTAGTATTTTTTTTTTCAAGAAGTGGAATAGTTACACTCAGAACGGTTTTTCTCCACTGTGAATCGCGCTGTGCATTTTTAAATCTCCTTTTGAGAACTTGAATAACTGCACTTGGAAGAGGAAGATGGTTTTCTCTGCTGTAGGTAAATATGTGATTTTTTGGTGCCTCTATTTAGAATATGAATAGTCGCAGTAGAAACATGTAAGAGGTTATATATCACTGTAAGTCAGTATATGATTTCTAAGAAGTTCCTTTGTACAACATAAATAATTGCAGTCGGGACATGAAAAAGGTTTTTCATCCGTGTCAGTTAGCATGTGCCGAATAAGTTTTTTTTTCGAGAAGAAGAATAGTTGCAGTCAAGACATGAAATGGTAAACATGTGATTTTTGGATTTCCCTTCGTAGTACTTGAATATCGTAGTAGTAGTTTCCACTGTGGGTAAACATGTGATTTTTAGATTTCTCTTCGTAGTACTTGAATAGTTGCAGTCGGAACATGAAAAAGGTTTTTCCCCACTATGAGTCGAGTCAGCAAGTGACTTCTTAAATATCCCTTTTCAGAACACGAATAGTTGCAGTCAGAACATGAAAAAGGTTTTTCTCTTCTGTGAATCATACGGCGAATTTTTAAATTGTCCTTTTGAGAACTTGTATTACTTTATTCCGGACAGGAAAGGTTTTTGTCTGCTGTGCGTAAACATGTGATTTTTGGCGCCTCTTTGTAGAACATGAATAGTTACAATGGAAACATGTAAAAGGTTTTATGTCACTTGGAGTAAGCAAATTATTTCTAAGAAGTTCCTTCATACAACATGAATGATTGCAGTCGGGACATGTAAAAGGTTTTGGTCCGGTGTGGGTAAGCATGTAAAATTTTTGGATACCGTTGTGACATGAATAGTCGCAGTCAGGACAAGAAAAAGGTTTTTCGTCACTGTGAGTTAGCAAGTGCCGTTTTAGTTACTTTTTTCGAGAAGAGGAATAGTTGTAGTCAGTACATCAAAAAGGTCTTTCTCCGCTGTGGGTAAACATGTGATCTTTAGATTTCTCTTCGTAATACGTGAATAGTTGCAGTCAGAACACGAAAAAGGTATTTCTCCACTATGAGTCAGCGAGTGACTACTTAGATATCCATTTTGAGGACACGAATAGTTTCAGTCAGGGCATGAAAAGGTTTTTCACTTCTGCGAATCATACTGTGGATTTTTAAATCTTCCCCTTTGAGAACTTGTATAACTGCATTCGGAACATGAAAGAGGTTTTATTCCACTATGAGTCAGCTTGTGAATCATAGTGGAGTAAAGTGTTGCTTCACAGGGAAACAATAGGAAAATTACTTTCTTAGGGCCTCCTCAGTGCAGCTAATGTAAAAAAGTACGTGTTGTAAAACCATGTAGGTATATAATAGATCAGTGTTAAATTGTGGAAATCCGGAAGAAATACAATGCCGATAAAAATTATAATAATTTTCTTTTTTTTTAATAAATAAAAATTTGAATTAATAAATTGAACAATATACGGATGTATCGCGAGTTTTATCTATTTGTTTCCGTAAACGCGATTAAATCAAGAAAAAGGGTATTTAAGTGACATTTCAGTACGTTGCGCAACTTAATGGTGACTTTCAGGTAAAATTTGTCACTTGGGTGTTACGTAACGTTTTAGGGGGGGGGGGGGGGGTAAAGGAAAATGTTACGGCGCGTTACATGGGGGAGAGGGGGCGTCCAAAATCTTCAAAAATTGCGTTACGTAATACTTGAACGCCCCCTGACTTCCTCCAATGATTATGTCCATTCCTAAGGCCAAAGTCCTGTAAATAATCAATTTCAAAAGTCGTTCGTGAGTCATGATTGTTCATCAGCGAGTTCGATCCGACTTTTTCCAAATTCCGACTCGCAACCTCGCACTTGGCCGATTTTCAGATGGCTGTGCCCACAACCTTTTTCCAGGGTTGGATCCGCGCCTGTACTGGCCTTTCAGCTTCAGCATGGTGCCTCAACATTATGACATTTCAATACTGGCAATCAATGTTATTCAATTACATGCTTCATCAGTTCTAATACCATTAGGCTTGTGGGTAAGTGCGGAGGTTTACCGACCAGCCGTAAACGTTAAATATTATTTTTATAGCTTCGGACATTTTTGTATAGGTACCTATACGCCTATACCCACTTAAAAAGATATTTGAATGTTGAAAGAAAGAGGTGGGTTGAATTGATTGAAACGTAATGCCAGCACGGGCGGCCCTAGCTAAATTATTAGGTGGTGCGAAATCTCTTGGTGGCGCCCCCCCCCCCGCCCCTCCTGACAAAAAGTTATTTCTATGCAGTTATGCAACTTTAATTGAAGTACCTATTAGGTCAGATTTCATTTTTTAATTAGTCGTTTTGAATTTTACAAAACACAAAACGACTTAAAAAAATGCAATAAAAAGTATAATAATAATATCGTATTCTTCTACAACTTAATAATTTTGACTTTACTTGACTTTGACTTACTTTTTGTACTCATCAATATGTAGGTACGATTGTTATTTTTGAAGTCGGTGTCAGCCAAGGTAGATTTGTAACTACATATATAGTCATAGGTGAGATGTGCTTGTGTCGCACGCACGACTAGACGAGGCGAGAGGCGAGAGCGAGGCTACGTCGGGAGGGGAGCTGTCAAGTGAACATGCCGGGCCGGGTACCTTGGATGACACCGACTCCAAAAATAACAATCGTACCTACATATTGATGAGTAGAAAAAGTTTATTGATTATTAAGTTCTAGAAGAATACGAAATTATTTTTTAACTTTTTATTGCATTTTTTAAAGTTGTTTTTTTGTTTTGTTAAAATTTTTGTTTGTTTTTTGATTTTTAGTGAATCTGAAGAACTTTAATTAATTTGTCTAAATATGGGTAGACCTACTAAACGTGCTGCTCATATGAGACAGACATTACTTGACCATAACAAAGTTACGGTAGGCAGTAGCGTAGCTAGCATGGGTGGCACCCGGGGAGGAAAACGCGGTGTCACCCCCCCCCCCTCCCCCATTAAAGTTTACTTTGAGAAATTCAAAACGCAAATTTCGACTTCCTAAAATATAAAAACATTACTAGCTAAGAGTCAAATTTGTAAACAAAAATTTCTTAATCCTCAAAATTAAAACACATTTAAAAACACTAACAGAATAACAACTTTTTCGCTTTTTCACGTCAATCAATAGATAACAATTCACTTCACGAGTTTACGTCAATCACAATTAACGAACTAAATTGGAATGACACAAGGAATATTTCAAGGAAATCCCCGATCGAATTATGGAACGAAAATAAGGAAAAACATTTTTTCGGGAATCCCCGACCAGCCGAGCCATAGAGCTAAATAAAAGTCAGTGGTCACGAGTAAAATATTTTTTACGGCAATTTTGCACTTTCATAAGTTTTTACTCCAAGTTCGAGTGTCAGCACCCCCCCCCCCCCCTCGAGTGGCACCCGGGGCGATCCACCCCCCCCCCCACCCGCCGCTCCTTTCTACACCACTGACGGAAGGTGACTCAAAGATCCGGATAGCCTATAAAAGATTCGGCCGAGTATCGTTAATTTGGTCCTAAGAATTGACTAGTTCCGTTACTTTGTCATGGATCCCATAATCAGAACCTATCCGAACTCTCATCAAACTACCCTTGAAGTACATCCTTTCCAATAAAAAAAAGAATCATCAAAATCGGTTGGGGTGATATTGAGTATTGATATTGTTATTCGTCCATTTACTTAATGCAAATTTAAGACTTATATGGTTTTCTCATGGATGCCATTGTCAGAACTGAACCAAATTGAAATGGGACCACAAGTGAAGCACTAGCTTTCAAATAAAAAAAGAATCATCAATATCGGTTCACCCAGTCGAAAGTTCTGAGGTAACAAACATTAAAAAAATGTACTCGAATTGAGAACCTCCTCCTTTTTGAAGTCGTTTAAGTAATATATTATGTTTGATAACATTTATTTAATTAAATCTGCGAAATCAATAAAAACACTAGAACACAACTTTTTTTGCTTTTGCCCTTGCGAATTTTTTAATAAAATCAGAATAATTTAACCCTTGGGCAATATCATTCTCAATTGATAAAATTGCAAGATCTGATAGTCTTTCTTGACACATAGCCGAACGTAAGTACTTTAGATTGGATCGGAATATCTCTGCTTACTGTTCGGAGATATCCCGCATCTAAATGTCGCGGAACTCAATCAAATAAATAACACTTTGATATTTTTAGATGGGTAGATTTATTTACATAAAGTAACTTTAAAGGTTCACATGAGTTATTCGCGACAATAATTTTAACGCGAGCGAATTTAATAGCGAGTGCTGATGGGGAAGAAAGCCGGTGACAGAATGATCTCGAACGTTACGTCAAATCCGAGCTCACTTCTGTCATCTGCGCATTACGACTGCGCAGGCAGTGTTGTCAGTTTGAAAATAATAACAGGGCACAAAAATAATGTTCGCGGTGCCTACATACCTCCCCACCAGCATTTCATGCGATAAACAAACATATATGTAAAGAAAAACTTAAATTTAAACAAAAATTACATAATTAATTAAATTAATTAAATTAATAAATTTTTATAAGTCTCATAAGCTCCGGAAAGGGGAAACCACATCGTGCTAATACCAAAAAACTACGGAAAGGGGAAACCACATCGTGCTAATACAAAAATATATAACCTGTTGGCTAAGTTAAATTACTTCAAATCTATTAAAGATGAGTGACGTGTGTCTTCATTATAATCATACAACTAGGGATAAAAATTAATAAGTGAAAATTTTACACAACTTATAAGTCAAGAAAGAAAATACATAATGGGTATCACACTTCGTAGAGATATGGAAAGGGGGCAACCACGTCATATCTATATGAGGTGTGATATTCACTGCAGAATGGTATCATAAACTTCAGTACTTAAAATTAATAAAGTTCATTTTTTATGTATAGAACATCAGGAAACGTATATAAATATATAAAAATATTAAACGTATATAAAAATAAGGTGAACTATATTAAGAAATGTGTCTAGACATATGTCCCGTAGATCGTGGGATATCATAATGAAAAGTTGTAACCTATGCAGATCAAAATCTGTGTGTAACTAAAATTATATACATACATCATACATTAACTAGTATGGAATACTACACGCCATAGTTGGTATTATAATTAGGTCATGCATTTAAGTGCATCTAAAATTACATCATGCCTTTATTAGCATGGGAAAACGAATGCAATATAGCTTGTATTATTTTTAGATCATATTATTTATTTGCGTCTAACATTACATTTTGAAAAAAATTGAAAAGATTTTTCATGTTTTGACATTTTTATAAAAATAGATGAAAAAATTTTTTTTTTTTAATGCCTTAGCAGCTGTACATTTTTTGGTCTACGTCATACATTTATAAGTACGGAAAGAGTACAAAATTTACCTATAAATACATGATAACAATGTGCTTCACGTTTTGACAGGTGTGGGAAAGGTAAGCAGTCATCCCACACCTATCAAAATATGGTATTATAATAAGGAAATGGGGAAGGCAGTTCATTGTACCTTCTACACATATTTGAATTTTCATACTGAAAACGTATGGCAAAACTACATCATGTTTTCCCAGGTATTGTGGAATGATACATCACATACCTGCAAAAACATGGAAAACACTCATCACACTTTTGTAAGTGTATGGAAAAACACATCATGCACTTAAAAAAAGCGTGGAAAAAAAAACGAAACGACACATATTACATGGTATTTTGTTCTGTATAAATATACATGTTGACATCATGTTCTATGAACATGAGATTTTTCAAAAACAACCCTTCCTTAAGACAGGATTATTGAATATATCAATTATGTAAAAGAATAACATAGTTAAATAAACTTAGAGTTCCAACTTCCATCAAAAGTTGATGTTTCTAGTTATTTGTAGTTACAGTAATCTTTAAAAAAAAAAATACTAACAAAATTTATGTCAATAATGTGGATTTACTAAAGAAATATAGATCTATGAATCAAATTTGGAAGTATATAATGATTTTATATTAAATATTATTTTTTATAGGAAAACTATGCCTCTGTCTGCCTTTTCTCTAAACGGACTGGTATCTGTCCGTGAAGTGCACTTTTCGACCGGACCTTGTAGTAGTAATCTTGACTTGAGGAGGTTCTGCGACAGGTTCTTCGATAGTCAACTTCTCTTCGGAAGGAACGAAGGCTGGTTTCAAGCGATCACGCTTTGGTTTTCCGTTGATGATAATGACGTATGTCTTTTCGTTACGTTCTTCCACTTTGTAAGGTCCATCGTAAGGGAGTTGCAGCGATTTTCGTGCGGAATCAGTTCTCAGAAAAACGTGAGTAGAAGAAGGTAAATCCTTATGTATGAAAAACTTTCCTGAACCGTGATTACTGGCAGGAGTAGATTTTATATTTTCAAATCTTCTTTGTAGTCGACCGACGTAAGTGTCTGGCTCTTCGCGAGGCGTAGGAGTGAAGAAATCACATGGTAACCTCAGCGTTCTACCATAGGTAAGTTCAGCAGGCGAGCATTTTAAATCATCACGAACTGTTGACCTCAATCCAAGTAGTATAATAGGGAGAGTCTCCAACCAGTTCGGGTCGCCGTTAGCCATAAGTGCCGACTTGAGGGTTCTATGCCACCTTTCTATCATGCCATTAGCTTGAGGGTGGTAGGCGGTTGTCCGCGTATGCTTGATTCCGAATTTTTCTGTGAGTTTCTTGAAAAGACATGACTCAAACTGACGTCCCTGGTCTGTCGTAATAGTTTCGGGGACACCATGCCTCGAAATCCAGTGAGTTGTCAGTGCTGTGGCGACTGTGTCTGCTGACATATTCTTTAAGGGGACTGCTTCGGGCCAGCGAGTGAATCTGTCAATCATGGTGAGCAGATATTGATAATCACTACAAGCGGGCAGGGGTCCAACCAAGTCGATGTGGACGTTCCGGAAACGGTCTTCAGGCAGAACATACGTGGCTCTTGGCGCGACTGTATGTCTGGAGATTTTGGCCTTTTGACAATTTATGCAATGTTTGACAAAGAACTTTATATCCTTCGCCATGTTGGGCCAAACAAATCTCAATTTAATACTGTTGACAGTCCCATTAATGCCTGGATGACAAACATTATGCACATTTTCTATGACCTCTTTTCTCATATTAGATGGTACGAAGGGTCTTACATGACCGGTAGAGATATCACACCACAATGAAGAATTAGTTCCAGGAATCACCATTTGACGTAGAGAGAGAGAGGAGTCCTCAAGTGCCTTAGTAATTTCGTCGTCGTGACTCTGCTCTTGTCTCATTCTCTCATAGTCAATTGCAGAAGGGCTATTTATCTCTTCAATGCGAGAAAGAGTATCTGCAACTGTATTCTGGTGTCCGGAAATATGTTTGATGTTGGTGGTAAATTGAGATATATAATCTAGTTGTCTCTCTTGACGAGGAGAACTTGAGGCTCGTTTCTTGTTGAAAGCGAAAGTGATGGGCTTGTGGTCCGTGTAAATAGTAAAATTTCGACCTTCTAAGTTGCTCCTAAAATACTTTATTGCCTCGTAAACACCGGTTAATTCACGGTCAAACGTACTGTATTTACGCTGTGCCGGGGTAAATTTTCTTGAAAAAAATCCTAAAGGTTGCCAAGCTGTACCTTTATTTTGTTGCAATGATGCTCCCATAGCCAGGTCGGATGCGTCCACCATAACTGCTAATTCAGCGTTTGGGTCTGGATGTGCTAACAATGCGGCAGAAGCGAGATGTCGCTTGCATTGGTTAAAATCCTCCGTTAATTCCGGGGTCCAAGTAAGGATACGTTTGTCATTCTTTTTATATCCAGAAATGCAATCAAAAAGTGTTGTTTGGGCGCTGATAGTGTTGGGTAAAAATCTTCTATAATAATTGAGCATTCCCAAAAAACGTCTTAATCCTTTGGCTGTTTTGGGGAGAGGAAAATCGATAATAGTTTTCACTTTCTCTTTAATTGGAGTCATCCCTTCCGGTGAAATGGTATGACCTAGAAAATTAACAGTCGGGAGTCCAAATTGACATTTTTTAATGTTAATTACCAATCCATTATCTGCTAATCTTTTAAATAGAATATCCAAATGTTTTTTATGCTCCTCTTCATTGCTGGAGGCGATAAGGATATCATCAAGATAAACAAAGCAAAAATCCAGATCTCTGGTTACGGCATGCATGAAACGCTGGAAGCTTTGGGCAGCGTTGGATAATCCAAATTGCATAGTCGTAAATTCAAAAAGGCCAAATGGTGTTATAATAGCCGTTTTGGGTATATCTTCTGGTTCCATAGGGATCTGGTAGTATGCCCTCAGCATATCTATTGTTGTGAAGATTTTTGCTTTTGCGAGTTTATGGGAGAAGTCCTGGAGCTGCGGAATGGGATATTTGTCGGGAATCGTTTTGGCGTTGAGACGACGATAATCACCGCACGGTCGCCATTCCCCATTAGGCTTCTTCACCATGTGTAAAGGGCTCGCCCAGTTACTCTTGGACGGCCTGCAAATGCCTTGCTCCATAAGGTAATTAAACTCCTTTTTGGCTGCTTCTAACAATTTTGGTGCGAGTCTGCGAGCTCGTTCGGTTACGGGTGGACCCTTGGTCTCTATGCAGTGCGTCACTGTATGTTTCTTGCTATTTAGAGCTTGCATATTCGGTCGCGTCAGGCTTGGATATTTATTTAAAATCTCTCTGTATTTTTGTGATGAGGAAATACTGGAGATACCGGATGAGGGTCCATTGGAAGTTGCGCCTCGAATCCGTAAGCCTGTAGACTGGTCTGTAAGTGTACCCTTTTTTAGGTTGACCGACAAGTTAAAATGATGGAGAAAATCAGCACCAAGTATGGCTCTATTCACATCAGCCACTATGAAACGCCATTTCATTGTTCTCCGGAGGCCGAACTTAAGTTCAATCGTCCTTGTGCCGTAGGTTCGGATGGAATTCCCATTAGCTCCGTATAAAGTTGTGGGGCACTTGTCGGAAGTTATGTAATTCTTCGCTATTTTCGATGTCTTCGGGATCACAGAAATGCATGCGCCTGTGTCCACTAAAAACTTTTGGCTTGTTTCTTGGTCATAAAGGAAGAGACGACGAGTCTGAGTAGGAATTTCGCATGTCTCTACTGTGGAATTTCTCTTCGTTCTGAATGAGCACGGTTGGTAACATCTATGAGCCTTTTCGCCAAATCTTGCATGGAGTCTGCAAAACACGTTTGTTGAAGTGTTGTCTGATCTACTCCGAGATCTACTTGATGGTCTTCTAGGAGGATCCCTTGGCGACATAGGTTGCTCGTTCCGATTGCGGCGAGTGCGGAAGCGATTGCAGTATGTTGATGTATCATCATAATTATTATTTGCCGCAAGCGTAAGTTCTTTAACTTCTTGTCTGAGTAATGCCACCAGTTTAATCATTTCCAATACTGTTGGGTTGGAACTGGTCTTCGATTCATTTTTCGAATCTCCGGAGCCGCATTCCATTCGCTGGTAATTTTCCATTATGTGGATAGCTTCTTCGTCGGTGCAATTAAATAAATATGGACGAAGGCAAAATAGACAGTGTAATGGCAATAATCTGCGCTAACCTCTTTTTTTAAATTTTTAAAAATATTCAAATAAAAATAATTGGTGTTAAGATTTTTATCAAAACTAAGTGGGAAAATATAGCATCCACTATTGGCAAAATTGTAAATTCTTTTACAAATTAAAAACTATTCAAATCAAAATTTAAGATTAAATTTGGAAATCACTCTTTTTGTAAACTATAAAAGGCGAGGCAAAAATATATCAAAGAGGACTGTCAAAGTAATGATCAATGATTCATTATCAAGTGAAACCAATTTTAGATGAAAATAATTGAAATTCTCAATTGTATAATGCTATCCACACTTAGGTATGTCTTTTTCTTAAAGACAATTCAGGTAAGAAAAAAAATATTGAATATCCGACAAGTTCAATGATTATCAAAGCGATAAAAATATTTAAAAAAATTGAAATTCTCAATTGTATACTTTAAAAATAATAATCCACACTAATATCTTTTTTATAATTTTAAAATAATATTCAAATGAAAATAATTTGAATAGAAAATAAGTGGGAATAATTTAACATCCACTATTTATTGGTTGAATTGAATTGTAATACCAATTATCATAAAATGCGTTGAGAGTTTTGTTGTATAAATAACCTCGTTTTCGATGATAATCGGCAAGTGACCGGTCTTATTATTAACGTAAAACCAGGTTCAGAATTTTGCCTGCAAGACTTGTGTAGTGTACACGAGAAGTGACAAAATGAATTGTTATTTTTTTCACAAAATATGCGGAATTCGCAGAGAATGGAGGAATAGAAATACCATCTACTTCTACTATAATATTATTAAATCCCTACTTAAAATCTTAAATATGAACCCCCAAGCCAGTCCTAGCGAATAAAAAACTTCAACTGTCATGAATGTCTGTTCTTATTAAGTAATCATTTTTTCTTACAGTGAAAGATTTTTTTATTTACTTATTTATTTCTTTAATTCTTTCCACATATTCTGTCCATATTTCTGTTTTTTTGGTTGTAAGATCCTTTTTCATTCAATGTTTGTTTTAATATGTTTTTCCGAAAGCTTGAATTGATCTACTTTGTCCAATAATGAATTATCTTTGTCACAGAGAGGTTCTATAGTTTTAATCGTTTTGCCGCTTCTAGGTTCATTTTAGCAAAAATTTCTTCATCTATTTACCATAAGTTTTCGGACGTCATATGTACTTATACTAAAATATCAAAAAGAGAGAAAAGTTTGCCTGAATTGGAAAATGGGATCTAAGAAGACCTTAACCGTAACTTTTTTAGTTAAGGTTCTTAGATATATTATGTCACAAAAAGTGGGCAAGGGCATTTCTGTTGCACTTATGAATGTTGATGAAAAGAACCATTGTCCCCAACAAGTTTCAGAGATATTTTTAATAAGGTAAGCGCGATTTGCAAATCACTGGCTAAAACGGATGTCTACAGACCAATAGCGGTACTGTCGATACTTCCAATCATATTCGAAACAATTAATTGCGAAAAGCTGAACAAACAAATAAAATCGTTTCTTTGGGGCAATAAGTGCGGATTTTTAACAAAGAAGTCCACCGTCTCAAATCTTCTCGAACTCTCACAGAGAGTGGCATGAGGATTAGATGCACAAATCGATGTGATCTACACAGACTTCGCCAAGGCGTTCAACCAAGTCAATCACGATGTAGAAAAATACATAGAATAGGTTTTGACAAGCCACTTCTATTTTTTTTTTTCACTTGGGTATTAAAATTATTAATAGAAATGGGTCTCGAAATTATCGTTGTGGTTTTTAGTTACCTTGTACAGAGGCCTTCGTATAGTTCTTCACCACATGATTTTTACATTTTTTTTTAATTTCATCGCCGTTAGTGACATTTTTACGCAGATTTGCAAAAACAGAGGAATCACCATCCCCAATATAAGATAAATATTGCAAAACATGCAATTCTTGACTCGAAGGATTTAGCTTCGACAACTATGTCGGTTTCCATTGCGGTGGAAGCCCCGAGTAGTTTCGATAACAGTCGTGTTCTTTTGGAGTGATATTTTTTTATCATAATAATGACATATGGAACAGTATTTATTTCTTATACCCAAGTACCTATAGGCATTTTTTAGTCTCCTTTCCGATGATACACGCATGTAAAAAGTTAAAAGCAATCATTTCACGCAAATAAATAACTAGCGATAGGTTGATAAATAATATTATATATCGAGAAAAATTGTTCTCACCATTCCGGATGCAGCATTATAGTTATGGCCATACGACCTTTTGGACCAGTCTCCATCAACGTAAACTGTTATGAATGGAATCCTGTCTGCATTGACATTTCCCTTTTTTATAGCAATTTCCTTTTCCGTTTTTCCAGCTTCACGCATTTGTTCTGCGAGATGCCCCTCCCATAATTTGCCCAAATTTCTCTCTATTTTACTAGACATGTACCCGGACATTACTGGGATATCCATGGCACTAAGAATTTGAGCAGCTTGGGTGTAATAGCAGCCATTTGTAAGTGTACCCCACACAAAAGACTTAGGTATTGACAAGTTTTTCCGGTTCGGGTTCTGAGGTTTGCTTCCATATGGTGTTACACATATTACATTTGAAAAAGAAAATGAATGAAACCTAGTACGCAATTCTATGACCAATTCAATTTTAGAAAACGTGCATTTCAAGTAATGCTGTGACATAGTGAACGCCCACTTCAGGAAGAGAGACAGCAACTTTTCTGACAGCTAAACGAGTATGAGTTATTCTGAAAAGTGAACCAATCAGCCTGACAATAACCCTAACCAATTCATTGCTGATATTTTTCAAATATTAAAAAGTAGAATTTATACAGGAACAAGAAACTTATTTAAGCAAACTAGGTACATAGTTCTGCTTAGACTGATTTCATCTGTGTATTTTTCCCAGTCTACTGTTTTTTCATATTGCATGGTGGAGTATTTTGCTTCGTTTTTGATTTAGTTTAGGTACCTAATATTTTAATTAATATTTTATTACAACCTACCGCCGTAGAGTACACAAATAGTGAAATACGCTCCACATTAAAATTGCGGAAACAACAAGAATTTGCGTGTAAACACAAAATAAAGTTTGAAATAATTGAAATCGTTTGGTGTTTCCAGTGTTGAGTCAGTTAGATTTCTGAAATATAGTGTGTGCTGTGCAGTACTGTGATTTAAAGATATTAAAAAACACTTCAGAAATCGTAAACACATCAATCGCGCAGGCGCATAAATAAGTTTGTCAGCATTATCGCAATTGGTCGAAAGTGTCGTCATTTCACTCGCTATTGGCTCAAAGTGTCTTATTTTTGAAAGGTGCTCAACTGGTTGCGGGAAATAGGCGCTATTTTGAAAATCTTGGAATAATAAATTAAACATCTTCAAAACCTACTCAAACATGGATTTAAATGAAAACTCGCTAAACTATATGACCAAAGCTAAAGATCTGCTAAGTTCACTAATCAAAATTATTAATGACCCCGGTAACAAGTTTACGAAGGAGCAGATGGGTAAAATAACACCTATAACAACGGAACTGCTGGGAACTACAGGTTTGATGGCTGTACGTATGGGAATACTTGAAGGCGAATTGTCAGCCTTAAAAAGTGTAGCACTCACTCAGCCAACAGATGCTAACCCCACAAATCCTTCATCAAATATTTGTGATGTATTGACGGAAATTGAAGAGAGGAAGCTCCGTGCAAAAAATGTTATTCTTTTCAATGTTCCTGAGAGCACGTCTGATCTAACCTCAATAAATATTTTCGATGACGCGAATAAAGCTACCACGGCCCTGAAAAACATTGATACTTCCTTTAATGCTCATGATATTAAAATATACAGGTTGGGAACGAAGAAAGTCACGAATAAATGTAGACCAATCAAGTTAGAATTCAAAGAGGAACATTTTGTTAGGACAATTTTGATTAATAACAAAAAATTCAAAGATGGTATCATAGCCAGAAATGATCAGACCATCCAACATAGAAAACATCTGATGATGCTTCGGGACGAGCTGGAATCTAGAAAAAAAATGGTGAATCAAATTTAACAATAAAATATATAAATAACCTACCTAAAATCGTCAATGTTTTGCCAAAAAACTCCAACTAAATAAATTTAACATCTACTATCAGAACGTCAGAGGCATCAGAACGAAACTAAAGGAATTCAGAATAAGTGCCCCGACTCTCCCACACGATGTCATCATGTTAACGGAAACCTGGTTAACACCATCAATTTTCTCAGCGGAACTTGGATTGCACGATCACCACATCTACCGAGTAGACCGTAGTCCAAACACCAGCTCCAATACAAGAGGGGGTGGAGTCCTGATTGCTGTCCACAAACGTATTCCATCAAAAGTGCTTAAAAACAAAAATAGTGAGGTTGAACAAATATTCGTGTTGCTCGAAAACAAAAATGCTGGCAAGTTAATAATTAAATGTTTAAATTTACCGCCATCCTCCGATACACAGCTGTACACAAAACATATTGAGGACGTGGAATTTTTAAGGTTTAAATATCCCAGTGCCAAACTTGTCGTAGTGGGAGATTATAACTTGCCAAATATATCGTGGAACCATGATGACCCTGAATTGTCTGGTATTAATATATCAACTGCTAATCTTAGTGAGAGAGAGATTCTGGGTATGTCGAATTATTTATCAATCCCACAATTAAACACTGTCGCTAATATAAATAGTCGCATTCTTGATCTAGTTTTTTGCAGTGAGCCCACTGCTAATGTATGTAAATCTTTGGAAGAACTATTACCTGTAGACGTTTACTATCCTCCTCTGGACATAGTTATTCCCGTTGTTAACAACACTCATCTTAAAAATATCAAGTCATCTTATAACTTCCGTAAAGCAAATTTTCAAAAAATTTCTGATTGCTTAAATACAACAGACTGGTCCTTTCTGGAAAACGCAGATATAAACGATAATGTAAATAAATTCTATGACATTCTAAATGATGCTATTGCAAATTTTGTGCCCTTAAGACATAATAGAATTTCTCATTTTCCAAACTGGTTTAGTCCCAATTTGATCACTTTAACATATAGTAAGAAAATAGCTCATAAAAATTACAAGCGATCCAGACTGACGAGTGATTACAATAAATTTCAATTGTTAAGAAGGGAGTGCTGTAAAATCTCAAAATTGTGCTATAAAAATTACATTGACAAAATTGAAAGTGAAATTCGTGTAAACATAAAACAGTTTTGGAACTACACTAATTCTCAAAAAAATACTAACTTAGGTATTCCAACTTCTATGAATTTCAATGGAAAAATTGGGTGTAGTGATAAAAACATTGTAAATCTATTCGCCGATTATTTTAAGTCTGTGTATGAAGAGGATATACCTAGCAATGAAATTCCAAAATTCTCATCGAATCTTAGTCTGGATATATCTAAAGTACGCATAGAAATTAAATATATCAAAAACCATGTAAATTTGTTAGATGCTAGAAAAAATGCAGGACCTGATAATATTCCACCTGTGCTAATTAAAGAATGTTTAAACGGCTTAGTTGTTCCTCTTTTTCTAATTTTTAACCAGTCACTAGAGACAGGCAGTTTCCCTGATACATGGAAACACAGTTTTCTTACGCCCATTTTTAAAAAAGGGGACAAAACGGACGTAACAAATTATAGACCAATATGTATCCAATCATCGATACCCAAGCTTTTTGAAAAAATTGTCCTCCATAAAATATCCACAAGCATAAAAAAAATTATAACTCCCTTCCAACATGGCTTTTGTTCAAATAAATCTACACTGACCAATTTACTAATATACGAAAACTTCATATCTAAATCTTTAGCCAACAGGTGCCAGGTTGACTCAATATACACTGATTTTAGCAAGGCCTTTGACAAGGTGTGTCATAAAATACTAATCAATAAATTGGCGAAACTTGGAGTTTATGGTAGCTTATTAAATTGGTTTGTTAGTTATTTGTCCAAAAGAATTCTTAGTGTGAAAATAAATGGCACACAGTCTTACAAATTTATAGCAACAAGTGGAGTGCCGCAAGGCTCCCATTTAGGGCCCATTTTGTTTATTATACTTATAAATAATATTGTTGATATATTTACTGACATAAATGTGCTACTGTTTGCCGATGACATGAAACTATATAAAGAGATTAACCACATTAATGATTGTATTATACTTCAAACTAACTTGATATATCTTTTTGAATGGTGCTCTATCAACAAACTAGCATTAAATATAAATAAATGTCAGTTCATTCATTTTTCCAAAATAAATAATCCTATTATTTTTCAGTATTCTTTAAATGATGAAAATTTAAATTGTGTTAGTGAAATTATGGATCTAGGCATTATGTTCGACAGTAAACTCACCTTTGTATGTCATATTAATAATATTATCAACAAAGCCCTAAAGACTCTTGGATTTGTTTTGAGAGCTGCAAAAGATTTCAATGATTTAGATACATTTATTATGTTATATAAAACCCTTGTCAGATGCCAACTTGAATATAATTCTACGTTATGGTCTCCCTTTTACAACATTCATTCAGACAACATTGAAAAGATTCAACGGAAGTTTCTAAGGTTTATAAACTATAAGTTGCATATTCCTATACTAAACATTGATTACAATTATCTCCTGGATAAAACGTCTCTATTGAAACTTTCAGAAAGAAGAATAAGCACAGATTTAATACTATTACATAAAATACTTCATTACAAAATTGACTGTTCTGAATTAGTTCAATTTATCAATATCCATGTTCCCCAAAAATCATGTCGACATTTATTCACCTTCTACTTCAATAACACCAGGACACTAGCTTATCAAAATTCTCCGTTTCCGAGACTTCACAGTCTCGGAAATAAATATTCTAATCTAGGTGATATATTTCATCTTAAAACTATTCAGTATAAACGTTGTATATTCTATCACTTTTATTCTTCTAGGCACAAATAGATTTACATAATTTCTTCAATTTTTGTTTATATTGAATGTAAGACTTCTTATAATTTTTACATTATATGTATTTTTATTTTATTATTTGTTTTGTTGTTACATTGTTTTGTGTATTTTCTTTTCTCATTGTATTATATTTTCTTCATTGTTTGTTACTCAACTTATAAATTATAATGTAAAAGCCCATCAGGGCGTGTAATAAATAAATAAATAAATTTTGTTTTTTTATTCTGTTTATGATTTTGTCTTTCGCTTTTGTAATGCTCCCAGCTGGGCATGAAATTCCAAATAAATAAATAACGAATCATGAAACCATTATGAAATTAAGTAGAAAGTTAATTTGGCTTACGAGTCTGCAGTCCATCGCCAATTTGCCCCCTTTCCTGCTCGCCGTACGTCACTCTCCTTTCACCCTTTCGGCAGGTAGCTACAAGTTTTTCAGACCCCGCCTTGCATTCGTATAAGTAGGTAAATAACAGTGGCTTATTTAGGAACACAACTATTACGCAAATTAGGAGAAATTTATATTACGAGATTTATTCTTTAAAATAGACACTAAAACCAGTTATTTAATTTCTACATTCTGATGTCTGTGAACAATAAGTACAATCTCAAATAAATAAGTTGACTGTTTGTTGTATACCAGATGCAATAGACCACCCTGTGACCACTTACCGTGATGACCATTATCGGGCTCCTTGGTGAACGAGACTGTCTACACGAAAGTTTTCCGGGTACTGCACACTGCACATAATGTATAATGTCCATATTATACGAATAATTAGAAATGCTTCAGTCTTGATATCCCTTTAACTACACTACTTAAATTGGTTAACCATTATGTAATATAGATCTCATAAGTGTGAAGTGTAGAGGAGCTGTTCCGGGCAGCGTAAGAGAGAGAGACATTTTCAAGAGTGATCACCAACGTCGGGGGGACCTTATACGGTACCTACACAAAGAGGAAGAAGAAGATCTCAAAAAAGGAAAAGAGAAAAAAAAAATATATTAAAAATCTAATCAAAATTTCTGAAGAAATAATATACATAAGTACCTGTAACATTATAAATGATAAAAGAAAAACACAGTTAATTGCAAAGCAAATTTTATTGGCTTAATACATTACCTACATGTAAATAAGTAAATACCTATATGTAAATAAACTGAACCAAATAAAGATTCGTCGAAATTTAAAAGTTATATAAAAAGTAAAGTATCGATTCAAGACACAAACTAATAGAAAAAAATGCAGACTCAAAAAATCCATCACATTGACCAAGAATCAAACTGATGGTTTATTTGATAAAATAAGAATTACAAAAAATATACCAAAAGTGTCAATAATTCCGATCATATTTTTAAATCTTTATTAACAATACATAATTTTAATCCCACCTAGAAGGAATCAAAACAAAGGATGCTAAACCGAATTATCGTGATTCGGGTTATTCTCAGAAGGATTCGGAATAAAATTCTATTAAAAACTGATAAAAATTAAGAAATTGCATTCCATGCTTTAATCAAAATTTTAATTTAGTGTCAAAAGTTACAACTAAATCATTAATTTCAAAAACCGATTAGACATTTATGTCATTAATAACTGTGCAATTGAAGACAATCGGATATTTAATTTAGCAAGTGTTGATTTGCCGGTTATAAGACAATGCTGTTCAGGACACGTGCTGTAGGACTGTAGGTACTTAATTGTGCCAATTATTTTATCCAAAACAAGCTTCAAAGTAATGAAATGAATTTGTTTTAAATATAGCGCTCTTGAGGCGATTTTTCGCAAAAACAGCGCTATATAAGTTGTCCATTATTATTATTATTATTATTATTATTATTATTATTATTATTATATTATTATTTATTATTATTATACATTTAGTTCGAGGAATACATGTGACAAGTTTAAAATGGCAACGGGAAAAAATTATCACGTTTTTATGTATTTAAATAAACATTAAACAATATACATAGTATTGTTTGGTTTGGGCCGGAACCTCACTATTTCCTGGATGCAAAAAACGACCTTCGCGCCCTCGCGTTTTAACCGCCTCGGGATACACTTTCGCATCAGGCACTTTAAGCCAAACCTGTCACGCCAAAACGACCTTTCGGCTCCTCGAGATTCGTACACTTTGAGAGGTCAGTTTCGGTCAACGGGCAGCGTAACTAAAATCGTATGAGAATTTTTCAGCCATCGATCCTCAAGCCAAAGTGGACCTTGGCGTTCAGCATTTCGGAAGGCTTCACGGTTCAATCTCGTTCGAAGTCTTCGGCACGAGCTTTTGTTTTTTTTTTCTGGATCGGGAAACATTTTTAATTTTTATTTATATGTTTGCCAAAACTTTACGGGAGACATCTAGCGGTGCGGAATACAAGTATGGATTGTTCACATTAGAAAAAATCAAATGTCTATCGGATACGGTTGTAGTTCTATTTTTATCCGTTCGAATGGCGGGGTCGTCTGATTTCACACAAAAATGTCCAATTCACGAAAACGGAGGACTCAACATAACGACTTTCTTAATATAATGTTGCCAGGTGCTTGATTTTGGAATGGCTGATTTTGGAATGTAGTCTCATTGATTTTAAATACGGGTTCACAATGTCTCTTACTAAAATTCTTAATTTTATCAATAAATAATATGGATACGTTTAAATATAAAATACATTTCATATAAATTTAATTGGATACCTAAATTAACTGCTGTAAATATACCTACACTAACTAGAAAAAATAAATTATTGAAGTTGTGGTAGAATTTCTTTTACCTCATGTGAAATTGTTTGTTCTTTTTTTTCGACTCATTTATACTATCATGTTATTATTTGGAAATATATTTTAAATGGAGTTCTGCATAATAAGTTTGAAAACAGCAAAAAAAATGTGTAAAAAAAATATTTTTAGGGTGTGTTTGTTGTTAATTTTTCAAAAACATGTTTTTTTCATTCTATTTGCAGGTATATTGTAAAATGTTATGAATAATATAGCATCAAAGTTAATATATTTATGTTTCGTTGCTTTCTTATATTCTTAATTAAAAGTTTACGAAAAACTTCTTACTAAACATAAGATTATTTTACCTCTGAAATAGGTTTTTTTTAGAAACGGCAACACTCAACTTGGTGTTCAACAAAGTTCAAAATGACAACTATTTGTTTTCGTAAACAATATGGCGGGCTGTCGCTCATGGCTTTGTTCATTTATTGACATGACGGAATTAAATTGCTGACTGCAAATAGGTAGGATAATATATGAAATAATACTCCATTAATAATTTTATGCAACTTATAGACAGATTAGCTCGAAAATGAGCTAACACGTCAGACGTATGATATAACCTAAATCGTCATTTCTTACGGGAAAGATTTTGAAAATGATCTAAATCGTAATTTATTTACTTACAGGAAAGATTTTGAAAATGCCCCCAGAGATATTGGATATATATTTATTCCATAAATTAAGATGTTGGTATGATGAAAGTGAAAGTGACACTAAAACGCAAAGTGCGTAGATATTTAACGAAGCAAGCTTACAAAAAAAAGACTCAAAGGAATTCATTTTAAAAAGGTATTTATTTATTATTTTCTTTAAAAAATAGAGCAATCTACCAGATAATTATGTATTTCCTATTGTTTTAACCTTCAAAAGTGCCGCGGTCACCTCGCGGCCACCGGGTGACAAACGGCAATCCAGAAGATAATGACTTCGAAGGAAAATGACAAATGATCGGACGTCATACAAAGCATTTTGTAGAAAATAAACAACCATATTTTGGTTAGGTATTTTTCTAAAGTAAATACGCTGACATCCCTACAATAACTTTCTGAACTTTGTGGGTACAAACATTTTCATAATGACAAAATGAAGGGAAATGACAAACGCATCATACTAAGCAGATGTCATATTTATGTACAAAGCATTTTGACAATAGAGTGATCTATTCTAAAATAATAATAAAATTCTAAAGTAAATACGCTGACATCTTCCGTACAGACCCGCTCCATGTACCTACTGGTTACTTCCAGAAGCATTACCGTCTATAATTTTCAAATACATCTGTTAAAATTTTCATCTGTTATGTTCTGCTGTTTGAACAGTTAAACCGTCATGGTTGAATCCTGCATGTTTGAAACAATTGTAAATGGTACTTTGTGACATTTTAAGCACAAGATTCTTTCTAAAATTAGTTTTGAGTGACCGTTTATTCCTTGATCCATTGGCTGTAAGACTGATGTTGTATTGGACGCAAGGAAAGCAAGTGTTATATGCTTAAGCTGGGTCCACTCATGTTCTTTTGTCCGTTCCGTTCCGTACCTCCGTTCCGCATCAAAAACTCTGGACGCAAGTAAAAATAGCCCGTACCTCCGTAACGTCGCTGCGATCATCGGCATCGCGTGTTCATTCCATTCGACAGAGAGAACGACCTGCGCATGCCGCGATCGCGTCCAGACTGGCGCATACCCGTATCGTATCGCCTTTGAACGGGCAGAATAAACCGACTCCCGATGGATCGGGGCGTACCTTTACTCGTATCGTACCTCCGTAACACCGTACCGTTCCGAACGGGCGTCCAAACTAGCGTTCTTGATCGCGACGCTGATACGGAACGGAGGAACGGAACGGACAAAAGAACATGTGTGGACCCAGCTTTAACATCAACTGTGTTAGGAATCATGTCAATCACTATAAGCGAAGTCATTATATATCTGATTTTGTTATAAAGAATTTTATTTGAAAATCAAACTTCGTTGTGTAATTACTGAATTTAAATAATATTTATGTTTCAAGATACTACGATACGAAGCTGCACTGATATCGACTGGCTGTACCGACGCAATATTGATTATATCCCGTGGAGATTCTTCATTGCTGAGGATCGTGTGCTCTACTCCAATTTCCATGGTGGATAAGGCTCTTTCTTCCGGTCCCCGCAGTCCTGCGCTATGTGGAGAGCGAAGGACATCGACGTACCAGAGACGCCAGTGATACTTGGTCACTTCAGCGCTGCGGTGACCTTCCTCTGCCTTCTACTTTGTCAGTGACTATGAGTTTCTCCAAGTTGGAGTCCTCAGTTTGGCGATCAACGTGTCCAAAGTATTTTAAAGATACGTTACAGGCAGATAAATTTAAAAAAAATAGAAAAATCAAATATTGTTGATTATTTTGACCATTTAGATTGGTCATTTTAAGAGACTGCCTAGCGATTCCTTATTTTTTGTGAGATCGTTATTGGTTAACGGACGTAATCTCCTGTCAAATTTGTGTGATTTTTATGGCTGTTATTTGCGTTTTCTATATACAACGTACATTAAATGAGAAAATAATCATGCTTACTTGCCGGAATTCATGTTTAAATCGATCTAAACTAAAATATATGACTTAAAAATCACACAAATCTGGCAGGAGATTACGTCCGTTATCCAATAACGATCTCACAAAAAATACGGTATCGCTAGGCTGGTAACAATATAACTGATCAAGCACAAAAATTTTATTCATTCTTAAACACTTCGAAGGAACTTATTGTTTTTCTTTAACTTATGTTCCTATAATTAATTTTTAAGGCTTCTCATTATCCCATATGGTTTTCAAAAGAATTCATTTTCAATAAAAAACAAATGCATTAATTATATGCAATCTAGAAACTTTAACGATTGTACAAATTTTACTAACTGTCAGACGGATGAATCCATCCCTCCCACTGTGGTCCAAGGCTTAATAACATAATATTTTGTTATCAATGAATAAAATTTTATTATCAAATTTTATTCAGCGTACCCATAATTTAATGAAATACTAAAATTATGATAAATGTTTACTAAATAGTGAGTATTTTGAAATAAAAAGTAAGTAAATATTTACTGGTTATATTTATGAATAGTACAATAGAACAAAAGTGATTATGAAATTGGGAGACTGGTTGAGGGAGACCTTTGTTCTCTCCAGGACTCAACTCTTTGCCTTTCATCGCAGCGGGAAGGATGGATTCACACATCATTCCTGTAGTGTTGCCAACTCGGATTTTGAAAAAGGCGTAGGCCAGATTAGAAAATTATGTAGTATTAGTAAAATTTGTATATGAAAAGTTCATAGATCAACATACTTTTTTTTTCATGAAATGAAGAAGTTAGGGTAGGTGAAACTGAATAAAACATGTATTTTGTTTTACAATTTAATTAATCCATAAGCTGCTGAATTATTCTGCAGTATTATTTTGGCTGGTGTATTTTCCTGAATAAAAAACGTGTTTTTACTTACTCATTTCTGAGGAAACTCCTGAATGTCATAAGATATTACATTGTCAATGTTTACAAATACTTATACCAAAAGCTTTAGTAATTTCGTTTTTACACATAATTATTTACAAAAACGAAATAACATTAAAAACGACTATACATGCGATCCGCAGCTTACGGGTTAGAGAGATAGAACTCCCAGATGAAACGCTGTACTGACAGTATTTGAACCGTTCTTCGTACTTGCAATATTAGCGTATTAACCCCTTTTCATCTCTGGGATTGTAAATTATGGTTTAAGAATATAATACTCAATTTTCAGTCAAATTATATTTATTAAAATATTAATGAAGGCTCGCTGTTTGTTTTTTAGCCACTTTTTATGAAAAGTAAGCGTGTCATTAGAAAGTCTGTTTCTGACTTTAGTTTTTGTCAAATTGATCGCAGAAAACAGATGCTCGACATTCGCACTGCTTTGAGGCAAGTAAATAACTTTTGTAGTGTAATGTTGTCGTATAAGTGCTGTGTGTCTGATGGGTGGAACTCGGTAATGAAGAGAGTAGGTATAATCGGTACTGGTATTGGGGAGCTGCTGGTAGCAAAAGAGACATACTTCTTTATATAAACTGGACCAGTAAGGGAAACTGAAACTTCTTGAAATGGAAGATTTGTGTTTCTTGGAGTTCTCCATTCACGGTCCAACTTGGTAAGATTTGTTGGAAATAATCCTGAAAATAGTCAAGCACTTCCATCTGCAGGACTTCTTATGTGGCACGGACTCTAGCAGTATGAAACAGAATGTTTGTTGGAGTCCGCGCCACATAATTTGTCCCGCAGACAGGGGCGCCTCTGTCTTTAAATAAAGTAACTGAAAATATACTTATTCAGCCTGATGAGTTAAGTTATTTTTCCAATTTGTACAATTTAAAAGTAAATATGTAGATTCTGCGACTGAAGTTCGTAGGTGTACAGGAAAGGCCTAAAATACGTAGATCTAAAAAGTCATAGAGTTGGCAACGCTATCACTTCAGCTTTTCAATTGCTACCTGAACTGTAAACATACATTCATACGTAAAGTGAGAGAGTTGGTAAGTCTTCTTTGCAGCAGGAAATTATGCGTACAGGTATCAAATTACGCGTATCGACCTGCACAACCGGAATGGCGCAGTGAAAAACTGAGCTGGCATCTCCGCGGCCCCCTTTTGCGAGAGAAGGCCCGTACTGAACGCCTTGAACCGGGCGACCGAATCGGCCCGAGAGCAGGTATATGGAATTGAGCGGTCGACTTCCTGTGCCCTTTGTAGGCGTACACTCCTCGCCTTATCCACATTCAAACATCGTTTTTTCTTTGTATATTTAATTCAACAAGCGCTCCTCGCTTCATCCACATTCACCCGTCAAATATCCGATTGCTATGAAACCTTGGCGATTTGATGTGTGCATCCAGTTCTTTCTGTATAGAATAGTGAGCTCTGGCATTGTGAAATTATTGTAATATTTTCCTCAGAAGAAACTTCAACTGCAAATTAGATGTGCAAATATAATTATTACTATTAATTTTTCTTCAACAGTTCTCTGAAAGCACCATGGCTGACCGTGACACTGTATGCACTATGGACTATGGTATAATCTAATGGTATATGGTACAGAGGGTGACCAGCCAACTCAGAATGAAACCAACTCAGAACCACCTCAGAAAGGTCATAAAGAGTGATAATAAATAAAATATAAAAAATAGGTTAGGGTTAACGGCTATTTTAAAATTATATTTTTAATAGCATTTAATGACTTTTCAAAGAGTTCTTGAGTATTATACCATTATATACAGCGGGTACCCGGCTTGCGTTGCAATGCCACTTTAACCTCGGGTTCAATTAAACTGTAATGGTTTCATCCCAAGTCCCGGGAAAATACATTATAATGCCAGCGCCTGCACTATATAACATTATATACAGCTGGTATCCAACAAAAGTTAGTGAAGTTTTTCTTCAGTCGTGTGGTCTAAAGCACACTTTTTTAAAAGTTAATTTTCACGTTCTGTGTTAGTTCTTCTTCGATTGAGATAAAAGTTAGGGCATTTGATGTGCGCATCCCCTCGATTCTTTCTGTATAAAATAGTGAGCTTTGGCATCATGAAAAACACACTGCTAAACCGTTCATCCGATTGCGAGGAAACTTTGGGGACTTGATGTGCGCATCCCTTCGATTCATTCTGTATAAAATGGTGAGCTCGGGCATCTTGAAATTATGCATTACTAAACTGTTTAACCGATTGCGATGAAAATTTGATATTAAGCCGATTGATATTTAATTTAACACACACTCCTCCTTGCTTCATCCACGTTCGCACGTCAAATCGCATAGTGTTTTAACCCGTTAGTTGCTTTTGCAACGGGCCCAGCTATAATACCAGTAATGGCCAGTACCTACTTATGAGGGAACGTTGTTGTCGAATTAATTAAGAAAAAAAGATGGTTCAATTTTTTTTTTCAAATGGTGTAGGTACTCTAAAATTGTACGGAAATTAATTGTTTTATACATTATTAACTAAATTTTAATGATAATTCGGCACAAGAGTCCCAACTACTGAAGTCAGCGAAACTATGGCATCCCCTGTTGGGGTATGTTGTGAGGCTAAAGGTAGTGGGGATGGGAAGGAGATGGAGACGAGGAAGGTGGGGAAGTACCTGGCTATTCAGATCTGGTCACCAAAAACGGCAAAAGCCATTTCAAGCAACGTTATGAAAATGAATAAATTTAAATATCTTAAGATGGTCAATTTTTTGCCAAATTATGCAGGTAAAAGCACACTTTTTTTAAAGTTAATTTTCACGTTCTGTGTTAGTTCTTCGATTGCGATGAAACTTTGATTCTTTATGTATAAAATGGTGACCTATGGCAGAGGTGTTGGTTATCCAATAAAGGTTCCTGGGGCGGCGGTTCCCATTCCCGCCTCCCAAATTGAACCTCAGATCTGGTAAGTAAACACGGCCAAAGCCATTTCAAACAAAGTTTCGATTCTGAATGGTGGTTTTACACTAGAACTTATACTTTATAAGTTAATTAGTGTTAATGAGAAATAACACAAACTAATCGATCAAAAATTATTTGCACACATCGAGTTTAACCAATTTCAAAATACAAAAAAATTTTAAATCCAAAAAATTTAAAATTTCATAAAATTTTACAATTCAAAAAATTTTAAATTTCATAAAATTTTCAATTCCAAAAAATTTTAAAATACAAAAAATTTTAAAATCTAAAAAATTTCAATTTTAAATCCAAAAAATTTTAAAGTTTAAAATTTTAAAATCCAAAAAATTTTAAAATCCAAAAAATTTTAAAATCCAAAAAATTTTAAAATCCAAAAAAATTTAAATCCAAAAAATTTAAAAATCGAAAAAAATTTAAAAAATCCAAAAAATTTTTAAATCCAAAAAATTCTAAAATCCAAAAAATTTGAAATCAATAAAATTTAAAAATCGAAAAAAATTTAAAAATCCAAAAAATTTCAAAATCCCAAAAATTTTAAAATAAAAAAATTTTAAAATCCAAAAAATTTCAAATTCGAAAAAAAAATTTTAAAATCCAAAAAATTTTAAAATCCAAAAAATTTCAAAATCGATAAATATTTTAATTTCCAAAAAATTTCAAAATCCAAAACATTTTAAAATCCGAAAAAATTTAAGATCCATAAAATTTCAATATTATAAAAATTCCAAAAAAATTTTATTAAAAAAATTACTTTTAGGCCCTTACTGAACTCTTTGAACCAGTTGGCCGAAGTGGCCCTATAGTAGGTGTACCAAATTGAGCAGTCTACTGCCTGTGCCCTCTATGTGCCCTAATGTGAAGAATTTCGACCAATCAACACCTTACCAAAATATGAGCAGATTCTTGAAGTGATAATAAAAGAACAAATTTTACAATACCTAGATAAACACAATATTCTATGCCAAGAGCAATCAGGATTCAGATCTAATAACTCGTGTGAAACAGCATTAAACGTAATTGTCGAAGAATGGAAGGAAGGAATGAATAGTAGTTCATTCAAAGGGCATTCGAAACTATAGATCGAGAAATCTTAATAAGAAAACTTAAAGAAATTGGTTTCTCATCTATAGCCATTAAATTAATAGAAGAGTATTTGAAAGACAGAAAACAGGTAACAAAAATAAATAATCAATTCTCAAAACCAATGGAAAATAAATTAGGAGTACCGCAGGGATCGGTCCTTGGACCCTTATTGTTCATACTCTATATTAATGACATGGTGAAAATATTTTCAAAATGCAAAGTACGACTTTTTGCCGATGATACACTTATATACTTAATTGGAGATAACTATGAAGAACTAATAAATATTTTAAATAATGAACTAGATGATGTATCAAGATGGCTAAAAATAAATAAGCTTAAATTAAATAAAAAAAAAAACAAAATGTATGGTGATTGGATATAAGAAGACATCCAGTGAAAGCAAAATTAAAATTGATGGTGAAATTATTGAAAATGTTTCTGAAATGAAATACTTAGGAGTCATATTAGATTCCAAACTAAACTTCAATAGACATGCCGAATATACCCACAAGAAAATTGGCAAAAAGATATCTTTTTTGGGAAGAATTCGGTCTAAAATTTCCAGAAAAACCGCCATCACCATTTACAATTCAATTATTGCTCCACACTTCAACTACTGTTCAAGTATCCTTTTCCTTTGTAATGAAAGAGAACAGAATAAATTTCAAATTCTCCAAAACAGAGCAATGCGAATAATACTCCGAAGAAATAGATTTTCAAAAATAATTAAAATGTTAAAGGAACTTAATTGGTTAACAGTGAAACAAATACTGACCTTGAACACGTTGATATTTATTCACAAAATATTAAACAACATGTTACCAAAATACTTCACAAATAAAATCGTATACAATAAGGACATTCACAGACATTACACAAGGACTTGCAAGGAAATAAGATTAAACAAAAAGGACAAAACGAATACGCAAAACAGTCTGCTGTACAAAGGTTATATAACACACTACCAGAAACTCTTAAGTCCTCACCAATTGAAAAGTTCAAGATGGATTGTAGGAGCTACATAAAACAAAAACAAAAAATTTTGTGATTTCAAAAAATTTTGTCAATTTAAAATATTATAATTAAAAAAAAAACTGCAATATGAAATATTATAATCAATTAGAAATTTGTAAACTTAAATGTACAAATTACTAAAATAAAATTCAAATAAAAAAAAAAAAAAAAAAAAACACACACCTCGCTTCGTCTACATTCAAACATCGTTTTTTTTTCTTTGAACACACACTCCTCGCATCATCCACGTTCACACGTCAAATCGCATAGTGTTTTAACCCGTTAGTTGCTTCTGCAAAGGGCAAAACCTGGTATATAGTAATGTTAAACAAAATTTAAATAATATACTAGGTTTATATAAGACCTTACATTAAACAATGTGATGTATATAGATATACGATACGAATATCTATTGCAACCAAAAATAATGTAGAAAAGCAATGTACATAATATGTAAAAGTAACAGAACATTATATTTATGCAAAATAAAAACTTTTAAATAAAGATGACTTAACACTCCACACAAATAATGGAAGAAAACTATTTTGTTCTTCGAGTAAAAAACTGGTACATGGCAAAAAAAAATCCATATAGAAAAAGGATTCCTAGTTTTAAAATAGGAATATCACTATTTAATGTCATTCACAGCTCAAAAGGCGGAAAATGTAAAAAAAAAAAAAAAAAAGAAAAAAAGAGTCTCCGGATATCGAACCAAGAGTATTGTCAACTTACAAATTAAACGCAATGCGATTAATGAATGGCCAGGTAAACAGCTAAATCGGCTTATTCATTAGAAAAGAAATAATGATACGTTTTGAGGTTACAAAAATCATTACTTTTGAAGGGAAAAATTATTTTGGTGACAGCATCGGAAATGCAAAAAGTTTTTTTCAACTATGAGTTCTTCAAACGTATGGTGGGGGATCAGAGGGGGACATATAGGTCTGCGAGCCAGTCTAGGGCCTCAGGCGTTGCCCTGTGGACCTCACCAATCCCGCCGGGGAATGAATGGAGCGGGCATTCGTTCACCACACGTTCGGTGGTCTGCTTTGATTACGTGACCACAACGGCTATGGAAGCACCTTATCCTATTGATAGCAGTCCAGAGTTTGCGAAGCAATGAGAACCCAGGCTGTCTCGCAGTGGGGTCTTTAACGAGAAGGGCGTTTTTGACGTTCGCCGATTGCCACTCATGCTTCCACCTATCTTCTGGGGTGAGAGGTGTTCGAAGGAGTCTTTCTCCTTCCATCCAGAAGGGTTTTCGATATTTTAAGCGGCATGGCGGGTGAAAAACGACATCATCGTGCAAAGGTATTGCGCTCGTTTGCAGCACCTTCTAGTATTCTCTCAGTGTTGCAATCTCTCGCCTGATATTTGGCGGAGTTATGTTTGAAAGTACAGGGATCCAAGGAAGAGGAGTCGATTTTAAGGTTCCGCTGATGGTTCGCATTGTGGCATTAAGCTGAACGTCGAACATAGAAGTGTGGGCGCTTCTACCCCATACTGGAGCGCAGTATTTAGCTGCTGAGAAAACCAGAGCACAACTGTGAGTCAATACGTGGCTTGTCAGATTGCCCATTCGAGAACGTAAATAGTTGCACATGGAACATGACAAAGGTTTTTGTTCAACTGTGAGTCACCATGTGGATGGTCAGACTACCCTTGTGAGAACATGGTAGTTTATTCCACTCAGGACATGAAGAAGGTTTTTACCATATGTGAGTCAATATGTGAATCGTCACATTGCCCTTTCGAGAACGAGAAAAGTTGCACAACAAACATGTAAAAGATTTTTTCAAATTTGTGTCTGCTTGTGGCTCGGCAGATGGCCCTTTTGAGAACATGCACTCGGCACAAGGAAAAGGTTTCCCCAGTGTGAGTCAGCATTTAAATTATAAGATAACATTTACATTATTATAGTCATTTAGAGCACATGAATAGTTGCACCCGAGACAAGAAAAGGTTTATCTTCACTGTGAGTTCGCTCGTGGATAATCAAACTGCCCTTTGGACAACATGAAAAGTTGCACTCAGAACAAGAAAAAAGGTTTTTCTCCACTGCAACGTGAGTAAGCTAGTGCTTCGTCAGAGTGCCCCTTTGAGAACAAGAATAGTTACACTCGGAATAAGAAAAAGGCTTTGTTCCACTGTGATTCAGCATGTGGATCTTTAGACTGTCCTTTCGAGAACATTAATAGTTGCACTCGGAACATGAAAAAGGTTTTTCTCTACTGTGAGTCAGCATGTGGCTGGTCAGATTGCTCTTTTGCGAACATGAATAGTTGCACACGGAACAAGAAAAAGGTTTTTCTCCACTGTGAGTCAGCATGTGGATCTTAAGACCGCCCTTTTGAGAACAAGAATAGTTGCACTCGGAACACGAAAAAGGATTTTCTTTACTGTGAGTCAGCATGTGCTTCGTCAGAGTGCCCTTTTGAGAACATGAATAGTTGCACTCGGAACAAACAAAAGGTTTTTATCCACTGTGAGTCAGCTTGTGCTTCGTCAGAGTGCCCTTTTGAGAACACGAATAGTTACACTCGGAACAAGAAAAAGATTTTTTTCTACTGTGATTCAGCATGTGGATCTTTAGACTGTCCTTTCGAGAACATGAATAGTTGCACTCGGAACATGAAAAAGGTTTTTCTCTACTGTGAGTCAGCATGTGGCTGGTCAGATTGCTATTTTGCGAACATGAATAGTTGCACTCGGAACAAACAAAAGGTTTTTATCCACTGTGAGTCAGCTTGTGCTTCGTCAGAGTGCCCTTTTGAGAACACGAATAGTTACACTCGGAACAAGAAAAAGATTTTTTTCTACTGTGATTCAGCATGTGGATCTTTAGACTGTCCTTTCGAGAACATGAATAGTTGCACTCGGAACATGAAAAAGGTTTTTCTCTACTGTGAGTCAGCATGTGGCTGGTCAGATTGCTATTTTGCGAACATGAATAGTTGCACACGGAACAAGAAAAAGGTTTGTCTCCACTGTGAGTCAGTTGGTGGATGTTAAGATTGCCCTTTCGAGAACATGAATAGTTGCACTCGGAACACGAAAAAAGTTTTTCTTTACTGTGAGTCAGCAGGTGGCTAGTCAGATTGCTCTTATGAGAACATGAATAGTTGCACTCGGAACACGAAAAAGGTTTTTCTCTACTATGAGTCAGCATATGGCTAGTCAGATAGCTCTTACGAGAACATGAATAGTTGCACTCGGAACACGAAAAAGGTTTTTCTGCACTGTGTGTCAGCATGTGATTCGTCAGATAACTCTTTTGAGAACATGAATAGTTGCACTCAGAACATGAAAAAGGTTTTTCTCCACTGTGAGTCAGGTTGTGGATCTTTAGACTGCCCTTTTGAGAACATGAATATTTGCACTCGGAACAAGAAAAAGGCTTTTCTCCACTATGAGTCAGCTTGTGCCTCTTGAATTTGCTCTTATAAGAACATGAATAGTTGCACTCGGAACACGAAAAATGTTTTTCTCTACAGTGAGTCAGCTTGTGGCTAGTCAGATTGCTCTTTTGAAAATATGCATAGTTGCACACGGAACCCGAAAAAGGTTTTTCTCCACTGTGAGTCAGCTTGTGGATCTTCAGACCGCCCTTTCTAGAACATAAATAGTTGCACTCGGAACAAGAAAAAGGTTTTATTCTACATTGAGTCTGCTTGTGGACCGTTAAACTGCCCTTGTGAGAACATGAATAGTTACACTCAGAACATGCAAAAGATTTATCTCCAGTATGGATGCGAAGGTGACTCACAAAATTATTCTTATGAGAGCAGGCGTAGTTACAATGAAGACAAGAAAATCGTATATCCACAGGATGCCTCTGCAGATCTGTCAACAAATTTGAAAAAAATACTGATAAACAAGACTTATAACCCTATTATTGCACTAAGTGGAAAAATGGATACCGCTTATTACAATGTTCAATATTAATCAATAACAATCGGTTTTACCTGCTGTTTGGTTCATTCCTTCAACGCGTTCTAAGCATTCTGTTTTAACATCCGGCAGATCTATGTCCATTTCCATACAAGGAAGACTTCCTTCATCTTCTTCTCGGGGTCCAAGATCCGCCTTGATGAAAACTGTCTTCACATTATTGCTGCCTGCAAAAATAAACGACAATACGTACATCGATCACTTTTATACATATATACTTTTTTTAACAAAAAAAAAACTTAATTTGAAAGATAAAAGATACCCATCATTTGCCATCTAGAAGCGGGGATTTGGATAAGAAACTTTAAGGTCAATATTAGAAAAGAGAATGACCCCAGATAGCCGCTTCAGGGGCCTATGCTTCAAGTATGACCATTCTCTTGAAGAAGTCAATGGAAATGTTTTTACTTTCATCTATGTTTAGGCATATTAAGTTTATAACAATAAGTGTTTCTTAGAACAAATAAAAAAATAATAAACTTGAGGAATCGGGAATTTACTGCAAAGGAATACAATGAAGTAAGTATTGCCAATTTAATATGATACATTTGTAATATATTCAATGCAACTAACCAGCTGTCTGAGTAATCTCAGCATATTGTAAACATTCCTTCTTTGCATCTTGGAGGTGGAAATCTTTGTCCGTATACAGCATTACCCCTCCGCCTTCTTCCTGGGGCCCTGGTTCCATCTTGATGGAAAAAGTCTCAGGATTTAGTAGATCCATGGCCCCGCTGTGGTAGCGTTTGGTAATTGGTTCAAGAGAAAACGGGTATTCCTAAAACAGAAAATTTTTATAACGGAAATTCTATTCCCATGAGGTTTGAAATTTTTCCAAAATATTGAAATCGCATACGTAACTCATGTTTTGAAACAAGACTATAATAATTACTAGATTTTGCCCGTTGCAGAGGCAACTAATAAGTTAAAACACCATGCGATTTGACGTGTGAACGTGGATAAAGCGAGGAGTAGTGTGTGTTAAATTAAATATCAATCGGTTAAACATCAAATTTTGATCGCAATCGGTTAAACGGTTTAGCAATGCATAATTTCATGATGCTAGAATTCACTGTTGTACACAGAAACCATCGCCGGCAAGCGCACATTAAATCACCAAAGTTTCATCGCAACCTGTTGAACAGTTTAGCAATGCATAATCTTTTGATGCCAGAGCTCACTATTGTATCCAAAAACCATCGCAGACAAACACACATCAAATCGAGGGGATGCGCACTTCTAATCCCAAAAGTTTCATCCCAATCGGATTAACGGTTGAGCAATGCATAATTTCATGATGCCCGAGCTCACTATTTTATACAGAAAGAATCGAAGGGATGCAGCAATCAAATCCCCAAAGTTTCATGGCAATCGGATGAATGGTTTAGCAAAGCCTAGCGGTTAAACATACTTATATATAAAACCACCCGCAGCCTAGCAGCAGAAACCTGCCAAACAGAAGTATATAGACACCATCAGAGGCATGCACACGTCAAATCCCCATAGTTTCATCGCATTCCAATGAATGGTGAAGAAACGTTTGGCGGTTAAACATACTTATATATAACGCCGCCCGCAGGGCCTAGCAGCAGAAACCTGCCAAACAGAAGTATATAGACACCAAAGCAGGCATGCACACATCAAATCCCCAAAGTTTCATAGCAATTCTATTCTTTCTTTCATAGCAATCTATTCTTACAAAACTTACAAATACAATAATAACAGTGCAGACTGTTATTATGCTGTAGTTTTTAAATGCATTTATTCAGTTACTTTTTTTTAAATCCCTAATTTATGTATACTTAAAATATTCACTATAACCTAAAAATAAAAGTAAAAAATCAATATTATACCCACGCACAGGCATTGCCTTTGTGGGATTTTTTTGTTCATACATTTATTATATTTAGCTTTTATATATACTTTTCATTATTTCATGTATCTATTATATGTATTGTATCAAAAATTTTCAATAAAAAGAAAATTAGATGAATGGTTAAGCAACGCTCAGCGGTTAAACATACTGTGACGTTAAATACTTACTTGTAATTCATACCCTCCAAACCTGGTCATCCATCCTTGAATAGAATAAATAATCACATACAAAGCCAGCAAGCAAGCCATGAGGTTAGGTAGCAATAATAAGTAGGTTTGGGAACAATGTATAATTTATTATAAAAAAATCAAACCCTGCCCTTGGAACATATTATAATGATTAGCTATGAGACTCTAAGTTAAACAACGGAAATAATCATCAGGGGTGACTGGTTACGATGTATCGTACCCAGCTGTAAATGTTTGAAGTTTCTCGACACGTGTCAATAAGAAAGAAATTATATTGTAACGACATAAGAAAATTACTGATGGGCGCCTGTGACGTAAAACGTAACATATTTATGAATCAGTAATCCCTAAAAATAATCTATAAAGCACAATCTCGAACTGTTAATAATATGAGTAATTTAAATCTCACTTCTCGTGATCCAAAATGTCTTGAGTCCAGCAATATAACAGCCCGTCACACAAAAACACCTGCTCGATCTGTGGTACTGCCGTCAACTGAAGCGCCCGAACTTTTCCCGAAGCATCTCGAAACATCTGCCGCCCCTTCGGAGTGCAATGCTGCCAACCAAATCATGCGAAATTTGCGAATCGCTCACGACGCTAGCAGCAAATGTTACATTACCCCTCCACCAAAAGAAAATATTTCCTCCTGGAAATCAAGAGGTCCATGTGTCACTTCCTGAAGAGAACTGCATACTATGTGAGCCTTGGCCGTAAATGTTAGTCATGGAAGAAGCCAAAATATAAGGATTGTCAGCCGGAAGGATCCTGGTGATAGAAGTACTCCCAATCCATATAATGTACCTCATGGAAGAAGCGGTGACCACCGTACTGCAATACTGAAGCCATGACATAATGCGATGAACAGAACGACGCATCAATCTATGCAGCTTCTCTCCAATTATGATGCATTCAATAACTGATGACCCAAGATGGCCCACGGTAGAGATGAAATATCTGGTCTGGAATCTCAAATTCAGCTTCTTTTGCTATTAATTTCTTCCAAAACTGATGACCCAAGATGGCCCAAGGTAGCGATGAAACATTTGGTCCGAAATCTCAAATTCAGCGTCTTCTGATATTACTTTCTTCCAAAACTGATGACCCAAGATGGCCCAAGGTAGCGATGAAACATTTGGTCCGAAATCTCAAATTCAGCGTCTTCTGATATTACTTTCTTCCAAAACTGATGACCCAAGATGGCCCAAGGTAGCGATGAAACATTTGGTCCGAAATCTCAAATTCAGCGTCTTCTGATATTACTTTCTTCCAAAACTGATGACCCAAGATGGCCCAAGGTAGCGATGAAACATCTCAAAATTGGAGCAGACGAAAGTCATTAAGTGAGGTTCTGTGTAGGTGATGAAATTTTTCCCGCGCTGCTAGCTCTGCCGTCCAAAAGGAATGAAGATGTATGATGATCAAAACTGCATCTTGTGTAAGCTGAAGAAGATCCTTGAGTGAGGTTCTGCATACATTGAAGAAATTTCCCCGTGCTGATGAGGGTTGACAATGCGACGCTGAAGAGTATTCAGAAGTGAGATTTCTAACTAACCGCTCCACTAAAGCTTACATAATGTTACTGAGTAAAATTTGCATGAAAAAGCTAAGTTAAGTAAAGAATGAAATGTGCTTTACCTACTAAATGAAATGTTTCAAAAAAAAATTATTTGAAAAGGAAGTAAATAACTCTCATAGATGACCTGCAAGACTGAATACCTAATTAACATTCTAAAGTTCAATTGAATGAGGAAGATATTACATAAAAATACTGAAGTCCAAACACAAACATTTATTTTAAATCCTAGTTTGAAAAAAAACACCCCTGACACCTGTTGATCAAAAAATAAATAGCCGAGAATCAAACCATTAAACTTCAAGCAAGTAATGACCCCACTCACAGAATGAAGACCTCTGTCGAAAAAAAAGTTACCCAAATAGAAGATCCCAATAAAATTGGATGAATAATTGAACTTGAACATGAATAATTCCCCTAGTATTAGATAGCATAATTGTAATCAGCAATTAAATATATGACAATAATTTATTGTAGTAAATATTTAACTCAGAATTAATTTTCTCACATTTGACAGGGTGTCCAAATTCGCTCGAGCTCTAAGCGAACTTCAACAACCAGTTGAATATGGAAATAAAATTGTAGTAAACAAACTAAGTTCAAAATCTTTAGTATAAATAGAGGATAAAATGCACTCAGAAATTGAACATGGAATTAAAAATTGTTTAACCAATATTGTAAAACAAAACAATTACAAAACCCTTTATAATAATCTTAAAACAAAAATCCACAGCGGAATTAACTTAATAAATGTATTTATATTATGCTTACTCATCAAATATATGCACCGATGTTATGTATATCATAAAATAATAACTTAAGTATCATAGAATAGAACCTTAAGGAATATGTTCACTATTGCGTGTGAAAAACAACCATCACCATAACCAGAGTAAACAAATTGGAACAATGCCCATGCCATACGTTTCCTAAAACGATATGAAAAATAGATAATTTTGAGCTTCTGAAGCTATAGCCTTTTTCATATAACTATATATATTTTTTTTTTTCATGGAAATTATTCCAAAAGACACCAACATAATGTAAGTGAAACAATAAGGTATTCTAGGTTTCTACACACTAATAGCAATAATGATACTACGCTAAACACCTCTATAAATCCGCACAATACACAGAAAATAGTTCAATAAAAAATTAATATAAAAGGTTTTGAAAACTATGTGTAAACGGTTTTGCTACAGGGAAACAAACCGAAATAACAAGTAAATTCAATGTATGAAAATGATGATCAGTCACTTTCACACGTTGAACTTCATATAACTTTAAGTATACTCAATTACACTTGCAAAGAACAAGACATAAGTGTAATATCTGAAACCACAAACACTCACAAGGACAATGCAATCAACGTGAGGACGTAAGGATAAGTCACGTCACCACGCTGAATGATCCACATGCAATTGCTGGACATGCATGCAAATACATAGAACACATATAACATACAAATAAAATGACAAAGAAAATCTCTCAACGGAGATAAGAGAACCCAACCCCTATTGAAATAACCCTAATGATCAACTGGAGTTTCAGATTTAATAATGTCTTTTAAATGATAAATACCCAGTTTTTTGCCATTCATGTCAGCTAACTGATATGCTACTGGAGAAATTTTCCCAATAATCTTGCTCCTAATGAATTTAGGTGCCAATTTTGCTGAAAAGTGTTTACTTGCATCTGATAATACGAATGAACGCCTCCATACGGTTTCCCCAACCCTAAATTGAATATCTCTACGACGCAAGTTGTAGTTCAGCTTGTTCCGTTCGTATGACTGCCTTAACGATGTCCGTACCTGTGAAAAAATGTCATTCAATTCTTCTAAACCTGACGCCCAAGAGTCACGCTTAGCAAACGTAATTTCTTCAGCATTGAAATCAGTGCCTAAATAATCTTTTCCTGAAATGATGATCTCTCTGCCAAAGTTGAGAAAAAACGGAGTGTAACCTGTGACTTCATGGACTGCCGTGTTAATGGCTAACTCAATTTCTGGAAGATGATTCGCCCAGGTTCTGTGGTCAGATCCAACATACGAACCAAGCGCTGCTACCAAAACCTTGTTAACACGTTCCACAGGATTGTTCTGAGGATGATATCTGCAGTTATAAAACAGGTGACGAATATGAAACTTATTGGCTAAAGCTTTCATATCACGTGAAATGTATTGAGGACCATTGTCCAACACAATGGTGTCCGGAACTCCAAACTTCAGGAAAATTTCATTCTCTAAAATGGAAGCAATATTCAACCCAGTAGCCTTCCTCAGCGGGAACAGCCTCGTGTACTTAGAAAAGAAATCAGAAACTACCAAGAGATAAGTATAACCTTTCTTGTATGAACTCGGATAAGGCCCCAGTAAATCAGTTGCAATCATTTGCCAAGGGCGCTGAACCAATTTGGGATTTCCCATCAAACCTGGCGGTAACAAATTAGTACTCTTGTAACCTAAGCATATCTGACATTTACCGATGAAAGCTTTTACATCAGCAGACATTTTAGGCCAATAATATTTGTGTCTAATTCTGTTCAGGGTTTTTAAAATCCCAAAGTGGGCGCAAGTAGGAGGAACATGGTGCTGTACAATTAAACTATTCCTGAGTTCCTTCGGAACTACCTCTTTCCAGTCGTAGGACCTATGTAAAGCCTCCATACTCTGGATATGTTTATAGAGCCTATCGTTAGTAATTCTCCACGCCGGATACTTCTCAGGATTTGCCAAAATTTTCTCCTTTAATTTGACGTACCATTGGTCCGATGTAGAAAAATTTTGACTGATCGTATTAACCTGTAAAGGATCCCGTGATAACGCGTCAGGAATTACATTGTCCTTACCGTTTCTATGAATAATTTCAAAATTGAACTGTTGTAACCTGACTGCCCAGCGCGCGAGCCGTCCTGAAGGCGATTTTAAGCTGGTCAACCACTTCAGGCTGTAGTGGTCTGTTATAATCTTTACCGGAATAGGCGAACCCTCAATATAACCCCTGAATTTTTCCAACGCGAAAATCATAGCATTTAACTCTCTTTCTGTGGTAGAGTGGTTCCTCTCTTGAGCAGAAAGTGTTCTTGAAATGAAAGAAATAGGGTGTTCTAACCCCTTATCATCCATTTGTGAAAGACATGCTCCGAGCCCTACATTTGAAGCGTCTACGCTAATCGTGAACGGTTTCTTGAAATCAGGACATGCGAGAACAGGAGCGGATACAAGAATGTTTTTAAGTTTTGAGAATGCTAATTGCGCTTGATCATTCCACACAAATTTCTTACCCGCGAATTCTTTCTTTGTTAAATTATACAAAGGTGAAGCAATGCTAGAAAAATTGAAAATGAATCTCTTATACCACGAGAGTACCCCAATGAATCTACGTAAGCTCTTTTGTGACGAAGGGGTCGGAAAATCAACAATTGCCTTGACTTTATCCGGATCTGTGCGGAGACCTTTATCATCAATGACAAAACCTAGGTATTTGAGTGAGTCCCTGCAGAAAACGGATTTCTGCACATTAATCGTAAGACCGGCGGCCTGTAGTCTCTGTTTAACCTTCCTCAAGAGAAAAATATGTTCTTCGAAAGATGAACTAATAATGATGATGTCATCTAAGTAACAAAAGACTTTGCCATCAAATTCAGGCCCTAACACTTTATCCATCAGCCGCATCATCCGGGAGCTAGCACCATGTAAACCGAACGGCATTGTGACGAAATGAAACAACCCTCGCTTGGGTATCGTGAACGCGGTTTTCTCCTTAGACTTTTCGTCTAGCGGAATTTGGAAAAAGGCATCATTTAAGTCCAAAGTTGATAGAAAACGAGCACCACCCAAGCTATTGAGAATGTCTGAGATTAACGGTAAATTGTAGGCGTCGCGTTTCGAGACGGCGTTTAAGCGTCTGCTGTCGAGGCATAGCCTGAATGTGCCATTTTTCTTAGGTACCAGAACAATGGGATTATTCCACGAGCTGTTGCTCGGTTCTACCACACCTAACTCTAGGAGTCTGTCAAGCTCCCTATGTACTTCCGGAAGTAAGTGCGGAGAAATGGGATAAACCCTTTGTTTGATAGGAGGCACATCACCCGTGTCTATGACATGATGTTCTAACCCTGTCCTGCCTAACCGATCTCCTGAGTAATCCATGTACTCCTGAACTACAACGTTCAAGACGGAGCGTTGGGATTGAGATAAATTTTTCTCACTATCCAGCCCAATACTATTCGATGCTCGAACACTACTAACAGAATCATTACAAGACATTAATTTTGAGATCTTAGGACAGATGTTGAAAACTTTCCAAAAGTCACAACCCAGAATAATGTCAGATTTAATGTCTGGCATAATAACAAAATTGAACGTTCTAACAACATTTTCAAAACGCACCGGGAGAGCTATTTTGTAAGAACAGGTAACCGAATGACCAGTCGCCGATACTAGAGCGAAATCAGAATCCAATTTTGACAAATTGAAACCTAAATCTAAAAATTTACGATGAAAGTTATTTCCTAAAATCGAAACGTGCGACCCAGAGTCTAGAAGACCAGAGTAGCCTGTGCTCAAAACTTGGAAAGAGATGTAAGGACGGCCGTCCCTGTTGGCCGCTCGCACCTCCTTCGAAGTCCTTAAATTCTTATAAAAATCTCTTACGGTATCCAGCCACAAAACCCATTCCCGTGAAGTAATCTCGGCAAACGCAGACGTCATAGCGCCCACCGACAGGACCTCACGGGCCATCAGTTTTTTTGAGGACGGCAGCCGCAGAGAGGAGCCTTGACCCCCGGACGCCCGCAGCGAAAGCAGTGCACCTCCCTAGAATTCACATTTGACGGGTTATGCAAAACATTCGAAAAATCACGACGGTTATTCCTGAAGTTGAAATTAGGATCGGCAGAATTTACATAACCATCTCTATTGTTAGAATAATTGTTTCTAGAAAAATTCAAATTGTTGCAATCTCTGTTATTATTACTATTGCCAGCATGGTTGTTCCTAGACAAATGTAAATCATTCGAATACCTCTCATTGCCTCTATTACCAGAAAAGTTATTTCTAGAAAAATTAGATTTACTGTGATTCCTCTGATTAACTTTGTTACTAGAATAATTAATAGGATGAGAATTACTAGTGTTTGATCTGTCGTTTGAACGGCTGTCGGCCAACTCAATCATCCTACCTAATTTTTTTAAGGTTAACAAATCAGGGATCTCCGAAAGAGAAAGTTTCTGAATATATCTTGGCAACATATTACTCCGCAAAATGTCTAGGATCTCATCATCCGGCAACCTAGTGGACAAACGATTATTCAGCAATTGAACACGAGTGATAAAAGAACTAAAATTCTCTTTCTGACCTTGAAACGTCAATCTTATTTGTGCCAATAACCTCTTTTCATGGTCTAAAAGCTCAAATTCGTTTTTTAACGCAACCACAATGTCCGCCCAAGATGAGAAAGCGGAGCGGTTTACTCTGAACCATAGTAGCGCCTGCCCTGAAAACAATTCGACTGCAGAAGAAAAAAGAGAAGCATAACTTACGTTTCTAGCGACAGCAAGTTCTTCTACCCGTTCTAAGAAATTTCTGACATCCGCAGAGCCATCAAAGGTGAGGTTCCACTTGTGAACCGGAAACGACGGAAGTGACGGAATTGACAAAGCTGAACCGGACCCCGCCGGTGTATCATCCTGTTTCGCCATGATGAATTTTGCCGCTGTTCTACTTCTTGTACCTACTCCTTCATCCATAACCTATTTCTCGATTGTAGGGTAGAAAGAAAATTATTAGAATACATGCAACAACACGACATGAAAAATGACAATGCACATGCAATCACCAATTCTAGGAAAATAATAATAATGTATGCTGCCAGCGAACTGAGCAGCCAAAATGAGTTAAAAGCGTAATAACGCCGATGAGTTGACGGAAACCAAGGCAAAAAAAACTGTGTGAAACTATGTATTAAAAATATCAGATCGGCAAGTTAGTCGTGGGACGGGCTGTTATAAACCCAAGGAAAAGTGAGAATCAAATTAATAACAGATCGAGATGTAAAAACCATTTGATAATCGTGAACAACACTACCGCGAACACGTGCGAGAAAAAACAAACATAGACAGGTTCAGCCGAAGCGCGCCAATGTGACGTTAAATACTTACTTGTAATTCATACCCTCCAAACCTGGTCATCCATCCTTGAATAGAATAAATAATCACATACAAAGCCAGCAAGCAAGCCATGAGGTTAGGTAGCAATAATAAGTAGGTTTGGGAACAATGTATAATTTATTATAAAAAAATCAAACCCTGCCCTTGGAACATATTATAATGATTAGCTATGAGACTCTAAGTTAAACAACGGAAATAATCATCAGGGGTGACTGGTTACGATGTATCGTACCCAGCTGTAAATGTTTGAAGTTTCTCGACACGTGTCAATAAGAAAGAAATTATATTGTAACGACATAAGAAAATTACTGATGGGCGCCTGTGACGTAAAACGTAACATATTTATGAATCAGTAATCCCTAAAAATAATCTATAAAGCACAATCTCGAACTGTTAATAATATGAGTAATTTAAATCTCACTTCTCGTGATCCAAAATGTCTTGAGTCCAGCAATATAACAGCCCGTCACACAAAAACACCTGCTCGATCTGTGGTACTGCCGTCAACTGAAGCGCCCGAACTTTTCCCGAAGCATCTCGAAACATCTGCCGCCCCTTCGGAGTGCAATGCTGCCAACCAAATCATGCGAAATTTGCGAATCGCTCACGACGCTAGCAGCAAATGTTACAATACGTATGTATAAAGCTGCCCGCGTACACACAAAACAAAACACAAAGTACAAACAAAAGTACATAGACACCATCGCAGGCATGCACACATCAAATCCCCAAAGTTTTATCGCATTCGAATGAATGGTGAAGAAACGTTTGGCGGTTAAACATACGTATATATAAAGCCACCCGCAGGGCCTAGCAGCAGAAACCTGCCAAACAGAAGTATAACACCATCGGAGGCATGCACACATCAAATCCCTAAAGTTTCATCGCAATGGGATGAACAGTTAGCCATGCATAATTTCATGATGCCAGTACAACATATTATTACCTCAGAAAAAATGCTGTGCTCCTGGTTCATCTAACCGGTAGTACAGAATTCCTTAAGTTATTTTTCACAAAAATAGCGCTATAATTTTTTTTTGTTATTTAGGAAAAAGAAAATCTTAAAACTGAATTTTATTGCACTAACAAATTAATAATATGAATCCTGAATTCAAGCAAAAGCCATACTCAAATCAGTTTATCAAACCAAACTACGTCATCCGGATAAATACCTACTCATAATTTGGTCATCTATATAAATACCTCATTTATTTTGATTTTATTAAATTTATTATTAAGTACTACTTACGTTTTTAAATGACTACATATTTTTGCATTTATGGCTTATATTCAATGTAATGGTAGTTAACCAATCAGCGACCAGAGAACGTTTGGCGGCTCAGAAAAGTACCTGATAGGCTGGCCATCGTTGAATTGTTCCAGCCCCCAATTAATCGGTCAACCAATCAGAGGGTCCGAATCTCAGAACACACCCCTGCCGAATCACACCTCCTGATCGGGGGGTGGTTCACAGTCTAAATTATCATTTAAAACATTTGAAAAACAATTAAATAAAATCTACTTTTTCGGAAAAACTATTTTTTTACACTTTTTTTTTGAAAATGACATTGTTATTATATCCACTTTTTGAATTCATTGACACCCATGCTCTTTTCTTAATAAATGTATATTTTTTATGAGAAATGTACGAAAAACTATAAAATTATTCACACCTCAGTTTGAGATATGAATCTGCCCTGCCTAAACGTTCGTACAACAGCCCGAAACGATTTTCTGAAAACAAAATTTTTTTTGATAAGTTTTTATTTTTAATTAAAAAAATATATATATATTTTTCGGGCGGTCAATTATTAATCACCCTTGTACGAATACAATTAATTTGAAATTCGTTTGATAACCTCGTCAACAGCAATGTTTATGCGCTAGAATCTGCTTACGTTCGAATTTGAATTTCGATCCAACTTCAAATTTCTCCAAGGAAAAACTGCGGTTCTAGTTTCTGTCGATAGGTGGCTCCGTGAAAAGTGTACCTATTTTTAAACATCAATTTCAAAATATGACTTTTCAGTCGTTTTAATCGAAAATATACAAAATCGGTAAAAATTATAATAATAAACCGAGGGGAATCAAAGTTGAGTTCCCCGAGTCAAAATGGTCTAAAATCTTACTCGGCAAAAAACACTCACTAAAAAATAACATCCGTATGTACCCGGATCTATCATTTGCGTAAAGGAATCAGTTAAATGATTTAAGAACGGAACTGAAAAATAGGCAATCTTCAGGTGAGCAAGACATCACAATTAAATATATTGATAACATCCCAACAATTGTCAAATTATCCCCAAAAAACTGACCAATAGCCTGAAATCTACATCACTATCTCTCAACATTTATTACCAAAATGTAAGAGGACTTAAAACTAAACTAAATAATTTAAGAATTAAACTACCGACCTTAGAATATGATGTTTACTGCCTCACTGAGACATGGTTGACTCCAGATATTAAAAATGGTGAGTTAGGATTTCACTCTCATAACACCTATCAAATGGACCGCGATACTAATACTATCAACAAAAGTAGGGGAGGTGGCTGTCTAATTTCTATTAACACTAAATTAAGAAAACTCAAATGTGCAAATATCAACGTGGAACAACTATTTGTTTTTTCAACAGTAGGTTGATTAAATTATTTGTTTTTTATTAATTTGATAAAAAAAATACAAATTTAATAAAAATACAAAAGTGAAAAAAATATATTTGGTTGTGGGTACATTCCACCCTCATCTGATGTCCAGCTATATACTAGTTACTGTCAAGAAGTAGAAATATTGCTAAGAAAATATCCAGACGCTAAATTTATCCTTACAGGTGATTTTAATCAACCTACTGTTGAAAAAACAAATAAATTAAATTAATAAAAATAAATTAAATTAATAAATTAAATTTTTTATAAAATAAAAAAACAAAAGTGAAAAAAATATAGTTGGTTGTGGGTACATTCCACCCTCATCTGATGTCCAGCTATATACTAGTTACTGTCAAGAAGTAGAAATATTGCGAAGAAAATATCCAGACGCTAAATTTATCCTTACAGGTGATTTTAATCAACCTACTGTTGAAGGCCGGCGTAGTGCAGCGGTAAGGCGCTTGACTAGCATTCCGAAGGTCGCGGGATCGAATTCCAGCGTGGCAAATAAATTTTATTTGATTAATTTGTGTAATTCACAATTTATTCATTTAAAATAATATATAGTATATTTGGGGCACGTTCCAGAGTGGAAGATACTCTCAGTATCGCCCTGGTGTAAACCACCATTCAGAATTGAAACGTTGCTTGAAATGACATTAGCCGTGTTTGGTGACCAGATCTGAATAGCCAGGTACTTCCCCGCCTTCCTCTTCCCTATCTCCTTCCCCTCCCCACTGCCTTCAGCCTCACAACATACCCCAATTGGGGATGCCATAGTCCCACTGGCTCCAGACGGGAGTAGTTAAAAAATTGGGATATTAACAACAATAATACTCGCATAAATTCCACGTCCAATAATGGTTCTCGTGAACTTATAGAAATGTCATGTTTCCTAAATCTTAGACAAGTGAACTTTATATATAACTGCAACAATAATCTATTAGACTTAATTTTTAGCGATTCCAGCAATATAAGTGTACAACATGCAAATGACAATGTTTCAACAATTGATAACTACCACCCACCACTTTTTTTTAAATAATATAATTTTTTTTTAATAATTTTATTTATCTTAAAAAATGGAACATGTTACAGTGTTACTTTTCCTCCATTAAAAGCATTTGCTTGTGGATGGAGGAGCTTATGGATACATTTTAAATATGTACAATTTATACAGTCAGGTGTTTCACATAATATATGCACAGATTCACAGTTAATATACATCCACCGTTAAAACACAGTTTAATCATATCGCAATCAAGATCCTTTAACTAGCAATTTTCTCGTTGGTGATTTCTCTAAAATGTTTTTTGATGGAGTTCAACAATTGTACTTTGTCATTAATGCTTCCGATTTCTACTGGAGGGTTATTAAAGAAGTATTTTCCTTGGTGTGTATAATGGTGTTGGGCAAAAGACGTGTTTAGTTTGGGGCATACAAATACATGTGTAAGTCTTGTACGATTTTCAGTTATTAATGAGAATGTATCATTTTCTTTTATAATTTGTATGATTGAATTTTTTTTCAAATAAGTTTTTAAATGTAGGAACTTTGAATTCTTCGAAAATGCGTTCAGTGGGGAAGTCTGGAGGTTTTTTTAGTATAATTTTTATAATGAGTCTTTGAACAATTTCTATGGGGGTCAAACTAGTTTTGTAAGCTGCTCCCCAACTGATAATGGCATACTGAAGTGCAACTGTACTAGTGCGTAGTATATTGAGTATAGATTTTTCGTTGATAAGAAGTTTCTAATTCGTAAGAATATATAAATTAATTTCCTAATTCTTTTTATTGTATATCCGATGTGATCTTTCCATTTTAGGTTTTTATCTATGATTATTCCGAGATGTGTAATTTTATCCGCTGTTTTCAAAAGTGAACAATTTTGTCGACAGTGATTAGTATCGTGTTGTGCGAGAGAATGATTATGTAAGATTATTTGAAGATTTGATATATTGTTAGTGTTAATTTCGAAGGGGATGACATATGTTTTATCACTATTTAACGAAAGGAGGTTATAGTCAAACCATATGTTTAGATTTATTTATGTCTTCTGTAGCTTTTAAATTAATTTTTTCCCACTTTTTTTCTTTTATTAAAAGAACGGTATCATCGGCGTAAGAGATAATTCGTGCATATAATGGTTGAATAAATATATCGTTTACATACAAAATGAACAATATTGGTCCTAACACTTTATGTTAAGCATATATCTCTACAAAATTTAAATTTAGAGTCTTTTAAAGAAAAAACAAATTTTTATAAAGCTGATTATCCTAAGATTAACGAGTTTCTCGCTAAATCAGACTGGAACGTCATTAGTAATTGTAATAACATCAATGATATAATAGAATCTTTTAACTGCATAATTAACAAATCAATTGAACTGTACACCCCTATTACAAAATGTAGGACATCTAATTACCCCAAATGGTTTAGCAAAGAGCTAATTTGTACTATCCAGTCAAAAAAACTTGCACATAAAACATTCAAAATATCTCGAGCTAGAAATGACTATCTACTTTTTTCTAATTTACGTAAAAGGGTGAAAAACATATCGATATCTTGTTACAAAGAATACCTGGAAAAGTTTGAGAAATCGTTACAAAATAAACCTCAAAATTTATTCAAATTTGCAAACAATCTTAATAGTAATGAATCTGGTATTCCGTCTATCATATACTACAATGGTAAAATTGCTGATACGCCTCGAGGAATTACTGACTTATTTGCCAAATGCTTTGGAGAAGTATATGATGTAAACTCATATAATAACCAAAACCCTCAATTCAACTCAAATATTTCTATTGATTTCAACGACCTTGTTATTGATGAAATCGATGTTCAGCGTAAAATTACACTACAAGATAGTCAGAAATCCGCTGGCCCAGACACCATACCAGCAATTTATTTAAAAAAACTGTGTATCTACCTTAAAAGTCCATTTAACCAATATATTCAATATATCATTAGCATCAGTCCTTTTCCCTCAAAAATGGAAAAGGGTGATAAAACGGATGCTTCTAACTACAGACCTATTTGCATACAATCAGCGATACCTAAATTGTTTGAATCCGTAGTTCTATCAAAATTTATGTTACAGGCTCGTAAAGTCATTTCCCCCCCACCAACATGGATTTATATCCGGAAGATCTACATTTACAAATTTAATTACAAACGAAAAATATATTTCAGACAATCTAAATTCAAAATTGCAAACGGATGCAGTTTACACAGATTTCAGCAAAGCATTCGACAAAGTTTCCCAAAAAATCTTATTAAACAAACTAAAAGTATATGGGATAGAAGGAAATCTACTAAAATGGTTTGAGACCTATTTAACATCTAGAAAACTATATGTTAAACTATCTAACCATATGTCAAACGAAATTGAAGCTTCAAGTGGGGTGCCTCAAGGTTCTCATCTAGGTCCTATTCTTTTTTTTGCTATGTGTCAATGATATTGTTTCAATATTTGAAGGTATCCATTTCCGATTGTTTGCAGATGACTTGAAAATATACACTATTATAAGAAATTTAATGGACTGTCTTGTATTGCTAAACAACTTGGATCGATTATATAATTGTTGTAAAATAAATGATTTATTTTTAAACATTAACAAATGTCAATCTATAAGTTTTTCTCGAAATAAAAATCCAATACTCTTTCAATATTACATTAACAATGTGAATCTTTCTACAGTAACATTAATAAAGGATCTGGGTGTCGTTTTTGATAACAAGATGACATTCGTCCCCCACATTGATGCAATCACGAATAAAGCACTTAAATGTCTCGGTTTTGTGTAAAGATCGTCAAAGATCTAATGCATACTAATACACTCAAAACGCTATACATAACACTAGTAAGAAGTATTCTTGAGTATAATTCCTCTCTCTGATCGCCATTATACAATGTACATTCACACAAAATTGAAAGAGTACAACATAAATTTTTAAGGCATATAAATTACAAATTAAAAATTCCAATACAAAATTAAAATTATAATTATTTAATGCAATTGCTTAAATTACCCGAATTGTCAGAGCGAAGAAAAATCTGTGATGTTTTATTATTATTTAAAATTATCAACGGATATTTGAATAGCCCTGAACTTGTGAACATGATAAATTATCAAGTACCTAACAATTACAACACCAGACTCCATGCTCCATTTAACCTAGTTGCCTCTCGCACTAATTTTATGTTTAACTCTTGTCTACAGAGATTGCATCGTGTGGGGAATGAAACTTGTTCTGTCGATATATTTTTTTATAAAAATATCGCTTCCTTCAAAAAGCGTATATATGTATGCAGATGCAAAAATCCTTAAATGTTCCAGATTGTTAACAGTAACAAATTTAATACCCACTGCTCTGTAACTACTTTTATAGTACCTACTTACTTCTTTATACATATATGTAATTGCTGGGTACCTTTTATTTTATTTTTTCCTGATAATAACAAACTGACGTAAAATTCCTTAAATGTTTCACATTGTGAACAGTAACAAACTTAATACCCACTGCTCTGTAACTACATTCATGATAACTACATTCATAGTACCTACTTACTTATTTATATATGTAATTACTGTGTACCTTTTTTTTCTTTTTCATAATAATAACAAACATACGTACATTTATGATAGCAAATAAAATAATAATTAAAAAAATAAATAAATAAAAATAATAAATCACAAGAAAATTACCTACTTTTATATTAATCGTTAAAAAAATTTACACCACTGCAATACCGGTGTGCTTCGAGTATATTTGGAATTATTATTACCTACTTTTATATAACTCGTTAAAAAGTTTTACACCACTGCAATACCGGTGTGCTTTGAGTATATTTGAAATCACGTTTTGTGTGATATTGTGACAATAATTATTGAATCTAATGTAGCGTGAGCCCAAATACGAATCCGCTGGTTGAACTCCTTTGTAAACAATTACTCGAATATTGATACCTACTTATGTTAGGCCTACTTATATCTTTCTAGCTCTGTTTATCATTTTATGTACTATATACTTATGATTCTGCATACTTAATGCTCCTGCACAATTTATTTTATATGTAAAAGCCATCAAGGCGTAAACAAACAAATAAATATATATATATTTTTTTTTTTTAAAGAAAAACATACATTCCCGGGTTACGAATAACCGAACAATGTTTGAAAATCTCCTACTACCACCACAGAAAGCCGAAAATGTTGCTTGTGTTGTGATGGAGGACTAAGACCTCCGTAGTCCAGTGGGTAAGACTGTTGACTCACAATCCAGAGGTCGCGGATTCGAACCCGGCATGCGCAAATAAATTTTATTTGATTAATTTGTGTTATGTCACAATTAATTCATTTAAAATAATATATAGTATATTTGCGGCATGTTCCAGAGTGGAAGATACTATTAGTATCGCCCTGGTGTAAGACCACCATTCAGAATTGAAACGTTGCTTGAAAATGCCTTTAGCCGTGTTTGGTGACCAGATCTGAATAGCCAGGTACTTCCCAACCTTCCTCCTCCCCACCTCCTTCCCCTCCCCACTACCTTCAGCCTCACAACATACCCCAATTGGGGATGCCATAGTCTCACTGGCTCCAGACGGGAGCAGTTGAGATTCTTGTGAAAAAAAAAAAAAAAGCCAGCCGAGGAATCGAACACGCGACGCTATGCCCACTCAACCACTGACCAGTCAAAATATAAATTATTAAAATTTCCTTTCATTGCCTTTTAGGTTTATGTTAGTCCTAGCAGACCCGACAACACGTTGCTGTGTTTATAACCTTTATAAAATCCAAACCACGCACTTGCCAGCTGCCCGCTGCCTGAATTGAATATTCGAATTTCTCGGCTTTTCTCTACTATAATAAGCATGTATTATACATATAAATCTTCCTCTTCCATCACTCTATCTATTGGCGAAAACCGCATGAAAATCCGTTGCTTAGTTTAAAAGATCTATGCGCACATACATTTTGAGCGACGTCATTCAATACTAAGTAATGATGATGATTCGAATTATGTCTTGTATAATATTATAGTTAACTCTCCCGCAGCCAACTGGGGCCGAAGGTACACCCCAAAATAACTATCCTTCTTATATCTACTTAAATACATGAAATATATTTTTAGTATTTTAGGTATTCCTGCGCAAAGGATTAAAACATAATATGCCATTTAAAAAAAAATGTGAAAAAATCGTTGATCGCAGGAAAAAATATTTTGTCAAGTATAGGTAGGTAATATTCCTTGCAAAAACATAAATAACAAAAAAAATCAAAAAGAGAAAAAGTGTTTTCTTTGGTTTAAAAGTTTAAAAAAAAAAATGGGGTCATCAGCCGACCCCCACGGTTACGGACGTCCTGTTTGACATCTTGGCCTGTCGAGAGTTAAATTGCGTATTCCACCCATATCTGAATAGCCAGGTACTTCCCCACCTTCCTCTTCCCTATCTCCTTCCCCTTCCCACTACCTTCAGCCTCACAACATACCCCAATTGGGGATGCAATAGTCTCGCTGGCTCCAGACGGGAGCAGCTGAGATTCTTCTTAAGTATCACTATAAAAAAATAAAAAAAGACACGGGCGTTTTTTAGATCGTACGAGTGATACAGTTAAGGTAAGGCCACACTGAGCCCACGCAACGCCACGCCACGTGGGTAGACGTCACCATTTCCATATCTGGACTGCTTACCATCCACACATTTTCTATGGAAACGGGTGCTTTAGAAACATACTAGCCCCACGCAATGCAAACCGACGCCCCCTACGCTACGCGGACCTGCCGCAGCCAGATCGGCGTGGGCCATGTGGAAGGTGGAGGGGGTATGGTCACGCCTACTACGAGATGATTTTACATCTTTTTGGTGTTATCTGAGCATCTAACGTTGTTTCGCTATATCTATGGTTGTTTTTTTGACAGATATTATTAAAAAATGGATGACGAACAGTTTATTGAAGCTTTTAGACGGCACGAAGTTATTTATAAAATCAAATTACAGGATTATAGAGATTCTGCATACGCAGTGCAACTTAGGAAGAAATTTCAGCCATGATTTTCAATATTATACCCCTATAATGAATGCCAATCAAACTTTAGATCTTTTTCTGGTCCCAATTGACTTTCGAAGATGTGTGTTTTCTTTTTGTATGTCATATTCAATAATTCAATTATGCTGTGAAGCTCTTCAAATACCACTTTACTCATACGGAAGTACATGAAGAATCGTCCGTCATCAGATTCTAGTTCCTTTACTAAAGTATGGAACTCTCCAAACATTTGTCTTTGTTTGTTAATGTTGTGGACCCAAATACTTCTCACTTTTTTTCTTTTTACGAGAATATTGATTTAACAATAATAATCGTAGCAAATCATCTTCAAATTCACTTTCAAGATATGGCAAAGCTGTCATCTGCTAAGAGAATCACATAAACATAACCTAAAAAATTAATGTCAAATGTGTCAAATCAAACGCGCCTGCGCACAACCACAGACCCCTTGTCACGTGGTCACAGCGACGCGTACGTACGTCTGGCCAGTGTGAACGGTACAGGAACGTTGCGTGGCGTTGCGTCTGCTCAGTATGTTCCTTGCTTTAGTCTACCAAGATACTACCTACTACTTCATACACTCCCTAACATTTAATGGTGGCATATTATTTTTATTAAATATAATTTTGACGTACAATATACTATTTATTCTTTTCCTACCATTTATATTAGCAAAAATGCTTAAACATTGAGTGGAATTATAAGTTATAACCTCCTCAATAGCCATATCTAATAACACTAATAATTATTATCGTTTGTAATTTTATATTTGTACAAACATGTAAAACATAATAAACTTAGCTATACACAGCAGTAATATATATTTGCTATACCTTTTGATTAAAACATTATTATTCAGATTATTCGAGTATTTTGCTACCAAATACAAATTTAAATTTTGCATGAAAATGGCCGCCCAGACGTTCCTCTTAATACATTAAACTTGACTGACTTGAACATTATTATTAACGATCGTCAATATGGATTCCGGCGGAACCGCTCGTGCGGTGATCTTCTCGCGTATGTGACGCATGTTTGGGGGCGATGTCTGTAACGTTTCGGTGAGACCCAAACGGTTGCACTGGACATCTCCAAGGCCTTTGACTGGGTTTGGCACCGAGGACTTGTCAACAAACTGCATTCTTACGGACTTCCCGCATCCTTGTGTACGTGGATTGCCGACTTCTTGAGGGAGAGGTCGATTCAGACGGTAGTCGATGGTTTCACCTCTTCCTCACACTCAATAAATGCTGGCGTCCCACAGGGATCGGTTCTGTCTCCGACTTTGTTTTTGTTGCACATCAACGACCTTTTGTCATGTGCACCAATTCACTGTTACGCGGATGACAGTACAGTTCATGATAGCTTTTTGTTTGACAAGCCCCCAAAGGGCTCACAAACTCCAACAGCTCATAAGGCTTTGAAGCAAAGAATGGACGGTTACCTCGAGAGTGTTGTCTCTTGGGGTAAAAATAATCTCGTTGAATTTAATGTTTCAAAGACCCAATCTTGTCTGATTACATCTTAAAGGGATCGAAATGAAAATCTAGTCTCTTTCAAAGGAACCAATCTTCCGAACAGGCCCTCCATTGATATGCTTGGTGTAACCCTAAGTGACCAGCTCAGGTATGGGGGCTCCATCGAAGCCAGAGTAAAGTTAGCCTCCCAAAAACTGGGCGTACTGTACAGTGCCCGCAGATACTTTAATAGTACACAACTGCTAACGCTGTACAAATCGCAAGTGTGCCCCACGGTTGAATGTTGCAGCCACCTCTGGTCTGGAGCTCCAAAATACCTGAAAAATACCCTCGACTCTGTGCAGAAACGGGCGGTCCGTTTGATAGATTCTCCCATCTTAACAGACGGATTGCAATCTTTAGAGCACAGGCGTCGGGTGGGAATGCTATCCTTGTTCTACCGGTATTACAATGGAAGATGCTCCGAGGAACTAGCATCATTGATCCCTTCGGCACCGGTGCATAGTCGGGAAACACGCCAAACGCGTGCCCAACATTTGTACACAGTTGACATTTGTCACATGCGAACGGGTCGTTTCTTCGACTCGTTCTTGTGTTCAACAGCTCGGCTGTGGAATGATTTGCCGGCCTCTGTGCTCTGTGTTTCCTCCTTCCTACAACATGGGTCTCTTCGAGACCAATGTTCATTCCTTCCTCTCCTCAAAAGACCCTCCACACAGCATCCCAGATGACATAGGCCCTGAGGGAAATTATTTTCCTCAGGGCCTCCTGTGTGGGGTTAATGTAAAAAAAAAATAAAAAAAAATGTGGCTACGTTTTGCTTCATAATTCTTGTATTGATCTGATTTTTTTACATTTCATGATTCATTTAACAAATATTGTGATAAAAACATTCATACTTTGCATCATCATCAAATTTTAATATTTGTTTGTGAAAAAAAATAAATTGTGGGTTTTTTATGGTGGACATTTTTACAATATCTGCGTAAGGAATCACAAAATAATTTAAAGCCTTTGCCGTCTTTTGATGAAGTCTCCACCGAATACAATGTCATATATTTCGCGTTCAAAACAGATTTGATAAATATTAGTGAAATAGTGAATATTTCACATCAGTGTAACGCTGTGCATAATTTTATTTCTTAATAAGGTTAACATTCAGGTATTATCTGAATCCAAAAAAAATTTGTCAATAAGAAAACAAATTAATAAACAATCTTACGGTTTTCCCAAAAATAAGTTACTCAATATTAAGTGAAGTAACTAGTCTGGACGATCACTTTATTGGAACGTATAATAAATAAAACAGTGCCCAAATATTTGAAATAATTATAATGTCAACCATTTAAACTTCGACGTGTACCGCAGCATCGGCTGCCGTAGGAATTTACATAGGTATGTTAGGTAATTTGAAAAATATCATCCTTCGTTTGAAAGGATTAAAATTTCAAGTTTTTTTTTATGGCAGTTGGTTTGTTTACAGGGCTTACTTACTTTTTGTTTGGTTACCATGTAACGTTGTTGTCTTGAGGGAATATTTTTTATTTTCATTTCTTTTCTTTCCGTCATTTATTTTTAAAATTTTATTTTAGGCTGGTAAATTAGGTAGCCAGGCTTTGTAGAATATTATATTGCGCCCTTTTTCAGTTTTCTCTATCTTCTTCGTTTTTCGACGTCACAAATCCCGATAGAAAAAAGTCGTCAAATATCGGCATATCTATGGTCAAATAATTCTTCATACAAAAAGCCCGAAGTTATCGATCTAGTGAGGAATTTGGTTTATTCCTGACGCAAGCTTTCTTCACCGTCAGTCGTTTCATCTTGCTTCTTCTTTGTGTGTCGTATCAGATCCCCCCGACGCTGGCGATCGCTCTTGAGAATGTATCTCTGTCTTGCGCTGCCCGGAATAGCTCCTCCACACTTCTAATGCCGGTCCACTCTCGTAATTACGCATCCAAGACATTTGTCTCCTACCAGGCCCTCGGCGACCCTCTATCTTGCCTTTCAATATTAAATGGAGCAAGTGATACTTCTCCCCTCTAAGTATATGCCCCAGATATGAAATTTTCATGATTTTTTTTAATGAAAGCAGTTCTCTATTTGCTCTAGCCCGCCTGAGAATTTCTGTGCTTCTCATCTTGCTTCCAATCTCTAATTCTACATATTATCCCTTACTTTGCTTTATCGGCGCAGTTAAATTTATCATCCCATGCTTGTGATAGTTATTGGTAAGTACTAACGCTAATATTGATCACGCTATTTATTTGGTACTACATAGTTCATTTATGGTCTAACGTAACCTAGCTTACCCTACTGTGTGTAAGGAAATTCTTTTTACGTTTTTTTTCCAAGGAATTTAAACCGTCAATTATAAATCTACCTAATTTTGGATAAGTGTTTCTGTGGAAAAAATTAATCGCTACTTTGACTGAGCAGTACTAGAGCTAGAGAGAGACAGTAACAGTCTATGGTTAATATATGATCGCATCTGCTCGCTTTTTCTTCTTCTAATCCCAAAAAATTGACAACATAGACGTCGTTCAGTAATATCCATTGTTGTTTGTATTGCTTATTGAATAAATCAGTTGTGTTCTTCTTCTTAAGCCCTACATTCAATAACACAAATAACATTGGTAAACACTTCCCTAAATAAAATTTGCAGCATACAGTTTTTAAATTACATTCATTAAAATACTCGCATTATATTAACATGTTAAAAGCGGAATGGCGAATCCAAAATAAGCTAATACCGGTTAATCTTTAGAGGTAGATATTGCATATATTGTGTTAAGTTATGCCACTGTTGATGGCGATTTTCTCACCCTTTTTCAAATGTCGAATGTGAGCTTAAAATACAGTCACAATAATTATTATATTTTTGTTTAAAAATATGACTTGCGCATACGACTTTAATAATGTTTTAGCAAAATATTTCAAGCAAAACCATTCAAGCTCAAGTCATTTGTTCTGTTTCAGGATTTTTTGTTTTGGCTTGAACCCATTACCAATTGCTTCCAAAGCAGGGCCATGAATCTACTACATCCTGAGACTGTGTCCATCAAGACGGAACCAGGGCCCCAGGAAGAAGGCGGAGGTGTAATGCTGTATATGGATATAGATTTCGACCTTCAAGATGTAAAGAATGAATGTTTACAATATCGGACAGCCAGTTAGTTGCATCGAAAATTTATAAAATGTAGCATATTTAACTTGTAACATTTACTTGATTGTACTTCTCGCAATAAGTTTCGGATTCCTCAAGTTTTCCTCTTTTTATTCGGGACATGTTGTAAGTTTCACTTATTATTATTAAAAAAAAATGCTTAGGTATTGATGGAAATGAAAAAAAAAATCATTGACTTCAAGAGCTGGATCCATTTTGACGTATCGGACCCTGACGCCTGGGGTTATTATTTCATTTTATATTCACCTTAAAATTTCTCATCCTAATTCCCGCCTACACATGGTCAATGATTGCAACCTACCATTAATTAAGTATATGTATAGTTTTAATTAAAAAATATATAGTTTGGTTGTACATCAAAGATGTATGTATTGTCGTTTTGTTTTTGCAGGCAGAACTAATGTGGATACAGTTGCCATTAAGGTGGATCTTGGATCCCGAGAAGAAGATGAAGGGAGTTTTCCTTTTAGGGAAATTAACATGGACTTGTCGGATGATAAAAAAGATTGCTTGGTACGCGAGGAAATGAACCAGAATGCAGGTAAAACCGTTTTTCATTGTACGATTAAATATTTGGCGGTATCCATTTTTTCAACTTATCACGAAGAATAGGACTTAATGAGCATTTTTTATCCATATTGTATTTCAATTTGTCGACAGATCCGAGGACGCTTCCTGTGGATAAACGATTCTCTTGTCCCCATTGTGATTACTCTTGCTATCATAAGAATGATTTTGTAAGTCACCGTCGCACCCATACTGGAGTTAAAACTTTTTCGTGTGCCGATTGCAACTATGCGTGTTCTCAAAAGGGCAATCTGATGAGACACATGCTGACTCACAGTGGAGAAAAACCTTTGTCATGTTCCGAGTGCAGCTATGCATGTTCTCGAAATGGAGATTTGACGAAACATATGCGAACTCATAGTGGAGAAAAACCTTTTTCGTGTTCCGAGTGCAACTATTCGTTTTCTCAAAAGGGCAGTCTGACGAGACACTTGATGACACACAATGGAGAAAAACCTTTTTCTTGTTCCAAGTGCAACTATTCATGTTCTCTAAAGCACAACCTGATAAGCCACATGCTGGTTCACAGTGGTGAAAAACCTTTTTCTTGTTCCGAGTGCAATTATTCATATTTTAGAAAACACCATCTGACGAGGCACATGCTGACTCACAGTGGAGAAAAACCTTTTTCTTGTTCCGAGTGCAATTATTCATATACTCGGAAGCATCATCTGACGAGGCACATGTTGATTCACAGTGGAGAAAAACCATTCTCTTGTTCCAAGTGCAACTATCCATTTTCTCGAAAGGAAGATTTAAAGATGCACATGCTGACTCACAGTGGAGAAAAACCTTTTTCATGTTCCGAGTGCAACCATACATTTTTTCGGAATGCCGATTTAAAGAGACATATGCTGACTCACAGTGGAGAAAAACCTTTTTCATGTTCCGAGTGCAACTATTCATGTTCTTATAAGGCCAGTCTGACTATCCACACGCTGACTCACTGTGGAGAAAAACCTTTTTCTTGTTTCGAGTGCAATTATTCATGTTCTTACAAGGCCAGTCTCAACATCCACATTCTGAATCACAGTGGAGAAAAACCATTTTCTTGTTCCGAGTGCAACAATTTATTTTCTCGAAAGGCAGATTTAAAGAGACATATGCTGACTCACAGCAGAGAAAAACCTTTTTCATGTTCCGAGTGCAACTATTCATGTTCTCAAAAGCATTATCTGGCGAGACACATGCTAACTCACAGTAGAGAAAAACCTTTTTCTTGTTCCGAGTGCAACAATTTATTTTCTCGAAAGGCAGATTTAAAGAGACATATGCTGACTCACAGCAGAGAAAAGCCTTTTTCATGTTCCGAGTGCAACTATTCATGTTCTCAAAAGCATTTTCTGGCGAGACACATGCTAACTTATAGTAGAGAAAAACCTTTTTCTTGTTCTTAGTGCAACTATTTATGTTATTAAAAGGATCATTTGACGAAGCACATCCTGACTCACAATGGAGAATAACCTTATTCTTGTTCCGAGTGCAACTATTCATGTTCTCGCCAGGGCAGTCTGACCATCCGCAAGCCTACTCACAATGGAGAAAAATCTTTTTCTTGTTCCGTTTTCGATAGAGCAGTCTAACGACCCAAATGCTGATTCACTGTAGGTAAAAACTTTTTCCAATTTCGAAGTGCGACTATTTATGTTCTTACAACCATTATTTGAAGAGGCATACTCTGACTCACATTGGGAAAAAGCCTTTTTCATGTTCTGAGTGCAACTATTCATGTTCGCATAATCATAAATTGACGACGCACATACTGACTCACAGTAGAAAAAATCTGTTTTATGTTCGGAGTACAACTATTCATGTTCTTGAAAGAATCATCTGACCATGCACATGCTGACTTACAATGTAGAAAAATATTTTTCTTGTTCCGAGTGAAACTCTTCATTTTCTCGAAAGAGATATTTAAAGAAACATATATGCTGACTCACAGTGCAGAAAAACACTTTTCATGTTCCGAGTTCATTTTCTCGAAAGGCAATTTGACGAGCCACATGCTGAGTCATAGGTTTTTTATGATCTTAGTGCAGCTATTCCTCTTCTCAAATGAGTGAAGTGAAGAAGGACGTGAAAACTAACGCTGCAGAATATGCTTTTTCATATTTTGTTGGCTATTATGCATTTTCTCGAAAAGACGAAGAAGAATGAGCCACTCTTTCTTGGTCCGTGCATTATGAATTGAATTCACTTCCCTCTATCATATACAAAATGTAAACTTGCTTGAAAATATAAGTGATTGGTAAAAAACTCATGTTACACCAGGGAGTCGCCGATATTTAAAATTAGTATGATTTAACAGTGGTTATAATGACGGAAACATCTTAATGTCTTGCATCTTTTTCGAATCCCTTGGTAAAAAAAGTTTTTTTGGTTTTCTTTTAAAAGTAAAGTTACGAATTATTTAAAAAAATATTATTCCGACAAACCTTCATCACGAATATAAAAAAATATATGCTTACGTACGTAATAACATATATAGATTAAAATTTTGAATTAAGTGATCAATTTTTTCCCGGTGCCATTTTAAACTTGTCGCATGTTATCATTGAACATTTCCCATCTTTAGAGCAAATTAAGCTCGTTGATCCCAACAATAATTTCGGACCTGATAATATTCCACCTTTTCTCTTACGGCAGCGTGTCGCCGTTCTTGCTTATCCCCTCTCGCTCTCTCACACTCTTCAGTTATTCTCTGTCGGAGGGTATATTTCCTGATCTATCCAAACATAACGCTGATCTTAAAAAAGGGGATTAATGCGAAGTTACCAGTTAAGTATTGTTCTTATTATCAACAATTCCAGAACCTTTTGAGAAGGTAATTCTGAATAAAATAATTGACAAAATTAAGTACAGCATGTCTTACAACCGGCAAATCGATACTTACTAAATTAATAAATCCGATTGTCTTCATTTACACAATTATTAATAACATCAATGTCTTATCTGTTTCTAAAATTAGTGATTTATATGACATTTTTGACGCTAAACTTAAAATATCAATACATAACAATTTATCATGTTTAATTTGCACCACTCCATTTTCATTTTTATTTTAAAAAAATATTATAAAATAAAACCAAACTTAGCTTCAAACAAGTTGTACAAATAGCGGGGTGTTGATGCCTCTGCCTTAATTTAAATCGGTATTACCATTGCAGAAGAGATATTTCATCTTACTTGATGTTGTTCTTGCTGTTTCAATTCTGCCACTAACCTCTTCTTCTTGGGTCAAGAGTCTTCGTGAAAATACTGCCGAGGTATTTAAATCTTTCCGCCTTTTCGACATTGCAACCATTTAACTGTATCACTGATCCAGAGTGATCTTGTCGTCCTAATGTCATTCATTAAATTTTATTTGACGTTGATTGTTAGCCGGGTTTCTCACCAGCATTATTAACATGAATTAATAAGTCTTGGAGGTCATCGATTTGGTCAGCTAGTAATACAACATCATCTTCGTATCTTATGTTTTTAATCACAACTCAGTTGATCTACAGACCCTTATCGGTATTACTTTGTGCTCTTTTAGACAAAGTTGGAATAGAGATTAAACAAAGTGGCGATAGTATACAACAGCCTTGTTGTACTCCATGCTGAATGGCGATTGCATTAGATCTCTCATTCCTATGTCTTATTCCTCTTTTTTGGAACCAATACAGGTTTTTTATGAAATTCTGGTCTTTGGTGTCAATGTTACAATGCGCAAGCATTTTCAGTATTACCCTGTCAAATGCCTTTCCATAGTTAATTAAACAGACAAAGACTTATTTTCTTTGGTCACAACCTTTTTGCAATACTACGAGTACATCGACACGCAATGCTTCATTTTTTTGTAGTAGTAATTTCCTTCATTTTTTGTGTAGTTTGAATGCATCATGACTACGACTGCACGACTTTAGTTCTTCACACTGTGACTTCATCCATTCTTCTTTGCCGTTTTTATTTGAATGTCTAATCGTTATTTGTAAGCTTTTATATTTATCCTTATGCTTGTGTTTACGTCTCTCAGTCATTAAGTTCAAAATGTGGTGTCATCAAATCCTTTTTTTCTAATTTGCTTTGCTTAACATAAAGTAACTTCTTTATTTGAGATTGCGCTTATTGTTCACAGCATAGCGTACTTTTACAGCAGTACGTAGAAATGAAAAAACCTTGTTTAATGGTCTATTCAGAAGGATCAATCTCGTACTATAAATTTTTCATAACTGGCGTACTCAGTAATGTTCCTGTATTTTTTTTTATTCCAGTTATAAGAAAATTACATTTTCACTCATTTAACTAGAAATAATTACACACATTAAGATTAAAAAAAAATATTTTAATACAGCGCTATTCTATTTCATTATTTTGTTTATCAAGAATAAATATGAATAATTTATTTTTAAATTTACCCAGCTTCTTTTCGTTTTTAATGTCATTTGGTAGGCAATTGTATAAGTTGACCCCCTCGTAACCAATGGATTGTTTACCATAGTTATTGTGGATGGTGTTTAAATGTATGTTACCGCGTTGTCGTGTAAAGTGTTTATGTACTTGGGACATTTTGATGAATTCTGTATGTGTGTGTACAAGATTATTTTGTATATAAGGAGACATGTATTGTATTCATATAGTTTTCTTAATGTTAATAGGTTTGTTTCCATATATAACTTTTTGTGGATGTTCTGGGCTTGTAGTTAAATAGTTTTTTGATTTCCTTGTTTTGTATTACCTGCAATTCATTTATGTATGTTTCACATGCATTTCCACAGATTTCAATCAAATAATTTATATGTGACTGCACGAGACTATAATATAAACCTGTTTTTAATTTATTTGGCAACAGATATGATAGCCGGCTAAATATGCTAATTAAGGGGATGATTTTGTCTTTAATACCTTGTATGTGTTGTTTAAATGTCAAATGCTGATCAATGCACAGCCCAGGATATTTTTCCTTGATCAGGATTTGCAGGTCGTTGTTTTTAATTTTTAAAGGTACATGTATTCAGCAGATTGAACAAAAAAACCACCGTTTTTTAATACATATATGAATGCAAGGCGGGGACTGGAAAACTTCTAGTTACCTGCCCTTCGAGGACTTCAAGTTTATTCCGTCAGCAGGCAGGGTGCAAGGAGAGTGGCGTACGTACGGCTAGCAGGGAAGGAGTCAAATTGGCGATGGACTGCAGACTCGTAAGCCGATTCATCATTCTACGTAACTTCATTATGGTTTCATGATTGGTTTATCCGTTATTAAATTTTATTCGCCCCGAATGATCATAGCAACCGGCGCCCTTAGCAATTATTTAAGTATAACTATGATTTGACCTTCTTCTATTTTATTATTAATAACGAGTGACTTTCACTTTGCATGATAAACTATCTGGTTTATCTAAGAGACTAGACAACCCTGAGTTTTCATGTAAAGTAATTATTATTCTAATAGAGTGAATATAAATGTTCAGCCATTAGATTATTTCAGAATATTATTGCGACAATAATTGCACACTCCGTCGGAGTTCGAATTTTTGCAGAAAATTTGTAAATAAGAATACCCGTGAATGTAACTCGTATTGCCAACGAATTGTTATAAATAATTTTATTTATTTTACAAATGATGCCAAAAACTCTCATTTGTAAATGTTTGGAGTTATAATATAGAGAAGTAACAATAAAATAATTGACAAACAAGATTGATGTGATAATGTTCAAGTCTTCAGTGAAAGATATGTAGGTAATGAACTCCTTCAAATATAGAAAATATGTCATCCACACACATTTTTTACTGTTGTTTTATTTCTTTTCCTACAAATCAGTTTTTACTTATGTTTTCCATTTTTTTCTTCCTTTTTTACTGTTAGTTCGTAGTATATAAGTAACTATAATGTTTTGTAAAACTCCATGCACATAAATCTATACAAATAAATGTAATTAACTATGAATGAAACTATGTGCATTCTCTTTTAACAAATTTTCTTTCATTCTCCCTTTTAATCTATTATTCATCTCCTGTCTGTTTCTGACAACGTGCTGTAGTGCGTAGCTGATCTTGCACTTGCACACGGATAAGTCCCTTATTCATCTCCTGTCTGTTTCTGACAACGTGCTGTAGTGCGTGGCTGATCTTGCACTTGCACACGGATAAGTCCCTTATGAACCATGTGCAGTGCTCACCATGTGATTCCTCCATTGCCTGCAAGAGTGATTACTAATTGACGTAAAGAACATTTGAGACGTGCAATCCAGGAATTAAGATAGATCAGATTCTTTCAAATTCAGTCTGTTAACCCCGCTATTCCATTCAAAACCGTTTTGGTAAAAGTTCACCATAAATTTAACATAATTCAAAGACAGATGTTCTGCGATTACATAAAGATAAACCCAATCATGAAATATACTTTTTATTTGTAAATTGTTTTCACCTATGTAACTAATGTAGGTACTGTTTATTTCTGTTTATATATAAATAAATAAATTACAGTAAACCTTGTAAAAAGGAAGTAGCACGATCGTCCGTCCCAGTGGTGGTCCAGTTACTTGAAAAATCCACTGCATTTCAAATTATTAAATACTTATATGTTTTCTGAGATAACTTATCTCTTTGAAGGTGCTCATTACTCACCCTAAAAATTGGAGTATTTTGCATCAGAGCAGATTGTGACGGACACTGTAACGCTGTCCAAAACGTTGGCTTAAGAAGGAGGTAGCGCAACACGGCGTAACATCTCAAAAAAAAAAAAAAAACTCAAGGTTTATTTATTTTATTTATTATGTACACTTTAATTCTTCAAATCACTGGTTCAGTGATTTGAATTTTCAATCACCTGACGGCCGGCGTGGTCTAGCGGTAAGTTTTTGACTCGCAATCCGAGGGTCACGGGATCGAATCCCCGCGAGAGCAAATAAATTTTATTTTATTAATTTGTGTTATTTTACGATTAATTCATTTAATATAATATATATTATATTTGCGACACGTCCCAGAGCCGAAGATATTCTTGATATCGTCCTGATGTAAGGACCACCATTCAGAATTGAAACGTTGCTTGAAATGGCTTTAGCCGTGTTTGAAGATCTGAACAGATGTGAACTCCAGGTACTTCCTTACCTTCCTGTTCTCCATCTTCCCCCCTTCCCCACTACCTCCAGCCTTACAACATACCCCAATTCGGGATGCAATAGACTTACTGACTCCAGACGGGAGCAGCTGGGACTCTTGTGAGGTATTCATATAAAAATAAATAGGTATAAAAATATAACACAAAATTATGTAGGTATTGAACAACACATGAATGTTTCTTGCAGATAACGGGCTCCCACTAAGCTGAAGGAAGCTAATGGATTATAATGTAAAAATGTTGTGGGACCATTTATTGAAACTTGATTTCAAATAATGTATTACACATATGTTATTAAATTAATAACGATACAGGTGTTATGAGTTAATTCTCGGCTAGCACAAATACTTTTTTTTAAGTGTTACCGGAATAAGATGACTTACTTAATATTTTCTGGGAGGCTATTTAATATAATAAATTGCAGTTGAAACAAATAAATTATTTAAACAAAACAAAATTTATTTTGTATTGCCACAAAGAAGTTCGGACAGGAGCAGATTTCTTTTCTTATTTATTTTAATAGGTAATTGTTTGTTGACATGGTAGGCATAATTATTGTTTACAATTCAATTTTTAACCTTACTAGGACAAGCCTGGGTTGAGGTAAATCTTTTAATACATTTTTATATAGTAACAAAAAAACCCAAAATAATATAGGTATTGAAAGCACAGTAGTATTTATTTATTTTTAACATTAACGCCTTTTGGATTTTGCATATCGTAACATTGTATAAGACATAAAGTACCTATAACATGAGTGTGATATTATTATAAATAGCCAAATAAAATATAGATTACTACTAGCGCCATCTTGTGGCTGATTGTCATTTGTTATTCACGTAAATAAAGTCTCTTATCTGTTCTCACGAAACAAGCTGCCGTGGCGCTCCCGCGGCGAGAGCGCTCTATTATCTCTAGCGATCGTGAAGCTCCGCTGGAGCTCGGTTAAACCGAACTACTGAATGAGACATCAATATAACTTTTATATGCAGCAGTTAGTCCTACAAGTATGTAGGTACCTTATTAATTAGATCGAAAATTAGAATGTCAATTTACTTAAGCGGACAAAATTGTTCTTAATTTATAAAAAGTTTTATTCACTTTGTGGATAGTACCTAAGCATAGCAGCCAACAGCCACAAAAATATTATTCTAGAATGGCAACACTGACATTCTAGTTCGTTCCACCCATAGATGTATATAATATAACTGGATGGATGAGTCGCGTAAATTGGCCGGTCTTCCGGTTTCGACGGCCGCCATATGCAAAATGGGCAAGAGATACGAGAACTCAGGGAACTTCTTATAGGGATCTCGCAAATTCCAAGCTTTTTGTTACTAAAAAATGTTATTAAACATTTTTCCTTTCTGTTTTTTTGTGTTGCATAACGAATTGTAATAAAGTAAAACTGCGACTTTGTATATTAATAATAATTATCGTACATTATGCTCATAAGCATTATAATAATTAGTTAAGTATTTTAATGTTAAATTAAGTTATACTTTTAAGAAATTAATGTGTATTACGTACCAAAATATCTAATATTTAATGATATTATTGTTAGCAAATAAACAGAAAAAAATTAGAGATTTCTTACAATAAAACTAATTGATCAGTTTTGTAAGATTTAAGTAAAATAAAATATTGTAAAATTAAAAACTCTATAAAAAATAATCTTCCATTCGAAGTAAACTTCAATAATGAAATTTCATTCAGGGCATCACAAGTCTACAGTTGTTGTTTGTTTTATAACTACATTTTGTGATAATCTTACCATTGTCTTAGATCAGTAAGGGGCATCCATTAATTACGTGAGCAGTTTTTCTTCCAATCTAGACCCCCCCCCCCTCCCCCTCGGTGAGATAAATTTGGACCACTTCGTATATTCTTTTCAAGTAACGTGAGATTTTGCTGGAACCCCCCCCCCCCACTCGTTTGTGCTCACGTAATTAATGAATGCCCCCTAACACTGGTGTAGGTAGGGTGATAACAAAATATGTTGAGAAACAGAAACAAAACTACAAGATTTAATAGGTGGATGATACACCGTGTATTATTTTTATTTCTTAAAAAATTACAATATTTAGTATGGGAACATCATGTGCCATTAACTTATAAGCAGTAAATGTATCGACAAACAAAAGTAAAAAATAACAATCGTACATAATATTGGGTAGAAATAATTTAAAAAAAAATTAACATTTATACAACAAAATTTGTACAACTTAATTTATACAACAACAAATACAACAAACATGCAGCAAAAATTTACAGACAAAAAATTTATACAACTTATATACAGAGAAAGAATTTATACAACTTACATACACACAAAAATTTTATGCAACTTATACACAGACAATTTTTTTATACATTATTACATAAAATAAATTTATGTAATTTCTGTCTAACGCTTGCCTTATTATTATTTACATTTTGTATAGAAAATCTTCTTGCATATGTCTTTAACCTTAATAGCGCAAATTTCTCTGAAATTTTTCTAATTATCTGCGTTTCATGGAGGTCTTCACCCCCGTGAAATTCAGCTTCGAGATCGTGCGACAATTGTGGGAACATGTACCTCTTATCCGAAAAGTGACCCACCACACAATGTGAGATTTTTATTACTTAAAACTAATTAAATATTACTTAAAACTGCTTCAAACTAGACGGCTGCTGGTATAGAAATGGCCTACTGGGCACTTGTTATGCACCATCCCAAGATGGCGGACGTCGATTTCCGGTGGACCGCTCAAAATTCGCTGAGGCCCATCCAGTTATATTATATACATCTATGGTTCCACCGGTCGCTGTCAGAATAGAAAAATTGTCAAAATCATTCTTGGTTATTCGTTGGTTTCGGCTGCTGTGTGCGGAGATTACTATCCTCATAGTTCAACATACGGTTTAAATTTTACTGTCGCATTATAATTTACCAATCTTAAATATATCGGAGTCAGATAAAACTTCGACTTATTATTGAAAATAAACCCGTGACATTCTCATATAACGTAGGGGATTGGTGTGTGAGTATACGATCTCCATCAATCGTTATAACTTCAACGGTTAAAAAAATAAAATGTTCAGTCACTTCACAGAAGAGCGGTGAGGTTAAGCTTCCTCCGGCGGAAGACTGACGGTGACTCATCGGTGCAGGGTGCAGGCAGAGGCGTAGCGTGGGGGGGGCGGGGGGGGCGGCCCGCCCCGGGCGGCACTTTTAAGGGGGGCGGCAAATTTTCACAATAAATAATAACATTATCTTGGAAAAATTTAAACCATTTCAAATCATTATTTGAACATGTTCTACGATCCTTTCGTTTACGAATCCAACTCTTTTCTTAATTCATTAAAAATATCAATAACAATATTTTTTTTAGCTGCAAATTTCGCAATTCGAAGGAAATCCGTTCGCATATTATGAGAGTAATAATAATTAAAGCTGATAACTCGCAAACACTCTTAATTAAAATCAGAAATGTGTTCAGAATGTATTAACGACTGAATTTCAATTGTGTATTCATCTGCTGATACATTTCGAAAGAGACCATTATTTTATTCGAAGTGCAGTTATAAAATTCTAGTTGTAGATTATGTATGTGCTGCCAGAATCAAAGAGAAACCATTTTTATTTTCTGGGTGTAGTTTTAATTCGGCAAATACAGATTTAATTTGACCCGTCTAATCACAGGAGACGCAAGTTATCCCACACATTTAATTTTAAAATAAAATTGTGAAATTATGTCCCACACGTTTAATTTAAAATAAATATGTGATTACAATAAAAAAGTTAAGATACAGTTTTATAACATTTTTTAAGAAAAGGAATCTGTATTTAAAATTTTAAGTTTATTCTATTTTAGGTACTTTAATTCGAATATTCGCAGGCGTGTATTTTTGAGCCAATTCACATTTCCAATATGAAAATTTTAATGTTTAGAAACAATAATGTTCTAATAAGCACGTAGAAAAAATTACTTTATCTAGATTTTAGAACAGTTTTGTTTTTATAAAAAGGAACATTGCATGAGACGAACCGGAAATTTTGTGCGCAAACATTGACAGGCAAAAGTTTATAGATATTTTTTTTCTTATTATTCGAAGGGTTAAACCAGTTTTCAGGATGTAAAATTCCATTTGAGAATTCATCTGCTGACACAATTCAAAGGAAAACATTATTTTATTCGAAGTACAGTTTTTAAATTCTAGTTGCAGACTCTGTATGTGCTGCCAGAATCAAAGAAAAACCATATTCGTGTTCTGAGTGTACTTTTAATTCACCGCATACAGATTTAATTCAAACCAATTTTGTGTTGAGAATGCAAATTTCCAGTTGTGGATACATCTGTTGACTCATTGCGATGGAAAACATCCTCTTATTCGAAGTTCAGTTATCATATTCTATTTGCAGACTATGTATGTGCTGCCAGAATCAAAGAAAAACCATTTTAATGTTCTGAGTGTAGTTTTAATTCACCGAATACAAACTGGTTTTGTGTTCAGAATACAACGATAAATTAAATAACGAGTTGCAGATTCATCCTGCATCGAGTGAAGTTTCATATTTGAGTTATATAATGCTGTAAAATTGTGAGAAATTGATTGTTGCGTGTGTAAGGGGACTCTAACGCAGTATCAATCAATCAACTTTTGAGTAGAATTTATGAACATGATTTTCGTTGAAAAAATACTCGTCAAATGTGATTATTAAAAAAATCCGGCTCGTTTATAAATAGGTCGTAATAAAAAAAAATAGGATTTCCATATACAACCCCCCCCTCGCTTGAGGTCCCAAATAAGGAGGCGGCGAAATTTTCCTCCACCCCGATGTTCTGAGTGTAGGTTTAATTCACCACAAACAGATTTAATTAAAACCAGTTTTGTGTTGTAAATGCCGGCAGAATCAAAGAAAAACCCTTTTCATGTTTTGAGTGTAGTTTTAATTCACCGCGTACAGATTTAATTAAAACCAGTTTTATGTTTATGGAAAAACCATTTTCATGTTCTGAGTATAGCTTTAATTCACCACATACAGATGTAATTAAAACCAGTATTGTGTTCAGAATATATGTGCCGCTAGAATCAAAAAAACCATTTTTATGTTCTGAGTGTAGTTTTGATACACCGAATATTTATTTTAATTTAAACCAGTTTTGTGTTATCAATATATCAATAAGTTGCCAATTCATCGTGTACCGAGTGAAGCTTTGCATTCCATACGTATGCGCAATGAAGTAGCGATATTCTTTTACAAGCATGCAATTTTCGATTTCTGAGAGCAGTTATATACAGTTTATACTCGGCACATAGGATTATAAGAATAGGCATAAAAAATAGGATATCTAACCCCCCCCCCCCCCGGTCAGCGTTTGAAAATCTGCGGAAAAAGTAATTGTAGAACTTAGGGGGGGGGGGGGGGCGGCAAAATTTTCCTCCGCCCCGGGCGGCCGAAACCCACGCTACGCTACTGGGTGCAGGGCAGGTCTCTCTTCTGTGGCCCGCTTCCTCGACTTGAACCCCTGTCACAGGGTTGTACAACTATTTGAGTTTCTTAGACAGCAACGTATCCATGGCGCTGGGAACGTCAATTCTAACGCTAGATGGCGCTAGAAGACTTTTGGCCGCGATGACATGACTTATTGTACAACATAATTACATAGGTATAAGGTTTCTGGGAGAAAGTGGTAATTAAATACATTTTAAAATTAACGGTTAAAAACATCAAAATTTTTAAATTTATTAATCTAAGGTTACAATTAACTAACTAACTAACCATCACGCCGTTTCCCCGTAGTAGGCAGAGATAACGGACCGCCAAACAACTCGGTCTTGGCACACGCTCTTTGCCTCATTCATACATTGTCTCATACATTATCTTCTAGGTAATTGTTCGGAACAAACGTCAACGGTTAATACGCACTTTTTTTTTATAAAACTTTTCGGATCTTCTTAATTACCATAAAAGACAACTATTTGCATTCGGGGAGGTTGAAAATGTTACATTTTTAATTTTTGAAAATTTGCTTTCACACTGTCAAATCACTCCATTTGCAGTTCGGAAGAAACGTCAATGGTTAATGTTAAGGCACTTTTTTTGATAAAACTTTTAAAGTTAAGATAATATACACAAGCCCGCTACACAAACCCTGCTTTGCCAGACAAACCATTCAAAAACGTAGGCTGTTTTTTTTAAAGTGTAGGTGTTGTAAAACTGGTGACCTTTCGACTAAAAGAACTAGCTTGCTGGCGGGAGGAGGAGAAACGTTCCAAGACGGAATCCTGGACAGCAAGTAAGTAAATTCTATTGTTTTATAGCATAACTTAAAGTAAAATCCCTTTTGAAATAAATGTTCCAGTAATTTTTAATAAATACACGACCGTGTTATTTCGATAGCATTGTCTCACGTTCTTGTCAAACACATGTTTTACACCTAATTATCTATTGAAACATCATCATCCCACTAATGTTTTTGTAACATAATCATTTTTTTACAGAATAATAAGTGCGTTTTACATTATTATCCCGCTAAATGTTTTGTTAAAATAAATTGTTCCTTCCTGAATGATAAGTGCGTGTTACCCTCTATTTCAGTGAGAACGGATTTGCGCAGCGATGACCGTAGGTGATCATCACCAGGGAACGAGGCATCCCGAGTTCATCACCAGGGAACGTGAATCCTGAGATTTCCGCCAGAGAACGCAGGATCCCGAATCCGTCATCAGGGAGACCAGCATCCAGAATTCATCTGAGAATCGATGCCATATTTTTTCTTGAGATCAAATTAATACAATAATGTTGCAAATCGCACATGTTCTGAAATATTGTAACATTTTTAAAGTTTCTTTCTTATCATCTAAAACTATTTAATATCATCGAAAACGAGTTTATCTATACAACAAAAATTTTAATAGATTTTAAAAAAAGTTTTAACAAAATTTTAATAAATTTTAACAATAAAATTTTAGAAAATATTCAACTATTTTAAAATTTTTTAACAATTTTAACGATTTTTAAAGTTTTTAAACAACTATCGAATCAACTAATAAATAGTGGAGGTATATAATTCCCACTTATTTTTATCAGAATTATTGTTGAAAAATTTTGAAAGAAAAAAGGCATTAGTGTGGATTTTTATTTTTTATTTAAAAATTGAGAATTTCAATTTTAACTATTTTTATCACAAAGGAGTTTATTTCACTGTCGGGTATTCCATATTTTTGTCTCGCCTTAATTGTCTGCACTTAAATGACGTCTACCGGAGGGACACCCTCCATTGAACCAAGCGACATAGCTAAAAGAACAGAAGAAATATTGCGCAAGGAAAATCCAACACCAAACATGGAATCAAACAACGAGAGCTGTTCTTCGGAAACATCCATCCATCACGTTTCTGTGAGGTTACCAGCCTGTTGGAGAACTAATATTGCGTTATGGTTCGCTCAGGCCGAGGCCCAGTTTACTAACTCCCGCATCAAGGAAGATTTTACTAAATACAACATCATAGTCGCCGCCTTGGACGCTGAAACATTACAATGCGTTAGCGACATAGTGATAAACCCGCCAGTGAAGGACAAATATTGCATACTCAAGGCATCGCTGATAGACAGACTTCAAGACTCCGAAGAGAAGCGGTTAACACGATTATTGACGGGATTGCAATTAGAAGACCGTAAACCAACAGGACTTCTACGACACATGCTCGAGTTAGCTGGACCAACACTAGCGGAGAGCGCTATCGTAAAAACACTATGGCTCCAACGTCTTCCGCAGCATGTACAAGCTATACTATCAGCACTTCCGGACAATAACCTAAACCAACTAGCACTAGCTGCCGATAAGATAGTTGATGTGTACCAGACAACAGAATGTGGCGCGGTTGACCACGACACCAAACCCGGAACTTCAAGATCCGAACGTAATAATACGTCAATGCAAGGCCTTTTAGAGCAGGTCACAGCTCTTACCCACGAGGTGAAACGTTTGAAGATGTCGCAGGTCCATAATCGTGACCGTCCATCTACCTACAGCGAGCACAGAAGCCAGAGCCCACGTCGCAACAATATGCGACAAGGTAATCATCAGAATCCTGCTAGAAGACCACGTTCCAGGTCCCGCGGTAGATCGCCCAACAGAGCACCGAATGGGTACTGCAGATTACATGCCAAGTTCGGTGAAAATGCCTACCGATGCCAACAACCGTGTACCTTCCGCTCGAAGAGGTCGGGAAACGACGAAGGAATTCCACAGTAGAGACATGCGAAATTCCTACTCAGACTCGTCGTCTCTTCCTTTATGACCAAGAAACAGGCCAAAAGTTTTTAGTGGACACAGGCGCCGATATTTCTGTGATCCCGAAGACAGCGAAAATAGCGAAGAATTACATAACTTCCGACAAGTGCCCCACAACTTTATACGGAGCTAATGGGAATTCCATCCGAACCTACGGCACAAGGACGATTGAACTTAAGTTCGGCCTCCGGAGAACAATGAAATGGCGTTTCATAGTGGCTGATGTGAATAGAGCCATACTTGGTGCTGATTTTCTCCATCATTTTAACTTGTCGGTCAACCTAAAAAGGGTACACTTACAGACCAGTCTACAGGCTTACGGATTCGGGGCGCAACATCCAATGGACCCTCATCCGGAATCTCCAGTATTTCCTCATCACAAAAATACAGAGAGATTTTAAATAAATATCCAAGCCTGACGCGACCGAATATGCAAGCTCTAAATAGCAAGAAACATACAGTGACGCACTGCATAGAGACCAAGGGTCCATCTGTAACCGAACGAGCTCGCAGACTCGCACCAAAACTGGTAGAAGCAGCCAAAAAGGAGTTTAATTACCTTATGGAGCAAGGCATTTGCAGGCCGTCCAAGAGTAACTGGGCGAGCCCTTTACATATGGTGAAGAAGCCTAACGGGGAATGGCGACCGTGCGGTGATTATCGTCGTCTCAACGCCAAAACGATTCCCGACAAATACCCCATTCCGCAGCTCCAGGACTTCTCCCATAAACTCGCAAAAGCAAAAATCTTCACAACAATAGATATGCTGAGGGCATACTACCAGATCCCTGTGGAACCAGAAGATATACCCAAAACGGCTATTATAACACCATTTGGCCTTTTTGAATTTACGACTATGCAATTTGGATTATCCAACGCTGCCCAAAGCTTCCAGCGTTTCATGCATGCCGTAACCAGAGATCTGGATTTTTGCTTTGTTTATCTTGATGATATCCTTATAGCCTCCAGCAATGAAGAGGAGCATAAAAAACATTTGGATATTCTATTTAAAAGATTAGCAGATAATGGATTGGTAATTAACATTAAAAAATGTCAATTTGGACTCCCGACTGTTAATTTTCTAGGTCATACCATTTCACCGGAAGGGATGACTCCAATTAAAGAGAAAGTGAAAACTATTATTGATTTTCCTCTCCCCAAAACAGCCAAAGGATTAAGACGTTTTTTGGGAATGCTCAATTATTATAGAAGATTTTTACCCAACACTATCAGCGCCCAAACAACACTTTTTGATTGCATTTCTGGATATAAAAAGAATGACAAACGTATCCTTACTTGGACCCCGGAATTAACGGAGGATTTTAACCAATGCAAGCGACATCTCGCTTCTGCCGCATTGTTAGCACATCCAGACCCAAACGCTGAATTAGCAGTTATGGTGGACGCATCCAACCTGGCTATGGGAGCATCATTGCAACAAAATAAAGGTACAGCTTGGCAACCTTTAGGATTTTTTTCAAGAAAATTTACCCCGGCACAGCGTAAATACAGTACGTTTGACCGTGAATTAACCGGTGTTTACGAGGCAGTAAAGTTATTTAGGAGCAACTTAGAAGGTCGAAATTTTACTATTTACACGGACCACAAGCCCATCACTTTCGCTTTCAACAAGAAACGAGCCTCAAGTTCTCCTCGTCAAGAGAGACAACTAGATTATATATCTCAATTTACCACCAACATCAAACATATTTCCGGACACCAGAATACAGTTGCAGATACTCTTTCTCGCATTGAAGAGATAAATAGCCCTTCTGCAATTGACTATGAGAGAATGGGACAAGAGCAGAGTCACGACGACGAAATTACTAAGGCACTTGAGGACTCCTCCCTCTCCCTACGTCAAATGGTGATTCCTGGAACTAATTCTTCATTGTGGTGTGATATCTCTACCGGTCATGTAAGACCCTTCGTACCATCTAATATGAGAAAAGAGGTCATAGAAAATGTGCATAATGTTTGTCATCCAGGCATTAATGGGACTGTCAACAGTATTAAATTGAGATTTGTTTGGCCCAACATGGCGAAGGATATAAAGTTCTTTGTCAAACATTGCATAAATTGTCAAAAGGCCAAAATCTCCAGACATACAGTCGCGCCAAGAGCCACGTATGTTCTGCCTGAAGACCGTTTCCGGAACATCCACATCGACTTGGTTGGACCCCTGCCCGCTTGTAGTGATTATCAATATCTGCTCACCATGATTGACAGATTCACTCGCTGGCCCGAAGCAGTCCCCTTAAAGAATATGTCAGCAGACACAGTCGCCACAGTACTGACAACTCACTGGATTTCGAGGCATGGTGTCCCCGAAACTATTACGACAGATCAGGGACGTCAGTTTGAGTCATGTCTTTTCAAGAAACTCACAGAAAAATTCGGAATCAAGCATACACGGACAACCGCCTACCACCCTCAAGCTAATGGCATGATAGAAAGGTGGCATAGAACCCTCAAGTCGGCACTTATGGCTAACGGCGACCCGAACTGATTGGAGACTCTCCCTATTGACGACCTCCGTAGTCCAGTGGCTAAGACTCTTGACTCACATTCCGGAGGTCGCGGGTTCGAACCCGGCATGCGCAAATAAATTTTATTTGATTAATTTGTGTTATTTCACAATTAATTCATTTAAAATAATATATAGTATATTTGCGGCATGTTCCAGAGTGGAAGATACTATTAGTATCGCCCTGGTGTAAGACCACCATTCAGAATTGAAACGTTGCTTGAAAATGGCTTTAGCCGTGTTTAGTGACCAGATCTGAATAGCCAGGTACTTCCCAACCTTCCTCTTCCCCACCTCCTTCCCCTCCCCACTACCTTCAGCCTCACAACATACCCCAGTTGGGGATGCCATAGTCTCACTGGCTCCAGACGGGAGCAGTTGAGATTCTTGTGCGGTATTCACTGTAAAAAAAAAAAAAAAAATTATATTACTTGGATTGAGGTCAACAGTTCGTGATGATTAAAAATGCTCGCCTGCTGAACTTACCTATGGTAGAACGCTGAGGTTACCATGTGATTTCTTCACTCCTACGCCTCGCGAAGAGCCAGATACTTACGTCGGTCGACTACAAAGAAGATTTGAAAATATAAAATCTACTCCTGCCAGTAATCACGGTTCAGGAAAGTTTTTCATACATAAGGATCTACCTTCTTCTACTCACGTTTTTCTGAGAACTGATTCCGCACGAAAATCGCTTCAACTCCCTTACGATGGACCTTACAAAGTGGAAGAACGTAACGAAAAGACATACGTCATTATCATCAACGGAAAACCAAAGCGCGTCTCTATTGATCGCTTGAAACCAGCCTTCGTTCCTTCCGAAGAGAAGTTGACTATCGAAGAACCTGTCGCAGAACAGACCCCGGACAAAATTATTACTACAAGGTTCGGTAGAAGAGTGCATTTTCCAGACAGGTACCAGGCCCTTTAGAAAAAAGGCTGACAGAGACATAGTTTTTCCATATAAATTTTTTTTTCCGATATAAAATCACTATATACTCCCAAATTCGATTCACAGATATATATCTCATTAGTAAATCCACATTATTGACATACATTTTGGTAGTATTTTTTTAAAGATTACTGTAACTACAAATAACTAGAGACATCAACTTTTGATGGAAGTTGGAACTCTAAGTTTATTTAACTATGTTATTCTTTTACATATTTGATAACCTTGTCTTAAGGAAGGGTTATTTTTAAATCTCCATGTTCATAGAACATGATTTCACTATATAATGAAAATAATTAGAGACTACAATTTTTGATAGAAATTGAACTCTAGGTTTGTTTAACCATCGTCATAATTGATATATTCAATAATCCTGTCTTAAGGAAGGGTTGTTTTTAAAAAATCTCATGTTCATAGAACATGATGTCAACATGTATATTTATACATAACAAAATACCATGTAATATGTGTCGTTTCGTTTTTTCCACGCTTTTTTAAGTGCATGATGTATTTTTCCATACACTTACAAAAGTGTGATGAGTGTTTTCCATATTTTTGTAGGTATGTGATGTATCATTCCACAATACCTGGGAAAACATGATGTAGTTTTGCCATACGTTTTCAGTATGAAAATTCAAATATGTGTAGAAGGTACAATGAACTGCCTTCTCCATTTCCATTATATTACCATATTTTGATAGGTGTGTGATGGCTGCTTACCTTTCCCACACCTGTCAAAACGTGAAGCATATTGTTATCATGTATTTATAGGTAAATTTTGTACTGCTCTTTTCGTACTTATAAATGTATGACGTAGACCAAAAAATGTACACCTGTTAAAGCATTAAAAATTTTTTTTTCATCTATTTTTATAAAAATGTCAAAACATGAAAAATCTTTTCAACTTTTTTTTCAAAATGTAACGTTAGATGAACATAAATAATATGATCTAAAAATAATACAAACTATTGTATTCTTTATTCCATGCTGATAAAAGCATGATGTATATAATATTAGATGTATGATTTAAAAATAATACAAACTATTGTACTCCTTATTCCATGCTAATAAATGCATGATGCAAATGCAATGTTAGACGCAAATAAATAATATGATCTAAAAATAATACAAGCTATATTGTATTCGTTTTCCCATGCTAATAAAGGCATGGTGTAATTTTAGATGCACTTAAATGCATGACCTAATTATAATACCAACTATTGCGTGTAGTATTCCATACTAGTTAATGTATGATGTATGTATATAATTTTAGTTACACATTAATTTTGATCTGCATAGGTTACAAATTTTCATTATGATATCCCACGATCTACGGGACATATGTCTAAACACATTTCTTAATATAGTTCACCTTATTTTTATATACGTTTAATATTTTTATATATTTTTATATGTTTCCTGATGTTCTATACATAAAAAATGAACTTTATTAATTTTAAGTACTCAAGTATATGATACCATTCTACTTATGCAGTGAATATCATACCTCATATAGATATGACGTGGTTGCCCCCTTTCCATATCTCTACGAAGTGTGATACCCATTATGTATTTTCTTTCTTGACTTATAAGTTGTGTGAAGTTTTCACATATTTATTTTTTTATTTCTGGTTGCATGTTTATAATGCAGACACTTGTCACTCATCTTAATTAGATTTGAAGTAATCTTGACTTATAAGTTGTGTAAAATTTTCACTTATTAATTTTTATTATTTTTATTTATTAATTTTGAACGCCCTGATGGGCTTTTACATGACAAGTTTATAATACAGAGACAGTTTTTAAATAAAAAAGATAAACTATAAGAATATAACTAGTAAACATCATATGAAAGGTAAGTATACAGATAAATTTAAGGAAAGATAGTGCATTACAATAAAAGAGAAAGTTTCTAAGTAATAAATGGCATAGAAATAAACTTGTAGGTATGTTAGTAATTACAAAATTTACAGGTGACTAATTAAATGGGATGAAAAATACACGACAAAATGCAAGATACTTAAAAAGAAAACGGTAATAGGTTTTTACATTGTAGATTTATAAAAATACGCAAATAATGCAATAGTTCCTATGTGATGCTCCTTAGATATCAAAATATTCTACATAAAAATATTGTTCAGATATTTCTTGAATAAAGGTAAACTTGTATTAAATATCCCTAGTTGTATGATTATAATGAAGACACACGTCACTCATCTTTAATAGATTTGAAGTAATTTAACTTAGCCAACAGGTTACATTTTTTTGTATTAGCACGATGTGGTTTCCCCTTTCCGTAGCTTATGAGACTTATAAAAATTTATTAATTAATTAATAATTTAATTAACACTTATCACTTTTACAGTAAGTGTTTATTACACTCAAACTAGGTTGCTTTAGTCAGCATTGTTTGTCAAGCCCACTCGATTATTTTTTAGAAACATAGTTAAAGTTTATTACTTTTGGTTTTTTCTCGATCTTACAACAAACTGGTTGATCCAGTATTCCAATTTGTCCGACTGTGTTAATTTAAAATAATCAAATGGGCATCGAACACTATATATGTAATTTTTGTTTAATTTTAAGTTTTTTACATATGTGCGTTTGTCGCATAAAATGCTGGGGAGGAGGTATGTAGGCACCGCGATTATTATTATATTTTGAGCAAAATGTCACCTAGACTCTAGCAACACTTGCCTGCGCAGCAAAATGCGCAGACAGCAGAACTGAGCTCGCGAGTGGAAAAAACTTCGAGATCATTTCGTTCTGAACGTTCCTCTCGCCAGTAAGCTATTTTTAATTACGCAAATTATTGTCGCGGATAGAATCCTTGTAATATCTCACTTCTGGTGTCAAATAAAATATAACTCTACCAAACAATCAGTGTTATGATTTATAAACTAAATTGCGTGACCATTTATTTAGAGAACTCGGATATCTCTGATGAGGTAAGCAGAGATATCCAGCATCTACTAAAAAAGTAAAGATAACATACACAATCCCGTTACATAACCGTTGACGTTTGTTCCTAATATTTACCCTCTTCTATTATTCTGACTAATGACATGACCCGACTCAAGTATCTGATTCACTTGATCGTGACATGTCTTCCTCGAGCTTCCCCCACTTCTTCTACCATTCACATTTGGGTTGTTTCTTCTTCTTATAGGTACACTACTTTCTTCGTTTATTCGCTCTACATGCCCAAACCATCTGAGGGTCCCTTTTTTAATTTTATTCATTTTGCTTGCATTCTTTGCGGATATCCACATTTCTCACACCATCATACACTTACCACACATACGCCTCAGGGATCTCATTTCAACAGCATTCAGTTTTTTCATCCTCGGCATTCTTCTGCCAGTTCCATACCTCACTGCCATACATTAGGGTAGTTACCAGGACTCCATTGCGGACTGCTAGCTTAGCTTCTTTTGACAGTTTTTTTTTATTATCGCCAACGGCATTCAGTCCTCCATTAAAGGAGTTACCGACATTCACCCTTCTTTCAATATTTATATCAGCCTTCCCATCTCTCGTAACAAACATGCTACCCAGATACACAAACTCATCCACCTACTCCAAGTATTCATCATTCACAACTATGTTGCATACTGTTTTCGTACTCTTTCTTTCAAACACCATGACTTTAGACTTACTTACATTCATCATTAACTTATTCTTCATACATACTTCGTTCATCCTTGATACGAGAGACTGTAGATCTTCCATATTGTTAGAAATCAGCACCGCATCATCAGCACACAACAGGCAACATACTTTCAGATTACTCAATTTCGCGCCCAATCCCACCTCTTTCAATTCTTGCATTCGGGTTACAATTATGTCCTTTTATATTCATTGCAATAATTTTATTCAATATTGAAGTATCTCTAGTCTACATAATCGTATATATGACTTTCCCCGTAGCTGGACGCGCGCTATTAAGAAAAAGATTTAATTGCCCTTGGCTGTCTATAAAGAAAAAGATTTAATTGCCCTTGGCTGTCTGGCTTCGGCAATTTTCAGGGTTGGGTTTTAATAGTTTCGCAATGGGTAGTTCTTAATTTTATTAACTGATTTTAAGCTCATTGTCTTTCTGACTTAGCCGTTAGGTCTATCGTCGCTTTCTAAACAAATCATTAACTAACGAGGGAAAGCCTCGCATTAATCTGCTAGCAAAGTTAGCAGGGAAATATTACAAGTGTCTTCTGTGAACTCTAGCCATATTGAATACCTAAAGATATATCAAAGGGTGTAGGAATTATGGACAGAAGTACGTACATATCTATAAGATATTAGAAGTTGAAGAGAGAGGGTACAAAAAAGTGCAAAGTGAGTAGGTACCTACAATATTTTATTTTTAGATTTAGTTTATTAATGTACACAACAGACAGAAGGTTAACAAATAAAAAATTACGAATAAGAAATGTATAAAATAGTTCTGTAATTATATATTTTTTCCATTAATGCGATGCATCACTTCGTTTAAAATTCGAAATCAGGTCGCTAACAATACAACTCTTTAAACAGATCCGTTAAAGCGGCCTGTTATGATTTATGAAAGAAAAAAACATTGATTTCTTTTATTTTAAGTAAGGCAAAAATATTTAAATGTTTTACGATCATTTTCCAAAGAATCTTATTTTCAACATTATACAAATAAAATCACAACCGAAAAGGGGTTTCCAAGCAGGAGTTTCTACTTTCTAAAGCAGGTTTTATCAACCTGACACTTAATTTTTTTCTGAGCTTATAAAAATACAACTAAATGATTATTTCGAAGGCAAATATGTGTTCTACTCGCAGTATTCAATTGAAACATCTAGAATAATTCTAATAAATGTCTTTTTCAAACCGAAAACACAGGATTCTGCGTCACTTAGTGGTGCATCACCTTAACTTGCGAAGATTTGTTAAAATAATTCATACTTGTCTCAGGGAGAGGTCATACGTAAAGTCATCGTTATGGTATTTTCTGTTTTTACGTTTTCATACAAGACGTGTGAGAAGGAAGAGAACGATCGTTGATAACGTAACTACAATCTCTTTCTAGAACCATTATAACTAGCTCGAAGAATACATTTTTTAAGTTTTCAAAGGCTTTCACAAAAACTTGTTTATTACATTATAACTGAATACTGAAAGAAAGATTCTCTAAAAAATATGTAATAAGATTATTTTTATTTTTATACGATGACAAAAAAGGTTAGTTGTGCGCAACTATTTTGCCATTTTTATTTTTATTGGCTCTGTTGTGAATGCTTCCACATGTGTTTCCGTATTTGTGACTTATATGCACAAAAATAATTACATTCAGAACAGCTGAATGGTTTCTCTCCAGAATGAGTCTTCATATGGCTTTTCAAATCGTTTTTTCGCAGACATGAATAAACACATTCCGAACATGAAAATGGTCTCTCTCTAGAGTGGATCAGCAAATGGACTTTCAAAACGTGTTCAGAAGCACATTTATAATTGCATTCGGGACACGAGAATGGTTTCTCAGCAGTGTGCGTAAACATGTGCATTTTTAAATTTGCTTTTCTAGAGCTAGAATATCTACATATAGAACAACTGAAAGGTTTCTCGTCAGAATGTGTAAGCATGTGAAGTTTTAAATAAGATTGTTGCGCAAAACAATAATTGCATTCAGAACAACTGAATGGTTTCTCTCCAGAATGCGACATTATATGGGTTTTTAAACTGCTTTTACGAAGACATGAAAAAAGACATTCGGAACATGAAAAGGGTCTCTCTCCAGAGTGCGTCAGCATATGGGATTTTAAACTGCATTTGCTAAAACATGAATAAACACATTCGGAACATGAAAAGGGTCTCTCTCCAGAGTGCGTCAGCATATGGGATTTTAAACTGCATTTGCTAAAACATGAATAAACACATTCGGAACATGAAAAGGGTCTCTCTCCAGAGTGCTTCAGCATATGGGATTTTAAACTGCATTTGCTAAAACATGAATAAACACATTCGGAACATGAAAAGGGTCTCTCTCCAGAGTGCTTCAGCATATGGTATTTTAAACTGTATTTATGAAGACATGAATAAACACATTCGGAACATGAAAAAAGTTTTTCTCCACAGTGGATCAGCAAATGGGATTTCAAATTTTTTTTAAAAGCAGATTTATAATTGCATTCGGAACACGAGAATAGTTTCTCAGCTGTGTGCGTAAGCATGTGCACTATTAAATTTGAATTTTCAGAGGTAGAATATCTACACATAGAACAACTGAAAGGTTTCTCGACGGAGTGGGTAAGCCGGTGTGTCTTTAAATTTGATTGTCGCGCAGAACTATAATTGCAATCAGAACAGCTGAAAGGTTTCTCCCCGGAGTGGGTAAGCCGGTGTCTCTTTAAATGATATTTTTGAAGAAAAGAACGATTACATTCAGAACAAGTGAAAGATTTCTCCCCAGTGTGTGTGAGCATGTGCCTTTGTAAAATGTGTTTCATTGTAAATGAAGAATGGCAGACATAACATGAAAATGGTAATTCTCCAGAGTGCTTCAGCATATGGGTCTTTAAACTGTATTTATAAGCACATGAAAAATTACAGTCGGAACAGGAGAATGGCTTCTCCCCAGAATGCGTCAACCTGTGTCGCCTTAATAAGCATTTATAGGCACATGAATAATTGCATTCGGTACATGAGAATGGCTTAGAATGTGTCAATTCGTGTCGCGTTAAAAGCCATTTATGTGCACAAGAAAACTGGCACTCGGAACAAAATAATAGTTTTGAAATTCTACCAATCGTCTTATCGTCTTTAGGAAAAGTCAGATAGGATTCACTTGTAGAAGATTGTTGTTCTTGGGTGAGTTCTGTTGAAAAAAAATTTTGAAGAATTAGAGACCTATTGAGAAGGTACAATTAAATACTAAGGGAGTTCAAAAAGTTCGTAGAACTGACAGGCGAATTTCTACGGAGCTAATGTGCTATTATTTCGTAATGCCTAACTTAGCGTTTTGAAACCGTTAAATCTGTCGGATTAGTTTTGGCAGGAATTTGAATGGGATGTGTTTAGATTTTTTCGTTTATAATTCATAATTACCAAACTAAGCTAAAAGACCAATCTTAACCATTGACAATGAGAGGAGTTAGGCCGCCGAAGAAGTTAAAGCCTGGTTCTTTTTTAATGTGAACACCTCACAAGAGTGCCAGCTGCTCCCATATGGAGCCAGTAAGACTATGGCATCCCCAACTGGGATGTGTTGTGAGGCTGAAGGTAGTGGTGAGGGTAAGGAGATGGGAAAGAGGAAGGTTGAGAAGTACCAGGCTATTCTAGACCTGGTGGTCAGTTTGAGAAATCACACATAAAACCGACATAACGAAATTTGAACATCGTTGGATGAAATTTTATGATATCTAAAAAGAAAACCACAGGCAGCCTTTATTTTCAGTTCCGCGAACATTTTGAACTTCCACACAAGCAGTTATTTTTTTAAAACATGTTTATTACCTGCACCACGATCTACGCTTTCGCTATACTCCAAACATTCCTTCTTAACGTCCTGGAGGACTATATCTATCTCCGTATCCGGCATTTCACACCCGTCTCCTTCTTCTTGGTCCGTACTTGGTTCCATATTGATGAAAACACTCTTTGTGTTGGGAAGGTCCATGATATTACTTTAAACTGAACAATAATTAGTCACAGCTTGCAGTAAATACCTATAACAGATGTGTTAAGAATAGTTAGTGACATCTATGAGACAAATACTGTAAGAATAGTTAGTGACATCTATGAGATAAATACTGTAGTTAATTCCACTGGTTTAATTATTTTTAGCTTATTAAAAGAGTATGCATATTAGAGAACTCTGTGGAATTTTATAGAAGCTAGTGTTATCAGCCAACTAAATTAGGGCACGTGACCTCAGTAGACATCTACTATTTATATTGCGTATTATTATTGTATTTTAACAGTCTGAAAGACGGTATTTTTATAGTTTTTAGCAGTATAAAAAGGGCGATACTCAAGTATTTTGTTCTCTCGCATTAACCCCTACCTAGAGTATAGACCTCGTATTGTACAAGGCGATGTCCGGGCCAATTTTAGTTCTGAAAAGTGTTGATTTCATTGTTGCTCAAAAGTGTTTGTAAATAAAACGACTCTTCAGTAAAAAAATTGTTTTACAATAAAAAGTCCACCACCTTTGATGAGAATGAAGTGACTCTGACATGGTCCTTCGAGCCGGATACAAAATTGGACAAAATAACAACAAATATAAAAAAACCAGCGGCCAAAAAAACCGAAGAACAATCCAGAGCGATCCAGTCAACAAGAAACAGAGCTAAGTGTCCATAATCCTTATGACCTACCATTTCCTGATTCCAAATCCTAAAGAACAATCTCAATAACTAGTTTCTAGAATCAGTTTGTTTATTGTTATCACCCATATTCAATACAATCAAAAAATGCAAGTCATAGTATAATTAAAATAAATCACAGTTGTATTCCCAACTTGCAAGTAATGAAAACCATTGAACAGGTTGAATTATTATTTGAATCTTTTAAACATCGACCGGCAAAACTGTCGTCATATCGCATATGTCATTTTTTAATCCCGTTGCAAGTAAAAAACAATAGCAGTGAAACAAAATCGGAGTATATACGTTCTTGATGTTTCTATAATAATTATCGCCAGCGCATAGCATTACTAGACATTTATTCTGTCATTTTCTCTGAACAACAAGGTAACCATCGTATTTTTTGCGTTGTTGTTTGTTTTTTATTTAGTATTGTCGCCATTACTTATAAACTACGGTATAGTTTGTTTTTTAATCTCTTGTTTTTGGAATTATTGTCGCGGCAGATAAGAATTTAAGATGGAGAAATTAAAAGGTTTAATCAATAAACGGTCGGTTTTAAAGGGGAAATTAACAAAGTTTAGTCAGGTTCTAAATACGTTGTCAGCTAACGAGATTAAGTTGAGATACGACAAAATTAAAGATTTATTAGACGAATTCGAAATAATCCAGGGCCAGATAGAAAGCATCGATGACTCAAATGAAGCGGAGAATGAAATTCGGCGTGAAACCTTTGAGAACCAGTTCTTTACAATCCTGGCAACTGCGTAGGGGGCGATGGATTCTGTGGAACAAACTAAGTGTGACATTAAATTACCCAATTTAAAGCTTCAAGAATTCCACGGTGACCAAAAGACTTGGAATAATTTTGTAGAAACTTTCAAGGCATTAGTTCACAATAACCAGTCACTGAATAACATTCAAAAATATTATTATTTGCAATCGTGTTTAAAGGGTGACGCAGCCAGGATAATAGCTAATTTGGAAATATCAGAATTAAGTTATCAAACGTCTTGGGAATTGTTGCATGAATGCTTTACTAATCTCAGAACTACGGTACACAAACATATCCAAACATTGTTTCAGTTAAAAGACATGAAGATGGAAGATCAGGTCGGATTACGAAAATTAATCGACGCTACCAACGTCAATCTGAAGGCATTACAAAACCTTGCAGTTCCAGTAGAACAGTGGGACGCGATAATAATTTACGTGATTTCAAATAAATTAGATTCCAATACGAGAAAATTTTGGGAGCAATCGCCCATTGAGGGAAAACTACCTACTCTAAAGGAATTTCTAAAATGTTTATCGTTACGAGCACAAACTTTGGAATTAATGCAAACAACGGAGAAAAAGTCTTCTGTTGTGATTAAACCTCAGGTAGGATTTAATAACCCAAAAGGGAAATCTGTAGCATTGTTAACATTAAAAAAGGGTAAATGTATTTTTTGCGATAAGGATCACTTAGTGTATTATTGTAAAAAATTCTTAAATTCAAAGCTACAGGATCGAGTTAATGCAATAAAAGAGAGCCAAGCATGTTTTAGATGCTTGAAAACGGGTCATTTTGCTAGTAATTGCAAACTAACCTTTAAATGCAGGTTATGTAACAGTGAAAAGCACAATACGTTACTGCATAAAAAAGAATTCGAGTCGGAACCCTCGAATACAGAAACGGATACTGAAGAAGTATCTATAAATAATTACTCTGCGGTAGGCAGAGCGAAAAAAAATGTGTTGTTGTCTACAGCGATGGTTGGCATCACTGGAGCAGACAACAATATATATACAGCCCGGGTCCTGATCGACCCGGGATCCCAAGCTTCCTTCCTGAGGGAAGGTTTTGCAAAACGATTAAATTTGGAATTTGATCAAGTAAACAATACGGTATCGGGAATTCACAATAATGTTACCCATATAAAAAAAGGTATGTCGGTAGAATTGAATTCTTTGAAATCGGATTATAAAAAAGACATCTCATGCTTAATTTTACAGGAAATAACCGCTAATATACCGCAGGCGACTATACCTAGGAGCGAGTTCAGGCTACCTGCAGGGTTGGAACTAGCCGACTCTAAGTTTAACATCGCCGCTCCTATCGACATACTACTGGGGGCTGAAGTTTTTTGGGATATCTTGACGAATGATAGGATGAAGGTCTCCGCCGGCATAACCATGCAGCGTACACAGCTGGGTTGGATTGTGTGCGGATCAGTAGAACCCCGTCCCGAAATAAGGCCTGTATCCGTTTTTTGTGGTTTATCTGTAGGTAGAGAATGTCATCCGCATGCTAGCCGTGGGCTGAGCAAGGTAATTTCTACAAAACCTTCGGGTTTTGCAGAAAATGCTGGCGGGCCAAGCTTCAATACATCCCGTGCAAGGGAACTGGTAATTAAAACAGCGTGTAGAAGCAACTCGGCGCAAAGAGGCGCTAAAAATGAAAATAACATGTCAGGTTCCGACACAATAAACAAGGTTCCGACAAAAAAGTTGTCGGACTCAACTATACGGGGACATGAATCGACTGGGTTGGTTAAAAAAAGGGCCAGCAGTTGTACCCCTTCAAAAATTTCGGCTTTAGACCCACCGGGGGTCAAATGTAAATTTAAATCAAAAATAACGAATAAATTATCGCAGGTTTTAAACTGTAGGAAATTTAAATTTAAAAATAAAGTCCTTAGGAATTGGAATAATGTTGACCGAGATTCAACTTTGAAAAGTGTACTGACACTTACAAAAAATAATATTGCTGTCCGCAAAAACAAATGTTTAAAAATACCGAATAAATACCGTTAGGTATAAATGAACCGGAACACTTTGTGAATACACCAAATCGGCCAGCAAGGCATAACGTGAGGAAAATAATAGCGCATCAACGTAATTTTAAATATAAACCAATGTTCTACTAGTAGAAATCGAGTTGAATTTCAATTCATTGACAATTTATTTATATTTCATGAAAAACTTATTTAAATTTTCAACTTTTAATCTCAGTTTTCAATTTAACTCAACTTATTTAAAAATTAAATTCAACTTAATTTATATAAAGTGGTTCTACTAGAGGGAACCTAAAATTAAAGACTATTTTTGAAAATGTTAAAAAGACAATTGTTATTAAAATATATTCACGATTTGGATTGCTGTTACTTGCCAGCGGATAATAAGACCTATCATGATGAAATAGGCATTAATAATTGAAGACAACACTCGGTGAAATCAGTGTTTTAACACATTGTTCAATTGTATTTTTATTTTTATTTTTGTTAAACAAATGGCGCACTGTATCTAGTGTTTACCAAAAAAAAGTATAAAATTATAAATGGTTAGCTACACATAAAGGTGTAAGCTCTCAGATAAGAATTTCTGACAATGGAATTAAAAAAAATAATAAACTGACTCGAGGAGTCCTTTAACAGTTTGAAGGACAATGTTGACAAGGTTCAAAAATTTAGGAAATTGTTATGAGTTATATTGCTTATTATATAAAAGTATAATTTTATGTTTAGTATAAAAATGTAATTTTATCTATCTAATATATAAAATTCTCGTGTCACGGTGTTTGTTGCCATACTCCTCAGAAACGGCTGGACCAATTTTGATGAAATTTTCTGTGCTTATCTGGTAGGTCTGAGAATCGACCAACATCTATTTTTCATACCCCTTAAAGTAAAGGGTGTTCCACTCCGAAGAAAATTATTCGGTATCAAAACTACACTCAGAACATAAAAATGGTTTTTCTTTGATTCTAGCGACACATATATTCTGAACACAAAACTGGTTTTGATTACATTTGTCTGTGGTGAATTAAAGCTATACTCAGAACATGAAAATGGTTTTTCCATAAACATAAAACTGGTTTTAATTAAATCTGTACGCGGTGAATTAAAACTACACTCAAAACATGAAAAGGGTTTTTCTTTGATTCTGCCGGCATTTACAACACAAAACTGGTTTTAATTAAATCTGTTTGTGGTGAATTAAACCTACACTCAGAACATCGGGGTGGAGGAAAATTTCGCCGCCTCCTTATTTGGGACCTCAAGCGAGGGGGGGAGGGGATGTATATGGAAATCCTATTTTTTTATTACGACCTATTTATAAACGAGTCGTATTTTTTTAATAATCACATTTGACGAGTATTTTTTCAACGAAAATCATGTTTATAAATTCTACTCAAAAGTTGATTGATTGATACTGCGTTAGAGTCCCCTTACACACGCAACAATCAATTTCTCACAATTTTACAGCATTATATAACTCAAATATGAAACTTCACTCGATGCAGGATGAATCTGCAACTCGTTATTTAATTTATCGTTGTATTCTGAACACAAAACCAGTTTGTATTCGGTGAATTAAAACTACACTCAGAACATTAAAATGGTTTTTCTTTGATTCTGGCAGCACATACACAGTCTACAAATAGAATATGATAACTGAACTTCGAATAAGAGGATGTTTTCCATCGCAATGAGTCAACAGATGTATCCACAACTGGAAATTTACATTCTCAACACAAAATTGGTTTGAATTAAATCTGTATGCGGTGAATTAAAAGTACACTCAGAACGCGAATATGGTTTTTCTTTGATTCTGGCAGCACATACATAATCTTTTATAACTGCACTTCGAATAAAATAATGGTCTCTTTCGAAATGTATCAGCAGATGAATACACAACTGAAATTCAGTCGTTAATACATTCTGAACACAATTCTGATTTTAATTAAGAGTGTTTGCGAGTTATCAGCTTTAATTAGTATTACTCTCATAATATGCGTACGGATTTCCTACGAATTGCGAAATTTGCAGCTTAAAAAAATATTGTTATTGATATTTTTAATGAATTAAGAAAAGAGTTGGATTCGTAAACGAAAGGATCGTAGAACATGTTCAAATAATGATTTGAAATGGTTTAAATTTTTCCAAGATAATGTTATTATTTATTGTGAAAATTTGCCGCCCCCCCCGCACCCCCACGCTACGCCTCTGAAATACTGTAAGAATAGTTAGTGACATCTATGAGATAAATACTGTAGTTAATTCCATTGGTTTAATTACTTTTAGCTTATTAAAAGAGTATGCGTATTAGAGACCTCTGTGGAATTTTATAGAAGCTAGTGTTATCAGCCAACTAAATTAGGGCACGTGACCTCAGTAGATATCTACTATTTATATTGCGTATTATTATTGTATTTTAACAGTCTGAAAGACGGTATTTTTATAGTTTTTAGCAGTATAAAAAGAGCGATACTCAAGTATTTTGTTCTCTCGCATTAACCCCTACCTAGAGTATAGACCTCGTATTGTACAAGGCGAGGTCCGGGCCAATTTTAGTTCTGAAAAGTGTTGATTTCATTGTTGCTCAAAAGTGTTTGTAAATAAAACGACTCTTCAGTAAAAAAATGTGTTTTACAATAAAAAGTCCACCACCTTTGATGAGAATGAAGTGATTTTGACAAGATGGTTAAATCGCTAACAGTTATCAAGTGGGCTGAACGAGTATTGTACGTATTCCGAATCCTTTATATGACAATTCATCAAAGTAAATTTTCTTAGAAGACTAACAATAATAAACTATAAAGAATCACAAAGAGCACATATATAAAATGTAGTTGTTCTGTTTAGATTACTCTTTTACGATTTGGCTGTAGACCACTACAGCAGAAGTCGACGTCATGATTTATTTAAAGTACCGAACGGCAGAACAGACGTCTTGACAAAGCATAGCCTGACGAGGGAAGTGGTCCAGTTAAATGAACTTGCAAACCATTTGGATGTAAGTGAATGTTCTCTTAATGTTTTAAAACTATTATTGAAGAGTCACTTGCCTAAATGCTGATATGGTAACTAAATTATACTGTAATTGGAATTATTCTGTTGTACAAAAATAATAAAATAAAATAAAAATATTTTTGGTTAATGAAGTTGGTACTCGAAATAATACTCAACTTTTGGCTGGGCCGCAGGTCTAAAAAGTTGGCAAACGCTTGACTAGACTCAACGATGTTAGATATAATATATAGACTCGCCATTGTCTCACCAACTCAAGATAGAATCTGACAAGTAAGAAACACTCTAATTTCTGTAATTTCTTAATATAAAAGATATTCATGTGTGATACAGATAGACATTCAAGGAATGTGTGTGAATGGACGAAATTGATAGAGGACCAGGCGGCGTTTTATTTGCACCGAATACTTTATTCTACATCACAGGTGTGACTGAAATGCCAAGATACGCTTACTCGTTTACACTAAGACAAATACATAATGCTGTTTGAGACGACCTACTTTCCTAGATTATCCTTCTTATTCTTAATTATTGTTGCTACGTTTGCTATCTCACTTTCTCCAATGGCGCTAAAAATCTCCGGGAGGCAACCGAAATAAAAATATTTTTATAACAAATTATTTGCGTATATTTACCAATGAAATGTTAATCCTAGAGTTTTCAGTGTAATAGAAACATTTTATGGTCACACAGGAGGGCAATTGGTGCATTATGCAATTTACTTACTGATAGGACACGACCTTACTCGACGCGTAGCTGTTTAATATTAAACAACGAAATCTAGAACAACGCAATTGCCTTGTTTTTGGCTTAAGTTTGAGATTTCTACATCGCGTATGTATATATTATGTTAAACATCATTTACTACACTGTATTATCTATTACCTGCTTGTTTAAACACGTGATTCTGTTCGGGATTGAAATTTACTGAATATCTTCGTTCATTTTCTGACAGACAGGCCTCCATAAATATGTTCTATGGTTGTGTAAAGGGTGTTGCCATTTTCGAATAAGTACCTACCGCAACAAAATATTATTTCAGCCTTGATGGCAATTACTTCTGAAAAATCGGCACGAAATCGTATAGTAGATGCTAAACTTTAAGACCGGTCTAATGTTGATCAAAAATCGTCGCAGTACGCGAGTATAATGTCAGAAACTTGACATGCCCCGCCACCGACGCCTTTCCCTGTTGTATATACTCGTATGTTTCACATTAAGCATATAAATATAAAAGATCATAGCACGCCACATATCGCTCTCCATACAATCCCTTCAGACCGTTCACACCTGAGCGCTTTATGCTACGTCCAGACTGAAGCCAACCTTCCAACTCCGAACTTATTTCGGAGTTGGAAGGTTGGCCGATCGTGTGGTCGCTGCAGCCAGCCCTCCAACCCCGAATTCCGTACTCCAAAATGGCGGACATGAAACAGCTGTAGCTACGCTGTATCTTTTTCAGTTGCCTACAATTATTACGTACGTATAACCATATACCTACTTATATACACGACATGTTTTCAAACAATTGTTATACCACTCTCCGTAATAATATGGACAGCTGCGGCAAGCTGGTTCGTGTGAGTTGGCCGTCGGGATCGCCTCGAAGGCGATCCCGGGCCAACGGGAACTCCAACCCTCCAACTCGAACTTCCAACGCACGAATACCCCTCCACACGATCGTCCAAACGTTTGAAGTTGGAACGTTGGCCGCAGTGTGGGCTTACCATTATGCGCACATCAACCATAGACAAAGCACATCTTACGCCGTAACCGCTCCTGAGGCGATATGCCAACAGTTAAGCGCCCCCCACCAGTAGCGTAGCGAAGGGGGGGGGGGGACGTTAACACTGACTGTTATTTTGCTCTATGGCTTGGTTGGTCGGGGATTCCCGAAAAATGTTTTTTTTTGTTCCTAGCTCAGTCGGGGATTTCCCTGAAATATTCCTTGTGTCATTCTAATTTCGTTCATATATTGTGATTAACGTAGACTCGTGAAGTGAATTGTTATCTATGGACTGACGTGAATTAGTGAAGAAGTTATTATTGTGTTAGCGCGTTTAATAGTGCTGTAGGACCAGTTTGAAAAACAAGGCAGCTAGGTGTGAATTTTTAGATACCGTTTTGTAGCGCATGAATAGTTACAGTCGGGACAAGAAAAGGTTTTTCATCACTGTGAGTTAGCAAGTGCCGTTTTAGTTATTTTTTTCGAGAATATAATAGTTGCAGTCATGACATGAAATAGGTTTTTTTACCACTGTCGGTAAACGTGTGATTTTTAGATTTCTCCTCATAGTACACGAATAGTTGCAGTTGAAACATGAAAAAGATTTTCCCCACACTGAGTCAGCAACTGACTTCATATGTATCCCTTTTGAGAACACGAATAGTTACAATCAGGACATGAAAAAGGTTTTTCTCTTCTGTGAAACGTACTGTGGATTTTTAAATCTTCCCTTTTAAAACTTGTATTACTGCAGTCGGGAAATGAAAAAGGTTTGTGTCCAGTATGGGTAAGCTTGTGAATTTTTAGATAACGTTTTGTAGCGCATGAATAGTTACAGTCGGCACAAGAAAAAGGTTTTTCGTGAGTTAGCAAGTGCCGTTTTAGTTATTTTTTTCGAGAATAAGAATAGTTGCAGTCAGGACATGAAATAGGTTTTTTTCCACTGTCGGTAAACGTGTTATTTTTAGATTTCTCTTCATAGTACATGAATAGTTGCAGTTGGAACATGAAAAAGGTTTTTGTCCACACCGAGTCAGCAACTGACTTCTTATGTATCCCTTTTGTGAACACGAATAATTACAATCAGGACATGAAAAAGGTTTTTCTCTTCTGTGAATCATACTGTGGACTTTTAAATCTTCGTTTTGAGGACTTGTATAACTGCATTCAGATCATGAAAAAGGTTTTACTCCACTCTGAGCAAGCTTATGAATCATAGTGGAGTAAGGGTTGCTCCATATGGAAACCTTTGTAAAATTACTTTCTTCAGGGCCTCCTCAGTGTAGCTAATGTAAAACCAAATAGGTGTTGTTAAACCATGTAGGCGTATTAAAGGTAAGACAGTATTAAATTGTGGAGATCCGGAAGGAATGAAAGGCCGATAAAAATAATAATATTTTCCCAATTTGTTTATGAATTACAATTTAAAACAATAAAATAAACAATATACACATGGACCTATTGCGAGTTTGAAATCTCTTGTTTTATTTTTACCGCAAACGCGATTAAAACAAGAGTAAGGTATTTAAGCGACTTTCCAGTACTTTGCGCAATTTAATTGAGACTTTTAGGTAAAAATAGTCATTTGGGTGTTACGTAACGTTTAGGGGGGGGGAGGTGCAGAAAAATGTTACGGCGCGTTGCATGGGGGGAGAGGGTCCTAAATTTTCAAAAATTGCGTTACGTTATACTTGAACGCCCCCTTTACTATTTCACGATTGAAATTTTATCGTTACACTCTGAACACAAAACTGGTTTTAATCTAAGTATTGGTTATTATGTTTTCATGACAGCAAATGATTTTTTTCAGATATTTGCAGCATACAAGAATTGAAGACTCCGCACGAAACTCTGTTATTTGTAGCTATATGGCTCGGTCGGTCAGCATTCCCCAAAAATTCTGTTATTTTATTTTCGTTCCTAGCTCTTACTATTGATTTATTGGGGATTCCCGTGAAATATTCCTCGCTTTTTCCCTGTGTCATTCTCATTTCTTTCGTACATTGTGATTGACGGGAATTCGCGAAGAAAATTATCACCTATCGATTGTTGAATAAGCTGTTATTCTGTTTGTGCTTTTAATATTGAGGATAACATTTTTTTTACATATTTGACTAGCTAGAAATGTTTTTTTATATTTAAGAAAGTCAAAATTTGTGTTTTGAATTTCTCAAAAAAAAAATTAATGTGGGGGGGGGGGGTGTCACCGCGTTTTCCGCCCCGGGTGCCACCAATGCTAGCTACGACACTGCCCCCCACTCCGACGAAAACAGGAGAGGGGGTCATTTTAATTACGGAGCTGCCAAGACCGGTGGATTACAGATGTCAAATGTCAACTCCATAGATTAATTACAAAAAATGCGCACTCCGTGGCCGCTCGCTAATTCAACTGACCCCCTCTCCTACCATAGGAAGAAATATTTGATCTGCGCCGTGTGAACTAGTGATGGGAATAATCGATACATTTACATAATCGATATTTTTGTATCGATACATAAAAATGATCGAATGATTAATCGATTAATCGCTAGGATTTCAGGAGCAATAGCTGCGGTCAAAGGCAGTATTTTTTCTCGCGGCAGGGGCGGGTGTTCACGGGCAAAGCATGGTACATAGGTATGGCAACGTAGATTTTTCATTGCTGGCAATGATTTCTTTACAAGCAACATTATTTTATATAATTTACAATAATACTTTACTATCTATAATCTATGGTCTGGCCCGACCTTGAAACTGTTTCATAAGAGCCGTATTCTTATAGATAATGTAATTTTATAGATGTTTCCAAAATTCTGCTATGCGTCATTACATGATTAATCTCAAAATGACATTTAGATTGTAGGAAACTTATACATTAAAACAGTAAACAAACTGTTTTTTTGCAATCGGTGTTTATTGAATAATGATATCTTTGAACAGAAGTGTCTAATTCTAGCGCTGATAACACTTTTTAGAACAAACCGTAAATATTTTATAGTCACACAAAATATTTTGAGGTACTAGTTAGTACTCGATGAAATTAGAGATATCGGTTGTTCATTTACAATAAATCAAACATACACTAAACAAATCGATAAATTACTCAAAATAACCCATCTACCTACTTACGAAAAATAATCACCATGTCGATCTTTAACACGTACTGGAATCGTAAATCATAACCTAAAAGTAATATTTCGTCGTTTACAATTGTTTCACGTTTGAATACTACGACCAACACTACCCTAAATGATACATAACCTTAAAATAACATAAGTCATAATACATAAACTTTAAATTGAGAAAAACAGTCACCATGGCAATCTTACATAAACTAAAACTGGAAACGTAGATCGTTACCTAAAAGTATTAATTCATCATTTACAACAAAGCTGGATGATGATAACATCAACACGCTTTATCAGTTTATCACAATTTGAGAAATTTTGACGTATCTTGAATACAACCTCTCAGATCTAGAATCGATTTGCGTTTACGAATGAATTCTGACAGTTGTAAAACGATTGTATCACTCATTTTCAATAACATTTCAAAACGATTATATCGGACTGTGCATTCGAATGAATATTGACATCGATAAGCGAGAATCGATTCTACTTCGATGACATTTCAAAACGATTGTATCGAACTGTATTCGATATGAACATAGACATCGATAAGCGAGAATCGATTCTTCTTACGATGACATTTCAAACGATTAGATAAATACTGTAGTTAATTCCATTGGTTTAATTACTTTTAGCTTATTAAAAGAGTATGCGTATTAGAGACCTCTGTGGAATTTTATAGAAGCTAGTGTTATCAGCCAACTAAATTAGGGCACGTGACCTCAGTAGATATCTACTATTTATATTGCGTATTATTATTGTATTTTAACAGTCTGAAAGACGGTATTTTTATAGTTTTTAGCAGTATAAAAAGAGCGATACTCAAGTATTTTGTTCTCTCGCATTAACCCCTACCTAGAGTATAGACCTCGTATTGTACAAGGCGAGGTCCGGGCCAATTTTAGTTCTGAAAAGTGTTGATTTCATTGTTGCTCAAAAGTGTTTGTAAATAAAACGACTCTTCAGTAAAAAAATGTGTTTTACAATAAAAAGTCCACCACCTTTGATGAGAATGAAGTGATTTTGACAAGATGGTTAAATCGCTAACAGTTATCAAGTGGGCTGAACGAGTATTGTACGTATTCCGAATCCTTTATATGACAATTCATCAAAGTAAATTTTCTTAGAAGACTAACAATAATAAACTATAAAGAATCACAAAGAGCACATATATAAAATGTAGTTGTTCTGTTTAGATTACTCTTTTACGATTTGGCTGTAGACCACTACAGCAGAAGTCGACGTCATGATTTATTTAAAGTACCGAACGGCAGAACAGACGTCTTGACAAAGCATAGCCTGACGAGGGAAGTGGTCCAGTTAAATGAACTTGCAAACCATTTGGATGTAAGTGAATGTTCTCTTAATGTTTTAAAACTATTATTGAAGAGTCACTTGCCTAAATGCTGATATGGTAACTAAATTATACTGTAATTGGAATTATTCTGTTGTACAAAAATAATAAAATAAAATAAAAATATTTTTGGTTAATGAAGTTGGTACTCGAAATAATACTCAACTTTTGGCTGGGCCGCAGGTCTAAAAAGTTGGCAAACGCTTGACTAGACTCAACGATGTTAGATATAATATATAGACTCGCCATTGTCTCACCAACTCAAGATAGAATCTGACAAGTAAGAAACACTCTAATTTCTGTAATTTCTTAATATAAAAGATATTCATGTGTGATACAGATAGACATTCAAGGAATGTGTGTGAATGGACGAAATTGATAGAGGACCAGGCGGCGTTTTATTTGCACCGAATACTTTATTCTACATCACAGGTGTGACTGAAATGCCAAGATACGCTTACTCGTTTACACTAAGACAAATACATAATGCTGTTTGAGACGACCTACTTTCCTAGATTATCCTTCTTATTCTTAATTATTGTTGCTACGTTTGCTATCTCACTTTCTCCAATGGCGCTAAAAATCTCCGGGAGGCAACCGAAATAAAAATATTTTTATAACAAATTATTTGCGTATATTTACCAATGAAATGTTAATCCTAGAGTTTTCAGTGTAATAGAAACATTTTATGGTCACACAGGAGGGCAATTGGTGCATTATGCAATTTACTTACTGATAGGACACGACCTTACTCGACGCGTAGCTGTTTAATATTAAACAACGAAATCTAGAACAACGCAATTGCCTTGTTTTTGGCTTAAGTTTGAGATTTCTACATCGCGTATGTATATATTATGTTAAACATCATTTACTACACTGTATTATCTATTACCTGCTTGTTTAAACACGTGATTCTGTTCGGGATTGAAATTTACTGAATATCTTCGTTCATTTTCTGACAGACAGGCCTCCATAAATATGTTCTATGGTTGTGTAAAGGGTGTTGCCATTTTCGAATAAGTACCTACCGCAACAAAATATTATTTCAGCCTTGATGGCAATTACTTCTGAAAAATCGGCACGAAATCGTATAGTAGATGCTAAACTTTAAGACCGGTCTAATGTTGATCAAAAATCGTCGCAGTACGCGAGTATAATGTCAGAAACTTGACATGCCCCGCCACCGACGCCTTTCCCTGTTGTATATACTCGTATGTTTCACATTAAGCATATAAATATAAAAGATCATAGCACGCCACATATCGCTCTCCATACAATCCCTTCAGACCGTTCACACCTGAGCGCTTTATGCTACGTCCAGACTGAAGCCAACCTTCCAACTCCGAACTTATTTCGGAGTTGGAAGGTTGGCCGATCGTGTGGTCGCTGCAGCCAGCCCTCCAACCCCGAATTCCGTACTCCAAAATGGCGGACATGAAACAGCTGTAGCTACGCTGTATCTTTTTCAGTTGCCTACAATTATTACGTACGTATAACCATATACCTACTTATATACACGACATGTTTTCAAACAATTGTTATACCACTCTCCGTAATAATATGGACAGCTGCGGCAAGCTGGTTCGTGTGAGTTGGCCGTCGGGATCGCCTCGAAGGCGATCCCGGGCCAACGGGAACTCCAACCCTCCAACTCGAACTTCCAACGCACGAATACCCCTCCACACGATCGTCCAAACGTTTGAAGTTGGAACGTTGGCCGCAGTGTGGGCTTACCATTATGCGCACATCAACCATAGACAAAGCACATCTTACGCCGTAACCGCTCCTGAGGCGATATGCCAACAGTTAAGCGCCCCCCACCAGTAGCGTAGCGAAGGGGGGGGGGGACGTTAACACTGACTGTTATTTTGCTCTATGGCTTGGTTGGTCGGGGATTCCCGAAAAATGTTTTTTTTTGTTCCTAGCTCAGTCGGGGATTTCCCTGAAATATTCCTTGTGTCATTCTAATTTCGTTCATATATTGTGATTAACGTAGACTCGTGAAGTGAATTGTTATCTATGGACTGACGTGAATTAGTGAAGAAGTTATTATTGTGTTAGCGCGTTTAATAGTGCTGTAGGACCAGTTTGAAAAACAAGGCAGCTAGGTGTGAATTTTTAGATACCGTTTTGTAGCGCATGAATAGTTACAGTCGGGACAAGAAAAGGTTTTTCATCACTGTGAGTTAGCAAGTGCCGTTTTAGTTATTTTTTTCGAGAATATAATAGTTGCAGTCATGACATGAAATAGGTTTTTTTACCACTGTCGGTAAACGTGTGATTTTTAGATTTCTCCTCATAGTACACGAATAGTTGCAGTTGAAACATGAAAAAGATTTTCCCCACACTGAGTCAGCAACTGACTTCATATGTATCCCTTTTGAGAACACGAATAGTTACAATCAGGACATGAAAAAGGTTTTTCTCTTCTGTGAAACGTACTGTGGATTTTTAAATCTTCCCTTTTAAAACTTGTATTACTGCAGTCGGGAAATGAAAAAGGTTTGTGTCCAGTATGGGTAAGCTTGTGAATTTTTAGATAACGTTTTGTAGCGCATGAATAGTTACAGTCGGCACAAGAAAAAGGTTTTTCGTGAGTTAGCAAGTGCCGTTTTAGTTATTTTTTTCGAGAATAAGAATAGTTGCAGTCAGGACATGAAATAGGTTTTTTTCCACTGTCGGTAAACGTGTTATTTTTAGATTTCTCTTCATAGTACATGAATAGTTGCAGTTGGAACATGAAAAAGGTTTTTGTCCACACCGAGTCAGCAACTGACTTCTTATGTATCCCTTTTGTGAACACGAATAATTACAATCAGGACATGAAAAAGGTTTTTCTCTTCTGTGAATCATACTGTGGACTTTTAAATCTTCGTTTTGAGGACTTGTATAACTGCATTCAGATCATGAAAAAGGTTTTACTCCACTCTGAGCAAGCTTATGAATCATAGTGGAGTAAGGGTTGCTCCATATGGAAACCTTTGTAAAATTACTTTCTTCAGGGCCTCCTCAGTGTAGCTAATGTAAAACCAAATAGGTGTTGTTAAACCATGTAGGCGTATTAAAGGTAAGACAGTATTAAATTGTGGAGATCCGGAAGGAATGAAAGGCCGATAAAAATAATAATATTTTCCCAATTTGTTTATGAATTACAATTTAAAACAATAAAATAAACAATATACACATGGACCTATTGCGAGTTTGAAATCTCTTGTTTTATTTTTACCGCAAACGCGATTAAAACAAGAGTAAGGTATTTAAGCGACTTTCCAGTACTTTGCGCAATTTAATTGAGACTTTTAGGTAAAAATAGTCATTTGGGTGTTACGTAACGTTTAGGGGGGGGGAGGTGCAGAAAAATGTTACGGCGCGTTGCATGGGGGGAGAGGGTCCTAAATTTTCAAAAATTGCGTTACGTTATACTTGAACGCCCCCTTTACTATTTCACGATTGAAATTTTATCGTTACACTCTGAACACAAAACTGGTTTTAATCTAAGTATTGGTTATTATGTTTTCATGACAGCAAATGATTTTTTTCAGATATTTGCAGCATACAAGAATTGAAGACTCCGCACGAAACTCTGTTATTTGTAGCTATATGGCTCGGTCGGTCAGCATTCCCCAAAAATTCTGTTATTTTATTTTCGTTCCTAGCTCTTACTATTGATTTATTGGGGATTCCCGTGAAATATTCCTCGCTTTTTCCCTGTGTCATTCTCATTTCTTTCGTACATTGTGATTGACGGGAATTCGCGAAGAAAATTATCACCTATCGATTGTTGAATAAGCTGTTATTCTGTTTGTGCTTTTAATATTGAGGATAACATTTTTTTTACATATTTGACTAGCTAGAAATGTTTTTTTATATTTAAGAAAGTCAAAATTTGTGTTTTGAATTTCTCAAAAAAAAAATTAATGTGGGGGGGGGGGGTGTCACCGCGTTTTCCGCCCCGGGTGCCACCAATGCTAGCTACGACACTGCCCCCCACTCCGACGAAAACAGGAGAGGGGGTCATTTTAATTACGGAGCTGCCAAGACCGGTGGATTACAGATGTCAAATGTCAACTCCATAGATTAATTACAAAAAATGCGCACTCCGTGGCCGCTCGCTAATTCAACTGACCCCCTCTCCTACCATAGGAAGAAATATTTGATCTGCGCCGTGTGAACTAGTGATGGGAATAATCGATACATTTACATAATCGATATTTTTGTATCGATACATAAAAATGATCGAATGATTAATCGATTAATCGCTAGGATTTCAGGAGCAATAGCTGCGGTCAAAGGCAGTATTTTTTCTCGCGGCAGGGGCGGGTGTTCACGGGCAAAGCATGGTACATAGGTATGGCAACGTAGATTTTTCATTGCTGGCAATGATTTCTTTACAAGCAACATTATTTTATATAATTTACAATAATACTTTACTATCTATAATCTATGGTCTGGCCCGACCTTGAAACTGTTTCATAAGAGCCGTATTCTTATAGATAATGTAATTTTATAGATGTTTCCAAAATTCTGCTATGCGTCATTACATGATTAATCTCAAAATGACATTTAGATTGTAGGAAACTTATACATTAAAACAGTAAACAAACTGTTTTTTTGCAATCGGTGTTTATTGAATAATGATATCTTTGAACAGAAGTGTCTAATTCTAGCGCTGATAACACTTTTTAGAACAAACCGTAAATATTTTATAGTCACACAAAATATTTTGAGGTACTAGTTAGTACTCGATGAAATTAGAGATATCGGTTGTTCATTTACAATAAATCAAACATACACTAAACAAATCGATAAATTACTCAAAATAACCCATCTACCTACTTACGAAAAATAATCACCATGTCGATCTTTAACACGTACTGGAATCGTAAATCATAACCTAAAAGTAATATTTCGTCGTTTACAATTGTTTCACGTTTGAATACTACGACCAACACTACCCTAAATGATACATAACCTTAAAATAACATAAGTCATAATACATAAACTTTAAATTGAGAAAAACAGTCACCATGGCAATCTTACATAAACTAAAACTGGAAACGTAGATCGTTACCTAAAAGTATTAATTCATCATTTACAACAAAGCTGGATGATGATAACATCAACACGCTTTATCAGTTTATCACAATTTGAGAAATTTTGACGTATCTTGAATACAACCTCTCAGATCTAGAATCGATTTGCGTTTACGAATGAATTCTGACAGTTGTAAAACGATTGTATCACTCATTTTCAATAACATTTCAAAACGATTATATCGGACTGTGCATTCGAATGAATATTGACATCGATAAGCGAGAATCGATTCTACTTCGATGACATTTCAAAACGATTGTATCGAACTGTATTCGATATGAACATAGACATCGATAAGCGAGAATCGATTCTTCTTACGATGACATTTCAAACGATTATATAGGTACTGACACACATGCTCATAGAAACCGGCTTATGAGCATGCTCATTAATGAGTACGCTCCTGTCAAAAATAGTCAACTGTACACATTTGCTCAATAAAGAGCAGGCTTGGTTTGAGCTTCCTCGTGAATGAGCGTGCTCAAAGCCAACATTTGAACACACATGCTATTTAATGAGCATGCTCATGTCAAATAAATAAATGCAGGGATGCTCTGCGCAAAAAAAAATATTTCCCTAGATTTCGAGGTGAAATTTCCCTAGATTACACTAGATTAGGGGTTCACCTTGGCAAATCAAAACTCGAGTCGGTGGGGGGGTGTTGGACTTTGAATAAGAGGACTTGGAAAGTGGTATTCCTTTCATATATAATATACTTTTTTATAATTCTTGGGCGTTAACTTTAAAAATTTCTAGATATTTTGTTTTAAAAGTTTTATTTTCTATGTACATTGGTTACTTAATTTTTTTTTATTTAAAAAAAAATATTTACGTAACAAATGTACATAGAAAATAAAACTTTTCAAAACAAAATACATAATAATCACATTTACGCAATTACCTACGTAGTCACCTGATTGTGTAAAACTAATCCTGTTTTATCTTAATTGATATGATTAATTAATTGGAAAGATATCGGAACTTGGTATAAAAATACTTTGCAAAATAAAAATCAACCGCAATCACTGAAACAACGAAACTAAAACTTGTATTAATCTTTTTAAAGGTCCCCATTTTTAGATACATAATATATCATTTTGAGTTGTCAGTGTTAAAAATAACATTGCTTGATAACATTGCATGTAAGTACATCAACAATATAATATTCGTGCGAATCCCAAAAAGTATATATATAATACCAGTAATATTGTCATATGTAATATAAATTTTGCTAGAGTTTGAAATTTCCATTTATTTTGTGCTGATTTCCCTTTTCCTTAAAAAATATTTTTCTCCCCTAGATCTAGGGAAATTTCCCTAGACATACCATCACTGAATAAATGTCAAATGTCAGTTTCATTCTCTCAGAACTAAACAAAATAACTGCTTGCAATGGAATTATTTAAGAATCTTCTGACGCAATAAAATAAGACGTTTGATTTGAGATGTCAACAAATCCGAAAACGACTAAATATTTAAAAATAAATGCTAATTTCAATAGAATGTGGTTTCAATTTGGAGGTAGGTAAAGAAGCTTTTGGGGAATTTGGAAATCTATTGAAGGTATTTTAGTGACCTTGTTTTTCAAATATATTCGTGATTCCCATAATAAATCACGAAAAACAAGGTTTTTTCGTCTCTCCAGCGGGCTATTTTGACATTTTTGCAAAGGATGCGCAGATGCGAACTGAAATCGGATTGACAGGAGCCTGCTCATAAGCTAGCCTGTACACACATGCTTAGAGGCTTCCCCTTCCACCCGATAATCCAATGAGCATGCTCATTAATCAAATGGCGGTTGATTTGTGAGCAAGCCCATTCGGCTTGAAATGAGCATGCTCATTACTAGCAACGTCATTGACACACATGCTACAAGGTAGCAATTGCTACTAGGTAGCATGCTCTTTGGCTTCAAATGAGCATGTGTGCCCGTAGCATATCGGATTGTGAATCGATACGATGGATCGATGTAAATCCAGCGCTGTGATTCGTCAGAAATAATCGATGTGAGAGAAGCGTTGTGATTGGTCAGAATTAATCGATTTGACATCGATGCAAGAATCGATTGTTCAAGAATCGATTTGTCTATGACAATGTATCGAAATGCATCGATGGTGAAAAAGATCGATACAATATCGATATTCCATCGATATTTCCCATCGCTAGTGTGAACGGCACGAAACATAAGCGCTCGCGGTTCAACAGATACCTGCTAGCGGTTATATTAGATGTCTGAACACCCCTTAAACGCATCTTTCTATTTCGCTTATGCCTCGATGACACAGGGCGAGTTTACAAGCTACTATCTGGATCTGGGAAATTCACTATATGTTAGTAAACTCGCCCAGTGTCATCGTGTCACTTGCTAACTAGCGGCAACTAGCAGTCTAGCAGATTGTTGACAATCTACGAAAAAAAGTTGAAAAGTCGTTAACTTTACTCGCCTACACGCTTGCTCCGCTTGCTCGTGATTGGTTTATTTATGTTTCCAACATGGCTTCCGATAAACAGCTGATTTCGACTGTCAATGTCAAATATTTGAAGAATTAGTTCACGCAGGCGTCGTTATTCTCGTTTCTGGCGGTAGCCGCTACGTGCGAGCCAGGGTTGCCAACTTAGGGGTTTTCCCCCAGATTAAGGGGGAAAATAAGTGGGATGGGATTTTTTTAGGGGCTTAATATAATTAGGGGTGTTTTGGGGGTTTTGTGATTCCTCATATTTAAAAAAAAATTATATTCCAACTACGCTGTGGTGACTAGAGGTCAGGCTTACCACTTAAACTGTCACAAATACCAAAGTTAGGGGAATTCCCGATTTCCGTTACACAAATCAGCTGGCTCGGCTCCTAGCGTGGTTTGGTATATGTATGCTCCTAGATCTTGTTCTTGCAGCTCGAATAGTTATATTTGAATACTCGCCAAAAGTGAAACAAAACCGAAAGCTTGGTGGTGTTGTACCTATGTATGTTGACTATATTGTTTACTAGACTTGTTTAATCGAATTCATTATTGTGGAAATAGTGGATCTTGCACTACATTTAATTCATCTCCTGAAATGTTAAGCTTATTCAATGTTAACATGTATGATTAAAAAAAATCGAATTCTTCTTAAGAAAACGATGCAATATTTGATTTTATAAATAATTTATAAATAAAGATTATTAAAAAACATTAGAGCATATCATTTATTAATTGTTATTCATTATTTTTACAAAACAAAAAAATGTTAAATTTCAAGTAATTTTTCTAGGGGTTTTTGAGTTTAGTTTAGGGATAAATATTTTTGAGAGTTGGCAACACTGGTGCGAGCCCAGCTTCCTACAAAAATGTTATCGGAAGTAGTTCGTTTAGGAATCATTATTTTAGCGCACGTTATAAAAAATGAGTTTAAAACGAAAGAAAAACGTCACAGAAGAGTGTGAGTAAAATCCTGGATAGAAAGATGTGATTTGAAAGATGGTGTATCTAACAATTTACTAAAAGAGTTGAAGGATGAAGATCCGTTGGCTTATTGAAATATTCTGAGGTTAAGCTCTACCCATTTTGATGATTTACTGCAGATGGTAGATAGAATGCTAAAAAAAACGATACTGTAATGAGAATGGCAATCCCAGATGTCATAAAACTGGAAATTACACTACGTTATCTAGCGACTGGCGATTCTTTCAAGTCTCTAGAATAAGTACATGTTTCGAGTTCCGGAATCAACTATTTCGAAATTTTTGCCTGAGGTTCTCACTGCGATTTCTCGCGTCCTTCAGCCATTCATTGAGGTGAGTGAAAAATTATTTTGTGAAATAAAAATAATTAACAACAGTTTTGTTTTGAAGGAACATAGGTATTTATTAAATTATTATTATTTCAGCATACTATTTGAACCAAACGTTTTATTCATAGCGCGTTGCAAAACGTCATCATCGTTTGAAGAATGGTTAGAAGATAATGAAAATGCATCATAGTCATCATCATGAAGTGAGGCCAATTTAGAACCAATGATGGCGTCTTGGATTTCTTGCTGTAGCAATATTGCTTTTCGCTTTGGCAGCTGCCGAAGCTCAGATGCCACAAACCTTCCAAATTGGTCGTAGGTATAGCTTTTCTTCGGATGCGTCCTGTGCTATTTTGTCAAGATGATGAATTGCTTCTGATATTTCAGAAGGGAATGCTCGTTTTTTAGACCTTTTCACTGGCATTGCTGGTGGTTTCATTTTTTCAGGCGACTTCCGGGTTTCTTCGGGGCAGTTGTCATTCTCACTATTCTCATCTGGCACAGATTCACTGTTTTGTGACAGATCCTAGAAAGAATACAGAAGGTTATTTTTTGTAATCTAATACCTATGTTTTTTGTTTACAGGTACCTAACACAGTTCATGAATGGAAAAAAATAGAAACGAAGTTTTTGCAGCGTTGAAATTTTCCTAGATGTTTTGGAGCCATCGACGGGAAACACGTCGTCATTAAAAGACCACCGTGTTCCGGTTCAGTCTATTTCAATTACAAAAAACCTATAGTATCATATTATTTGCTATGGTTGATGCCGATTATTGCTTTACTTACATCGACGTGGGTGGAAATGGCCGAGCAAGTGACAGCGCAATATTTAGAGACAGTACTCTGAACATAGCAATAGAAAACAATACTCTTGGGATGCCTGAATATGGTGTTATTATTGGAGATGATGCTTTCCCTTTAATAACAAATCTTCTGAAACCTTATTGTAAAGCTGGTCTCGGTGAAAAAGAAAAAATATTTAACTATCGTCTTTCCCGTGCCAGACGAGTTGTGGAGAATGCTTTTGGCATACTTGTATGGCGATTTAGAGTATTTTCAAGACCAATTGACTTGAAACCCGAAACTACAGATAAAGTCATTTGGGCTGCTTGCAGCCTTCATAACTGGCTACGAAAGACTGCTCCGGGCATCTACTCATCACCACAAGCAATAGATAGAGAAGATTTAAACACTGGGAATATAACACCTGGGCTGTGGAGGGAAAATGCCAACACGCCGCAGCCTATTGACGATCTAGGCAGCAATAATTACAGACGGGCTGCTGAGGAAATCAGACGAGCATATGCTACATATTTCACAGAAGAAAATCCTTTGACTTGGCAATGGGAAAGAGTTGGAATTAGTAATAATGTATAGACAATAAAAGGAATACAGATTTAATACATTTTTTTTAAGAAAGGGAATCTGTATTCCAAATTTTAAGTTTATTCTGGAAATCTTGTGCGCAAAAATTGACAGGCAAAAGTTTAACACTTCCTCCCCGGACCGGGGTAATGGACTTACACTAACGAGGGTTTTACGCTGTATCTAAGTTGTTTTTTAAATCACATACTCAATAATTTAGGTAATCCTAGAAAAACTATTTGGTTATCGATCTGCATTTAAAAAAATAATATCGCATTACCATTTTTTTAAATATTAAATAATTTCTATCAAATATCAAATTCCGGCGGATTATCTGTTCCGCCCCCCCCGCTGCCTCGCTGTTATATCGGCTGGCGCTTCCCCGTTCCCATATCCTGCCGATGAAGATTCTGGGGTCTGGTAACCGATCAGTAAAAGTTGCTTTTTAGTAGAAAGGTCTGTGTATTAATAACTGAGTCACGCTGCCTTTATTACTATTACTTTGCCATTTTGCTTTACTTAAAAATTGACGAGAGCAAAAATGGGCGTTACATAACAGAAGGTTTAAATAAAAAGGACTGGATGCAGTTTGCTTACACTACGCATCTAGTATGTTCTTTTTACAATGCTAAAACGTTCGCTTGCTTGTCTGAGATAGTTCTGTCTGGGACATTTCCGGTAACATGTATGAACATAATCTAGAACAAAATACAGTATGGTTAAAAGGTATACAGCAAATAAATAATGTTGTCAGTTTTAATTACCAACTCGTTTAATTTTGGCGATAAATAATTCTATGTAAGACCCGACCAGTTTCACCGTGCTACAGACATCTTCAGATTGGTAAGTACATTTAATCTTTTGCAATGGCATCCGCAATTTTCTGTTTCAGGGGTGTAAAATATTATTTATTGTAGGTACGCAACATTAAAATTTTGCAATTTAATTGTTTGCTTTTATTGATGTAATGAATGTTGAATATATCGGTGTCTAACTGCGTGTTATTGCAGCTTATTATGGGATATTTACACAAGTTGTTAATTTGATTCGCAAATTCTTACATTTTGTGATATATTTTTTTAATATATTTTATAATCTTAATATTTTTTTCCACTTAAACATTATGTCCACGTTTTAAAATTTTCACGGCCAAAAGTATTTTCGTTATTTGTTTATGGGGTAGGTATTATGCCGTGTTACGCTACCTCCTTCTTTAGTCAACGTTTCGGACAGCGTGCAGTGTCCATCGTAAGGGCAGATCCGGCAGATGTGTGATGATGGACACTGCAACGCTGTCCGAAACGTTGGCTAAAGGAGGAGGTAGCGTAACACGGCATAACACCCCCAAAACAAAAAAAAATTGTTTACCAATATTTACCTTCTTTTAGGAATAGGTTAGTTCGTTATACTTTATGTGTAATTATTTTTGCTAATAATTATTGGTTCATCAAACTCATATTTATTATAGAGTACGTACCTCAAATGAAAAGGTGTTTTTGTTATTTTTTTTATAAATTTCTTGATTTCACCACGCTGTTACGGTAGTGAATTGGTATGTGGGATATTGTAAAATTAAATTAAAAAATGTGTTTATTACGAATGTCTTTTTCTATTTTCAAATGCAATTTTTCCTATTTTCAACACGTTTATATATGCATCATTTACGTTAAGGCACTATGTTTTGATGCTAGATCATATCCTAAATCTATATATGTATATAAAAAATGAATCCCTGTTTCTCTCTTTTTTTTACAGTGAATACCGCACAAGAATCTCAACTGCTCCCGTCTGGAGCCAGTGAGACTATGGCATCCCCAATTGGGGTATGTTGTGAGGCTGGAGGTAGTGGGGAGGGGAAGGAGGTGGGGAAGAGGAAGGCTGGGAAGTACCTGGCTATTCAGATCTGGTCACCAAACACGGCTAAAGCCATTTTCAAGCAACGTTTCAATTCTGAATGGTGGTCTTACACCAGGGCGATACTGATGGTATCTTCCACTCTGGAACATGCCGCAAATATACTATATATTATTTTAAATGAATTAATTGTGAAATAACACAAATTAATCAAATAAAATTTATTTGCGCATGCCGGGTTCGAACCCGCGACATCCGGATTGTGAGTCAAGAGTCTTACCCACTGGACTACGGAGGCCGTCCGTTCTCTTGGTCACGCCATAACTTCAGAAAGACTTTACCTATTTCATTCATCTTTTTTTTCAAGTTTTCTAATACTTTGTAGAAGGTTCTTACGGAAAGAAAAATTAAGAAAATTGCGCAAAAAATTAGGTAAATTCAGAAAAATTAACGAATTTTTTAACTTCGCACATGAATGTGAATTTAGCAGGCAGTTGTGTTTTTTAACAAAAGAATTGTCCGTAGATTTTTAAATTATAGATATTTTAAATAGATACCTATGTTAGGTACGAAATTAGATTGATGGTTCTTATAATATATGAAAATGAATATTTGTAATATATGAAAAACGAAAATTTTGTATAAAAAAAATTGTAATAGGTGGCACACGAGCCAACTTTATTTTCTAACTGAATGAACTGGGGCTGAATATAGGGACGGGGGAGCGGGAGGTGGGTGAGGGTAGGCGGGGAAGGTGAAAAGAAAACGCGGGAGAGGAAGGGGATGCGGAAGGGGAACGGGGACGCAAGTTTAATTTATTTTAAAAATGTCAAATTTATTTCTTTGCATATGGTATTGCAACGCATGCCGGGAATCGGCTAGTGTAAATATTATAAAAAAATCACAAATTAATTAGCAGATCAAATTTAATACCTACATTAAATATCTAGATATACCATAAGATTCAAAATATTTAACATCCTAGTTTAGTAGTAGGTAGTAGTTTTCAAAAACCAAGAAAGTAAAAAAAATATATACATATAGCCATCATTTACAGATCACCCTGTGCAACAAAGTAGCCATCGACGCGGAGAGTGTAATCGCCAATCGCCAGTCGAGATTCGGAAACAAGGCGTTATGGTTGCTATCGGCCCGCCTTCTCTGTTTTCTATGGAAAAACACGCGTTATGGTCTAAATTTATTAGAATATTAATCATGACCTTATTTATCAAAGAATTTAGATAATGACTTCTGAAATATAATGAATATACTTCCCTCTAATTATTACCAAAACAAATTTCAAAAAATTGTATCATTAACACCCTTAAAAAAGCAAAACAAATTGGGGGACCCGAGTGACCCCGCTTCGGATCGTGTGTGATTTTTTTCTTTCCGGGACGAAAAGGTTAAAGATATTTTTTTCTTATTATTCGAAGGGTTAAATCAGTTTTCTTTTGAATTGTGTCAGCAGATGAATCTCAGTTATAAAATTCAGTTATAAATAATAAATTAATGAAGTTCAGTTATAAAATTCTAGTTGCAGACTCCATAGGTATGTGCTGCCAGAATTAAAGAAAAACCATTTTCATGTTCTGAGTGTACTTTCAATTCGCCGCATACAGACTTAATTCAAACCAATTTTGTGTTGAGAATGTAATTTCCAGTTGTGGATACATCTGTTGACTTATTTCGAACGAAAACATCCTCCTATTTGAAGTTCAGTTATATTATTCTATTTGCAGACTATGTATGTGCTGCCAGAATCAAAGCAAAACCATTTTCATGTTTGAATGTAGTTTTAATTCGCCAGGTACAGATTTAATTTAAACCAGTACAAAATGTAAAATTCCAGGTGAATTCATTTGCTGACACATTTTGAAGGAAAACATTCTGTTATTCGATGTGCAGTTATAAAATTCTAGTTGCAGACTATTTATTAATGCCAGAATCAAAGAAAAACCATTTTCATGTTCTGAGTGTACTTTTAATTCTCCGCACACAAACTGGTTTTGTGTTCAGAACACAACGATAAATTTAAAAAAGAGTTGCATATTCATCGTGCATCGAGTGAAGTGTTACATTTGAGATACATAATGCTGTAAAATTCTGAGAAATTGATTGTTGCGTTTATAACTATTATTTGGGAACTCTAACGCAGTATCAATCAATCAACTTTGGAGTAGAATTTAAAAACGTGATTTTCCTTGAAAGAATACTCTTCAAATGTGATTATTAAAAAAAATCCGGCTCGCATATAAGTAGGTCGTAAATGGATTTCCATATACACCCCCCCTCTTCCCCTCCGCTTTAAGTACCCAAATAAGGGGGCGGCGAAATTTTCCGCGGCCCCGATGTTCTGAGTGTAGTTTTAATTCACCACATACAGATTTAATTAAAACCAGTTTTGTGTTCAGAATGTAAGTGCCGGCGGAATTAGAGTAAAAAACATTTTAATGTTCTGATTGTAGTTTTAATTCACCACATACAGATTTAATTAAAATCAGTTTTGTGTTCAGAATGTAAGTGCCGGCGGAATCAAAGAAAAACCCTTTTCATGTTCTGAGTTGAGTTTTAATTCACCGCATACAGATTTAATTAACCAGTTTTGTGTTCACAACAAAAGTGCCGCTAGAATCACAGAAAAACCATTTTCATGTTCTGAGTGTAGTTTTGGTACACCGCATATTTAGTTTTTAAACCAGTTTTGTGTTTTCAATACAACAATAAGTTGCCGATTCAACGTGTACCGAGTGAAGCTTTGCAATTGAGTTGCATTTCATGCGTATGCGTGATGAAGATGCGAAATTCTATCACAAGCATACCATCTTGGTTCCTGAGAGAATTTATATATAAATTTGTAGTAGAATTCATAAGCATGATATTATTATGGCACATGGGATTATAAAAATCGGAATGAAAAAATAGGATACCTACCCCCCCCCCGCTGGTCAGCGCTTGAAAATCTGCGGAAGAAGTACCCGTGTAGAAGTTAGCAAGGGGGGGGGGGGGGGTCAAAATTTTCCTCCGCCCCTGGCGGCCGAAACCCACGCTACGCCACTGCTGCGACTATAATACGCAAGTATAGTCGCGGGTAATCTATAATATATAACTTAGGTTACTCTAAGTAGGCGCCTTTAAATAAAAAGTTAAATGTATGTGAGTACCTATTGCAATATTTATTCAAAAGTAACAAAGTTGAAACTTTAGAGTAATAAATTTAGTCTTTTACGTTTTATTGCTAACTGATTAAAAATTTCTTCGGAATCAAGTTGCACCACCAGATATTTTTTATATGCGGTTTTCAGTGATGTGTTGTGGCAAGCTTCCCGTAACATTTTAGTTTATGTTTCATTCCAATCGGTTCATAAACTAAAAAGTTATGTTAAGAATAAGAATTTTCAACTAAAAATTAAGTCGCGGGCACCAGCTAGTTGTTAAATATAATTGTATTTCTTTCTGTTAAAAGGCGAAATTATTTTATGACACTTAGATACATTTTGCATATACACTGAAATTACCATTTGTCAAATATTTTTTACTCGAGGCAATACAAATGTTTACAAAAGTTTCTGGGAATAAAAATATGAGCAGGATAAAAGTTTTTAGAGCGTCTATTTTAGGCGCGGTGCATGTAATTTTTTCTGTTGGACAAGTAAGATGGATATGAATGGGGGGGGTCCGGACCCCCAAAACCCCCCCCCTTATATACGTCCGTGCCCAAACGTCAAATATGTCAAACGTCAAAACAACGCTTCTCCCATAGACTGTAGGCGCATAGACAATACAATCCACATTATTTCTATATAGAGTGTGAAAGTCAAACATAGTATATTTATGGTCAAACATACCGACGCCCATCGACGCTTTTCTAAACCGATTTGTGTCAATAGAGATATTTTGTGATGTGACTCCGAAACGGTCGACTCAGTCGACTGTGAAACCGAAACTTACTGAGTAAGTTAGAGAGTAGGCCCCCAGATCCACGATGCGATTTTAGTTTACAACGCTCTTTCAAACATTAATAATTCATCAAAGGCTTCAATCATTAAATCAACATTTTAGGTATTCCTAAAAAATATATTTTTGCATCCGTAAAAAATATTTAAAAAATTGTGATGATTGTGTAGAAAATAATAAAAAATGTTTTCCTAAAAGTCGACACATTTCTATGTCAGATGAGACAAATTTTAAATTTCTACGGGAATAACAGAGAAGACAAAACATTAATTCATTCCAACCTCATTAACCTACGTCCAATATAACGATCTCCTTTTAGTGATGTATGACAAAAATAGATGTAAAATAAAACGTTAAAACCTTTTGCCTATCTGTAGAGACTATTATTTACTTCTCAATGTTGACATCATAATATGTTTGTCGTCGCTTTCTAGTGCATTTATTTGAAATGTTTGGAAACAGAGATGACAATATTAAATATCTTGCTGCAAAAAATTTGGGTTGCTTGACATTCCGTTTCCATTAAAAAAAGAGCCACAAAAAAAATAAGGAACCACATCGGAAGGTTCGACCGACCGACCACCTGATCCTCAAACCAGAGTCATTTTTTAATCCCTTTCTGCGTATTTCCTTAAAATTAACGACAAAATGTTACGATTGTAGACAATCAGATGACGGGGGATGTTTTTTGTTTAGTTCTATGGGTTTTGGGTTATTTGCAGGGTCATGCCACATTAGTTAAGAAGTAATAAATGTATGTTTAATTTCATTTTATTTTTATCAAATAATCTCTTCGTGGAAGACTTGATTAAGACAATGACAATGCAGTACTTTTTTTACAATAGCTCCACACAGGAGGCCCTGAGGAAAATAATTCCCCTCATGGCCTATGTCATCCTTGGAGATGATCTGTGGAGGGTCTTTTTAGGAAAGGAAGGTTAGGAAGTTCTGAGGAGGAAAAGGATATAAGGGGTGGGTAGGAATCTGGGTTTCATCGTGTACAGGAGGACGTATGAATCCATCTCTTCCACTGCGGTATAAGGCGATGTTCCGAGAGAGTACAGCTGGAGAAGTCAAAGAGACACCCTCAACCATTCTCTCCTGATCCGGCCTGCCATGCAGTAGTTAGGGAGATGCATCCGCCGCCAAAACCAGGACAAATCTCTACCTACGAACCCGGGCACCCCCACTAAGTCACGAAACGTAGCTTACTACTTGGGGTGACCTTTGGCAGAGGTGTTGGTTATCCAAAAAATGGTTCCCGGGGTGGCGGCACCCATACCCGCCTCCCAAATTGAAAAGCAAGGCATTGAACTGGAAAAGGAAGGATAATTGTTGACATGCTGTATAAATGAGATTCCTGATATATATGTGTTGTAAAACCATATAGTTACATTAAAGTATAATAAAATGTATAATGCTTTGAGTGTCGATATAAAGTCACATAATTCTAAATCTCTCTTTAAATCCCGTATCAATCATTGGATATTTGAAAAGGGAAGAGATTTCTTCAAACAACACATGAGAGCTTAATATTACAATAAAAAACAAATAATATGAATATTAATTAAAAAAATATTACAAATTTAATTAATCAATTACTTTAACTTAATATTGCATTTTAAAAAAATCAAACAAAAAATTACTTTCGCTAACACTCTTTCCAATTTCTTTCATAGAACAAATATCAAAAATGACTACAAACATGTACTCTCGTGCAGAAGATTAGGGTCACAGGGGGCACAGTGGAACGAAAAACGTATTTCGATTTTTAGAAAAATAAACCTTTATTCAATCAGTTTAACCTTCGGCATGCCAACATGAAAAACAAAACGTTGGGTACCATGAGGGGTGACCACCACGGCTACAACCCCAGAGATTTTATCATTTCAATGCCTTTTTTCCCAGTTATTCATAAGTTTGTTGGAAAATTACTCTTATGGCCTACATGTTTAATGTATTTCCGTTAAAAAATATCATTATACAGTTAATTTCATAATATAAAACGTATTCAGTTAATTTTATATAAAATCATTCATCAACAAACGCTCCGAATCCACAGCAGAAATTTTACATTCTAAATACAAAGGTGGTTTAAATTAAATCTGTATGCGGCGAATTAAAACTACACTCAGAATATTAAAATGATTTCTCTTTGATTCTGGCAGCACTTTAATTACATAGTCTGCAACTAGAATTAAAAGGTAAAACAACTAGGTGGTACATAAAATGTTTTTGAACCTGCTCTGCTAATTTAAAAATGGCGCGGGTCAAATTGACCCAACTGTACTGACGCCGGGTTAATACTAGGCCCATATTGTGGTAGTCATACATGAAATAATTCATATAAAACTAAAAATATTATTTTACGGAACAGATAATAAAACACAGAAAGAAGAAAAGAAAAAAACATACTTAAGGAAAAATAAAATTAATAAAAATATATAAAGTACGCTGAAAAATAAAGAAAAACATATTTTAAAGAATATACAAATAAAAATGGGTAGGTATTCATCTACAAGAGTACATGTTTATGGTAACCTTTGAAATGTGTGCTATTGCAAAAAAGGTTAGTAAAGTAATTTTTTTTTAAAGTTAATAACTTATGTATTCTTTGAAACAAGTTCGTCCACTGTCAAATATCGTATGTTCTACAAAGGCAATAAAAAGCGTTTTATAATTATTAGTACACATTATCTATCTTTTTATCTCTGTTACTACTTTAGATTTTAATTATTTATACTTATTTATGTTTTTATTATGTGTTTTATTAAATTGCAATACTTTTTTCTTCTATTGTACCTAAGACATTTTATATTTGTTCTATGTTTTTGTCCACACAATTTTCCTGCCGACAAGCTACTTCTGGTGCTTTGCAGGTATAATATAAACGAGAAAAGAATCTATTTTCTGTAATAAAAAAAAATATAATGCTAAGTAAACTATTTTTCCTTTATTCTATGTTATGTTTTGTCTCACTCTATATGCATATATAGACACACATAATGTATTTTTGATTGGTTTTATTTATAACCTGATGATGCTTGTGTTAACCGAAACCATGTCGGTCGGTCGTGATATATTAAATAAAATTTGGTGGTTATAATCAAAGTAATCAATAACCGTTGATGCAAACACTTACTTGCTGTCACATCAACCTGATGTTACTTAAAATGTCGTTTGAATTGTAATTTAGTAAGCACTAATTTGATTTTGTTGTTAATTTTATTTTATGTTTTAATCTCTTCAAAGATATAATGTACTTATGTATATGAGTAAATTTTAACTGTTTTAAAAACACACAAGTATACCCACGAACTGGCGATGCCTATGTGGGATTTTTTTGGTTAATCTGCTTTATTGTATTTTTTTCTCTACTTTTTTTAAATGTTTATATAAAAAAGCCTGTATGTATTGTAAAATTACCAATGTATGTACCAAAAAAATTATTAATAATAAAAAAATAAAAAAAATAAAAAAATGTTTGATTTCAACATTATTATTATTCGTGATAGAATTGAGTAAGATTTTTGTACATTAATAAATTTTGTTTTTTTAGTTTCAAAAGGAAACAAATCAATTCTTTTACAGAGATATTCAGAAAAAAATAAGGACGAAAAGCTTCCGCCATTTCAACAAATCATTAAAGATGTTATTTTATAATACTGGTGAAACCTTCGTGTAACAGATCTTTGAAACTGATAATCCGTTTGTGTTGAACAAGTACATTATGTGAATAACAGGTGTCTTATCGAGGCACTTTTCCTCTGTGAGTTCGCATGTGCATGTTTAAACTACCCTTTTGCGAACACAAATAGCCACAATCGGTACACGAGTAAGGTTTTTCTCCACTGTGAGTCCGGATATGTACTTTTAAACTTCCCTTTTGAGAACATGAATAGTTACAGTCGGTACATGAATAAGGTTTTTCTCCACTGTGAGTCCTCATGTGTTCTTTTAAATGTCCCTTATTAGAACATGAATAGTCACAGTCGGTACAAGTAAAAGGTTTTATTCCACTGTGAGTCAACACATGTTCTTTCAAACTTTTCTTTTGAGAACATGAATAGTTACAGAAAGTACATGAAAAAGGTTTTACTCCACTATGAATCCGCATGTGCGTATTTAAATTTCCTCTATGAAAACACGAATAGTCACAGTGGGTACAAGAAAAAGGTTTTTCTCCTGTGTGAGTTCGAATGTGACGATTAAAATCTCCCTTTCGTAAAAATGATTTTTCGCACTGAGAACACGAAAAAGGTTTTTCTCCGCTGTGAGTCCTGGTGTGTTCTTCTAAATATCTCCTATTAGAACATGAATAGTCACAGTCGGTACAAGAAAAAGGTTTCATTCCACTGTGAGTCAACACGTGTCTTTTTAAACTTCCCTTATGAGAACATGAATAATCACAGTCGGAACAAGAAAAAGGTTTTTCTCCTGTGTGATTTCGAATGTGACGATTAAAATCTCCTTTTCGTAAATATGATTTATTGCACTCAGAACATGAAAAAGGTTTTCCTCCGCCGTGGGTCAGAATACGATATTGGAAATTTAACTTCCGGGAACATGAATGAACAGAATGCATCTTCAGGGCAGTAATGGAGTCTAAAAAGAAACAGACAAAGCTTCATAATTATCTTAAATTTTATCATAAAAATGGCATAAGAAGAAAAACAAGATTTGCTGATTAGATTTACCTGATGTCTTGGTAGTTCTTTCAGATTGCTCTAAACATTTCCTTTTGATATCTCCATCATCTCCTCGGGTTCCTGGTTCTGCCTTGATAGTACCAGCGTCTACATTAATAATACATGGAATAACAAAACAATGAATCACAGATATTTTGCGACTAACTGAATCTACAATATAATTTCAAGCCTTTCCTAGAAAGATAAATCAAACTAGAGAAAAATAAATCAAACCATTTTCAAATTTATTACCAAACTAAAATTGTAACCATTTAAGAACGACTTAGAGAGATAAGTTGAACTGCAGACTACGGAGTGAGTTAAAACGAATACCCTTGAACATACACAATTTATCTTTTATCTTATTTGCCCCACCTGTATTAGATCCCGCGAACATTGGATTACGAGTCGAGAGCCTTTAGGCGTTTTTGAGTTGCACACAAAATCTGCAGATTTATCCCGAGATTGGTGAAATTATTGTTATTAATAATAATAATTATTATTTATATTAAATACACATTTCACCATTAAAATAAGAGGGAGGCCACTGTCTATATCTGATTTTTTAAAATCGTGTAAAGCAGTGAATTTTTAATGGCCTCTATTATTTATATATACAAAATGTTCCTGGTGGCAATGGCAGAAACGTATCCCTTTTTTATAACAGCCGCTCCAACACCAGCTACTTACAAAATGAATTCATACATCGAGCCTGCCACTATCATAACACACACCTCACATATACAGACATCTTCAATATAACTTTCAACAAACACTATTAGATAAATGTAATGCATCACAACACACCACTTAACATCCATATTTATATATATTTATTGTATTATTTATCAGATTTCTTTTCCTAATTTGCAATATATTTACATATTCCCTAATTACATACATATCATCCTTATACTCCTATAAGATCATAAGTTTACCCTTTATTGTGTTTTTCTATATTCTTATCATGCATATTTAAGTATTTCTCCTCTTAACTATTTTTTTTTTCGTTTTTCTTTATGTTTTTCCCGTCTAAACTAAAAAAAAAAAAAAAAATTATCAGCGAAAACATGTTTTTAGGCTTATTGTTTTATTTTAGCAGTCTTTTTTTATGTATCTTTGTAAAGCTGTTTGTTTTCCAAATAAATATATTATTATAATATTCAAACGTAAAACAATCAATGTAGGTATGTATGTTTACTTGATCGTTTGCCTATGTACACATATATACGTACGTTTGTTCCTTTTGAGATTCTAAACCATTCATCCGACGGCGATGAACATTTGGGGATTTGAAGTGCATGTACCGGCGATGGTTTCTATACATAATAGTGAGCTCTGGCGTCATGAAATTAAGCGTTGCTAAACCATTTATCCGATTGCGATGAAACATTGGGGATTTGATGTGCGCATGGGCGCGATGGTTTCTACATATTAAAGTGAGCTCTGGCGTTATGAAAGTATAGCGTCATGAAAGAATAAACGTTAATGAGTTGTTGTGCGCACGCTCGCGATGGTTTCTATATACACTGGTGAGCTCTGGCATTATGAAATTTGTATAAAAAAATTGAAATGGGTGCCACGCAAACTGTTAACTGATTGTATTGGGACATTGGGACTGAATGTATGGAACGCGGAAGGGGAGTTCGCGGGACGGGTGAAGCGGGACAGGGGAATGGGGATATGGAAGGCGGAGAAGGCAGAGAAGGAACGCTTGAGGGGAAGGGGACGCGGGAGAGGACACGCAGGGAGAAACAATTTCTTTATTAAATTGCATTGCAACACATGCCGGGAACTCGCTAGTAACTAAATAACCAACTAACCATCACGCCGTTTCCCCGCAGGGGAAGGCAGAGAAGACGGACCGCCAAACAACCCGGTCTTGGCACACACTCCTTGCATTGTTCACATTCATACATCGTCTCATAGATGCTCTTCTATTATTACGACTCTTGACATGGCCCGACTCAAGTATCTGATTCACTTGGTCGTGCCATGTCTTTCTCGGGCGTCCCCGACTTCTTGTTCCCTTCATATTTGCGTCATATATTCTCCTTAGATTCCTTTCCTCGTGCATTCGCTCTACATGCCCAAACCATCGGAGCGTTCCTTTCTTAATCTTACTCATTACACTTATATCAGCCTTGCATTCTTTGCGGATCTCCACGTTTCTCACACTATCGTACATGGTTTTACCACATATACGCCTCAGGCATCTCATTTCTACAGCATTCAGTCTACTTTCATCCTTCCTCTGCTAGTTCCATGCCTCACTGCCATGCATAAAGCTACTACACCAGTGCTCCGCTGGTATAATATAAAATACAAAGAAGTTAAATAGCACATATCTGAACCAGATATTTGTCAAACCTTTTGATTAAAATAATAATTATCCTACCAATATATTAACAGCAAGATGGGGAGTCCTAAACAAGCAATTATTTTCCTAGCTGCGGTACATTCGAATATCTAAATTTAACATTGAACAATTTTCATATATGCAATGCAACTCACTGGCTGTTAGTAAGGCTGTCGAAGAAGTCTCGGCATACTGCAGAGATTCCCTTTTTATACCAGTGACATCAATATCTTTATCCGTAAACGACATTTCATCCTCGCTTTCTCCCTGGGACTCTATTTCTGTCTTGATGAAAACACTTTCTAGGTTTGGAAGATCCATGGTATTACTGTGATAAGGATCTGTTATATGATGGTAGTTGGCATCGGCTAAAAAAATAATAAAAACTTTAATTTTTCTTTTTACATGAACTCCACACAACAGCCCAGAGAAAATTTATTTCCCTCAAGGCCTATATCATATATGTGGATGGAGTGTGGAAGGTCTTTTTGAGGAAAGGAATGAGTGAAACTGGTTCTTGGAGAGACCCATTGGTAGGAGGACAATAATTCGTTCCACAGCCGAGCTGCTGAACTCAAGAACGAGTCGTGGAAACGACCCTGAAGAGGAAGGAGATGGGGGAGAGGAAGGTAGGGAAGTACCTGGCTATTTAGATCTCATTACCCCATCTGAACCCCCGTACTGAGCTGGTCACTTAGAGTTTCACCAAGAGTAATATCAATGGAGGGCCTTTTCAGAAGAAAGCTTCCGTTGAAGGTGACAGTATTTTTAATTCGGTATATTTATTTAAACTTAATCAGACACGATTGGGTCTTTGAAATCTTAAATTCCATGAGGTTCTTCATACCACAAGAGGAAATACTCTTAAGGTAACCTTCCATTAATTGCTTCAAAGCCCTCCTATGCGTTGGAGTGTTTGCCCTTTGGGGGCTTCTTAAACAAAAAAAAATCACGGACTGTATTGTCATACGCGTAACAACGAATTGATGCACACGACAAAAGGTCATTGATGTGCAACAAAGTCGGAGACAGAACCGATTCCCGTTGAACGCCAGCGTTTATCGAATGCGAGGAAGAGGTGAAACCATTAGCAACCTTCTGAATCGACCTCTCCTTCAAATAGTCTGCATTCAACGGACATAAGGATGCGGAAATTCCGGAAGAAAGCAGTTTGCTCATAAGACCCGGTCAAAGGCCTTGTAAATATCCAGTGCAACCGTTTGAGTATCACCGAAACATTCCAGTCACCGCCCTCAAACATGTGTCACATACGCGAGAAGATCACGTCACCAGCGGTTCCACCGAAATTCGTATTGACGGTCGTTGATATACCTAATTGTTTTTCTCGAGGTGAGTAAAATAAAAATATCAACTTTCTTTTTTTGGGCAGTTTTTCGTTGAACACTCATTTCATCAACTTGGGCAAAACTGATGTGATCGCGGGCGGTAGTTGGCCGGGTTGAAGGTTGAAGCGGTCATCTTAAATAAAAGCCTCGGCTAAACTAAGATAAAGCTTACTAACGGATGTCTGTATGTTATTGTATGAGTGCAAGCGAGATAGAGTGCTTGCGCGAATCTATATAAGGCGATGTATGCTAGATTCGTCCTCTTTTGCATTTGGCAGCTCTCCTAATAAATACCTACAGTAAACAGTTACTCTTTACTTAGTGTACTACCTACACCAATATTCGCCCATATAATTGTTGGTCCACATATCCAATCTGGTAACTGCCATCACGAAGACAGCAGTAGTAGTGGACATTACAACTGGCGCAGCCACGGAAATTAAAGAACCTGAAGGCGAAAATTAAATGAAGTGAAGATTAAGGAAGAGCGCAGTGTGCGACAATAGGAAAAAATTGTTGCATGGAAGAAGACGCCACCTCATGTGTCTACAATCTAAGACGAGCATTAGAGCCTGCATCCGCAGAATATCGAGGGAGCATTTGGCGTTGGCATGTTAGCATTGCATGCAGGAAGAAGAAGACGGTGACAAGAGACAAGACAACCATCTGCGGAAGAAGCCGGAATCTGGGGCAAGGGCTCAGATTCTGTCGCTGCAGCTATTCAAGCGGGACCGGACAAAGGGCTGGATTCTGTAGCTGCAGGGAGACGGACACGGGCGATCAGCGGTCGAAAGAGACGGCTGGTGACGGAGATCCGGAAGCTGTGTGGGGAGTCACTTTGGAGCGGCGAGGTCGGTTCTGGAGCGGACTCACCCGGAAGCGCTGAGATAAGTTTTCTAATCAAAATTTGTTTCAGCTCTTATTCCCGATGGAGGCGATTTGTAAAAGTCTGGGGGCATTCTGTCATAAGACAGGAGTGTGGTCCCTGTTCAAGGAGAGACTGGACCAAGCGCTCATATTATATGATGAGAAAATTTTGTCGCCAGAACGTAAAAGAGCGTTCCTTCTGAATAATCTCACCGAAGATACCTTTTCATTGTTAAGCGATTTGTGTTTTCCAAAAAAAGTGTCGGAAACCTCATTTGAGGATTTGTGTAAACTACTAGATTCCCATTGTAAGCCCATACAAAATATTTATGAATCACGGGAAATATTCTATAAATGTAAACAATCGGCTAATGAATCTATTAAAGAGTTTGCCGCGAAGCTTAAAAATGTTAGTTTGTCATGTAACTTTGAAGCAAGATTAGAATCGTGTTTGAAAGATATATTTATTATTGGCGTGTTCAATGAGAAAATGAGGCACAAACTTTTTATGGAGGGCTTGAACAAATCTTTTGTAGAATGCATTAACTTGGCTTCTACGTGGGAACATGTTTTAAATATGGAAAATACAAAGTCGAATTTAAATTCAGTTAATAACTTCGATAAATCTAGGCAGGTAAGCCGTTATAAGGATGGCAAAGTGCGTAGTAAATCACCCCGTAAGATAAATAATAATATGTCATGTTTCATTTGTGGTAAAAATAATCATGTGCAAAAAGATTGTTGGCACAACAATAAGTTACAATGTCATTTTTGTAAGAAGGTGGGGCACGCTAGCTCGACTTGTAAGAACAAATCAGGTAGTAAATACCGCTCGCATTATACGAAGCGCGCTGGTAATGTGGTAAATACTGTTTCTCAAGGAGATAATAACGGTGATCCATTGCTTTTAAATGTATGTGTAGATAATATTATGTTACAGGTCATGGTAGATACGGGTGCCAGTATAAATGCGTTACCATATGAAATGTTTAATAGATATTTTAGTGAAAAGAAATTAATGGTGTGTGATATTAAGTTATTCGGTTATGATAATAAATCTCTAAATGTTTTGGGTAAAATTATTTGTAACGTGGAATTTAAAAATAAATGCGTACCGACCGAATTTATAATAATCAATAATGGAAGTTCGTGTATTGTGGGTAGGAAATTTCTTAAGTGTTTTGATATTTCCTTGCACGGAATTAATCTGGTTAAAAAGAGTGTTGCAGATATTAATATTCGCGAGTTGTTAAAATTAAAATACCCTAACGTGTTTTCGGATAAACCGGGTAGATTAAAAAATTACGAAGCTAATATTGAGGTTAAGTCAGATTTTAAACCAAGGTTCGTTAACCCGAGACCCATTCCGTATTGTTTGCGGGAGCTAGTGGAAAAGGAATTGCTAAAAATGGTGGACGACGACGTTATTGAGAAAGTTGAAATTAGTGAAATGGCAAGTCCAATTGTTATTGTTAAAAAAAAAGATGGTACGATTAGGATTTGTACAGATTTCAAAACCACTTTGAATCCAATGTTAGCACCTTTAAAGTTTCCGTTACCTTGAGTGGAAGATTTAATTTATTCGTTAAATGGCGCGAAACACTTCGCAAAAATTGATTTAAAAAATGCTTTTTCCCAGATTGCTTTGAATGAAAGTTCAAAAAAATTATGTGTTATTTCAACTCACATAGGTCTATTTGCTTATAAAGTGTTACCATTTGGGCTTACGACGAGCCCGGCGATTTTTATGCAAGTCATAGCTACTATAGTCGGTGGTTTAAAAAATGTGCGTGTATTTTTAGACGATATATTATTATTTGGTAATTCGAAAGAAGAATTAAATTCGGTATGTGACACGGTAATTAAGAAATTAAATGATCATGGTCTGACCGTAAATGACCAAAAATGTTATTTTTATGTACCGGAAATTGAATACTTAGGTTTTAAAATCTCACAGGAAGGCATAATGCCGTTAGAGAGTAAAGTAGAAGCGATTAAGAATTTGGCAGTCCCGAGGAATGTGTCAGAATTAAGAAGTTTGTTGGGAGTAATCTCGTATTATAGAATGTTTTTACGGAATATATCAGACACTCTGTCGCCACTCTATAATTTATTGAAAAAGGGAACCGTATTTGTGTGGTCAGAAGAATGTAGTGATGCTTTCAATTTTGTAAAAAAACAATTAATGTCGGAAAAAATTCTAGTCCACTTCAATCCCAGTATCCCTTTGAAACTCATCACGGACGCCAGCAATATCGGGATATCGGCAATGCTTTGTCACAAGTATGATAACGGGATAGAACGCCCAATTGCATTTGCAAGTAGGACTTTATCGGAAACCGAACGGAAATATTCGATTTTGGATAAAGAAGCGTGCGCAATCGTATTCGGTTTAAAAAGATTCTTTCAATATTTGTATGGAAATAGGTTCATTCTGTCTTGCGACAATAAACCACTTGTACATATTCTAGATACAAATAAACAGGTACCTATTTTATCAGCGAACCGATTGCAACGTTATGCCCTGATCCTGCAGACGTTTGATTATACGATTGAGTATATCAAATCGGACGACAATAAAGCGGATTTTTTGTCAAGATTACCGATGCAACGGAGTAATAATAATATAGAGGAATACGAGGATAATCATTATTTCTTAGATATAATTAACGATGCCGATATCGATAGTTTGGAAATAGAACGGTTAAATAATATTTCTGTTGAAACGGAAATAAATCCGGAAATATTTAAACGGAGTTCGGGTAAGGATTTAGTTATTTCAGAGATTGTAAATTATGTGAATACAGGGTGGCCTGAAAAAAAAAACTTAAATTCTGATTTATTAAAATTTTGGCATATTAGAGATAAGTTATCAACTCATGATGCATGTTTGTTTTATGATAGTAAACTGGTAGTACCAGTGGAGTTAAAAGAATCAGTTTTGAAATTTATTCACCGTTCGCACCTGGGTATAGTGAAATCGAAAAGTTTGGCAAGAAATTATTTTTTCTGGTTAGGTATAAATGCTGATATTGAGAAGGAGGTAAAATAGTGTACTAGGTGTGCAGTATGTTTATCTACTCCGTCCAAAGTACAATTGGCGAGTTGGCCAGTGAATAATTTAGTTTGGAATCGTATTCACATAGACCATCTAGGTCCGTTCGGTAATTTAAATTTTTTTGTGGTGGTAGACGCTACTACAAAGTGGGTTGATTGTCAAATAGTACCAACGGTAGACTCAGTTAGTGCAATCAAAATATTAAAGAAAATGTTTTCTAACTTTGGTATACCGGAGAAAATTGTTAGTGATAATGGAACAGCTTTCACGTCAGCTTTATTTCAGGAATTTTGTCGTGAATTTAATATTGAACATATGACGTCAGCAGTTCAGCACCCGGCTTCAAATGGCTTGGCAGAAAATGCTGTCAAAACAGTTAAAAATTTTGAAAAAAAAATATTAGTGAACACAGATTTCCAAGAGATCTGGACGATAAATTATTATCATTTTTAATTGATATTAGGAATACACCTTCATTATGTACGGGAATTGAACCTAGTGTATTGATGTTAGGTAGAAAAATTCGTTCAATTTTTAACACGGTTGTTCCGAAAATGAATAATGACAAGTGTACTTAGTGATTTTAAAAAAATTGATGATAAAGTGAAAAATAAAATGGTAGCGAGTCAAAACAGTCAAAAAAAATATTACCGGGGAAGAAAATTTAAAAAATTCTTTGATTTGGGATCAAAAGTTTTGACCAAAGACTTTAGAAGTAAAAAGAATAATTGGATTTTGGGTACAATTATCAAAAGATTAGGGAGTAGAACCTATATGGTTAAGATACATTCAACAGGCCAGGTTTGGAAAAGACACCACGATCAGCTTTCTGATAGAAAGGTTAGGTGGGGGGAGAGTGACTATTCTGATAATGTGTTGGACTTCGGTCCACTCTCAGACGTGGACAGGACCAATACTAATTCCCCTGTTCTTTGCAGATCGCAGCCACCATGGGAAGGGAGACTGCGTTCCAGACCACAACCACGCCCACGCTATCCAAAGTGATATGAAAAAAAAAAAAGTTTAAAAACAAAAAAAAAATAAGTTTGTATAATTACATGAGAGAAAATATATATGTTAATAAAATATAATAAAATATGTAGAAATTTAAGATTATATAAGTTAGGTTGAAATATATAAATATCATGTAATTATTGTTTAAGTGTGGGGGTGTAATGTCTGTATGTTATTGTATGAGTGCAAGCGAGATAGAGTGCTTGCGCGAATCTATATAAGGCGATGTATGCTAGATTCGTCCTCTTTTGCATTTGGCAGCTCTCCTAATAAATACCTACAGTAAACAGTTACTCTTTACTTAGTGTACTACCTACACCAATATTCGCCCATATAATTGTTGGTCCACATATCCAATCTGGTAACTGCCATCACGAAGACAGCAGTAGTAGTGGACATTACAGCCTCGTTAAAATGACAAGGCAAATGTTCAGGTGTTGAGCATGTGATGAACCTGCTTTGTCAGATGGTTGGCGAATATTTTTTTTAAATAACAAATATTACTGAAAGCGGAATTAAAGGGGTCTGAAGCAATTGGGGCTGGCCTTTCGAAGAAGGATTTATCTACTGGGGTAACGAAAGCATTCAACAAATCAGAATAGGTATCGAACCATATTAGGGGCGTCCCATCAATCACAGGAAAGGGCCAAATCTGATGCTTCTTGGTGGATTTAGTACAAAAATTGTCCCACGTTTTAGGGGATAGTTATTTTAAGTGGTAAAAACACTTCTAACCTGGTCATAAATCACATTTTTATGAGGAGCACGAGGAAATTGACGACAGTTGGTTTCACGTCTGAAATCGGCGAGTCTGGTAAGTAATAGGTTACGCTAGTGACAAAACCCTAAGGTTTCGGTTTGGATTTTGGGTTATTTAGATAACGCAGATGAAAAATGTGTTCGATCCCTTGTATTTTAGTGGGTTGTCAAGATCGATACATTAAAGCTGAATTTATCTCTTGATTTTACGTGTACGAGATTCAAGAAAGTAATTAGTGAAACTAATAAAAATTAATGTCCTGTCAGAACTTTAAATTATGTGCAAATTCAAGTATTTTTCCTGAAGTGCAGTTCGCATAACTGTGAGAATTTATGAGTGATAAATTAATGTAAAAAACGTTGGAAAGTAGGTTTGACATTGGACCTGCGAGATGGAAAGAGGGTAGATTGGACAGACATTCTTGAGTCGGAGAAGAGGCTGGTCGTGGAATTTCGAAAGGAGTGTCGTGGCTCGCTGTGGACTTAGCGAAAACGAGAAGTGTTTGTTAAAACTAACTTCAGTGAAGATTTTGCATTTATGGTGTAAGATAAAGAAGTTCGGTGTTGTGTTACTTAATAAAGATAATCGTTGTTAAAATTCGCGATTGCCGCGCGATAAACATTTAAATTTGGGGATAGAGACTTATTAAAGTATTGGACTCCTGTCATAATTAATAATAATAACAATAATATCCTTATTGAAAGAGATCTGCGAGATAATAATAAAAAAATACAGACTCAGTGTTAATGCTTACAGTGGTTTTAAAATTACATAAGTATAAAAAGGGATATCAACTGAAAATCCTAAATACGAACACTAGATAAGTGAAGAATATAAAACGGTTATAATATAGGTTTTCCCAATAATCCGCCACTGGACTAGCCGTGTTGAGGCCGTAAATTTTAAGTCGACTTATAATTCTCGTAAACAGGCCTACATTGAAATGTACTCACATAATAGATTGGTTACATAAATAATAATTGCAACTTATCATTCATTATGTAGAGACAAAAATATAACAATAAATATTTATCTTGAGTAACGACAATGGTCCCGGATCATAATAATAATCCCGTAGAAAACATTCCATCCTTCATTTAAGGACAGTGCAACGAATAAAATAATGATAATAATAAAAAATAGTGGAAAAATGGTGTTAATTCGGTTGAGAAGTTTTAGCCAGAATAATTAGAGTTTAGATAATAAATGTACAGTCAGTCGAAAGCTAGAAATGCAGTTTTGAAAGGAGGCTTTTTAAATATAAAGTAGGTCAGACGTTACCGTGTATAGTTAGGGGGGGGTTGGTAGTTATGATTGCGCAATAGTCTGGTAAGGGGCCACAGGACGTGAGAGAAGATCTTCCCACAATGCAGCTTAGAGAAAAAGGGGTTTTAAAATTACAGTACCTACATTAAGACCTTGTACGATGATAAGGAAAGCAAGTAGGGAGTTTGATCATTTATAGGGAGGACGCGTGATTAAGACGCGGAGTTGCGTTTACCCTACCGGGAATCGCGGCTTTAGCAACCATGTTCTTGGTAAGTCAAATAACTTTAACCTATATTACAGGACCTCACTGATTGCAGGATGGAGTGAAGAGAACGCTGACCCTGTATTATTTAACTGTACCAGCGTTGAATGAACTGATGTTTTGATTATTCCAGAATAGGTACCAGGCATAATTCACAGATGTTATCAACAAGAACAGCTACCTTTTCTCGGCAGACAACTGATGCCGAGCTAGACCAATACCTGGCTTTCACCCAGGGGGCTCGGGTTCGATTCCCGGTACCGGAACCTAGAAATCTATAATTGAATTAGGTACATGTACTTGTTTGCAGAGTGACGTGAATAGAACGCAAACTCTGGACAGTTAATTTCAGCAGCTCCAGCGCAGAGGAAAATTAATATTATTTAAGCAGCTGATATGGATATGTTTAAACGTTATTATCGTCTAGGGCAGTGACGTTTTCTTCCAGACAGCTGATGCCGTGCGGTCGGGGGGGACACACACAAAAAATGAACGAGCAATCGAGGTACCTACATCTCGGAGATGTTGTACACTCAACCAAATGGAGGGCGTCCCGAGAGTACGACATACCAAATTGGAGGCGACCGACTGCAGCCTAAACATTTAAGCGTGAAACGAAAAAAATAATACTAACAGGTACTCTGCTGAATTCCTACTTGTTGAATTACGCTTTTTTAAATCTTTACGATCGATCAATGTGAAGACGAACACCGAGGCCACACATACGTGTCAATTGGTGGTCCCCCGGTAAGGGTCTTTCTGCATTGTCATGTTGGAGGATGCTCACCACAGACTGATCGGGTCTCGCGAGGTGCTGGAAGCAATTCCCTTTCGCGGAACTATGTCGAGCGGATGGGCGCGATAGGTCGTATGAAATGAGACGCCAACAGTATGGAAGGACATGGTTCGCTGACGGAGGCGTCTTGACCAAAAGCATCTCGAGTTACCGGCAAGGTAGTGTGGATGGAGGCATAGGTATGGCTCTTGTGGAGAGATTCCTGCAGCATCATCACATTTTTTAATCCTATCGACCTGGAAGCAAACGTATCTCTTACAAGGGTGGGGATAAGTCGGTTTCCAGAGGTGGTCTGTAACGCTAGGTCGATCACGTGGGAGAAGGATCTGCCTGTCACAAGCTTACGCCACTTTGTACCGTGAGTAGAGTCTTGATAAGGGACGAAATAGATTACCCCTTCTAGAGCCAGTAAAGTAGTTCCGGAGGTGTTCGATACTGGAGTTGTCTGGGAAAGGTTTGAAGGCATGCCGTTCTTCTTCTGTTATGGCGGGGTCCGGGTATCTGGTTTATCGTCAAGAGATTTTCCGGGTGCCATGGGTATAGCCTCATCATGCATTGGTCGGAGGGTCGTGTTCTGAGAGCTGACCACCTAGTCAACTTGGTCAAGTGGAGGAGCCAGTATTTGCTTGCAAAAATTTCCTTTCCCGTCACCATCCATCCTATCCTCTATCCCGTCTTTATGCTTCCATCCTAGGTATAAATTTGTGTTTACTAACAACAGAACATATTATCACGATTATGTACAGGGTATAGCCATGGAGAGCGGTGCAGAGATTCGCCTATTATCCACATGAAATGAAACATTCCGGGTACGTACATTAAAACTTATTAGGACGTAGAGGGGGAGAGATCAATTTTATAGCCTAGCGAGAGTAATAACAACAGTGCTCATTATGTGAATATTGGAGCAGTGTATATCATTAGAATCATAGCGGGGACAAATTTAGGACAATTTAGACAGGGCGTGTCCTTCAGACGTCTAAGAGATACAGAGTAATTCTTCCACACCTTACCTAAAAGAACCGAAAGTTACCACGAAAGACATTAAATACCTATCCTAGATGTTCTAGGTGCTCCGAAACAAAAAATTACACAACGTGGAGAAAAGGGTTTATTGTAAGAATTTCCCGGAAAACTACCTTTTACTGTGTTCAGTCACAGAGGTGGGAAAAATAAGTCATGATTCAAAACATTAATGGCGAATCATTCAGGGTACGAAAGTAAGATCTGCCAACCGGAGATCTGAACGCACGAGAAGAAGAAATATTTAAAAGTTATCATTAGGGGGGGGGGGGGGGGGGTTGACCCCATCACAAGCAGACAGTCAAAAGTTTGACAATATTAAATTATTACCTTGTTCCCAAATCAAGAATGCCAGCGCTGGTGCCGAACCAAGCCACTATCCATAGATATTTAGATATTGTTTGTTTGATAGTTTGTTTGACAGTTTGTAAAAATGAAGTCACAAGGTTCACTCGGATGATGATTTACTCGATGAAATGTTCCATTCTCGTTTCACCGAGTGTTCAGACGGTTCCTTCGAAGGAAGAGTTCACTCGACATTCTCGCTACGAAGTCGTCGAGAGTAGTCGCGGCCGCATTGGAATTCGTCCGGCGCTGACGGCTAAGTTCGGGAATATTTACGATTTCAATTGACATTTCCGATAACGTGGAACTAAATTACGAGAAATTGGCGATTCTTGTAAACAGTAAATAAATTTCAGCACCATAAAATGAACATATGGTTAAATAATAACCTGAAAACTGATATCCACCAGTATTTTTTGCACCATGAAAATATTTTTATTCCAAAATAGGCCTCGGCTTGCAATAAAATCCATATAAATGGAATATTTATTAACGTATCCAAAAACTAAAAACTGTTTTGGAAAGGTGATAAAATATGCTTTCAAAATTTATTATTAGAAATAACCACGTAATTTTTTAAATAGAATAATTTTTAATGTAAACTTTTAAAAGTTTAAAAAATGGCTCTACTTGCTTTTATTCTAACTAAAATTACTGGTAACAAAAAAATATATAAAAACACACACTTATTTTATTAGAAAAATAAATTATAAACGTTTCTGTCACCTCACTTTTTTGTCGTTTCATATAAAAATAATTCATAAAAAATTCACAATGTTTCATTTTTTTTTTTTCAAATTCGATCAGAAACTTTGGTTCCATAGAAGTGAACATTCGTATTCTTTTGTGGTTAATTGTTATATTGAATATATAGAACATTATTTTCTCTTTCCAATACCGTTTAGATCATATTTTTCACTATGATAGTAAGGGAGAAACAACGATTTCTATGAGACGTGTAGGAGTTATTTCAAAAAGCGAACTTTGCCGCTCCGGCTACTCGTCCTCACGCCAGAACATTTCGGCCGACTGATTTGCGAGATTGCGAGTGAAAGACTGTTCACTTGAGTGTTCACACACATCATTCGCGTCACGTGATGTTAAATTCCGGTTGCGAGTGAACAGTGCCGAAGGAAGCATTCCAACATTGTTGGAATGCTTCATTCGGCACTGTCTCTATTCACTTTCGTGTTCACACGGTTCATTTCGAGCTAAAGAGGCGGAATGAAATCACGAAATGAACGATAAATGAACCATGTGAATGGGCTATAACCGGTGCTGCCAGTAACTAGATGTCTAAATAAATACAAAATTATTAGTTCCTACTATTGTTGACGAGTTTTTATAAAGGCCCGTCTCTTGCGAGCTACGCCATTAACTTTACCGTGACAATCCCTCAAACATCATTATTGACATGATAAATATAGACAATTTTTGTTGTGTTTCGAGCTTTCCATACGCGATGGAAAACATTCCAAATTCCAATCCCGGGTGAAGCGGGAAGGCAGCGGGGGCCGGCTGGGGTGGGGGGGATTAGTTCATTTTTTTCACAGGAGCCGCGCGATGCGGTCATTTATGGAGAATAAACCGACCGATAATAACATGGACATATTAATATATCTGGACCTGCCCTAAGTGATAAAAGCGTATTATTTCCCCCTCCCCATAACGGTTCCGTGGAGCCGGCTGGGCTTACGAGAGCCTCGCTTGAATCTAAATAATAATAAGAAGAAAAATAATAGAATAAACCGATCGGTTTTTGAGGTTATGTGCAAATGAGTGAGCTTAAATAATTACGAGTTTAAAATATTATTATATACATTAATATATATAATAATAAATATATTTGTTAATAAAATTATAATATAAAATTAAAAATAAAATTAAAATTTAAGCATATTAGATTTGTCAAAGAATTTGTATATAAAAATGCAAAAATCAGTAATTTTAAATACATGTAGGATTACAAAAGATTTTTTAAATATTTATATTGAGGGATCAGTAGGATTTATAGGTTCAATTAGAAATGCCACAGAGCCGAACCCTCTGATGTGAAAATATCTGGAGTCGGTGAATTATATTCCCATTTAGTCTCTAGTAGGTTGACATGTTGTTCTTGTATTGTTTTGTATTTATAATACTTATATAGTGCAATTGCATAGCGTGGATTCACTAGATGATTATTTGGGGAAGTGTATGAAAGGGTTTAGTTTTTCCTTCTTTTTTTTTTTGGGGGGGGAAAATTTAACCCGGACATTTAAATCTGGTGCGTAATAAAAAGTGTTAACATAATTATTCTGTTTAAATCAAGAAACGCCTGGAATACTCTCCGCGTAATATATTTTTGTACAGCGCCCATGAAGTGATTTTACACAAAAAAGGAAAATTTCATAAACAGCCGTATATTGTTATTATTATATTTATGGCTTTTTGGTCTTGTCGGGACCCAAATATCTTTCACATCAGAACTCGACGTTTTTATGACGTCTTCGTAAATATTAATTTTAAATGGTACATTACGTTCTGCAATAATCGATATTAGTCGGAAATCTTTCCTGATAAATAAATATCTATTAAAATATCTCTATTTTCTCACTGATGTAGCGCGATTGACCGCGATTGATTGACCGCGCGAACTTCGCCCCAATCTTTCAACAGTGTTTCAACATACGGAGGAGATGGAAAACAAAAAATGTTGACAGTAATATCAAAGCAATAAGGAAGTTGAGTCCATTTTTTTATTTATCAATGTTCACATTCAAACATAAATACTGTTTTTTTTTTTTTTTAAAGTTCGTTTTCATACTTAAATTAAGTCTCAAAGTTTAAATTTTATTAATCCCGCCAAAACGACTGGTAAGAGGCGAGGTGTATGTGTGACGTCATTTGACTCACATTAAACACATTGCTTTGGGCATTTTGTATGAAGATTTTTTTAATTCTTCTATAAGGAATTCCAGTAATTTTTGTTGTCAATGTTAACCGTCTATCAGAATTAATTGTATTAAAAAATATATATATTGATCAGGATTTCATAGTTAAATTAATTAAATATAGTTAAATAAAGTCTGAATTTGTGTTTTTCCCGCCACCTGAACTTCCCTGCACGGTATTATGAAGTGACAGCTGTTTGTCGAAAGAGAGATACCTACGCTTTACAAAATGGGTAAATATGTCGTGACAGAATGCGATTCAAGGAAACAAACACACAATAAATCAAGCGGAATTACTTTCCACACGGAAGTTTATTATTTACATATTCATATTTAATTAAAAAACGCAGAACTTTGAAATATAAAATGTCAAATACTATAAATTGGTTTGAGTCAAAGAAATTCCATAGAAACAGATCAAATGAAGTAAATAATCACAAGTCACCTAGTTCCTAGTTGTTTTGATTTTCAGCCACTGTAGTGCAGAGCGTTCATTCTCCGTGCGACGACTAATCAAGAATTACATGCGCTGTCATCTATGTGCATGCTGCGTCGAGGGTCGTTTTAGGAAAAGGAAGGAGAGGAAGTTGTGGAAAGGAAAAAGGTATGCGGGGTGGGTGGGAATCTGCGGTCAATGTCTTCGTGTGTGAAGAACGTATGAATCCATCACATCATCATCCAATGCTGCGCAAGGCGATGGATCGAGAGAGTCCAGCTAGAGAGGTCTAGGTTTGATTTATTTAGCCCACCATGCAGTAGGTGGGCAAAACCATGGCTGGTCTCTGTAATTTCACATCAGCCACTAACTTGCGTAATCCTATAACATTTTGATAATTCACCATAAACTTATTTACTAGGTTATTATTCTTGTGTGATATTAACCGTTTTTTATAACTAGTGGAACACCATTAAGCTGCATCTCGAAAATTTTAGAGCTGGAGTTTACATACTTTATCGTTAATTTGGTTTCGCCATTATTTTTCCTCGACGCCAGTTCTTCGCGGAGAGTTATCAGTTGCCACCGTTGTTGGAGATTTTGATCATTTCCGGCTTTAATTCAATCTTTGAATCTTTTATTGTTTTTAGAATCGTCCGGGCTAATTGAAGATCTTTAAGTTCCAATTTGATAGGTCTTATTTTACCAGTAACTTTCTTTGCTCCTAATCTGTGGATTTTAATATCTTGAGTATTAATTGAAATGTCTATGTTTTTAAGAGCTGTAGATACTGAGATCTGACACACTCTCCGGGATATTGAAGAGAATGGCATTGTTTGCTCGCATCTTTCTCTCTTCGATTTCTGTCAGTACGTCACACATATTAGATGGTGGAATTTGGGAGTTAACTTCTGATGACAAAGTTTGAGGTGTGCTTTTAAAGGCTGATAATTACTTTCTATATATACCTAAATATTTTGTTGACGAGTACTTTCTTCACTGTCAGTCGTTTCATCCTGTTCCAATCGCTAATTCTACTTAATATCCCTTACTTCGTTTCGTAGAGTTAAATTTATCATTCCACACTTGTGATAGTTATTGGTGACTAAGTACTTATTTATTAATCACGCTATTCATTTGGTAGCGGCTGACAGCCGAACTGATCGACACCTGTTCTTTCATTTGAGCTAAGGCAGGCTCACATGCACAATTGCGCTGTGTCTAACACAAACTAGCTTACCCTACCAACGCTTATCAGTACACCTTCATGTGTAAGGAATTCATTTTAGGTTTTTTCGAGGAACATTTAAACCATCAATAGAAGTCTACCTAATTTTGGATACTTAAGTGTTTCTGTGGAAAAATAAAATTGCTACTTTGACTTGATCATTACTAGAGTGCGACAGCAACAGTCTGTGGTTAATATACCATAAAATCTTTTCGCACTTTCTTCTTCTAATCCCAGAAATTTGACAAAATAGACGTCAGTCGTAGTAACATCCATTGTTACTTGTATACCTAGCTTATTGTGTAAATCCGTTGTATACTTCTTCTTAAGCCCTGCACTCAATAACACAAATAACATTAGCGGAACTGGTTGTTGTAAACAAGTCCCTAAATGATATTGGCTGCATACCATTTTTAAAATGCATTCATAAAAATACTTACATTACATTAACATGTTAAAAGCGGAATGGCGGATCCAAAATACGGTAACACCGGTTTATCTTAAGAGATATATATTGTGTACATTGTATCGAGTTAGGCTGCTATTGATGGCGATTCTCTCCACCTTTTTCAAATGACTAATGCGAGCTTAAAATATTGTCACAATAATTATTATATCCTTATTTCAAAATATGAGTTATGCTTACGACTTCAATATTTGGCAAAATGTTTCAAGCAAAATCAAATATTCAAAACTCACGCGAAATAAATTTCCTTTATAAAAATGTTCTGTTTCAGGATTTTTTTTGACTTGAACCAATCATCAAATGCTACCACAGCAGGGCCATGGATCTACTAAATCCTGATACTGTTTCTATCAAGACGGAACCAGGGCCCCAGGAAGAAGGCGGAGGTGTAATGCTGTATGCAGACATAGATTTTGGCCTCCGAGATGAAAAGAAGGAATGTTTTCAATATGCGGAGATTACTCAGACAGCCAGTTAGTTACATTGAATATACTAAAAAATGTTGCATGTTTAATTTTTAAAATATTAAAAAAAAGGCTACTTTTATAATTTGGAATTATTAACTTGAATGTATTAATTAATAAGTTCCTGATTCCTCAAGTATTTACCTGTTGGGACATGTTATCAGTCACGTTACAGTTATGTAAATATTGATGGAAATAAAGGGTTCATCTTGAAGCATTGACAATTGATGCGGACATCTGGTGTCATTCTTTTATCTTAAATTTTGCATCCAAATCCACGCCTTTATACATATGTTAAATGATTGGGTTTTAAATCTTTCAAATTTATAGATTTTTTTTATAAAGTCTCGTTGTATGTAAATTATTGTAGTGTACGAATGTAGATTCAAAGAACGTTACAATTATCAATAATCGTATTGTCATTTTGGTTTTGCAGGCAGCACTATTGTGGAGACAGTGGCCATCAAGGAGGATCTTGGATCCCGAGAAGGAGATGAAGGGAGTTTTCCATTTATGGAAATTGACATGGACCTGTCAGATGTTAAGAAAGAATGCTTAAAACGCGTCGAAATGAACCAGACAACAGGTAAAACCTATTTTCCATTTTCTCAACCATTTTTTCAACTTATTGCGGAAAATAAATCTCAATGAGCCTTTTTTATTCATATTCTTTTTCAAATTTGTCGACAGATCTGAAGACGCATCCTGTGGATAAACGATTATTTTGTCCTCAATGTGACTACTCTTGCTATCATAGGAATGATTTTGTAAGTCACCGTATAACCCATACTGGAGTTAAACCCTTTTCTTGTTCCGAGTGTAACTATTCATGTTCTCGAAAGGGTATTCTGACTGTCCACATGCTGACTCACAGTGGAGAAAAACCTTTTTCTTGTTCCGAGTGCAACTATTCATGTTCTCAAAAGGGCAGTCTGACCAACCACATGTTGACTCACAGTGGAGAAAAACCTTTTTCTTGTACTGAGTGCAACTATTCATGTTCTCGAAAGGGCGTTCTCACGAGGCACATGCTGACTCACAGTGGAGAAAAACCTTTCTCTTGTTCCGAGTGCAACTATTCATGTTCTCAAAAGGGCATTCTGACCAACCACATGCTGACTCACAGTGGAGAAAAACCTTTTTCTTGTACTGAGTGCAACTATTCATGTTCTCGAAAGGGCGTTCTCACGAGGCACAAGCTGACTCACAGTGGAGAAAAACCTTTTTCTTGTTCCGAGTGTAACTATTCATGTTCTCGAAAGGGTCGTCTGACCATCCACATGCTGACTCACAGTGGAGAAAAACCTTTTTCTTGTTCCGAGTGCAACTATTCATGTTCTCAAAAGGGCGATCTCACGAGGCACAAGCTGACTTACAGTGGAGAAAAACCTTTCTCTTGTTCCGAGTGCAACTATTCATGTTCTCAAAAGGGCAGTCTGACCAACCACATGCTGACTCACAGTGGAGAAAAACCTTTTTCTTGTACTGAGTGCAACTATTCATGTTCTCGAAAGGGCGTTCTCACGAGGCACAAGCTGACTCACAGTGGAGAAAAACCTTTTTCTTGTTCCGTGTGCAACTATTCATGTTCTCAAAAGGGCAGTCTGACCAACCACATGCTGACTCACAGTGGAGAAAAACCTTTTTCTTGTTCCGAGTGCAACTATTCATGTTATCGAAAGGACGTTCTCACAAGTCATAAGCTGACTCACAGTGGAGAAAAACCTTTTTCTTGTTCCGAGTGCAACTATTCATGTTCTCAAAAGGGCGATCTCACGAGGCACAAGCTGACTCACAGTGGAGAAAAACCTTTTTCTTGTTCCGAGTGTAACTATTCATGTTCTCGAAAGGGTAGTCTGACCATCCACATGCTGACTCACAGTGGAGAAAAACCTTTTTCTTGTTCCGAGTGCAACTATTCATGTTATCGAAAGGACGTTCTCACAAGTCATAAGCTGACTCACAGTGGAGAAAAACCTTTTTCTTGTTCCGAGTGCAACTATTCATGGTCTCAAAAGGGCGATCTCACGAGGCACAAGCTGACTCACAGTGGAGAAAAACCTTTTTCTTGTTCCGAGTGTAACTATTCATGTTCTCGAAAGGGTAGTCTGACCATCCACATGCTGACTCACAGTGGAGAAAAACCTTTCTCTTGTTCCGAGTGCAACTATTCATGTTCTCAAAAGGGCATTCTGACCAACCACATGCTGACTCACAGTGGAGAAAAACCTTTTTCTTGTACTGAGTGCAACTATTCATGTTCTCGAAAGGGCGTTCTCGCGAGGCACAAGCTGACTCACAGTGGAGAAAAACCTTTTTCTTGTTCCGAGTGCAACTATTCATGTTATCGAAAGGACGTTCTCACAAGTCATAAGCTGACTCACAGTGGAGAAAAACCTTTTTCTTGTTCCGAGTGCAGTTATTCATGTTCTCAAAAGGGCGATCTCACGAGGCACAAGCTGACTCACAGTGGAGAAAAACCTTTTTCTTGTTCCGAGTGCAACTATTCATGTTCTCGAAAGGGTAGTCTGACCATCCACATGCTGACTCACAGTGGAGAAAAACCTTTTTCTTGTTCCGAGTGCAACTATTCATGTTCTCGAAAGGGTATTCTGACCATCCACATGCTGACTCACAGTGGAGTAAAACCTTATTTTTGTTCCGAATGCAACTATTCATGTTCTCACAAGGGCAGTCTAACGATCCACAAGCTGACTCACGGTGAATAAAAACCTTTTTCTTGTTCCTAGTGCAACTATTCATGTTCTCGAATTGTATATATATATATATATGTTGTATATATATATATGTTGTATATATATATATATATATATATATATATATATATATATTCATGTTCTCTCAGATTGTGATAAAGCGTGTTGATGTTATCATCATCCCGCTTTGTTGTAAATGATGAATTAATACTTTTAGGTTACGATCTACGTTTCCAGTTTTAGTTTATGTTTAGCCATGGTGAATGTTTTTCACAATTTAAAGTTTATTACTTATGTTATTTTGAGGTTATGTATAATCTAGGGTAGTGTAGTGTAGGGTAGTGTGTTTTAATTAAAACACTAACTAAGCTGACTCACAGTGGAGAAAAACCTTTTTCTTGTACTGAGTGCAACTATTCATAATCTCGAAAGGGCAGTCTGACCATCCACATGCTGACTCACAGTGGACACAAACCTTTTTCTTGTTCCGAGTGCAACTATTCATGTTCTCAAAAGAGCAATCTCACGAAGCATAAGCTGACTCGCAGTGGAGAAAAACCTTATTTTTGTTCCGAGTGCAACTATTCATGTTCTCACAAGGGCGGTCTAACGATCCACAAGCTGACTCACAGTGAATAATTTTTTTTTTCTTGTTCCTAGTGCAACTATTCATGTTCTCGAATTCGTTTATTTGTTTATTTGTTTATTTGTTTATTAGGACATACACAGTACATAAGTTTACAAGTTATAAGGAATGTTAAATAAAGTAATTACATGATTTAGTACCTATTACGTAAGTCCGTATAATATCTGGGATAATACGCCTGGGATTTGAACAGTTCTTAAAACTTAACTAATGAACGAAAGAGAAGAATAATATAAAGGAAAATTGTATACAAAGATAAAAGAGATTTTTTTTTTTTTTTAGAACAAGAATTACATGCTAACAAATTGTAATTAGTTTAGTGAAAAGATGAGTATTTTTATAGCAATAAATACATGCTCATGAGTAGTAATTAAAGTCTAATGAAAATAAAGTGTAAATAAGAAGTTTTAAAATTAATTATATCACGCCAACAAATTTAGTAAATTAGTTTTGTATGTTTGCAGGGAGTTGTGGAAAATGTCTAAGTGTAATAATTTTTCATAGTGTGTATAAGATGTGATTGCGCGAGAGATTGGTGAGTTTTGTGCTGCATTAGTATTATTGGATCCTATGTGAAAAAGTGAAGTGTGCCTGGTACGCCTCATTGGAACATTTAAACCAATGACAGATAGCAATTCGGGAATTGTATATATATATGTTGTATATATATGTATATATATATATATATGTTGTATGTATATATATATATATATATATTCATGTTCTCTCAGATTGTGATAAAGCGTGTTGATGTTATCATCATCCCACTTTGTTGTAAATGATGAATTAATACTTTTAGGTTACGATCTACGTTTCCAGTTTTAGTTTATGTTTAGCCATGGTGAATGTTTTTCACAATTTAAAGTTTATTACTTATGTTATTTTGAGGTTATGTATAATCTAGGGTAGTGTAGTGTGTTTTAATTAAAAGACTAACTAAGTACTTACACATAATTTTTAAATGTAATGCAAACAGGGTTACGCTATAATTGTAGCTTCTTCGGGAAAGTATACAATAGTCTACTAAAATCAGCAAGTAATATGTGTTCATATGAACATATCTGCTTCACATAAACAAATATATTTAATTCATTTGAAGTTAACATAGGTGTCTCTTAGTTTATAATTAAAATGAAAGAATTTATATGGTAAAATAACCTTATTTAATAATAATTTGTTAATTGCGTACAAATGAATACAACAATTTAGATTGTTTAGGATTAGATGCCTACAACGTACTTACATATTATTTTTAGGTTATTTTTAACAAAAACGACATGTTATAGTTATTAATAATAATACTCGTATATTATCAATATTAATAAAGGGAATTTGAACTTTCTAAATAAACTAAGTACCATATCAGCAGGAGCTTACAATATTAAATTAAAGAACATTAAATGAAAATTGCAGTACAATAAAAATGGTACAGGTAGGTTACCCGTTACATTATAAGGTACAGGTAGGTACCCAACATTAAACACGCCTCTAAAATATGTAGATATGTAGGTTGAAAAAATTAAATAAACAGTTTGTATATCTAATTGGACTTATTTGCGGTACGTAACCTATAAACCTAAATAACGTAAAATAAATTAGAAAATACCTTTCTTTGTTCTTAAAAAACATGTATAATATTTTCTTTGAAGTAAACGTAGGTATTCAAATCTTATTTATAATAATATTCAATCGTAATGCCTTGTGAGACGCAAACATATTTCAAATTCGCGGGTAACTGAAATAATATTAATGTTGCTAGTAAATAATAAGGAAATCATTGCCAGGAATAAAAACCTTTGACTGATTTAATTTTGATGCAGTACCTAAACCATACACCTAAATAACGTAAAATAAATTAGAAAATACTTTTCTTTGTACTTAAAAAAACATGTATAATATTTTCTTTTAATTGTACGTAGGTATTCGAATCTTATTAATAATTATTTATAATAATGTTCAATAAAAACCAGTGACCGATTTTTTTTTGCAGTACCTTCTTACGAAAGTGTTGCCATTCTAATGCACCATATATTTTTTTAGCCCAACCCCCCCCCCCCCCCCCCACCCCCCCGTGAGAGAAAAAATACTGCCCCTGACCGTAGCTATTGCTCCCGAACTCTGAGCGATTAATCGATACATCATTCGATCATTTTTATGTATCGATACAAATATATCGATTATGTAAACTCATTTTAGGATAGGAGAAACATAGAATTATTTATGGGTGGGAGGAAAAAGTTACAATTTTACATAGGAATTTAGATATTAAAAATATAAGTTTCACATACAATACAGACGAAAAATAAAAACAGGTTGAGTAGAACAAACAACAATAGAGAACAATTAAAGAAAAGGGAACAAGGAACAAGGTTATAAAAATATGGATGATTAAAACTAAATGGAAAAGAAAATAAGAGAAAAAGAAACAAGGCAAATAAATATGAAAAGAAAATGTCATTTTTTCATCGTTAAAAGTACTTAAAAATATTATTTTACAGCATTACTGCATTTTTTTTTAAATTTTCTGGATCCCTTGTACACATCGGGAAGTGAATTATATAGTGTAGGTACAGGCAAAATAGTTTAGAGATTTTATCCCATATTTTGTAGTGTGTTTTAGGTATACGGATTTTATTGCTATTTCGAGTATTGTGATTGTGGATGTCTTAATAATTGTAAAGTGGCTTGATGTTAGTGTGAGTTGATTTTTAAGTAATTTGTAGGATGGTGCTTGTGATTTCATGTTTAGGAAGGATTGGGATAGGAAGAATACCGGAAACTGAATAAATGTTTCTGACATGGGTGTCCCATGGAAGTCCAAAAACATTTCTGAGGGCGCGGTTTTAAATTACCTGCAGTTCAGCTAAGCATCAATTTCTTTTAGGCAAATCCCCAGATACAGCAAAGATAAGAAAAGTGTGAATGTACCATGGCGTAGTACACTGATGTTATTAAATGAAACACGTTGTTTTATTCAGGAGACAGCGAGAACTAATATTTATTAAGCTTAGAAACATAGACAAAGATGGCATTAGTGGTAGGTACTTTGATAACTAAATAACACCCCCACTTATCAAAATAACGTACATAATACCCACATTACAACAAAGGTATATAATATAACCATGTTAATTCTTTACATCCTGCATACCCAACAATTGCATAAAATAATAATGCTTGGTACTAGCCAAACCTTTTGTAAATAGATCTGCTGGCATTTCAGCTGTTTCCAAGTATTTCAGTTCTACAATTTTATCATTAATACATTCTTTACAAAAGTGGTGTCGTATGTCAATATGCTTAGTTCTTTTATTATAGCTATTATTTGAAGACAACTTAAGTGCACCCTGATTATCATTAAATAAGGAGATGGTGTATGACTCATTGTTTATTTCTTTTAACAAATTACTTAAATAAATAGCTTCCCTACAAGCTTCGGCTACACCAATGTATTCAGCCTCAGTGCTCGAAAGAGCAACTGTTTTTTGTTTCTTAGCCTCCCAAGAAATAACACATCCAGCTAAAATATAACACAAACCTGTATAGGACTTGCGATCAATGATGTTACTTCCCCAATCTGAATCAACAAAACCCTCTAATTTTGAATTACCACATTGACTATATTTTAATCCAAAATGCTTTGTTTTCTTGAGATATCTTAAAATACGTTTAGCGTATAACCAAGTTTCCTGGTTATAGCAATTATTAAATTGACTCAGAAAACTTACTGTAAAGGCTATATCAGGTCTGGTTAATACTGCTAAATACATAAGTCCACCAATAAGCTGTTGATAAGGAATTTGACTGTCAGGATTTTTATTTTCTTTGTTAATATTCAATTTAGCCTCTAAAGGTGTATCTGCTACTTTACAATCTGCCATGTTAAATCTATTTAGCAACTGATCAACATAATTCTCCTGGCTTAGAGTAACTGTACCATTAACTTTATCAATATTAACACTCATCCCTAAACAATTTTTGACCTGACCCAAATCTTTTAACTTAAATTGTGAAGCCAATTCCTTTTTCAAATTATTACATTCTACACTATCATTAGAAAATATAAAAAAATCATCCACATACAAAGTAACTATTGTTTTTTTATCATTCTTATTTTTTGTGTATAAACATGGTTCTAACATACTACGTTTATAACCAATACCAACAAGACATTCATCGACTTTTTTGTACCAGGCCCTTGAGGATTGCTTAAGACCGTAAATAGCTCGATTCAACTTAAGTACTTTATTATTGTCTTTTTGAGAATCTAATAAACATTCTGGTAATTCCATATAAATTGTTTCCTCAAGGTCCCCGTTCAAGAATGCAGTAGTAACATCTAGATGTGTAACATCCAATTCAAGTTTTACAGATAATGCGAATAACAATCTCAAAGTTGAGTGCCTAACAACCGGCGAGAAAGTGTCTGAATAGTCCACATTTTTCTTCTGCATGTAGCCCTTGGCTACTAAACGTGCACGGTATCGAACATTATTACTATTATCAATTTTTTTTCGTAACACCCATTTGCATTTCACTATGGTTTTACCATCCTTTGGCATATCAACGAACTCCCATGCATTATTTTCTTTAAAACACTGAAGTTCTTCTTTTACTGCACTTAACCACTGCTTTTTTTCATTTCCCTGTAATGCTTCTTCTAAAGACAGTCCATTAGCATCATCAAACACACCCTCAGGAATGCACATATTCGTCATCCTATACCGCTCTGGCTTCCTAATGATTCTGCTGGATCTAACACGCTGCTCAGGTGATTCATCAACATCTTCAAAATCACTAGTGTAAGTATCAGAAGAGTAAGTATCAGGAGTGTAAGTATCATCTGATGCATCTTCGACTAATGTATCCTCATCTAAGGTTATATCTTCTGAACGTGACGTATCTTTGCAACTAGTGTCCCCCACTGGACATGAGTTTTCTCCACTCTCAGTGATAGGTATATTAACCTCTGGGTTGTTTTCATCTTCCATGATAATGACATCTCTACTAGTTGTGATATATTTAGTTCTAGGGTTGTATATTCGGTAACCTTTGATGTCATCTGGATAGCCCACAAGTATGTGCTGTTCAGACTTTTTGTCCCATTTCTGACGCTTCTCTTTAGCAACATGAGCCATAACCTTGCTACCAAATATTCTTAAATGACTTATGTCTGGTTTACATCCAGTCCAGATCTCATATGGAGTTTTTTCATTTAAACTAGGAAGTACAGTACGATTTTGTAAATAAACTGCTGTATTTGTCGCCTCAGCCCAGAATTCTTTACCCAAATGCGCATCAAACAATAAGCATCTAGCCTTCTCGACAATCGTTCGATTATTACGTTCTGACAAGCCATTCTGCTCTGGGGTATATGGGTTACTTCTTTGGTGCGTGATACCTTCCTTCTTGAGATATGAATCAAACTCTTTGTTGCAGTATTCACCACCATTATCGCTTCTCAATATCTTTATTTTCTTATTTGTTTGTTTTTCAACTTTTGCTTTAAATTCTGCAAAACATCTAAGTGCTTCATTTTTGTGTTTGATAAAATATACAAATGTCATACGACTATAGTCATCAACGAAGAGTATGAAGAATCTTGAACCTGCAAGCGATCCTTTCTCCGTAGGTCCGCAAACGTCAGTATGAACTAAATGAAGTAATTCTTTGCTTCTTGTACCAGTTTTTGAGAATGGAAGACGACACTGCTTTCCCTCGCAACAAACTGTACACGATGTCTTGCCAATATCAACTTTTTCTCGAAGATTCATTCCTTCTACAGCACTGGTCATTTTATTCAGATAATTACTATTGACATGACCCAATCTGCGGTGCCAAGTGTTGCCTGAAACCGCTAAATTAGACATTATTCTTTCAGGAACTTTTAACTCGTATTCCATCCTTAGTTTATAAACACCATCTGTCAAATCTGCTATAGCAACTAACTCGTTCTGTTTACTATAAACATAGCAGCATTTTCTTTTGAAGTCCACTTTATTTCCATTTTTGATTAACTGACTGACAGATATCAAGTTTGTCGTAAGTTTTGGCACACATAAAATATCTTTTAATATAACTTCATATTTACTTTTCGGGGTTAAAGTAATAATTTTAGCTTCTCCCGAGCATAAAACAGGCATAGCACTTCTATTAGCTGCAATTATTTCCTTCACACTCGTCCGATTCGACGTATTACACATAATGTTTACATCTGGTGACATGTGAAAACAAGAGCCCGAGTCTATAAACCAATCCATTTTGTTGTAATTCCCGTTCAAAAACACAACAGAAAATGCATTTGACGTCTTCTTTCGCTCTGATTGCCCAACAGGACATTGATTTTTAAAATGCCCTTCTTTTTTACATCTATAACATCTGATAGATTTCATTACTGTTTTGACCTTCGATGTATTTCCGTCAACATTGCGGCGCGGGCGCACTCTGGCGGAAAATGCCCCAACTGACTCCGTGTCATTTCCTGCCATATCAAGCAATTTTGTTTTTATTGCATCTGCAGTAATTATTATTCCACTATGCTCGATGGCTAATATCATGGGGTAGAATTTTTCTGGTAGACCAGCAAGCATTAAACAGCCTATCCATTCATTGTTCACATTAAACCCGGTTCCGGATAATTTCTGGCCAGTTTCAATAATTTGCGTGACGTAACTCTGCATCGAGTCACAAGTTTCAAGACGAATCGATATCAAACTTCTTAATAAGGAAATGCGTCTTGAAAAACCATTATCATCGAACATTTGCTTTAGCCTTTTCCATAAGTCTGCAGTAGATGTAGCTTGCTTGATGTGTACATACAGTGACGGATCTATAGTGAGGATTATCTTCGCTTTTGTTTTTGCATCATCTCCAACTGCAACAGTTTCTTCGGCCTTGATACACTTCTCCATACCTTCCAATATAAGTAGGTTTTCAACGGCATACGCCCATACGTCGTAGTTTTGTCGTCCAACCAACTTGGGTATACTTGTGAGATATGATGCCGCCGCCATTTTTGTTAAAAATGTCCCGACACTAATTACGAGTTTGCATTCGCAATAACTCCTTGCCCTATTCTCAATACGAACAAATACATCCGCGACAATAAGAAATGAATTTTTAACACAAATACCATTTAAATTATCGTGACTGATTATTTAAAAAACGCTTGGGAATCTTCTGGGCCCATAACCTATTAAATGAAACACGTTGTTTTATTCAGGAGACAGCGAGAACTAATATTTATTAAGCTTACAAACATAGACAAAGATGGCATTAGTGGTAGGTACTTTGATAACTAAATAACAGATGTTAGCAATGAAATGGGTATTAAGCCCAGGAGTCTATATATTACACCAGTCATGGGGGTAATTTTCTCCTTTATGATTTATGTGGAGTTCCCACGAGAGTTGGGAATCTACGATCAGGCCAAAATATTTTGTGGTATTTTCTTTTCTTTTCGAGGCAGATATCACTAACTTTAATTTTGAGGCTGAAATTTTTCTTGTTGCCTTTCTTTTCTTGTAGTATGTAATAAGTTTTTTTTTACGTTAACAGTTAGTTTGTTAATTCTTAACCAGCTTGTGAGTTTAGAAACATCAGCATTCATTTCCATTTCAAACTCCGCTAGGTTCAGTTTATTGTAAAAAATTACTGTATCGTCCGCATAAAGTTGTAGAGTTCCTAACTATCCAAAAGTTTAAATCATAATCATGCTTAATTCTAACAGCGCCAGTTGCCACAATTATAAGTGGCGAAAAATATTTAATTACGGATAAACCGATTATAATGAAGCTACGTAGAATGTTGAATCGGCTTACGAGTCTGCGGGCCATCGCCGACTAGCCGCCTTCACTGCTCGCCGTACGCCACTCTCCTTTCACCGTATTACTGACGCTGACGGAACAAACTTTAAGTCTATGCTGGTAGCTAGTCCTCGCCTTGCATTCATATATGTAAATAACAGTGGCTTATTGTTTCGTAAGCGGTATATACGAACATTACTGATTACGCCAGTTATGGAAAATTTAAAGTACGAGATTGATCTTTAGGTACTACATATTGTTGGGAACATAACAGCCACAAATATTATTTTACAACTTGGCAACACCAAAACCCAAGCATCGAAATGACAGATCCGGTGATTAAGCAAAATTCGTTTTCTTGGAAATCATTCCCGAAGGTGCTTTGGTCTTGGTGGGTTGAAATCGTGCAATCATTATTACAATAATTAAACTCTTGTTTACTTCAAGTTCATTATGTCGACTTGTCTTCATGTATACATTTATTTATTTTATTTAGCATAAAATGAAAAAAGAAAAAAACATTAAATTAGAAATAGAATAAAATAATAATAAATATGAATTACTATTAAATTATAATATATAATAATAATAATAATAAGCCTATGTATTTCTTGTTTTACAATAGTTGGTGTTATAATATTACAATAAACTCAAATTTGATTTATATTAGTAAGTTAGCTTAGATTATGTTAGTAATATAAGTATATGTTTTAAAAATATTTATGAGTTAACAGGAACAATTTGAAGGACACACGCTGAAAGAGATTAAACAAATGACACCGGTTTAAGGGTCAGTCGCGTCGGTCCGAAAGTCGAACCTTCTGACATTTTTCCTTCGGGTCTTTTTCAGATTAAATCGAAAAGTCAAGCAACCAATGTTTTCTGTAGCAAGATAACTAATATTGACATCTCTGTTTTAGGCACGTCAAATAAATGTGCTAGAAAGAGACTTTACGCATAATATGATGTCAATTTTGAGGAATAAAGTAGTCTCTTCAAATAGGCAAAAGATTTTAACGTTTTATTTTACATCTCTTTTTGTCACACATAACAAAAAGGAGATCGTAATATTGCACGTAGGTTAATGAGGTTGGAATGAATTAATGTTTTGTCTTCTCTGTTATTCCCGTAGAAATTTAAAATTTGTTGTCTCATCTGACATAGAAATGTGTCAACTTTTAGGAAAACATTTTTTATTATTTTATACAGAATCGTCACAATTTTTTAAATATTTTTTACGGATGCAAAAATATATTTTTTAGGAATACCTACCTAAAATGTTGATTTAATGATTGAAGCATTTGAGGAGTTATTGATGTTTGAAAGAGCGTTGTAAACTAAGATCGCATCGTGGATCTGGGCGGGTTAAAGATTCTGTTATCTTAGAATTGTCTGGGGATAATAAAATGGCGGATGATTTTAACATTCTGCGGCGTTTTAGTGGATTTCCTTCATGTTCTTGTTTTCTATTTGAACATTTTTTCAGGTGTCTATAGAGTATAGAGTAAACTTCTTTTGAATGTGCCACAGCATTCTACGCAAACCGCATAATCCTTAGCTGTCGCAGTCGTTCTTGGACGGCGATTCAGTAGTAATATTCCATCAACTCTATGTATCGCGTCCTGATTGTATATAATTGCCTCTATTTCTTATTTTCTTGAAATTAATTCTCGCTTTTTTTATGTTCGCGCAGATCGGGATCTAAAATGTTGTTATATTCAATCACTTCTATCTCTAAGGGATCTTGGGTTGTAATGTGGCGTACAAAGTTGGTTATCAGCTTGAAGCAGTATAGACAGAAGTTTTTATGGTCATAAACTCTTGGTTTTTTACTAGCTAAATCATATGTAGGTACATTGTTTTGAAGTCGATGACATAAATATACCAGTCCGTTTTCTCCTGCTTCCCTGGATGATCGCTGGTATATGAATCTAAAGTTTAAAAATTCATTAACATTTTATAACATATTTAATAAATTAAATTTGTCTGGAAAATTATACAGAATGTAGGTATCATCAGTTACCACACAAACTTAAACCAGCGATTCCTGAGCATATGTGGTGTGTCAGTCATTTTATTATAGGATGACTTCTTTGTTCGGTAAACTTAAACTGTGTTCACGCAAGCTGACCCGCTACAGCAGGGGTTCCCAACCCCGTGCGCGCGGGCACAATGGCGCCCGCGGAACGGTTCGTATGTGCCCGCCACTATTCGACAGAGACAGAATATTTCATAAACATTAATTAAAAATGTGAATTATTTTTATTTATTTGTTAGAGTTTTAATTTTTTAAGTGCCTAGGTTTATTAAATACGTTTGTATGTTTGCGATATTGTTTGTATGAGTGGTTCCTTTGCTGACAGTACTTGTCGCAACTTGTCTAGCGGCGTGCCAGACTGCACTCTTCACGCTAGCCTGGAACGGGGAGTGCTATTTGCACATCACTCATTGTACTGCAGATTTTGTTCAAGGTAAGACAGAAGAACTAGAGTTAGAAATTTTGGACCTTAAGAATGATATTTAGCTAAAATCCTTAATATCAGAGGACTTTTGGAATACAGTGGACAGAGAAAAGTTCCCATTTAAGAAAAAAAAGCGGCATAAAAAATTGAATTATCTTTCGGTTCGACATATTTATGCGAAACATTGTTTTCAAACATGAACTTAATAATATCAAGATCTCGACTCACCGATGAGCATCTTTATGATTGTTTGCTAACAGGATTTTCGTCATACGCTCCTAATTATGAGGCAGTGGCCAATGATATGCATTGCCTCAGATCACATTAACATATTGATAGGTATTATATTTTTTTATAAAATATTTTCTTTGTATTTGTGTTTTTTTGTTTTTTTTTTTTTATTTTAACATTAATTTCGACCTCCGTAGTCCGGCCTATTTGACGACCTCCGTAGTCCAGTCAGTAAGACTCTTGACTCACAATCCGGAGGTCGCGGGTTCGAACCCGGCATGCGCAAATAAATTTTATTTGATTAATTTGTGTTATTTCACAATTAATTTATTTTAAATAATATATAGTATATTTGCGGCATGTTCCAGAGTGGTAAATACTCTCAGTATCGCCTTTGTGTAAGACCACCATTCAGTATTGAAACGTTGCTTGAAATGGCTTTTGCTGTGTTTGGTGACCAGATCTGAATAGCCAGGTGCTTCCCCACCTTCCTCTTCCCTATTTCCTTCCCCTCCCCACTACCTTCAGCCTCACAACATACCCCAATTGGGGATGCCATAGTGTCACTGGCTCCAGACGGGAGCAGTTGAGATTCTTGTGCGGTATTCACTGTAAAAAAAACTCCACGCCGGAGGCCCTGAGGAAAACAATTTCCCTCAAGGCCTATGTCATCTAAGATGCTGTGTGGAGGGTCTTTTTGAGGAGAAGAGGGAGTTAACATTGGTATTGAAGAGACCCATGTTGTAGGAAGGCGAAAACACAGAGGCCGGCAAATCGTTCCATAGCCGAGCTGTTGAGCACAAGAACGAGTCGATGAAGCGACCAGTTCTCGTGTGACAAATGTCAAACGTGTACATATGTTGGGCACGCGTTTGGCGTGTTTCCCGACTATGCACCGGTGCCAAAGGGATCAATGATGCTAGTTCCTTTTAGCATCTTCCATTGAAATACCGGTATAACAAGAATAGCATTCCCACCCGACGCCTGTGCCCTAAAGATTGCAATCCGTCTGTTAAAATGGGAGAATTTATCAAACGGATCGCCCGTTTCTGCACAGAATCGAGGGTATTTTTCAGATATTTTGACTGTAATGCTGTTCAAATCAACGTTATCGTTTAAAAATTAACGGTGTAACACTGCATAAAAGAATAAGTACAACAGAATATTTATAGTTAAAAATGAAAGAGTTGAGGCAACAATCAAATTAAATTATTAAATAATAAAAACAGAACATGAGACTCTAACAAAATAATATTTAATACTTCAGGGTCGTGTTTAGTCCTTAGAAAAAGAAACTAAATAGTTTAAAAAAAATCTAATAAATGAATTGATAGCTTGTCGTGATTTAAAAATTATCTCAAGATGTTAAAATTACTAAAGGGCGCCAGTTCAATAGAACAAAATATTAAATGGTAAATCAATAAACTCAAAACTAACAGAAGTTATAGCTCACAGGTAAAGACGATTCACCGAAGTATGTGCCTTCCTACGTTGAGACAGACTCCCGGATTCTCCAGCTGTTAGCTTGGAACTCTCAAAAAAAATTCTCTTGTTCCTAATATGTTTTGGCCAACAAACGAAAATCTGTATTCGAATTGCTCGTAGAAAATTTTCAATTAGGAATTTAAATTTCAATTTGAATTGATACGTAGCAACCTAGTTATTGGGTGATTATTAAGAGGTAATACCACCGGTGAGAAATCTCGACGGTAGGTATTTTAAAAAATTCTCGCTATCGCACCGCGCTCAAAAAAGAACTAGCTATCGATGTGTTGGTGAGACCACGTGAGTGTTTGGCTTGTACACCCTCTCGCCCCCTCTGCGTCTCATGCCTACCGTCTTTCGCCTCCACGCGTGCTTGTAGCTCATCTCCATAGACAGAAAAAGGGCCCATTATTTTTAAACGCACGAGGTCTGCTATTGTCGGTCATTTATAAATATCGTCGATAGGTATTGTAACAATGTCTTCTGTTCACGCTTATTACCGACATATTACGAATTATTTTACTAGAACTCTATGTAGGTTAGTAGTTTTAAAGTTTTCACTGTATTTGCGTTTATAAATATGCAGTCAAACCAACTACATCGAATTATTATATACATACATATGATTATTCTCTATGATACATTAGTTATTATTGAAAATTAGTATTAACCTCTCAGGCCTCGGGCCTGTTTTTCGAAAAGTCAAAATATTTTTCCGCTTTCCAATAAATTCCAAATAACTTTAATATTTGTGAACGCATCCGAAAACTAAAAACTGTTTTTGAAAGATGATGAAATACGCTTTCAAATTTTATAATTCGAAATAAACATATAATTTTGTTTTTATTTTATTAATAACTAGCAGACCCGGCCACACGATGCTGTGGCTAACGAAACACAACGCCTGTTCAGGATCTCAACTTCCGCTCTCCTGACAAAGCAATCCGGCGTGGTAACACCAGATTCCAAGGGAAGTGTGGCTGGAGTAACTCTTCAATAATAACTCCAGCTCTTGAATAATTGGTCTTTATTGAAACAATAAAAGACCCGTAGGGTAGCTCATGTACGGTGAGCCCAATGATGCTATCTCTCTCCGCGGTTTTATAACCCACATGAAATGAAAACCTGGCAGCAGACGTTTTGCCCAAAAACGACCCGCCCAAGACGGATGGTAACAAGAGAAGAAGGAATTAAAAAATCCGTGGCAATACGAAATCGCCCTGGCAATTGTCAACACAAAAAAAATGTTGCCACAACCATTAGGGTGACAATCACAAATATTAATATTTCAGTACCTGAAATCTTAACATATTCCCGCCCAAAACGAGTATTAAGGAATAGTCGTTTTTCATAAAATAATATATTAGAAGAGATTGCAACATTGGTACTCAGAATTTACCCAACGAGTTCACATACAAAAATAAACAATATTCAATATATGGATATCAAAATAATAACAAAAAACTTATAACTAAGTATAGAACCCTATGTCAGACTTGACATTAAAAAATAAAAGTTCAATAACGTAGAACCTTCTGGTGCGCTGCACCCACTTATGAGAAAATAGTTTAACACTTGGCACTGATGAGCCTGACGGCACTTTGATTTACACATCACATCACTTTTAGCGTTGTAATTGGTTCTTAATCCAGGTTGGAGGAAGCATCCTCCATGGTAAGTAGACAGAGCTGTGTCACGGCTCTTTTGGTGACACCTCTGGCCGTCCTCAAAGAGACGACGCGGACGCGTCCGTCTTGGCCAGGGTGGATCTCCGTCACTCGCGCCATCCTCCAGTACTGCGGAGGTAGCTGGTTGTCTTTGATGATGACCATGTCACCAGGCTGTAAACTGCGTTGACGTCCTTCTTGCCATTTGACTCGGTTCTGCAATTCTGCTAGGTATTCCCGGCTCCATCTGTGCCAAAAAGATTGAACAACGGTAGACATCTTTTGGTAAATATTAAGCCTGTTTGTAGGCAGATGATGGATATCAAGCTCAGGCAATGCTAACAGGTTGTCGCCAATAAGGAAGTGTGACGGAGTGAGGGCGTTTAAGTCATTTGGATCTGATGTTAATGGAGTCAGAGGACGGGAATTTAAACAAGCCTCAATCTGTATTAGTATGGTATTCATTCCTTCGTATGTCAAAACAGTTGACCGCATTGCTTTTTTTAAATGCAACTTGGTCATTTTAACTGCACTTTCCCAAAGTCCCCCGTGATGCGGTGAGCGGGGAGGCAAGAAACTCCAGCTAATATTCTGCTGGGCCAAAAAAATTATGGATTTCTTTATCAGATGCCTTCAAAAAATCAAATAGTTCAGTAAGTTCCCTATAACTACCTGTAAAGTTATCAGTAAAGAGTCGTGAGGGTTTACCCCTCCTAGCTATAAATCTTTTCAATGCATTCATAAATGCCATTGAAGTTAAATTAGTCACTAATTCTAGGTGAATTGCCTTCGTTGAAAAACAAATAAATAAACATATGTAAGATTTTACACTCTTAGCATTTCTGGTTAAACCAGACTTAATTAAAATTGAACCTGCAAAATCTATGCTGGTTACATAAAATGGTCTATGGATTCGGAATCGGTCAGCAGGAAGGTCACCCATGAGCTGGCGACACTTGCGCGGACGGACTCGGAAACATACAATACATTTATGCAGTGCTCGCTTCACTGCGTTTTTACCAAATATTGGCCAAAAACGTAAACGCAGTAATGCGAGCAGAGCATTACATCCTAAATGTAAATTCTCATAATGCAGATGGATTATTATTAAGTCAGTCAACTTATGATTTTGTGGTAACAAAATTGGATGTTTTTGAGAGCCTGAGGTAATATCGGATTGTGATAGTCGACCTCCAACACACAACAACCCATCCTGCATCAAAGGATTTAGTGCCTTTACTTTGCTCTGCCTAGATACAAATCTTCCATTACTCACAGACGCTATTTCATCATGAAATGCGAATCGCTGAGCGTTCAAATTCAATACATGCATGGCATGTTCCAGTTCGCTTACAGAAAGCTCGTCGACCCGCATCGGTCTTCGTTTAGAACAGTTATGTATGAAACGTAACATATAAGCAACTACGCGCCTCAGTCGTCTTAATGAAGAATAATTATTAAATATTTCCCTATTTCTAAAAGATTTTTTATTAAAGCAGAAAATTTTCCTCGGTACCCGAATATGATTTGCTTTACCGAGACTCAGCGTGTAAATCTGCCAGGCCAATAAAAGGTCATTGGGTAGCTTGTCATCCCAGGATGTTTTTAGCTTCCACAATCTCTGCATAACTATCTTACCGACAATGATTACTGGGCCTACCAGTCCTAAAGGGTCAAACACTTTTGAAATTAATGATAAAACTTGACGTTTTGTTACTTCTAACTTTGAGTCTATGCTTTCTACCTGATAGGTAAACTCATCAAGTTTGGTGTCCCATATTAATCCGAGAATCTTAGCTTCATTGGATTCATTTGGCAATAATTCTAAATTATCTTTAGAATCATTAATCGAGGGCGCATTAGACCTCCATTTTCTAATCTCCATGCCTGCTGTAGCAAGCGCATTAATGATTTGTGATTTAAGCAAGTGACAAGTATCAATGGAGTCACTACCAGAAAGAAAATCATCTACATAAAAATTTTCCTTAAGGGATTTACTAGCTAATGGATGAGTAAATGAAACGTCATTACCTAGCTGATGCAGACAACGTATTGCTAAATAAGGCGAAGGAGCCAAACCATATGTCACCGTGTTTAGCGTATAGTGTTTCGAACAATCCTCCGCATCCTTTCTCCATAATATACGTTGGTAATTTCTGTGTTCCGGGTTGATATTAATTTGGCGGTACATTTTTGCAATATCTGCGGTGACTGCATATTGATGTTTTCTGAAAAATACCAAGTGGCAAAATATATCATTTTGAATGGTGGGCCCAATCATTAGAGCGCGATTCAAAGAAATCCCTCGAGCGGGTTTAGCCGACCCGTCAAAAACAACACGAATTTTAGTAGTTGTGCTTGATTCTTTAAATACAGCGTGATGTGGTAAATAATAAGTAGTTTCATCACGTATTGGAGGTTCACATTCAGTCATGTGACCTAACGCAAGATACTCATCAATAAATTCCGAGTATTGTTCCTTTAAACTAGGTTGTCTTAAGAATTTCCTTTCCATTGACACCAATCTACTTTTAGCAATACTAAATGAATCTCCTAATTGAGATAGGTTAGATTTAAATGGTAAGTTCACTACAAATCTACCATTTGCATCGCGTTTATGCGTGCCTTTGAAAATCTTTTCACATTCACTATCTTCCAGAGAGTGATGCTTACTATTTTCAATTTCTTCAACCTTCCAAAACCTTTCTATTTGATTCTGCAAAGAATTTAATGAAATATGACAAACTTTAACTGGCCTCGTATTTTGACGCCTCTGTACAGCTCCTGATATTATCCAGCCTAGCTCCGTTCGATGCAATGTAGGTTTATCCTTTCCTAACTGTATCTGATCCGTACGAACCACCTGCCAGAATATCTCTGCTCCGATCAGCATATCAATAGCAGCTGGCTGGTAAAACTGCGGATCAGCTAACTGGATGCCGTCTGGAATGTTCAACATTTTTGGATTAATCAAGGTCTGTGGAAGATTGCAAGAAATCTCATCTAATACCAAACAAGATATTTCATCCCGGTATTGAGAACATAATGATTTAAATTTAATGTCAACTGTTTCCTTTACATGAAGTAAATTATTATGCAAACCTGAAACAGGTATATTCAACTTTGTACAATGCAAATTTAATCTTTTACAAGTATCCTTTGTAATAAAATTAGACATTGAACCCGAATCCAAAAGTGCGCGTATTTTGTGTGTTCCACCATACGCGTCTTCTATTTTTACTATTATGGTAGATAGTAAAATTTCCCGCCCGTTCATGTCACTATGACATGCTAAATTTACTGGTGCCTCCGACTGACCCTTGCCAGTTGAAGTACCCGCTTGTACATTATCAGTATTGATATGTAACAGAGTGTGATGTTTTCGATCACAAACACTGCATTTTTCCTTCCACCTGCACAACTTTGAAAGGTGCCCCGGTTTTAGGCAGTTATAACATAAATTGTTCTCTGAAACGAGCTTTCTTCGTGCCGCTGGTTCTTTGTTAACAAATATTTTGCAAGAATAAATGAAATGACTGTCATTACACAGCATACAATTAACGTTGCTTGACGCTAACGTAACCTTGTTTGTAGACTTCTTTTCCTTAAAATTAAAAAACTTTGCTTTTGTTGCAACTGGTTCCGATTTCTGTTGCATTCCACCAATATCACCTTGGATAGTTTCCAGGATCTGAGACCTTTGTGAAATAAAATTGCTAAACTGCACGAACGTAGGATAAACTTCGTCGCATTCTAATGATTCCCAAAGGCTACGTGTGTGATTATCTAACTTTGAGGTTAGAATATGAATAATTAAAGTATCCCAATGTTCGGTTGGTAGCTTAAGGTTGTGTAAAGCTCTCAAATGAATGTTTGCTTGATCAATTAAATTCCTTAATTCATGATGATTCTGTCGTTTTAACGGTGTAAAATTACATAAGAAATTCAAATGTCTATTTGCTATAAGTCGGACATTTTCGTATCTCGAAATAAGCATTGTCCAAGCTGCACTATAATTATCCCCGGTTATTTCTAGCGAACTAATCAAATCAAGTGCCTCTCCGGACACATAACTAATAAGGTAATGAAATTTCTGAACATTATTTAATTTACTGTTATCATGAATTAAGGCAATGAACGAATTTTTAAAAGTCAACCATTTATGGTTGTCACCTGAAAACACTGGTATAGAGATTGGTGGTAAATTTACTGATATATTTGGGATATTTTCAATCTTCTTAAATTTTGATAACATTTCCTGTCCTAATGCAATTACATTAAAATATGTACCTTCAAAATTATCCCTCGCGTCATTATCTTCTGATTTGTTCAATAAATCAATCTCCAGCTGAATTTTGGAGAATTCTATCAGAGAAGGTTTAATGGCTTCCAACCTCGTTGACAACACGCCAGGTGTAATATCATTTTCGTTGCTTAAATAGGTTTCGAATCTCGTTAATGAACCTTTCAAAACCCCGCGCCGTTTAATCAACTTGTCGAGTTCCATTTTTTACAAACGAAATAACACTAACTTGATTTCAAAACTGAATACACAATACACAACGCGACAGTTTGACGTAAACAACAATGAATAATACCATAAATAATATACTTTGGATCATAGAGAAACCACTCACAATACTATAGCATACAAAGACGAAACTTGCAACCGCGTGGCTAGAAATGTAGGTAGGCAAAAGCAAAGTTATTCTGCAGACTGAATACAACAATAAAAATTATTATCACCAACAAATTTATGCTATGTAATATTGAAAGCATCTGATTATGAACACCCGAATGTAATTCGATATAATCAATACGAAATAATGTGGCATCTACACAGATTTTTAGCTTTTTAAATGGAATTTGAAAGGACAATGAAAGGAAGGCTACAACCTGATTTGCTGTGCATGCGAGCGTCGTGATGAGGCTCGCTTGATCAATCCAATGATGGTGATGAGGACGCCGACTGGACCAATCCCGATGATGATGAGGCCGCCGACTGGACCACTCCCGATGATGATGAGGCCTGACTGGGCCACTCCAAATAATGATCTTCAGTCTCAAATGGATCAATCCAAATAATGATCACCCAGCTTGAATGAGTCAATCCAATAATGATCATCCGGCTCGAAGGACCAATGTTCAGGATCTCAACTTCCGCTCTCCTGACAAAGCAATCCGGCGTGGTAACACCAGATTCCAAGGGAAGTGTGGCTGGAGTAACTCTTCAATAATAACTCCAGCTCTTGAATAATTGGTCTTTATTGAAACAATAAAAGACCCGTAGGGTAGCTCATGTACGGTGAGCCCAATGATGCTATCTCTCTCCGCGGTTTTATAACCCACATGAAGTGAAAACCTGGCAGCAGACGTTTTGCCCAAAAACGACCCGCCCAAGACGGATGGTAACAAGAGAAGAAGGAATTAAAAAATCCGTGGCAATACGAAATCGCCCTGGCAATTGCCAACACAAAAAAAATGTTGCCACAACCATTAGGGTGACAATCACAAATATTAATATTTCAGTACCTGAAATCTTAACAACAATAATGTTCTAATAAGCACGTCGAAAAAATTACTTTATCTAGATTTTAGAACAGTTTTTTTTTTTAATAAAAAGAAACATTGCATGGGAAGAACCGGAAATTTTGTGCGGAAAAATTGACAGGCAAAAGTATATAGTTATTTTTTTCTTATTATTCGAAGGGTTAAACCAGTTTTCATGATGTAAACTTCCATTTGAGAATTCATCTGCAGACACAATTCAAAGGAAAACGTTATCTTATTCAGTTATTAAATTCTAATTCAGTTCAATTCTAATCTCAGACTCTGTATGTGCTGCCAGAATCAAAGAAAAACTATATTCGTGTTCTGAGTGTACTTTTAATTCACCGCATATAGACTTAATTCTAACCAATTTTGGGTTGAGAATGCAAATTTCCAGTTGTGGATTCATGTGTTGACACATTTCGATGTCATGTGTTGACTCATTCAGTTATAATATTCTATTTGCAGACTATGTATGTGCTGCCAGAATCAAAGAAAAACCATTTTCATGTTCTGAGTGTAGTTTTAATTCACCGCATTCAAACTGGTTTTGCGTTCAGAATACAACGATACATTAAATAACGAGTTGCAGATTCATCCTGCATCGAGTGAAGCTTTACATTTGAATTACATAATGCTGTAAAATTCTGAAAAATTGATTGTTGCGTATGTAACTATTTTTTGGGGACTCTAAAGCAGTATCAATCAATCAACTTTGGAGTAGAATTTAAATACATGATTTTCATTTAAAGAATACTCGTCACATGTGATTATTAAAAAATCCGGCTTGTGTATAAATAGGTCGTAGTAAAAAAATAGGATTTCCATATACAAACCCCCCACCCACCGCTTGAAGTACGCAAATAAGGGGGCGGCGAAATTTTCCTCCACCCCGATGTTCTGAATGTAGGTTTAATTCACCACAAACAGATTTAATTAAAACCAGTTTTGTGTTCAGAATGTAAATGCCGGCAGAATCCAAGAAAAACCCTTTTCATGTTTTGAGTGTAGTTTTAATTCACCGCGTACAGATTTAATTTAAACCAGTTTTATGTTCAGAATGTAATTGCCGCCAGAATTTAAGAAAAACTATTTTCATGTTCTGAGTGTAGCTTTAATTCACCACATACAGATGTAATTAAAACCATTTTTGTGTTCAGAATATAAGTGCGGCTAGAATCAAAGAAAAACCGTTTTTATGTTCTGAGTGTATTTTTGATAAACTGTTGATGACAGTTTTGTGTTATCAATATATCAATAAGTTGCTAATTCATCGTGTACCGAGTGAAGCTTTGCATCTGAGTTGCATTCCATACGTATGCGTGATGAAGATGCGAAATTCTATTACAGGCATACCATTCTCGATTTCTGAGAGCAGTTATATATAAATTTGTAGTAGAATTTATAAGCATGATTTTATTGGAAGAGTACTCGGCACATAGGATTATAAGAATCGGCATAAAAAAATAGGATCTCTACCCCCCCCCCCCCCCCGGTCAGCGCTTGAAAATCTGCGGAAAAAGTATCTGTAGAAGTTAGGGGGGGGGGCGGCAAAATTTTCCCCCGCCCCGGGCGGCCTATACCCACGCTACGCCACTGCCCCCCCTCCCCCCCCCCCCAAGTGCGTTACGTATTACTTGAACGGCCCCTAAGCTTACTGCTAAAATGTAATAATATTACACATAGATAGGTGTACAATATATAAACTAAACCTAGACTTTTCATAAAGAACTGGCCATAAGTAGGTATAACATATTTTAGCAACACTCTTGTCAGCCAGCAACACTATTGTCAGCAAGCCCTAATGAACTATTTTGAATTTCTGTTTTTGAAGTTTTTCAGTGTTCAAATTGACCAAATTCCTTAAAAAAGTAAACATACTATAAACATTTTCAGATGTAGGTTTTTTTTTACTGTGGGTAAATATATGACTTTTTAGACATCCCATCAGGCGCGGATCCACCGTTGTGGGCACGGTGGGCATGCCCACAACCCTAATAGACGAATGACTTATAACGTCACACTTTCACGGTTTATTAAGATCGATGGGCTGATGATAATAAACGCTTTGCCTTAATAAAAAAATAAAAAAAGCATGAATCGTGCGTAATTCGGAACGCAGCAAAGAGCCATAGACGATATTCTGACACGTTATTTGACATTTTTGAAAACATATTGTCTGTTTCTCTTTGGCACATGAATAGATAATTGTTTTGGAAAGAAGAGATGACTATCTATGATCGACTATGGCCGGGTCGCCGAGTCCATAGATCGTTTGTGCTGTCAAACTTAGGTAACCTGACCTATCTAAAAAAGTTTACTTTTTAAATTGCTCTGATTGTTTTTTCGACATAATATGTACCTATTGTAGCATCATGGTAAGTTATTTTTATGAAATTATTTCTATTTTACCGCTCTAATGCAAAGCCCTACGCTATGTATCATCATTTGTAACTAACTAACTAATCCTAAACCATCACCCATCACGCGCGTTTCGCCGAAAGGGTACGCAGAGAGGACGGACCTCCTTGCATCATTTGTAACTTTGTTTAATAATAAAACAAAAAGTTACATATGATCATATGATGTAACAAATCATTTGTTGTATTGTTTTTTATTTATTTTTATTTGTGTGGTGTGGGGTACCAAAACATTTGTTTTCTTGGGAGGTTTTGTAGCATATACTAATTGATAAGGGGGCGTTCAAGTATTACGTAACGCAATTTTGAAGATTTTTGACCCTCCATCCCACCATGTAACGTGCCGTGAATTTTTGCTGTACCT